>CM062581.1:3540092-4781425 GCA_031468815.1 Morus bassanus
AGCAGAGGGATGGACACGGCAGTTACAGGGGAGCTGGGACCATGGGGAAGCGAAGATAAGAGCGAGGCATTTGTTTGCATTTCATTCTCTTCCCAGCCTTTATCGCCCCAGTACACTACGCTGTCGTGCAGCTGGCAATATCACTACAACAGGCTTAGGTCCCATGTGGTCTCGGGTAACTGGGTAAGTTACAAGTGCCCGGTGCAGCACGTTGCCCAGCTCAACCCTCTGGGAAACGACACAGCATGAGGCGATGGGCTGCGTGATGCAGCGAGGTGGCCAGGGTGCTCCACCGATGCTCAGCGGACACCAGTGGTGGAAACTGCATCTCATGGGATTCCTCCAACCTCCTCCCCTCCAGCAAAGCACTGGAGCAGCGGTTACACCAGCACAGTCAGACCCCTGTGATTTGCGCGGCAGGTACAATCGCGTGGGTTTCATCGTTCGCGCTGGCTCCCCACACTCGCTTCCGCTGATGGCAAAACTGCCGGGTCAGTGACACGATCATTTTCAATTCATGGAGAACACACAGCTCCTCCTCAGCCATGCAGCTAAGTGCCAGGAGGCATCCCCTCGGTCTGGTGACAAGCGCTGGCCCCTGCCACCACGACACCTGTGCCCTTATACGACCAAAAGTGGAGGGAAAGGGGTTTCTGCTGGGGAAGGCAGCCTCCAGGAGCCCGTCGCGGGGCTGTCCCACCGCTGCAGGGACGGCTCTCAGCTCAGTGCCTCTAGGTGGGTGCCACGATTTTGGCTCCGCTCCCTGTTACTGACCACGAAACGTGCTAAAAACCCGCGTGTATGTACATAAGTGAAAAGCTCCCAGGCTGTTAGCAGACAGGGAAACCACAATTACGCATCGAATAATAAACGGAGTGAATTCAGACAAGTTAATCTCCCACTTCATCCTCTGAAACTATTAATGGTGTCTTGGGGACCTCAGTTTGCAGTTAATTGGTGTAAATCAGGAGCACTATTGGAGCCGATGGAAATTCACTGTGCGAGGAGTGAGCAACACCCTCTGAGGCCAATGCTCGTGGAGGATAACCTTGCGGAGAGGGAGGACAGATGGACAGACAGACCCTGTGCCCCTCTGCAGGAAGGAGGATGGAGGGATGGAGCCCACGACAGCTCTGCAGGGAAGGTTCGGGCTGGGCACTGCCACTGCCGTAACCCCGCTCCTTTTCAAAAGGCTCCAATTTCTGCTCACAGTGTGATAAGCAAATCCCTGCCTCCAATACAAAGCAACTTTTTTAAGCCCTCATGGTTACAGAGGAGCCCAGAAAAACATGCGTGCTCCGGATTCCTGCTCTCAGGTGGCTCTAAGGAGAGCCCCAAACCTGCATTTTTCTTTAAAAATCTCATCGCTTTTCATCTGAGTCCCATTGTTCAGCAGGACTGCCCGCACTTGGGATATTTGAATGTGACACCAGCGATGTCACAAGTGTCGTTTGCAAGACGCAGGACTGGACTTGGTGGTGTTCAATGAACACGTAGCTACCTCCCCCAGCTCCTGGGTCCTGCCGCTGCCACGCTGGCCATTGCCTGCATATGGGAGCAAAAGCATCCAAAATCTGTGGTTTCTGGGGAAAACAAGCCTTGTAAAACACACGGCGCTTCGTTTCCCGTGGAGTTATTAATTCCCGCAAACCATACTTGATGCCGGCAGTGTCCCAGGAGCTGCCGCAAGCCCACGGCGGCTGCGAGTGTTACAGAAACGCTGGCGGGGCCCTGCGGCAGGAGTCAGGGAGACGGCCAGGGAACAGGAGCAGGGCTGGTGCCAAAAGGTCAGGGACGGTGCGGAAATTCAGATGTTACTGAGAGGCTGACGGAGCCAGAGCAAATTCTTCCCTGGCTGAAAGCAACCTTGTACAGCTCAGCCCTCCGCTACATGAGGGAAGCTTTAATATGGAGCAGATGTAGTGACGTCTTCTTTCCTCGTTAGCTCACGCCAACGCGCTCAGGGTCCACCATCCAGGGGAGCCATGCGTTGCTCCTCTTTGCAAAGTGTTTTTCACCAGGTTTCTGGGCACGGTTACAGGGCTTAGTAACCCATCAAGCTCTGTTTTTATTCTGAAAAAATAAACTAGTTAGGAACCACTTTTTTTTTCCCCCAGTTGTTTTTCCCCCAAGCAAACATCACAAAAGGCTTTGAGCTGTCATTGCAAAGATGACTTTTGCTGCTGATGGTGATGTGTTTGCAGAGAACGTGCACCAAGGGACCAGGCAGGATCAGCTGGAAGGCAGCAAAATACTGCGTGGGTGCTAGGGCTGAGAGCCGTGTAGGGATGCGTTATCCTCATTTCACACCAGGAGGGCGGACAAATTATCTTGAGGGCTGCAGCAGGATTTAGGAGCAGACTCATCCCTTACTGGGTCCTTCCTCACTGGGGTCTCTTTGAGGTTGAGCTGGTTGGTCCAACATCCGTGTGACTGACCTGGGTAAGTCACCTTATGATTGCGTTTAAAATAAGGAGCACTGGGGTGGGACAAGCCAAGCTCTTCTTCATTCCCGTCCCCGGGATCTCCTCGTGGCCATCGCTCTGTGATCCCACCACCCTGTTTCCTGGGGACGCCAGTCACGCCCAGGCATTGCCAGCTACCTCGGTGGCTGGTTTTGGTCTTCAAAACAAAGCCTGAAAGCGAAACGCTTGGTAGAACCAAACAGAAATCGTGCTGTCTCATCAGTGCTTTCCCTTGCTTTAATGCCAGATTTTTGGGTCCCATCCCTAAGGGCAGATAAGAGGCAGCTCCCTGGCCCAGGGCACAGCCGCACGGGCTCCGGGATGGGACCCTGCCCTTGTCCGCTGCTGCAGACCCGGGCACCGTTGCCGAGACCGGGTTGCTTTGGGCAGTGACAGGCAGGAGAGAGCCCCTCGGGCAGAGAGCAAGGAAACTTCTTCCCATATCATTACCACAAGCTCAGGAAGGCCTTGGGGCAGCTGCCATCCCCCGGGCATGACAGGGCTGACCAGGACAGGGCTGGACCCCTGAGGGCTTTCCTGCTCTGGGGGACCCACAGCACCCTGTGGGGCTGGGCTGGAGGGACACCGTGAGGGGGCATCAGGGAGGGGAGACCCATGAGGGGGCTCTGGTGAGGGGAGACCCATGAGGGGTCCCTGGTGAAGGGAGATCCATGAAAGGGTCCCTGGTGAGGGGAGACCCTTCAGGGGTCTCTGGTGAGGGGAGACCTGTGAGGGGAGACCCATGAGGGGTCCCTGGCGAGGGGAGATCCATGAAGGGGTCTCTGGTGAGGGGAGACCTCTGAGTGGAGACCCTTCAGGGGTCCCTGGTGAGGGGAGACCTGTGAGGGGAGACCCATGAGGGGTCCCTGGCAAGGGGAGACCCGTGAGGGGTCTCTGGTGAGGGGAGATCCATGAAAGGGTCCCTGGTGAGGGGAGACCTGTGAGGGGAGACCCATGAGGGGTCCCTGGCGAGGGGAGACCCGTGAGGGGTCTCTGGTGAGGGGAGATCCATGAAGGGGTCCCTGGTGAGGGGAGACCTGTGAGGGGAGACCCATGAGGGGTCCCTGGCGAGGGGAGACCCGTGAGGGGTCTCTGGTGAGGGGAGACCTGTGAGGGGTCCCTGGTGAGGGGAGATCCATGAAAGGGTCCCTGGTGAGGGGAGACCTGTGAGGGGAGACCCGTGAGGGGTCCCTGGTGAGGGGAGATCCATGAAGGGATCTCTGGTGAGGGGAGACCTGTGAGGGGTCCCTGGTGAAGGGAGATCCATGAAAGGGTCCCTGGTGAGGGGAGACCTGTGAGGGGAGACCCATGAGGGGTCCCTGGCGAGGGGAGACCCGTGAGGGGTCCCTGGTGAGGGGAGACCTGTGAAGGGAGCCCCATGAAGGGAGCCCCATGAAGTGGCCCCGGTGAGGGGGCTCTGGTGTGAGGGCTTCGGTGAGGGGAGACCCGTGAGGGCGGGCTCTGCTGACAGGACTCCGGTGCGGGGAGCCCCGGCGAGGCTCCCGGGCACGGTCCCCGCGGATCCCGGGCGCCGAGCGGCCCCGCACGGGGACCACCCCCGCCTCTCGCCGCCGCTGCCGCCCCCCCCCCCCCGGCCCCGCAGCCCGGCCGGCCCCGGCGCGGCGCTGCCGGCGGCCCCGGCGGATGCGCAAGATGGCGCAAGGCGCTGCCCGCCCGCCCCCGCCCGCCGGCGGCCCCGCTCCCTCAGCGCCGCCCCCCCGCCCGCCCGGCGCGGCGGCGTGCTCGCGCCGAGGGGAGCACCGCTGAAATCCGCTTTTTACCCTTTCCCCCCCCATTCCTTCCCCTCTCCCCCCCACCTCCGCAAGCGGGGGGTGGTTCTCGCCTCGCCTCCCTCCTTCCCTCCCTCCCCGTGGGGCGCAGGGAGGCGAGCCCGCCCGCCCGGGATGCCATGGCTCCGCCGGGCTCCGCGCTGCCCGCCTGCCTGCTGGGGCTGCTGCTGCTCGGCTGCCGCGGAGGTAAGAACCGGGCTGGGCTTGGGGAGCGGGCGGGGGGGCGGACCTGCCGCCGCGCCCCTCGGTCGGTCGGTCCGTCCGTCGGTCGGTCCTGTCCGCGGTCCCTCCCGCACTTCGCATCCCCCCCCCCCCCCCCGTCACCCCCGCGGTGGCCGGGGCCGTGCTGGTCCCCCGCGTCCTTCCCCACCCTGCGGTCGGTCCCGGTTCCCCGCGCTCGTCCCAGCCCCGCACGCCTCCCCGGTCACCGCCAGCCCCGCGCTCAGCCCGTCCCCGTGGCATCGGGCCGCCGCGGAGGCTGAACGGGGCCGAACAGCTCCCGGGGGCTGGAGGGGACCGAGCGCGGCTCCGGCACGCGTGTGTCCGCCTGTGCGGCCACGGCTGTTCGTGTCACCCGCCGTGGTGGCATCCCTCTGCGGGAGCGGGGGGCTCGTCCCTCCGGGAAGGCGCATTGGGGTCACGGCTTTCGGCTGTAGGCTTCTACATCAGCCCGTCCAACGCCTTAACCCGAAGACAGCCCTACGTGTTCCCCCAAACACTGGGTTTTCAGTGTTTCCCCAAAAAGGCTGTGTTCTCAGTTGGAAACCCCGCCTGCGCGGGGGGCTCCGGGGAAGGGACCGTGGTGTCTGTGGGGCTCTCGGCCCCATGGCCAGCGTTGGGGAGGGATGGGGTGGCTGCCGTGGCACTGGCGAGGTTGGGCATCCGCGCTCGGGGACCGGACCCAAAATCATCCCCGGCGATGGGAGCGGGAGTCAGTGCCCGAGCACCTGAGTCGTGTTTGTTAGCAAAGGCGGTAGCTGCAGAAAAGAGATGTTGGGCTGCAAGTTGCAGGGATGACGGCGAGCTACTTTAAACCTACAAGTAATGCGCTCTCCTGTAATGCCTGGCTCGGTTCACACAGCCGCAACCGGTAACACCACCCACCGGACCAGGGCCGAACTACAAAAACATCAAAGGGATTTTTTCCCTGGACCTACTGTGCACATGTCCTGCTGATAAATTGCAATATTTTCCTTCCACTGGTGATGCTGCTTAAACATGGGTCTAATCCGAGAAAGACGCGGCTCTGCAGCAAAATACCCACGTGCATCCTGCCCTCGCCTCACTTAGCAGCCTTAAAGATAAGGAAAAGTAGGAATTGTTTAAAAAAATGTGCAAGCAGCCCAGCATGGTCAGAGGGAGAAAAGCGTGTGTTAGATTAATCAGAGATTAGCTGCTGGGGTGTTTAGGAAACCAGGCTGTGGGCTATTCCCATAATAAATCCCACCACGTGGTTCGTAGCAGCCACGGCGAGGAGAAGCCAGTGTAACTCGCGGAAAATATGAGTTATCTGTGAAGTGGATGTAATGAAGCAGGTCTCGTTACTCTGTTGGGATTCCTGGGTACGCAGCAGTGCAATGAGGATGGTTGGAAAAAGTACTTATTTTGGGGGGGAGGAAAGGAAAAAAAGTGAATTTTTGAAAGCAAAACTTCAGTAAGTTGCAGTTGTGTCTAGTTTATCGCCTGCTGCTGTCCAAATCGCCCTGTGTGTTTGTTTATGCTGCAAGTTGGCAGGTTGGTGGCTCCTGACTTTGGGGTGTGTTTTGCTGGCCCCGCTAAAGAGTGCTTGGCCGCACTTTAAAAGTTTTTCTGTTATGAGGTTTTTCCCCCCCCCAGTGGGTTTATACGCTCTAGTCACAGTTAACAGCGAGGTAACGTGTTTCTGCGCTCTGCTGAATTTAATAAACCCTCCCGCGTCGGTGTCAATCAGCGCCGGAGCAGAAAGCCTCGCTGCGGGGACGGATGCTGCGTCGGGAGCGGTGGCGCCCTGCGCGGGACGGGATGCTCCGCTCCCACCCCTGCGGTTTTCAAACTCCCCAAAATGCTGGCCTGGTGACTGTGAAGCCGGCGTTGGGAGCTGCTGGTCAGCGTGCTGGAGTGGGCTCAGCAGCAAGACAGTATTTTCTTTCCTTCTTTTTTTTTTTTTTTTTTTTTTTTTTAATTTCCTGGAGCTCTTTGTTCTGGGTGGTGGACAGCTTTTGTCTGTTATTGCTGAGCCCGGCATTCAAAGGCAGGCATTGGATACGAGAGGCTCCCCAGCCCTGCTCAGTAACGGCCTTGGAATTAAACATCATCATTTATATTTAAGTAGGCTTAACTTCTAAATTATTGAAGCTATAAGCTTTCACTAATTCCTACTCTGTGTGGCTTTGTTGGTTTTTCTAGGCACAAAAAAAGGATTGCTTTCTCCTAAATTGGTGTAATACCCCGTCCTTTTCCTTAATATACATAGAGGGTATCTGGTATCATTTTTCCCCAGTAACACTCAGAGACGCTCTATGAAATTCAAGCCTACGTTTGGGCTTTGTCTCTCTCGGGGAGTTCAACAGGAGAATCTCAGGACGTGGTTTTCCCGCGTGGTGGATGCGGCAGGCGGCCGGCGAAATGGGGCGGTCGTCTCACAGCCGTATACTTGTGCACCGCGCTTGGGACCGGTGCTGGGTGTGAAGCTCACGCAAGGGTGCGAGCGTGCAGCCGCTCGTGCCAGTGGCACGCAAACATCTGCTGGGGCCACCACGGTGCCAAAACTAAACTTCGCATTGGAAGTACTTAAAAGCCGGCCGATGGAGAGGGGAGTAGGGCAGGTTGGTCCCCTCCTGATCTGCCCTGCCACCCCCCATGCAGGGAGTTAGAAATCCTAAACTAGTCTAGTTGCTCCTCTTCTTATTACCTGTCAGACTCTGGAACTTGCACAGCGCAAGCTTCTGCGCTTGCTTAGGAGCTGGGAGAGGGTCCCCGGGGAGAGGAGCTCGGCGAGAGCCGCAGATCCAAGATTACAGCCCAGTTCGCCACTCCTCTTGTTCCTGCTCAATCCCAGTTTTGGCCCGCGTACCCTGGTGCAGTCAGCCTGGCATGGGCCAGCGTGGAGCCGCTCAGCAGCCCTACTGCCTGGCAGAGAGCTGCAAAACTGCCCTCATTTTATGTGTGCAAATGAGAAAGCCTCTCTCCCTTTTTTCTGTCTGCTTGAACTTTTCTTTCTCTGGTTTCCTTGTTTCTGGAGAGTCCCGTGTCGCGGCCTGTGAAGTGCCAAGCAGTGACCCCGTGCTGTGCCAGCCCCTTGCCTCACAAACCCTTGGGACGCTGCTCCTCCCGCACTTCCCCCTCCCACTGCCTTGAAACATCTTTGCCGCTCTGGGTTGGCCTCTCCCAGCTTGCTCGCCTCACCGCAGCATTAGAATCCAGCGCGGGCTCCGGCGGGAGCAGGACGGGGCCCCGACGTGGGGCTGTGGCACGGGGAGCAGCGTGCAGTGGGACTCGGGTGAAGCCGCTGCCGGCGCCCAGCTTTCCCTCCCCAAAGCAGCGAGCTCATCCAGCACGCATTCGAGCAGACCATGCGCTTCATTTTGCAGCCTGCAACAGATCTGGGACAGAAGATGCTTTTCTCCGTGCCCCTTTCTCCCCCCTTATATTTCATGCTTTGCGCTCCTGACCCCGGATATTGTCCTGTTATTTGGTCTGACAAAACAATGCAGGAGCCCCCTTCTGCAGATTAAGAATTCCCATTTAAATCAACTGAATAATGTTGGGCAGGAACAGGAATAGTCCATTCAAAATTACTTTGAAATCACAAACTTATTTGAACTTTACTGGAGCTTTTAGTTTTACAGAGTTTAGAAACTAATAAATTATGTAGCAGGGCTCATGAAAATCTACCCGAGTCCGTTTATCCAAAAGAATATGTAACATTTTGGTTTTGCAAGAAAATAAAAATAATTGTTTACACATGTTCAGGAGTCATTGGCAAGCATATAAAACTGATGGTTAAGGAGGCGAACATGTCAATAATTGCGCTTTAAGAGAAGAGAGAGGCAAATAGGCGAGCATACTGAGAAAAGCACACAGCACACTGATCTGGCCTTGCTATTATATCGAATGTCACTGTTGTATCGCACCCTCCACTCGAGAGGAGCCCAGTCACTTAACAACCCAGACCCGCTCCTGCCTTGGTAATTTAAAACCAGAGCTTCAGAGCAGAGTCAAGGATTTGCTGCCTTTTTTTTTGTTGTTGTTCTTGTGCATGTGATTGTGTTGATGAAGCTAATGGCAAGTCAGGAGGGTGCGGGTTGTGGTGGGTGATTCTGCTGGGTTGTGAAGATGCTTTTGCAAAAGGATCTTTGCTGCTGAAACCTGAGAGTACGTGAAGAGGGAGAGAAGTGCTAGTGTTTCGTTGAAACGGCTCTGGTTTTGGAGCAAGCGGGGATTGGTGTGGTGCCCGGCTCCTTGAGAGGAGCGAGGCGATGCTTTCCTCCATCCTGAATTTCAGGGTGGGAGGTGATAAGGCAGAAGGGGTGGCAGGGAGGAGAGAGTGCTGCGTTTCCTTTGAATCCCCCCGATGCAATTAAGAGTTTCGAAGGTTTTAATGCGCACAGAAACTTCTCTTCCTCCAGAAGGGCCTTTCCTTTCCTTTCCTTGCACACCACCCAGTCCTGCCTGCCAGTACTCAAGGTGAATTTCAAGGGCTGGTGGTTTTGGCGCCGTGATGCCAGGGCGCCTGTGGCTCTCTCGGCAGCCTCATGCCTTCATGCTTCTCCTAGCTGCCGTGTCTCTGATCCATGAGCATCATTACATGCCATGTGGCCAGCCTATGCCCTGCCGGGTCTGTGCAAGGGACTGGCTGCAAGGAAAGCCGCCTCCCTGATGCTTTCTTGCAGAGCCGAGGCCTGAAATCCCTGTTCTGTGTTAGAGCAGCCTTGGGGGCTGAAGCCTGCGGGGACCCCAGCTCTGGGCACAGCATTTCCCATCTTGGCCACTGCCTTTGTCATCCTCTTCTGCACGATTGTTTCCTGCTCTGTATTTGTATCGCTGATGGCCTCTGCGGTAGGACTGTGATCTGGTCAGGGCTGCGAAACATGTGGGGAATGCAAATACACCACATCCTATGCTCGGCTTGCTCCCGTGCTCTCTGGATGCCTCGCTGTGGATGGAGCTACTGTGGGGCGATTAACTCAAAAAAGGTCTTTGACCTTTCCAGCTATACCAACAGGTTTCACCCTGCTTCCTTCAGAGATGGGGGAGCCCACGAGGACTCGGATCTCATCCTGGAAAGGGTCTTTGTGCTGTGAATGCTTCCAGCTTCCATGCTGTGTTTAACAAGTGACCTCCTGGGATTTGCCCAGTCCGGTCTTGAACATCTGAAAATTATTTGGGGCCACTTCTCTGGCTCTTTGGGCTGTGTTTGCCTTCCTCGGCTAAAATCTGTGCCCCCACTGAGGGCAGCGATGCTGGGCATGTCTCTGGACTCCACATCAGGTGGCCAAGAGGTCACGTTATCCTCGACAGAGACCTCCTGCAATCGCTTAACGAGTGGATGTGGTTTATGTGGCCTGATGGAAAAATTGCTTTATATAACGTCCCGTCCAAAAGGAAAGGGAATAAAAAATTCTGAGCTAGTAAACTTTACTGCCAGCAAGATGTTGAGCCTGTTACAGCCTATTCTCCTCTTCTTTAAATGTAAATTTTTCTGGATGCCCTAAAGAGCCAATTTGCACTTTACTACAGTGTAGTGCTTTTCTCCTTAGGGTCTGGGTCGGCCTAAAGGAGATTTAAGGGAGCACCAGCTGGATTTTTAGGTTGCCAATTTCATCAGCCTGAAACCTGTTTTAATCTGCCGGAGAACATCTTTCAGGTCCAGGTATCTCTTCCTTCCATATCTTTGCATTTGCAGAAGGGTTTAAAAAAAAAAAAAAAAAGAACCACCACTGAAAAAACAGGAGCCATTTTTTGTAGGGCTGTCCCAACCTGCACCCAGGTTTTTGGTCCTAATATTAACCTGCATCCCACTATAAACACCTTTGGTCCTGGGCTTGTGGGACTCCAGAGGCATCTTCTGTTGGCTTTATTGAAGCAGGACCGGAGTAGCTATCCTTGGTGATGGTAAGGCTCGCCGGTGGGTCGCTGCTGATTTATGCTGTGTTATGCTGGGAACAGAAGAGGGCAAATTTTTGCTCATGAGAGGCAGTTTGCAGGTGGAATGTGCTGTTGGTGTGATGAGAGAGGAGCTGGGGCTGCTTCAGTCTCCCCGCCGGTGCTCCCAGCGATGCTGCGCCAGGAAGAGCAGGGTGGATCTGACTGCTCCTGCAATATCTCGCCTTGCCACGAGCTCAGATTGGGCCCTTGGCAGGTCATTTCATCTCTCTGTGATTAATGTTACCTGTCTAGAATGGGAGTAATAATACGGGCTTCATCTGTCGGGATTGCGTGCTCCCGGGGCCGGGATGGCCCTGCTGGCTGTGGGTCTGGACGGGGTCCAGGAGGATGAGCTGTGATGTGACTGAGGTCCTTTGCGATTGATGTCACCGCTAATTAAAGCGGTGAGATTAGCTGCTGTGTTTTTCAGAAGCACAGGAGGGAAAGCCAAAATCGGGTTTCCCAAATGGAAAAGGACAATGCTAGGGTATGAGCAAGTTCTTTTGAAGATTTGAACATGAATCACAGTGTCAAGTAAAAAATAATTAAACTTTTTTTTTTTAAATGTACTTCAAAGTGTCTTTTAAGCTTCCCATTAATTCGAAGTTCTTTCTCTCAGCGCTAAATAAATCTCTTGGTTCAAAAGCACAAGTGCTAATTGGTTTCTCTGAGTATGCCTGTCTGCTTGATCAATAGGGGAAGTAGTTTTTGTTAAATATTTGCACATATAGTCACATATTGTATTGCTCAGGGAGATGGTAAATGTTTCTCAAAAGGAGACTTGTAGAATGAGGATTCCAATAATTTTCTTGTGGCCTTTATGTCAGAGCTAATAACGCTTCCTCCTCCACCCTTTTGCAGAAAGCAAAGCAATTTTCCCTCGCACGCTCCCCGGCGTTGAGACAAACGGTCGGTTCAGCTCCCTGTGTAACACCCCTGCCTCTAACTACAAACTAAAGCTGCCGTGGGCTGAGCTTTACAGTTTCTGCACTAAGCAGAGAGTGGCTGTGAGCCACATTGCCTTGCAGTCTGTTTCGGGCGGTACCCGGGACGTTGTGTGGGATGAGCTGGGTTTGGATACGCAGCCAGCAGTTGGAGAGGGATGGGGCTTTCAGACTCCCTGAGTGAATGTGCACGGCCTTGGCGATTTCCTCTCTGTCTCTCTCAATTAATTGCACTTTTACTGTTTCCATGTGCCTTTGGAGTGTCGTTTACTTCCAACTTTGCAGCATCATTCCTGTGCCTCGCTGCTAACTACAGTCTGTTATTTATGCTAACAGAGTTGGGTCCCTCTCTTCCCCCTTCACCTCCTTGCTTTGTATGTGTTCTCCCTCTGGCCCATCTGAGCTGACTTCTAGAGCAAACGCCAGGAGCCTTCTTGTTCTGCCATGGAGATTACAGAATCACAGAGTGGTAGGGGTTTGAAGGGACCTCTGGAGACCATCCTGTCCAACCCCCCTGCTTGAGCAGGCACACCCAGAGCAGGGGGCACAGGACCGCGTCCAGGCGGGGTTTGAATGTCTCCAGAGAAGGAGACTCCACAGCCTCTCTGGGCAGCCTGTTCCGCTGCTCTGCCACCCTCACAGGAAAGGAGTTTTTCCTCATATTCAGGTGAAACTTCCTGTGTTCCAGCTTGTGCCCATCGCCCCTTGTCCTGTCGTTGGGCACCACCAAAAAGAGTCCGGCCCCATCCTCTTGACACCCGCCCTTCAGATATTTATAAGCATTGATAAGATCCCCCTTCAGTCTTCTCCAGGCTGAACAAACCCAGGTCTCTCAGCCTTTCCTCATAAGAGAGATGCTCCAGTCCCCTGATCATCTTGGTGGCTCTCTGTTGGACTCTCTCCAGCAGTTCCCTGTCCTTCTTGAACTGGGGAGCCCAGAGCTAGACGCAGCACTCCAGATGTGGCCTGGAGTAGAGGGGGAGAATAATCCCCTTGACCTGCTGGCCACACTCCTTTTTATGCACGCCAGGATACCGTTGGCCTTCTTGGCCAGATTCCTCTGTGCATGTCCCTGTCCTTTTGTTTCTCATCCTGAGCATCCTGGGGAGGCAGGGCTTTGCGTTCAGAGTCTGCCTTCGAGACCTGGAGCCTCACAGTGCCAATCTTGGAAGGCTAAATCCCAACATCCCTGTTTGAAGCCCGATCCTTGAAAACCACTTTTAATGCAAATAATCCCATGGTTACAGCCAAATGGATGAAGCGGGGTCTTTAGAAGGGGTTGAAGAAGGTATAAGGTTTCTGCCATGCCTTGCACCCAGTTCTCTCTGGAGCGGCTGCGCGTTGGCCATGTGTATCTCAGGTTGGGCTGTTTGTGGACCAGTTTCTCATACCCATACATACATATGGTGTGAAGTATCCCAGGTCCTTTTTTTTTTTTTTTTTTTTTTTTTTTGAGAATACCGCCAGGAACCTCCATGATGCCCTGTAGAAGCACGGCATTGAGAAGAGTGTCCTCACCAAGCCCACTCTATGTCTCCAAATTAGGCCACGAGGCTGAGGGCTGTAGGGAATGGTGCTGGCTTCAAGGTGACCTTTGGCTGGGGAACAGCCTATGGTTGCTTCCTCAGAGCTTGCTGCAGGCTGGGGACCTGCTGGGCTGTGGTGCCATGGTGGTGCAGAAATACGCTCAGGTCACTTTGCCAGCTTGGTTCTTGCTGACTTTGCCACCAATGACTTACCTATTTGCGAGACTCAGACATTTACCCCATAGAAGACAGAGCCTGTGGTTTTTGCAGAGTGGGATACTGAGGCCCTTGAGGACCAAAGCTCAGTTTTTTAAGGCAATTTTGGATCTATCTATTTAACGATGCAGATAGGCAGCTTTAGGATGTCTAATGTGCCCATGGTGCCAGAGAAAGGAGTATGCCTCTCTGCGTCTTTCAGCATCTAAGTATCTGGGGAGAAGAGAGACTTTTGGCTGAGTTTGCATGGAAAGGCCATGTTGTGGGTGAAAGACAGAGCTTGGCTTCTCCCACATCCTCGGATGGGGTGGGCTTGCTTCTCTCCATGCGTCTGGCTTTTTGGTCGCATGGCTCTGAAGCCCCAGGAGAGTGGCAGTGGGATTTCTTTGAGGTCGGAAAAGCATCCTATTGAAAAAGCACCCATTGAGGAAGAATTTGGGTGCTTCTGAACACGGCGAGGTGTCTGCGGGTTACAAACCAGTTGCACACTGTCCATTGCACAGTGTCCCACCTTGAGGCACAATCCCCCTCTCGACTACAGCCCCAGGGGATCTCAGGAGCAGCCAGTGTCTGTCCCCACCCCGGCATGTGACTGAGGGCACTGGTCCTAATTATGAGTGTCATCACTTCTGCTGCTCACGCAGCCTGGAGTTAGGATGCAGACTGAATGTTTGTGGAGGTAAACATGATTATCTCCAATCACAGGCCTTAATGATGGTTATTGTAATGACAGCTATTGTGGGAAGGGCATGTAATTATGTTGATTCTTCCTTTTATTGTACATATAATAATAAGCTGTTTTATCTAAGAGTACAGGGGAGCTGGGGGAAGATGGGGCATTTATTTCATTAGGGATTTTTTTCTCATTGCCTGTTAGGCTAAATCCTGAAGTCTTGTTCAGTCTTTCTGGAGTCAGAAGTCCCCCTCGGTTCAGTGGGGAGTCAGGACGCGAGGGTGCTTACCCTACCTAGCTCCCAGGAGTGCCCACGCAGGGAATGGGCCCCGGCGTGGTAGGTGCTGTTGAGACTCTGGCCACTTTGCAGAAAAATGCGGAGCATTCATCTAATTCCTTAATTTTCACAAAAAAAAAGTAATTGATGGGTTTGTGCTGGCTGTAGTCTAACTTGCTGAGAGGACCCCAGGGCTATCTCATAAAAAAGAAGTCACGGTGAGTGATAGATCACTGAGATGGCTGGAGCTAGCCTGACATTTTAAGACTTAATGGGTTAATAAAGTGTGTGTTTTAGGTGTCTGTCACTAAGTAGAGTTTGTCCATTCCCTGCACACACTCATACCTTGACAGCAGTACCTTTGACCTGCTGTGTGCTACCCCTGCCTCCTTTGTCTGCTCCGTCCATCTGCCTCGGCTCAGGTTGCACTCAATGTTTATCCCCCGTAATCCAATTTAAGTTGCCGTAGAAAGCAATGGGGATTTACAGAAAGAAGGAAGAAAATCTCACTGGGTTTGCAGAGCAGAAAAGACAGACTTTTTTTTTCTTCTTTTTCTTTACGATAACTGCCTCTTCTCATCTCTTCTGTTTTTACCATGCATTAACGATCTGACCTCCACTCTGTTTTTGAGCCTAGTGTGGTGGGATCTGTATTAGGGACAGGCATTACAAAGACTGTGCTGTGGCTGGTGTTTGCCAAGAGAAATTGCCCACGTGCGTCCCAATTCTGTGCGTAGCTGTGGAGTCGGTCCCCCTGAGCCCATGAAAGAGGGGAGAAGCTGTATCGCAGGTTTGAGCAGCTGGAAACCTCCGCCCATCGAGGGGCTGCTGCACAAGAGAACTGTTAGAAAGGCTTTCCCCATATTTGGATGAAATTGTAGTTTTCTTACTCTGTTGGAATTTCTTCTCCATTGCTCCTCTTTAAAAAAAAAAACAAAAACGTCTCCATCCCTGCATTTATACCGTTCAAATATTTATATGACTCCTGTTTCTTGGTCATTTTTTGTCTTCATGTCAGAATGTATTTTGGGCTAATCTTTAAACAATAGCTCTATTTCTGTTGTCTTCTGTAGCGTCTAATCATGACTATGGCAAATTATACCCTAAAAAGGTGTGCTGGACCAAGTGAAGCATAACATGCCAAAGACATAGTGTTTAAACGTTCTGTTGGCAAAAGAAGTAAATTAGTATGTATCTGTATGATGGGAAGTGAGGGTTTGCCTATTGTTGGTACAAATTCTGCAGTAACTTATCTCTCCTGGACCTCGTTTAGCGTAATTGCTTTGCAAGAAACCTTTTGTGTCGCTGAGCCAGAACATTGTGCATTTGTATTTCAGTGCTTAACTTGTTCTTCATTAAGGACTGAATAGCACCATCCTTTGCCTGTTACAGCGTGAGAGAGACCAAAGCGACAGAAGGGCATGGTGTTACGTGCGAGAGGCAAACAGCCTCCTGCTCTGCCAAGCGGGAGAAGTGTTGCAAAGATGCCGGTGGCAATATGGTCTGAATCGGGAGCTGCCGATCCCCCTCTTCACCCTTGCCGGCTGTGCTGCTAAAGGGGCTGGGACATGGCGCAGCCCCCTCCCCGCCTGGTTACGTGGGGGAGAGGAGCGGATTTCTTGAACTGGTGTAAACTTCTGCTCCTGGGTTGGGAATGGCCGATATGAAGTAAGCACTACCCCATGCTTGTGCAAGTTTTTATTGTGTGTTGCTGTTTCCCTGCAAAGGGAGGTGAAGAGGCGATCGTCAGTGGGGTATGAAGTGGAGCTGGGGTTTGGCAAGCCACCGGAGGGGTATGCCTGCCTGTCCCCTTCACTGGAGTCTCCAAACGCAGTCTTGAAGGTCTGTGCCTGTTTGTGCTTTTGGCAGCTGCACCTCGAGATTTTGATAGCAAAGCCTTGGGAGGCAAAGCATGCCCAAGGGTTTTGTGTTTCTCCAAAACGCTTGCGCCCTGTAGCCCTAGTGTAGCCCACTCTATCCAAAATGTATTCACCATCCCGTTAGCTGCCTTAGCAGTGGGTTCTTGCTGCTTCTTGCAGGCACACTGCTGACTCTGTCCTTCTCTCTTCATTTTAGATTTTGGCCATTCCTCCGAGCTGGCATTCGTTGTGGAGCCTAGCGATGACATAGCTGTGCAGGAGCAGCCCTTGATCCTCTACTGCCAGGTGGAGGGCATCCAGCCCATCACCATCACGTGGCGGAAGAATGGCGTGATGATCGTGGACAGCGAGAATGCCTTCATGTTGGCCAACGGGTCGCTCTACGTCTCCCGCTTCCAGAGGGTCCGGGGAGATGGGTCCTCAGACGAAGGCGAGTATGACTGCATGGCGCAAAACCACTACGGGCTGGTGGTGAGCCGGAAGGCGAAGATTCAGGCAGCGAGTAAGTACGGGCATCATCCCACTTGTACCTCATGGGGCAATCCTGCAAGGGGCCCTGGCTTTGCTGGGAAGCAGGAGGGCAGTGTGGTGGGTGCTGGGTGTTCAGGGAGGGAGGATTAAAGAGGGGAAAGAGATAAAAGAACCTGGAGCTGGTGTGGGGATCTGGCTGGCATCTAATGTGCATAGTTGTCCAGCTGTGAAAGAAGAGCTAATCAGCCTTTGTAGGGGAGAAAACTAAAGCCACCTTCTCGCAGTAAATTCCTTGTCTCGGAGGGGTAAGTTATGTTAATGTCATGCGGTGAAATAGTCCATGGTTTGTGTATCTCTTGCAGTCGGTTTGGAAGCCCCTCTGCTTTGCAGCACGTCTGGGCTCTGCTTGGCAGGCAGCACTTTCCAAACCATAGGCAAAGACCTTCTGAAGGTCATGGTTTCTTTCATTTTGTTATTTAAGGCAGGCAGTGTGGAGGCAGCAAGGTCTTATTTACTACCCAGAGTGGCAGTGCCTTTGGGGGCAAGGCTAACAACACCAGACAGATTGTCTGGTGGGGGAGCCTGGAGGAGGAGAGAGATGAAAATGTCAGCAAGGGAATGAAATTTAAAGGTGGGGGAGGAAGAATCACAGGCCGGCTGTGACTCCAGCCCTGTGCAGTAACCAGCTTAGCCCGTTGCGTTGCCATGGCCAGAGCAGTTGGTCCTGTTGGGTCCATGCAGGCTGCTGGGTTCCCCATTGCTGGCTCTGGTTGCTGGTTTGTCTTTGTCCCGGGACTGATGGCAGACCTGAGGTGTCGTGGTGGTTTCTGTCCCCGTTGAGTTGGTGGCCAGCTTTCCCCACAGACTCTCTGTGGGCTCTGGGGGTGCAGCCACTAATAGTTTTTGCAGTCAACCAGAAGTCGCTGCTGGGTGTAATTTATATATGGGTATGAGGATGGGTGTCCAGTACGGCCCCGAGACCTGGCCGAACGCTGGCTTGTTAAATAAGTTTTACTGAAGGGTTCTCTAACTTGTCTGGGCGATGGCTACCACTCTTCTTTCTGTGCAAGCCACTTACTATCATTTTTGTTGCATTTGTAAATCACACCGTGATTTTTTGGTGCAAAGCAGGAAAAGTCTACAGCAAAGTCTGGGGCCAGGGTTCTCTGGCCACACTCCCCAAACTGAGGGGCCTGTTGGAGCGCTACCACCCGCTCCCTGCAGCGCCGGGGCCGGCTGGCAGCCCACCAAGGGAACACTCCAGCCCTTGTGTATAACAATCCCCGAGTGCATGAAGTGGCCATCTGCAAACCTAGCTTTTCAGTAGTGTAAGAAGTGACATTGTCCAGGAGCCAAGGGCTTTGGGTCCATGCCAGATTAGCAGCTGGATCTCAAACTTGTCAGTCTTGTGGTGCTAAACCTTGGAGCACTTTTGGTGAACGGCTCTGGCATTTATGAGCTGGGAGCTGGCTGATGCACAAGCACAATGTCAAACTTCTCGGACCTGTAAACGGGAGACATGAGAGCTGGAGGAATTACCTTTGGGATAGTGGATTGTCAATAAACACTGTTATCTCGGCTCCTCCATCAATATGTATGTGATGTGCTGTGTGTCCCTGAATAGCATTTCCTTTTGTAGCCGTAGTTTTGTGTGAATCAAAATGAAAAAGGAATCGGGTTGAAAATGCTCTGGACTCTGTTCTGGCTTGGTTTATTGCCAGCCCTCAGAAAAAGTCTGAGTGAAGCCAGCACAAAACATGGGGCACCTGGCCTCGATGCCACAGGTGCCTGCGAATAATGGGAATAAAACGGGATGTTGTGGGCAAATGTAACCTGCTGCTCAGGGCGAGCTCCCCTGCTGTGCCTGAACTGCAGGAGCATGCACTTGCACTTAGGGCTCGGCTTAAGCATAGATGAAATCTCCTAAGAATGAATCATAGTTGTACCCTTGAGTCCCCATGTCTCAGGATGGTTACACGTAAGTAATAGTGATTTTCCTTGCCCCAAGTCCCGATAAGCAAGTCAAACAAAGGAGGAGGATAATTATCCCCATTTTAGAGATGAGGGGACCATTGCATCGAAGAAACGGGTGCTGGCTGCCTGGAAGGAAAAACAAAAACCTGAGCGCTAAGCAGACCTTTGCGAAGCAGAGTAAATACTGCCGCTGGGTAAAAACCTCATCCCAGTGCTGATCTCTTCTACCCTCTGAGCCTGACATCTGAACACAAAAGCAAAGGAGAAATAAAAACCTTTCACAAACAAAAATCTTGAAAGTTGATCAAGGCCATGCTACTGAGGAATAAAAGGGATCTGACAGGCCGGAGCCCCTCGAGAGCTCTGCTGCACTTTCCGCTGTCTTCAAAGGCAGGCTGTTAGTCTCATATCACCGTTACAGACCCTGGCTTTGTATTATTGCTTGGAATATAATCTTCTTGGCTTGGAGGAATGTACATATTTGCATTCAGGAAATGTGGGCTGGATATCATATTTTTATGTTTCAAATTTACTTCAACACTTGGCATTGAGTAAAATTTAACTGGAAGAATATGCTGCTCTCAGCCGCTGCGTGTGCGACCCCGATGGGCTTGAGGTGTGTGCCATTTCCTCACAGAGCAGGCACTTCTTAAAACCCTCCTCTGAAAAATTGACTCATGAAATTTATTTAACTAAAATTCAGGGGAATTTCTGTATGTCGTTGTTATTAACCGAAGATGCTCAGCGGAGGGAAGTGGATCTTGGCTGGTTTGTCGATTGGCAGGTCAGGTACTAAATATGCTGATAATATTTTTGTAGCGTAACCTTCTTTTGAACAAGTACAAGTGTGCAAGAAGCCTACGGGTGACTGAGTTGAGCGGAGGCCCTCGGCATTTCCACCCTCTGCCTGACATGCTGGCTGGAATTCTTTCGCTTGCTGTTTCTGTGTCTGTTCAAACCCTGGTGTGTTAGTTTAAAAGGTTATGGAATGCAACATGTTTTTATAATCTGATCAGGTTATTGAATACAGATCTTTTCTTTCTCCTAATGACAGTTTCATAATTTTGCATGACTCTGAGCTGTCTTAATTAAAATCAGTTTCATAGGCAGAGTGTTCTCTAGAGGCGCTGCTTTGCTGTGTCTCCACGGGTCTCTCTGAGGAGCTGTATTTCCCTTGTGCATGCCAGAAGCTGATGCACGGCTTTGCTGTCAGTGGATGAAGATACCCTCTGAGCAATAGTAACGGCTAGAGTCCACTCCTTCAGAAGGTGAGCTCCCCAAAATGCAGCTGGCTTTCTTTTCATCACCACCCTTTGCTTAACTTGGCCTTACTTGACTCTGATCGTGTTGTCTCATGGCATCTCCAGCCCTTTTTGCCGATGCTGTAGTTTGATGGAGCTGGCTCCACATCATCATAAATCACAGCCCGGCTGGTGGAGTAAGACCCATTGATTATATCACTCAATAAGAAGCAGTTACCACTAATTGGAAATCACCATCAAACTGGGTATCGGATCAGGCTCTGCACGCATCCGGCTTGAGAGTAGCAATTTTCCCTGTTTGATCTGGTGCTATAAAAAACAGGAAAGAAGGAAAGTAAGTAAATTGTGCAACTTAGAGCCAAAGAGGTTTCTTGAAGCTTGGCGAAATGGACCTGCCCAATATTTGAAGTACCGTGGGACCTGAGGATAGCTCTGGAGATATCTGGGTGTGTAAAGATGCTTTATTCATCATGTCTTGCTGCGGTGGGTCTGTTTTGTAGCCAAGCTTAGCACCGTGCATCCCTTCTCTGCTCCCTTAGCCCCTTCCCTTCCACATCCTGCCCCAAATCCCTCTCCTCCATCCCACTGTGCCTGGCCATCCACGGCACTTACCCTGCCGACAGGAGGGGAGGATTGATAGCCCTGGCGAGGCAGATGTTATGTCTCTTATCTGCATTGATCCCTACAGACAGCAGCAGCAGCTCCTCTCGCCCAGCCTGGGGCCAAGCGTGCTCTACCCACAAACACGCTGGCCACTGCGACCTCCAGGCCAAAGGTTTCAAGGTCATATGCAAAGTTAAAAAGGGGGAGAGGTCTGGTGCATATGCATGCTTGCAAGTCGTTTTCCCTGCCAAGCTGTGTGGCTAGGGGAGGAGGTTGGGTCTTGTGGGGTTTTTAAAGCAGGCAAGATCTTCCCATCGTTTCAGCTCCTCTGCACAGAATATATTCAGGGTTTAACCTGCAGCCCCCTTTCCAGGCTCTGGGGTGGTGGGAAGAGCTGCTGAGCCCAAATAATGGCAGCATTTATAAGAGTGTAGAGACAAGAAGGAAATCTAAAAGGATTAGGGAGAGACAAAGGGGGCTGATTATTTTATGGGTCACAATACAAGGCATTAGAGTGAGATCACAAAGGGATGTAATTACAAAAGAAGGCCATACTGGGGGGATCAAACCAGGATTAGAGTGGGAAATGTTTTTACACAGTTTTGTTCCACTCATTATGAAGTTAGCATTTTAAATTAAGATTTAAATAAGGTGGCACCAAAGTTGTCAGCAAGGTATTTCCTGGGCAGTGCCGCTGTTTGGATGCAGATTGCGAGTCTTGGCTCAAAACATCAAAGCAAACCTTAAACACGTGGGTTTGCTGTTGGTTTCTCTTGTGCACGTACAGTATCTGTATTGTCAGCAGAGCCCTACCTATAGCTTGTGCTTAGATCAAGTGAGCCTGTTTCCGCAGTTGGAAGTGGGATACTTTTGAGATGACACATTTTAGTGGTGTGAAACACGTGCTGGAGGTAAAGGTATGCTTTTAAAGCAAGTGCCCTGGTGTCGGTTTGCAGCTCTGGAGATATGTTCCTGTTACTCCCAGGAACTTTTGGCTAACGGTCACTTGCGTTTATTGCAGTTTAAACCCTGAGGTTGCACACCAAGTTTCCTCTATCCACAAACAAGATTTTTTTTTTTTTTCAGTTGTGGCTCCCCTTGCATTTAATGCCCTTTCTTCTCAAATGCTGAGCATAAGGGCTCAGTTCTGATGCCAGTGATGTTTCTTTATTGTCTGTGCTTTGAATGCCCACAGCTCTTGGTAAGCCTATAGCAAGTTCTGAGCTTGTAGCAGTGGGTCTCAGAGGGGAAGAATACCCATGAGGAGTTACTAAAAAAGGGGAAAGAAAAAGAAATTAAGTAAAGCAAAAAGACTGTGAGAGGTTTCTAGGGGCTGGAAATGATGGGTGAGTAGGTTATTTCCCTCCATCAGCTCTTTTGGCTGCCTCTAGGACATGCTGGCTCATGTGATGCTGCCTCTCACATCTGTACTGTTGCAGTATTTGGCCCTGAGTGTGCTGCAAAACAAATACATAAATATAGGAGTCACCAGGGGGAGATTGGAGAGATTTGACTGGGAATTTTAGTAGATTTGCGGGATTAAAAGAGTTTGTCACTTACCACCCACTGCATTTCAGTGTCTGCATGTAACAGCCAGGATTCATCCTGAGACTTGAGCACATTATAAGACCATATTTCTTTTGGCTGCTCATTTCTTAGCAGTGTGATAGTTATTTAAATATCATCTTGCACTTCTCTGTGAGGCTTCTAACGTGGATGCGCCAACCTTAGCTCCGGCAATGTTATCTCTCATATAGGGGGTTTGCACTGCAGGCAGTAATGTCACTTAGTCATTTATAGAAAGCTCAGGGGAAATATATCAGAAGAATTTCATTAATGGTAGCACTGTTGAGTTATTTGTCTCAATTAACTCTTGGAGCACAGCTGAGGAAGTTCTGACATCTCTGCAGCCCGCGCCTGCAGCACGAGGCTGCTCCCGAGTTCGCTGTCTGCGTTTTTAACCCAGAGTGATGCTCTGCCGGTACCTGTGCGGGCAGATCTGTGGAGACAGCGCAGTGTTCAGCCTCATGTGCTTTTATGCTGCTTGTTCCTCTGGCTGCTGCTTTTGCTCCAGCCTCTCCTTGAAGCATGGGGCCAGGGCAGGTCTCTGCTACCTTAGTCTTCTGCTGGCAGTCATCACCCGGGGATCTCCTTGGTGCTATCACCTAGAGCAGCTCTTTATCTACTTAGGCTTAAGGATTTGTAATGCCACTAGTTATACGGTTGTTTTTCCAGCAGGCTGCTGATGGCGTGATGGTTATATATGACTTTCACTCTCATACTGCCCTACAAGGGTCCCGGCTGGCTGAGCCAGTCACCATGGGGTGGCCAGTAACACCGATCTGTGCCTCAGTTTCCCCTCTCTGAACCCAGGGTGGCTCTGCCTCAGTGCCATTGTTTGCACACCCCTGTCAGCATCTTGGGGGAGTAAGTTGCTATTTTGTGTTTACTGGGGACCTGCATTAGCTGGGGATGGTGTTTCATCTGCGCCGATGCTTCCCTGCAAGCCTGCCAAGAGGTGAAGGGCGTGCAGTGCTGGGGAAAGGCTGGTGCCCAGGTGAAAGGGGGGCTGTTTTTCTGCTGCTCTTCATTGGCAAGGCTGTGAGTAGGAATTGATTTTTAGGGGCATTTGACCAGAGCAATCAATGCTCTTGATCTAGTGGGTAACAGGCGAGTTAAAGGAAAGCATCGCTGCCTTTGCCTCGAAGCTCTGGTCATGGCTGTAACCCACAGTTACTGAAAACAGCAAAATATGTAAATAAATAAAAGGGCACAGAAGCTGTAGAGGAAGATACCTGATTTTGTCAGGGCCGTGTCTTTTGTGCTGATCCCTGCCCACAGCAGCCTGTCTGCTATGAGATCGGGATTTGGGGACAATGCTTTGAATGTTTGGGACCTTTGGCTGCAGTAGTGATATGAGCAAGGGCAGACCTTGCAAATCCCTTCTTATGGGTGAGTCCCCGCACAGGGGCCAAAGCCTCTTTCCCAGGGATGGCAGGATGAGACCCGGGAGAGCCGTCAGCCAGAGCTCCCCGACACCGAAGGATGCTGGATCCCTGCTCCGTGCACCACCTCTTCCGCTGCGGTTTTGGCTCTACCCACCATCGCAGCCCTGTTGCTGGGAAGGGAGTCTGCTCCCACTCCTCCTAGGCTCAGCATATGGTTTTCAGAGCGGTTCTTGCTTTAAACCCAATTTTACAGTTGGGTTGACTGAGGCAAAAGGAGGTCAAATGATTCGCCTGAGGTCACTCAATAAGTGGCTCAGATTAAATCTCAACCCACGATGCTGCCCGTTCCCAGCGCTGGCTGTGCTGGCCGGACCAGATGGCCTTCTGAATGCGGCGTCAAGATCCTCGGCTTTTTCTCTACCTCATTGTTCTCCATTGTTGGCTTCTGAATGCAGGACCTTGAAAGTGAGAGTCATTTGGATTTGCCGAGTCCAACTTATTCTGTTTAATGACATGGATTTGCAGGAGAGGGTTTAAACACACTGCTTTGCTACGGAGGTTTGAATTTTGCAGAGATTTACCTCTTTGCTTTGGTTTTCTGACGTTAAAACTCTCTCTGCCCCGACCAGCTGAAGTTGGTCCCTTACCCTTTCAGCTGCCCCACTGTTGTCTCACCGACTGCGGGACTGCCCTGGCTTTGTACCTGCGCAGGTTTCTCCATAGGGCTCTTGGGCCCCGATCCCTGGGATAATTCCCTGGGTGATTTTGCTGCAGCTTCCACACCACTGTGGTCTGTCTGTGCAGTTTGTGCCTTCCCCTTTAGCTTGGTCCTGGGATCGCACAAGGGGGTCGGTGCAGGGTGCTCCTGGATGGACGATGTCCTGTGTTTGGCTCTGGGAGCCTGCAGGCTCTTGTGTTAGCTCTGGAAACACACATGGAGATGCTGACATCTCCCTCCTGATCTGGTGTGGTGTCCCATACGTCGCTTCTAACAACAGTAGGGGCCACAGACGCAGTTAAAGCAGTGCATTGGGTATCACGAGACAAGCTCCATCCCCACTCTCTAAACCAAGGACGTGCCTGGAAAAGCATGGCTCTGTAACCTCTTTTGGAAAGCAGGTGGACAAATCCTTGGGACATGCAGAGCAGAGAGACCAGCTGCCCAGAGAGCAGCGATGCTGGGGTAGCTGTTCCTCCCCGCATGCACCCGCCTGCCTGGGGCAGGCTGCTGTCCTCGGGGTGGTGGGGAGCTCTCCCGCACCCACACATCCCTCTGCGTCCCGTGGGAGGGCCCGCACTCAGGACCAGTGCCACTCACATGCCTCAGTAAGTTGGCACCTCTTGAGCATGCCTTGATTAATGGTGGTTTTTTGTCAGTCCTAAGAGGCCCCCATTATGTCCCTTTGATGCTGCATTTCACACTTACCACTGTCACTGAGCTCAATGACTAATTTTCATAGGTCACGGGAGAGGGACAATGGATCAGGCCACGTTTGGAAGAAACAAATGAAATTTTGCTGCAACTGAGAGCACTAATTAAGAGTGAGGATCAATTTGGGTGTACAAAAGAGATAGTTTTAGGCTGCTGGTGTGTAAATGAGTGGCAGTGTTGCGGTAGTAGAAAAGGCTCAGTGTGTGCATACTTCAGCTGCAGCATTGTACTCCACTGCATTTGATCGATACTTCTGTGCTTATTCATTGAGTCAAAACCAAGTGTTTTCCTGCCTGCTGTGCCCAGGAGGGGCAGGGACAGCAAACCTGCCAGATCAAGTCATGGTTAATCCCTGCGAGATGCTTTTGGCCAGCAGCAAGAGCAGGAGCTTGTGTTTCTTCAGTTGTGTTGCTCATCTTGGAGCATGGCACTGCAATTTGGCCGGTGGCTTTTGAGCACAGTGCATTGCGTTCCCTGCCCATCTCTCTGGGCAGGATGATGCCCATCCTCACCTCGGGCTGTAGCTCGCTCTACCAAGGATTGCACTGCTTTGCTGAGACTGCAGAGGAATGCTAATTTGGAGGAGGTGTCAAAGAGGGAAGGGGGACAGTGAACTCTCATCAAGGATATCATGGATGCAGCAGGAGAGACAAGGAAAAGCCAAGTGTGCGCAAGCTGGGTTCATGGCTTCGCTGATCATTGAAGAAATGTGATTCAGGTTTGCTCAAGTCTTCACATACAACAAGTTAGAGCTAATGTGTATTTGGGATAAGCTGGTTGCAAATGTCCAGGTCCTGAGGCTGTGCCAGTTAAAATCAGTTTGCAAATAATTTTGGTGGTAGAAATGCATCATGTCTGTTTTTGGTTTGATTCGTCTTGGGCAGAAGGGTAGGAACATTGACTGAAGTGTCCTTTTGCCAAGAGGGTTCTCCGGGGCCTGTGGGATTCCCATGAAGCAATGGCTAAATAGATTTGAACCAAAACAGATTTATGGTACTGAGCTAACCTCCAAAATGATCAGACAGAAGCGGCAGTCCCCTGTTCCCGCTCATTCCTTGGTGTGGTTTATCCATTACCATTTTTTTCCCCTGCAGCTCAGCATCTTCCCCAGAGGGCAGTGGGACATTCAGCCTCAGTCCAGGGGTTTGCTCTCATCCTGAGCTCTCTGCGGTGACATTGCCCTGAATGGCCAAGCAATGTGGCCTTGTCCCTTTGGTCCCCAGTGTGGCAGCTCCTGCCGAGGTGAGGGTACTTGCCGAGGCATTTCATTTGCTCAGAGCAGCGTCCACATCCAGCTCACCATGGTTTCCCACGGCAATGTGTAAAGGCATGGGAGGGAAAGTCCTGACTGCATCTTTTATTAGTGATCCTAATGCTCGGGGGGAGAGGAGAGGCAGGGCCCAAGGGGGTCAGCTCGATCTCTCTCTCTCTCAAAAAAAAAAAAAAAAAAAAGAGGGGAGAGAAAAGAAAAAGTCTTTATAAAAATAATGTATTTTAAGTGAGCCTATAGGTAGTAACACTTGGAGGCGTTTTATGACCATTGGGAAAAATCTGTCTTTAAATTCTTCTGCTGCATGAAAGAGACCTTTGCAGAAGGGGGATGTGGAGGTGATGTTCCAGGGCACACATGGGGCTGCGTCAGCCATGCTTCCTCTGCCCCAAGAAGCCCCGTGCCTACCATGCCCTGGGCCTGCAATGGCTCTGCAGGGCATTGCCTCGCACCTGGGATGGCAGGGCAGGCTGCCTGGTTGTATGAACACAGCTGAGTTTTGCCAGCCCTGAGGATACAGTTAGTTAAGACCCCTTCTCCCTCCTTCCCCACCCCAGCAGTGGTCTCTGCCCAATCTCTCCTGTTGGTGGTGAGGAGCAGGAAGAGCAGCAGCACTTGTTGCCCAGGCGAAAGAGGCTCTTTGCCTGCTGGACCGGCCATTTGAAGGATGACAACAAAAAGAATCTTTTTGTTTTATTTTATGGTAGCCAAAGAGAAAACAGCTTCCTTTTCCCTTGGGACAGCCATGGGTGCTCTAGACCTTTGTGAGGGCTCAGTCAGGCTCTGCAGGTGCCCAGCATCTCTAAACAATAGGGACTGGTCAACATATTAAATACAGAGCCTGGGTGCTAGTGTTAAGGATTCAGCCTTGACCATTTTAGCTGAAGCAGCGTGGTGCTTGATGCCTTGGGAAGCCTGGCTCCGCTACTGCCATCCCATGTGATCTTGGGCAACTCTCCCGATGCCCTTGTATCCCCAGGAATCAGGGATGGAGGCGTTGGTGCTGCCCAGCTCCTCCCAGCCCCTTTGGGTTTGGGGGCCTGTCGCCTGCAGACTG
Organism: Morus bassanus; assembly: GCA_031468815.1. Lineage (NCBI taxonomy): Eukaryota > Metazoa > Chordata > Aves > Suliformes > Sulidae > Morus > Morus bassanus. The sequence continues at coordinate 3,567,007 of CM062581.1, forward strand.
TCTGCGCCAAGCTGGTGTGGGGGACCCTGACCCCGCTTGAAGCTGTCAGAGCTTGTTATCAGCAGGGGCAGCTCGTTCCCACCACAGCACGTCTGGGGAGGCCGGATCCCTCCGGGTGCGCTGCTCAGCGCCGATTGCTCTGCGGCTAATCGGGGTTGAGGAGTTGGGGCGCTGCGTGGACTTTGCGTTGCTGCCGGCTGTTGATTTTCATGAGGCTTGTGGGTCTGGCTTTTCTGAGACCTTTGAGCTTGTACCCAACCATCTGGGAACCAGCCAGAGTGTTTGGAAGTTCTTTTAGGGGAAGACAGAGGTCCCTGCATCATGTATTTGTATGCGAAAGCCTCTTAGACAATGAGTTTTAAAAGCCAGCATGGGTATAAGTACACAGGAGGTGTTTGTGTTTCTGTGCTGGGGAACATGTACAAGCCTTTCTGTTTTAAATCATAGTTTGCATACGTTTGAAGCACCTCTGCGATTCGTGCTGCCGTGTCTTGCGGGGGAAACGGGATTTGTTCTCGTACAGCTCTCTGCCCAAGGGGAGCCTGCTTAATTTTTTCTTTTGCTAACTAGGTTCCCCTAAGAAAGAGAGATTACCTGATCTTCCAAAAGCATTTCCAATGTGTGGAGAAGTCTGGATGACTCACAACTTTTAATTAGCTCTCCTGACCGAGGCAAGGATCCCTCCCTCCCTCCCTCCCTTACAGAGAGGTGGTGATTAGAATTACAATGAAGATAATCCAAACTGTATGTGTAGGGTTTTCTGTAAGCGGAGAACAAAGCAGGACATCCATCTGGTGAGTGTGAGCCCATAATACCTTTCTGCTCATTTCTCCAGTGCAACAGGAGCTGCTTGGGACGGAAGCAGGCTCATTATTTTGGAAAGGCTTGCTGACACACAGAGCGGGGCTGGCTTGTAATCTCCGAGGCACTGAAACCACTGTTCAGGAAGGAGCATTGCTTTTATTTTTAAGTCCACCTTTGTATTTCTCCTTGTTAAAATCTGCAGCAATGAGGGATACCAACCTCTTCTGAGCCTGCCATTAATTAGTGTATGAATGAGAGATGCCCTTAGTTTTAGCAAGGCTAATCAAAGCTGTAAGGGAGTTTTAAAAGGCACTACATGGCAGCTGAGCTAAGCCTGTCCTGTGACAAACATCCCAGCAGCGGTGAGGAAATGCATTAGCTGCCGACAACCTCCTTTTTGAGTGATGCTATTTCCCTTCACTTAAAATCTCCTTCTCTGTATGACAGAGCTCCTGCCTCAGAACTTTGGCATACCTTTGTGTCTTGTATTTGCAGCGGGAGGCTCGCCTCGTGCCGTGGGGTCTGCTTTCCCATGCTGTGCCCTGCAGCAGGCAGGGAAGAGGCAGAGTGTGCAGCAGAGAAGTGTGATGTTGGGCCCTTGGCCACGGTGCTGCTGTGTTTTACGGTCAGCTGGATTTTGCCAGGCTGCTCCAGCATGGCGAGAGGATGGGCGCATTGTGGTGGGGCCGCCTTGGTGAGAAAGGAACAACAAAAAGCCGTTGTGGAGGAGCAGCCGGCGCTCTGTGCTGCTGCTCGCTGCCATGCCGGCAGCGCAATGCATGCTTTGACTCCTGCCATGGCAACAAGTTCATCCTTAGGCCAGTACAACGGTTGGCTGAAACGTGGCAAGGGGACCAGGAGCCAGTCCAACCTTGCGGCATCCCCAGAAGGACCCAGGGAGGCAGGAGGGATGGGATTAGGTTTCATTATGGGATTAGGTTTTAGCCTGCAAGATGCTCTGCCAGCTGCAAAATTCAGGCTGCTGGTTTCCTACCCAAAAAGGACAGGCAATCCTTTTGGGGTCCTGAGCAGGGCAACACCGGTGTCCAGAGTTGTGATAGCTCTTGCTCTCCAACACGAAAAGCTCTGGAAGGAAGATGGAAAGCCCAGATCCAAGGAAATGTTGGTCAAACACAAGGAATCCATTCCTCTTATTAGTGCTTCAAGCACTAAAAAAATCCTCCCTGTGTGTCAGAGCTAGGTGTAGCGTTTGCTTTGAAGCAAATGTCTCTTCAAGCTGGGTTCCTGGCCACCGAACTTGCCGCTGGCAGCCCCGTGTGAGCCAGGCGTGCCGGTGGGGTGCAGCTGGTGCAGCTCAAAGGGAAAATATGATCAGCTGTTGAATGGCAGAGATTTGAGACGTCACGCCAAGGCTTCGTGTTTTGATTTTTCGATGCATGCTGTGAAATTCATAGGTGGAATATTTCTAGAGAGCTACTTGGCTTCCTGTAGGAAGAGGCGGGGGGAAAAAGTGGAAAATAATGTACTATATTGACAGCTTCCAGCATTCAAAACCTGAGTCGAGCTGCATTTCCCCTCCCAAAATCATAAGACTTGTTCTGAATTCTTGATATTAAAAAATAACAAATTATTAGTTCCTTTAGGTTGTCTATTGACTTTTAGCTGTTATGATACACTTAAGTCATGTTTCTAGCATTTGTGATTTGTGGAGGAAAAAATAACCTTGAAAACATCTCGCTTTTCACATAATGAGAGCTAAGGCTAACAGAACTGCGAAATGCTGAAAGTTGGGGCTTCACGGCATTGCCAGACATCACAAGGTTCTTGATGACATGATGAGGGCTAGGAAAGCTAAACTGATGAGCTTCTTCCATTCGGGTCCCTTGTCATGTAAATAGGCTCCAATCTGCATGTCAGATCCCTCGGGTAAGGGAGTGTAATAACATTAAAAATAAGGCAGCAAAAACCCCAAGGTGTGTGTGTTAGCAATCTTTAAACAGGCAAAAAATATGCTTGGAGGAGTTTGGATCGGGTGAGAGTGTTCCTCGTTACTGTTCTGCTTCTAATGCAAAAAGGTAACTGCCGTGGCTTCAAAGGAAGTACTTTAATGCTACATAAATATAATTGCTTCGATGAAATGTCTTTAGCCTCCTGAGGGAAGTTGTAGTCTGGTAAGCCTTTAGATATGAATGGACGACTCTGTAATTGCTATTGTTTCTGAGACACATTAGGAAGGCCTAATGCTGATCACTCCTGACATGTTATGGAAGCAGCGTAATGGCAGTCCCATGCAGCGTGCAGGGGAGAGGGTATTAGTATGCATTTTGCAGGATGAAAAACTGACAAACGCTTCAGGACTGGAAGTTTTTTTCCTAATTAGATTGTGGGCTTGTGAATTTTATGTGATTTTTTTTTTTCCTTTTCCTGCTGGTATGCAGAGTGAAGGTATCTAATTCTTTGCAGTTTAAGCTTTGGATAATGAGCTTGAAGGCAACATCTCAGAGGAGTGTGCAACTGATGGGTTAGTACATCAGCTCTGGTTAATGCAGTCTCCTGACTCTGACAGGGTCCAAACCAGCTGGTTTAGAGAAAAGGACAAGACATGGTATTGAGAATAAGTATTTTTTTTTTTTTTTAAATACTGATTGGTAAAACATGGGATATTCTGGTACATGGGATGTGCTTCCATCTCTGGATTGGGAGCAGCTATGTTTAAAAATCAGAATCTGGGCTTACAGATCATTCCTAAGAGAGATCTTCTGTTGTCTCCTGGTTTTGGAGACTGTACGCATCCTGTTTTCCAGCTTTTCTTCACGCCATAGGGCCCGGAAAGGCTAGCAGACTGCTCTGGCATGGTAAGCAACTAGGCAGGAGCTGGAAGACCTTACCCCATCCTAGCAATTCTGGCTTTGGTGGCATTTTTCCTGAGAGCAAGTGAACCCAGGGTCCTGAGAGGCAGCAGTGTAGCCAGGAGGACTGGCACGTCCTTTGGGATATCAATGTAATTCTCATGCTATTGGTTGGACCCAAGCTTATTCCTCATTTTCCACTGGGTAGTGTTTTTAAGTGTTTCTCAGTGCTGTTTGACTGCAGTCGTGTTCCCTGCCAGAGACAGAGGCTTGTTTGCAAAACCAGGGAGGTTTCCAGGCCTGGCTGGAAGAATTAAGGCCAGCACTAGGGCTGTGTATAGCAGGCAACTGAGATCTCCCATCGCACCGGTACTCACTCATTACAGATTAAACCCTGCAGGTGGCTGGATGGTCTGTAGGGGTTAGTCCGTCTCCTGTGTCTTATTGGAAGTGGCATTGTTTGCCAGCTTTGCCATCATTTGCTTTGCTTTTTCTATTAATGTGCCTTATTTCCATGGCTGTCCTCCCAGAGGTAATGTTACTCAGACTAAGTGAGACATACTCCCTGTTTCCAGAGATCGGCCCGCTGATCCCTGGGGTGGGAGCCTAGCCGAGCAAAAGCCATGCGATTGCCTGTTTTATTTCTTGCCTCCATGTGCTGACTTGGACCTTGCCCATACCATCGGGTGGGTGTGCAGCCTGGCTGCTGGACATTCCTTCCTTCCATCGGCAGCTCGTATATTTTGTCACTGGTGCTCAGAGATGCAGAGCTATTTTCCAGCTTTGTTAGCACTGACTTCTGTTTAGGAATGCTATCAGTTTGTGGTTATTTTGTTGCTTGATCCTGCAAGAATATCTATCAGTTAGTAGCCAAAAAGGAGGTGAATTTCTGCCCTTGGGTTGTATGGGTGTCTCCTCTAAAATGCTGCTCTCCTCTCACCGTCCCATGTGCAGCTCCAGCTTGTCTTCCCACGAGAAAGTCAGTCCCAAAATATTTGGAGCTGCTACCCAAAAGGCCTGGAGAGAGAGCCCCTGGAAAGAACTCTTTTGCGGAGAAACAAAAAAAGATGGGGTTAGGTCCTTTTATCACTGCCCTGTCCTTGCGTAGAGACGGATGCAAATGTAGTCCTTATCTCTGCTGCACCGTTAGCATCCCATTACAAAACGAAAAGTAATAACTTACTGATGTTTTCCCTTGAATGTTTAGCCTCAAGTGGTAAATCTTGGTCTTAGTTGGAATTTATTTTCATTCTGGAGATTTTTACTGCCTTCAGAAACTTCACTTCGAAGAGTGGGATTTTATGGCTCTAAACTGTTTAGTTTTAAAGACTGGGGTTTTTTCCGTGTGGGCTTTTTGTTAAGGAAAATGAGAGGAGTCATGTAGTCCTTGACATAGAATAGATTGTCCCAGATTGATAACACACTATTTTTCACAGTGAACAAAATCCTGGCCCACTGTAATTTACTCTCCATCCTGGCATGCTGTTAATTAGGATGAACGCTTATGTGAAAACTCCACATATGGCCAGTGCCAGCTTTCATAATAAGTTGCCCCAAAAACGTGAGGAATGAGGGGTAGTGAGTCAATGAAAATCCCGACATAAATTGACTTTTTGTGTCCTGGCGGTGCTTGGCTGAAATCCAATGACAATAAGAGCCCGGCGTGCCAGAATTCACAGGCAAATAACACTTTTCTACTACAGCATCCTTACAAGACACCCTCCCAGCAGCCGTCCTTCCTTCCTGCCACTCATTCCCTTGTGTCCAAGGAGGCTGTCGAGGCGGTGGGGGGAAACGTCTCAGTGTTGTGACGGGGTGCAATGAAAACATGAGTGACAGAGTGACATTTTGACAGCTTGACTTCAGGTTCCTACTGCAAATGTAAATACGTTCATTTGAATCCAATTTACACAACCATGAGTTTTTAATGGGAAATAAATGGAGGATTGCTTAAAAGTGACTTTTGGGGATTTTAATTTTTTATCTCGGATATTTGTGGACTTTTTTTATGGGTTCAGCTGCACATTTCCATGATATTGTGGAGGTCGAAGTGGTTTCCATCTCAGTTTGCTCGTCATGTGTTTTTCCAGCAAATTGCTTTGTTTTCTCCCAGTTTAATGCTAATTCTGCCAGAGTCGAGAGACTGCCAGCAATGTAGTTCATTAAAAGTACCTATTGAGCAGCTGATAAAATTGAACCACAATCCCATCCTCCTCAAACCAAGGACTCTTAAACAGCCAATAGTCCATTTTATCTTTTTCCTAAGGGGTCTAATCTGTTGCTCTTTCTCACTTGGAGACTTGCTGTATTTTCACTGGAGAAAAGTTGCTGAGTGTCTTGTCAGGTGGGAACAAGGATGGCTGAATCATGCCTCAAAGCATGATTTATTTAGACAATCTCAGCACCTTAGAGATTTCTTATTCCTTGTTAGTACTCCTTGTAGTAGCTCCTTCCCGAGATTTGGGTGAATAGTGCTGGGAGATGCAAACTCTGGTTCGCACTCCTTATCACAGGAGCAATACAGCTGTGGTTTGGTAAAAGGTGGCATGAGATTGACCCCCTGCATGACAGCATGGGGATCCACCTTGGATGCAGAACTCTTGTCCTTCTGGGGTCTGATTGCAGCGCTGCTCTGGTGCCTTCCTTCCAGGGTCCCTTTCCTCCTGGTTTTCTCAAAGAGATACTTTTGTCTCTTCCTATCTTCCTTGGAGAAGCTGGGTAGCTCTTGATGGCTGCAGTATTTCAGGTAAAGCAAGTTGGCCAAAGAGAATACTGGGATGAGATGGACCATGCCCAGATACAACGAAAGCGCAGGAAACTGAAGCTTACCTGAGGCCAGACCCTTACCCAATATCTGGCACACCAGAGCAGGATACGATGCCTGCTGACCTGCACAAACGTGGGTCCGAGTGGGCAAGCAGACTGGGCTCAGCACCAGTTCCCAAAGGGACTGTTTACTAGGGAGGGTTTAAACGATATTGGGGCAAATTTCTTCACTGAAAGGGTTATCAAGCATTGGAACAGGCTGCCCAGGGAAGTGGTTGAGTCATCATCCCTGAAAGTATGTAAAAGACATGTAGATGTGGCGCTTAGAGACATGATTTAGTGGTGATCTTAAAGGTCTTTTCCAACCTAAATGATTCTATGATTTCCCTGGGTGCTGCAAAATGTTAGGAAGGTGTAAGGGGTGCGAACAGAGCTTAAAGCAGACTGGCTTTTCATGTAGTTGTGTCCTTGGACCACGCCAGCATAGGCGCAAACTGCTTCCCTCTGGTTGCCTCCTAGCTGAGAATCTGTGTCTCTCCTACAGGGAGAAGGACCAGAGGGGCTCATGGTTGTGCTAAATCCAACTTGTCCTTGTGGGGTTGAAAAGAGACCAGAGCTTTCCACTGGCTGTATACACACTGTTTATTTTTTGGGTCCTATAGGTGTGTCAGAGTCACCTTGCTGATCCTCAAATGAGTGGCTTAAACCCTGGGTATTTAAAAAATTTTGAAAACAGGTCTGGGTTTTTAGGGTTGTGGTTTTTTGTGTGTTTTTTTTTTTTTCCCCCCACCTTCTTCCTCTTTTCCTCCTGAAACCTTTCAGCGCTCCTTGATTCAGAAGTTTTGCAGTCCATGGCAGGAAAGTCTCAAGCAATAACAAAAAAAATCACTCTGTAATGCAGCCAGTTTAGCTCATTCACCACACAACTTCTCCCTAGCTAAGGGGAGTTTATGCATGTCTAATAGTGCATGGGGTTTTTGACTGTACAAGATTCCATTCCCGGGTCTGTAACTGGAGTGGATGAGTTATCTTGACTAAGAGCTAGAAAATCTTTGAACTTAACCACAGTGATCACACAGACCTTGTAGCTGTAGGTGTTTGACTTGGGCAGCTGCCTTGGGATGTGGAGGTGAAAGATGGGCTCCTAGCAAAGCCCTAGTTTCAAATCTAGAGTTTTGTCCCTCCGCCCTTCCAGGGACTTCAGCAGCATGCATCGCTGCAGGTGGATGGAGGATGTCACGCGGGATTTCTAAGAAGTAGCAGATTGCTTACTCCTTACACCGAGACCTGTGAACACCCATGATGGATGCTAATTAAGCATCTGCTTCCTTCTCAGTTTTAAGTGAAGGGGTGGCAAGGTAAAGTGACAGTCAGACCTCATTTATCTTAATGAGAAGGGTCAGGAGTTTAATGGAGTTTTGGTTAGTGAGGGGGTTTCAGCCTACCCTGTGTTTGTTTGGGAGACATTTCTACGATTTGGCTCCACAGGGTTTTTTAGCTGGGGTGGTGTGGCTACCTGGAATTCAATGCCAATGTCCTCTGAAGTCTTTTGTGGGGAGAGAGGTTTTGGAAGAAATCCAGGAGATGTTCTAGTATGTCTAGGGAGACTTGGAAAATTAGTTGGCTAACGATAAAGTGAATTTTGCAGACAACTTCTCCCTGGTTAGCGTGGTGCGTGGGGCTGTGTTGCACACATCTCTGAGATGTGTGCTGTGCTAAGTGATGGTCACTTTGAAGCTCTTTCCTGTAACAGTTTAGACATTTAGCCAACGTATTTAGCAGATACCAGCAAAAAATGGGATTGTTTTTACATTCCAGACTCTCACCTTGTACTTACAACTTCTGAGGTTTGTTTGACACAATGCTGACATATTTACAGTGTAGCCTTACTGTATATAGATGGAATAATCAGCCAGTCACTCAGGGCTGCATCAACTAGGCAGAAGTAAAGCTCTTTTTACTAGTTCACGTGCAGCACCATGCTGTGTGCATAACCTCATTTCTCAAGCCTGTTTCCTAGGTATTGAACATAGACCTGAGCAACACCTACCCTTAATGGGACAGACCTCCAGCTGGCATATATCAGCACAGCTCCAGCAGAGAACAGCTCTCTATCTACAAAGAACTATGCCAAGATTAGCGAGGGAGTTCTTGCAGGGCCAGCGAAGCAGGTGAACGCTATCACTGTCATTTTTCAGAGGGGACAGGAAGGAATAGGAGGGGTAGGACGATGCTGAGACGGTCCAGAGCTCTGTTGCAGAGCAGATGTGGAGCGTGAAAGCCTTCGGTCTCTTGTTGGGGCTGCGTGCCTTGCGTGGAGAGGAATTCAGACCTGCTCTGCTGGAGTCATTCATGCTCGTTCAAAGCCAACATCAAAAGGTCCCATTCTAATTTGATGCTTTTTAATACACAAATAGCAGTAATATTAATTATTGCATTTAACCAACTACAGCGATTAAATGCCCTGTGTTTGTGAGTGTCAAGAGCTGGTGAAATCTTTCTGGTGCTGTAAGTGAAGAGCAGGGATTTTGCCTGCTGGGGAGGTTGAATAGTGCTGCTGCTCTGCAAGTGGGCAAGAGCTGCCTGCTCTCCAAAGAGGCACATCTGTGCCAGTGTATAAGCTCCACTTGGCCCAGAATATTTTAATGTCTTGCTTGATGGCCTGCGAGTGATCTCTGCTCCTGCCTTGCTGCCCAGGTAGGTAGGCAGGATAATGCCTTTTGCAAGAGAAAAGCAATGGTGTGAGTATTTTGTGCTGTGGGAGTGTGGAGCAGCTTGTCTCATTGAGACAAATGTCTCTGAGGTCTCCTGCAGATAAAGCTCTATTGGCGTCTTGATTTCTGACGTGTTCAGCAACTCTAGCGGTGTTACTTTTTCTCCACCAAGCTCAATGCAGCAGGGCTGGAGATCATTCCCTGGGGAGGTCACAATCCACCTTGGGACATGTTGGCTTGAGGCAGAGATGCCTTGGCCTGAGCTCTTCCCAAGCTGAAGAATTCTGTAGGCAGCTTGTAGCTATTTTTGCAGAATGTGGCGGGTGGGCCCCTAGAGAGCCAGATGGTTATTTTCCGTCCAGCCAGGTTTTGTCACCTACTGCTACCCATGGGGAGAGAATTTTTCGCCTTCTTCCAGAGTGAGAGGCATGCAAAATCCCCCTTGCTGTCCTGGATGAAGGGTCCAAGGGTAACCATGGCTGATTAGTGAGCCCTGAGCGAAAAACGGGCCAAAAAGCTCACGCACATTGCTGTGCAAGGAGAGAAAGTGGGCTCTCCGAAGAGTGTTCAGCTCTTGCCCCGGACCTCAGCAGCTGCAATAACCTCGCTCCCGTGGGGCTGAGGCATTTGTCCCTGGAGATGCCCATGTTCAGCAGGGCTCTGCGAGAGACGACGTTCGGAGGGTTGAATTGGACCTGGGATAAACGTGCTCTCCAGCTTGGTTTGCGTTCAGCATGGCAGGGGGACACGTCCCTTGCTGGACTAATGAGACTAGGCGTATGTGATGTTTTTATGACTCGTTCCCAAGCTATTTCCTCCAAGTTTTTAGTGTTAAATTAGATTCCTTCCTCCACCCCCCCGGTGTTGTTGGGAAAGCCATCTGCAGACAGAAGAGTGATGCAGAGATAACGCTCCTGGGAGTGGGTCTGTCTGACTTTATGGCTCTTACATCTTTCCTTCAGGGTTTCTCTGACTTTTTGCCAGGCACAGAGGCATCTCCCTGGGCACCTCCTGTGGCCCTGCATTAAGGGCTGTCCAGCCCGGCACATTGTGAACCCCACTCCCCCCACAGCCCTCCCAAGGCTTTGCTACAAGAGGCGTTCTGGAGCAGATGTCCCAAGTGAGCATTTCCCAAGTTCTCACCCCACTAGAGATATTTTCAAGAGAAACATGCTTCAGTTTTATAATGTAGATGAGCCTCATGATTTCCACCCCCGCCTCCAGTTTACAGCCCCAAAAGTAGGCGGTGAATTCTAAGGCTTGAGAGAAGCAACCGCACAAAAGCCTATTACAATCCAGTCGCATTGTGCAAGGTGGAGATTTGCAATTTTAAGCTGAGGGAGAGGAATCGTCATGATAATTACATATAATACCTAAAGTACCTATAAATACAGATGTATATTTATATAAAGCGTCTCCCAGCACACGAGTTCCCTGTCTGGATGGGGTTGCCAGACCACCCTGTCCTGCACAAACAAATGAGTTAGAAAGTCCGAAATTCCATCCCTGCCTTTTGGGGCTTGTCTGGGGAATTCCTGAGTAATGGAGGTTGAATTGGGTCACAAGGGCAGCAGGGAATAAATCTTCAAAGGTTAGCTCTGGCATGAAGTCTCCTTTTTTAGGCATGTCAGGGATTCTTTTGATTTGCTTTGTTTTCCAAAGCCCCCTCGGCCAGGGAACAATACCTCGCTGGGGCCAAGCCTGGCCCGGCACAGCCCCGCAGCATTGTCTGGGGGGCCGGGGAGGGGGCTGGGGGGGAGAAATGACATCTTAAAGAATGGCTCTTCTTCTTATGGACACTTAGTAGATCAGTGTGCATTCAATTAACCCTATAAACTGGGCAAGGTCCAGGGAAAGAGCCTTTCAGGCATTATGGATTGAAAGTATTAAGGGGGGTGGGGGGAGAGCTGTTGGTGAGTCCTGTTTAAATAAAGCCCATTAGGCAGGAGCAGTGTGGTGGGGGTGGAAAAAGGGGATGTTTTTTTCTGAAAATTAAATTCAAGTGCAGTCTCATGTACTGGTCTGGATTTTCTTTAAATAAAGCTAGGAAATCATTCCAGCTCAGGCTGGGTGTCTGGGTTAGACATTCAGTCAACTGTCTTTGGGTCTGCTGGCTCAGGAGCAAAGGGATCCTGTAGACTGTCTTGGGTGGGAAAAACATTTTACATGAGTATTTTCTTCCCCCTTGAATTTCTGCTCAACCCAGAATTGTGTCCTAAGGCCTCGGCTGTAATAGCCTGTGGGACATCCCTGACCTTCCTGAGTGCATGTTTGATGGTCCCTTGGGTATGAAGACATCTAAATGCTTCTGTGAAGGACCAAAACACCTTGATTTTTCCAGTTGTGTGTCTGATATCTTGCAGGGACACTACAAGACACTGCCATATTTTGAAAATACAATATTTATTCCTATTCATATTTGGAGGACAGTCAAATTGTGAAACTTTGTGTGCTGGCTACTCTATCCCCCCATTAACTGCAAGCCCCTGGTGCCAGTCGGGGCTAAGTAGTCCCTCCAGGATGAGAGCGATATTGTGAGCAGAGAGATGGAAACAGCCAAATTTCTTTCACTGCATATGGCTAATATTCACCTGGAGAAATCCAACCCATTTGTAGATATTAAACTAGACACAGTAATAAGTTCAGTATGTATTTCAATTGACTTTGCTGCAAATAGATTTAATTTACCAACTGCAGAGTTTTAGATGGAACTGCCTGTATTCCTGCCATTTTATGCTACATTCTGAATATATTATACATAAAGTTGTAAATTAATAGGCCTGTTTCTGATTTGTTGCACATATGACATGGACGTGCAACTAAATTAACAGTGAAGTCTTAGTGTTGCAGAGTTTAATTATATTTGCAGATGAATTAGCATCTAATTCCTCTATCCCTTCCTTATTGTGAAGTACACTGGAAATGTTTTTTCCCTAAAGACATTGGTATATTGTATTGTTCTGAGAGGAGATCTGTGAGTTCTGCTGCATTTCCAGCTTATCTTGGAGCTTCTGTTTGAATTCACAGTGCAACCGCTCTACATACGGCTATGTTTATAAATTATTTTGCTAGAAAATCAATGTGTGTCCCTGGGACCTCGCAGCCCAGGTTGATTCCTGGCAGGCTGCTGTGGTCATGGAGAGCTGGTGGACTTCATGTGGGTTGCAAGCACAGGCTCATGACAACACATTGGAGATGGCTAAAGCAGAGAAATGGCTTCAGCCTTGGGGAAGAAGGAAAAGAAGTAGCTGGGAGTTGTGTGAGGGGTTTGAGGTGTCAGTCCTTCAGCTGGAGAGTCCCACAGACAGCAGTAAAATGTTGCTAATGCTGCAAGGTGACATTTTTTCCTGTGATGATTGCTCTTGGAAAGCATCCCTAATCAGGACAGCACCAGTGTGGGCTGAAGACCCTTTAAAACCAGGCTAAGCCTGTTACTTGGTTGTTGTTAGGTGGGATGTTTCCTGAATTGGGCCTGGATCAGGCAGTGCCAGCTGCGTTAATTCACTCTTGTGAGCTAACTCCTAATTGCTGGAGGCACCATTGTATTAGTGAGCCGGGAACATGGACCTCTGGAGCTGCCCTGCTGATGGCTGGTAAAGTAAAATGCAGTCTGATTTTGAACAAAACACAGTAAAACAACAGTGAAATGAAAGCAGCTGTGGTTTTGCCTGCTAGTGAAGTTTGGTGGTGCCTAGCTCGGTGCCAAATTAGGAGGGCATCCTCCCTTTCTCCCTCTGCTCTGTATTGGTTTCCTAAGGAAATAGCACCTTTGTAGCTGCTTTAACTTGGGAAGTGCTCCAGAGCTCGGTGATAACCGCTTTGTGCCCTGTGCTCCTGGAGATCTGCAAAACTGTTGCGCTTCCTGGAGAAAAAGAGCTGATGACGCTGGGGCTCATAGTCCTGCCCCAAATTCTTCTCTAAAATGCCCCATTCCCTCAGAGAAACGGGCACCTCTGGGGCTGGAAACTCATTGAGAAGATGTGACTGCAGAGAGCGGCATCTGCATGGGTCCCTGCCAGCACCCTGGGACCACGGTGTGCCAGGATCCCCCTCCCTGGCACTGCTCCCCCATGTTTGCAGAGCACCTCCATAATGTCGAGACTTCGTTAACGTGATCTGTTACTGAAAAGGTAAAACCAGCAGCTCTTTTCTCTGCTACTCTTCATAGGCTCCAATCCATCCTCCTTGGTGGAACATGCACAGCTTGGCTTCCCAGGGGGCTGTAGTACCCATCTCCCTGGGGCCTCCAGGAGCGTTAGCTTTTCTAGGATCTGGGCCACAAAGTCAACACTTGGTGGCATTACTCTGAGCTAAATTGTGTAGGTGCTTTACTGCTCCACTGGATTGAGGACTCTGCACAACACCTTTGAAAGCTGCCTCCATCCTTGGTGTGTTAGTAGCATCTGTTGGCCTTTTTTGAGCAGCAGGAATGAGATAAATAGCTCTTTTAAAAATTATTCTGACAAAAATAATGGTTTGCTTTCTTCCCGCGTTGTGCTGATTAGCCCTTTACTTAGCACTGCGCCCTTCCCTTAATTTAAAGGTAGCTTCTAAATCCATTGCAGTGCAGATTGCATCCTAGGAATAAATACTCCTCCTTTCCTGAGCAAATATAGGAATAGTCAGCAAATATGAAACATCTCTTTTTCCTATTGTCACAAAGCTGTGGCGTTCCCCGAGATTGATTTGCGCTTGCTCGAGGGTGTGCTTTAACAGCAGCACATTTGGGACATAAAATGGGAAAGGTTCTCAACAGCTTTTAATTGGAGTTGTTGCTTTTGATGGGGCTGCACTAATTTCCAGTGGCTTCAAAGCTGGCGGGGAGGGAGGAAGGCTGGTGAAATCCCGGCTCCATCCACGGGCAGTGGCAGGTTTGCTGTTGCCTCAAAGGGATGTGGTGCGATGCCTTTGCACACTGGGAAAAACAAGAATTAAATCTGAACAACACCGATCCACGCACCAGGGCTGTGTGTATGAACTGGAATTTAAATTTGCGTCTGTCGCTGCCTAAAAAAGAAAACTGGGCCGTGATGAGAGTTTGTAAGGGGAAACCGAGCTATTCCCCCCAGAGCCGCTTTCCTAAGCCATGCCTGGTTGCCAGTAGCTTCCTGTCTGTTGTTAGTTTTTCTTTTTGAATACAATTTAGTTTCTGCAGGCCAGTGGCTTTTAATGATTTCCTTTGAGTCCGTGCATCCTTTGGAGCAGCCCTCTTCTCCCTTGACATTTGATGTGGGAATGTGTACATCAGTATTGTTACTTAAACAATACCCTTCAGGCACTGATGCTGGGCCCTCAGATAAATCACAGATTAAAATGAAGCAGAATTGCTTGATAAGAAGTCTACAGTGTGCTGGCATGCAGGGAACAAACTGCACAGAGTCCAGGTAATGGGAAATTGTGTGTGTTATCTGAAGACCCATGTAATTAATGAACAAGAAACCTGTTTACTCTGAAAATAAATGGCAGAGTTACTGTAATGCCTTGCTGCTTTGAATGCTGAATGAGTATCTCCAGAGGAATAAAAGCCCTAGCAGCTCTCAAAGTCACATCTCAACCAGAAAGGCAGTTTGGAGACGGTACTGAGAATCAGAGCTGTTTTGCTTTTATGAAGAATATGAAACTAGCCTTTCTTCTAATAAACACCTCAGTTATTTTCTCTTGGCTCCTAAGCGATCTAGTTTGCAAATCATGATGCGGACGGAACAATTACCGGATTCGATTCAGTGCACATGCCATTGCTGAGCAGGAAACAAGCACGCTGGGCATGGATAGCATCAGTCTTATTTCCAGGCATGTACAAGTATCTAGCACTTCAGAGAGCTTTGCAAACAGGCTGTACTTCTGTTTTTCCCCTCGCTTTCCATCCTGATCATGCTGCTGCTGTATTCATGTGTATGACACCAGGCTCCCTGCTTCCACGTTCCTGATGGCTCAGTAGGCTTTTACCATGCTTGGTATTTCATCCCAGCTATTTTCCACGCGTGGAAAAATGCTCCTGTGCAGGAGTCAGTGTTGCAGCAGGCGCTGGGAAGGGGAGAGCTGTGCCTTTAACCATGCAGAGCATGTGGCTGTTTTTAGTTACAGCTCTTTTAGCAAGTTGTCTCAGCACATCAGGGCCCCACTTTCATCATGCCTGGCTTTTTTTTTTTTCTCTCTTTGAGTCCTAGAAGTCAGAGGCCACAGGGGGGGGTGACAGAAAGCAGTGACCTTTGCATAAGCGGGGGACCAGATGGCCACTCCTCTTCCTCTGAGCCTTTCTCCCCTGGCCCCAGGGCACAGATCTGTGACCTTCGCTTTAACTGAATGCCCAGACTGTGTGACTGGGGCTTTGACATGCTCTTTAATAGGCATACATTATCCCTCTGTTGCTAAAAGCCCAGAAAACTGGGTTCATTTAGATGGAATTTAAGTAAAACTGTTTGGATTGGTCTTACTATCCCCTAGCTGCCTCCTGCTAAATTGTTGATCTTAGTGCTAATGAAGGGAAACACACTCATGGACCGGCTGGGAAGCATTTTATTTAAAAAGCTTTGCAAAACCTGGTGTCTTCCGACGGACAAGGTGTGCACTCAAAGTGTGAGCCCACTTATGTGCCCACCCACGGCACAAGCGATGCTCTGGTACTTAGACCACATCGAGCCCTTGCCCTCTGCTGCTGGACTGGGCTCAGTTTTGCTCTAAGGTCTGTCTCTTCCAGTTAAAGAAAACTCTGATGTTAAACTTGGGCTTGTAGCCTCTTGCAGAGTTTGTAGGCACAAGGGGGAGATGTAATCACTAATACTTCAATAATCCTCAGTTCTAACCATCAGTGTTGGTCTGATTTCTGAGCGTGAGCCGAGCTAGAGCATTGCAGTGTGGTAGCACGCCACGGTACCGAGCACAGGATCAGTGAGAATGGACAAAAATACCCCTGAGGAGGAGGGCTAGCACTAGACCAACTGAAAATGGAGAAAATGGAGAAAATGCTTTATTCTCTGTGAATTAGAAGTCATTGCATTTTTTCTAGTACCCCAGTAACTGAGAAGTTCATCTGATATTTCTGTCTGGTCCCGTAGCTGTTATTAGAGGAGGCCAGGCTCTCGTTAAACCAATTTGTGTAATGGTAGCTGTGCTCTTAAGGAATGTCCTCGGGAGAGACTGGAAATACGCTCTTTTCCAGCGGAATGGAAATGCGGAGGTGTGTTTTTCTGCTAATGACCGGCAAACATCTCTGCCGATCAGACGCGGATGGCCTCCAACCTCTGCCAGGCAAGCGGATGCTGAGGAGGGACTTTATTAATGCCTACCATTTCCGAAGGGTTAAGCACATGAAAGTTATTCAAGGAATTTCCTTTCCAGGGCAGACCTAGGGAGGTAGGTATAAGCAAAGGCCAATTCAGCCCTGCTGAAAGTGATGAATGCAATTCTCTTTGAAGTTCCTGGGAGCTGCACTTCCTCACTGCATGGCTGAATTGAATCCAGAGATCTTCAACTGTGAATCCGTAGCCACAAAACATGGTTTTGTGACATCTGCTGTGGTTCACCAGCTACTGAAAGTGGGAAGGGGAGAGCAAAAAAACTGCCAGGAATGCTGGTGTGGACGGTACCGAAGGTTTTGACTGCTTGCAGCTCACGTTCCTGTTTTCAATTAAATTAGAAAGTATTTGTGGATGAAGTGACCCATTAGTTGGGTAATAACGCTACCTTATCATGCCTGCTTATCAGTATTAGTTATGCACTATAAAACCCATACCAAAGCCCTTGGGGGAATCAATTAAATTGAAGCGGGCAGCTTTGTGTATGTGTGCAATGGAGCTGTCGTGAGATGCGTGGCACATTTGTACACCAAACTACACATTTGTGCAGGTTTCGGGCAGACGGTATTTCTGAGCTTGCACACTAGCCCTGCCTGTAAGCTGTCAGTATCACACATCTTTGTTGCCTCTGCCAATTCCTCACTGAACAGAAGAAACAGGCCATAAATTTGCTGATTATGTGCATTTAGGCAGACTAGCTCCCTTAATGGCCTTTACGATGGTTGCAGCTGCCAGTGATGGAGTTTTGCATCCCCAGCTTCTAATAGTAGATGGTTGCTTGTTCATGCTGTACATCCTGTTAAATAAATCTGAGCCAATGGTAACTGATTGCTGATATTAAACTGCAGAGGGAGAGATTAAAAATATTTTCTCTGTCTGCTTGGAAAGCTTGGGAGGGCTTCGTTCAAGTTTTGTGTTTTGTTGTTTTTTTTTTTTAAAGAGGAGATATGAAACACTTTAAGAAATAGTCTCATCTGTCTTTGCCAGTGTTTGAGCCTAGAAGCAGGTAAGGTGAACCTGACTTAACGACATATCAAATAGAGAGCTAGCTTCATCTGATATACCTCTTTGAAACACTGCTGAGGAGCGATCCATGCCCTGTCTGCTTGCATCAATAATTAGACCTTATAAAGTATTTAGACTCTGGTAGCACAGGGAGCTGCGGGGGCCGATCACCTGGAAAGGGCTTGATTTCCAGGTAAAAACTCCCAGTGTAGCGATTGAATCTGCTAACCTTTCAGCTGGCAAAAAGGAGCCAGAGAAAAGCTTCTCCTGAGTCTTTGAGGACTTTCAGTCCTTGCAGCGCAAGGGAAAACGTGGTGGTGGTTTGCAACGTCCATTAGAGCTGTCGCCCCTGGGGCTGCAAAATGGCCGGTTTCCTCTCTGCCAGGCAGCAAGGAGCAGTCGGAGGGGAGAGCCGAAGCGCCTGGCGATGCGGGGCTCCTCGCCCTGGCCCCTTCGACCCCCCCACCAGCCTCCCCACCGAAGGCAGTGCCGCCGTAGCCGGCTGGGGCTCAGCTCCGAGCATCCTCTCTCTGCTTTGAACCTGAGGAGCCGTCACACCTTAAGGTCAGGCGAGGGGCCCCCCGTTAGCGGGCAGGGGGAGGTGGAGGGAGCAGGATGTCATTTTGTCATTAGCTGGGCTTCAAAGGCAGGCAGGCATTGGGAAGGGGGGAGAGGAGCTGCAGGGTCACAGGGGGCTGCGAGCCCCTTGCCCAGCCTCCCCGCAGGCCGGCTCACCTGGTGCACAGCTGCTCCGGGAGGAAGGAGCCCAGGGAAAGCAGAGGGATGGAGGAGGCAGCGTGGGGAAAGCCACATTGCCCACGCCTTTCACCACACAGCCTGCCAAATTTGGTGTGCAGGTTGTGTGCTGGGGGCATGATCTTTAGCACTGCCGAGATGATGGTGTGAAGCACTGCCTGTGGGTTAGGGCAGCTGTTAAAAGCATAGTCCTCTTGGAGTAGTACTGCCTAAAATGATGTAATGGGGTCTTGCGCATCTCTTGGAGACTCTGGAGCATGATTTTGGCTTGCTGGGGGTGCTCATGTTGGAGGCTGGTAACAGGGCTCCGTGCCCTTGTGTTCGTATGTCCTACTCTCGATAGCCTTAAGCTTTCCAGAATCAGATCCAATCCCAAAAAATCAGGGAGGTGGGTTAAAAATGACAAGATTGCCAAAGGAGGAAAAAAAATCCCCCTCATTTTGGGGATCTGTGACTTTGCACTCTGGGCCTTGAGGATGCTTTGGGGTGCCCAACAAGGCTTTTCTCTGTAGCTGCTGGGGATGGGTTTGTTTATTCCAATCTAAGCTGAGATCCTCCTGCACATCTCCACAAGCAGGGTCGGGGAGGAACACCAGCCGCTGTGAGGCTGGAGATCAAAGCATATGTGTTGGCAATACTGGGAGGCTTCTGGGATCAGATGCTCTTTGACCTGTCCCTATGAAAGCTGAGGTCCCTGACGTTATGGTGAACCACAGGAGGTGATGGACGAGCTGGGCGATGAGGTGAGGGGCAGCAGCTCTGGGAGCAGCCGGGCACCGCGTGGAGCAGCGTTCGGTGTAACCCAGCCAGAGCCAGCAGAAACATGGCACAGCTCTGCTTCATAAGCTCCTTCCATCCTGCAGCCCAATCAGGCTTGTGTGCTGGTAATTAGGATGTTTGCTGTCACTTCTATAGGCACGACAATGCATATTCATCAGATATGTAAATTAACACATTGAGCTATTTGCATAAGTCTTCTGGATCCGAGAGGATGATGGAGATGAATTGCTGCGAGAGCAGCTCTGTAAATGATTCCCTGATATGCAAGTCGCACTAGGGTCCTGCACACTCTCCGTGGGTGCTCCGGTGATGCAGAGCAGGAACTCGTTTGGGTTAATTAGTGCAAGAAGTCCAGGCATCATTACCTCTGGAGCAGGATTACAGCTGTGTTTGCACAGACAGCTCTCAGGTGGCCTTTCCTCCTGGGGGAGGATGGGTTGGAGGGTGGGCAGGCAGGTGAGGAGTTATCCATGGAAAAAGCAAAGGTGCCTGTGTGCTAAATGTGCCGCAGGTCTCCGGTGAACAGTGACGCACCAAAGTTTGCTTGGGCTTGCTCTGAGCAGTGAGCTTCCCAACAAACCCCCAGCACAGCTGCTGCCTCTGACACATCTGGTACTACCAAAAGGAAAATACATAAGACCTGTAACCCTTGCCTGCAGTAGCTTAACAATACCTCTGAGTATTGCTTCAAATACATATAATAAGTCTGAACTAATAAAGTAACGAGTTTATGAGCTTTTTAAAGATTTTACTAGATAAATGGAAGGTCTACTAACATGATTCGATTTCTTAGTATAAACAACGTATTTGCTGGGGCCTCTTAAAATATTCCTAACTTTAACTGCAGAAAATCCAGCGTCTGATTTATATTTCTGGCTGCTGGAAGCTCTGGCTTTCATTATCTGTATACGCCGCAAATCCAATTATGTAATATCATTGAGATAAGGCATGTAATGTTTCACATCTAATTGTTCTAACATGCAAATTTTTTCCGAAGCCGGCGTACATTAGGATGAAAGGAAGGCAGGAGCTGTGTTTCATGGGTGTGTGTTACGCAGGTGGAATCAGGCACTCTGCAGGCAGTTGGATGTGTCTACCTGTTTCTGGCTGGGTGTGTTGTGCTGCAAGGTCTCTGAGAAGCTCTCCAGGAATCACAAGGTGATGCTAAGCAGGATGCTGGGTTTTGGGTGAATAAAGTGCTGGTAAAATGCAACTGAAAAGCAGCCCTTGCCTGGATGGGGAGACCTGTGTATGGCTGCTGAATATTTCCCTGATCCAAGCATTGCGACTCTTTTTTTTTCCCCCTACAAAGCCCCTGCCATGGAGCTTGATAATCCCTGTGCTTTGGTGTGAATGGGACAGCTTGAATCCACAGCCTCCTTCCCCGGCCCAGCAAATGGCTGTGAAGCCAGTGTGCGTGCTGAACGTACCCCCGGCAGACAGACTGTGCCTTGCCTTGCTGGCAGTCCAGAGCACCTGTTGATTCACTGTATGCGATCCAAATTTCACACTCATTTTCTAGGTGGTTTTCATCCATAGGTAGGAAAGAGACCACAGACCTAAGGAAGTTCTGGCACATCTTGTTAAACAGCAGCTTACATCCTTTGCCCCTTCTTTCTGGCTTTAGGTATTATCATCGCTGTCTCTGAACATCTTTGGACATGTGTGTCCAGGACTGTGTAGACCTAGGTTTTGAGCTAGCTGTGTCCTTGTCCCTTCCTGTGATGGCGTCCCGTCTGGCCTGCACACCGAGGTTTCACAGCCAGGGCAGATGAGAAGGCAGGCAGGGCTGGAAGACACTCAAATCTTCCCTGTAGCATCTTCAGAATACAGCCAAGAAGCACATCCTGACATGGGAAGAGGATCTTGTAAATAGAGATGCCAGCCTTCATCCTTGGGACCAGCACAGACACTCACATTAACATTTGCCCACATTAAGTAAAAGGCTGGTAGCAGCATGCTGTAGATCAAGGGTCTTCATGCAGTCTGATCTGTGGCTTGTGCTCGAGGGGTGCTTAATTTCTCTGGGAGGGAGTGGGGAGGGGATCCATATGGGTTGGTGGCTTTTGATGGCCTTGCTTGTTGACCACAGCATGAGGGCACATGGAGATGTGTGCAAAAACTAGCTTTTTTGCGAAGATTCCTATTGCCCATGGTGGAGCTGACTGGGGGAATTTAAAACAATTGATATAAGAAAAATGTTGGGATTTTTTTGGCCCAATCCACTTGCGTGCATGAACGTTGGATGGGAAGTGCAGCCAGAGCTTGCTTGCTCTTCCTCCCTTGCCCTTCTCTCAGCCCTTGCTCTCCCTTTTGGCCGCGTACACCATCCCTGCTGGGTTTCGGTGCTGCTGTAGTGTTGGTGACACCATCCAGACGGTGGTTCTGGTCCCAGTATTTGGCTCTTTCGAGGAAGTTTCCCACTAGCTATCTTACAGCTACTGGGCATTGTGCTCCAGACATGAATAGGTCCCATTCAACCATGTTTTATTCATCATCAGCAAAGCATGAAATTACAGTGGAAATGCTAATAGATTTCCTAACAACTTAGTATCTACTTGGGTGAAACAGTTTTTTGTTGAGTAATTAGTAAGTTAATTGTTTTATACTTTATTGAGGTCAGGTTGCTATTTTAATGTAGAGGGAGGTGGTGTGTGCTCTTCTAAACAAGACTCTGCTTTAATGAGCGGTTATTATCATTGGTTGAGCTAAAGGATTATAGAGAAAGGGTAATGTTACCTCCAAAAGGAGCTTTTCCCCAGCTGTTTGCCGTGTGCCAAGCCAGCGTCTGAACAAACTTGCGGTCAAGTGCAAAATGCATGGGTGTCACGTGTGTACCCTGCAAATGGCTTGGAGCTTTCAGCAGGCGAGGTGCGCCCAGTTGGACCTGCAACTGGGTATTTGCTTTTGGAGCTTTTATCAATATTCAGGCACATGTGGAAAGCTCTAGCCTGAAGCAGCGCTGGGTGAAATGCCTGTTAGGGGTCTTTTTGTTGACTTCTGCAAACCGTTCAGAAGTGGGGAGAAAAGGGCTGGTGTTGCTCAGAGCCATACCTGGAGCTTGCTGTGGAGCATGGGGCTGCCAAGAAACTGTGAGGGCCTTTGGAAACCTGACCATCTCCCATGATGTGGACACCTACCCCGTGCTCCATTTTCCTGCTAACTCTCCGGTGTGGAGCCAGGGGGATGAGCTGTCCCCAGGAGCTGGGACGAATGCTGCTGGGACGCCCAGCTTTCTCTGCGACCGTTAACGGGGCAGCCTTCTCAGCTCCCAGAGCTGCTTTCAAGCATCGGGCACGCTAATTAAAACCATTCCTGACATAAAAAAAGCATTTTGCAGAAAGAAAGGAAAGACCTCTCCTTCCTGGAGTTTATGGCTGAATGTATGAGTAACCTGGCCTTGGGTTTCTGGGGCATGAAGTCTTTCCCCTGGCTTGATTTATGTGATTTAAAAAAAAAAAAAAGTTTCCTGCCCTTCTCCTCCTCCTCAGTAGCTTTCTTCCCCTGTTCTTCCCGCTCCTGACCCTGTGCTTGTCGCCAGGAGAGGTTTCCTGGTTTTAGGAACAGTCTTAAAATATATCCATGTGTGCATGGAGGCAGCAGCGGACCGTCAGGGAAGGCTCTTCCAGGGTGATTAAGGCATATTGCTTTGGATATTTTTTTCCTCTTCCATGTTCTTCCTCTCCATCCTCCTAATTAGGGCTTCCCAGTAATTATCTGCTTTGGCCAACCCTGTCCTTTCTCAGCGCAGCCCCAGAGCTGTGACTTGAGTCAGTGGGTTTGTGCCTTTTCTCGTTCACCCTGCTGGGGTTGTCTCCCCCGCGGGGAGGGATCATTTATAAAGTATTACTCTGTGTCGGGCAGCATCACAGGGGAGACCGAGAAAGATTATTGCTTGCAGACAGTCTGATTCTTTTGTGCTGATTCTTCCTTCTTTCAGCTGGAAATATTGTGTGGAAATTACTGATACCTGTTGGGTTTATTTGTTGCACTGATGACCGTATGCTTTTTGGAAGACTTGCTGTCATCTTCTGCCTCCAGGTATCTACAAGCCTGCTCTGTAGTCTCAACAGTTTTGCCCATACACCTATACCAGTTTGGCAATCCTGGAAATGCAGAGATATGGGTCAAAAGAGCACTGTTCCTGCTGTCCCGCAGTCTGTCCAGTAACCAGAGCAGTTTGCCCTGGCAGCAGCACCAGCGTGGCAGTGCAGCTCCAAGCTGCGCCGAGACCTGAGGTCATACAGAGCCGTATATGGCCAAATTTGCCTGGTTTTTGACTTTTCCCCTGATGTAAAATCAAACTGAAAATGGCAGAATGGCTGCCAGGGAATACAGGCTGGTACCAGACCATTGCAAATAAAAATCAAACAAAATAGGACTCAAACCAGCCAACAAACCCCATCTTAGTTGCCTTTATTTTTTTAGTTGCCCTTTTTTTTTTTCCTGGAGTGGCCAGATAGCTTTTAAATCTTAGCAGTGGGACTTCTGCTGTCCTGTGTCCAGTAAAGCCTTCTGCATGCATTGACTGGCAAGAACAATCCCTGGGCAGCCAGCAAAGGGGAGTATTTTTGCAGCCTGCATCCAAGTGTGACCCCGACGTTTCACGCCGCCACCTGAGCTAGGACAGGCTGTGAATACAGATCGTGCTGCTCCTTTCCCTGCTTATCCCAGGCTTCTCATTGGGAAAAGTGCCCTTGCTCAGGGGCTGTCAGGGAAGTGGGTTATAAAAGTTCTATTAGTGAAGCAGAAAGATGTTTCCAGCCTTATTGTTCCTTGGGAAATAAGAGAAGAAAAGACAGATAATGTTTTGCCTCTCTATTAGATTGGGAAATCATCTATAAAGCAGAAGTGTATTGGAAACCGAGCTCCCACGTCTCTCATTAATGCCAAGTCAGCAGCATCCAGCCAGTCAGATGGAGGGTTTGCACGATGCGGGGCTTCGAATGGGCCCTGTTATAGCGGGACAGGTGCTAGAGAGCCCCGGAGGAGCCAGATGTGAGGCGAGAAGACTGGAGCCACCAGCCCGGGCGGTCCTGCAATCAGCCCCTAGCAGTTCTTTGCAGCAATGCAGCCAAGTGCTAATATTCAACTGTGGCAATCTGCAGGCTGGAAAAACTCAGCCTTAGGGGAAACTACCTGCCTGGTGGGTGGATGAGAGCTTGTGCGTGCTCAGGGGTTGTTGGTAAGACACTGAGGGATAGCAGTGAACCATAAAACATCCTTAAAAGTAGCAAGTCCAAGTAAAGCTATATGGCTTAAAATGTTTTATCATGTCGTACGCCAGGGCTATTAGTCCCCTTCTGTGCTTCCGTCAGGCAGCGTGGCAACCAGCAGTGAAGTTTTATCAGATGTTAAAACCTGCTTTTGAAATGTCTCCTAAAGCAGAATGGTAAATCAACCTCTTCATAGTGTTGGTTTTTTTTTTACTTCTTGTGCTGTTTCCTGCCTGGCAGCTTTACCTTTACTTCCATTTCTCTCTCTCATTTTCCATCAGTTCTATCTGTAACCATTTTGTGTTTTATTGAGCATGAATGAATGGTGATGCCTTTTGGATGAGTGATATTTTCATCTAAAGATGCTTGTTTAATATAAGCCTCTGCTCAGCTGTTATCCCAATGGTGTTTTGTGTTTACCAACAGATTATTTCAACTAGCTTGAATTTGGAGGCAAATTAATTGTGTTGAGAGGTTTTCTCCTGTTCTCCCACCCCAGCAAAAATTCTACTTCTCTTCTGGTGGGACGTTACGGACCTGGAATGTGATTCGGAGGTGGCATGAGGTGTGTAAGAGCTACAGCATTACTCCTGGGGCTGAGTGTAACCTACGCTTACCATATGCTACCACCCTCCCCTTTAGGTAAAACGGGGGTGTTTCTGCCTCCCTGCAAATGATAGCAGCTCCGCAGAGCAGAGACTGTAATCACTCAAGCTGCTGCCGTGTGGGTCTCTGTGCATTTGGGAATAAAATTTTCCATCTGTAGGAATAGGTTATGAATCCAAAGTCATTAGAAAAGGTCTGGGTTTACCCTTGCGCTGTAAGCAGGAGCTCAGCTGTCGGCAACAGTGATGGATCCCCAAATACCTGCTTGTTGCAAGGCATCGCTGCCACCCCGAGAGATTCCCTGGGCTGTGCAACAGCAGCTGTACCTAGGGATGCTGAAATGCGCCTCAGTTGTTAAAGATTTGGTTTTTATTTGGTCTGAGGTTTGTCGCAGCAATTCCCTGGAGGTCTCTGCCGGTTGAGTTCACCCTGGGGAGGTATATGGCTATTTTTTGGCACTGGCAGTAAGCAGGCTGCTGCTTACAGCCGTGGCAAAGGCATGCAAAAATCCAGCGAGGGTGTCGGTTGCCTCTGTCATGCTGCGGTCTAGGGCAGTGCGTGGGGGACTGGCTGTAGGCAGGCAGTGCTGCTCGTAGCGTGATGCGTGTTGTAGTGAAACCACAGCAGTGAGAGCTGTCTGGTGTGCTGCACTCCTGCGATGTTCCTTTGATCCTCCCAGGCTCTTCTTCGCCTGCCTCTGAATTAACCCTGCTGTCTGTGATCCCTGGCTCGGGCCACTGCGGAGCTGGGTTCCCATCAGTTCTCTGAAGCAGGTGATGGAGAGGAGAAGTGAAATCCCTGACTGAAGGTTGACTTTTCTGTTTGTGCCCAGGTAGAGGGGGCAGATCTTTTTGCATGCTCCAGCCAGAGCCGAGTCCCTTCAGAGAGCTCTGACCTGCATTTCACGCCACAGAAACAGCATTAGATATCGATCAGCATACCCAGATGTCCCCAGGGTAGCACCCTGGGAGCTTCTGGAGGCACAGGTCTCTGCATTGGCCCCAAAGCCCACTGCCGTGTTAGGGGCAGGGGAGGAGGTGGGATCTCGTGTCCCCCATGGGCTGGAGATGGACTATCCAATATGTGTTTCCATGCCTTGGGAGCATTGTGCATCCTAAATCCCCTGTGGCTTGTTCTCTTCTCGCCTCTCATGCAACAGCTGGCAAGGGAAGGGGCTGGAGCTGGACCTCATGTCCTCAACAAGGTGCTCAGCCAGCTCTTTGCTTCACCAGGACAGCACTGAATTTTACCTTGTGATTCAGTACCAGGCTTTAGCACCCTTATTCTGTACCATAGTGCTTAGGGAAAAAACAGATATTCATGGCAGTAAATGTTCCTTTGGAGCCAGGAGTCCTCTGGGGTCCACCCTGCAAAAATCACTGGGGTTGCTCCTGGGGGGAGGTACTGCTGTCGAGCTTGGCCCCGAGCGCTCATATCAACATCTTCATTCCCTTCCCCACGCACAGTAATTTCCTAGCTGATCTGCTCCAATACAGCATTACAGGAACATCGGTTAATGAGGCTGGTTTTGAGAGCGACGTATCGGGCAGGCGGTGTTAATCTGGGCTGTCCCCGCTGCTGCAGAATTTGCATCTGGCCAGCATCGTGCATCTCGCCGTCGAGCTGTGAGCGCTTGGTGAAAAGGGCTGCGCTTCCAGATCCCCTTGCCAACAATTCGTCTTGCAAATGAGCAAGGGAGGCTTGCGCCCACCTTGGCCCTGCTTAATACGATGGCTGGGCTGTAACTCCAGGCTGGCGTGGGGTTTGTGGCATGCTGCAGCCGGTTCATACCGCTCTCTCTGCTGCCGTTCACCAGCCAAATTTCTCGCGAGCGGGCCACGCATCTGCATTAATTCAGACAGCTTAATGTGGGGACCTCGTCAGCTTGATTTCCCCTGTGGCTCTGGGAGTCAGCTGGGGTGCCGGGGCCTCCCATTAGCGGTCCAGCCCGGTGCCAGATGGCGGGTGATGGCTTGCGGAGGCTCCGGAGCTGACGTGCCCCATTGTGCAAGGACACAAAAGCGAGCCAGGCTGGATTCCCCCCCACCCCCCCCCACCGCCCCCAGCCCCTTCTGCTTTCATTTTCCTTCGGTGTTGTCACCCTCACAGCTAATTCCTGGAGCTCTCTTTATTTATTTATTTTGTTTCATGGTGGGGAGGGCTGTGAAGTTGCTGGTGATGTTTTCCATATGGATGCCTCTGCCTTGTCCCACGCGAGTATCTTACAGACTTTATTATTTCCCGTCTTTTATTCCGCACCTGAATGTGCACACAGGGGTGCGCGGTGCCATGTGCGTGCGAACCCACACAAAATCTCTTCTTGGACAATTTGGTTGCATAAACACGTTATTAGGGTATCACAGTGGGTCTCCTGGGGAGCCATTATGTGCCACAAGGTTTTGTTAAGATAGATTTAATCGCCATCCTGAATATTTCAGGTGTCCCAGCAGTTTTTCAGGTCTCTAACAATCTGTCCTACAATTACACATTTGTTACTGAGTTTTCATCTCTTTTGTTAACACCAGAGAGTGTGCCTGTTTTGGGGTGCAAGTGTTTTTTTCTGATGAAGATGCACATTTCAGGAGAGAGAGGACTGATTCCCCAGGCTCGGTGCAGGAGGGGCTGAACATCCCTGCAGAGGCCCCCTGAAGATCAGGCTTACGGGGCTTTGGCTCTGATTTCCCCAGTGTGCTGCAAACACTGGGGCAAAGCTCAAGTTCAGAGCTCGAAGTCAGTAAAAATACCCCCCTGCAACCCCACTGTTCAGGCACAACATTTGACCTCTGCCTGCTCTCTAAAACCTGCATTGATTTTGCAACGCTGCTGTTTCTTGACGTTTAACATCGCTCCAGCCCAGGCAGGTATACATACTTGTGTGCACATCCCAAACCCTTAACAAACCTTAATGAAAACGAAATTTCATGACAACAGGGAGCTGAGGTGGCTAAATGTTGTTAACCCTGGCATCTGGATGGGAAATGCATCCAGGAAGCGAATGGGGACAGCAAGTGCACGAGCAGGGATGCGGATGGAGGAGTACTAGGTGTGCAGGGCGAGATCATCCTCTCCCACGGGTACAGCCAGCTGGCAAAGCCAGAGAGCCTTCACAGTAGGGACGTGGCTGCATCCCTCCTCTGCATCGTAGCTGGGTGGCTGCAGGTTTGCATGGCTCTCCCATCACTGAGAGCCTTTGAAGGCAAATATTTATATTTAAATTTGAATTGCTTTGTCCAGCTTGGGTGTCCAGCCTTTCTTCTAGCTCTCCTTCCTTCAGCAGGAGCTGTGGGTGCTGAGCCCTTCTCCAGGCTGGGTATTGGGCACTGGCTTTCTTATCAAGGTCTGCTCTTGTCTTTTGTCCATGACACTAAATTTTGCTGCCAGGCGTTGTTCGGAAGCGCGACCGTGAAGCAACGGAGGATGTAGGGACTTGGTGCATCTGCAGAGAGTTTATCTGATGGTCGCCACAAGCCCGCAGGACAATCTGTGTCCTGTAGTCAGGGGACCACTCCTTGGGAAGTCTGGCAGCCTGCCCACCCTGCCCAGCTGCGTTTGTGCTTCTTCGTGTGTTTGTGCATCCTGAAACTCATTTGGGTAAAAATATTTGCAAATTCCACGGTAGGAAATAACACAGTCTCTTCCCATCTCTCCTACTCCCAGCAAATCGATGGAGCCCCTCCTTGTAGCCCTGCGAGCTAATAGTTATCCCGTCTGGGAGCACCCTTTGGGAATTAGGCTCTTCAAAGGCTTCCCAAGCCTCGCCTCGTGGTACGCAGGGCTTCGCGTTGTATCCTGTTCCCATAAACAGTACCAAAGGTCTTTGAGAGGAGAGGATAGACACCACCTAGGTTACCGATGTTTGTCTAATCTATGATCAAAAAGCAAAAAAAAAAAAAAATTAATATCTGAAGTATATATGTGAATACCTTAGCAAAGTGTTCAAGGCTGAAATTTTGTTTTGCTCAGCTGCTTGTTTTAAAAATTCCCCATAGAAAGGACTTGGTTATTTCTCCTTGCCAGTAATAGATGCATATGCCAAATACTGTATTTGGTTGTGGTACAGTATGGAGATTGGATGGTGGCAGATGCCCGATACATCGCTCTCCCGTAGGCACGGTGAGGTTATCTTTCTACCATATAGAAGCCTGCTGTTGTAAACCGTCTTATACGCAGAGAACACACCCAGCGAGTGCAGCCCTACATGGCGTGGCTGTACACACAATAAACTGCAGAGCCCTGTGGCGGCCTCGCAGTAAATCAGTGCATCTTCTCTTTCTGTTGGTTTTCTTCCTTGATGTGACACCCTGGGACATTTTGGTGCTGGTGGTGGTCTCACAGGCGGTGCTGTCCCACCAGCCACCACCGCTGCTCGGCACGTGCCGGTAAGGATGCGCTGAGCTGGGAGCAGCACAGCAGGGCGGTGGGAGCGTTGCCTCCCTGACCCACTACTCTTCTCCTGCCACCTCTTTTCAATGAGTCCTCGAAGGTAATGTTTAATTTGATAAACTGGGCCCGGGGTGAGGTGTCGCTGAGAGTTTGGGAGATAAGCCTCCCCGCTTCTTATCAACCAGAAGCCAGTCCTCCCTGGAGAGCTGTGTTTTCTGGAATGCATCCATGCTGCTTGGCTTTGGTGATGGTCTGGGGATAGTGAAGAAGATAAAGATGGTGAGATGTGTGGTTTGTAACTCTGCCGTCACTTTCTTTCTCTGTGTGACCATTCTCCCTATCCTTCTTAACTGTTTTCCTGTGTCCTTACTTGTGTTTGTCTGTCTGTATGCTGCGGGAGGGCAACGTGTCTCCCAGTCATATTTAGGGCGCTGTGGGGTACGTGGGGAGGAGAGAGGACTCGCTGCGGGTGCAGAAGTGCTTTTGGATGGAGTGGTTGCTTCACGTGGACCCGGCATGAAATGTAAGCTCTCACCTTGTCGTGGGACCGGGTGTCTGGAGGGACCCCAGCTCACGGAGTCCAGCCTATGTTACCACCCATGCTGTGTCATACACGCACATGTATGCACATATGTGCACATGTACGCACGCTACTGTCTATACACTGACAAGCGATGCTGGGGTGCAACCCTAAGTACAACCATCCCAGCAGAGGCGCAGGAAAAGACTTAACATTCTCTGGCTCATGCACAGAAATACAATCCCTGTCTCCTCTGAGCTCCCAGAGAGAAATCGGTGAAAACATCAAACCGCACGCCCTGTACAGTGGGGCTGATACGTCGGAGCTATAAACTTTCTCTTTGAGGTGGTAATAGTTTGGCTAGCAGCCAGGAGCGGCAGCCGCAAACGGAAAGGGGGACTTCCAGAGATAAGCTATTTTCAGCCAACGGGGCTTCTCGCCGCGAAATAAATAGCAAAAGGACGAGCTCTACGTCTGCGGTCATGTGTCCTGCTTTCGTGGATTTGGCCTATTTTCTGAAGAATGGCTGTAATTCAGCTTGAATTTCCCCTGGATCTCTGCCAGCAAAATAGGAAGCTGTTGCTATTGCCAAGGAGCGAACAGGAATTTATATATGTAACTCAGCCACAGGGATGAGATGACAGCTAACGGCTTAGCTGCTGCTAGGAGGAAAAGCAGACCTTGGAGGAAGCTGGATTTTCTCAGTGTCACAGCAGTTCAGTCCTTTTTACCTCTTTGATATTATCACCTTCAGTCTGGATCGGGTAACGTTATAACACAGTGGCCGTGCTTATCGCCAAGGGATGGGAGCAGAGGAGCACTCGGCACTTTGGAAACTCACCTGCATTCGAGTGAAATTCAGTGTTAAAATGAACAGAAAGGAGCATTAGAGCAGTGCTTCTAGCTTTTTCTGTATTGAATAATTTCTTTAGTCAACTTGTGCACCATTTCCACCTCCATTTCATTCCTTAATAAAGAAGGGGACAGTTTATCATGCTCGGCACAGAGTATGGACGTGGTGAAAGACATACTGTTCTGAAGGATTTAAAGTTAATTTCCGTCGGACAGAGAGACCGTTGTTCGGGTTACTCCCTCTCGAAGGCAGGGCAGCTGCCTTTCTCCTGTGCTCTGGCTGCCTTGGGTCTACAGGGAGCCTTTACCTGGTGTCTTTGCACAGCTCTTTCCCCTGGCCGGACCCCATGCTGCTGGGTGGTTTGCAAGTCTGTGATGTTGTAGAGTCTGAGGGATACAGCTGAGACTCAAACCTGCTGTCCAGCCTTGCTGTGTAATGGGACACAGCAGAGAGGTGTGTCTAGGTACTGCGGAGCCCGTCGTGTCTGACTGCCTGCCCCTTAATGAAAGCCTGAGCCTCTCTCTGTGCTTTGCTTCGGTTTTTGCCCAAGATGCTTTGTTGTACGCACTGCAACACCTTGAACCACCAGATTTGATAAAGAGATGCAGGGCATCATCTTGGAGGCATTCCCACCTCCTCCAGGCACTCATCCAGCCGCTGCCCAAGGAAGTGTATCAATCTGTACAGCAGGTACCACAGTACCCAGGCAGAATCGGCTGTAGCTCAATTTTCTACGGACTTGGTCATCCCAGCCGTGCAGGAGCAGCGTGACGGCCGCAGCTCAGCAGCACTGAGCACTTGCTGAGCTCCCTTGCCCAGGCAAAACTCCCACAGCAGCGGGGCTGACCCCGCTGCAGCAGAAGGGAAAATGAAGAGTGAATTACTGGCACTGGTGCTGTTTGCTGTCGGCCCGATAAAAATGGCACCTTGCCCAAGTCTTCTATAAATCACAGGTTTCATTCGGAAAGGAGTTTTCTGTGGTAATTAATGAGCCAGTATAAAGACATTAAATGGAGAATGTGTGGTGATAGAAAGGCTTGTCATTCACTGAGCCATCTTCCCCCATGTGAATAACCACGAGGGAACAAAGGCCAAACTCCTTATAGACTGAAGTGCACTATCTCTGATAGCTGGGAATGGAGTAATTCTCTGAAAATAACAAAGGCGCAGTGAAATACGTTAGTAAACTAATTACAAGAGAGCTGGTAAAAACAGATGCTGAAAATTTAAAGCTATTATTGGAATGATTGCTAGCAGAAAAATGGGGGCTGACAACAAAAAATTAAAAAATGCATCTCATTTAAAATTCATTAGCCCATAAATCAGGACAGCTCCCTGTCTGAAAGCGGGGCTGATGGCATTTCTGTGGGCAGTCATGATGAAAAGCTTCCTTTCCTTCACCTTTCTGGATTCCACCGTCGCCTCTGGAGATGCCGAAACAAAGTGCGTGCTCATCGATGGGCACGAAAAAACAGGGATGGCTGCTGGCTTTGCAGACCAGGAGGTTTGAGCAGGGATGTTTCTACCTAGAGGTGTTCCAAGGACTGCGGTAACGCCTTGCGTTCAGATGGCTCGTTGCCTCTCTGAGCTGATGAAAAGCAGGATTGCTCATCCACGCTCGATATCAGAAGCAGTTGGCTGCAAACAAAGTGGTCCAGGGCCAAAAACGGCTGTGCGGGAGCTTCCTCTTGTAGCATCTCCATCAATATTTGGGAGAGGGATGGAAAACATTGTTATTGTGCAACAAATCAAAATGGTAACTATGTAATTTGTCTTAATTGTGTGTGTCGGAGTAGGAAAAACACGAGGAGCTCCGGATGGGAATCTGGCAGGAGAGACCTGCCTGCTGGCAGCGTGCTGCGTGGTTGGCTTTGCCCTTGCCGAGCCAGCCTCTCCCGGAGGCTTGCGGGACAGCTTGCCTTTCATTTTCTCCTTATTTCAGGGGTCTGCAGGGGCACCTGAGTAGGCTAAATCATAGGTATTTTACAAAGAGCAAACGTGTGCTTCAGAGGAAAGCCTGGGAGGTGGTGAGGACCTGAAGAAGCCGTTGCCCAAAGCGCGGTGAGCTGTGGGTGCAACAGGAGGGAGCATCTTCTCGCAATGCTGGAGGGGAGCCCTGCTTTGGGGTGGGGGAACCTTGTGTGGTGCCGGAGTTTCTTAGGAAGTCACCCCACAGAAATGCAGGAGGGCTTCATGGTGACTAGTGCCACTGGGCAGGTGTGACAGCAGCCAGTGTTGCCCAGTCAGCATCACCCTTGGTGCCGGAGCACTGTAATGATGACGGATAACCTCCTCCTGCACTGCAGAATCACTAAACCCATACGCAGTCCACCCAAGCAAATTAAGAGTTGTTTATGACATTTAATACTCCCCCTTCCCTCCAGCAGCAGGGCGGCAGGACCACAGGTTTGGCTTCACAAATGGTCGCCTCAGGATACACTAAACGCTGTCATGAGCCAGAGAGCAATTTCATCTTGAAAAATTACTGCAATAGCGCTCCCTGATAAAGGTCTCTCCCAGTGATGCCTCCCTCTCCACCAGAAACTTCTCTCCCTGAAACCAATTTGAGAGCGCTAAAGGGGCTGTTTATTAGTCGATTCCACTGCAAAACAAGAGGGTGCTGGAAGACAAATAACCACCTTGGGCTGTCTGCAGTGCTGCTCTCCATAGCAGGTAACGGGATGGGATGCTGCTGTGTGCTCCGAACACAGAGGGAAGTGAGAAATTTGATCCGTGAGATTGCCAAGATGCATCTTTCTAAGTGTTTTATAAGGAGCAGCATTGTCTCATGGGTAGAGCATGCCATTAGTACTCAAGGGATGATGTTGGATTTGGGTTGTGACTGTGGGTGTCACTTTGTGTCCCCATGCCTGTCTCTGTAAAATGACCAATATGTTTATAGGAAAGGTTTGAGGATGCTCAGACAGCCCTGGTTGCTTGCTGGGCTACGGAGCGGGCATTTATGCTGATGCACTGGGATTCGCTGCTCCTTATTTCTTAGGCTGGGATGATTTCTGGCTGCAGCCATGTTACAGGAGGTCTTGGGTCTGAGCAGGCAGCATTTGGGCAGTGCTGCTGCACGAGGGAGAGCATGGCAAAGGCCAGCTGCTTTCAGGGGTTTCCTCTGGCACAGGTGGCTCCCCTGGCGCTCTCTATCCTCCCAAGTCAAGATAGTGAGGGTGGTGGAGTGTCAGATGTTGGGGATGCTTCCTGGCATGCTGTATTGGGACAGTGTAGGCACAGTCTCTTTCCAGAGGGATAGCATTTTGTGAGCTTTGTAGAAATTGTGAGATATTTCAGTTTAAAACAGCCCTTGGGGTGTATAGCCCCTGTTTATTTCCACGCATGGCTCAGAGACTGCATTTATCCAGACAAAAATCTTTCCCACTTATGGGAGAGTGTCCCTGCATCAACAACTGATGGTGGTGTAGTTATTTTTCCAATAAGTGAGCTATCATCAATACCATAAATCTACTAAACGTTCTTTAGGACTGGGAGATTGGCTTGGAGGCACGTGTGATTGTGCAGGAGAGGCTGGGGTGCGCTGTTGGTGGGGAGCATGTTCAAGGGAGCCTCAGGAAGAGGAATGGAGCTGCAGCACAGGCATTCAAAGGTTTTCCAGGTGCCATGATAAAGTCCCTACAGGGACCTTCACAGGAATGACCTGTCCTTCTCCTCCCAGTCCTGGTCCTTTGCTCGTGCAGGGTGGCTAGAGCAACCAGGGACCCCTGAGCACATTCCCTCTGACCCTGTTCCTCCCGCGGTCTGCGCACAGTGGAGATGTGCTCATTACCTTTGGAGGATATTTATCATCCCTGTGCAGAAGCAGCCCCCGTAGGGCTCTGTGCTTTTTTCCACTCGCTTCTCAAAGCACCAAAACAAACAGTAAATCATGGGGCGGTGGAGTCCATCGGCGCTGCTCATTGCAGTGTGGCAGGGAGGTGACCTGAGCTGGATTTGGCTTGCAGTCATTTCACGTGTTATGCAAAAAATTGAGAAGCCATCGTCCCAGATCAGGCAGCAATTTGCCTCCTGGTGGACTTGAGCCATGAAGCAGTAGATTTCCCGCCCCCCCACCCCGTTGTAAAATATCTGTTGCGTGTTCCCTCCTGTGGGCAGCTGCTGTGTCCCACTGCGAGGCATTAGCTCGGTTGTCTCCCTTTCATCCCCATCCCAGGGGCTTAGGGCAAGAGGGTAAAAAAACAGGCCAGGTGGAGACTGTGTTCCTCAACCAGAGAAGTCTGTCTGATGGGGTGTCTTCTCAATCTTGTTTAAATTATTTCACTCAGCTTTGATTGAGTGTGAGAACAACGGAGACATGAGGATGCGAAATGCAGAGAGGGCAGGGAGCCTGGACCATCCTCTGTCCCTGCTCTGAGCGGCCGTGTCAGCGCCGGGGGGGGAAAACGACAGCCAAAGCAAAAGAGGAATAAGCATTTATTTGAAAATATTGCACATAAAAAGCATGCACAACTGACCCTCTTTCCCTCTACATCTGCCCAGCACAGAGCGAGACGGGGCTTCCTCCCTCTCTCATCTCACCATGTGTTTTGGTTCTTCTTAAATAAGCTACATTCCTCCAAAATGTCTTCCTTGCTTCAAACTCTCCTGAGTCTTGCAGCCCATTTTCTTCTGAGATCTGAGGCCCAGCATGGACAATAGAGATTTGGGATTTTCACCCCTATGATTAGTGGGCAGGGGCAGAGGGGATTTTCCTGTGTGCTGGGAGAGGCACGGCTGGTCTTTAATATTTCGCTCCCTTTCCAAAGCTGAGAGAAAGGCGATTTTTCTTCCCTTTAGATGTGAGCAAAGGCCCCCGCTCCTGCTACTCCTGGAGAATTAAATAGATAAATGGGCGGCGCTGTTGTTCACACTTCACTATGCACAAAGCAACTTGCATTCAAAATTGGGCTCATGGCAGTTCAGCAACAACCTCGCACAATAGCATCATTAGACACGCAGGGCCGGCTCGCAGGCGCAGAGGCTGCTCTGCAGCTGGAGTAGCCACTGGGCTGTTGTGACATGGGCTGTTTTTATATTTATAAAAATACATCTTTAAAAAAAAATGTGAAGAAAGAACATGCAGTGTCTTTTTCTTAGACTTGGGAAAGCATCCCTGTTTGAAAGCAGGGGGAAGAGAGGAGATGGTGGGATTTGTGGTGTCCATACGCCCCCCATCTTTTGTGCTGACTGTTTCTTGCAGGCGAATCCTCTGCTTCCAGAGTGTGGAGGGGAGCAAATAGGGGACCTGTGTCTGCAAAGCCTTCACCTGCTGAATTCTTTGAAAATATTCTCCGGCAGGTTGCTAACTTAATGGTGAAGGCCTCCTAAGCCAGGAGGGAATGGAAGAAGATGTAATCCCGCTGCTTGCTTTGGGGCAGGGAAAGTGTTTTGGAAGGAGTTGTGGTGCCAAGGAGGATGGGGGCTTAATAAATCTCACAGATGCCAAGGGTTGGTTCTGCTGGAGTTGTCAGCCTGATTTGAGTGGTTTAGGTCTGGGTTTAATTAGCATGGTGGTCGTTGTGTTTTAAAAATGACCCTGAATTCTGCTGACTCAAGGGGAAATTTGATTTTTTTGGTAAGTTGGGAAATTCAGTATGAAAATCAGCAGCTGTCACCAGCATCAGGATGGAGCCACTCTTGGAAGTGATCAGCTCTGCCCATGGCTTGTTCTCTCACACTGGGCAAACCATTTGCCTCCCAGGCTTCGCCTTCATCAGTCGTAATGGAGGTAATGAAGCTTGGCCTCCTTGGCAGGGATGTCTGGGAGCCCAGGTACTGGAGGCATGTCCCCCTTAAATTCTTGTTCCTTGTACTGTGTTAATTTTGTGGCATTTTAACCACATGCCTGCATTGGAAGAGGTCTGAATTTAGCAGGTTGATGGCAGAAATGTGGAGAAAAGGGTCTTGTGGGCTGTTGTTTGTGAACTGCCTAGCGTCAGTGTCAGTGCGGATGCTCAACTCCTTCCCAGCATCCTCTTGTGTCAGAGCCAACCTGGGTATCTGTTTCCCCATAAGTAATTTAAAAGCATAAAGCAATGTGACTGCAGAACTAGCTGGGCTTCCCAAATACTCTCCTAACACGAGGCTTGGCACTGAACCCTTCAAGTCTTCTTCTTCCCCTTGTGCCTGCAGTTGATAATAATGTTTGCCTTTTAATGATTCTAACAGGCCTGGGATTTGCTTTGACACACCAAGTTAATGTTTTCTTTTTCTATATCAAATCTAGGTCAATCTCTGGCTTAGCGCTAATGCTGTACTGAGCAAAAAAGGATTGGCCACTAATGGTTTCAATTTAGTTTTTCATGGAGTAAAGAAAATTTCTCTTGATAACCTATTTTTATTTTTATTCTGTTGGCCTTTCCACAGAGCCTATGAGGATGGAGGGAGTATTTGCATGATTAGGGGAGACCCAGCAAATTCATTTGCCAGAACAAATCCTCTGTGAATATGGATGAGGATAAGAGTTGCTGCTCACCTGCACTGTGTCCGTAGGACATGCCTTTGGGAACTGCATCCTGGTGAGGTCAGGTGGTGGGAGATCCCAAGCATGGGTTTCTCTTTAGGGAAGAGCCTCACGTCTGATTCAGCCTCATCCTAGTTGAGGTCCTCTGTGATACAACATGGTTGGAAGAAGAGGTGAAGAGTAACTCCTTTGCCTCATGCGTTGATGTGACTGTAGACAACTCAGCCTGAATCTAGCCTAGGCCAATGTCTTTGGGAGAAGGTGCACCCATGCCTGCAGTGTGGGAGAGCTGCTAGGTCCATTCCCTATCTGCTGTGAGCCCATTTAGTTTTGTCTTTCACTGCCCTGTGCCAGCCTGGGTGTACTGTGGCCAAAATCCAGGTGTGATGATAGCAGGAGCACTGAGACACCGCAGCTCGGAGGATCGATACGAAGCAATGAGTGTGCGCATGATTTAGGTTGATTTTGTGGCCTGATGACTACTCTACGCTCACTGTGTGTGTGGACGGTACCGCGCTACACATGGAGATGGCAGAGGGAGGTTTAATGGGAGCAGGGTGACACTCACCCCATCTGAGGACAGTAAAAAGGGGCCTGGGGCAGCACCAGTCCCTCCGTTGGCATGCAGATGCTGCATTGCTGGATGACAGAGACAGCGGGCAGATGGATTAGAGGGTGTCTCCCCTCTTAGGAGCTCACGGGTGAATATTGTGATTGCATGTATTTATTTTTAAAATGATTATGGCCATTAGCATAGAAATGAGATGCAGCTCCCTGGCGGATGGCCAACCCCAGCCGGGCTGGTGTGCAGCTCTTCTCCGTGGCGGCTGAAACAATAGCACCCGGCTGCTATCGGGGGTCCTGGCGTTTGATGTTGAAAGACAAGTAACAAAGAGGAGCAAGCACTCCGCTTATAAGTTTGTTACAGTCATTTGGGACATATATAAAATTTTTACATGGGTCAGCAGAGATTTAGCCCCTCCAAGCGATGCCCTGTAAAGCAGTTGTGCTCCTATCCCTCTCCTCTCCTTGCACCCAGTGATTTATTTCCAGGCTGAAAACAGCATCCCAGGTAATCACTCCATTCAAGTTTTGATGGTGTTTTACAGGAGGTGCTACAACAGCTTTTGGCTCTGCAACTGTAAACAAACTCGTAAACCTGTGTTAAAAAAATAGCATTTTGTAGCTTGGTGCATGAATTTTTAATGCATCTTCTGCAAACCAGCTGGTCTTGGCAAGGGTCACAGTGTTTCCTAGGCATTTAACATAAAACTGTGCTTCAAAGCCACATTATAGGGTCATTGAAGAGTAATATTTTACTTAACATCCTCATAACTGAATTATTTATAATTTTCCATGTTTTATTCATGATAAATATTAATACTAGTGTCTTTAAAAGTAGAGGTTATTGCTGCAGTTTTACCTATAAGAGGTGATATTATTGAAATAAAGGAACGGCAATGAATTCTGTAGCCAGCAGAGCGAAGTCTGTGCTGGGGCTGTTCTCATTCACACCTCCTTCTTCTTACCAACCCTGTCAGCCACCGAAAAACATCAGTGCTGAGCATCTGCACATCTGAAAGGAATTTTCCTGCAGGCATCTGAATCTCTGCTTTTTTTCTTTCTTTCTTTTTTTTTTTTATTAACGAGCTTTGTATCATTCTCATTAATTCTTGGATTCATTTCTTGGTGAGAGTTCACAAGCTTTGGTTGCAAGATGCTCACCCTGGTCTGGATCTCCAAATGGCAGCCTTGAAATATTCTGCAGGCTCCCTCAAGCTCTCCTGCCATGGGTACCTCTGGACCCACCACTTTTTGAAGCATCTCTTGCCACCTTGGAAGGGGAATCACCTGGTGTGAGAGACCCCCCAGCAGCCTTTGGGCTCCTTCCCACATGACTGAGTACTCTGGGACATGAGGAGTCTCATTTCAAGGCTAAATGTGTATGAATTGAGTAAATTGCCATTCCACCGTTGTGCTCCATCCCCGACCAGAGAGGATATTTGCACTAGCTTTCATCTTGGGAAAGGGAAATATATTTTTGCGTGATCTTTTGCCTTGTGCTGATGTGTTCCCATCTCCCTGGAGCATTGCACAGCCATCTCCTGGTCCTGCTCCCATTGCTGCAACCCGATGTGGGGCTGGCTGCCCATCCCACCCTCATAGCTGCAAAACGTTCCCAACCCTACGGCCGTGCAGGGCCAGGGCTTTGCTCCATGTTACTCGATCAGCTTAACAAATCTGCAGTCAGTGGGTTGAGAGCGGTGGTTGCGGGGGGAGCAGTGCGGGTTAATGCAACACATATTTAATGTATGATTGCTAATGGCCATCTCCCATCTGCCTGAGCCCAACTGGAGTTTGCAGATGAATGATTAAGCCGCCCTGACACATACGCAGCTTGTTTCTTAGCAGAGGTACATTCATTACACTTAACGCATGTAAAAGGGGACAAGGCTTTCTTGCTGGGGAGAGGGGTATTATCAGGCTGGGGTGGCAGAGCGGGGGGCTCTCTTGGCATTTATTTTGTATGATAATGTGAGAGATCTTCCCGCAGATGCGGCACTATAAATGAATCACGAGCTAAATAACCACTGGGAAGTTTATTAGCCTCAAATATGTTTATTGCAGAGTCAACAGGCAGCACCTTCCAATTAATTAATAGTAATAATTACTGTATTATTTATGTAGCTCTAACAGCATGCCAGAGTCTTTCTGCACAATGGTTACAGCTGTGGCTTTGCTGAAACAGGCTGGTCTGTATTCATCCTGTGTGGGCACGCTGAGGTTTGTTATTTGCTGTCGAGTAGTCCCAACCCCAAAAACCTGGGTCAGCTGAGCTGCTGAGCTCTTGGCAGCTGCTCTTTCTATCGGCTGAAGCCTGTTGCTCCACAGCACAGGGATGTGACCGTTCCTTCTGCAGTGCTGGAAGGCAGAGTACGCAATGAGCTGGAGCACGTGCCAGACAGAGATGGAAATCAAGGGCTGTAAGTTTTACTAGGGTATCTGGGAGCTCTTTTGGTCAAGGTATTTAAAGCAAAATAGTCAAGCCATGCACATCAGAAGGATATTTACAGCAGATAAGACATTAGCAGCAACAGCAAGGATACACATCTCTTTTCTGATGTGAGCTTGGATCCAAAGCCTGCTGAAGCTGTTGAGAATGATCTCCGATAAGTGCCAGTGCAGTGTCTGTGCACCTCGCTGCCCCAGTAGACCTTGCTGTGGAGCACGTGGGTCATGGAGCACTGTCTCCTGCCCTGGTTGAGTCAGTCAGTTCAATGTGCAGAGGCAGACGTATAGCAAGAACTTGCCACTAGTCTTGTTTCTCTGTGCAGGAGGTGAGGCTGCAAACCAGCCTTCTGTTCTTGCATTACAATCCCATTTGCTGTCTCGGGAAATCAGGGTGTTTCTAGGTCATGTGAAGTTGTTGGCAGTGGATCTCTTTTCACATGTGAATATTTTTGTCTCTCTTTGTGTCTTCCAGCGATGTCTGACTTCCACATCCACCCTCAGAACGCAGTGGTGGAGGAGGGTGGTGTAGCCAGATTCCAGTGCCAGATCCATGGCTTGCCTGAGCCAGTCATCCTCTGGCAAAAGAACCGCATGCCGGTCAACACAGACAACGAAAGGTAGGACATGTCCAAACCATGTACTGCTGTCCTTTCTCTAGGTGGAAAAATGTGGCCAGGCTTGCTCTTGCTCTCACAGTTGTGCTAGGACACGACTGATTGGGGCTGAGGGTCTTGGCTAGTGTTCCTGCCATGGAAGGCTCTTTCAGTTAATGTGTTAGGTTGTCTCGGCTCCTTCTGGCCAAACACTCTCTCAAGAGAACTAGATAAACCCTGTTACCTGGTTTTGGAGGGGGCAAGGGCTTGGATTGACTTTCCCTGATCAGCCCTCCTCCAGGTTTACTTTCCAGCATGAAGAGGCGATCCAGCAATCCTAGCGGAGCTGGGGTAGCTTTGGCATCCATCATCCCTCTGTGGTTCCATTTTGTGGAACTCTTTCCAAGCCAGATCCATGACTTAGGGTCTTCCATGTGGGTCCTGAACCCTTGCAAGTGCTGAATTACACCATGGCTGCTAGACTCTCCTTCCCAGGTGGACTCCCTCGTGACACTTTGTGTGTGGTGGCAGGGAAGCTCTGCAGAGAGCATCCCGCAGCGTCCTGGGCTGCCGTTTCCCATGCAACCCTCCTAAAGAGAAACCCCAGCTGCCCCCCTTCCCCAACCTAGATGTGGGACGGCACGTCCTCGCTTCCTGCGTTTGACAGGCTGCTCCCTTCACGTCGGAAACATCCCTCATCAAGGTTTGATCCTCCAAGCGGTGGTGGGGCCCGGCAGAGGACAGGTGGCAGGAAACGCGTGCTCCATGCCGGCAGCCTCCGGCAGTCCCAGCTGCAGCTCAGGAGCTGTGCAACTGATGGCGGGAGACAATCGGTCGCAGCACACCTCGATCATGAATTGACATCTGTGCATTGGGAATAGGCAAAACGAGGAAGCTGTAAATATTTTCCTGAAAGCCCCTATTCTTAAAAATGTCAGTTCTGCAGCAGAATGTGGTTGGGTGTTTTGGAGGCAGGAGAAAACACAAGAGTTGGAACAATGCCTGACCTTTTCAGCGTTGCAGTGAACTTACAGTAGAAGGACCCAAGAGGCCCAACCTTGCCGTGGAAAACTGCAACTGTCAGGTTTTGTTTTTCCTTGCGTTTTTCATCTGAGCTTTTTTTAGCCCAGCACAGGGTTGATTTGTTAAACTTGATCTCCTCTGAAGGCTCCCTACTCACACAAGTGCTAAACTGGGGATGTGGCAGAGCAGGGCAAGTGGTCTGAGATGCTATCAGCAGAAGTAGGGGGTGCGGAACTGGGCCTGACACCTTGTGTGTGTCCCGATGAGATGTTGCAGGACAGGTGAAGTCCCATTTAAGTCCTTTGTGCATTATTGCTCCGTTCCACTTGAGCCCAGAGTCACAGCTGTGGAGACAGTCAGAGATGTGGCCGGGATTTGAGTGTGAACAGGAATTTTCTCCAAGACCAAGGAGCCTCAAGACTGAGGAGCTCCAAGACTGAGGAGCCAAGACTTTTCTCCAACCGAGAGAGCCCCAAGCTGCTTCTCCTCCAGCACGGGGAGCTTGCCCAAGCCCTGGAGGATGTGGGCTAGAAGCAGTTTCCCTATGTTCAGTGTCCTGATTTTGAACAGATTTGGCTTTTTGTAGCAGTAAAGTTACTGGGGAAGGTTTTTATTGTCAGCTCAGTAGATTAATCTCTGACACCAACGGGCCTGGGTGATGAGGGTTGCTTCTCTAACTGAATTGGATTTCTGCATTAATCACGCTTGGTGCATTTCTGCGTATAAAGTGTATATAAATTTGTATGCCGAGTCTTGCACTTGGAGGCTTTGAAGGCAGAATAATAGCTTTGGAATTGAATCTTCTAATGCTGTGGCCAGATTGTTAACAAAAATGAAGGCTTCTTGTGGTATAATTCATCCAAAACAATGGGCATTTTAAAGTCCCAGAGAGATTGCAATCAACTTCGGGACGTGTAAAACTGATTGCTGTCATGCTGCCGCCGACACTGAGCTGCGCATTTGGAACCCGGCGCAGGGAGCGGGTTATAGGCACTTAACCATATGCTGATATGGAAAAAGATATTCTTCATCTTCCAGACGGAAATGGATTATTAACTCATCACAATGTAATGACTTACTACCAGCCAATTTAAACACACAGTTGCCAAGCAACCTATAATGTATGTATACATATATGTGT
Source organism: Morus bassanus (assembly GCA_031468815.1). Classification (NCBI taxonomy): domain Eukaryota; kingdom Metazoa; phylum Chordata; class Aves; order Suliformes; family Sulidae; genus Morus; species Morus bassanus. The sequence goes on from CM062581.1 coordinate 3,609,750, forward strand.
GTATGCATGCATGATTTAAATGTACCTATGTTTTAAATATATAAAATATTTCTTTGTATTTATGTATGCCTACTTGCTATCTATTTTAAACATGCCTTTCCACACATTTGAGGTTTTAATATTACATGGATATGAGTCCTGGAGCTGGGACTATGGAGCACACACTTCACCTGATGCTTGTCCATGGTCACTGTGCTTCAGCTGATGAGTGATAACTCCCACGTCCACTGTGTTCACATGCAAATGCACTGCCAGAGCTTTTCCACAGATTGAGTAAGAAGCACCTACTTTGTAGCCTTCCAGCAAAAATCATTCTTTCTCAAGGATGCATTGGAAGATGAAGAAAGGGAACATACCCCCTGTAAAAGAAGACCAGAGGCTCAAATATCCAAAAAACCCCAAAGCACTGATGCAGTGATAAGCATGGGCTCGGCCTGCTGGGGGCTGCATCACTCGAGTGGTATTGGCACCTCTGCACCGGGATGCGGGCAGCCAGCCTGCCTCACCTGGATGGGTGTGCAGCCTGCTTTCTCATCATGTCCTGCTTTGCAAGTTTTTGTTTCTGCTTTTCTTTTCCCGCAGGTACACGCTGCTTCCCAAGGGGGTCCTCCAGATTACAGGACTGAGGGCAGAAGACAGTGGGATTTTTCACTGCGTTGCTACCAATATTGCTAATGTGAAGTTCAGCCGGGAGGCCAGACTCACCGTATCAGGTTAGTACCAGTAAACACTCTCCTGAGTGTCTTTCCATCGTCTTCTTCCTGCTCCTGGTCTGGACCAGGACAGTTTAAGAGAGCTTTAGGCTAACAGCACTGAGAAGCATCCACCTCTCCAGCCATAGCACCTTCCTTGTTCTGGATTGCTATTAGTTCCTGCCAGATCAGTCCATTTGATAGCAGATAAATCTGTCTCTTCGCCTGTAAATTAGCGCTAGCTTCTGGGTAGAGGGAGGATGGTGGGAAAATGAGTTACAGCAGCTTTACATTAAATAAATTCTTTTGGAAATGTGGAAGATTCATCATTTCCTTATGAGACCTGCCCACTCTGGAAGTAATTGCAGCACAGAGGGTGATCAATTATTTATCTAATGGGGGAATTATGTTCTGTAGGCTGTTAGCATTGTATTGCGACCAAAGTGGGCTAACCTTGCTTTGGAAGACGAGAAAGAGAAGCCCTGAGCACCCCAGGCTGAATTTCAACTTGGTTCTCCATCCACATTTGAAGTCAGTGGCAGAAACAGGTTTTCACATCTGAAAGCTCCAGCTGAAGAAATGATGGTGCCTTATGGTCTCCTCTCCAAAAAAAGGGCCAAAATCACATACCTGCTATTTGGTTTCATGCTGCCGGAGGTAGGATGTGATGAATCTATAAGAGCAAACCAAAGCAACCCATATCCACGCTTTGCATGTGCACAAGTTTGGCCTGTTTGTGAAAGCACACAAAATGTCATGTGGAATTGATGACGTTGGGCACAGTGAAGGAAGGATCAGGGTGCAAATATGCTGCGACCATGTTTCCATAGCTGTGCTACCCTCCACTGACCTGCCTATTGCCCATCCTCCATTAGGTGTCTATGTGGGACCCAAGCTGATCTCTTGGAGGCCCTTCAAGCAATAATTCATCAGCCAATTTCTAAACCTGATGTTAGATTGTCACCTTCTGGTTCAGCTTTCATCATTTGTCAGTCTTTTTAATTTAAAACACTTTTAGCTTCAGGAGTCTCCCTTGATGTTTCAATAGCTGCTCCTAGTATGAAGGAAGTGGGAAGCATGAAGTCAAATCACACAGCCCAGCCCAGTCAAGCAGCCAGGAGTGAATGACACCTTTGTGCCCTCTTAGAAATGCCTTTGATATGCTTAAACTCCTTGTATGAAAACAGGACAGCTTGCTTCTCCTGGACTTCAGAGCATTTCTGGGTTACCTTCAGAGAAGAGAAGAGTGCCAAAGTAGTCACCTGCAAATTGTGGCTATGTCCTGCTGGCAGGGTGAGCTCTGAGATGCAGGACTCTGTGCAGGTCAAAATCCCCCTGGGATGCTGGGTACCCACTGTGATCCCCTGTGACAGCAGTGGTGATGCATCAGTGGCTCTTGGTTAGGGGACCAGCCTAGATTCCCTGTGGAAATGGAGATGACCATTTTGGAGGTAAGAGGCAAGGGAAATCTGCACAGGGCTGGTTGGGTGTGTGTTTCTCTGTGAGCTTTTTTTACTTGCAGCAAAGGGTCTCCCCGCTCCGTAAGCTGTGATCCTCCTGTCCATCAGATACCCATAATTGCTGGTACCTGGTGGCTGGAGGCTTGCCAGCGTACGCTCGTATGTCACAGCCTGCCTTCAGCCTCCGAAACGGCTGCCTGGCCAGTGGTTCTGGAGTAGGAGACTTAAAACCTTTACTGAATGTCAGATTAGCCTCTGCCAACTGTAGAAAAGCAGAACGTGTGAAATGGGGTGAAGCTGAGGAAAGAGTGATGCTGTGTATATCAACTGTGATGGGGAAAGAAAGCAGGTTAACTAGTTCTGAAAGACCCGGGAGTTTTTGATGCCTGTTACTTATCTGTTTTCTTGATCTATGCAAACAGTAGCCATGTGGAGGGAAAAGAGAACAGTAAATTATCAACGTGGTGAAGTTCTTTGTGTCAGTATACTGGTCTGAGTTATTATTGTCTCGCAGGGCAGAAAGTGCTAGTTGTTGTCATCTGACCATCTCTCATTTCAGGTGGGTATTTTCCACGTTTCCTGTCTGTGAAACGTTTGTTTTTTCTCTTCCTTAAAGCAGTCGGATGATGAATACGGGCACCGTGTGTAAGTGTCTGTTGAAGGGCTTGGACCATGCTTCAGCGACTGCATGTCAGCAGAGCTGCCGTAACGGGACGTTTGCATGCTCTCAGCCCATGGAAAACCCATTGCGCTGGGTTAAACCTCAGTGAAAAAGGTTTATGCTTTGTGGTGTTCACTAAGAGCACACAAATATCTGTTAGACCAGGACAGCAGGTATGTGCTAGCATGTTAACCCTAAGCTTTGGCACACTGCTGGAGGCTATGGTGTGCCACAGAGGTAGCACAGGGATGTTGCTTCACTGCTGTGGGTGTTGTATCAGTAAATACTGAACTAATGTGAGTGCTGCTGGGCACATGTCATTACTGCTTACCCCATCATACCTAATCTTGCAAATCTTTCCATCACCTCCATCGTGTGTAGAGGGGTAAAGCGAATGGTGATCTCTGCTGTTCATCATGGCAGGAGGGTTCCTTCTTAACAGGGCAGCAATTTCAGCCAGTGCTTCACCCACAGGGAAGCGCTGGGTCCGCCTCACCGGGGTTTCCAAACCTAGCCCTGGCTGGGGAGGGAGGAGGAAGAGGATGGAGAAGGGCTTCGGGAGCCGCTGCCCTGCAGGGCAGTGCCACAGCCTGGCTGGAGGAGGAGGATGGCTGCCTGCAGGGGATGAAGGAGCCTGCTCGCAGCACTTTCCTTCCTCTCGCTGGCAGTGGTGGCGGGGCTGCCGGCAGCGAGCGGCACAGATATGTCTTCCAGCCCTACTGATTGATTATTTTCAAGTGCCTGCTTAGCGGAGATGCTCCCGAGGGGCTGCCTGCCTCTCTGCGCTGACACCTTTTCAGCGCGAGCTGCGGCTCTCTGTGCTGCTGTCCTTTTGATCAAGATCTAACAGCCCATGCCGGCAATGCTCCCATCCCTGCTAGAGTGCCTGTCACTCCTGGCAGCGCTGGGGACCTCCCCATCGCCGTGATTGCTGCTGGCAGAGTCCCTGAGGACCATGTGTATCATTAGAGCCTTTTTCCCTTTCAAAACAGATCCTCCCTGCGTTGCCCTGAACCCTGTTGTGCTCCAGCAGCACTTGCCTGCCCCGAGTCCCTCGTTTTGTTACTCCTTCCTTCCTGACCCTGCATCAAAGAGCTTTTCTGGTTGGAGAAGGAAACCTCCTCCTCGATAGTCAGGCACAGTCAACCTCTTTGCATAGTGCTGGCATCTGACCACTGTGTCCCTGCTGGGTCACCGTCCCTTCTGGCCCTGGAGCTCGCACTGCCATGGGCATTGGGCTCAGCAGCAAAGCTACATGACCATTACGTGGCCTTTGCAGGAGAAGGTGAGCAGCGGTGGAAATGCCAGTTCTAGAGCTGGGCAGGGTTTGGCCAAACTCAGGGAGCTGAGCCCACACCCGAAAACCGGAATGCCTATTTAGGACTCAGAGTATAAATCAAAGAGTGTGATATTTTTTTTTTTTATATTTCGTTGTCAAAATAGTGTTTTATGAATTCTGCTTTGGTCTCAGCTCCTGTTAACTGATATTCTTGGGTGACCTTGGACAATTCATTTCATTTCTCTGTGTTTTGAAATATTGAAATCACTATATAATACGATGATAATATCGTATTATTCTAAGTGCGAACATTTAGTATTGTGATTTAGAACAATAAATCTACATGGGTTTTAAAGGCACTCCGAGGTACTGAGGGGGAAGGTATTGTTTTTCAGATCTCTTGGGGTTAACCAGCCGGTCATATGAATTTATTGTGCATTCTGGTTCTCATCAAAAAATCTGCATTTTATGGCTTGCAGTGAAATGCGTTTAGTGAGAAAGTCAGCTCTTAAGTCACACTGACACGGTGATTTTTCTTGGATTTTGTCCATTTAGTCACAACCTCTGAGTCGCTTTATCAGTCCCCGTTTAGCCCCTGTAGGAACAAGTAACAAACGAGCCCCTCTGATCTGTGCTTGCCCTTGGACCGCTGCGAAATCCCCCTGCTAACGCCCTGGCTTCAGCCCCTGAGCTGCTGTGAAAGGGTAACGTTAAAAAGTGCAGGACAAAAATAAATTTTTGCTTGGAGAAAAGCCCTTGCAGATGGGTTTTGGTGGATCACTTCTCTTTAACAAGCTTTTTGGACATTGGAAAGTCCATGTACTGGAGTCAGTGTGGGATGGTCCCTAAAGCAAAGCCCAGCCCGTGGCAGAGCTCTGTTCCCCCGCCCTCCCTGTGCCCCTTTCCTCCTTGGGGGGAGACGACAAGCCCAAGTATTTCTCTCTGCAGGTGTACAGAGCATTTTTGCCAGCAGCAGCTGTCAGATTGTTGAAATTCCTTAAACACTGCTTGACCTCAGCATTTCTGCAGTATAACCCAGCTCCCGTCAGAAACTGGGAGAAGACTAATGCGGACATTATCAGTGTTCCTGTGTACTTATGGAGAACTGAGAATATCTCCTTCTTTTCCTCCTCTCCTGCTCCCAGCAAATGGGAGCGAAGGCTGAAGGGAGCTTTGGCCCAGGGATAAGGCACTTTTTGGGGCCTCAGGAGATGTGGGATCAGTTGTGGTGTACCCGACACAGGATGATGTTTTTGTCCCACGGACTCCTCCTGTCTGGTGAAATGTGGTTTCTTTTGCTTATCCTGTGCCTGTCTGGTTTCCAGAGTCCTTGTGCCAGGGCTTTATTTTATTATGGGTCTGTGCATCATCTTGTACGATGGGTTTCATTCTTGGTTGCTGCCACTTGGTGCTACTGTAGTGCAAATAAACGATTAGTGATTGCATCATTAGCAATGATTGTATCACAATTATATCAAAGCAATGGGTTGCATCCTCTCCCTGCACCCAGTTACACCAGAGTGGGCCAGGACAGGGGTGCTGTAAAAGGCAGAAAAATGACCACCCTGTGGGCTGCAGTCATCAAAGGAGTTTCCTTGAGTTTCCTCTCAAAAAGATCCTCAGCAGGAGTCGGGGACTGGCACCTCCATCACTCTTTGTGTCCCAGGACAGGGCTTTTGGAGCAAATTACACCAGCAGCAAGAGAGGATGCTCGCAGAGAGGCAGATTTAGGCATTGTGGACTGTGTGGATTACTTTATGGCTTGAGATGCTGAAAGATAAAGCAGCTCCTTCATTTATTTGCATTCCTGTCTCCACAAGCTGTCCTGCAGCTTGTGTCCTTCCTATATACCATGTTTTTCCTGCACACCTGCTCTCTGCAGTTCACAGCACGATTCCTTCTTTATGCTGCCCGTATCTGGGTGTTAACAGGGCTGCTTGTGGCTGGGTCGGTTGGCTGAGGGCTTTTCCCCAGGAATATCAGTGCACGCTTAAAACACATTCAGACAATGTGACTGTCACGCAAACATTGCGCTCCTTTTGTTTCATGTACATCTCAAGTTTATTGAGGATTACACCAGCCACATCATTTGTACTTAGAGGATGCATGAAGCCTTCAGTGTTTCCATTAAACACGAGAGAATCAGATGCCTTTTAACGATGATGTTGTCCTTGCAGGCTCCCACTCCACCGTTTACAAGGACCCCATGATTCTCGTCGGTCCGGAGAACCTCACACTGACGGTGCACCAGACAGCTGTGCTGGAGTGCATCGCAACAGGCAATCCCCGGCCCATCGTCTCCTGGAGCCGCCTAGGTAAGCCCCGGGGGTGACCAGGATTTCCTCCTCCCCCTCTCCATTGCCATCGAGTGGGAAATAGGTAGGTGCCACTGACTATTTTATGCAACAAGTGATTCACCCTTTCTCTTCCCACTGAAGTTAATTGTGGGCTTGAAATGCTTTTTATCCTCATGTCTACACTTTGTTTTTTCTCTCTGCCAACATCCTGTTTTCGCCTGTTAGAGGAGTGGGTTGGTTAAACCTCTAGATGTTTCATGAAAGGTGATAATTTTATCTTTTCTCGAGTGACAGCATCTTCTTCAGCTGCATCAAAAACATCACCACTGTTGGCCTAGAGAGGCAAAAGCTTACACAAACACATCTTTTACGTAAAACAGACTTGAAAGAAACTTGCTGCCTGTTCAGGGAGTTTAAAAAAAATTTTGAGGGGAAGAGAGTGGTTGAAGTAGTGTGTCTGAAGCTCTGAAAAAAACAAATGCTTGCTGCTGGGGACCGTGATATTTTTTTTTTAATCAGCATGGAAGCCAGAGGCAGTGTCTGATGGCATCATACAAAAAAGGAAGAGCAATGTGCCGTGTTTCTCCCAGTCTGAAAGCAAGGGTTATTTTAGGCTCTAACTTTGTGATAGTAGCTCAGAAACTATTTTGCTCAGAGCAATGCTTCCATTGCCCTGCAGAAATCTGTGCTGAGCAAAGAGCTGATGGTTTTTGTTTTATCTTCCAGAGCTTGTAACTCTGTCTGTGTGCGCAGTGGGGTTGGGTTCAGTTAGTATTTCCCAAGCCCTTGTGGTCTGCCAGGTCACATCATTTTGCGATGCTAATCTCCCCAAGTCCCCCAAGGTGGCTGTGAAGCACAAACAGGGATAATCCTGTCTCATGCTGCTATGCTGGAGGTGGGACTTCATCCTTGTGGCTCTCCGAGGGTCGGGATCTGGCTCATGGGAAGGGTGACTTCCCACTCCAGAGCCATCTGCCAGGGGACGAGGACACGTACCCAGCATCAATAGCACAATTTCTCCATGTTTGCCCTCCTGCTTGCATCCTCTGGTGGCTTGTAAAATCAGCTTGTGTCTGCCACTAACGGGTTTTTTTTTCTTCCAGAGCCATAACCGTCAGATTGATGCTGTTTTAAAAATTCCCCAGATAGGCTGTATCACTGTTTTGGTTCTCTTGGACACAAGGCAGCTCTATGTTAGCACTCAACTATAATAAACTACTTTATAATTGCCTTAATTATAAGTGCTTATTACCTTCTTCAAAACACTTGTCTCTATAGAGCAGTGCATTAATGAAGATGTAATAGCTCCATGCGATGTTTATCTGGATGGTCTGAGTTCAGCATTGCCTTCCACCAAAAATAAATACCCTCTCCACGCTGCTTTGCAGCACAGCAGCAGAATTAGAGCTACTGAATGAGAAAGAGATCCCGTTATTTTCCCTCCCCTTCAGCAGGAATGTTTCCTGTTCAGAGCATCACAAGATCTTGTTTAGCATTACACCGATCTCGGCAGCGATGTGGTGTACAGGCTCTCTAATGAGTTGGTGGGTTTGTCATCTCTTTGTAGCCGTTTTGGAAGTGCTTTCATGTCTCTGTGTGATCAGGAGGAGGGAGAAGGGTTTAGACTGGACGGGGATGTCCTCTGAGCATCTGTCGTCTGTACATGTGGCTTCCTCCCTCATGGGGGTCTCCTTCCAGAGATTCCTCCTACAGAGTTGGTTCAGCTTAAATAACCAATGAACTTACTCAACTTGGAAAAAACCCCTTTTCATCCACTTCCAGAAATAAAAAAAATCCATGGCCACAAAGTCTTAGAGAAATGCAGCTGATTTAGCAATAGGTCTGACCTAATTTAAACAAAAAAAGTCAATTATATGTGAACATGTTTCTTGCTTGGTCGAAATAAAGAAGAGTTGTGGCCCTGCCATTATGCTGGGTCTCTGCACAGGGCATGTTGCCGTTTTGGAGCGTCTCTCTGTACCTCTTTGCTCACAGTTTTGATTTTGTGGCATTTGTTCTATCAGAAAGGAGCAAAAGAACAATTTTGCTTTTACAGCTTTCTGTGCAGGGGAAAGCAAGCCATAAACAACATTTGCACTTTTTGCTTTGGCTTTGCTAAAACCTGGCCAGTTTTCAACGGGAAAGGCAGCTATATTTTGCTTGAAGGAAATAATTCAAATTCTGGGCCAGTTTTTGAGTGTCACACAATCAATTTTGAATTTAATTTCCTTGGGAATATGTTGTAGCCCCTGACCACAAACAGAATTCCTGTGTCTCGCCGTGCATGAAATGTCAACATTCATTAGAGAGTAGGCTCTGAGAGAAACGTAAAATCATTAAGGGTTTGTTCAGGGGAAGATAGGGCTTTTCCTTTCAGAGCTACGCACTTCAGGCTTGGACCTGTATGTATGCACAAATGAATATCCTGGGCACTTACTGCAAAGCCTTTTGAATGAATGACGATTTTAATGTATCCTTACCCTTTAACTGACAGGCCACTGAGCTGGCCTCCATAAAAGGTACCAAGGCAGAATAATAAACTATTTAGAGAGATATAGAAAAGTGAGGCGAGAGAGAAAAGACAGTGATTATCTGATAGCGTTATACAGAAGTTGTCAGAAAGGGTCGCACAATGGGAAGGAAATTACTAAAGAGAGAGCCATTCAAGAAGTAAACTATACAACAATTGTAGGAGCCAATTAATTGGTAACTTATTGGACACAGAAGCTTGCAATAGATGGCTGACTGGTTGACAGGAGCACCGTTCCCGTAAGTGTTTAGAAATAATAGAGTAAATTTCACCACTTCACATACTGAATAGTCAACTGTTGCAATGTACTCTAAATATGCTAATCCACAGTGCCCAGTGTCCGCCGGAGCAGGAGACCCATGTGTCTAAAAAGTGGAAGGCTACTATGGCACAATACAAAGAATTCACAAAAGACCTAAATGATCAACATTAGAAAGTTGTTACTTTCTTTCTACTTGCTACTTATAAAAGAAAGGCGTTCGTGTTGTTGCATATTCATATCGCCTGGCACGTTTTAACGGGCCTCCGTAATTGGTGCCGGTGTGCCAATCACTCAGTTAGCAGGCAGAGAACGGGCTCCATAAAGCATCACATACACCTTGGAAAAATAAATAATGCAGCCCCCAAACCCCAGGCGTCTTTCATCCTGATTTCACCCCAGTGAGGAACCTGGAAGCCTCTACTTGTCTATAGCTGGGGCATCCCCTGGGAGCATCTCCCATTTGGAGAACAGTCTCCTTTATTAATCAGTTGCCTGGCTGCTCTTCACAACCAGCTGAACCTCCTCCTTCAGCCTTCATCAATCAGGGATTGACAGAGAGAACCTGTCAGACATTTCCACCCAGACTGGCTTGTTTTCAGCCCTCAAATTTTCTGCTTTTGACTTCATAAGAAGAAGTAGAAGGTTATGTTAAATGAGCAGCAGTTTCAAGCCTGCGTGGGTCCTGGGAGCTTTGGGAACTGAGCAACAGTGTTAGCTTTAGCAGTCTTTTGGATCTCTTCCATGGAGAGATGACTTGTTGATGGCAAGCGATGCCAGGAAGGTGGGTTTTTAGGGGTTGGATCCCTTGATCCAAGCCACTCTTCAGGTCTCTGTGTAAGTGAAACAGGGTTAAAATAGATAGCAACCTTTGCAAAGCAGGTGTGAGACATCAGTCCCTCTGCACAGCACTTCTGCAAAGTGCTGAGCTTTCAGGATGCAACGAATTTCTTGTGTAAATACTCTGTATTATTTATATGTGTTGCCAGTGTTACTAAGTTGGACTTGGTATTAGCTGAAGACCTTCTAACTGATCACAGGATGGCTCAGGTTGAGTGAGGCACAGTAGAGTGAGGAGGAGGATGGAGCAGGCTGGGAAGGCAGAGATATTTCTCTAGAAGCCCTTTTCAGTGCTCTTTGGAAGGGAGGAATTGAACAAGAGGCATATGGGATGATGGCACGGTGATCTTTGCTGGCTGTTAGAGGTGGCCACTCTCTGCATAAAATGGCAGATCTGCCATGGTTTCTGAGCTTGGAGAGCTTTGTTCTTCAGGGAAATGAAAGATGCTTTGTTGACAGGAGATGTTTCTTCAGACCACCACACCTCTAATTAATAGTTGGAGCTAGAGAGGCAACTGAAGACATATTGATGCTGGTATTTGGACTGTGTGGAGTACCTGCTGCAGGCTGGGTCTTTGCATGCTTAAATTATGTAGCACGTTATAAATAATACAGTAAAACTACTGACATTCAAGTCACATTTCTGTGGTATTTCTTAAGGCAGTGATGTGATGAAGCATCCAGGTATGGCCACTTCGCATCTTTCTCTGGTCCCACCCCTCCCTCGAGAGAGAGATTTCATTTTTACGCCTATTGTAAATATGGATTTCCAAAAGGTCTAATTTAAAAGATGAAATCAAGTTCAATTTGAATTTAATTCAGACCTCTTTACACTTCAGTTCAAATGATGTTTGAAAGGAATGGTTCCTTCTTATTGCTCATTAAATGTGGGACAGGTCATGTTTTACTGTCCTTTTTATGACTGAGCCATTTACCGCTGCAGTGGCTTGGCCAGCTATGTGACCATTTAATCATTTAATGACATTGTTTTTCTCTCTCTGAAAGACCCGAGTATTTTTCTTTGCAATGCAAATAATTAAGTGATCTGGCATTGCCTGCCTAATGAAGCAAGGAAACCTTTAAGTTTAAAAATTTCCTGAAAAACACTATATAAAGAGCATGGCAGGAGATACGTTTGTGAAGTGCTTTGTAGCTTTCAGTCCATGTTTTGCCGATGTTTCCTAGCAGGATGCTGCCGTTAATCTGAAATGGGATCCCTCACTTTTATGGTCCAGGCTTGTGAGCTGATGAACGTGTGCTGCTCTCACTAATGCTGCCAGAGACACTTGCTCTCCATCCCATCATGTGCCTTTCTGTGGGGATCCAAGTGCTTGCTGGGCAGCAGTTTGCAAAGTGGCATTTCTGGGTTGATGGTTAATTTGTCCCTCTTCTGAGTGCCTTCATGTTTTCCCAATCTATTCCAGAACCTGTTGGTTATGAATGGCCCAAATCCTCTTAATATTCTTTGTTATGCAAAGCATGATATTACATCTAAAGCATACGATTGCAAGATAACTTTTAACTAGCCCTGCATGCATGTCTGTGTTGAAGCATGAAGCCTGCCCATGGTCAGGCATGAGCCAGGTCTCAGTCAGGGGCCATGTTGCTGTACACAGCAGAGGCTATGAAGGAAATCCTTGGGAATAATGGGGTGTCTCAGAGTGACTGCAGCAGCCCCGTGGCAACTTCTGTTTTCCCTCTGTGTTTTCCATGAAGGTTTCCTATTGCTGGATTACACCAGATGCAGCCACTGAAATGGTTGTGTGCCATGAATATTGGTAACCAGCCTGAGTCTGAGGTCCTTCAGCACTAAATGTCCCTGGAAACTGTTCTGCCCACTGGATGATGATAAATTTTAAAGTGGGTTGAACAGCCATTACCTAGCATCCCTCAGGAGGTGGCCTGCAGGAGTGGAAACCAGCTAGGGTATCTCAGATCTTTCCCCATGACCCATTGCTTCTTACAGAGAAGTTTTGGTTTTATTTGGCTTCTTCCATTTCCTTAGCAAGATTACGGCAATAGAGCTCCCAGGAGGAATTTTTCAGATGAATTTTTCCTTTTACTAGCCACAACTTTGAAGCACAAGACACAGGCTCTTCTGCTGTTACAGAGCACACATGTATGCAGGGCTTGTGGGGTGGTCAGGTGCGGAGATCACCAGGGCTGGTTCTTGGCTTCTCTCATTACTGTACGTTCTTTAACTTCCTCCATGAGCGAAGGTGGGAGAGGAACTGGATTCCTGTTTTCTGTCTGATGAAAGTGTGCTCCCTTTAACTGCTCCTCCAGTAAAACTACTCCCATGCCTTGCCCCTCTGCTCAGACACCCCAACACATGCTAGGACTGATTTAGAGCTGCCTTTGTCAGACAGTGTCTTAAAACACAAACCAATGAAACAATAAAAAGCAATGGCCTGATACTAATGAAACACATTGTAATTAGAGCTGGCTGGGAATTTTCCAGTGAAAACAGGCTTTGTTGGAAAAAGGTGAATTCCCTGATACTGAACTATTTCTCGTTAAGTGCTTCGATTTTGAAGACCTTGTGCTGGAGCCCAGGCATGGGTTTTCAGAAACATCGCTGCTCTCCTGCCAGCCTGCCTCAGACCCAGCACTTAGGATAGAGGCAGCCCTTTCCAGTTGCCCTTCCAAGCCAGAGCAGCTGAGCAGATCTAACCACCAGCTCAGAGTTTGGCTCCTTGGCCCTGAGCCCTGTTCAAGAGCTAAGGAATCGAAAACCCAGCTTTCACATAGTTTCTGAAGCCACAAAAATCCATCAAGGGTTAGGAGGCAAAAAGGCATAACTTCTGGCTCAGGAAATCCCCAAGTCATAAATTGCTGGTGGCTGGGAGAGTGCATCAGAAGGGTACTGCTGTAGGTTGGTTGGTCTTCTCCTTCCCAGGCTGTTGAGCTGGTTGGATCCCTGGCCAGCCTAATGTAAGAAGCTGATATGATTTAACTTGGTTCAACCTTTCTGTTGAAAAGTGTTCTGGGCACTTCATCTTGATCTGAACATGTGGCTGAAAACTTTCACATTTCCTGTGGTGGTACCTTGGTTTTCCAAGCAGCACAAAGTGTGGTTTTGGGCAAACGCCTGAGGGTCCTGGTTTTCTCCAGAAGGCAGTACTGCTAAGAGGATCAGCTAAACCCCACTGACTTTAAATTGGCAAATCCCAGCGACAGGGCATGGCACCACTCCATAAGTACTTAGATTGGACCTCACTGAGGACTATGCCCTGGAGAACCTCACTCAGAGGTCCAGCATGTGACTCTTACCCTTTTCTCCTTCTTTCAGATGGCCGCCCGATTGGTGTGGAGGGGATCCAGGTGCTGGGGACAGGAAATCTCATGATCTCAGACCTCACTGTGCAGCATTCTGGCATCTATGTGTGTGCCGCGAACAAACCCGGCACTCGGGTGCGAAGGACCGCGCAGGGCAGGCTCGTCGTACAAGGTGAGCAAACTTGGGGCTTGGGGAGCAGTGATGCCCGCTTCGCTGTGCCCTCTGCACAGGCTCTGTGTGTCGCCTGGACACTGTGATGGGTTGGGTTGGATGGATGCTGATTTTGCTTCTCTGATGGTATCAGACAAAGGACTTTTCTAGACAGGTGGTTTTCCAGGTGGGTGTATGTCTCTATGTCCCACACAGATGAGTGGCAACTAGCTGTCATTCAACTGAGGCCTCAGCTGCATGGGTTGCAATGGTTTTCCACCCCATCACAGGCATTTATTTAGCTTAACACACACCAGTTGTTACTTGTTATCATACTTGTACATCTCAGCTGAAAGCCTGGGCTGAATTAATCAGCCAAATTAATCTCTCACCCCTGCACGGTCCTTAGTGATACGGGCAGATGGGCGCTGTTCTCATATCGGACCCCTCTGCATGATAGATATCTCTCCTGCAGTGGATCCAGGAGCTGATATCACTCACAGAGTATTACTCTCTAACTGAAATGGCACCAGTAAGTCTAAAACCATTTCTAAAAAGTCAGTGAGATTGTTTTCTTTAGCAGTCGACACTGTATCTGAGGCCCTTGCCACGACATGAGTAAAGCACCCTTTGGGGACGATGCCCAGGAGATGCAGGTCACTCCTCTTCCCCGCAGCAACTGTCATGAGATGCCACTTGTAAAGGGTGATTCAGCCCAGGGTAGAGATCAGCACTCAAGAAACCAAACATATCCCCTCCACATGCTCCATGCGACCAGTTTCCATGGTGAGGGGAGCCAGGCAAGTATTTCAGAAGGCAAACCCAGCTGGCAGCATGCTCTGAATGGCAGTAATCCGCCCCTGATTACAGGCACTCACCTCCTCTTCAAGCTAGTCCACTTAAAGCATCTCGCACTCTCATCAGTTCACTCATTAACTATTGACTGATGATATCCTGAATCTAAAATTATACACCTCCTGCCGAAGCGAGCTAATTGAACCTTTCATACTGGTGATGGGGAAAGTGCCCTGCTTCAGCCCTGATGCTCACCTGACAGGTCCCGGGAGTCGCTGGCGGTGATCCGGTACCGCACCACTTGTGCAGCAGCTGTGGTCTCTGGGTTGCTGGCATCCCTTTTCCCTTTTGCCTTGGGAGCAGTGAGGAGCAATGTAGAAAGGGTGCTTACACAGGGCTGCTCATGCCTCCTGAGTCCCAGGTACTGATCAGACACAACAGGAGGTGAAAACTCGCTGTTTCTTTTGCTGTTGGATTTCTGGGTGAGCAATGCAATGAGGGGGCCTCCCGGCTGGCTGGTGGTGGGCACATCTATAAGTCCCCTTATTAAGAAACACCAACCCAGGCATTAGGAACAACCTCAGTGTACTGATACAAACCCTTTAGAGCTGCTGCAGGACAGCTCTGCACATGGTGCATGTAGCAGAGGTCTACTACACCCAAACACAAAGCTGACGTATAGGAAGCAGGCAGGCAGAGACAACAGAAATTACTTGGAAAATCTGTGAAGTTGTAAAAATACCGCTCTTGGATATTGTTGACTGCTCCTGTTAGCAGTCGGATGAGAGGGGGAAAGGTAGCACAACTTCTCATTGCTACAGATTGGCAGTTTTCAGTCTCTTTGGAGATTTAAACATCAGCTCCTGAGCAGCTGGTCTGGTGCTGGAGTTCGTCTGGTTTAGATTTACTGTGGATTTTCACCTGGGGAGCCAAGATGAGAATTTGTCCTTAAAATGGTAATCACAGGACCATTGGAGCCCAGCCTCACTGTGGAAGGGGGATGCTACTGCGTTCAGCGTTAGCAGAGAAGTTGGCAGTGGTATGGAGAAGCGTGGCCAGTGCGGTCTTGGTGTAGCCCTTAGACATGAGCTGCACTGTCCAGGACCCCAACCTGTGTTGCCCATCCATAAGATACTTCATGTTTTTCGGGGGGCTGTCATTCCCCAGAGAGGCTAATGGCAGGCCCTGGCCAGGCAGCTGGACTCATCCCAGCTTTGCTCAGCCTCCCTCTGGAAGCAGCTTTTCCTTCCTCTGAATCTCATTTTGCCTGAATTTTCCAGCTGAGAGGTACAAATGATTGCTGTTCAGGTTTGTCTGGGAAGAAAATACAGGTAATGACTGACATGGGAGACTGTGGGTTTTATCTTTGTCAAGATGTCAGTGATGCAAATTACATCCGTAAAGAGAACGGGCTATCAAAAGCCTGGTTGGAGAGGAAGTTAGCACAGGGCTGGGACAATGCAGTGTCCTCAAAGCATGCCAGGCCAGGTACTTGCTGCCTTTATGCAAAGGCCCTCAAAGTGCCTGGAGGCACAAATTAACTTGCCTCTCGTCTTTTGAAGGAGGCACGGTTTTTATAGGTGGGAAACTGGGGGAGAAAGGGCAATGCTTCCTGTTGTAAGGCAGGGAGTTAGCAGGAGGCTGGGACTGAGACCATGTCCACCCTCCCGCTGCCAGCGGTGGTCCTTGTCCCCATCACAGCAGTTGTGTGGGCAGAGGTGTCCTGGTGCAGGGCTCTGCTCTTGCTCTGGCAGTGATGTCCTTTCGCGTTGCAGGCTCTCCTTCAGATCATCTAACGCTGTCTTACTATCTTCCTGGGAATTCCTCCTCCCTTCAGAGGAGAAGGCGTCAGTCCCCCGCTCCCTCCCTCCCTGTCCTCCCCTGGTCATTTAGGCTCCTTTGATCTCTTTTGTAAGGTTCTCACACAAGAAAGTTTCCGTTTTCTCTTCAGATCCCGGCACAGCCATTTGAATATTGCTTTGTGCCGAGCTGCGAATGAAAGTCTCACGGGGGGAGTTGTCGAAGGGCCGAATGCATCGCTGGCTGAAACGGAGGGTGTGCCTGCGTGTGGTGCAAGGGAAGAGCAGGCTTCGGTGGCAAGGAAAAAAAAAAAATATATCAAAGCGCTTTCTCTCTACCTCCTGTGCAATCTTTTGTGCTTTATTATGTGTTTGGTGTCATAACAAACTGATGGGCTGTGAATGGCCAGATGGTCACCAGTGTTCTCTACTCCACGCTTCATTTCCTCCTGAAAGCTATGCAGAAAAATGAGATCCCATCTCATAAATGAGTGCCCATCTTAAGGACATGTTTTTGAAAACTCTGCTGACAATGACTGCCTTGTTCGCCTTGCTTTCTGCCGGCAGAACCGGGCAGCGCTCCTTGGTCCAGCAGATCCGGCCACTGCTGCGTTTCCTGATGTTTCTTCCATCGTTCTTGCTGGCTGGCATTGCAAGCATTGGCTGCAGGGTTGAATTCATCAGCAGATGTATTGCAGTTGCTGTGTTTTAGGCTCAGCTCTGCGGTACTTGGTTTGTCCTCGAGTTTAGCCCTAAATTTATGCTGCAAAAACAGCTTCAGTACATGCTGCATGGGTCAATGTGCCCCATGGAGCACTCCCCTTCCTGCCCATGTTTTCCTTCTCAAGAAAAGCCACCACACAGGCACTCGAATTGTGTCTGTTGGGATGCTGGAGTAAGCTAGGGTGCCTGAGCCCTCCAGAGCATCCTCCCAGGAGCATGCCAGTAGGTGACGTGGAAACATGTCCCACTGATGCGGAGCTCCAGCCTGTGCCTTGCCAGGACAAGAAAGTCATGGTACCCATTGAGGGCTGACGGACAGCCTCCATGACAGCCTCCATGAGTGGCCTCTGCCTGTTTCCCAGGGCACATGGTCATGGGTTCCATCTTTGGCCCTAGCAATCCCACCAGCTCTACAACCTAACTATTTAAGTTACTTATGTAAGCATTTGGGCATCCTCTGTAGTCAACAGAGAGAAGCCAAGTGGGCAGCAGTTCTTTGTCTTAAATCTCCTGTCATCTGATGCTGTGCTTGACTGACTTCCCCGTTGACCTGTCTTCTCCTTTATACCCTTACTGTAGGTTCCGGTAGCCTAATTTTATGAGGTTTTGTTGTTTCCATGCTATTCTTCCTTCTGCTCACCCCAGCCTCCCTCCCTCACACTGCCACTCTGGGTACTTGAGAATTAATGACAGCTTCATACTGAGGTGCAAGGGGCAAGGATTCGTCTGGCACCGGTGCATGGACTGCCAGCACTCCCCGATCCTTAGGACAACCCTTCTCAGGGAGCTGTCAGGCGCTGCAGTAAGCACCACGCCGCAAACTCACGGCGAGGGCAGTGATATCAGAGGGGACACACTGGTGGCTGGTCACTGCTGAGATAAGATGTCCCTAAAGAGATGGAGCCAGTCCTCATCTCCTGTTACAACCCGCTGTTACAGTGCATCTTCATGCTATCACAGTTTGTTGAGCACAGTAAAAGCTATTGAAGCACTTCGTTAACGATTCTGGGGGTGGTATTAAGCGTTATTGCTTTTTGATACCAATGTTACGCCTTTAAATATTCATTAAAACCGCATGATCCCCTCCCTCCCATTAAGTCCTGAATAATCAACGCTCTGGTTTCTTCATACTTCACAAGCCAGGGCTGGATCCTGCCCGCTCCTCCTTGCCAGGTTTGAATCCTCTGCACTTAACAGTGATCTTCATTAATATCTTTGTTAGGATCTTCATGGAGGGCCGAGAAACACTTCCTCTCGCCACCTGCGATGGCCTTTCGGCATGTAGTGTGAGAGGGGGAGAGGCGTTCAGGCCGCTGTGCCTCCGTGCAGGGCAAGATGAGCACTGACAGGATGCTCTATTAATTATGAATGAAGAGGGGGCTGGAGGGCTGGCAGCAGGCAGGGCTTGGCTGAAGGCAGGGCTTTGCTTCTGCTCCTTTCCCGCTAACCCAGGGCCAGGGGTGGCAAACTCTCAGTTCCTGTTGAAGTCATTTGACAGGGCAGGGAGAGGACCCAGGGGGAGGAGAGCAGATGTTCTTCTGTCCAGGAAAGGAGCCATTTGCCCCGATACCACGCACCAGCAGCCGCCTCAGGGCACCCTGCCTGGGGACACTGGTACAAACACAGGGTCGAGTGCACCCTGGTCTGGGGTAGCAGAGGGGCATCCCCTTGCAGCAGTGTCTGTCCCCATGTTAAGACCCTGGTGGCACCTGGACCATGTCCTTTGATGCTGTCAGAAGCTGTTGATGGGGACAAGGAGCCTTTTAACTCCATGTCTTGCAGCGAGGGATGCCACCGAGCAGGGACAGCTCTGCACAGCGGAGGTGGGAGCCATTCGAAGGAGTGGCTGCCTGCTCCCCAGAGAGTTTAAGCAAGTTAAACAGGGGCCGGGGTTTTGATCTGGTTGCGTTTAGTGAGACAGCAAAGAGGAGGGATGGTGGAGTGGAGCAGGGACCCAAGGAACCCAAGGGGCCGCAGTCCTGAATAGCATCGCTGGCGCTGAGCCAGCGGCCACAGCTGCACGTTCGTTACCCCCGAGTCACACGCGACACCGCTCCAATTACTCCCTCTTGACACGGGCTAATAAGGGAGGATAAGGAGAGTTGGCGATTCCAGAAGGGTTACGCCGGATGCTTCTTTACATATTTAAACTTTGTTTCTGCTGGAACAAATGGTGGGTTTGAGATTTGGTGAAGCAGGGGGGAGGAAGAGGCAAAGAGCCAAGTGGCAGGATCTTTAATGAAGCTGCAGCAAGGAGCTGGAAGATGGCTGTACCCTTCCTTGGCATCGTGGGTTTGCACCTGCGAGTATTGCGAGTGCAACTCATGAGCCCAGATGAAAGCAGGGAGGTGCACAGCCACTTGCAAAATAATTGCTCCTGCAAAACCGCGCCAGCACAAAGCAGGGGGTGGGAGGTTAAGGAAGTCTTGAAAATCAAGTCTCTAATGCTCTCACTGTATGCCACAAAGGGACCATTCACTGCAGGGATGAGGGTTTTTTCCCCCTGTTTATCAATGTTTCCAACTCTTACTGAACCCATCCTGAATTTTATTTTAATTTATAAGTCTAGAAGGGGAAAAATGTAGGAGGAAAACAAAAGGACAAGGGATCGATTGGCACATGGGGAAGTTTAGCAGGAGGTTCTGGAAATATGTGTCCATTAGGTTGCTGAGATCAGGTCCATTAGTAGACCCGAGCACCAACAGAAGTGGCCTGACAATAAACTCTGCCAGCAGATACCCCCTACCCCTAACAAAAGTCAGACCTGCCATGCTCCGCTTCCCTTTGATTATTAAAATTGAAAGAGGGGGCTCCTTTGTGGTAGACGGGCTCTTCAATGAGTTTCTGTGTCTTTCTGCTTGCAGGACTTACAACATGCATGACTTTGCTCTTACACACAAGCACCTTTTGCTGCGGTTTGGCCTTGTTGCAGCAGTAGCAATGCTCTTCCCTTCCATGCACGCAGCTGGGGAAGAGCTTTAGCACCCCGTGCTCCTGCAGCAGACCCTGAGGGGTTTTGTTGGCCAGGAACCATAAGGCTCTGCTCTTGCATAGCTGCTCCTGCCTGCAGCCTGGCCACCCCTCAACACATTTTGCTGGACCAGTTTTCTCCCTTCGCCCATCCCTGCATCTCTGCTGGTGGCAGACCCCACCAACTCCAGGCTTGGAAAATGCCAGCGAGTGGCACTGAGCCTGCCTCCCTGGATAATCTTGCTTTTGTCAGGAAAATTTAATGCCAGTAATCCATTATGTGATGCTGGTCGGTAAATTCATTGTGGGCCCGTGCCTCTCGTTTGTTTGTCTTCATTGTGGCTGCTGCCGGTTCCACCTGATTTTAGGCTTCAGCAGCAACGTGGGGTATATTTATCACTTTGCCCTTTGAAGCGTAACTGCTTGAATAAACTCACCAATTTGGCAGTGTCTTTCAGGCCCTGCTTTCTGTAGACTGATATGCTGTTTTATTCTGATAAATGATTTTAAATCTATTTTGAGCTGCTGGAAGGGGGGGAAATCACCTTCCATTTAAAAACGTTATTGTTAAAGGTGAAAACATTTGGTTACGAGGTGAGCAGCAGTTACAGGGATGGTGGAGTCTTCTGCCAGGCTTGGCAGGACCCCAAGGGTCCCAGGCTGCAGATCTGGGGTAAAAAAGGCTCTCCAATCTATTGCTTCCAGGATAGTCTGCAGCAAATCTGATATTTACTGAGGAAAGAACAACCTGCCATATTGCTGTATGCACATCCATGCATTTCTTTCCATTTGCAAACAGTTTGCTAATGCCGTACAGGTCCTTTGGGGAAAGCCAGGGCCTTGCTCTAGCTCTGCCATTGATGAAACAGCAGATTTCCCCAACCACAACTACTATAATTGCTGCATGTAGTTGCAGCCTTTCTTCCTCGCCACTCTTTGTACTGTCAATATGTGCTGATTTTTGCAAACCTCCATAGCAGAGGGCTCATTTCTGCCAGGGTGATGGCCCTGCGTGGTGCCACGCACTATGAAAGGTTATGCATGTTTTGTTTCACGTGTGTGCAAATGACCGGAGACTGCTGACATTCCAGCCTGTTCCCCTAACAGGCAGGATGCATTTTTAAATAACCTTTGTCACATATGGATTATTTTGCAGCATTGGGGTTGCTTTCAGTGGGAGACTGGGGAGAGGTGAGGGGGCTTAGACCTTGATGCTGTTTGCCTGAACCCTGCAGGACTCACCTCCACTCTCCATACAGAACTGAGCTGTCCTTCAGGTGCCTTCTATGAAGCCATGACTGCCAGGAGGGGCAACCGGATTGCAGCATCGCACTGATTACAGGCACACCATCCAAACCATAGTTATCTGCTGCCTATGCTGTGGGTTGGCCAAGTATCCCATGTTCCCAGGCAGGCGAGGCTTATTGAAGCCCAAGCTACGAGGTTGCTCTTTGTACCAGGACAAAGCGGGATCATCATGATTTTTCTCACCCTCTTTCTCCTTCCTCCTTGCAGCCCCCGCAGAGTTTGTGCAGCATCCCCAGTCCATTTCCAGGCCTGCAGGGACTACTGCCATCTTCACGTGCGTGGCCCAAGGGGAACCCCCGCCACAGATCACTTGGCTGAGGAACGGGCAGATCCTGGAGACCAGCGACCACATTAAGCTGAAGAATAACAACAGGTAAGTCCTCGTGCGCTGGCTGCTGGCACTGCAGCGCTGGGTGGAGGGCAGTGTGAGCCGCACAGCTGGGTTGTGCCATTCCCCAGCGTCAATCTGGAGTTAACACGTGTGGAGGACTGACAGTGCCTACCAGATAGTCCAGAAATAGCTGTCCCTGCAGGTGTAATTCTTGGGCAAAGAGCAAGTTAGCTCACGCAGGCTTCAGCTTTGGCGCAGACAGCGGATTTGAGGCATATGTGTGCAGTAGTTCATTTTGTACCGGTCAGTGAAGGCTGGCAGAGAGCAGTGAGGTCTGCAGCATGTCCTGGTGAGCTATTCAAGCCCTGCTTTCATTGTAGCCCCATTGTGCTGGGCAATGGCTAATGTGCTTGAGGCCAAGACAGACATGAGTGATCCAGAGAGACTGCAGCCCTGCTGCTTGGATGCCTTGAAAAGAGAGCGCCTTAGAGCCAGCTCAGCTTCGGCAGGCAAGGTGGGTTGCTGTCACACAATGCTCCGTGACCCTGCTTTTGAGAGAGGCTAAATTAAGCGCCATTATTTTGAACTATCTGGACTCCAGTAGAAAGGGGAGTGAGAGAGATGTTGGCTTTCTTTCTGCATTAGCAAAGAGCTAAGGTGATAGGTGGTAATGTTCAGAAGCAGATGTGTGGATTCAGCTTGGGTGTTGATATACTAAAACACTGCTCCAGTCCTAGCAGCTGCACTTTGTAGGCTTACATTTCAGTGCTTCATGCTTTATTGTACCAGGACATCAGCATTAGACTTTGACTGATGATGCAGGAACCCAGCGGAAGTTTGTTTTTTGTCCTGATCATCATCTGGGTATTTCTAGAAGGACCAGATGCTGTCCCTGGAGTTGGCAGGGACCACACTGGCTCTGCAGTGGAGAAACCAAGCTTTAACCCCTGAACATTGACCTGGCTGGGTGTGCAAATACAAATACATTTGAAATAATATTTGCGTGGAAGCTGACTTTCACTAAACTTCAGCATTTTATCTCACCAGGGAAGAGTGTTTTCTCTGAGTACTGAATAACTGCATTTTTGTGTGAGGGGATGGGGATGTTTGTACTGAGGAAATGATACTGTCGGGTGCACTTAGCGTGAAAATTAGAAGTTGGCAACATAGTTTCTATGGAAATAGCATGGAACAATATACTGAAAAATAATAGTACCTGTGTTGTAATCATAAATTATTGGTAGAGATTTGTACTCAATGTCATATAGCTGCTATCTATATTAACAAATGTGTCTCATGAATGCAACTACCCAACCTTGCTGGAGGGTCCGGACCTTCAGTTTAGGCTGTTGGGAAGCGCTGTGCAGGCACCATGGCTTGTTCCTCAGGGGAGAAGAGTGGGTTTATTTTTCCAAGTTTCTATATAACATGGCTTTTTGTTTTCAGGTTTGAGGCTTTCTTAAAGCTTTGTTCTATGAAGGATGGAAAGACATGTGTTGCAAGAAGGATAAGGTGTGAGTTGTAATAAAATCTCAATCAGTGGAGCTTTTCTCTGAGCTGGAAGTTTTTAGAGCTTCAGAAAACTTTGTGTGTGCACATACTGATGCCACTCAATCCAGGTTCGTGGGCTTCTAGTTCATTGCATGGGTTTCTGAGGCATGCCTGTCCTTACAATATGAACAGAGCAGAAATGACAGAAGGGACATTACTGCATCCCCTTTTATCGACAAGGAAGCGGAGTCAGAAGTGACCGAAGACTTTACAAGTGGTCATTAAATCCGTGACGAAACTCACAGAGTCAAACTCTGCATCTCGCCCAGATGTCTTGCCTGTGAAATCATTCCTCTTCACTGTTTGAGGAAGGTAAAAGTAGGGTCTTTGGTCATGGCCATGTCTCCTGGCCAGGTCCCTGTCCCTAGAGCTGCGCTACACGTGCATGCGAACTGCGACTTGGCGAACATTGCTGTAATTGTTTTCTTATGGCAATCATTTAATGCAATTTAGTGTCAGTCTTTTCCACCGCAAGCTAAATGATCAGATTACATTGCATCTGGCACAGGCTGGGGGAGCTCAGCCAGTTACTGGGGCTCAGCTGACACGTGGCATCTTCTCAAGCTATAGTAATGTGATTGTAAAGCTGAGCCCTAAGGCCATCGTACTTGACGATGTTGAACTTTTGGCTTCTTTTGCACTAGTCTTGGTCTACTCTGACCCCCAGCTTCAGGCAAGTGGCCATTCCTGGTGGTTTCCAAAGCTGTCAGTCTGAAAAATGCCCTCACAGGTACAGCGGGGCTGGGTGCTCCATGAATTGGAGGAAACAGATCAATGGCTGTTTTTTTTTCTGAGCTGTGTCAAGTTGTCCTTTGTTTCATTCTCATTGGCATCACTAAGTGCTGTAACCCACTTAGTTCCAGGCAGAATCAGTTTGTGATTAAGCCTTGGATTCATCAGTCTATTGCACTTGGAAATTATTTGTCCATGTAAAGATGGATCTCGAATCTACTAGTAATGAAGCTACTAAACTATACTATGAGCTTTTTAATTAGATTACATGGTTTCCTAGAAAACTCATTTGAATTAAAACTCTGCTTAATATGGCAATAAAGGACTGAATGCCCCCAAAGGGATTTTTAGAAAAAAAAAAAGAGTAAATCATCCCAAATCATATCATCTGTTAATTGATTGCAAAATGTATCATTATGAGCAACTTCGTTCTTATAAACGAACACAGCTAGAAGTGAGGTCCAGACCTGCAGAACACGGCGTGTTTGAGATGCCGCTCTGCTCCTGCAAGCTTTGGAAGTACAGCCTCCGCTTGAGGCATCGCTCCTTTGGGCAGTAGCGCGTTTGCACAAACCCACAGCCGATGGGAAGGTCTGTCCATCAAACTGTCGCTTCACAAAGTTGTGAAGGGCCCTTTGGCATCTACACCACCCCACACTGTCTCTCATATGCAGTAACTGCAAACTCAAGGAGAGCAAATCCTCAAGGTCAGGAGACTTCAGAAACCCATCGTCACTGAGATGGGACAGCAGCTTCAGGACTGGATTCACCGCAGATTGGATGTGGCTGCTGGTGGTGTGACATCAGACAGTCACTTGCTAAGCAACTTCCAGCCTTTTAGCACAGTAAAATAAGCCTCACAGGCTCTGTCCAATAAATACCTCTTCCCTCGTGGTCCCTCAGATGTGAATTCTCATCACCTGATGTGTTGATGGTTTCTGGGCACATTAGCATTAAAGATCAGCCTTCTGCTGTGCCCTCTCCAGAGGTGGTTGTTATGTTTTGAAAATGCCAGCTGTGTGGGAACAAAATATCCAATCGATGATTAGCAAAAATCAAAAGCAGTTCTGGGATAGCGGATAATTGTTAATGAAAAATGCATGAAGGCTCAGGCGTAGGGAATTGTGGGGTTTTCCATTAAAAGCTGTGAATAAAAATCACTGAAGGAGCTGACGATGGGGCTGTCTTGCCATGCGATCCCTGGGTTGGGGATGGAGCCGATAGCTGTCGGGGTGATGCTGCACTAGACCGTGCTCTTGGATGGAGAACCTGATGAAGCCTTTTGGCTTTGGTGGAGCCATCCCCGTGTCCAGCAGACACAGGGTCTGTCCCTCTATTGATCAGAGATGTCATTTTGCTGGTATTGTTCCTGGGGTGATTCAGATTAATCACGATCCAAATGCCTGAGTGGTGTAATGTGCATTTCCAGCAAAATTCCCACCCAGCATCACCAGCCTTTCCCGAAAGCACGCTGCAGGAGGAAGGTGCGGTTACTGGCCGAGTTAATTGTGGGCTTGTGTAAAATCATGCTTTCTTGGTTATTACTTCAAAATTTACAAGGAAGCATGAAATAGTACCAAAATTACTGCTCTGAAAGGTTTATTGCTTTTCTTCCTTTGACCCAATCAGGTTCAGGGGGGTAAGTTTCAGCCTAGAAGTATATCATACTATGGGGTTTATATTGCCGTAATAGTAAGGAACAAAGGCCAACATCTTCAGAGAAGGCAGGCTCTAAATATTGATTTTCCAAGAAGATTTTATTTACAAAATGGTAATTAAGGGACTTCATTTGTTCCACCGGAAAAAGGCTTCGTTAGAACCTGGGCTCAGGTGGCGTTTGCTCTCGTCAGTGACCTTCCCTTATGAACTGTCTCCTTTTTAAATTCTTCCTCACTGGTTTGCACTTGTTTTAGTGCTCTGGGAATGATTCACTTCAAGGGCCGCAAATGCTCAAGGTTCATAGAAGAAAATATTCCTCCATAAGTAAATTTTGGGACAACTTTGCTTTTCTTGAACTTGAATGTTGCTTAATCCTAGCACAAGCACTTGGGACAGGACAACCCTTTTGGCACCAAACCCAGGGAAACTACAGCCTGTCATTCACAAGGTGGGTTTTTTCTATAAAACCCACGTTAGCTGGGTACAGAGAGATGCAGATGGGTTTATACATCCCTTCCTGGTGCACACACTCCACAAACCCTTGAATTTGTAGGGATTTGGACACCTTAAGGGAGGACAGGCAAGCCTGCAGGTTATTTATGCAATGAGTTTGAAGATCATTGGTGACTATGGGAAGGGTACTGTATAGTAAATCATATTTCAGTTCCCAGAAACATGACAAATAAGTACATGGAGGACTGGGACGTGAAGCAGCTGCTCCTGATTTAAGAATAATTTATGGGTTGGACTTTGTTTGGAAGACACGTGGAAATGGCCTTCACAGGGAGGGTCTCCACACAAGTGCCCAAAGCCTTGCTAAGCCGTGGGGCATCAGCGTGATCCTGCCTTCCCTGCACCAAGCAGGGATCCCGTGCTGGGATCATGCAGCTGTATCCCATGACAGGGATACAGCAGCAGCCCCAGAGCAGGCGGTGGCGACAGGCGTCAGTCTCTCCTTCTCACGTGGCTGTGATTATTTTGCTACCACATTGCCCATGTAATTTTGCTCTGTGTGGTTCTCCACTGAGCTGCCCTTGAAGTGCACCACCGATCCAGGGTTTTAAGTGTTTCTTCTAACTGTTGCATACAGCAAAGTACATCTGCAGAGAATGCTCCTTGTACAGGAGCCTTCAAGGCAGGACTGAGTCTGTCATGGGGCAGGCCAAACTCAGCCTCCCCTGGATCAGGCTGGATCTTTTTTCTCTCCAATGCCTGCACTCCTTGCTGGGAAAAAGGTTTGGGGGACTTTCCATTTAGCAGCAGATAGCTCTCCCAGCTGTCTGCATTAGCCATCCTGCCGACATAGGCAGCTACCATCTCTTCCAGTAGCTTTTCCTGAGATGTTTTGTGCTTCCCTGCAGTCCTGCAGATGTAAAGACTTTTCTGCTCCCTCCCTGGGACACGATTCAGTTAAATCTGTGATTGCACTCTCTGACTTGTGAAAACATGTTGAGTAGCAGATAACGTGTTCACCAGATAACCAGCAAGTCTTGTAATAGGGAGCAGCTGGCTCTGGCTGTTGTCTCCTGCCTGTGCCAGGGTGCACTTCCCAGCTCTGCAGGGATGGGATGACACAACTCCACCACCGTCAGTGCAGTTGGACCCTCTTGCCTTGGCCGTGGATGTGAGTGAACAGACCTCATGGGAAATTGGAGCCACTCACTCAATGAAGGTCTTCTGCATGGAGCTTAGTGCTGTGCTGGGAGGTGCTCCAAGGCAGGGCTGAGTTATGGCACCAGCTGGATGTGTCCTTCCCAGCTGGGAAAGCTCAGACCACCTCTGATGTGGACCAGAGCTGAACCCAGGGACCTGGAGCTTCCAAAGCTATAGACTTTGGTGTCCAGTTGGATTGTGGAGCTAAGCCAGCCTCTGCTTGTCCTGAGCACGGTGCCTGAGCAGCAGCAGGTTCCCCGAAGGGCTCAGCATGTGTGCTTGGTGTCATATCAAGACAGTGCAAACCCATGTGTCATGAAGCCAGCAAAGAAGGGTCAGCATTTCAGGATGAAATGGTGCCACTACTGTGCCTCCTGTAGCAAATGTGACGCCATTTACAACTTTCCATTTGCAGAAAACACAGCGTACAGCCAAATCCCCGTCCTGCTGGACTCTGTCCTCTCCCAGGTGTGTGAGAAGGAGGACCATCTCTAACCAGCTTTGCAGGCTGAGGGTCTGCCAGCCCTTTCATCCAGCACTGGTGGGGAAGGTGGGCTAGTTCTCCATAGCACCGTGCACCCCGCTGGGATCAGCAGCATCCCTCCAGAAAGTGTGCTCTGGTGAGTCTGCAACCACAAAATCAGGCTGGGATCCTGGCCCGTGGGCTGAGTACCTGCTAAATATAATCCAGTTTGAGCCAAAAGGGATCCTTCTTCTGCATAACAAAACCCAATTTCACCTAGGAAGCCCTGCATGATATTTAATTTCTGGAGGTGTAAGAACATGTTTATAGAGGGCTGGGGATGATCTGCAGCGTCCCTTTGGACCGATGAGTGTCACTCTTCAAGCTTTGCACCTTATTCTCAGCTTGTTTGAGGCTACCTTCAAATACAGGGCATTTCTGCAAAGCTGCCAACGACCAGCACTGGAGGGAAAAAAGCTCCTTTGCAGCACGGCACCGGCCGGCAGCCCAGGAGCAGTTCATCCGGTGCAGCACAGCACAACGCAACCCGTAACGAATTGAGGCAGAGCAGAGCACGGGGACAGGGCGTCTGAATGAAGCACTGGTGGGTTTCTGGAGCTGCCAGCACTTAAAATGCTCTCTGCGCTAGCCACAGCCTGCTCTCTGCATTAATTTCATCACACTCCCTCTTTTGTGTGCCTGTGTGCGCGCGCATGCTGATATCCTTCCAGATGGGCCCCTCTTCTTCTTTGTGCTGCTGAATCGATGAAGAGGCATCCTTCAGTTCTCAGACTTTTTCAGAGGAGCCTTTGGAAAGCCAATCTCCGGTCACCGGCCCGGACCCCTGACCTGAGCCAGATCAGTCATCCTGATTGCCTATGAACTGGGAAGACAGCTTGGGAATACCATGGTTTTCGAGCAGTGGAGGCCTCTCGTTTCAGCTCAGCCGGGTGTGAATCTACAGCGGCTCCTCTCCCCACTTCCATCAATGCCTGTCAGGGCATTGTGCGGAGATGTGATGGAGCCCTCGGCTCGCTGAGCGGCTTTGGTGACCAGCAGAAAGCCTTCTGGCATCTCGCCTCGTCTGACGTGCTCGCGGCGCTGCCAGTCTGGCACTCGCGGGAAAGTTTTCCAACAGCAGATGTCCCAAAGCGACAGATTTTTTTCCTGTTGACAGGAAGAAATAAAAGGACACTGCATATTTCAGATGGCTGACGCGCAGAGACGCTCTGCACCTCCTCGCACAGCAACTACATATTTTCCTTTTGTTTAAGCTTCCTTAAAAAAGAAAAAGACAAAAAGCAGCAAAACCTGGGAAAGCTGCTGGACCAAACTTGGACCCTGCCGCATCGCATCCTCTGCATCCCAGGGTGTGATGTGGTGGGCGAAGGCAGGAAGAATTTGTCAGTAGTTAAGATGAAAACAGATGCACAGCAGAGGTATCAGCTGGGATGGTGCTGGGGTTCATGTAACTCACTGCCAGCTCCTGCCCTCCTCATCGCAGCTACCAGCGTGCTTCAGAGCTCACGCCGGGGCTTGCAGGGAGCTTGGCAGCCTCCTTTAGAGGCCCGCCGGTGGGTGTTAGAGGGACTGACAGAGAGAAAGAAAACCCTTATTCTCATGAAGCTGGTGTTTAGATGCTGGTCATCCTGCTCGCCAACTTCTGTGCACTTGGTTTCTGCTCCTTACCCAGGTTTATAGACATAGACGAAAATCCAGTTGTTTTATTGACCCCATTGCCTGTGCATCGTTCTAGGTAACGTGGGCCCCAGGTAGCAGGTGGCCGAGGCTCTTATTGCATGGTACATCCAAACACAACCTTGTAAATCTCAATGAAAATGAACTTTTCAAAGCCTGAAGCAAGTTTCCAGCTACCTGCCACGTCCACTTTGCAGAAATTTATTTTATTTAATTCTTCTGACTTGACGGTGCGTGACAGTGTTACCGGCCACCCTGGGACCTCTGCAGAGAGGCAGCTGGGATGTCTGAGGCTCTGCCCAGCTCCAGGTCCCAGTGGCCAAGCGCTGTCCTGCTCCAGGACCACTGGCATTCAGCACATCACCTGTGTTGCAGAAGATGAGCTTTGCTCAGCCCCTAATCCTCCTAGGGGAGAGATGTCTGTGGCCCCAGCATCATGCTGTTGCCATCAGGTTCCTTGCACCCTTGCACTGCCTTCCAGCCAGGCTCCTCTATTCCCTCCTCCACATCTCTTCCTCTCTCCATGTAAAGCAAATAAATACTCTTGGAGGCAGTGGAGCCTAAATACTCCTCATTGTTTCTGGGCTGCTTTGTGCTACTCTCAACTTGCGTGCCAGGCCAGCCTGGCTGCTCCTGGGTGCCCAGATGCACAGCGGCCACGTGGAAATAATCCTTGCATTGAGGGGGCAGAAGGAAGCGCTTCCACACATCTGCTTTGTGCTCCTTCCACACATCTGCTTTGTGCAGAGCTGCAAGTACAGCTTTCGGACAGCGTAATCCTGCCTTCTGCCATCTGTCCTCACAGGAATCAGCCCTTGTTGACACAGTTGAGCCACACATCAGGGTCCTTCCTCCCTGCGCCGCCCTCCCAGCTCTGGCTTTCTCCTTCCATTTAATCAGATACGTTGAGCCTGTGGCTATGACGGGAGCTTAGGACTGATTCTCTAAAGTCACCATATCAGCTGAAACCATCACATTTGATATTCCATTTACAATGTTTCCAAGGAAACAAAGGCACAGGACGTAAACAGATGACTGTTAAACATTTGCTCTCTCACCATGGCCCCGATAATTTGCAAGGCAGAAATATGAATGTTAAATCAACAGCAATAATAAATTTTAATACAGGAAGACCAATATTTTGCTGCAATTAGAAGAAGCGTTCGTTCTGACAA
Organism: Morus bassanus; assembly: GCA_031468815.1. NCBI lineage: Eukaryota > Metazoa > Chordata > Aves > Suliformes > Sulidae > Morus > Morus bassanus. The sequence goes on from CM062581.1 coordinate 3,640,055, forward strand.
ACAGGCCGGCAGTGGCACGTTATTAATCATTTCCACTTTCCATGTGCAATTTTTCATTTACATAAAGGGCAGCTTTGATTATGACTCCTAAAAAGCCATGAAGTGCCCCTCGCATTAGCAGGGGTGCTTGGCTTTTACTCATGTGCCGTCAAGTCCCAAGTCCACCTGGAATTCACCGCAGGAGAAGAAAACAATTTATTTCTCCCTGGAAGCAAGCAGGGAATGTGGATTCGGCTGGGTTCAGGTCATTTCTTACAGAAAAATAGCAACCAAAAAGCTCATGCAAGCTTTGGCATAAGCCAACGAGATGATGCTGAAGCTTGGAGGCATTGTGGTCTCCTGAGCATTCATGCCAAGCCAGAAGCAAACCACAGTTCAAATGAACTGGGCAGGACTGGAAATACAGATGTACAAATAGGGATTAATCCAGAGTGGTGCACATACAGGTGATGCTCTAAAATGGAAGGGGAGGCAGTGGTGAGTGGTGTTTTATTCAGTGCTGTGGGGGTATGTCCTATGGCCTATCTACAGGGCTAGTCAATCCCCAGAATTTGCAGTAACAAATACAATTTACAGTGGTGTCAAAGCTGTCACCAGCTTCAGCTGGTCAATCTGGGTCCCTACCGGAACTTTATTTCCAGAATTTTCCCCGAGATGCCCTCTTTGTGAGAACATCCTACCAGGACTAAGGGCATCCTAAGCATGTTGTATCATAACCTGAGCTGCTGCCTCGGGGTTGGTAAAAACATCTCCAACTTCAAAGGCTGCCTTTCCACTTCCAGCTCGGAGCTGGACACAGTGTGGTGAGACTCCCCAGCCCATGTCTTGGAAGGGAGACACACTGGGTATTTATTTATGGGGTCTTGCGTCTGCTGGATAATCACAAATTTAATCGCGTTTTTCCTGGCTTGGTTTCTGAGGAAGGGCACAAGCCTTGGAGAGAGCAGAGCTTTCATTGATGGGTCCCTGTCTGTGAACATGTTATTAAGAAAAGCTGTTTTGCACGCTGAATGGCAGGACAGAGCTAATGTGTTCCACAGTTATTTCTGACTCAATATTTGCTGGGATTATTTTAAAGATACTGGGCAGCGCAACCTATTGGCTGGCCCTGGACTCGCTCTGGTTGTACACAGCCATTGCCGGAGCGTCACGCAGCTCAGAAAAGGCCTTCAGTTCAGCTCGCCACGTGTATGGACTCTGGTTGTCCCTGCGCCCATCAAGCCACTAAACCACCACCTCCTAGAAGCGGTGCGGAGATGGGCACCGTGCTCAGGAACGTACTCATTTGGGAAGTTGGTACATGGCTGGCTTTTCCCCATCCGTTAGAAATGTTTTTCACCGGGGTAGCCAGTGCCTGTCTTTATCCTGGAGGCTGAAAACAGCATCTAAGCCTGATGTGGAGGCCCCTGAGAGCAGGCTGGAAGAACCAACCTTGTCGCTGCCCTGGGAGAGCAAGCTTTGGTGCGCCAGCATCAAAAAGAAGCTCAGAGGTTTTGCAGACAAAACCTGTGACTTGCTCGTAAGCTTTGGCTTTTGGCTTGTGGTGATCATGTTTCTGAAAATGCAGAAACAGGAGTTGAGGCTGTAACCCTGCCAGTTAAGTCAGCTAATCCCAGTGTTACCCTAAGACTGCTCTAATGTGCTATAATGTAATGCTATAGAGCATCACCAGAGGGCTTTCTGGCTGTGCTTGATTAGACTTGGCTTAGCAACCATGTGTGAGGCCTAGATGGGTCTCACTGGTGGGTACTGGAGCTCAGCCGGTTAAAGCTAGTTTGGGTGGATGGATGCACTTGCCACAGAGATACCTCTACAGTGTGGCTGGGATCTTTCTGAATTCAGAGCTTCAGATCCTGCCATTCCCTGTTCCACCCTGTGGCCCCATCTGGCTGTACTTGAACCACAGTCTCTGCAAGTCAAGACAGAGATAATCTGCCCAGTCACAGGATCTGGGCAATGATGGATCCACCTTCTGGGCTTTTCCTTTCCCAAAGGCACCAGCCCACAGCTTCCTGGAAGCTTTCTGTGGAAATAGAGGCATGTGGGATGCCCTGCCATTAGAGCCAGCATGGTGGCCATGGCGTGGCTGGAGGGGAGGCACATCCACTGCTGAGCGCTCAGCGAAATGCTTGTCCCTCTCGTGTCCCCACGCAGCACTCTCTCCATCTACGGGATCAACCAGGCGGACGAAGCCATCTACCAGTGCATCGCCGAGAACAGCGCCGGCTCCACGCAAGCCAGCGCTCGCCTGACGGTCCTGTGGGCAGATGGGCTGCCGGGTCCTCCGCAGAGCGTGAAGGCTGAGACGGTGTCTGCAACCACCATCCAGGTGTCTTGGAAGGAGCCTCTGCAGAACACCAAGGAGATCATCGGCTACGTGCTGCACATTCGGAAAGCTGCAGGTACAGTGCTCTACCCGCTGCCCAGTCTTCCTGTAATTTAGCAACGCGGCCCACTAGATAAGCCAGGTCTGCACTGCAGTAGGCAGTGCTGCCACCCATGTTCTCCAGCATCTCCATCATGTTTCTGAAAGACAGAGATGAGGCAGTAACGCTGGTGTAAATACCAAAAGGGTGGGAAGGGTGAAGATGTGTGGTCAGATCTTGCTGCCCGCTTAGGTCTCTGGCAAAGCGCACAGAAGTGTCAGCTGAAAAGGATGTGGGCAGATGCATATCCCCCTTAGGGACCAAAATTACCACTTGCAACATCTGTTTGGTCTCTTTATCTCTTGCAAAGCCTAACGCTGCTCTGTTCTCTCTTTCTTTGCACTTCAGATCCCGTAGAGATGGAGTATCAGGAGGCTGTTAGCAAGAGCACCTTCCAGCAGCTAGTGACTGATTTAGAGCCCTCAACCAGCTATAGCTTTTATATAAAGGCTTACACCTCCCGGGGTGCCAGCAAAGCCTCAGAAGTCACAGTGGTGAGCACGCTGGGAGAAGGTAAGGAACGCTTTGCGCTTGGACCATCAGATGCTGAAACCCGCTGTGCGTAGCAGCAGCGCCCATCACCCCGATACCCACTCCGGAGCGCTTTGGCACATAGCCTGTGGTGTTGATGCTCCTTTTTCCCACTCCTCCTCATGCTCTGGGATATTGTGTAAAACTCACTTGTATCGTTATGCGGGGGTTGACTGATTGCCTTAAATGCGGCATTGCCTCTCACAGCTGATGTTGTAGCAGGGGGTGAGTGCAAGTCTGGCTGGTCTCATGCATTGCAGCTGCTCTGGGCTTTTCCTAAACTGCTTGCTAAATGCAGATTTCTTGCTCAAGCAGCATCTCAGCATCCTCCAGCAGCTCTGGTACTCACAGCTCTGACTTGATAGGTGCCACGCTTTTTTAAATTTGATTTTTTTCTGCTCTACTGTGGAGGAATCACACTAGAGCTGAGCTGCCCTGACCTACAAATCCCTGCCTTGGAGCACCCTTCTGTTTCAGTGGGAAGTTAGGGCAATCTCCAAGGCTTTTTCCCTGACTTGGCCTCCTAGATGTGGCTACCGGTTAGCTTGCCCAATAAGAAAGTGGGTACTCTAATGCAGGACCCTTGTACACAGTCACCAGACAGAAACCACAGCCCCAGTGTGATCTGTCAGCTGGTGTTTTAGGAACGTTTTCCCAAAGACCCATGTACCTCTCCAGCACCTCTGAATCCTGGCTCATCTCACATATGGAGACTAATTTCTTAGGAGCATTGCATTGTTCTCATGAACACTCAGTAAATGTGAATTTGCAGCAGAGAGGGCCTTGGGTGTGAGGATGTTATTTAGGATCAAATGAAAGAGTGCGTTGACTTCCAGGTGCAGGATCCAGTTCTCATTCCGTTTTCAGCCCTTGCAGATGTTTACTACAGCATTTAAGCAACAATGCCAATAAATCCTCACCCTGCTGGGTTGTTACCCTCCAAGTTTATTTGCCTTGGTACTTTGCAGGGAATCTTGCCTTGGAGTTTGTTTTTCCTTCCAATTTAGAGACAGAAGGATGGACTAAAGCAAAACCTGAAACTCCTTGACCCGATGCTCTGAGTTCAGCTACAGGAGCTAGAAGCCAGCCATGCTTTATAGAGCTTGGTGTTTCTGCAGAAGTCTGGGTCAAGCTAGAGAGGACTTTTTGTCATTATTACCTTCAGTTGTGACAGAAATAGGTATCCGGTAATGGGATCATAAATTTCTTGGCTCTCTGAAGTTTCAAGGCATCACTGTCCTGCTCTGCTGTCCTTTAAAAAAGGCTTGTCCTGTGTAACAAAGCTTCAGCAATTAGCTCCATGTTCAGGATGGACAAGCTGGCCTGGTTAAGATCACTCAACCCCAACTTGTGACTGCCTTGTAGGAAGACAAAAAGAGATTTAAAAGCCCCAGTTCTGGCTTGATTTGTTTGCTTTGCTTCACTCGGGTGCCTGTTGCCTGAGGAGAGAGCGGGTCAGAGAGCCAGGCTCCAGTGGCTGTTGTCACCAAATTAAGGTTTCACTGCAGATTTGCCTCTTCTCACAGGCAAGCCATTTCACCCTGTGCCTTCCCAAGGTGCACCAGAGAGCTGTGACTTCCCTGGGCTTGGGCAGCCCCTGGATCCGTGCTAACAGCCTCAGAAAGGGACAGGATTTCCCCAACACGCCGTGTCTCGGTGTTGTCATCCCGGCTCAGTGTAGCGCACGTGAGACGTGCGCAGAGATGTTTGCAAAGCCCCGTGGTGGCAGGACCCCCGTGTCACCACGCTGCTGTGTCCCGCCTTGCATGGAAAGGACATGGCAGGTGAATCTGCCGGCCAGGGACAGCTCGGCGGAGCCAGGGCAGCGCTGGTCAGAGTGGCCAGCAGAGATGCTGCCTGCTGGAGATGGATCTGAGTGACGGTGTTATACTGGTATTGTCTGGAGTAGGAATATGGTAAAGGTGCTGAGGAGCAGGACTGCTTTCGGCTCGGGGAGGTCAGCTTTTCAGAGCTAGGAATATGCTGAGAATGTGCTTGTCTGAAGCCTCCAACATTTTCTAGAAGCACAGTGCTCCTTCCTTTGTGCCAGTGATAATTTGGGCTAAAAAGTAGAAGGGAATATGCCGTAGAGAAGCTACCCAACTGAACTTTGTCTTCCATAAACCTTTCTCACTAGGAGGGTCCTCTTGTCTCCTCCCTGTTCTCCTTTACGTCATTTCACAAATGCTGTGGTATTTTAAATCTCAAACTCTCTCCGCTTCATTAAGCAGCACACACTCCTTGTTCTTGTCTTTTAATGCTTTTTAGGGTTTTCTCCAGGACTTTTTGACATTTCTCTAGGATGAAGACTGTTCCTTTAGTCATCTTCGGCTAAAGACGCCTTCAAGAAGAAAGTTGAAATGACCTGGGGAAAATTCCAAACAGCACGGAAGAGGAAAACAAGTATCCCAGCCCTTAGCATAAGGGACATGCCTCACTTATAGTAGCTCCATATTATGTCTTATATATACTTCTGTGAAGCACATATACACTGGTGTGTGTACATATATTTATACACACACGCAGATATACTCCACCTGTATACACTTATTTGTGTAATAACATTATAAACAGCACATGCATTCTGCGAGTGCATACATATAATCAATATTATACATATATATACTCAAAGTTTGAATAAATACTATATATTCCGTACTTTGAAGGAGAGATATTCTTGTGGTTTTTATTAAATGTAAGGCTCTGCAACCATAAAATAAAGCCAACTCTTCGCAAATCAGGATGGCCCACATCAGTGTTTCTTTGTCCCTGGGATAATGCGATTTCCCGTCCTGTGGCGTTTTCACCCATGATTTGGAAAATGATGCTTTAAGCAAGAGTCCAGCTTCTCAGAGGGGGGATCCAGACAGTTCCTAATTTTGCCCTAAAGGGAATTGGGAGACTTAAAAAAAAAAAAAAAGAGTATTTAATTGGATTGCAAAAATATGCAGCCTTGGGAAGAATGGTACCTTCTGGTATAAAGAGAATTTACTCTGTTTTGCACCCAGAAATTGCTAAGCACAGCCTTCCCATCAATGAAATCAGAATAAATCCTAGCAAGAAAAAGTACTTCAACCCATTTTTTTCCCATTGGCAGCACTCAGGCAGGATGGGATCTCATTAACCTGACTGAGGACAGCTGCTTTCCGAGTCTTTCCTCCTGAATCCCCGTGGAGATGCTCACCAGTCAGCAGGGACTTGTTCCTCTCCTCATGCTTATTCAGAGGGCATCAGGCAAAGCTCCTGCAGCCTGAAGGAGGGCATCACTTTGGGAAGAGGCAGGATTGTCCAGACCCTCCTGCTCACCAGGAGAGATGTCTTTGCTTGCCCTAAATCTCCTTGTGGGAAAGATTGAGCTCTCAGTGCCTGGGAAAAGGCAAACCGTTGTGCTGTGCAGTTTTGCCTTTACTGTTAAATTGAGGAAGTGCCCTTTTTAGCTCTTGTCAGTCTTAGATTGACACAGCCACGTTTCATCCGCTTTTCACCATTGCTCACTAAATGGCTGTGCTGAACTCTGTGCGAAAGGATATCATGAAGGCCGGGTTTGCACTGCTTATTCTTTAGAGACCCTTTGGGGAAAAATAAGACAAAAAGCAGCATTGGTCCAATGCAAGCCCAGCAATCCTTATATTTGGGGATTTCTGAGCTTGTAATCATGTGGGATTGGAAAACTAGCTGTGCCTCAAAGCCTGGAGGCTGCTGGAGAAGCAGGGCTGTTGTTCTGCCCAGTGCTTTTGCTGCAGGGTTTAGCTGAGCTCGTTGCCTGGTAGAGCAGAGCCCGAAAACCTTTCTCCTCCCCATGCCAGAGCAGAGCCCTGGGCAGGGCAGAGCCTGCAGCACCTGGTGCTTTGCACCTTCTGAATGGTGGCAAAAGCTGGGGAACTGATGGGAGCATTTGGCCTGGGAGTGTTTTGTGGAAATGAGGTGAAAAAAAAAAAAATCATCAGTGAAATGTCCTGCCGAGACACGTCCTTGCATTGGGGTGATCTGTGTATGAGAAAGGGAGGGAGAGGGGAAGGAGGAGGCTTGGGGGAAATGTGGTCCTGTGCTGCACAGGGCTCCTGTGCAGGGTTTGGTGCAGAACCAGCTTTGGAATATCCAGATATTTACGTCACAAGAAAATTGGCTTTGGTTTGCAAATCTTGCCTTTCAGCCCAGGCTGATGGGGCAGGATGGGGCCAGGCAGCTTTTTGGAGACGTGGGGAGGAAATGACCATGACCGTCCTTGCAGCACACCCCGAGAATGAGGGCAGGGTTTGGGGGCATTGACTGGAGCAAAAGGCATCCTGGTGGACTTTGAATCAGGCCCCGGTGACACCAGGCAGCAGCAGGGGCATCTTCCCAGCTAAACCCCCGTGCGCCCCTAAGGCCAGGTAAGTGCCTGCCTACCAAAACAAGCCAGCCACAGCTGTGCAGGGATCTCAGGCTGCTCAGGTATTTAGGGCTGTTAATGAAGATGCCCCGTTTCTCTCCTAAGTGGCCAGCACAGAATCACAAACCTCCCTCCTAAAGCCGACGGGGAGAGCAAGCTCCCACGCACCCTGCAAGCCAGTGCAGGTACCTAGCACGCTTTTCAGACGGATGCCTCTAGCTCCATCCCTTCTGGTTCCTTCCTCCCTGGGGGATTAATCACTCTGAAAGGTCCTCACTACCCTCAGGGCGAGGGCAGAAAAGTGGAATTTGGGAATGCGTTGCCAAAGTCCTGCATTCCTGCCCTGACCCGAGGGGGCTGAGCATCAGATTGCAAGTGGAGTGTAAAAGTAGCCTCTTTGCTTGCTGAACCGAGCAGAGGAAACCCTTGGACATTCCTACAGCTCCCTGAAAAAGTTCAAAGCTGTTAAACCAGGATCTGGTCTGATCTGATTTTTCTCAGTCTCATCCAGCACATGTTTTGTGCAGTGACCACAGGGAAAGGCTGCTGGGGAATTTCTCATCATGCAGACTAAAAAAGCACATGCAACCCACTGTCTTTCTCTCTCTGTTTCAGTCCCAGCCATGCCATCCCTCTTTATTAAAGTCATTAACAGCACCGCTGTCCAGGCTATGTGGGAGCCCTCCATCAAACTGGGCCAGCACGAAGGCTTCAAGCTGTATTACCGCAAGGTCCACCTCTCCCAGTACACAGGTCCGGTGCTGCTGCCCAGCAACGTAACAGCGTACAACATTACCCACCTGGGTGAGTATGGTGACAGCTTGATCTGCGTCCCCTCCTGACCCTGGGAGAGCCTGTTGTGGTGGGAGAGCTCAGATGCGCTGCAAAGCCACTAAATGGGAGATGCTGCAGCTCTCCCCTAGGTTTTTGGGGTGCTTTCCCGTAGCAGGTACTTGTTTGCAGCATCTTGTGTGTATTTGGTAAGATGTGCATTTCCTAAATAAGCATCACTTGGGGAGATAACGTTAATGATTAAGGCTGAAATGCCCTCTTGTGTCTCCTTCAAAACAGATGCGTCGGTGGTGTATGAAGTCAAGCTCCTCGCCTATAACCAGCACGGGGATGGAAATTCAACTGTCCGCTTTGTGTCCTTGAAGGAAACTGTGGAGAGGACAGGTGAGACAGGACATCGTTTGTGAAAACCGCTTTGCAGGAAGGTGGTGAGGCCAGACACATCCCCCAGATACCCATGGCTCTTCCCCACCATCTCGTTTTCAGCCACTCATTTATTTTCAGCATCATAAATAATGATAAAGCAAAACTCTGCGGGGCTGGGACCACCTGGTGCTGGTAGCGGTGGCTTCTCTGCCACATGGCTTGCACCATCCCTGTTGGCCTTCATGCGAGCTAGCGAGCTGACACCCCTTCACAGCACACTTCAACCTGGTGACTTTTTCACCAAGGAGGAGAGGACAAACCAAGTGTTCCTGTAATTGCCAGTTTTGTCCCCTAAGCTCAAGCTAGAGGTGAGCCATGAACATGAACAAATCCCCGTGCGTAAGCTAAGAGCTGCCATCCTCACGTGGCACATGGTGCACTGAGCATCTCCACTCTCCTGGAGCTCTCCTGGATATTTTGACCTTCACTGGTGCTGGGAAGGGAGGACGCATGGCTTTGGAAAGGAGAAGGGATGCAGAGCATGAGCACTGCATTATGTGGCAGAAAAGGGGAAATCTCTAGAGGGAATCTCTAACTGATCACACCTTTCATATTCATCTATGTGTAAAAAACATCCTGCTGCTCTTGGAAGCCTTTTAAGCCTTCCAATGGGAATATGTTCCAGAGACAGTTATTACTCTGTCTGTGTTGGAGTGAATACTAATCTTATTGGCATCTGCCTACTTGGTGCTCTCCATCAGGCATCAGCCTGCTTTGGCGTGGTGGCCGCCTCTCACCTCGGACACAGGGTTTTGCAAAAATTAGCATTGGAGTCTTTTTTGTTCATTAATTGTGAACAATAACAGCAGCCCAGGTAATGGGGCGGGCTCTCTACAGGCCTTCCAGTCCTGTGCTTGCTGTGGCTGCCTTCCTGGGGTACCAGGAGCAGGGGAGCTGCTGGCAGGCAGTGACCCCCCCCCAGGCCTCCCACTCCGCTCTCCTCTTCCCTGTACACAGTTCCCAGCACTGCCCAGGCTCCAGCTTTGCTCTGGGCTCCCCAAAAGCTGGCGCAGCAATGGGAAAACAGCACCACTAACCTCCTCTCCCCCTTTCTCCTGGCAGTGCTGAATCCCCCTTGCGACTGCATGAAGGACGAGCAGAACAATAAAACCTCCACGACCGGCATCATCATTGGGATCCACATCGGCGTCACGTGCATCATATTCTGCGTCCTCTTCCTCATGTTTGGGTACAGAGGAAGGTAGGAATTGCTTATGCCACTGCTCACGAGGGGCGGTGGTCCCTAATACCATGGGGGTATCCCTGCGGGGGGTCTTGCACCCACAATGCGATGACAGGCTCTTTCCTGTGCACATCTCAGGACATGCATCCCGCTATTGCACAGCCTGGCTCCCATGAACCAGGTGCTGTTTGCAGCCTGGCTCCTGCCTCCCTCCCGGGTACCCAGACCCAGCGGGCTTCTCCAAATACACCCCGTCAGCTCCAGTCCCCATCAAGGGACCTGGTACTTCCTAGGAGCATCACTATGGCAAGCCCTGACCCTCCCTGTAAACCAAAACCTTTCACAACAAGGGGAAGAGACCTGACTTTATAGGAGGGCTTTAAGGAGTGAAGGAACGTAGCAGAGGGATAAGGCAAACTCAGGCTTGTGGGAAGGAAGGGGGTGGAGGCACTGGTTTTGCTCACCCTCAGGCTCTGCCTCTTTTTTTCAGACTGCTGATGTGCAAAAATGTGCAGGAGCAGCTGTCAACCCCACAGATCCCCAGGAGCCAGCGGAGTGCCACGGGCCTCATCCTGAACGGGACCACTCGCAGGGACAGGGACGACCGGGACTTGAATGGAAAGCAGCTGGATATGAATGAGCTGGAGAGGTTATTCCCAGCATCCCCACCCCAGGAGCAGCAGGATAAGGGAATAACGGTAAGTCCAGTGGGGCAGGAGCATGCCTGGGAAATGCAGACATGGCTGGATGTCTAAGAGCATCGGTGACCTGCCACCGTCATTGCATTGTCCCTTTCTCTCTTGCCAGTCGGCTCACAGCCCGCCGGCCGCCCATGATGACACCCAAATATCTACACTCCCTCTGGATGAGTTCAGCATCATCGAGGAGCAGCCAGACCCCCTCCCAAAAAGCCCCTGCAGGGGCAGCCCCACAGCTCCGGCTCCCGACCACGGTCCCTCCAATGAAGGATAAAACTGCCAAGACTCGAACCCTCTTGTAGGAGTTACCAGAAACCAAACCCGTGGCTGGTGATGTCTTTACAATGAGTCGTCAATCTCAGGTCAATTGAAGATTTCTACGGTCTGATTGTTATTTTTTTGTTTTGCTTTATTTTTATATATATATAAATATATATATGTATACAGCCTTTTGGAAACTCTGTGAAGTTTATCTTTCTGACCTCTCTCGGGCCTCTCGGTGCGTTTTTCTGATGATGGCTTTATTGAGACTGGTCACGATGGATTTTTCCCCGCAGCTGCTAAATAAAAGACTCCTTGGCAGAGTTTGGCAAACTCTCCCATCTCTGACAGACTGGGGATGCGGTGGAGCCTCCGTCTCTTGGCATCCCAGACTTTTTCCTGATCAGCAGCTTTAGGACTACTTTTTGGATCTATTTTTTATTTCCAGAAGACTGGATTTGGAGAAATCCTTCTAAGTTGACTCCAAAAATCAAGGCCTGGGAAGGCCATCTCTCCATGGATTTGATGATTTTGTACACTTTCACTATTTCTCAGGATACTTTTTTTTGCTGATTGACTCAAAATAATATGGAAAAAAAAAGAAAAAAAAAAGGATAAAAAAAAAAAAAGAGTGTGTGTGTCAAAGGATGCCTGCCTGAGGGCTACTGAAAGACTTGGACAGACAACCCAAGTGAACTCAGAACCTACCTCAACCGGAATGAATGTCTTCTGGGAAGCAGAAATACCTGTGTCTTCCTTTGTCTTCAAAAAACAAGTAGCGTAGCACTTGGTCAGTACAAGCTTGGTCCTACCTCAGCAGTCACGCTCTGTATCTGCCACCTTGGTGGTTTTGTTGTCGTCGTTCCCATGTAAAGCACTTCCAAACCTTGAAAGCAATGTTCTACCTCAAGCGTGATAGAAACTCATGTGTGTGTGTGTCCTCTCCTCTCCCAGTTCCTGCCTCTCCCACCCAGCCCCGCGTGAAGCAAGATGCTTCACTAGTATTATGAGCTTTACTTTTAGGCATGTAGCGGGGCTCCGGTGTGATTTTTGTGTGGCAGAGATTCGTATCATGGGTTTTTTTTTTTTTTTTTTTCTTTTTTTTTTACTTTAAAGACTGTTGGGACCATCACAGGCACGTGGCTCGATGCCCCGTGGCTCGCTGGCACTGTTGCTCTTGCAGGGCCAAATTCGGCGCTAGTGGTGGCTGCCTTGGTCCATCCTGGGTGTATTCAGGATGCAGCTCACCAAGGCTGATTCCCTACAGGATGATTTATGCCATGTGCCAGCACGAGCACCGTAACGCACCCCTGGGAGGTGGGAACCTGGTCGTCACCATCTTGTCCCTTCAAAGCCCACCCTGCCATCAGGAGCACCTACAAGGAAACCCTGATATAGCACTTCCCAAACCCCTTGTGATGCTACTGAGCTGCTCCCAGCTCCTCCAGCGTATTTCCAGCGAGCAGGGGCTCATCCCCAGGCGGGCAGGCACAGCCGAAGGATGAGCTGAGCCAAAAAAGGGCTCGCTTCCCTGGGAGGGACAAGGCGAGGAGGTCTCCCAGGCGGTGATGCAGAGCAGGGACCCACGCTGGAGGATACTGGGGGCTGCCAGCAGCTGCCCCTTCCCCTGCCCAGGGTAGGCAGAGGAGCTCCCGACACCAAAGAGGGGGTTTGCGCGTGACTCCCCCCACCTCCGGGGACCACTGCCAATGTGCCACCATGATTTGGGGTTGTCCTGGCATGGTGCAGCCTTGTAAGTCATCCATGGGGTGAGATGGGGGCACGCATGGGGACAGGGACGTCGGCCAGCCGGTGCTGGAGGGCAGCAGCCCTTTCCCCACCACATGGGTTTGTTAAAACCGGGCGAATGTGAAGGTTTGAATTCTTTGTATAAATGGTGGTAAATCAAACGTCGCTGCATTTGCAAGGAAAAGTGAAAGGAATCAGGAAAGGAAAGGAGTTTAAGTTTAAAAAAAAAAATTTATTTTTTTAAATGGTACCAGTGGGAGAGTCCCTTGTGTCAGAAACATCCCCCATCACCTTCCCATTTGGCAATGGGATAATTGTGTAAATAATACAATATAGCGGACGATAAGGCAAACGTCTCTTCCCCTGTGCTGTGTCCTGGTGCTGGGCTGGGTTAGCTGTGAGCAGGGCTCTGTCCTTCCAGATCAAATCACGCAGCTTGGCCCAAGCAGATGTAACAGCATTGACCTTGAGAGCAAGGGGCTCTTGGGGTTCAGTGTTCGTAGCCGTCTCCCATTAAAATTCCTCCTCCTGTAGACATCTTGCAGGACAGAAAAATTTGAAGGGTTAAACTTATGCATTAAACCCTGAAACAGCCTCTCGCCACCCTACTGAAGAGGCTGACTGGGCCATCAGACCGATTCCTGCTCACACCTACCGTGGGGGGATGCTCCCTTCCACGTGATGCTGGACCTGGAGACAGCCTGGGAAGGGACCGCGGGGGGACAGCTTTCGGTAGCACAGCCCAGCCCATCCTGGGAGCCGGAGGATGCTGGGGCTTGGAAAGGGCAGGAGGGAGGAGGAGATGCCAAACGGCTCAAGTTATAACCTCATATCAAAGAAATCCCGGTCTCCTCCTGCCATCCCGCTCCTGCTCCAGCCCAGCTTTTCTTTTTATTGGTTTTTTTTTGGTTTTTTTTTTTTTTGTGTGTGTAACGCCGACGTTCACATTGAATAAGTACTGTTGCCAAAGTGAACACAGAATTTAGACTAGCTTTCAGCTCAGACTTCCTGGAGCTGTGAACATGCTATTAATTTAATATCATATTATTGTGATATTGTAATAGTAACAAGTATTTGTCACTACTTCCTTTTATTAAAGGGAAATGCTGTGCCATTTGACTAGTTGAAATACAAAAGTATGTCAAGAATAGAGCTTTTTCTTTTTTTTTTTTTAACTAATTATGCAGAAATGTAATGGCTTAAACCAATGCAGATTATGTGTTGGTTTGAGATGGTTGAAGATGGATGTGAATCTTTAAAGACTATTTTTTAGATTTTTAGCTTTTCCTCTTTTTTTGGGGTTTCTTTTCCACTCTTGTCAATCCATACTGTTGGGACCTAAAGCAGATGGTTGCGGCAGGTCAGCCCCTGAAGGGATGAGGCTGAAGTCTGGAGATCCAGCAGGAGGACATGGTATTCCTTGAATTATCCAAGTCTCCCAAGTCCACAAAGCTGGGAAAAAAAAACAAAAAAACAAAAAAACAAAAAAACAAAAAAACCAAACCTTGAAATGGCATATTCTGGCTTTGTGCTGTGGAGTACATCTAGCTGACAGTTAGCTGGAGAAGCGACACGTCACAGCTCTTCTCGCCATTCATTGATGCCTGAGCCGGGCTGGAGGCAAAGCTGTGCCAACTGAAAACTTGGGAAAACGTCACCTGGAGTGTGTCTGGCCTTTAATCTGTAAAACAAGAAGGAAAAAAGAAAAAAAAAAAAAAACAAACCCCAAAACAAAAAAAGAGCTTGAGTTTGGTTTCAGCATGGAGTACAGCTTTAAGTCTGTCCTTGGTTCATCCCAACTGCTGCCCGGTGTTTGAGGGAAACCGCTGGATTTTTATTCCATGCTTGGGTCGCAGTTGTACGTGGGTAGACACGTTGTACTTGGGTAGACAAGTAGGACTGCAGGTCCCCATGTGCTGCTGGTGGTTTGGATGCGGTTTTACAGGTGTCAGAAATGGTCCTCCCAGGTCTTCTGTGAGCATGTACCTGTTTTCATGGAATCAGAGGCTTCTTCAAAGGAATCACCGTCAGGCTTGGGCCGGGCTGGTGGTTGAACAGGAACACTTCTGCTCTGGGAGCGTGTCTTCACGCCGCTGGCAGCCGCCGTGGCAGCATCCCAGGAGGGTTGAGCCCTCCTGAGCCTTGGGGCAAAGCTCTGCTGCATCCAGGGTGCAAACCCACCAGCCACCAAACCCACCAGCCACCAAACCCACCACCACCTGGGGCCAGAAGCAGGACGGGGTTGCAGGTGTGGGGCTGTGCCATAGCAAAGGGTTCCGGGCATCGTTTTACGTACCCAGAGCAGAGGGCCGAACCAGCCGGACTGTCCCAGGGGTCGTTACCGGTGCCTTGCACCCGTCCTCGCGGGCCTGCCAGAGATCACTTAACGGCAGGCGTTCCCTTCGCCCCGATAGCTCATTTATACACCTCAAACATTTAAGCAACAGCTTGCCATATTTCTTATTTCCCCCCCCCCCCCTCTTTTCTTGATGGGAGGAATCAGAGAGTTTTATCTGGAGACGAAACTGCTGGATAACATGCAGGTGTTGGATCCAGTGCAAGCTGCTGGCTACCGCCTGCATTTGGGGTAGGAATCTCATCCTCTAGTATTTTTCCAAGCATATAATTCCACTGATTCAACTCGCTGCCTTTTCTGGGCAGATCAAAAAAAAAAAAAAACCCAACCCTCTTGCTTTTCTGGTGAGATGAAATTGCAGAAAGGAATAAAGTATCCAAAAGCTGAATTTTTAGTTTTTTGGTTTTTTTTTTGGTAACCCATAATGGGCACAACTTATTCTTGGAGCTCTCAAGTTTACCAGAGATGGCTGCTGCCTCAGGGATAGTATCCACATTGTCTTTAGTTGAACAGGGAATAGTTTTATGCTGTGACAGGGTATTTTCACGCTGTTGGATTCAGGTATTTATTTGTCTACCATATCTTTCTTCTTCCTTGTTTTGTAAAGATGCTGAAATATTTAAGTGCTGGACCAGTTTGGGCATTTTAAAGCTTCCACCCAAAATTGTACCAAGGGACTGTACATTTTAAGTTGGCAATAAAAGAGGAGAGAAGCTACGAAGTGTTGTTGCTTCTGGATGGTGAAGGGAAGGGTTTTGCTGCCCGTGGGCTGTTTTTCCAGGATAACCATCCCACGGCATTTCGGGGGGAATCAGTGCAGTGTCTGAGCCTTCTCTGAGCTGACTGACAGCACCTAAGTCTGGGAAGATCGGTTAAAAAAAAGGAAATTAAAAGCTTATGAAAATAAACGGCAGGGGAAGCTACTTACTTACTTCATCTGTGCAAACAGTATTTGGAAATCTATCCCTCCCCATGCTGCGCCAGTGAAGGCAGAGTAAAGATCCTATCTAGCAACTTGATGCCTGCTCGTTTATGTTTTCTCACCCATCAAATTAAAAAAAGGAAAGATGCTTGGGCTGCCGGCAGGGAGATGGTTATGCGTGAAGCACCAGCATCCCCAGCCGAAAGCGCTGCCGGTGCGGGGCCACGGCACCGAAACCCACCGTAACACTGGAAATCAGTGAAATGGCTCCGGGTTTCCTCCGAGAGCAGAGTCTGAGCTTCAGCGTTGTGTAACAAGAAGGGACAGGGCTGGTGCAAAGCCCAGCAAGCCGGGGAAAAGCCTGATTTCACGGGGCTTTGGATCAGGGTCTTACTTACAAAGCAAAGAGGGATTTTACTTTGATCATATTTCCATCATTTAAACTTGCAATATCTTTATGTTTGTAATAAAATATTAATAAAGACGATACTAAATCTTTGTCCCAGTCCTCTTTGGGAATCAACTGTTAAGAGTAATATTAAAAACCCAAATTGCAAAGCACTTTTCTACTGTTTATTTTCTAACTTTCTTACTTTGAACTGTCTTGATATTTGAAATCCCACTGATCCTACGATTGTTAGCTCTGTATAAAAAAAAAAAATATAAAATAAAACCCAGTTTTTTTGTAGTTTGCTCTGTTTAGATTTTAGCCTGTGGCTACTTGTACAAGGAAAATAAAGCTAGAATAAATGAGCTCGAGTGGTTCAGCCTGAGTGGTGCTTTCTTCGTGCCGCAGCACGTGCACGGCTGTGGCATGGGGATCGTGCGGGGTGGCTCGGGGCACTGCCACATCATGTGGAGGGCTGGTGAATTTGGCTCCTCTCAAAGAGCAGCTTCCAAAATGCAGTTTTTAAGGCTGAGGGGTTTTTATTTTGCTGCTTTGCTCATAAACTTCAGGCCAAGCCGTCACGGGAGGTGGGCTGGAGTGTTGGGGGCTGCTGGTGGCTCTTTGGCAGCTGGGGAGGTGGTTGAGACGAGGAGCTCCAGGGTCGCAGTATGACACCTTGTGCTTGGAGGTGCAAATTAATTTCCAATTAATCTTGGCTTATTGCTGCTATCTGCTTTTCCCACTGTCTTGGGTGCTAATGGGGCATCGCTTTACCTGATGGCTGTTGGCAGAAACCCCAGATCAAAGCCGTGCTCCGTCCTTTTCCAGCTGCAAACTGGTCTGCGGTGGCTGAGGCGGGGGGAGGGGGAGGGCATCCCCAGGAGCGGGCAGCGCCAAGCCACGGGCACAAACCTCAGAATCTCAGGCAGAGTGGTTAAACCCAACACTGGCATCTCCGCAAGGTACCGATGAGCCAGGTACGAAGCCCAAAGCCTAATGACACGGCGGCATCCATGGGGCTGATGGAGAAGGCACATCCCTGCCACAAAATGGGGGCTCTGAACCATGGGTCACCCTCTTGCAACTGTCCCACGTGCTGCAGCGCTGCACAGAGAAAGGGGGGTGTTGATGCTGGCTCAGCGATGGGTCTGTTATCTTTATTCCACCTGAAGAGATGGCTGGTATGGCACTAAGAGTGATTTTTCTGGGGTCCAGCTGATCCTGATGGGGACACAGACACAACCCTGTGGGGACTGAAGGAGCCCAGCCAACTCACACCAGCCAGAAATCCAACCTGGGTACGATATCCTGTATTTTTGGACTGTTTCAGCCAAATTTTCAGGCGCTACCTGAGCAGAGGCAGGGAAGGGAGCTGGTGACGGTGCCTCTCCATGCAGCCTGAGCTGCAAGACGTGGCCACCCAGCTGACCATGAGCATCAATTCACGGCCAAAATCGAAATATTGCAACGCCTTTGGCCTTCTCAATGTCCTTTTGGGATTTTTTTTTCTCGCTTCATTTGCACCATCCACAGCCAGAAAGTCCCTCCCAGGACAAGGGCGGCTGCCCGCCACTGGCCACTTCAGAAGCGACACGAGCTGCAGACAAGCCCTTCTTTCACCAAACAATGAGTTTGCCAGGTCTCTACCCACACTGCCGGCATGGCCGAGCCACGAGGCGAGTGCCAGGTGCACTCATGGCGATGGGCTTTTAATGAGAGCCAGCAGGTACCCGGTGATAAAACCTAAACACCCAAGGCTTGAGCAAACCATGCATCCCAAGGGATGCTGGAAGCTGATGCAGTCAATGCTTTGAGCATCTTCGCAGCAACAGAAATGGTTCCTGTCCCCGCTAAAAGCTCACCTAAGTATGCGGTGGGGTTTGATGCCAGATGGAGGATGCAGAGGCAATTAGCTGCTGCTGAAAGTAATTAACTGCCTTGTGAGCGAGGATCGGTGCGTGGGACTCCTCTGGAGGAGCTGGCATCTCCCTGGTGTGAATGGCAAAGCCAAGCCCGTCCCCGGCAGCCCCAGGATGGGTTGCTTTGGGACAACACCATTTATCGACGAGTTGGCCAGAGGAACAGCCCCATCCTCCCCCCACCCCGCTGCTGCTCTCAGTGCCAAAGGACAGCCAAAGTGAAGGGCTGTGGGGAATAAATGAGTGAAACAGAACCCAGCAGCACTTTCTGAAGAGGGTTTCAATAAGTACGTGAGTGAAGAGTTGCGTGAAACAACTCCCCGAAGCTCTCAAAACTGCTAAATTGCAGTACGGATTGTCTAAATATATACTTCATAATAAATACAAGCATAAAAACTGGCTTTATTTCCCAGTGGCAACGCAAGAGGTGAAAAAAAGATCAGAGCTAGCTCACTTGGGGGATTTTCATGTAAGTTCAGTGGAATACGGTGCTTCAGATAGCAGCTGTGGAGTCACGGTATTGTATAAAGCTCATGGCTTTCATTAAAAAAGGACTTTCCTTGCCTTCATGGCAATAAAAAAAAGGCTTGACAATATTAATCTAAAGTCTTAGAAACTAAGGAAATAAAAAAACCCCAAGCAATACGTTTAAATCGCTTTGATTTTGGGCTTTTGGAAATATTAGTAGTCTCAAAAAAACCCTACCTGAGTGTTCAAAACTCATCTTTAATAAAAGAAATCTCCTTTTGACTGTGCACATTCAACTTTCTGCTGGAAACCCCTCATATCAGTTCTTCAGCTCCAGAAATACTAAAAAAAAAATTGAGTTGGGTATTTTCGGCTCTGAATGCTGGGTTCCTGCCTTGGGTATCGCTGGAGAAGATGTTACCGCTGACGTCCTAGTTATAACCCTGCCAACACAGGGAGAATTTATAATATCCCATAAAGCCCTAACTATCCAAAAGGTCATTTTAGCGCTAATACCGCTCGGGCATCACCGTTTCATGTGCTGACACTTTTACGAAGCCACGCTTAATTCCAGCACAGCCGCTGTAAAACCTTTATAGTGATGGTTTCTGCCTCGAAAAATAATCTTTCAAAATCAAGAGCTGGAACATCTTCATCGGCGGGTGCAGGCGGCCCCGAAAGGCTGTGCCCGCTCTTGGTGCGAGGTCCCCCAAAACCCAGGGCTGTGCACCCCGACCTGCTGCAGACCCGGTGCAGGGGGGATTTAATCCTCAAATCTGGGTCTCCAGCACCATCAGAGCCCACCAACGCTCGCTGTCTTGGCTAAATTAAGTCTCCTAATTACATACAAAAACTATCAAACCCTCGGCTTGCCCAGAAAGCCATTTCCTTAGCGCTAAAATAGCTAAATTAGTCTTGCTCAGTGTCGTAAAGGAGCTTGTCTTGTTTATTGAGCGATAAATATAAAGGTACAGTAACTAAATTCATCAGTCCCTAAACACAGCCGCTGGGAATGGCCATTTCCACCATCCAATCTACGATTGCATGAATATTTCAGAGTCCTCTTTCCCTTGGGCACTCGCCTTATCTCTGGAGCCTGGATATTATTTTCTGCTTTTCAGCTTTTTGGATGTATTGGAGGAAATGTCATTATTTGGACCTGGGTGGATTACAGTTGGCTTTCCTAAGCCAATTTATATTGGCAAGCTGCTGTTTTTAAAAACCCCTATAAATCATTCCTATGAATTTTAATAATATAATGTGGTTTCAAACATGCTCCCTTAATACATGACACACTATTACAGCCGGCAATAGCTCCTCGGGTCGCGAACTCCGTTTTACCATCACCTTCGGCGAGCGCTGCAGGGAGACGAGCCATGCCTCGTCCCGAATTATGGAAATACCCGCTCCTGCCCCAAATAGCTCATTGCCAGGATTGCGCTTTAACGGTGTGCAAAAAGAACACCTCTGCTCACACCGCCCTGCTGCATTTGATGTTACCCGCCTACCCAAAGCATAAAAGGCAGAATTAAATCTTAATTGCATGAAACCCTCATCTAGGGGCTTACCTGGAGTGTTTGAATCGCTGGAGGAAAGGAATGGGGATGCTGGGATTCAGCCCCGGTCCCCTCGCTTGCACTGAGCACTTGCAAACTCATCACAGCTGCCCACCCGTCACAAAGGGGTGTCCCTCTGAAGACAGGTCTGAAAGCACCGTGCTGCTGGGGATGCACCAGCGCGGGTCCCCACCGAGGGTCCCCTCCAGCCCACCTGCACCTGCCCGACCCCATCCTCCCCCAGGGACCACGGGCGCCCTCCCAGCCCCACATCACCCCACGAGCCCCAAATGCTCCTTGCGACAGCCCCTGTCCCGCTGCGGGGTGTTGGGTACTGGTCACGGCATGGTCACCACTGGCAATAATATGTTTGAGGCTGTTCAATTAATTTCTTTATCTGAAACTTTGTTTGGAAGATCAGGAATTTCCTCCCTCCCTGCCAAGACCTCGTTCCCAAGGCAGAGGCAGGATCCAGCATTTGGGGTGAGACCTTAAAAGATGCTGGGGCAGAATCGCTGGGATTAGGACTATTTTCTGATGTTTCCCTTAATAAAGACATAGGATGCATGTCCAGAGCGGGACCCCAAGCTGGGATTCACGGCTCTAAGTGGTCCCCCATGCTGGGAGATGAGGCCAGACCTCCTAATCACCTATTGACTTATTTTGATGAGCTCTGTCCTTGTCTTGTGCAAATGATATTAATTTTCTTCCTATCCCTGTTGCAATGACTCCACGGTGTCTGCCAGCTATCAAGGGGTGCCTGCGCGGTGGGGAGTGGTCTCCTGGTCAGAAGAAAAAGGGCTGAAAAGGATGGGGAGCAAAAGCCAGGGCAGAAAGGAGACCTTGGGAAACCTTCTTCAAGGAACCAGGTCATGGAGCATCTCCTGCAGTTCCTCTGGAGGAGCTGATGATGTGGTTTGATGACCCAATGGTGGCACCAGTGACGTCCCCACCGGAGGGATGACTTTGCTTGTCCACATTGCCTGGTTTTAGTTGCACAGGGCCAAAATATAAGAATATAATATGCACATCTGCAAGAAAGAGGATCATTAAGGGGTGGACTAATTGCAGGCAGGGGAAAAAAATAATGAGCCAGACTTTGCTTTTTGGCTTCTGAAGGCAGCGAGGGCTCCCCAGCACGGGATGCAGCAGGACGGGGGCAAAGGGGTGCAGGGACCTCCCCAGACCTTGCTGCTGCTTGCTTGGCTGCAGCCAGCATCGCTGAGCCCTGAAGCAATTGCTGGTTTAATGTTCTTGGGCGAAAAAAAATATCCAGTTTGTGCAGGGAACGTACAAGCTTTTCAAAGGCTTTCGCTGTGATGATTTACCCTGAAATATTGTCACGTTCATCATTAATCTATTTTTTCCCTTTTCTGTAACTTAACCTGTGACAAGCCGACATTGTAAGTGCTTGATTTTCCAAGAATAAATTACAGTTTCATAAATGGTATTTTGCTTCGCTGCTCAATTTGCAAGTGAAATGATGCCAATTGCTTTGTTCACAGGATTTTATCCAGCATGAACAATATCATCCTCAAGACTATTTTTTTTTTAACCCTCAAGTTATTTTTGTATCCTACATAACAGGAATACATGGAAAAGTACAAGACAACCCATATATTTTTGCATTATCAACTAACTATGAGCAGATACAGGGCACATGTGCCTATACAACCCCTCATACGTCGATCTAGAAATGAGATAGGTCACACACAGAGCGATCCACTTCCCAAAGAGAAAATAATACTTTAGATTAGAAATATTTACAATTGCTGCAGGCTGGTTTAGAGAGACCCCTGAGTGACTTTTTGCGTGATTTATGATTTGAGTTTGGGAAACCAGCCCCCCCAGCTTCTCCCAAGGACTCTGAAGTTGCCCCATGGACCCCCCGACCACCCCATGGACCAGCACAGCCCTGATGGGGTCTCTCAGCCCCACTCAAAATATTGCAGTTTTCACAGCAGTTTGGTGTTTTGTTTTTGTTTTTGTTTTTGGTTTTTTTTTTGTTATCATTATAAAATGATGAGAAAAATGAAACAACCATCTTCCCAGCTATTTACATTTTTAAAATGCAGAGATGTCCTCCCTGCCGGGGATGCTGGGCTCTGCCCAGGGACAGCCGGGCCACCAAGGACGTCCTGGACATAGGGACACACAGATCAGGACATGCCACCATTAAACCTGGTAAATCCTTTCATCAGAGGAAGGAAAAGAGGAAAAAAGTCCCTGCATGTGAGATGCTGGATATTACAAGATTTGGTTAACAGCCTCTAGCTTCTCCCAGGACTTTTTTAACCTGCACTTTTGGGGACACCTCGAAAGACATTACCCGTTTGGGGAATATTTTGGATGTTATTTGCTGTGCTCTTTCCCTATAAGAGAAAAAGTGAAAGGAAATGCTTGTATTTGGAATGGAAACCTTGTGTTTGAGGTGCCTGTGCTCACCGGTAAGTCAAGATGACTTCATGAAGAGCCTGGAGCTTCATCTCCATCCTTTAACCTCAGCCATCCCACCGGAACTGGCTGGCTCCCGGTTTTCCTGCCATTGATAAACCATTGAACCTAAACCACCAAGCTCCGAATCTGTGTGACTCGGAGCACTGCAGGCTACATGAGCAGGTAGAGGCAATATTTACATTTCCAACAGAGAAACTGAGGCATAGAGAAAATATTTGTCCTCCCTTATGGCTTCAGGAATGAAAATGCATTCACATACCTCCTCTGCTTCCCACCCCAGTTCTCTCGCCCCCTTGAATGAGACCCCAGGAAAGATTTTTGCTTTTCCCCCTGAAAATAGATGTTTCAAGACAGTCCAAGACCCCTGGGGGCTTTGGATTTCTTCCAGCGCTGAACAAGGACAAATTTCCAACCCAACAGCCCATCACGAAGCAGAAGTGTCACATTTTGGCCAACCCCAAGTGGTGATGCCAAAATCCCAGCAAAATTAAATATTCACAACCAGATAAAGCACAAAATGAAAGAAAAGAAAAAGCAGGTTTTGCAATCCCAGAGCAAATCTGTCCTGCCCGCCTTCGCGCATCTTAGTGGGCAGAGACTGATTTTTATCAGACATCCGAGAATTCACACCAAAGCCTAGACCCCAGACCTGGGGGATGCCCAGCATCCCTGCTAAGGACATCGCTAGATTTTTTACTGATACACAATGAGGAAAACAAAATTAAAATTTAAATTTAAAAGAAGTGAGGGGGCTGCCCACCGCAAGTACTGGGAGGGCGGGTGCCTCCCGATCCTGTTTCACCATGCACAGGGCTGCTACAGGCTATATGGGCCCTGGCTGCTAACGGCTTTAAGCGGCTGCTAATTGATCTGTGCAGTCACTGTAATTACAGGCCTGGATATGGTGGTAAAACACTGGCAGAACATTAACTTCTGCAGGAGGAAAAATCCAAATCACAGGTTCATTGATCTTCGGGCAGCTGGCACTGAAAGCCCCGCACGGCCCCGTCCCCCATTGCTGAGGATTTTCCACGTGCCCGGAAAAAAGCTGAGGTTTTCTGTGGAAACATGCTGATTTCAGGGACATTTGATGGGAGGGAGGGTGGCTGCTTTGCTCTTTTTGTGTATTTCTTTGCATTTTGCCTTCAAACCCAAGCTGAGCCATTGCATGACTCCCTGACTGACCACGCTGCGATGGACTGACATGGCAGCCCCTAATAAAAAGGTGCCCAACAGAAAGCGCCGGGTATCTTTGTAATTAATTAGACTTAACGACAACCTCCAGCAGCATCAGTGCTCGCAGCCAAGTGTTGCGGGGTGTTGTATGAGCCACCGCGAACAGCTGCATCGTGCTTGCTCCAGTCTTTCTTCCTAGCGCAACTCATTTAATTATTCTAATTAAAACATGCACTGGTAGGTATTTCTGATGGTGAAGGGCTGCGT
The DNA here is from genome assembly GCA_031468815.1 of Morus bassanus. Taxonomy (NCBI): domain Eukaryota; kingdom Metazoa; phylum Chordata; class Aves; order Suliformes; family Sulidae; genus Morus; species Morus bassanus. The sequence goes on from CM062581.1 coordinate 3,664,002, forward strand.
GGGGCCAAGGGGGAGCAGGCTCAGCCCCCAGCTCCTGCCCGCAGCCACGGGCTCCCAGCAAGAGCCGGAGGATGGAGAGGGGAACAAGCAGAGGAAGGAGAGGGTCTGTGGACAGCGCTAGGAAGTGACAAGGTGTAGGAAGATGACATTGTTTTGCAATAACCTCCTAACCTTCGTTAATACTGCTGTCACAGCGCAGATGTGCTGCATTAATTAAAACGAATGGTACGTGGCAGAGCGGGGAGGGGAGGTGCGATAATTCCATTATTTCTCTCCATGCTTTCACCTCCTTGGGCTTCGTCCTCGAAGAGCGGGGCAGGGGATGAAGGGGACCAGGGTTCTGGCAGCCCTCCTGCTGGGACTGGGGGGCTCTGAGCAGCCAAAGGTCCCTGACCTGCTGCCTCCTGTCAGGGACCTGGTGCTGAAAGAGAGAAGGATGCTCGGAGCTCCACGGCTGCTGATCCTCTCCGGACCAGGCACTGCTGCTACAACAAATCACTGCCTCCACAGCCACAAGGATCCACGTGCCACATCCACACAGGGACATGCTGAGGGCAGGGAGGCCTCTGGGGCCAGGAAAAGTATCCAGCGAAGAGACGAACCCTTCTCTCCCACAATTAGCAGCCACAAGCGACAGACAGGTACCGACCGACGGCAAATCAAGGATTTTGCTAAAATGCCTCATCTGCAGAGGCTGTTCCTCCCCCTCCCACACCTCTCCCTGCCTCCGTCCAACAGCATTCCCAAAAGACTAAACACCTTTGGTTTCCATGGCAGCCTGATTTTCAATGAGCATCCTTCAAGTCCTAACCGGAAAGAAAGTGTTTCATTAATGCATACAGGACACACTGGCATCTCCCTGGGGCGACAGTATCCTTCCCCCTAAAACTAGCACCTTCTGCCCATGTTTTTTTTTATTTTAGAGGACTGATGGGAGCCAGCAGCCCTCACTCCTGCTGGAGATGTGGGAAGGGGCTGGGCAGGCACTGTCACTTACTCCCAGGGATGGAGTTTGCTTGCGGCCAGGAGAGGGAATTGGGCTGTCTTTTCTTGGAGGAGATTAAATAAATAAAGCGCTGTTGAGCATCAGGAGGAGGCACGTGGAGGCTTCCCTCCGGAGCGGCTGCCTCCCCTCCAGCCCATCAGCCAGGGGACAGTGACACCTCCCTGGCTGTCCCCTCCTGGGCTGTCCTGGATACAAATCACCTTGTTTTATTTTGCCTGTCACTGTCTGGGCTCTGCTTCTCGCCTCCATTTGTCACAAGCCCAGCAGTTTGCACAGTCAGGTTTTGCTCATTTCTTTTGGGTTTACCCCAATTAGTGGCAGGGTTACCAGCACAGAACTTCAGCCCTGCAGGATTTCATCAGAAAGTGCCCATCTAATTGTCAAAGGACGTTCCCCCCCAGCCCAAGGGTGTCTGGGGCAGGGCAAAATATGTGTTTGCTATGCAATGGCCAAATAAACTAACAATTAAGAAGAAGCAGAGTAATTTTTTTGCAGAGGATGCCTGGGGGAGGATGAGGAGGACACACTGAGGCAATGCAACCCTGCGCTTTGCTAGCCTGAGACCCTTCAAAGATTTTTTTTTAAAGACTTCAGGTCACGGCGCAGCCTTGGCCCTGGCTTTTCCCAGCCCGGGGGATAATTGCCGTCCAGCCGTGACGTACCCTTTTGCTGACCCCGCTGGGGTCCCAGCCGCCCTCCAGAATTTGGCAAGGACAGATATATGGCTGTAACTCAGGGGACTCCTAGAAGCAGGTCACGCCGAAACAATAAAGCTTTGTCGGAGGCAAAGAGGGAATGAAGCCACGGTCAGCCCCGAATGCTGCCGAGGGATTTACTGCCCGCAGATGGGCCGGCGGCTGCAGATGATGAACCATCCATCGCCCCGGGGCAGCTGGGGAATGAGGAGCCGGGAAAGTCTCCCCACAGCCAGGACACTTGGTTTAGTTTTCTGTTTGCACATGCAGCAACATCTTCAGCTCTAGCAGAGGCTCCTCTCCGGAGACCAGGATTTGGGAGGTCTCCGGTAAGGAATCAGTGGGATCCAAGTGTCTCAAATGGACCCAGACTCAGTCCTCTACCACTGAAAGGAAAGAGGGACATCACCGTACTATTAGCTTGTATTTATCAGGACATATTTATCCCAGAGGTTAGGAAGGAGCTGTAGAGACACGATAAAGAGCTAGTCCATGCACCAAGGGGTAGGTCAAAATGCATCAAAGGTAAATGCAGATAAAGCTGGTGTATAGCATACAGCTGAGATAAAAAGGTATTATTTTTTAGAAGAACATCTACTGCAAGTTAATTTTAGTGTGTAACGACCATCCTCCTTAGCGGCTCCTTCTCCACTTTTCTGCCCTTGAGAGGACACAAAATTATTCACTAAGACTCAAAAGCTTCAAGCACCAAAAAAAAAAAACCAAACCCAACACATTTTCACTTGCCCAGTGCCAACAATGCCGTCTGCACTGCATGTGGCTTTTTAACAGAAAAAAAGGCATATTTGCCTAATCCTTGCGCAAAAACAGTGCAGTTTTCAGAGCTGAATTTCAGACCAGCCTTGCAGTTTTCAGACCAGCCTTGCTCCGCCAGCCCGGACACATTTCTACGGCACAGGGCAGCCCACGAGCGCTTGCAGCAAAGCCTCCAGCTCTTGCACGAGGCAGCTGTCTGCCAGGATAGAAAAACCATTAGAGTTCCCAAGAGCAGAAACACATTGGAAGCTGGTAACATCATTAAATGAATATTCATAAATTATTTTGCTACATAAACAATATTAATATCACACCTTCCACCTTCAAAAGCTCATCGCAGGCATGGATTCATTAAGACCCCAGACTTCCAGAAAAGACCGCTCACAGACTTTCGGTTACATTTAAACTCAGCAACTTTATTAAACACTAGCAATATATTTATTTTAATAGAGTACAAAGCCTGGATTTGGCCACCCTAAAACACCACTCAGAGCACCGAATCTCCGAATAACCCGATCAAACAAAGCTAATGTGTGCAATATATCTTGGGTGAGTAATATACAGCCACATTTCCTGCTCCATTTACCCAGTTTTAACTACACCTGACCTACTCTTATCCTAATAGAAAACGGCTGCTCTTCTCATTGCCCGTCCTCCACACATGTTTTTCTGATAATGGCCAAACCTAAATCACTTCCCTTTCTCCTAAGTGCTGGGCACCGGCTGTCTTGTGACATTTAACTACAAGTCCTTTTGCAGGACCTCCAGGTTAGTTTCTGGGGCTCTGGACCTCCATCCCAGTGTCCTGTCTCCATCCTGCATCCGGGCATCGGATCTAAGGCATTAGGTCAAGTGCCGGGTCCTTCACTTGGGTCACAACAACCCCATGCAATGCTCCAGGCTTGGGGAAGAGTGGCTGGAAAACTGCCTGGCGGAGAATGACCTGGTGGTGCTGGCTGACAGTCGGCTGGACACGAGCCAGCAGTGTGCCCAGGTGGCCAAGGAGGCCAACGGCATCCTGGCTTGTATCAGCAATGGTGTGGCCAGCAGGAGCAGGGCAGGGATGGTGCCCCTGTGCTCGGCACTGGTGAGGCCGCCCCTCGAATGCTGTGTTCAGTTTTGGGCCCCTCGGTACGAGAAGGACATTGAGGTGCTGGAGCGTGTCCAGAGAAGGGCAGCAAAGCTGGGGAAGGCTCTGGAGAACAAGTGTGATGGGGAGCGGCTGAGGGAGCTGGGGGGGTTTAGCCTGGAGAAGAGGAGGCTGAGGGGAGACCTTATCGCTCTCTGCAACTGCCTGAAAGGAGGTTGTGGTGAGGTGGGGGTCGGTCTCTTCTCCCAAGTAACAAGTGATAGGACGAGAGGAAACGGCCTCGAGCTGTGCCAGCGGAGGTTTAGATTGGATATTAGGAAAAATTTCTTCACCAAAAGGGTTATCAAGCATTGGAACAGGCTGCCCAGGGAAGTGGTGGAGTCACCATCCCTGGAGGTATTTAAAAGACGTGGCGCTTAGGAACGCGGTTTAGTGGTGGACTTGGCAGTGCTGGGTTAATGGTTGGACATGATCATCTTACAGGTCTTTTCCAACCTAAATGACTCTGTGATTCTATGATTCTATGATGCCAGTCCCGTGGTATTTCCCTGCTCAGCCTCATCCAGGAGGTATGTGGAGGAAAACCTGGGAAATGCCCCAGTTCTTGCTGCCACTGGCTTTGCAAGCCAACACCTCGCTGCATCAGCGAGGATGGTGTTTGCGAGCATGTATGATGCATCAGCTTGCACCGGGGTGAAAGGTTCCCCCAAACCTGTGAGCATCACCTCACAGAGTGGGTTCAGTTTTGGCAGTGAAAAAAAATCAGGGAAAAAAATCTGCTTCCAACAGTGTTTTTCCCCCACATGGAGCTTAGCTCGTAGTGATCCATCGAGTGGATTTAAAGCTTCCTGAGCAGCATGCTTAAATGGCCAATTTGACCAGAAAATGTGCTTGATTCACAAGCACTGGCTGTGTTTCTCCAGCGCCAAGAAATCACAGCTATATTTCATTATTGTTACTAATTGCTATAAAGTATTATGGGAAGGTGATGGCACAGGCGGAAAGAAATATATACCATTTGCAGTATATTGACCCTGGAGAAAATTTCCCAAGCTTGCTTAGGGGTGCAGAAATTGGTGCTTGGTGCAAATAAATGAGCAAAAGCATTTTCTGAAGGAATTAGCACACGGCACAAGCAAATTGCAGCAATTGTCTCTCTCCTTTCTAAGTGCTGAATTGCCTCTATAATTCCCCATCATTTAGCTGCATAAATCTTGCACAAATAAACCAGCAATTTGCATATGCACAGAAAAGAAATTATAGAAACACGAGGAAAGAAGTTATATTTTTCCTTCTTGAGCTGGAAATAAATATGCATTGCTTACTGCCTAAGCTGTGTTTGGCCCAGCTCAGAAATAAGAATTTAGGAAACCCTTTAATTTTCAATAATAAATACATATCAGAGGATGAAAAATATAATTTGTGGCATATGGAAGCCCATAGTTTCTGGGTTGCTGCATCACGAAGTGCGATGGCTGCAGCTGCAGAGTTGTGCGTGCGTGCGGAGGATGCGGTGTTACGGGCGATGCCGATGGCCTCCATGACCGTGGCCAAGGGAAGCAGCTCGCCAGCGGGGTAACGCAGCCCCACGGCTGGTGGGAAGAGCGATGCTGTGGGCGTAAGTGCAGGTGCCTCTGGTGTGGTTTGATCCAGCCCTTACTGAAATAAATGGAGAGGCTTTTGGGGAAGCAAACATCTCTTGAAGGCAACAGCCCTTAACGAATCATCTCGATTTTCAGTCCATGAAATGCCTATCCGTTGCAATTTCTACAGAGGCCTCTGAGGTCTTCGCTACTACAAAAAGCCCAGAGTCAAGCCCAGAAATAATTAAATTATATCTCTAAATTATTGAGCCATAATGCACCGGCTGGCCTTATACTCCATGGGTGGAAGAAGGCACCAGCGGGCAGCAGGCGGTGGGAGCGACTCCAGTAGTCCGACTGTTCGTCATGGTGGTGGAGGCTTCCCAGAGGAGGAAAATAGCTGTTTCTGATTAACTCCCTGTGTGACTGATCTCATTCTGGAATAAGAGGGTGTTATTCCAAAACACCATAATCCTCTTCCAAATTACTTAATCACATTTGGAATAATGTGCTTTTCTTCCAAAATATTCATATAGGGAAAAAAATCGGGGGTGAAAAAAATCAGTCAGAAGCAGCCCTTTGGAATAACATCTCATGCAGAAGAGCTCTCAGTGGGGACACGCAATACTGCGTGGGTTTACAAAGATTTAATAAATTGCTATTTGCAGTAATTCCTGCAGGCTGGGACAGCAGCACGGCATGTGGTATCTCCTCCTTCTTTGCTTTTTCTCCAAAGCTATGGACCTCCAAAGCTCTCCTGCTATGGATATTTTTTTAGTGCTGATGCTTCAAGCACCCACCCATGTTCCTGGTGGTCCCTCTGGACCATATAACCTGGTACCTCTCCATGCCATGTGGCTGGAGCGTTACTGCAAACCTGCTGCTCAGGGATGCGTCAGTCAGGCCAAGTTGGAAAGCTAAAAGAAGGTGACATTTTAGCCTTGGAGGTGAAATGAATTATGCTTCTTTAAATTAAAAGATCTTTGGAGAGTGGGAGAGAGAGGGGAAATTCAGTTTAAACCAGTAGATCTTTACCAAAGCCGCTTGTTAGCAGTTTCGGTTGGTATAATAACACTAATGCTGCTTGCAGAATAAACACCCCTGGTCTGGAAATCTATCCAGTCTGGAAGGGCACTGCTGGAGCGAGGTTCATTGCCCTGTTCAGACTGTGGTGATAACAGGCTCGGCCGGAGCTGCAGGGCTGCCTTGCAGAGGAAAGGGCTGTCTAAGCTCCATGGCACTGGTGGAAAACTGGAGAAAGACTTTATTTCATCAAGGGGTCCTCCTGTGTCATCTGCTGCACCAGGTCCTCTTGGTTTCAGTGCCACGGACCAAAGCAGAGTTTCATTTAACCTTCCCCCTCTCCAAAATCCAATTGCCAACTGTGGCAGTGCCACCCGGGAAGACCCAGACTGTGTCCTCAGGAAAAGGTGCCACCAACACCCACTGGCTCCCATCCTGCAGCCCACCTCTTGCTCTCCTCTGCTTCTCCCATACTGCTGGGGCAGGAAGAGCCTCACGTCACGGAGGAGGAACAAAAAGCGATGCGGGATGAAAGCATGAGCTCTCACATCTTGCATCCATTAACTAATCATTCCTCCTGCAGGACGCATGTGCCAATTCATCACATGTGATCAATACCTTCCTTGAGGCCCCAGGATGATGAACGTCTCTGCTGATATTCAAAAGACCTTGAGAGAACGGGGGCAGCTCCCCCAGGCACAGGTCAAAGAACCAAGACTGAAGCGCTATGTAAGATGATACGTGGTCCCAAGATCTCTCCATAAGGGACAGAGAAATATTTTTGGCTAGAAAGCTTCTCCAGCAACATGAGGGAAGACTTTAGATCATGCAGAGGCTGGAAGCTGATGCTGGACCAAGAGAACCTGGATTTTGTGTGCCAGGCTGGAGCAAAAGGCTGTGACAGCTGCCTGCAAAAGGGCAACGTGGTTTCCCATCCCATGCTCTTGCTCTGGGCTTAGGGTCATCTCACGGTATCACTTTGGGTGCAGTTAGAGATGGAGTCAGAGACTGTGATCTCCATTTTCGTGTGTTTGTGTAGACCATAAGCCCCATGTGCTCCTGCATGGCTCCTCTCTCGGCTTCAGTCCCTTGCTCAATCCCATGTCCAGCCTGAGGTCATAAAATGAGTCTGTGGCAGGGTCAGGACGAACCCTCAGCCTCTCCAAATCACTCTGCTAACTTTCATCTCACCAACCCAGCAGGAGGCAGGGGCTGCTCTCCTCCTGTGTGAGGAATTTCTGTCTTCAGCCATGGCTCTCTTTGCCTGTTTCCAGCAATGTCAGCAGGAAACTAAAACCCAGTGCCCCTCTATCTGCAATGCAAACAAGGCTTAGCGCTGCAGGCTGCCTGTGGCCTATGACGCATGGGGTTTACTTTTTTCAGAAGCGGAAAAAAAAAGATAACTAAAGCAGCATCCCCACCTTCAGACTCTGGAGAAAGTGAAAACCAACCCTTTAAGACAGTTGTTTGTCCTGCAAAGCTCCAGGTTTTGCCCCCAAAGTGATAATTAAAAGAAATGTTGAGAACCAGGAAAGCTCCTACCGTAGTTTTTTGTGTGATGTAGGTTAAAAATAATTGCTGTCCAGACCTATCTGCCTGACATAAGTAATTAGATAACAGAGTACTTATAAGCTGTCATTTCCTATGAGCATATTTTAACATGGCCTTTATAATTTGACCTTTATATCTACAGCAGCTTCATCCGTTCCCTGCTCCTGTGATGGATTTATTTTTGAAGATGGGACTCATGCTTGCCAGTCCTCGGGCGAGGATGCTGCACAGGAGACATGTTACAGACCCAGTGGTTTATGCAGTGAGGAGGAAGAGATCCTTCTCCCAGCTGCTCGTGGCTCTGCTGGTGGCAGATGTGCCAGACTCAGACCCTGCTGCAGCTCCACCAAAATTAATCTACAGGGGTAAATTTATTGTTTGCACCAAGGGAAATTATTGATGGGCACTAGAAAAGGTTGGGCAATGTAGGACTGGTGGGACATGGCAACCCTCCACTGGAAGGGAATGGGCCTTATTATATGAGATATATTAATATATACTTGTGTTCACGCTTTTCTCCCCAAAACTGGAGAAGCCTGAAAATCCCTTCTTGTACATCTCAAAGAGTGGGAGATGTGCTTCACGACTCGTGGGGGAAGCACCTCCTTGCCTCCCAAAGCCTGGAGAAGGCCAAAAGCAAAAAGAACCCAAGAGACTTAGATCACCATCACTATTTCTTTGCATCTTAAAAATGTACATGTCAACCAAGAGGCATGAACCCGCTGTGGGAAACCCGCCAATGCATTGCCATTTTCAGATTCCGTACTCAAAAATAAATTCTCTACTTATTTGTTGTGCTTCTAAGAAGAGGCACCAAAAGGTTAAAACAAGCCCCCCATGATTAAAGAGTAAGCCACAGGAGAAACCTGGGCTAAAACCCACATCGCCACCATGCAAAGGGCTCTGAGGCTTCATGTCTGAGGAGGTGTAGTAATGCAAAATATTGTTATTAATAATAAACTCCTGACTTAAGCATCGTACAAAACTGTGCTTCAAGGAAATGTGGATGCTAATAACCTTTTCTGGTTCCCTGGAGCCTGACCTCCACCGTGTATTATTAAGCTTCCTCTCGGCAAGGCTCCTCTTTAATCACAGGCATAGGAAGACCTGGGTATCTTTAAAGACAGAGGTGGTTTTTATCTGAGTTAGGGATGTTTGTTATTGATTTTATTTATTCATGGAAAATCAGCAGCATTGTGTTACCACATTTTTCTACAAGAAAAAAGGCAATGTGTTATCAACTCATGAGCAAGAAGGCCACCAAGCACCCATCAATGCAGCGATCCTTTTTCCTCGCAAACCAAGAGGTCAAGAAAAGACAACGTCTGCACACACAGTTTTCGATGGCCAAAGATGCTGCATCCAGGTACGTGACAGGCACCAAGCAGCCTTGTCCCAGCCGTGCCCAGCATCTCCACATGGTCTCGGCTAAATGTGCTTTGCATCAGGCTCCTCTGATAGGAGTCAGAGCACCAGCTCAATGCCCACCAAGGTTCACCTCCCAGTTTGGCCACTGAGATGCTTTTCATGGGGTTTTCTATGGCACCCTTGGGTCCCTCTTTTGCTCTGTACGCAACAAGGCAATGGTAAGGATTTCACTGCTCCTGTTTTGGTGTGGATGGTGCTGGGGCATGTGGTCAGGACAGCTGCCCTGGGTGCATGGAGCTGGGAGGGAAAGAGGAGAGGGGGGCATGGACCGAGCTACCCATGTCATGAGCCATGGAAGGCTCAGTGTTGGCCGGGTTGCTGGTTTTCTCATTTCCTCAACCACAATAAGAAGCAAATATTCCCTCTACAGCCCCTCTACTAAAGCAGAGCTTCCCAGGATAGTTTAAAGGGCCTGAAAGATTAGTTCTTACAGTGTCTTTAATGTTAGCAGAGCCATTACACATCTCCAAGGATGGAAATCTCTATTTTATGAAACCTGAAAACTTGAGAGGTCTCTGTCCCTTTCTTCACGCAGATTAAGTCAGACACTGGGGTCAGAGTTATTTTGGCAGAAGGACACATAGACTAAGAGGTCTTCTTCTTTATCCTGGAAGGTGCCAGCCACGTACTCTTCCTGCTGAGATTCCCCAAATTATGAAGCAGAACAATAAAGCTGAACGTCACCTCCGCTAGCAATGGTGGGAGCTCTCCTGCCCAGCTCCTCTAGCACTCCACACCTTTGGGGTATGTGGAAAACCTAACAGGGGAATTTATCCCTTGACATGGATAGGACCTACCTTTGACTGAAAAGATGTTATATCACCCTCTCAGCCAGCCTTTCCACCAAGTGCTGCCTTCCCACCACATCTCGAGCAAGGCCCCGGTATATTTGCCATGGTTGCCTGCTGGTAGCTCGAGGAGGATTTGATGAGCTGAGAAGGACCATCAGTCCCATATAAAAGCTGGGGCTATGTTAGATCTTCAATTGCTTTCAGAAGTGGTACAGATGGAATCAGCTGATGCAAAACAGAGCTGTTTCCCACCAGGTAGACAAAGCTAAGGGTCTTTTCTGAGTTTGACAGGAGTTTGGTTCATCTGCAAGTTTGTCTCTTTTCAAGGGAGGCAGAATAGCTCTTAATAGGATTTCAGGACCAGTTTGTCTATCAAGGACAAAATCCCACAATGAGACAATATCACGGAGAGATTATCCCGTGCTCCCTGAAGGAGAGATCACAAGATTATCCTGAAGCGAGGCTTGTTTACATTGAGCTAATGACAGATAATTAGTAACCTCCTTTGCATAGCTAGGTGACCCAGCAAGCGCTCAGAAAGTAGAACAGCAGCAAAATTTCCAAAGGGAAGGAATCCAAGGTCTGACGTGGACTCCATCTGAAAGAAAAACTTCTGGAAAGTATCAGGGCAAGGCCATGAATTTATGAAGTAGTTGTTCGGCTGACTCTAATTTTTAAAGCATTATTATCCTTTTAGCGGTGCTGTCAGGTAGATGGAAGCCAGAGCTGGCATGATGAAGAGCAGCTGAATAGTGATTTGCAGCAATTCCTGCCTTCCACACTTTTTTTTGCAGAGCAGTGAGCCAAATTGCTTGTAAACAGCTTACTGCAGCTCAAAATGCTGCAAAAAGGGGTATTTCTGAGCTTGTGGTGTGAGGAATGAAGAGGGAGAATGAAAAAGGAAGAGAAACACCAACAACAAGTCCTGAGATCTACCAGCGTTCAAAAGTCCAAAGCCAGACAGAAGGTGATGGGAACATTTGCTTCAAATCCTTGGAGATTCCTTCTAGACTGACCCAAACAGGGCAAACCAAAAAGCCATTTCTGCAGATATAAATGCACTCTGTGTGCCCTTGCAGCAAATTCTCGCCTTGCTCACAACCGTATCACCTGCATTTCTCCTGCATTGCTCACGTGCAAAAGCAGCTCCGTCAGATGCTGCATCTCTCTAACCTTCCGGGCGCTCATATGCCACCTTCCAAGTAATGCAATCAAAACAATCCAGCTAAAAGCATTTCATCTGGCCTAGACTGACATGAATTGTTTCTAATAAAACTAAAGCTCTGTGGGACAACTAATGGGTGCTTATTAGTACAGGCAATGGACTATTCAATCAACCATACAGGGAAACTAATGGGGATTGATGGCCAAAATACAAGATGAGGACTTACCTCTTTAAATAAATAGCTGATGGGCTGGTGATTGGATTAATCTTAGGTTTCTATGGAGAAAGTTTATACCTAGCTAATAAAGAGAAAAACAAAACATGTGGAAAACAGCATCGCTGGGTCCCTGGAGGTTTTAATGTTATTGCTTTTGCAGCCGTGGCAGCAGGTGGGTTTCCAGAGACACCCATCTTTCCAAACAGCACTAGTCTGGGAGAGGGTTAGCAGGTGGTGTAACCCAGATGACGCAAAAAAATCACACAGCAGCTGGAAGAACTCTCCCAGCTTCTTTAGGTCTCTGGCTCTTCTGTTCATCTGCACTTGTGATGGTCCTGGGAGTCACTACCCTAATCTTTGCATGGGAATCATGAGCAGCAGGCTCTGGAGATGCGCCGGCACACAGCGTGCTGCAAGAGCGGCCCGGGGAAGGCAAGGTGTAACCTTGCTTCATTTCAGAAGTCAAAGCCTGATGCGTGCAGTCTGCAAGTGGGGCAATACCCCCTGTCCAGGCACTACTTTTAATTTGCTTTCTGTTCTGCAGTAGTTCGCACCAGACCTCAGAGCTTGGTCGATTCCCTTCAACTCAGACATCCCACATCTAACCTGGAAAGTCCCTGGGGAGAGGGTTCAGGTCTGGATGAACCTTTGCACTCGCTCAGTATGGCCCTTATTTTTTTAACCACCTTGCAGACAATCCTACCTGTTCCCACTTCATCTCCTCCCTTCAGCAGAGGTTTCCCAAGACTCTTCCTTTCTCTTTGAGCTGATGGAGGAATGGAGTGATTTGCAGAGCTGAAGGAAGGGCACGTGCACCTCTGGCACTTGCAAGTCACTCTTCCCTGCAGCAAACCATTCCTCGATCTCCACCCTCCCATTTCCTTCCCTTTGAAAGGCTTCCGACCGGATCACAGATGGCAATTCCTATGTGACAGATCCTAATGTCATTATTGATGACGAACCAGATGTCCAGGGAGACATATTGGTCCTTTTAATCCAAAATTCATCAAGAGCCTCGCCTTTGTAGTTTAGGGTGAGTGTAAAGTTATCTTCATGGGAAGGTGGGGCGGGGAGGCACACATTTTTTTCCCCTCTTGCCTCATTTTTGCTTTTCCTTTGAGGAGGGGAGAGATTTGCACAGCATGGCTGGGAGGGACTAAACCCGACACCAAAGGGGTCCTCTTTTGAATAGTAATGTCATTAAAAATGCTACAAAAAATCTCTCTTGAACTTTACGACGACATGGGAAGGGATATGGTTTGTGTGTTACGGTATGTATGAGCCCCGAGCCATGACAACATGCTGTCCCTGCTCCTTGGTGCCTCTTAGGTACCTAATTCTTAGTCAAGTGAAAGAAATAATTCCTATTTTGGGTTACAGAGCGATCCTGACTCCTAATGTATCACTCTGTCTCCCAGTACTCAACAATACCTGACCGCTCTCAGCTGGATGTAAATCAGATCTAATACTGACTTGCAGACACTGATTATGACAGTGCGAAACCGCTCAGAGAGACTCAATCTACGCAATCACCCAGCATGTTTTTTCTTCTTTAAATCACACAAATGCAGTTGTTGTTGTGAAGGTGCAGACTACTGACCTGGCTCGTTTTGTCTTTGCCTGTCAGCTAGATACAGCATATTTTTCCTGCAGATTAAGTGCGGTATAGCTGTCCTGCTATAGGGCATGGCAGTGTGATAAAAAGGAAACTACACGGGATCAGCTGTAAGTGGAAGACGCAGTGCAGACCGCAGGTTAGCACCAGGTAAAAAACCACAGGTGACTTGTTTCCACTAATATTTTAAAGCAAGAACTCTCATGCTCGTTATCTCTCTTGGAGACAGGATAAAAAATCCCAACAGCCTTTGTGGCAGTGAAGACAAAGCTTTGCTCAGTGGGAGATGTCCTATATGGTGTAATGTATGCTGGGAGCAGTCCTGTTGTTTTATGGGCCCGGTTAGTGTGAAGTGCAAAACAGGCTAGGGGCTGAAGCTGCATTATTCATGGAGGAGCTTAAATATTTCAGTGCGAGGCTGAGGTGGGGAACAACATAACAATAGCATATTGTCCTCTTTCTTCCCCTAAAATCACTGTTTGTGTTTAAGAAGGCAAGAGAGGACTATTTTTTTCCTTTAAACAGAATGCCATGCACTGACACATCCCAGCAAAAAGCAGGATAACAGCAGGGCAAACCCCACAGCCCCTCCGAGGGAGAGGGAATCGCCCTGTCACTTCCCAGCTCCGAAGGAAATATCAGTCCTGTCTTTAGAAGAGGAACAACTCAGCGCCTGGCATTTATTTTTGGAGATGATTCATCAGTTCTGCTGTGCTTGAAGGGGACAAATCAGCAGGTGGGTGTACAGACAAGGAAAGTTTCTTGCAGTTTTTCCCCTCCAAAGCAGCAGACATTTCCATGCCACTCTCCGGTAACGCCCCTGCGCATGACTTACTTGATCAGAGGCAATCGCCGGTTCGCACTAGGGCGGCGGGAAGCTGCGTTATAACCCTACGTTGCAGTATTTGGGGCAATGTGGTCAGAGCAGCAAGGGGAAGAGGCAGGTGAGCAGGCAGAGCTGCCTGGCCCAGTTCTGCCCGCCTGGCCCAGCTGCCCAGAGCTGCCTGCTCCATCCCCCTGTGCAGATGCACTGCTGCCATCAGCCGGCAAACGGAAACCAGCACAGGGCACGATCCCCTCGCTGGTACGAGGAGACCTAAAGCAGGTACAACACACACCGCTGAACACGCTAAACCCTCCTTTTGCTGTTTTCATTCCAAAGAGGCATCCTTCGGCACAAAAAAAGAGCAACGCAGCAGATGGGATGCTCAGATGCAAGGGAAGGCTGGGTCTCTCCAAGCAAAACTTGCCTTTAAGTGCCCCTTTATCCCGTCCAATGCCACAAAGCCAAGAATTGCAGAAGCATAAGGCTGGAGTGAGGGTGTGGACAGGCCTCTCTGGGTCCCGGGTTGGGTATTGTGGAGCTCAGCAGAAGTGGGATTGCTCAGGCAGCTCCCTACATACTGTTCACGCAGTGCTGAAGTTGCACCATAGATATGCACCCCATTCAATATAGAGATTAAACAGTCCTAAGAAGCAAGAAGGTTCATCTATCAGCATCCAGTTCATGGTCTTACTTTTAGATTTTTTTACGTCATTCACATTCTAATTTCCAGTTCCCTTCCTCTGCCACCTCGTGCTGAGGCCCCCAGGACCCCACTGCCCCCAGGAGCTGACGGCACCGAGCTGCCCCTTGCACAGGCTTGTGCCACATGAAATTGTGTCTATGCAGCAGTTCCCCAACCTCCTGCTGGGCAGATTGCTGCCAATCTCACAGCTCATTACTTGCCCTCACCTCTAAAGCAAAAAGCCTTCGTGGCCTTCCTGCAATACACATCTGTCATATGCTGGTTTGAATAATGAAAAAATGCATAAAAGAGGATGACAGGTGTTTAAAAGGGAAGCAAAAACTGATTGCAAAAAAGTGCACACCTCCCACCACTGATTGTTGAGACCTTCAGCTCCAAATGGAGCCAGTCCAGACTGCTCTTCAGGGTTCAGAAACCCAGTTTTTAGGTGCACAATCTCCTAGCAGACAGCCTTGGTCTTGCTATCTATCCCTAGAGCTCTAGTCTGGCATTGAGAGTCTCATGCAGAGTAGGGGCTGGCCAAACTTCAGATAACCAGTTATTTCAGATAACGTGATTTTGGCCAGAGCTACATGAGATTCCAGACCTTTCTCACTTCTGTTTCCCTTTCTGCTAAATACCCCACAAAGATAAATCTTGGCAGCTGTCTCTTGTATGAGACAAAACAGAGCCAGCTCCCCAGATATGACACAGCAACAAAACCCCTGTTTCTGTTCTTTTGGGAACCATCAGAAAGAAACTCAAGTGACTTCCCCAACAGTAAGAAAGCCCAAGATTTTCAGTTCTCATATTTAATTTGTTTCTCTCCTATGTTCCTTCTCAGCTCAGATACAGGTTCATAGCCAGAAGTTCATATTTCACAGCCAGAAACCCTTACCATAATCCATGGCAAGTGCTTGCTGTGAGCTCAGTTTATTTGTGACCTGGTACATGTGCTGCAGAACTTTCCCTTTGGAATCAGCCCTCCAAAGGCAGGGAGACATAGGGCCTCAAATATTTCTGACATAACAGCCCTTCCTGATTTGTGTCAGGGTCATGGAAAAACACTACTTCAAAAAAAAACCTTGGGGCTGTACGCAACATCCTCTGTTTGGGGCATTGGGCAGTGTCACACTTGGAGGATGGGGAGGGTGGCCATGAGCTCCTTTTTCAACCCCCCACCCGGGGCTGCAAAGCTGCATTTCCCATATGGGCACCTGCAGCATCCAGGGTCTCCCGGGCATAGACAAGCCCTTGCCACCTCTCTTTGCCTCGGCTGCAGCAGGAGTTGGTGATGGAACAGCATTTACAGTTATCCCCATGTTGCCAAGAGGAGGCTGGAGGCAAGCTGCAAAGCAGCTTTGTGTCGCTGTATACTGCAAGCCATTTTTATCAGACAAGGGAATCTGGCCCATAATAAACACTGTCACCTCGTGCCGTAGCGTGGCAATACTAGACTAAAGAGCGATTTATGGAGCTGCCTGTCTTTTGCCAACGAAGCAGTCAGAACAGCGCTTTGCCAGGAGATGTTGCTGCCTCCAGGACAGCTGTTGCACATCCACAAGTCTCATCCCACAGGACTGATCACGACTACTTTGAAGCCTTCTCTTTTGTTCAGCTTACCTGATAAATAGCAAGCATTTCTGAGAAGATGAAGGAGAACACAGAGACTGCAGTGCAGGGCTGGGCACGACCCGCACACGTCCCATGCCAGAGCACTCGGCTTCCTCTGGCAAAAGCGTTCCTAAAAGCCAAATCCTGATGCAGCCCCTGTGCTGCCCTGGGGATGCCCACACTGGCTGGCTACGTGCAGGATCGCATCATTTATCTCCTTGGAAAACCTGCAAAGCTGTCATTTGGGAACAGGGGAAGAAGCAATAGGTCCCTCCTTTGTTGCAAGTGTTTGGTGGTGGGTGACAGCAGCCCTACCGACCCGCACTCTCCTTGTGGTCACCAAGCAGGTGCAGTGCAGGCGTTGGGGATGCTGCCATCCCCAGCTCCTGCCAAAGCTGACCCAGAGGCTCACTCCTGACCTGGCTTGGATTGGAGCCTGTGACCTAGAGGTGAACTGCTCTGTATCCCATATCCAGTCTCCCACTGAGTTTATTTTCTAGTGTGTCAGATCAAAGACTGCTGTAAGGAGCAAATCTATCAAAGGCTCAGCACCCTAAGATAGATCCAGCTCGCTTTTATGTTCACTTTTAACAAGCATGCTCCTTCCTATTGTTTAGCAATTGCTTTAAAATGGATAATTATCAGATTTCCCTATTAATGGGAAAAATCAGGCAATCATAAATCTTACAACGTGCTACTATCTGCACACTGCATGTATCACATTAGGGAAAAAATAATCTGTGGAGCAAAGCTATTACCGAGTGACCATGTCTCGGCTCAGCAGCTGGTTTTAATTTCAGCACAAGAACCCCTCTGCTTCCCAGCAATGCCACAAGCCCTGCTCTTCCCACCGCTTCTCTGTAAGTGCTGCAAAACTCCAGCATCAGCCTCGCACATCACACGCTACAGCAATTCATATCAGGAGAACCTACACATCTGAGACAATGAATGCCGGCTCATTACTGCATCTGCCTTGCCTTTCTGTACACTGTAAGCCCAGCTCGATTCACACGTGTTTTTAGTCAAAACTATACTCACTTTAGTGGAGCTGTTCCTGAATTTTACCCAAATAACTGAAAAGTGCTTCTCTGGCTGCCTGATCATAGGCATAAGCCATTAGAAAGCTCTGGGAAATTGCCGTCTAGCAGGAATTAACTGACAGCACTTTGTATCCTCTGATGTGTCTGGATGAAGTGAAAACTTCCTTTATTTTCCCTATGTAGTGACCTACAGAAAGCTGAACATGGACTCAAATGACTGGTGGACACGCCACATTTCAATCCTGGCATCTTCCTTATTGCACAAAGAGCAAAAGAATAAGGGAACATGGGCCAAAAGATAAGGGACAGTCTTGTGATTAAAGCAGCAGACTGGCATTCGGGAAAGTCGAGGTAGGATTCTGACCCTTTCCCCCAAAAAGGATTGGAATCAACTGTAGCCTTGAGGACTAATCTGTGTTTTGCTACAGATTATGAGTGGCTTTGGGTAAATTGCATAACCAGCCTCATTTCCCACTCCCCATGCTAGCCGGGATACCCACGCCTGTTTTGCTGGGATGTTGCATGAATTATCTGGTATTCGGGAAGCTCTTAAATGCATGTAACTCACATGTAACAATTAAATTTGGTCCTGCTTTTAGATTAGGACTACAATAATTCAGAGCTGACCACGTTTTGTTTTGATTTTCCTCCAATTATACGAATTCATCGAGACAAGTGACAGAGAAATATGATTCATCACGTTCATATGACTATTTCCAAAACAGTTCTTACTTTTATCTGAGCAATTGGAAAATGTTAAAGGCAAGACTATTTTACCCAGCTGAGTTAAGAAGGTTGTTTTATTCCACATTTCTGTTTTCAATAAATCTCTCAGGACAAAAACGTCCCCTGTAGCATATATACGTAAAGGACAAAAAGGCGTTAAATCCTAATGGGGGGTGGGGAGGAGAGATAAATAGTTTACTTCTATTATCTTTACCATATGTTCTATTCCAACTGGATACACATAAACAGCATGTAATCTTCAAGCTCAGCTTTAGACTCTTTGAAGTGACCTGACCATACTACTGATTTATTTCAAACTAACCTTTCTCTTTGAACCCTAGGTCAAGGTTAATTCTATAATAAAACATACCTTATACAGCTGGATTTTCCAGTGGTGCTAGCAAGTAACGAACCCCTCTGTCATAAGCATTTGTTTCACTGAGTGTAGTATTGTATTTCTATTTTCCCTTCCCTACATTAATTTCCTTCACAGACCCTAGTTAAGGGGAAAAAAAAATCTCTTTTCCGGTCCATGAGATCAATTTTAAATACACTGGAATTAAATGAAGACATTTAAACCACATTGCTCTGCTGAAATGCATCCACCAATACCAGAAACTATTTTTATTACAGCCTATGTTAAATAAGCAGATCTTCAATTTCATAAGAAGCTGTACAGCTACGTTATTCAAACTCCTCCACCGGCAATGACCCTGTCGGAACCTTTTACAAAACCATCTTTGCACTGAACCATAGCAAACCACCAAGAATAGCTTTTCTATCTAGGAAAATAAAATTGGAAAAGGGAAATACATTTGAAGGGCACTTCTCAAAAACAAAGAGCTCCTTGCAAGTGCCCCCAGCCAGTCTCGCCTGCCTGTAGGTATCGAAGAGTAGAAGCGCTCCAAGCAGGGGTGCAAAAGTGCGCGAGCTAGTTGGCGGAGTGCGATGCAGTCGTTAAGAGATGCTGAGGTGCACAGCATATTGTTCAAATGCTGCTCATCGTGTTGTTTTTAAGAGGACTGGAAAGATGCTTTTGAAACTCAGCCTCCAGCCCACAGCACATACTCGCAGCACTTAATTAAAAAGCAGCAACGTGCAAGCTAAAACAGCAGCTGTTATGTATTTCTTCTGACTCCAAAGCCTTGCCAACACGGTGCCTGCTAGAGCTGTCGGGAGAGGGATGAGATGAGATCTTCTGAGTTTGGGGCTTCGACGAGGCACAGGCTGGAAAACCTTATCTGCTGTAGCTAACACCAAGGGAGAATTGTGCAATGAATGATGACTTTATCCTGGCTTATCCTCACACACTTTGCAGGCCCGAGTCTACAGCAGGTTGATGTTCAGCATCACCAGCACACAAAAGGTGCATGCACCTCCCTTTAGACCAGCACCAAAAGCTTTCAGTACTTCATCTCCAGCTCAGAGGCCACTTTGTAAAACAGGGTTTTAGTCTGGTGTTAGATGGGTTTGACCAGACAGCACTCGGTCAGCATCGATACAGCAAACTTGTTATCTCATCAATATCTGTCATTGCCTAACTCAGCTGAGCTTGCCGTAATGGAAGTGCCGTCCATTTGAAATCCCAAAGGTAGGCATCAGTTTTGGATCAATGCTCTCAGAATCTCCATTAACTATTAGGATGCCAGTGACTTTTTAGATCTATTTTGGGTTAATTCCTTCACGCCAGGACAAGTCAACAAAAGGCCTTCGCTTCACTTGGGGAGACTCTCTTATGGTAATACAAGAATGGTGGCATGATGAGCCCAGCATCTCCAGAATTGATGTGGTTCCAAGGAAACCCTTTTCCCTCCAGCTTTACCATCCCATTTCACCACACTGTCCTTCTCTTCTAGCTTCTCCTCGGGGACTATCGCCCATCCCCACTCCTCAATCGCATGACAGGACACCCCGCTCCCCACAGCAGAGCCCCAGTTGCCCATGCTGTATGTGTCTTGCCCTCTGCACCATACTGTGCCCCAAAACCACAGCCCGGGCACACTGTGAGGTAAAAGGCACACAAAAGTCCTGAACAGGAGACGAACACACCTTTTGCTACATGAAGTGTCTCTGTCCATCCCAGGGATATCAGAAGTACTCTTCCTCTCTTCTCTACCAGAATAAGTGGTATTTTAAATGAGGGCGCTGGAATTACACCAATCCAAGAGCTCGAAATAGCAGTGCAAAATTCTACCCAAAGGCGTTAAAAGAGACATCTCTATCATTTTCTAATACTATTCTTTAACAACACTGAAAATTATTACAGCTAATGATTTATTAGTGACTGAAATCAGCCAATTAGACAACCAATGACTGATTTTCAAAGGGATCACACTGAACAATTTAATGTAATGCAAGATAATAAACATGTCCCGAGCTGAATCACTGAACGATGTCGCTAACAGCCTGTCAGAGATATCAGATATTTACAGCAGAATAAGGCATCACATCAGATAAAGTAAAATACATCCTCTCAAGGATATAAAAATATGGAAAGGAATCTCTCTGGCTGCATTTCAAGCCCAGGCAATTTACATAACTCTTGAGAAAAAGCTTTGGGTAGTGCCAGACCTCTTCTTACAAGTCACCCATCCATGCTGCTGGTGTGCGGGAGACCCTCTGGACCAAGCGCAGCATGGCTGCTACCTGGTCTAAGAAAGCCAGGAGCACAAAATACAGCGGGGAACTGGAAACGTGCTGGTTGTGACACTCAGACAAATCTCTGTTGGTGTGAGAAGTTCCACAGAGAGCAGAAAAAATATCTAGATTTCCAGGCTTCATCCAAAACCTGCACAATAATAATCCATTACCAATATGTCAAGAAGATAAAAATAGCATGGACTTCACAGGCCGGATAATGTTTTAAAGATAAGAACATGTATAGATATCTAGTCAATTGGGTAACTTAAACCAAAGGTACCTTTAAAATCATTTTGTCTACACATTGCCATTAAATATGTCAGATGCAAGCAAGTATTTGTGCTGTCTGAGAATTGATGGCTTCATATTGCAGGCTTGTTCATGCAGCTGTTATTGAAAGACACATTTTTGATAAAACTGTAAAAAGCAAGTAAACAAACCTACAACTCAATTCAATTTATGTCGTTGTGAAATAATTTTCAATTTAATGTAACTGTGCACAGTCCATCATCTATTCAGTTCTATCCAGAATTACAAAAGCTTCCAAGCCCCAAACCATTCAAGTGGGTGAGTAAGAATATGAACTCTGCACAATGCAGTTCACATTTTGTTTGCTTTGATATCAGTTCGCCATTAGATGGTATTTAATACAGCTGGTGTCCTGTTCATTATGAGTAAGGCTGCAAATTACAGCTCAGAAAGGGAGCAAGACCATCTTTGGAGATCCATTTCAGGATGAGAGCCCAATAACAGGTATCCACAAGTGACCTTAACATTTTTCCAAGCATCTGCAATAGTCTACATGTGCGGTGCCTGTATCAGTTACTCCATGGACATGTACAATATCCCTCCTGAATGAAGAAACCAAGAAAGGTGTTAGAAGACATCTAATATAGCTATACAATTCCTAAATTGGTCAGTCTAAGTAACTTGCACTCAGAAGGCGAACAGAGTTTGGGTTGAGGAGATCTCCGTCCTGCCGATGTTGACTTCTAATGCATCTTGGAACTGGAGAGATGCCTCAGAGCACTAACACTGTGCCAGTATTTCAGAGAGGAAGATTAAGCCCCAATCAAGCAACGTGGTGAAACCACTGGTAAGAGGTTCAATTAAAAAGTAAATTCCTCTCCCTCAATTCTGCAACGCCAGCCTACAGGAGATGACTCAAACCTGGGTTCATTCTTCAAGGCTACAAGCTTGGATGATAAAGGGAACTGCTAAGGAGTAATGGCATCTATGTGCTTTTGACTTACTACCACTTAACAGTCCGTGAAAATCAGAGCTATGCAACACCACAGTTTACGCAAAAAGCAGTCTCCCTGGATAAGCCATTCTGGCTAGTCAGAGTTGCCGTTTCACAAGAACACAATGCCCAAGCTGGGAGTTTGCATCTGCCATGCCCCAGCAGCTGGGGCTGGGGACCCTCCTGTGGCTGTGCAGGGGACGGGGCACAGGCCGTCTGACAGGGCCATGGTGCAATGCGCATCCCAGCACACTGCCCTGCCTCGGGGTCATGATGCGCTGGTGTTGTGGGTATGGAGAGCTGGGCTCCCCCTCCATGTTCTTCCTGCCCCACTGGCCACGGACTTGTCCTGGTTTCCTGCTGAGGAGAAGATGCCATTCCCCCCTGTACCCCGACCCGGGTCTCTACCCGAGTGGAAGGCGCCATTGCTCCCTGTACCCCTCTCCATGTCTCCACCCGAGGGGAAGGCGCCATTTCAGTATGGCCTTGACTTCAGCAAGGCTTTTGACAGTGTAGCCAGTAACATCCTCATGTACAAGCTCAGGAAGTGTGGGTTAGATGAGAGGGGCAGTGAGGTGGATTGAGAACTGGCTGAAGGGCAGAGCTCAGAGGGTCGTGACCAACAGCGCAGTCTGGTTGGAGGCCCGTAACCAGCGGTGTTCCCCAGGGGTCTGTGCTGGGCCCAGTCCTGTGCAACATATTCATCAATGACCTGGGCGAAGGGACAGAGCGTACCCTGAGCAAGTTTGCTGATGATACCAAGCTGGGAGGAGTGTCTGATACACCAGAAGGCTGTGCTGCCATCCAACGAGACCTGGACAGGCTGGAGAGCTGGGCCGAGGGGAACCTCATGGAATTCAACAAAAGCGAGTATAAGGTCCTGCCCCTGGGGTGGGACAACCCCACGCACCAGTACGGGTTGGGGTTTGACCTGCTGGAAAGCATCTCTGCTGAGAAGGCCCTGGGAGTGCTGGTGGGCAGCGAGGTGACCATGAGCCAGCCCTGTGCCCTTGTGGGCAAGAAGGCCAATGGTACCTGGGGTGCATTAAAAGGAGTGTGGCCAGCAGGTCGCAGGAGGTTATCCTCCCCCTCTGCTCCATCCTAGTGAGGCCACATCTGGAGTGCTGCGTCCAGCTCTGGGCTCCCCAGTTCAAGAGGACAGGGAATTGCTGGAGGGAGTCCAGCGGAGAGCTACGGAGATGATCAGGGGACTGGAGCATCTCTCTTCTGAGGAAAGGCTGAGAGACCTGGGTTTGTTCAGCCTGGAGAAGACTGAGGGGGGATCTTATCAATGCTTATAAATATCTGAAGGGTGGGTGTCAAGAGGATGGGGCCGGACTCTTTTCGGTGGTGCCCAACGACAGGACAAGGGGCGATGGGCACAAGTTGGAACACGGGAAGTTCCACCTGAACACGAGAAGAAACTTCTTTACTGTGAGGGTGCCAGAGCAGTGGAACAGGCTGCCCAGAGAGGCTGTGGAGTCTCCTTCCCTGGAGACATTCAAACCCCGCCTGGACGCGGTGCTGTGCCCCCTGCTCTGGGTGTGCCTGCTCAAGCAGGGGGGTTGGACAGGATGGTCTCCAGAGGTCCCTTCCAACCCCCGCCATTCTGTGATTTTTCCCGCCGTGTCCCCCCGCGGGTCTCCACCCGAGGGGAAGGCGCCACCGCCCCCCGGCCTGCCTCCCTCCCTCCCAGCCGCCCCGGGGGAACGGGCGCAGCCCCCCGCCCAGCAGCCAGGCCTCGCGGGCCGGGAGAGCCCCGGGGCGGGGCGGGGCGGGGCGGCGGCCCCGGCGGAAGGGGCGACGCCGGCGGGGCGGGCTCTGTCGCCTCCTCGGAGCGGAGCGGAGGGGAGCGGAGCGGGCGCCGCTCGGCAGCCCCCGGCGGGCATGCCTCCGCCCGGCCCCGGCGCCGGGGCCTCCCGCCTCAGGGAGGCGGCGGGGAGGGACCCGCTGGCCGCCGACCTGCGCTGCAGCCTCTTCGCCGCCGCGCTGCAGAGCTACAAGCGCGACTCGGCGCTGAGGCCCTTCCCGGGCCGCTACGCGGGCGGCGACACCAAGGACTTCGAGGGGCTGGTGAGTGCCGGTGCCCCCGGCCCGGGGAGGCGGGGGGGGGTTCGTCCGGACCGGGAACGCGGCGTTCGGCCTTCGGAGGGAGAAAACAGCCTCGTGAGGGGGCGAGCTGGGAGCGGGAGCGCAGGCCGAGGGCGCCGGGGCCGCTGCGGGGGCCGCTGCCCTCCCAGGCCGGGGCAGGGGTTCCAATGAAGCAGGAGCAAGCGTTGATCCAGCCAGGCAATCCAGGTTCTAAAGTACGTTTGGGATTCCGACCAGTAAACCCGCCCTTGGGAACTTCCAAATCCAGCGTTGGGATATGAAGAGCTTGCCCTACGTGAAACTGAGGCTAATTTTGAAGGGTTTGTGCGTTACACGGCCCCTGTGCCTGTCCCTCTGCAGATGCTGCGCTGTGATGGCTTGTTTTCTTTCAGGACCTGAGTTTGTTTGGTTATTCTTGTATGTACCTTGCAGATATTCTTCGTAAATATAAATATTTTATAACTTGTCTGGTATTTGCTTTTAGAACAAGTGACAAACTTTCCCACAAACTGGATAAAAATGTTTATATCTCAGAGCAGAAACTGTCTTTTAGTTTACAACCTACGAGGGTGAAATATTGTTTTGTTTTCACTAGAGGGCTCTGTTTAATCATCATCAAAAGAAGGAGCCTGTACTAAATGCCTGCCTTGTTAGCTTGCAGATACCAACGCTCTACCAAGCCTGAAAGAACTTCTGGAGACTGTTCCAAACACAGAGAAAAGGACCTGGGATTTGTTTAGTTGGATTTTATCATCTAAGGTCTTCGTGATACAAAGTACTAAGAAACAGGAGGTAAGTCTGAATTCTGAAAGTCTGATTAGAATTTGTCTTTTAAGGCAAACTTGCGCTTCAGAAAGCATTTCCTCCTGCCAGAAGTTAGTTGGTTATTGTGAGAGCTTGACAGTTCAACATGAATGCATTTTTTTTCTGTATATAGAGGGGGATTTTTTTTTAAATGAAATTTTCGGGGACACTACTTGGAAGAAATAATTATCACTGTCAGTAGTTGATGACGGGCAGCGATTGCTCTTGGTTACTCCCATTAACATAGCGTGTACCTGCATGTTCTGGACCAAGATAGTCCGAATCAAGTGTCATGGAGCTAGGTCCTGCTTCTCACTGAGAAAGACAACTTTGTGCTTCTGCATACTGCCCCAAAAATGGAAAGGTTGAGAGCCACTGAGGAACTTGTGTAATGGGGTCAAAATAGTAGTAGAGATTAGCCGCAAGATGAAAACAACTTCTGTTTTTACTTTTTTTTCCTCTTCCAAGACCGGCTGATGAATATATCGTCTTAGTAGCCAAAGTGGCATGGTCGAATTGTGATATTGTCCTTACGTTATCAATGAAATCATAATCACAGTTCAGGTTTTCTTTCTCCTGGAAAGAAGAATTAGGATTTAGCTTTGATGGCAAGGAACTGCCAGAATTCTCACTGTACATTTACTCCTTCTGAACTGTGACAGTGTTGCATTCTAACGCATAAAGCTTAATCAAAATACATAAAGCAATGTGAAAGACTGAGGGACGGTAAGCAAAATATCCAGTGAGTAATCTAATCCCATAAACCAACGCTCATATTCCTTCCTGTTTTTAAGTATGAGAAGATCCAAGAACTGACAGGGATGTCTGGGGCTGCGGTTCCTGCTCCGGACTACCTCTTTGAGATCGCGTACTGCGATCAAATGAACACCAAGTTTGCCGAGACCAAGGGAGAGCGAGACCTCATCTACGCCTTCCACGGGAGCCGCCTCGAGAACTTCCATTCCATACTGCACAACGGCCTGCACTGCCATTTGAACAGGGTGAGGCTCCTGGCATTGGCACCATTTTCTGCCGGTCACTTGCAGCTAGTGACACTTTTTAAAAATAGGCCCAAATTCCTTTAGGGATATGAAATGTGCTGATGATCTTATACTGCTGTTTTCACTTCAGTGTAGGCCTTTGTGGATGGTTGCGTTGGATTTTCTGGTGCAGCTTGAGGGTGAAAACTGGAAGCAGCATGAAACCCTTTTCTCCGGTGTGACCAATTACAGCTATCCTTTGCTTCTTTGTAAGGAAGTATAATGCCTCTGAAAATACTGGCCTGCCTGACAGCCTGCAGTTGGAGAGTGCCTGTGCACAGAGGAGGAGGGTAGCGGCCCAGGCAATGTAGAGATTCTCTCTTCCTGCCTGGCCTCAAGTTTAGATCAACTAAGTTTTAGATGCTGTTTGCAAATGGAACCTTCTTTAAATGGCCTGGTTAAGGGAGACATCCCGTAGGATTTGCACCTCTTCTGATTTCAGCGGAAAGGCAGATGGGACTCCTGGCTTTTTGTGTCGTCTGTAAAGCAGCTTTGACACAACAGCGGCTTAACTTTCCAGTCAACCTGGACCATGTTTCCCCCCACACACATTCTTTATGAGTAATGGCTTATCAGGTACAGTGGATTTACTGGATTAATAATTTTAGCCAGGGTGGCAAATCCCCTGATTCAAAGTTATTAATTCAGTTAGATTTGAAAGGAATTCACAATTGAAAAGTACTTCCCTCTTTCTTAGTAAAGCATGGATTTAAATGCGAGTAAAGCCTTGTCTTGTTTGTGGAGGTTGGATTATTTGAATGATGGCAGTCTCAATAAATCAGTAAAGTGCCTCTAACAGCAGCACAGTCATGTTGATATAAAATACTTACGCTGGCAAACTAAATCCAAATCCGGGAAAGCATGAATCTGTCCACACCAAGGGCTGTGCCAAGCAGCTAATTTGAGGGATGGGAGAGGGCAGCTGCCCCACCCCGAGGAAGTTGTGCCAGGACAAAAACAGTGCATGGACCAGGCCCAACACGGGTCAGAAAAGCCTTTCTTAATTTACCTTCAGAAACAGAACTGCCAGTCTGAAAGTAAAGAACACTAGTATGTTGTTTATAGTTTGCGCTACAGGATTTTAGGATATATTTCTGCTCCATTTCAGACGTCCCTGTTCGGTGAAGGTACCTATCTTACCAGTGACCTGAGCCTGGCTCTCCTTTATAGCCCTCACGGTCTTGGTTGGCAGCGAAGCGCGCTGGGCTCTATCCTTAGCTGCGTAGCTGTTTGCGAGATCATTGACCATCCAGATGTAAAGTGTCAGGTCAAAAAGAAAGGTGAGCCTATTGCAATAATAACTACGTGTGGTTTGTTTCTTACTTAGCACTTCTCACATTTCAGCTTTGTGCATATATGCTGTCACATAAACATCGCAGCGTATGGAGTGTGGATACCCTTCAGCAGAACCTGGCTGCAGACTGCTTTCCCGATTGACCCACAAATGGGTCAACAAATGCACAACAGCCTTGTTGTCTGTGAAGCTTCTCTTAAAATAGTACATTTAAGGGGTA
The DNA here is from genome assembly GCA_031468815.1 of Morus bassanus. Lineage (NCBI taxonomy): Eukaryota > Metazoa > Chordata > Aves > Suliformes > Sulidae > Morus > Morus bassanus. The sequence goes on from CM062581.1 coordinate 3,691,163, forward strand.
GAAAACTATTTTGGTGGCATCATTTGTTTTTCCTAGTTTCAATAGTATGATAAAATAAAATTCCATGATGCCTGATCATTTCACCTGTGACGGCGGAACAGAAGCATCACAAACGTACCAAGACTGAGCTATGTTAGATGTCCAGGAAGCCTCTGCTCAGTTTGTCCTTCTCCTCTGACTGCTTTCTGCTTGCAGGGCTCAATCAATCCTTCAGTGTTGTTTTTCTTTCCCTCTTAATATTAGCAGCTCCTCAAGCACTGTGTGGGAGACCCGCCTCCTTTTCACCCCGGTCTGGGCCATAATGCCATCCATACCAAGGATAACTAGGAGCGGTATAGCCTCAAGCAAACTTTTCAGTCTATTCTTGGATGCTAAGGGATTCAGGGGAATACCAAGACTAGATCTTTGGTTATCTCATTCCCACTCTTGTGTGTGTATGTGGGGGGTGTTGGTTGTTTGCTTTTTTACAGTCACTTGAAGTTGTGCATCTCTTTTTGCTTTTCTGTTCCCCAAAAGACCACTTCTCTCTTCCCATTCAGATTCAGAAGAAATAGACAGAAAAAGAGCAAGAGTGAAAAACAGCGAAGGGGGGGATGTACCGCAGAAATACTTCGTTGTCACAAACAATCAGCTTTTACGAGTTAAATACTTGCTAGTATATTCCCAGAAACGGCACAGGAGGTAAGAGTTCAGCTGACTAGAGTGATGAGCGTGCTATGACAGCCAGATACGCACATCTCATTTTTGAAAAACAATAGAAAACAAGCAAGAAAGATAAGATGTGCTGCCAGAATTTGGTTTTAGTGTGTTGCCTGTGAAATAAGGCTTACACCGTCATGTTGCCTCTGTCTCACTCTTTGACACTCCCAGGCTCGGCTAAATTTGCTTTTTCACCAGACCTGTAAACACTCAGTATCTTTGAGAGCTCTAATAATCTGTTTGTGGCAGGAAAGAGAGAGTGAAACACTGACGAGTGCAGCTCTTAAAACTAGGGCAGTTTTAACTCTGCTCTTATCTATCCTAAGTGGCAGGATTCACCCAGCAACCGACGTGTGTGTACAGGCCAGGCAGTTTCAGCTTCAAACCACAGAGAAAGGTGTGAACATGGGGAGAAAGGAAAGGATTGTGCAGGGAGACTTAGGGAAGAGGGATGGGGAATCAGGCTTTGTTAGTTACAGGGATTGTGGAACAACTTTCTGGTTTTATTGCATTAGCTTAACCACTCAAAAATCACAAAACCTAAGATACTCTTTGCCAAGATATTCATGCATCTCTGACAGAATTCCTGCACTTTTCCCTTTTCAGGGCTTCTAGTCAATCTTCCTGGTTTTACACCCACCGTTTTGCCATCATGATGATGCTGTACCTACTGCTGCTGATAGCGATAGGGGCCAGCAACTCGCCAACCTTCGTCTACTACTGGCACAGAATGTTTGACCCGGAGAGATGAATTGCCCGAGATGATAAACTGTTATTTTCACCACGTGCCTTAATAATAGCCAATCTGCAATGCACTGCATCTGTTCCAGAGCTCTGGAATTAGAGGTGCCTGGAGCTTACCAGTTCTGTCTCTACTATATTATCCTCATGGCATCTTTCCATTTAGTCTTATTTCTGTGTTCCGGTGATTCATGAGGATGCCCAGTACAGCTGAAAAGGATCACAATGGTGCAGCTTAACATGAATCAGTTGTTAAGGGTCCATGGGAAAAAGTTATTTAAAATTAATGAAAACTCAGTGTGGAAACACTCAGGTGTAACTATTTTCTGTCAAACTGAGGTGGTAATATTTGCACAAGTTTGGAAAGGAGGATTTTTCTGTATGTCAGGCAAAGCAACCTGTAGGGAGTCTTACCAGTTTGTTTTCAGAAACTGAAATTAGTGATGTTTAGCGTGTATCAATGCAGATGGGATCACTTTTAAAACTAACTGGCTTGGGCCAGGAATTTTTATATTTCAGCATAATGATTGTAAGAAAACAACAAGAAATAAAACAACCAAAATGGAAAAAGTTAAATGGTTTCTAGTATTGTTCCCCCCCCCCCCCCCCCCAAAACATCGACAAGGTTTGTGCTCTCAGCCATGATCTATCTTGTCCTTGGTTAGTGTGCAGATCAGACAAACTTAGGCCCTTCAGCATCAACGTTGAATAAGGATTATTCCTCTCAAACTGCCTTCCACTTGTCTTTTCTGCACCGGGAAGAGGGAGGGTGAAGGGTTCCGCTTACGCTGCCACCTGGCAGGCTTTTTTGGGGTTGGGGCTGCCTGGGTTTGGGGATCTGGTTCAATGTTTTTTGCCTGTGTTGAATTGTTTTCAGCCTCCCTTTACAAACAAGTGGACTCACTAGCAGTAACGTGCCAACTATTTCCTGAAACGGTTGTAAGAAATGGAGTAAAATATCAACAGAACTCGTAGGATTGTCTTTTATGTCTGTGAACATTTGTAGTAGAGTTAACTTCATGTGGACTTCGCTTAGGCCTCCACGTGACAGCTTGTGCGCAATACTATATGTTTGTAAGATAGACTGTCCACACTAAGTTCTCGCAAAGAGGTTGAATTTTCTATGGTCAGAATTATGGCAGTTACGCTGTTTGCAAAGCGCTTTGGCCTAATGCTGGTGTGTAAAACCTCAGTATCTCTCAGATTCATCTTTTCTAGTTTTGAAGAAGGGCGGTTTGGGGGTTTGTTTGAAAACACACACGTCCGTAGACACAAGTTAGTCGTGCAACATGAACAGGGTAACACTCTCCCCCTCCTGTCCAAGTCCTTTGCATTTGCTGTTGTTACAAAGCAACCTGCAACTGCCTGAAATTGAAAAAGGAGCAAAGGGCTGTCCTCTGATTAGTGACTGGGCATAGGATAAACTTGATGAAGAGCCTGGGGATTCTAGGTAAAGAAATGCAGGTAAAGATAGGTAAAGGTACGTGCCACAGTTCAAGCTTGCAGTCTAGCTTTTAGTAGTAGACTTGATAAATGCAGGTTTTCATTGCACAGTGAACCCTAACCACAAAAATAAAAATCTCATCACATATTTCCAGCAAATGAGTCTATGATTACTACCTTATTCATTAAATATTTCAAAGAAAATCTCTTCTTTCTCTGATGTTCTGGTACCTAATCGCCAGAAGTAATGATCTGGTAATCAGGTTTTCTAACTCGAGGCTGAGAACAAGTTCATTTACAGCAACCCCTCTTCTTGGTGGAAGGAGCTAGAAGCATTTATTCCAGTTAATTTTGCTGCCAGAACAAATTTATTTATTCACCATATAGCTTGCAAAACAAGATTATAATCCAATTCCCCATTGCCTTTTACAGTCCATTAATAATGCTCACTGTTAAAGCACGTAGCGTTGCCTCAGCCCGAGAAAGGTACGTGCTAATTATGGTGTTGATTTGCAATTAAAATATACATAAACGAACAATTTACAGCAGATTCAACTACTTCATAGTAGTTTACTCCTTGATATTCCAATGCAGAAACTTGAGGTTTGAGACATGCATGGGGTTCCTGGGAGTATTTGCCCATTTCTGGTCCACCTCATCACTTTATATATAAGGTGCCACATATGTGTCAGTTTGGGGGAAAACCACCCAGAAAACCTAGAGGTATTTGATGCTATCTAAAGGGTACTGTGGTGTTAAAGGGCTTGTACATCTGCAAATGAAACATCTTTTGGAACAGATGGGCTGTTGGGGCACTTTGGAAAAGGAGGAGGTTAGGCAGCAGTTGTGGGATGGATGGCTGTTTGCACTGCAGGGAAAGGCACACACACAAAAAAAAAAAAAAAATCGGCTTTTTCTGCTTTGAACAGTTTAAATAGACCCACAAGAAAGAGGTGGCTGCAGGTGGGGGCTCAGTCCTGACAGACATGTCTCGAGTGCCCCTCGGAGGGCTCATAGCCCTGTCCCTCATGCTCCCAGGCCTGCAGGGATGCTGGGCACAGCCTCCTCCATGCTTCAACTCCACATCTGCGGAGCAGGGTAATGCTGTCCTCAAAGGCAATGGGAAAATAAATACATTTAAGGTGGTCAGATTCTACCTTAGCAGGCCAGCAAAATACTTAATATCCTGCTCCCACGCTTGTTTTCTGTGCTCCCTGCTGATTTCAGCATGTGTTTCCCAACGTGGTGAGATGCAGTCAGCTGAATTCATGTGAGTATTGTGCTGAGTAACTAACAATATTATGAATTAACCCAAGGTTCGCATTAACCTCTTAAGCCACTTGCATGGCTCTTTGAACATGCACAGTACTATAAAAATGCTTATGGGGAATGAATCAGGATTTCCTCCCAAACAGGGGACTGCTGCGTCTGAAGCAGGCAGCCCAGGGTGAGGTCACGGAGTTATAAAATTAAAGCTACCTGTGCTTATTAATATGTTTGTTACATTACTGTGGCGAATATTATGGAACTGTTACCGAGTTAGACAAATCCAACCCTGCTGTGACTGCAAGGAGAAGCGTGGCAGCTGGTGTTTCCTGGGGGGAATAGGCAGATTTTGGGGAAGTGGGAGAATTTTCCTCCCATAAGGGGAAATAAATAATAAATATATATATGGAGAGATCTCAGGGGCCAGCTGAGGAGGGCAGGTGCTGTTGGAGACGAAGGTTTGAGGCAATGCAGGGAGAGAGGGAACCACAACAGAAAGTAGGAACACCCCTGGGGCGGGGAGGAGCGAGGCTCCGGGTTTCACGTCCTGATAAGCGACGCAAAAATCCTTTGCTCTCTAAAGTACACATGGATTTAAGAAATGCAGAATCAGAAACGTGGGGACATTCAGACCAGGCCTAGGCTTCAGTCCACCTCTGGCAGGACGCAGACCCAGGTCGATCCCCAGTGACCCAGAGGCTGCCCTGGCTCCCCCGGGGAGGTGCTGCCCGCCTGCTCGCTCCCCCTTCCCACATGCATTGGGCACATGGTTTGGCAGCACGCTCTTCTAGTGACATTTTCCTTCTATCATGAAAGCTGTCGATTTGGGCACTTTGCCCACGCTCCAGGCTTCCCAAAATGTCAGCCTTGAGTGCCAGCCATGGGAGGGAAGATATCAAGAGTGCCTGCAAGCATCCCAAGGGATGTGCCATGCTTCCCCCAAGGACCAAGGTGTGTATCCTTACCAGCATCCTGATTTTCCTACTCTTCACCTAAACCTAAACTTGCTTCTGCCCTGTCACTGTACCCATGGGGCATAAAGGTGGTGGGTCCCTCCCACAAGGGAAAAAGTGCTTTTTGCTCCTCAGAGAAGGTTTCTGAGCCCTTCTGCCGCTGTACAAGAGGGAACAAGTGGCCTAAAGCGTGTGAGCAATGCTGGACCTGTTCTCTCCCACTCAGAAGGCGGCGGACGAAGAATGTTCTTAGGAGATTAAATACACTTTCCTGCTTATTTGAGGCTTGCCAGAAAACCGACACACAAGGTCTGCCTCCCATTAGCCATCATCAGTTATATAAACAGTGAGACCAAATGAGTGTCTGATGAATAAATTAGCTTCCTCTACCACAAGTCATTCCCATCACCTTACAAGAAACTCTTATTTGCACTGGTCGAGCCGAGCCAGCCTGGCAGCCACGAGCCCCACTCCTGTTCGCATTGCACAATTAACCTTGAGCCCAGGAAAGCCAAATGGCGATTACGCATCTCATTGGAGTTTGGATGCTTCCTGAAGGGCTCACACTAATCCCCACCAGCCAGTCTGCCCTCCTGCCACTCTAATTGAATTTTTTTTCTCCTTGGGCAGCATGTTTAGCATAAATGGCAGTTAGCATGGGGAAAGGCAAGTGCTCGACACCTGTCTACAGCTTGACATCACCCTGAGCAATGTGACTTCCCATATCCTCACTGCCCAGCTTCAGCCAACCTGCGGACACCACTTACCACCTTGCTAATTTTAATAATCTGTTAGCTGGGGCACTGGGAGACCAGTCCAGATCCTTTCTGACCAACAGGGATCCATCCCTTCTCGGAGACAGGGTTGAGCAGACTCCCTTGGTGCCCAAAAGAGATTTGCTTTCTTGGAGGGAGACATCTCCCAGCTTCCCTACGCACGCAGCCACAGCAAGTTAAGAATTGTTTTTAAAACAAAGCTCTTTCATCCTGATAAAGTCCAGATACTCATTCAAAGCTGCAGTAGCCACAGAAACGCGCAGGGAGCTGCCTCCTGCCAAGTCCAGAGCTCCTGAGTGCCCAAAGATTTCACAAAACCAAAAAAAAAAGAACCAAAAACCCACCTGGCTCAAAACTGAATTTCTCTTCAAAAGCAAAAAAATGCATTTAACAACAATCAGCACATAACGAACAAATAAATAAGCTGCTATTTCTAATGGCATGAAAGGGAACAACACAGTTGAATAAAGCCACCTCTTCAACCCACACCCAGAGAAGAGGCCTCTACCTTCACAAGCAACTTCTAGCACATTGGTGAAAAGCAAAAAAATCCACTTTACTCACCACAGCTCATCTGATCCCCTCCAGCAGCCTCCCTCACTCTCACAGAGCAGCCAAAGACCACCAGCACCCATGGGTGCCAGGTGGGTGCTGATGGGCCCCTTCACCCACAGGTGCTTCCCATCACCTTTCCTCATTGGGACACCCCAGGCATCACCTGCAGGGTGGCTGCACCCACCCTGCTCGGGGCAGAGATGAGGTGCTGGCATTGGGTCAAGCCATTAAGGTAAAGAAAATGTGTATAAATGAGACAGGGGAAAACAGAGAGGAGAAAATGTGGGGTTTGCTCCTATTAGTCCATGCTGGGGACAGCCCAGTGCGTGGTCTGAGAACTGCCAGCTCGTGCCCTGGGACACAGGGAAAGAGACAGTCAAGAGGGGCTGGGATGTGTCGAGTCTGGTTCTCACTCTCCAGTTACCTCAGATACTCTCTCTTTTGGTCAACCCTGTGTCCCAAATGTAAGGATGTGTTCATATGGCTCCTGTATGTCAGAACAAGGCAGCAGGGACTGTTTTCCATTCCGTCTGTCTCCAAAAGGCAGAAGAAACCCCATCCCATCCCATCCCATCCCATCCCACTACAGTTCTTTGTATCCCTCTTGCCCAAGCCCCACCATCCCTGCAGCACCTTCTCCCTCCCCAGAATGAAGGCAGCCCAGGGGGACTAATGTCCTTGCAGTAGTCACTCCCCAAAGTTTTATATCCTTCCCAGTGCTTCACACATGTCTGTGGGAAAACCAGGTAGGCTCTGAGCCACGAGAGCCAAAATTTCCAGAGATACTTTCCTACAGCAGGTGGAGAAAGTGGAGTAAAACCCTGTGATTGCATGTTTGCAGCCTCTCAGGGTGACACCACATAGCTCTGTGCAGCTCCACACTTCAGTGTAGGTGCAAAGGACACTTACAGATTGGCCATGCTGGGAGACGTGGCCCTGGACCATGGAGGAGCCACTGTGTCTCCTCCCAGGGGTTGATGCTGAAAGTATGGCAGAGGCTTGGTCCCAGAATCAGGGCTAGAGCATGAGTAGGATAAAAAAGGATGGTTTTCTAGTTGTCAGGGGGCTGCCAGAATATGGAAGAATGACCATAAATACCCCCAAATGTTTTTCACCCGGAGTACAGGCAGGAGATACATTCCTAGTTTCTAGCCGGACACCCTCACCCACCAAAGTTGGGTGGCAAACCGCGTTATGACAGTCTCCAGAATGATCCTATGGGACGAAGCAGCCCCCAAAGCTGTGCCTCCCATCTCCCTGTGGGTCCATCTCTTCAGCAGACCGTGTTAACAGTTGTCCCACTGGAGCCCCCTGATGCCACCCCACCATTTACAGCACCATCCTTGATGTTGTTCTCTGAGACTAAGATTGGTTTGTGTCTCCCGTGCCTGGTAATGGCTGTTTCAATGCCCCTGAGACACAACTGCACGTCCTCCCGAAAGGAGGGGGTGTACAGTCCATAAATGACAGGGTCGGTGCAGGTGTGCAGCAAGCCAAAGAGAAAGAAGCTGTGGTTGACATACTCTGGCATCTTCTGGATCATGGCTGGCTGGAACCAGTACCACAAGCCCAGGAGGTAGTATGGGGTCCAGCAGATGATGAAGGTGGCAACAATCACTATGGTCATCTTGAGAGTCTTCATGCGTGCCTTGGAGATGTGGTCATTTTGATTTCTTATCAAACCTGCCAGGGACAGTCAAGAGGATAGCTGGAGATGGGAGAAAACCAGGAGAACATAACCATCCATGACTGTGCTTCTGCCAGAGAGGGGAGACCATCTCATGGTCTGGTCCATGGCCCACAGGAAGCAGAAGACAGCAAGGAGGGAGGTCAATAAGTTTGTGTAAAACCCCTTAGTTGGGTTACCCTTCAAAGGGTGTTGGGACAGACCCAACAATGCTCCAGGCTGGAGCAGATTCAGTCATAGAGTCATGGTGGACATTAAAGGGCTGGGACCTGCTTACCTTTATTGATCTTTAGCTGCTTACTGATCTCCCAAATGATCCGGATGTAGCAAACGATCATGACACTCAGGGGGGTGATGTAGAGCGTGGTGAAGGTGAACATGTTGTAGACGGTTTCCTCCCAGTGTGCTCGGAAGCTCCCGTGAGTAACACACTGGGTGAAGTTCCCTCCTGGGATCGTGTGCAGGTGGAAGAGGAAAAGCTGAAATGGAGAATCAAATAATAACTCAGAGAGGCTTTGCACAGGGCACCATGTCCTGCAGATGCTCCTGGCTGTGCATGGAGAGCACCTCCCTGCCACTGTCAGACTGGGAGAGGCACTCTGAGCACCTAACTCACGGCTATGGCCAGGGTGGATGGGATCTGACAGCTGTGAAATCCCATTTTCTGGCCATACTGAATGTTATTTTGGTCAGGAACTGTCCTGGTCTGCTCCAGCATGTTTTGCACTGGTGCAGTGATGCATTTCTAGGAGAAGATAACCATATGCATGAGCAATAAAAAATAGTGGACACAATTTTTCCCCAGCCCTTGCCATAACACCCTGATGGTGTTGCAATGAACAGGTGCTATAAGGAAGGTGCAAAGCAGCACTGAGCACGCAACACAGCAACCACACCACTTTGCTCAGCAAAGCCAATCTGGTGGTGGTGGAGCCCATGGATTGGGATGGACTTGTTGGGGCTGCCGGGATGGGGAAGCCCTTGTCCAAAACCACCCCAGCCTGGGCAAACCACACAGAGAGGTCACCGAGCCATACCTGGGGCAAAGCCAGGAGCACACTGCTGGCCCAGGCGGCACGGAGCAGCAGTCCATTGCGGCGGCGAGCGCGGGAGAAGGGATGGAGGATGGCTGCATGCCGGTCCAGGCTGATGACCACCAGCACCAGGGCAGCCGCGTACATGGCAAAGAGCTTGAGGAAGTTGAGGAGCTTGCAGGAGATGTCCCCTCCGTACCACTGCACCGTCACGTTCCACACTGCATCCAGAGGCATCACTGCCACTGTCACCAGCAGATCGGCCAGCGCCAGGCTGAGGATCAGTGGCTGCACATGGGATTTCCTCCTCTTCCTCAGCAGGCTGGCGAGCACCGCCGTGTTGCTGCCCGCCGCCAGCAAGAAGAAGATAGCCGTGACAACCACGCGGACCCTCGCCGCTTGCGTGAACCGGGGCTCAACCCAGTGCTCAGGGCCACCAGAGGCCGAGACGTTGGTGTTCCCTTCCGCAGTGGGGCAGCGGGGAGAGGCGGGGAGCTGCTCGTCGCTCATCCCCTGCTGAAACACAAGAGACAAAGTGAACCCCCTCTTAGGGGCTGTGTCATATGCTGCAGCTTCAGTATAAGGAGAAATGGGGAGATGGTGGGATCTGCACCAGGGGCACCAGCAGCAACCTGCCAGTCCTGGCCTGTCCCTGACTGTCCCCTCCGTGGTGCCCGTTGCACCTCCCAGTCACGGTGACACTGCCCAGCTGCACTCTTTGGCTAACCCCTGCCATCGCTATAGTGATTGCTCACACAGACATGTATTTTTAGCTCTTTGCGAGGCAGTTGAGCAGCTGGGAAGCGGGAGCAGTGGTCAGGACCATGGGACGAGCTGCTGCCTGTCAGTGCCTGCCTGGGAATGGCTCACACCAGAGCTGGCTGAGCCTGTGCCAGGGCAACCGTGTTTGGTTCAAGGACTTGTCCTTCCAAAGGGGTTTTGTAAGCAGGGCTCAGCTTTTTAGAAACCCCATGGTACTTTCCTTTAGTCTGTTAAACCTTAATGATCCACCTCCATCACCAGCACCAGATCCGGGGCCGTGGGTGGGAGCACTGGGGGTGGCCAGGAGAGGAGAATGGGGATCCCACACTGTCCGGGGACTGACAGCGACTCTCAGGAGAGGATCATGGTGGCGTTTAGGAGCCTGGAGATTCCCTTGACCCAGACAGCACCAGCTCAACACCTCTGTCCCTTTGCCTTAGGGAGGTGAAGCAGGAAGAGGAGGAGATGAAGATAGAAACACACCCACAGAGGAGGTGGCTAGGGAGTAATGAGCAGCGTGGTAGTCCCCCATGGCTTGATTTAGTTGCTCTTTTTTGCCTGAGCGCAACCACTGATGGGGACAACTCACATTTCAAGGGCAAATACTTCCAACTCTCGGGAACACAAGCTGTTAACCATCCCAACCACAGGTAGGATATGTCGCTTACTGTTTCAAGCACCTTCTGGTTTGCTGTTACCAAAATAAAGCATTCCCCACCTTTGCACAAATAACAGGAGCAGCAGAGATCAAATTTGTCTCCCCAGCTCTGTGGGATGGAGATGCTGACACCTTGCAGGAAGCTGCCCTCCTCCAGCCCCACCACCTGCACCCCAAGCCCCTGAAAGCGAGCCCCATTGCTGCCTTCGCCCCCCTCCCTCCCCAAAGACCAACCCAACAAGCAAGCAACAAAAAGAAAAAGTACCGAGCTGCTTGCTGGCTGTCTGGGAGAAACAAGGGAAAACCCATGTCGAGGTCTGGATTTGTCCCAGCTGACGGGAACGTACCTGGCATATGCATGCCCTGATGCCAAGAGAAGACGCTCCTTGTTTTGGCCCACAGGTCTCCCACCACCGCGGTACCAAGTCAGGATGCTCCAGCGCGTCTTTGCATCACATCCCTGCAACAAACCCCTTGAAGAAGCAAAATTTCCCTTTGCCGGCAGCCGAGCCGGGAGCTATGCTGTTTTTAGCACAGGCGTATGCAGGCATCTGGAGATGGCAACGCTGATGCAAACATCCCCTGCACTGGCAAACCAGGAGTGGGACAGGCGGAGGTGGGCACCCACGGGCAGCCTGGCTCAGGTAGTTGCCGGTGTTTCACCCCCAAGCAGGGGCTAGCACCCCTGCCCTTGCAGGCTTAATGAGCTGCCTGATTTCAGGCTTAATGAACAGGCAGCGAGGATGATGTCTAAGCTGCTGCACTGCAAGAAATGGCCAAAATTCAAGATGTTGTGGACAAATGTGGTCCCATCAGGGATAAGTGCCAACACTCCCTGCATCAGTTTTCTATAAATACAGGAAAATGAGTTAATTATCCCTGGAGTTAGTGATGAACATCCTGTTGCTCAGACAACCAGGAGACTCGCAGCACACACAGACACACACACCACACACACCCCCCCCAGTGATGCTCCTGGACCACACAGGTCCTTGGGAGCATCATGGATGAACACAGGTACGTGCCTGGACTGGAAATGCTGTAAGGAGGGAATTAATAAGGAGAAACTTGGGTCATTTTGTCGTTTAATGAGTACACTCTTTCCTCTGCGCTCTGTTAGTTCCCACCTTGTTCTTTTTGTATTTCTTTCAGCGTGGCGCAGTGAGAGCTTTGATGTGTGGCACAAAACCCTGGGAGGGACAAAGAGCTCACAAGGGCTTAAAAAATACGATGTGCAATGCAAGGCCAGGGAGGCAAACAGAGGACACCCTGCTCTTCTGGCCAGCAAAAGTAAAAGAGCTGTGGGGATGATAGAGGGCCAGCTTCAAGCCCCACTGGGGCTGGCGCTGGCACGCATGCTCCCAGGGGTATCACGGGGACTTTAATTACATGCAAACAGACCTTCACATCTCCAGATCTATTAAATTAAGAAGTACACAGTGTACAGGGGGACCGCAGGTCCCAGGCTGGCGGCAGTGGCTCTGCGTTGTTCCCCAAGAGGACGAGGTTCACTTTCTGGGATAGGAGGTTTTCCGTTGTTAAACCTATTCCCAATTATTTTCAGGAGGAAATGCCTGAGCTCTGAGGAGGGAAGATGTACCATCTCTGAGGCTGTTCTGCTTGCAGGAGTGCTCCTGGGCACAGCAAAAAAAGGAGGATTTTTTCCCCTTTGTGGGTTAAAGAGTCAAATTGTGTGGCAGAGAGGCCAGCTCCTGAGACCCAGGAGATGCTGCAGGCACTGGACCACATCCGCCCTTGAGGCATCATATCCATTGGGGTCCCCCAAACCCTCCATCACTTCTGCATTTAACTGTCAAAAGGGATTAGGCTGGGAACTCTCTGCTCAGAGCTGCAGAGGGCAATTTATGCGTTCAAAGTTCTTTACATGCAAGGCAAAACAGAAAAGCAGACCCACTGCTGGCACTGCCAGCCCTCCACTCAAAATGTGGTCTCACAAGCTGAGAGCAAAGGGACATTGTCCTGCTAAGACCAAGTTTCAAGGCTGCTTAACAATCAACAATATCCCTCCGGAGGGGGATACCAGCCCCGTGATCCTGCTGGAGCCTGGCTGAAACCCCAAATCCACCGCGAGCAGAGCGGGAGGGCAGGTGCCCAGCAAGCACCAGCCGTGCAGGAGGAGACCATCCCCATCACCTCCTTACCTGGCCAGAGCATCGCCCACCGGTGCAGCATGAAAAAGCCTGGTCCCTGGGGAAGAAAAAGCACAGAAACCACAAAGAAGTTGGGTGGAAGCCCATTTATTACAGCAGCTGCCTCCTTCTTGCATTAGACTCCTGCTTAAAGCGGAGATTAATTCGGCCCCACATGCTCATCCTTTTTTTTCCTTTCATTTAGCTCTTTGCACCTGCACTAAAGCAATTAAATAGCGAGTCAGGAATGTATTCCCTGTTTGTCCTCCTTCCCAGCTGGCTGCCTCTTTGTCTGGAAATGTCCTCTCCATCCCCGACTCTATGATGTAAGAGAGGGACAGGATTTTTCTTAGGAACTGTAAGCCTCACTCATGCCACAACAAAGCCCTTGGTCCCTGTTCAGACAGGATTTTTTTAGCATGCCATCACGCAGAAATGTCCTGGGCATGCATTAGCAATAAGTCTTATTTTAAGGGTGGGGTCCCTTATTAAAATGACTATTTTTCTCTGGTGTTTGCACAGTAACCCCCTTGTGTTTTCTCTTTTTTTTTGCTTGTCTCCTCAAAGGTCAGCTTGGATGTCGTCTGCTCAGCAGCCTTCAGCTGAATCTCTGAACACTGGTTTAACCATCAGAGGTTTTTGGTCCCCAGGATTAGGAAACAGTGCTGGCAGGCCAGGCTTGTTTCCATACCTCCTGGCTCAGCTCTTTCCGAAATCCCCTCCTTTTGGGATGCTGCCCTAGTACATCCCCGGAGCTGCAGCCCAGCGCTGGGTCACGGGGAATCAGAGCATCTCCAGGCTCCCCAAATAGGACTTTTCTCCCCACATCCATACAGATCATCCCAGCTTGCTGGAGAAAACAGAAACCAGAAAGCCACAACAGGTAGCACAGGCCCAGTGGCAATTTTTTGCACGAGCAGATCTTGAACAGAAGCACAATGCTGTGTTTTTCCATCAGACATCCCACATAAATTGGGATCTCATGCAGGGAAAGCAGCACAGGATATAATTTCCATTAACCTAGTGCAAACGCAGGGCAGGGAACCTGCTGCCTTTTATCCTAATAAATCACTGCCGGGTTCTTGGCTTCACGAAAGAGAGAAAAACTTGTATTTTCACCTCCAAGAGAAACTCCTGCTGCTAGGCATTACAGGGGGGTAATGATGGCTCTTCTTCAAGTAGAGCCATCCTACAGCAGCACCCATCACTTGCACCCTTGTCCTCAGCACCATCATCCCAGGCAGGTGCTTCTGCCAGGCTGGCTGTCCAAAAATCCCCCCTAGCTCAGAAAAAACTCATAATTTCAGAGTTTTTAATGCTGATTTTTTTTTTCCTTCAATATTCTCCTCCTCCTCCAAGCCTTGAATTGTCTCAGGAGCAGCTCGTCCAAGGAAATTTTTGTCTCATACTGGCCTCGAAACAGAAAGCCTAGTCAAGGACATCTGACATGCAATGTTTTTGTGAGTAAATACCAGCATCCATGAAGTCATTTCCCGGGCTTAGAAATGAGCTCACCTCTGGAACGGCTTCTCTTCTTACCCAAAGTTCACAAGTCAAGCAGTTATGAAGCTCCCAGTTTTCATCCTTCTCATTAAAAAAAAAGCATCGGGGCTGCGTGCGGTGCGGTGCTGCCTCCGGCTGTATGCTACAGACGGACCTTGGGCATCTGCTCTCGCGGGGCATCACCCTAAATTCCCCGAAATCTTTGCAGCAAAAGGCAGAGGACCAAAGCTCAGCGGTCACCGGGGATAAACCAGCGGCTCATTCTGCCTGCTCACCCGGCCCTGGCCGCTCTGCCGAGCCTGCCAAGAGGGACGATAATTGCTGTCCCGTGGGGATAATCTGGGTCATCCCGTCCCCCTTCTAAAAGTCCTTGTTTAAAGCAGAGGGAGGGATCTCTCCTGCCCACCAGGCTCAATATCTTGGTAAACTGTGTCTTTGGGCCATTTCTTGGTGAAATAACATGCTGTTTCTGATTCGGCTTCATATATCGGAGCCTCGCTGCAGCCCTTGCCAGTAAAAGCCCTTCTCCAGGGGTTATCATGCCATTGGACAGTAGTGCTAAGAAAAACATGCTCTTGATGTTCAAACCCACTGCAGTTCCTATGTTTTAATACCCTGGCTGGTGCTCCTGGTGTTGCTGAGCCCAGCACATCACACTGGATGTCCAAGTCACGTACCCAGCCAGGATAGTGTAAAGTACAAGGACCCTGCTGGCAGGGGAGCCCGGATGTCCAGAGCATCATTCCCAGAGGTTTCCCAGATTTACATCTTCCCACACGGAGCAGCAGCTCTCGGGGTCTTTCCTCCATCTTTCACCAGGACATCTCAACCAGAGCAAAATCCCCCTTCCCCATCTCTAAACTAGACAAGAGAGAAGAGTGAATTTATCACCCTAGACCAAACCCTTCATTCAAGCTCCAGAAAACGTGGTGGACTTTGGTGCCGAGCCCCTTCTGCTCACCGCCAAGTGATAAAATGCAAGTGTGCATTGCTGCTCCACCCATGGTGCATCTTTCCCACGGCAGTTTCGCTTCCTTGCCCAGGCTGGAAACCCCAGCTGGGGGGATTTATTTGGGAATTCTCACCCGGCACCCCGGTCCCGTGATGCTCCTGTCCCCAGTAAACCAGGAAAATCACCCACAGGCTCAATGGAGAGGCCATGGGTCCCCTTTGACTCCAGGATGTACCAACCCAGCCACGGCTTTTGCTGCCCTAACTGGGTATTTTGCTTGAGCTGGAAGAAATTATGAAATCCCAATATTTTCATTGTGACTAATCCACGGAAATAAACAATTTTGCCCTTGTGTTTGGATGGGTTTTAGTTGCACTCCTTGTCTTTGCCTGTTGTGCCCTCTTTTATCCTCTGCTTTTTTTCCCTCCTTGTGGGACCTGGCCATTGCGTTGCTCCAGACATCAAATATCCTCCTCTCTCCATGCTCCCAGATTGGATTGTGTGCCTCAAGACCATGCTCACTGCTCCCTTTGGATGCTCCTTCCCAAACACAGGCCAGGCTCGAGGGCTGATTTTCTCTGTTTCGCTGGGGGAGAGGTGAGATGTGGGGAAAGCTGAGATCCCCGTGGGACCCTCAGCAGCATTACCCAGAGCCTGCAGGAGCAAGAAGCAGGGAAAAGCTCCTCCAACACCTCTTTCCCCTGTGCTTGGTATCCCCAAACAGTTTTCAAGGCTTGAAAACACCCTTGGGTGAGCTTCAAGTGGCAACACAACTCCTTTTAGGAAAGGATCGGTGGCTCAGCAGGGAGAGATGCCGTTAATGCTGAATTAAATGAGCCAGAGGAATATAATTTCTGCTCCCCCACCCTGTTTTTACCCTCCTGCAAGAAACCTGCTCTGAGCCAAGCCCTGGGACTGCGGGAGCCCTGGTGTCCCTTGGGATGAGCGTCGGTGCTGACATCTCCCCCCAGCCAGATTTGGACTCCTGCGGAGGTGTTTCTGGGAGGCAGTGCTCTGTCTGATGCCAGGAGTGTTGCACCAAGTTTCTCTTGGGAAGGCCTTATCTCCCGTGCTGCCTTCCCAACCTGCTCCCAGCGGTGCTCACACCGGGTGGCTGCCAGCCCTTCCCTTCAGCAGCGCTTGGCCCCCGCTGAACACCTCTGCCTGCGCTGCTGGCAAACGCACATTTACCCTCCAGCGAAAGCTGATACAGCCCCAGGGGGAATCCCAGCAGTGCCAGAATTAGCTTAGCAGAGACCAGCTTTTCCAAGCATGCCCTTAGCACGATGCATGAGGTCGTGAGATATTTTACGGCTCCGGTTGCCCCCTTGACCACAGGCGCTCTGGGAAGGGGAGGCGTTTCCCTGCCCTCGTTTGCTAGCATGGGTGCTGGCAAACTCTTTTGGAGCTGAAACTCGGAAGCAGGTGGGCCCTGATTAGCCCAGCCACATTGCTCAGTGCAATAATGAACCTGAAATAAATTCACGCGTGGTTTAACAAGGCGTCCCCCACCACCCACCTGGCTCCATCCCTTGCACATTTTCTGCCCATCCCAAGTAGAGGCTCATCCACACACTAAAAAGCAGCTTTTAACCTGATGCTCCAGTTTCACTGCCAACAACAGATCCTCTGGTCCGGCTTGCACAGCCTGTGCGCTGCCAGTGCACATCATCTGGGAATCGCTGCAGAGCAGGAGGGAGACAAACCACAGGGTGCTGGAAGACCCGAGCCCCCCGCAGCACGCTCGCAGGTCGTGCAGGATTTTGCCATTTTTCGGAAAAATTGGCCAGTGCTTTGCTGGCATAAATCAGCTGCAAACCGGCTCACCTTGACATGGTCTATAGCAAAAAAAAATCAAGGAGGAAAAGGCACAGATGAGACCAGGGACCACCATCCCACGGGTGGGAGGCTGCCCTCCCCACCAGCATGGGTGCACAGCCCAGAGAGTATCCGAGGCCAAAGCTAATGCCAGTAAATGAGAGCAATAAATTAAGGATTTCTTCAGGAGCAATTAATTGCCCAAAGCAACATGCTACGACACAGGACGGTCTTTGTCCACCAAGTCCTGTCCAGGGCTAAAGCAAACAGCTGGCAGGCTGTGGGTTCAAGCTCTGCTCCTGCTCTTCCTCCGCGGTTTAAATGTCCCCATTGAGGTGCTGCCTTGGCTCTGGCCTGACCGTATTCCCATCGCTCCCATTTGCATCCTGCAACCGCATTTCCATCACTGATACAAGGTTGTGCAATAACTCAGGCCCTGCTGCTAGCCCGCACCTGCCAGCAGGATGTGCCTGGCAAATACTGGCGTCGCACCGGCACATGGCACTGTGATACTGCCCTGCAAGTGTCCCTGAGGAGTTAATGCTCCAGGCATGGTGCAGGGACAGGCTGGGATATGCATTACTCATGGAGGGCTTGAAAATAACTGCCTTCTCTGTCTTGCAGACCGTTTCTAAACAAGCCAGAATTCTTATTTTACCCAGCTCAGCAATGCAATTAAAAAGGGATTCGCTATTGAGACACTTTTGGTGCTCTCATAGTATCTCCTATCTCTACTCTTCCAAACTCTGATGGGGAAGGAGAGACAGCAGGGGTGGACACGGCATCCAGGAGGAAAACGCTTCAGCGATCCAGGATAACCCAGTAACCGGTGAACCCCAGTCCAAGCGATGTGGGTCTGGACGCAGGGCTGTATACGTGCAGCAGGGATGCAGGTAATGGTCCCTGGGCACTCAGATAACAGCCGTTCCCTGCAAAAGCACTAGGAAAAGCCCTTTTCCTTGACAGCTGTGATCACAGAACAGGGGCCACCCCCTGCTTTACATTCCAGGGGAGGGGTGGGGGGGTGTCAGTTGTGTTGTGCCAGTGCCAGCAGACATTTGGGGGCTGGCTGCCTGTGGCTGGACCCCACGAGCAGCATGGCCGCAGCCGCTTGCTCTCCCCCAGCTTCCAGCTCTTTCACCGCTCCAGAAAAAGCCTTCCCGACCTCCAGAGCTAAAATCAGTCTTTCCCTGGCTCCTGGCTTTCATGTCATCCTACCTCTGCAGTGCTTTTTGCATCTGCTTCATAAATGATGTACAGGGAGCTGAGCACCGCCCAGGCACGGTCAAGGCTTTAGCTCCTAAGTAAAACTTTCCAGGGGGGAAAGGTCCGCTTGCTCCTGTCTCCCAGCCACAGCCTGTAAATCCTCATCCACACAATAAAAACAAACTCCAGTAGTTCATTTTTTGGCCTCTTTGCCAAAGCTTTTAGGCAGCTGGAGTGCGATTTTGTGCTTATGAAGCGGTGGAGGAGGGCTTAAATGAAACAATATTGCGGTGGCTGTGAGGTTTGCTGGTGGTTCAGAGCTCAGAGTGAACCCCGGGGACCCGCCACATCTCCAAGTTCTCCTACAACCATGGAAATCGCCAGTCCAGCTCCTGGGATAGCAGAACAGGATTTAAAAAACAACATTAGCCACCCCTGGAGCATGGCTGAAGAAGTGCCGGGAGCCAAGTGCTTAATGAAATCCCAGCTCCCTGCTCGCCCTCCTAAACCACACAAACTTCCCCAAAGCGTTTGGGATGGAACAAAGTCATCAATCAGTTATTTTAACTCCCATCTCCGTAAACAGGAGCGAGCCCAGAAACACACAGCAGGGGAAAATAACCGTCAGCTTCCTTCGGTGGAGTGAAAAGGGTGCAGGGAGGGAGGACGGGGGCAGCCGGCGGGGAGCCGAGCACAGCATCGGCCCCAAAGGACATATCATCGACCCCATAGGGTATTTCATGGTGCCCATAGGATATTTCACGGAGCCCACAAAGCATTTCACAGACCCCACAGCCTGGAAATCCCACACGCAGCCCTGAGAGCAGCCCCACCATCCCTGCCGCTCTCCCAGCACAGCGCAGTCTGCTTTTGGTGACAGTCATTCTGCTGATGCCGTATCAGAAAGGGTGGGAGGCACAAATAGCCAGGATGAGCATCAGTAGCCTGTTTTCCCCTGGATTTATTACAGGGGCCTGAGAAGAGCAATGGAGACAACCATGGAGGAGCGTGAAGAGGGAGGTGCTGTTGCACCATCGGTTATCACAGTCCTCTTAAGCCACCCCATCCTTGGCACTGCCTTGGGGAAGCATTGAGCATGTCAACATTTGCATAAATATGTTATGGCTTTGTAATTACACATTGGTGATGAAACCACAGAAAAATCCCATGAGAGCCAGGCAGGGTCCCTGAGGGTTAATCTGGGAGGGGAATGCATCTGTGAGGCCACGGCTCTGCTGCACTGATGGTTTGGTTGGAAAACACCAGCCTTGGAGAGCTGCACCCACAGCCAGAAATATAAGAGCAGTTTGGTCTCGGTTGCATCCTTTCCCACCAGCCAAGGGTGCTACAGTCCTGCAGAGCGATGGCCTAGCTGCATCTGGGCACGGGGCAGCATCTCCCTTGTCCCCTCCACCCCACAGTTCGGGGCTTCGTCCACCTTGGGCGGGTGGAAAGCAGCCGAGCATCTCCCGAAGCTGCAGCGCAGCTGGTGGCACTCAGCGTTGGAAACATCTGGGACTCTGCTTGTGCTGCTCCATCCAACGTCAGCCACATGCCGGAGCTGCAGCAAGGGATGGCCAAGCCAAGAGAGGTTGCGCAACCGGACTGTTCTAGAGACTTGGTTTTTGCACGAACTCACGTGTCCCAGACCTGCTCCTGAAGTCACACACGTGTATCCTGAGCTTGTCTTGCAGGAGTCGTGCCGGGGAGGAGACACCTATGCTAAGGAGGCTGCACAATCCTGTGCAGAAACGCCTGTGGCTGCGCTTGGGCTGGAGCTAACGCCTGGTTTCCATAACATAAAAAATAACATCTTTTGCCTTTTGCAGAAAAGCATGTTTCTTTACCCTGCAGCGCAACCCATGGAAATCACTGCCAGCACATGCCAAGCAGCCGGCAGGAGCGGAGCCGCCTGCTGAGGCATCAGTGCTGTGCTAGGGACAGGCCGGCCTCGGTGGGGGTGGGTGCCATCCGGGGAAGACGAATTCCTTGCTCTCAGTCTCGGCACCTTTCCCACATCTTGTCCTCATCACGGCAGGGAAATGCGGCTGAGCTGTGTGTTTATCTCGCAGGTCCAGGGCCTCTTGCTCGCCAGGTGCTCTTTGCCCACCGGATAAATATTCTGCCATTTTTTGGCGTATCTTAAGTGTTTTTTCCTTTTCCCTCGTAAACATAAACAGGAGCCAGTGCAGGCCACCTCCCATTATTTTTTAATGTGACACCTTGATCGATGTTCCTCTTGTACCGCTCCCTCTGGCAGCAGGGCTGGCAAGGATTACTAGCAGCCCAGGACACCACCAGCATGTCCCGCTGGCCACTGGCCGCCCTGATGCCCATCTCCATCCTTCAGTGTTGGCTCCCGCCGTGCACCGCACACGCTTCCACACCACGCTCCTGCAGCAAACTGGCAGCATGGTCCCACAGTGCCCGGGGCTGCATGCATGGGTGGTACCTGCTCGCACGTGGCCACGTGCTTCGTGCAATACCCTAGAGCCCTGAGCCAGGACCAGCTGCCACGAGTCACATGGGAATAACGAGGCTGCAGAGGGAGGAAGGTCCTGGGGGGTTAAAGCCAGCCTGGGGCAGGCAGAGAGCTCTCATCAGGGGTTGTTGCTAGATCTCCCCATGGCTCTAGTGAGATGTAGTCACATTTATTTGCAAAGGTCGTCGTGCCTCTGCAGCTTTGTGCTACCCCAGGTGTCCAGACCAATCCATCTGGCTTTGTCCCACATCCTCTCATCCCCACAGCATCCTTATTTGACCCCTGCTAGAGCCAGCGCCGGGGCAGAGGCGAGCAGGCACTGTGGGCAGCATGGGCAGCATGGGGGATGGCACCGAGCCGAGTCCTGCCCCACACCTGCCAAATGTGGGAACCCCACGAGCAATGCTGTGTTTGTCCCAGACCAGGAGAGTGCCAAAAAGCATCCCCAAAACTCATTGCACCGCATGCCTGTACGCTGTATCTCCAGCTTCAATGCTCACCAGCATCTATTTGGGATCTGGACCCAGGGCGAACCCCTAACAGGGTTGTTGCCATACTGGGATGTGGTGCCCACACCGGTATGTGGTACCCACACCATGCCCTGCCCTGCCACCAGCAGCACCCTGCCATGCTGTGGCATCGCCACCAGCCGTGGTGGCTGCTGTTTCACCAAGGGTTTGTGTTTACCATCACCTTGTTAAGGGATTATTCAGCCTGCGGTTTCCTTGCTCGTCCGATCTGTTTTTGCTCGGCGGACGGTGGCTCGCTGCCATCCCCTAAGCTACACGCCGGGCTATATAAGCGACCTCGCTGCCTTGGCTGCGGGGAGGCTCGCACGCAGCCCGGCTCAGCAGCAGCGCAGGGGAGGTTTCGGTAAGCTGCAACTCTCTCTCTCTTCTTCCCAACCAGCTGCAAATCCTTTAATCCACGGCTGACAAGCCCCTGCCTCGCCCCCGGACCGCAGCTTGGCTGGCGGCTCCACAGCGAGAGGACGAGATTCTCCTTAACTGGGGTTTTTATGGTTTTTGTAGGTAAGAGCAAAACAAAAAAAATCCAACCCTGCTAAGTTTTTCCCTTTCGTCGCAGCTAGCAGTTATATAATTTTGCTGTGTTATTAAGGCGGCGTAATTAAGAGCAGCTGTGATTGAGGGCGAGGTGGAAATTAATTGATGGGCAGATGAAGGCGCAGAGGCTGTGGGCTGGAAAACATCGGTGGGAGTGCAGTTTTCCGCGTCCCGCTTCTCCCCTCCTCATCCCAGTTGATGGGTTTGGGGCAGGGTTAGGGGGACAGCTGGAGCAAGGGGCTCAGGGGAGCACGGTGCTTTGCTCACGCAGGGCTGTTTGATCTCCCCCGTGGCTCCGTCCTGCACCGGCTCCCCCAGCCCCCTGCCAGAAAGGGGACATGGGTGATGCTGAACCCTCCCCATCGCTGGGATCTGGCACCTTGAACCCCCTCTTTCCCAGCATCGCATGTGCCGGGGAAAGAGGGACGCATCCCATTCCAAACCCAGCACCGAACAAGTCGCAGCCAGCTCCCAAAATAGCCGCTGAGTGGGAAACAGGCTTTCAGCCTGGATTAATTTTTCCTGGTTATTGTCTGGCTGCAAGTTCATGACCCCACCGTAAACCCACAAAACACTGCTCATGTGTTGCTTGTTATTTTTGCTTGACTGGGATTTGCTGAGCCATAATCAAAGTATTTCCTAGTCCCACATTCCCTGGTCTTGGAGGGGATGGTTAACACTGCTTACAAATAACAGGGTGTTCTTGCTGCCGGCTGCTCTTTGTCAGCCTCATTTTATGGGTAAACTGAGGCACTGAAAGGCTGAGGCAATATTTCTCCCCCCCTCAAGTTCATCAATTTGGGGTGCATAAAATAAAGCACCTGTAATTCCGCCTGGCGTCACTCGGGATAACATCAGCTCCATGGGTACCTTCAGCAATTAAATACCCAAATGCTTGATGCTGCAGGGCTAAGGAACTCACTAAAACAAGATCTGAAGTAACTGAGCTGGGGAAGAGCAACACAAAGCCTCAGTCCCTCATCTCTGCATGCAAAAATGGAAAATATTTGGCTTCTTGCTCACATTTGCAGCAAAGGCTTGGCTTGTGCATGGGATTTTCTGCTTTCAGAGGCGCTCAGGAGCATTCCCCCTCCCCATGCTCCCGGGATGTACTGGGACGAGCCGCTATCCTTGCACCAAACCCAGTTTGCAGGCAGAGGGATGGAGGCGTGGAGATGTCCCTGTTCATGTGGGGGGCAGAGCAGGGTGCCCGGGGGCCCGTGGAGCTGTGTGGGCCGCGAGAGCATCCCTGCAGAAGTATTTAAGCTGTCAAAAGGCGCTTTAAGGAGATGTCATTACAAAGCAGCGCTCTGCAGAATAGATTTGGGCTCAGATGTGATGGTGAGAAGCAGAGGGGATGCGAGCGCAGATGCTATTGCTCCCCCCTTGGGGGGTAAGTGGGGGCTGCCGGGGATGGGTGAATGGGCAGGACGTATAAGCAGCCCTGCGGCGTGTTTTGGATCAGCCTGGAGAAGCTCCCTGCAGGTGGCAGAACCCTGGGAGAACCTTGACACGGCCGGGCTTGTCTCCACAGGTCTGGGGAAGGCGTGACACGGCTGTGGCTACTCCAAGAAGCCCCTGGTTACCTCTGGAGACAACAATGATCACCGCAAAAGGATTGATCCTCCTCCTCCTCCTCCTCCTGGGAGCCACGTCTGTTCTAGGTGAAGGTTAAATGTTTCTATTCCCGTCACTGTGCTGTCCCCTGCCTGAGGGCACACCAGCATGAAGGCACGTCCGCCAGTGGCCGCTGAGCCAGCAGACACGGGCGCGACAGCGATGCCGGGTGCTGCTCTGGGTCAGTGCGGCATTCACCCGACCAAACAACTTCCAGACTAGGTCTGGCGCCCGTGCAGCCCCTGGAGCACAGGCAAAGCCTGTCTGTGAGTCAGGCAGCCCCTGGTTGACTGGGGATGATCCCCCCTGCCCACTGGGTGGCCTGGGACCATCCCTGCCTGCTGCCCCCAGACCCCGCAGTGTCCAGTCCGCACCTCAGCTCCCATCCCAGCTCCCTTCTGCTCCAAGCAGACCCACCCTGGCCAGTGCCTTACCCATCACCCAAGCATGAAACAACCCCAGCCTCGAAGCCAAGCCGTTGGGAAGCAGTGATATTGCTCTCCTCCAGGAGAAGATGCTCAGGAGCAGCAGGATCTGTCTGCTGCTGGCTCTGGTGGGTCGCACATACCGAAGTGCTGAGCGATAAGCAACCTGCCCCTCTGCTCCAGCAGGTCTTGCAGAGAAAACCTGTTTGCAGGCTTTTTGGATTTGTTTTCCAAGGCTATAGAGGAATTTTGCCCTGAAGTGCTCTGGCCGGACGCCCAGGGATAAGAACAGGGAGAGTCACTATGTTACGGGGGAGGTGCCCAGAAGCCCTGCTGAGCCCCCAGGAGCTGGGCACAGGTGAGAGCCCGTGCTGGCCAGCTTCGGGCTTAGCTCCTCAGTTTAAATGGGACCAGTCCCAGCAAGCATCCCAGGAACCAGCTGTGACCACCAGCTCCCCTTGGGCACGTGGGTGACCATCAAGTGCAGAAACCAGTCCATGTCCCATAGTGACAACCATCCTCATTAGGTCCAACCTCATCCACCTTGGGTTCGTTTCTCCCTGCACAGTGAGAGGCAGGATATATTTTATATCTCCAGCTATAAAAAGATGATTTTATTTGGGCTGCTCCAACACAGAAAGCACAAAAAAGTTTTTCTTGGGCGCTAAGGGAAATGGCAAATTTGTATCATACCTGAGCCACAGTGATGCTGTGGGACATCTCCATCACGCCCTTCACTCGGCATCTCCTGCACCGCATCCCACAGGAACTCGAATCAGCAGCCACAACCCAAAGGGCAATCTAAAAAAAACTGAGCCTAAGCATGCCCAATCCCTTGAATCTAATTAATTTATTATTAATCTAATTTAATCTCTAATTTATTAACCCTTAGGTCAAAGGCTTCTGAAACCAGCCCTCAGCAGGATCCAGATAGGACAGAAAACCTTCAGCCCGCTGGTAATGCTCAGCTTGGAGAGTAAGTTATTTCCCAGCTTGGGCGGCTTTCCCTCACCAGGACAAGGGGTGTTTGCACACGTATTATTTTTTTCAGCCTTAATTTACAACTGAACGATATTATTTGGGTAGATGAGGACATGTAGGCAGTGGAATAAATGTTAATCATCCATGACCTCCTGTAGGGTTTTAGCTATTGCTGATACATGCAGTTGGCTCCTCTCCTGGAAAAGTGAAGGTCAAGTGCATGACCACAGCCCCAAGTCCCGCGGGAGGCACGCGCGGCCCCTCGCCCAGCTGGAAGGGCGAGGAGAGCCCAGGGATGGGCAAGCACATGCTCTAACCCGCCTTTCCCCTGCCCAGCCCGTCCCCACGCCCGGGACAGTTTGCTACACCATTGCTTTAGGATTAAAGCCCGTGGGGCATTAATTACCCACAGAACCCACTCTGCTTGTTAATCCCCGGAAGGTACCCCAACCCCTCAGGTTTACTGCTCAGGGCTCAGGATTTAAATTCCAGGAGGAACTGAAAGGGATGGATGTGCTGATACCGTAGCTGAGGCATTAGGGGATTTTCCCAGCCTTCTGTCCCACTCCCAGCAGCTCTCTTAGCTGCTGGGGAGAACCACTGAAAAAACATGACACTCAGAGAGAGGTCCCCTCCACCTGCTGAGAGGTATTTTTAGGAAAACTACCAGGGAAATTGTTTTCCCGTCAAAGTGGATGGCACAAGGCAGTGGTGCTGAGGCTGGGGCTCGCAGAGCAGGGGTTGACTCCTGCTTGCCTAGGGAGAAATAGAACAAAATCTTGAGTTTTTGACCAATGCAACTGGAAACTAAAGCATCTGCCCTTGGCAGCAGTGAGCTGTAAATTCAGTTTTTGCCTCCAGGAGAGGGTGTGCCAGACCTGGTCGGGTTGAGTAGCCGGGCTCGGAGCAGGCGGGCTGGCAGGAGGAACTGGTGCTTGGCCGGGGGGCAGGCAAACCCTGCCCAAATCACGCTGTGCGTCCTCTGCACGCAGGTACGAGGAGCAGCTCTCACCGGGGAGACCCGACCTTCACCTACACCAGACGCAGTACGTTCCTGCCGGCCGGTGCTGCGGGGTGGCCCTCTCCCTCCCCACGTCCCCACCAGCGCCTGACCCCTTGGCTTCTCCCTCGTCCTCCGCTTTCTGCTTTTTCTGCTGTCGAGGTGCTACCCAGGGCCATATAATGTCATTTTCCTCCACAGGATTCCCCTCCTCCTTTCATCACCAGCCCTGCAGATTAAAGCAGCCGATCCCAAACAAGCTTAGGATCTTACTGAGACCCCACTTTAATTTGTTGCACATTAATTTTCTGCTTGGGGCAAGTCCAGATGGGCATTTATCCATGTGCCACCTGGGATGGGACCATGTCCCCAAGCCCACCTCCTCCTGCATCCCCCAAATTGCTAAATAAGGTCTATGGAGGCACCTCCTGGGATGCTGAACTGGAGATGCCAACGTGCCAACAGATTAAAAACTCGCCCATCTAATCCAAGCACTTGCTCCAATCCAGGCATGACACTTCCGTGGTTGCTCTCATTTAAATGGTCTTTTCCAGCCACTTGCTTTTGTAAGCCAGGGGTTCATTTTCGACCATCACTATTCAAATAGTCCAGCCATGTGCCTGTCAGCCTTTCTAGGGAATAACCCAACCTGGTTTATTACAAATCAGGTGGAAGAGTAGGTGTGGGAGACGACACAGCACACCTTTCCAGGAGACCTTATTTTTAGAAACTTTAGTCACAAGTGCATCCTCGTAAACATTATTAGAACATTGTCATTTAAAAATAAACCCAAACCACAGACTTGGAGCGTATCTCATCCATTCAAAGCAGCTTAAATTAATACCATCTAGTAGCCTTGTTAAAGAAATTCCTTTATAAATCTAACCACATATTAAACTCTCAGTAAACCCTCTTTGTTTTTTTACAAATCAGCTGGCCCCTGACACGCTCAGCCTGCTCGGTAGCATCTTAGGCTTCTGTTTGCACACAGTAAAACTGGTGCTCGCAATAGGACGCACGCTTCCCCTATAGAGAACATATGTTGAAGTATGGTTAAAGACATTCAACATGATCATACCAACAATTTTACCCTCTCTGTTTTGTTTTGTTTTTCTTTTTTATTTAACCACATTTGAAATGCAGGCGAGCATTGCCCCTCAGACAGCATTTAAATGACAATGTGTGTTTGATTTCCTTTAAGCCAAAGTTATTCAACACTAAGCATGATCTGCGTGCACTTTGCTCCCCTCGAGTTTGTCTTAATCATCCTGAATTCAGTAGCCTGCAGGGAATTAAGTCAGAAGCATTCAGGCGCCTCCTCATGCTTTATTTCCCAGCTCCCTGAACATGCTTTGAGTTTGTGTAATCCATGTGGTGCGTAATATCCAAATGCATAGTCTGAGCTATATAGAAGCAGCTAAAAAACCAACTGCCCGGTTTTGGGCAGCCATATGTGTAATGTGCGTCTCAGTAACACACCGCTGATGTTATTCAAGGTCCACTGGTGCAAGATTCAAAACGGTTTTTGTCTCCATGGTCGAAATGGAGCGAGTGCTCAGGAAAGTGTGGCCAAACCGGTGTACAGAAGCGTACCAGATCCTGCCTAGCTGAGCGCCTCTGGGGTGTGCACTGTAATGAAGCAACTGAGGAAGGGCGGCTCTGCATTGGACATGTTTGCTCAGGTGCTCCTATAATCTCACTTACAGGCAGGGGACAATGCCCTGATCTCACCACTGCGTAGGCGTTGTACTCCCTTCACTGCTGTTTTACCGTCTTTCTTTCCCATGCCAGAATTTCATGATGCTGGTGCCTTTCAGAGCAGGGCTGGAGAGTACTAAGGGAGCAGAGCACAGGGAGTTTATAGCCAAATAGCAAGATGGGGGAGGGGGATCCAGGTACGGGTAATCACCAGGGACCCGTAAAGATCCTGGGGATAAAGGAAAAATCCCATTAATTGTGTTGTTACAGCAGCTTTCAAGGTGGAGTCAGCAATTGCAGGCAGCTGCTTCCATGCAACCTCCAGGAAGAAGCGCTGGGAATATTGAATTGCCACAGCCCCTGCTAAAGGGCCTTGTAATTAATTATATTATTCTTATAAGCCCCTTTTAAATAGTCAATGTTTTCTCCAGGAAAGTTGTTTCAGGTTTTCCCTGATTTCTTCCATTTATTTCCAGCTATAAAAAAAAAAAAATTATCAGGTAGCTGCTGTACAGGGATGCTCTGTGATTGTAAAAGGAATGATCTGAGCCCTTGCATTGGGAAGAGACAGAGATTATTATTTAGGAGTCATCACTATAGGTAATGAAAATATTTCAGAATCACTGTTTGGGAGACCATTTGTTAAATCCATCAGATAATGCTCATTTGGCAATTAACCTATGTCTTACCCAAGCTAGGATACCGTTGAATAGGGGAGACAGCTTTTAAGAGAGACCAAAGTCATGACTTTTGGGAACGAGTTGGTAACAGAAACCTACAAAGTTTAAGGCATTTGTATCTGTAATTTTGCCGGGGTTGAGCTGAGAGCTCACATGCTGATCTGGATTCAAATTTTCCTGAAATTCAGCCCTTTGGGGAAGGTAAATAACAGTTCCTAGCTGTAATTACATCCACGTGGCTGCTTTCTACTAATTGTCAGGTTCAAAATGACATCGTCTCTGTGTTTCTAATGCACAGCTGTTGACAATCAGTAAAAATATGTTTTGGATAGAATTTATTCCTTATGCAGTATCTGCCTTACTGCGCCTAAATTAAAAGCAGACGCGAGACCGTGCTGTGAGCGTTACGGGGACTTGGGGCTGCTTTCTGACCCATGTACCTCTCCTCCAGCCTGCAACATCACCTGCCCCATGGGCCGCGTCAACGCCGACTGCGACGCCTGCATGTGCGAGGATGCGACCCTGCACGGGAAGGTCTCTCTTGAGGATGGATCACCTGCTGCCGATGCCCGGGTCTACCTGCAAGCCAAGAAACTCAAGCTGTTGACAACAGCTGATAACAGGGGCATGTTCAGGATCCCAGGAGTCTGCCCCGATGGCAAAAACATCCTTAAAATAAAGAAGGCTAAATATGCAGCAGCGACTGTCACCGTGCCTAAGAGCAACAGAAGAAACCTGGCGATCCAAGTGCAGCTGCAACGATCAGGTTAGCCCCAAAGAGGGAGGGAATGCAGGAGGCTTTACTCAGTAATCAGAAATAAACTGTGATTTTTAGGAAGGGAAGAGTAACGAGATGGCCTTCTCCTCCTCCCGCAGGCAAACCCTACATTTTCAGGAGCCCCGAGGACAAAGCGAGGAGAGTGGGACAGAGCGTGTCGCTCTGCTGCGATGCCATCGGGAGCCCGGCCCCAGACCGCTACCTCTGGTAAGGAACTCGAGTTTGATCGGACAGAAGTCTTACCTGTCCCACAGATGCAATTTTTATCTCTTTACCATCTCCATAAAGGTGGCTTTCTAGCTATAAAACAGCTAAATATGCTGAGAACTGATTGTTGTGATGGTTTCCTCGAGATGTGCAGAGCTGGCGTTTCTTGCACGTCCAGTAATGTCATCTGCAGAGGGACTTACTGGAAAAAAATACAAATAAGAGTTTGAAAAACCTCAGCAGGCACAAGTGGCAGCTCTGCCTGCCTGCCAGCCGCCCAGCAGCCACACCTCACTACTGCCAGGGGAAGGGGAATAACTTTTAGGTGATGCCACCCAGCCAGACTACAAATGGGGAAACTGAGGCAAGAGGTCTGGCAAAATCCCCACGGCAGGATGCAGAATTAGGGCCACCCCTCTGCTCAGGCGGTCAGTCTCTGTCCCTTTAACTGCCTGCCTGTTCCTGGCAGGTACCACAACGGCTCACTGCTGGATCCCTCCTTATACAAATATAAAAACAACCTGATTCTGAAGAACTTGAACAGAGACCAGTCAGGAGAGTATTTCTGCAAGGCCAGCAGCGCCGGGGGGTCGGCAAAGTCCCAATCTGCCAAGCTTGCTGTCATAGGTAAGAGAAAATGTGCACGGTGCTCTCCAAGCAGCTGGGGAGGTGGCAGGGTGCAGAAACAAGAAATTGTGATACATGTGGGAAAGAAAAGTCACAGGAAAAATATTTGGGGTTTATTTCATGCATCCGTTAGCAGACAAGCTTGCATGAGTTGGTTATGAACCAGATGCTCTCTACAAACCGGAGCTCTGGATTGCAGGTGACCTGCCAAACTCAGTCTGCTGGTTTCAGCAGATTTCTCACTGTACTTTCTGCCTGGCGTGTGAATATTTCTGTTTGGTTTGGTTTTTTTTTAAACCCTGGGACACATTTTGGCCTGTCCATAGCCAAAAAGCCAGGCAGCTGCAGAACATCTAGCTGAGGCTGGGTTGGATGGCAGTGGTGGGTATGCAGGAGCTGGGATGCTCCTGTAAACAGCACTGCTCTTAATCCGGTACCTAAAGTTAAAGCTGAGCACCTGCTTCACTGAAACAGAGACCAGACGAATTCAGCTAACCAAAAATCCTGCAAAACACCTGTTTCATGGCGGTGAAAACCTCACTCTTATTTGAAGCAATGTTTAGCTCTGAGGGTTTTCAGACCACATAATGATGACTGTAAAATTATTTCATGCTACTCATTAAGAAATCCTATTCAACAGGAAGACAAGAGGCAGCCTGCAACTCCCAACCCCAAAGCCACCTCATTCGACTTCCACATGACTGCTTCCAAAGAGCAACCAACTCCTTCTACTATGATGTGGGCAAGTGCCCAGCGAAGACCTGCGCTGGGAAGCTGGATAAGGGACTCCGGTGCAAGGACAACGTTGCCTACTGCTGCGGGGTGTCCAAGATGGAAACCAGAGACATCTCCTGCAATGGGTACACACTCCCCACTAAAGTCGTCATAGAATGTGGCTGCAAAAAATGCACCGAGACCAAAATAACAGTTCGAGGCAGAGCCACAGCAGCAGATAACGGTGAGCCACTGAGGTTTGGCCATATCTACATGGGGAACAAGAGAGTGAGTATGACCGGCTACAAGGGAACCTTCTCCATCCATGTCCCCGCAGACACGGAGAGACTGGTTCTAACTTTTGTCGATCGGCTGCAGAAGTTTGTGAACACGACAAAAGTTCTGCCCTTCAAGGAAAACGGAGGCGCTGTATTTCATGAGATCAAGCTACTAAGAAAGAAAGCCCCTGTAACACTGGAATCCACCGAAACCAACGTGATTTCCTTGGGAGAAATGGAAGAAGATGATCCAATCGCCGAATTAGAAATCCCTCCCAATGCATTTTATAGGAAAAATGGAGAAGCCTACAGAGGCAAAGTGAAAGCCAGTGTGACGTTTCTGGACCCAAGAAACATCTCCACGGCCACTGTGACACAAAGTGACCTGAACTTTGTAGATGAGGAAGGAGACATATTCCCACTCCGTACATACGGCATGTTTTCCGTGGACTTCACTGACGAACAGGGCACCGAGTCTCTTAATGCAGAGGAGGTGAAAGTTCATTTGGATGCTGCTCAGGTCAAGATGCCAGAGCATCTGCAAGAGATGAAGCTTTGGTCGCTGAACCCGGAGACGGGATTATGGGAGGAAGAAGGGGACTTCAACCTTGAGAAAAGCAGACGGCGCAAAAGGGAGGAGAGAACTTTTTTGGTTGGGAACATGGAGATCAAAGAAAGGCGGCTTTTTAACCTGGACGTCCCAGAGAGCAGACGGTGCTATGTCAAAGTCCGGGCATACAGAAGCGAGAGATTTCTGCAAAGCGAGCAGATCCAAGGGGTTGTGATTTCTGTTATAAACACGGAGCCACAACCAGGGTTCTCCTCCAACCCCAGAGCATGGGGTCGTTTCGACAGCGTGGTCACTGGTCCCAACGGCGCCTGTGTGCCCGCCTTCTGTGACGACCAAAACTCTGAGGCCTACACAGCTTATATCTTGGCAAGCATGGGGGGCGAAGAGCTCGAAGCTGTGTCCTCTGCTCCCAAACTCAACCCTAATGCTATTGGGGTCCCACAGCCGTACCTCAACAAGCTCAACTACAGGAGAACAGACCATGAGGACTCTAGCACTAAAAAAACGGCATTCAGCATTAACATGGCCAAGCCAAGCCCTAATTCCCCGGAAGAGAACAACGGCCCTATTTATGCCTACGAAAACTTAAAAGAATGCGAGGAAGCTCCACACAACGCTGCTCACTTCAGGTTTTACAGGATAGAGGGAGACCAGTACGACTACAACACTGTTCCCTTCAGTGAAGATGACCTCATGAGCTGGACTGATGACTACCTGGCATGGTGGCCCAAGCCCATGGAATTTAGGGCCTGCTACATTAAAGTAAAAATAAATGGACCCCAAGAGGTGAATGTAAGGTCTCGTAACATGGGTGGGACGCACCCACGTACCATTGGCAATCTCTACGGCATCAGGGACGTCCGCAGCATTCGTGACTCAGAGCAGCCAAATGTGTCAGCAGCCTGCCTGGAGTTCAAGTGCAGTGGCATGCTCTTTGACCAAGACCGCGTGGACCGTACGCTCGTGAAAGTGATCCCGCAAGGCAGCTGCCGCCGAGAGAGCGTCAACAGCATGCTCCATGAGTACCTGGTGAACCACCTCCCCATGGCTACAAACAATGACTCCAGTGAGTACACGATGCTGGCTCCTCTCGACCCGCTGGGACATAACTACGGCATCTACACTGTCACTGACCAAGACCCGAGGATCGCCAAGGAAATTGCCCTGGGCAGGTGTTTCGATGGCACGTCCGACGGCACCTCCAGAACTATGAAGAGCAACATCGGCGTTGGGTTGACTTTCACCTGTTCAGAGAGGAGTGCAGCGGAGCAAAGCATCTTCCAGTCTCAGAGGAACTCAGGCCAGCAGTCCATACTGGTTCTGCCAGGGGAGAGCCCCGCATACCGACGGCAGCCAGCAAGCCGCCGAACCACCCAAGGCAGGATCCCGATGAGAGGTCAACGTTCTCCCACATACTAAAGCTGTATCGGAGCCTTCATAAAGTTGCTCACACTTGATTAAATATAATTTGAAAGTAACATCTACCTGCTAATAACCTAATTCAAAGCTGGTAGGTGTCATTATTTTTGAGACATAATTAAGGTGCACTTTTTTGGTTTGGTTTTTTTTTCCCCCCACCAGAAAGGAAAGACATAAGGCAAAATTTGGGGCCAGTAGTGGGTTCATGTCTTATTAAATGCAACCATAAAAATCTTCTTTCTGCCTGACATTAAACAGCTTCATGATAGCCTAAAGGGAAGACTAAACACATAATTCAATTAAGTCATGTACATAAAACATTCTTCTGTTCCGCATCTGCAGACTTTGCCAGCCCAAGTACCTGTACAGTAGTTGGTAACATGAAAAGGAATAAACTGGTTTCCTCATACTGAATTCAACTGCAAGGTTTTGTACTTGAAATGTAAGTATTTTATTTATTTCTAGCTTGTTTTAGAATGACTGTATTCAAGCTAAACTACTGGCAGCTGCATGTCTAAAAACTCACATGCTCGATAGCATGGAGAAGCCATGTGGATTTGTAGGCTCCACATGGATAAAACTACAGTTTCCTCTTGCTTCTTGCATTATTTCACAAGAAAATTCATGCTCCATGATAGGGTAGGTTAATAAAAAAAGTCATTTTGTAACTTCAACAATGCTGTGTTGCTTTTGTGTTTGCCATGCCCAAGTAAACCACGTGTAGAGCTACCCAAATAACCTGCAAAATCTCACCTTTCTGTTCGCAAACAGGTCACAGCTTTATCAGTACAAATCTGATCCTGGGTATGGGTGAGGGGTTTGGTGGGTAGCTGGTGCTCCCCCAGGTCCAGGGCTTGGCTGTGGCACGCTGCAGTCAGGGAATCTGTCCTCATCTTGAGATGCGGAGAGGCAGCAACTGTGCTGGGAGAAGCGGAACAGCAGGTCAGGGCAAGGGATGAAGTAAGGAGAGAGCAGCAGGGCTCCCAGAGTGGGACAAGGTGGGGGGAAGAGAGGGCTGGGAACCCGTGCTTTAAGGATGACAGGAAACCAGGCAATGGGAGGTGCAGAGACAGGGAGGAAGACAGGCTTCTTTCCACATTCAGCAGCAGCAAGCAGGATGCTGCTGGGCAAGACACTGCTCTTAGCTGAAGGTACAGATGGCCACAGAAGGGGTCAGAGAGACAGTGATCCACCTCCAAGTGACCTATCAAGTTGCCCCACTACTTCTAGCATGGAATCAAGGACCTCACCAGAACAGAAGACATCCTGTGTTTACACCCAAACACACCACTGGCAATAAATTTTTGGGGTGCAGGCAAGGAGCAAGCCTCCAACACTGAAATTTCCACCAAGAGATCAGAAGAAGGTGGGCAGTGCTACTGGATGAAAACTGAAATTCAAACACATGCTCAAGCATGGATTTCCCTCTCCTACCTGATCCCCTCCTATGGGTACGAAGCCAGTTCTAGGTCTATGTTGTCTTACCTACAGCCCATTAAGGGCATGGGGAATCTTTCAACAGCCTTTAGCAAGCTTCAGAACAGGTTCTCAGGTCTCACACGGGGGATCCCAGGCATTAAACACAGAGCTGTGCAGGACTGAGTGCCTATGCAACCTGAATTATGCTTAAAAAGGTAAAAAAAACCCTTAATAATCCATGTTTTTATGCAAATTGAGAGTTATCAAAGAGAAGCAGAAGAGGAAGAGCTGTGGAATACTCTGGCACATCCTTTTCATACCAATGAATTTAGACTCTGTGTGTTTTCTTTTGTGTCTAGTCTGCTGCAAGGGCTTGGCGTGAGCTGGGGCCAAAGCAGCCAGTGGGGAGCATTAGTTTGGACCTTCCCACAGAGCTCTTGGCTTGCACTGCAGTCTCGCAGAGAAATGTCTCTTCCCTCTGCTCCCCTCCTCCTTTGCAGACAGACAGCCAAATCTTGAGCTTAGTTTCATCACTTTGAGGGTGAAGTAACACAAATGACTTCTACAGACCAACCCAGGAGATGCATGGATGAAAGCAGGCTCGGGATCTCGTCCCTGTGCTGCATGTGGGCTTGCCAGAGCCAAACACAGCAGAGTACAGGGCTCTTCCTTTTGGGGAGAAGTGGCTGTTTAACAGGAATTAAATGGTCACAGCCCTACAGCCTGAAACAGCAAGAAGCTCTCCAAGTTTCCCCAAACTGTCCCCCACTGCAGCTTAACTCCGACTTGGAGGAACAAACTAGTCTCTGCACTCACAGTCCTTGAGCTCTCCAGGGAGGCTGCTGGCAGGGTACAGTGGATACAGAGAGACAGAGAGGTTTCAAACAGGGGTGCTTAAGCACTACCAACAGAAAACAACCTTGGCCCAACAACTACCACTCAGTGCTAACGCTCCGTCATTACTGATAAGCCACCATGCCAAATACATTAAGAAAGGAGAAAAGCTACAGCAGGTCCTGGAATCCACCACTCACACAAATTTCACGTTATAGTTCAATGGCAGTTCTGACTTTCCAGCGTGTGTTTATGGTCAGTGTAGGGCAATGTCCCTTCTGCAACCTGAAACCTAACCCGCACTCCCATGTATCAAAGGAGAGCATCAGCTGGAGGAATGCAGGAAGGCTGCACTCAGCTCCTCCCTCGGCCTTAGCCTTCGGACCACCAACCTTGAGAAACAGGCTGAAGCAGGAGACCTGGCTCCTAAACTTCGGCAGGTTTGCAGCTAATGGCAAAGCATCTTCCATTAAGGTCACTCAGTTTCCAACCCTCAGATAAATCTGGTGACCTACTCCTCCTCCTGTTTTTAAGAAAGGGAAAATATTGCTTCCCAGAAGCCATGAGGCTGTCAGCAGTTAGGATAAACAAAAGGAGAGAAATTCTTGTCTAGTCTCAACCTTCAAATTATTCAGGGATTTTGCAATCAACTTTTTAAAGACTCAAGTACTCCTGTGATTCATCACAGCTTTTGTTTATTTGTAATTTATTCAGCAGAAAACAGGAATAAAGAGCTTCCCTAGGAAGCAGGGGGAGTAGTAAGGTTTCAGATCATGAAACAGATGCATCTAACAGCGAGTCACCAGCACCCTAGGAAATATCACTCTAACATTTATTTGAAATCCAAGATGAAATCATCCCTATCCAACTCCAGAGCCCTTATGGTGCCCAAACATTTTGCAGTTCTACGAGTAGTTTGGTTTCAGTGATCTTAAGCTGAGCCATAGCGGATGCTGGGTCTATGAATACCTCTGCTACTTTCCCTCTCTTGTCTGAGAGGAGGACAGCTGTTTTATTTTGCTAGTATCACTTTCCAGTTGCTAGGGTGGCTGTACTTGACCTCAGCAGTGGTACTGGGGATTGAATCACCCCGTCTGTATTCCAAAGTCAATCCTGACATGCTATTCCACACCTCATCAGTGAATGCCCTGTTTTTGTTTTGTCTGTTCTGCAAAAATAATCAGATTTTCGTTACCTACCGAGTTAAACCCCTACAGAGATAGGTGAAAGTAAAATTTCCAAAGAGACATTTTGGCTAACAGCTGCCTGGGGAGCACCAATTCCCTTTAAAGCTTCTCTACCATGTCAAAAATAGCACACCAAAGACTTCCTCCATAAAAAACAGATTAATCTTACCGTCTTTTCCTCCATAAAACAACTGGGGTAAAGTCGTGCCTATTCAGAGCTCGGGCATTAACTGTTAAGCAACAAAGAACTGTCTAACCTTTGATAACCTCTTGCATAGAAAGCAATTCTGAGAAGCCTTAAAGCAATCTCTGGACAGATCAAAAGATTAAGTTACAAGTATAGGCATCCTGGCTACAATATGGTTTCGACATTATTTAGTATTAAACAACTGACTGAAGACATTCTGTACAGGATTTTCACAATCTTCCGTCCAGCTGACCTTGTTTTGCCCCTGAAAGATACGCAGCGAGCACCATCTACCGGGTTTCTGAGCACACGCCACCTCCAACACCCCCAAAGACGCAGGGAAACTCTTCGCTGCTGCTTCATGCTTTAGTTCGAACTGAAATTGCCGCCTGCCAGCAATGACTAACAGCAATAGATCTCACACAAGGCGCAATCTAAAACTGTCAGCGAGAGATGTACAAATTGCCCTACAGGTTCTCTCAGATGCGAACATCTAATACAGACACGGCTGGCTGAGAGTTGATATTCCAACCAGCAGCATTAATGCCGCCCAGCGATAGCATTGCTTTGCTCTGCGTAATTTCGGAGATGCAAAGGATAAAAACATAGTTCCTCTTTGCTATCAACTTTATGATGCTGGAGCAGATTCCAAAAAGCAAAGGAGTTAAAGAACTTGCAAGCAATTTTCCTCAAAAATCATTCCTAGGAACAAAGCAGTTGATTTAACAGTTTGGTCGTCTAAAAACTTTTAACCCTAAACTGCCTGAACTTCTTGTTTCTGTAGAAGTCGCATCTCACCATTCATTTTGCTCAGGTCATAATGAACCACAATTCATTTTCCAGTGCCTGGGGACATGGTACATCAGAAAAGTTGGGTCCACCCATACTAATGGATAACAAAAATACTTCACTTCTCGTAAGTCCAAAATTCTTTATCATTTGTGCTTAAAATTATCTATATATTGGGGGTGGGTGGCTTTGGGTGGTGGGGTTTTTTTTTTGTATACTCATTTCTCTGCTAATTCAACTTCTTATACCACCCATGCCTGAAGCCAGACTCATACCATAAAGCTGATTAGCATCAAAAACCCTCACTGTCTACAGAAAAGATGGTTTAGAGGTGCTTTCTTATCCTCAGCAAGCATTGAATATTTGAATTCCAATGATGCCTAAGAGTGTTCTTTAAAATTAACTGATTCCCAGAAGCTCCAGCTAGGAGAACACAAGGCTAGCAGCCATACAACTGCGACCAGTGATGTAACAAACCCCAGAAAAACCCCCAAACCATCCCCACAAAAACCCTACCCACCATCCCTTCTATTGCCATAAGGCAGTAACTAACCTTTCATAAACTGAACAGAGTAAAAGCAAGATGACTCCACAGCCTTTACTTGCAAGTAGTAGGTAGGAGGGAGCAAAGCACTACAATATATCATTTGCTTAGAAACAAGCTTGCTGGGTTTATAATTTCTGCAGCACAAATTGCACCCCTAAGTCTGCGGCCAAAGACAAGATGAATTCTCCACCGGATCCTGACTTCCACCTTACTGTTGTTTCCGGCTTTCGACTCTGATTCACAGGCTTAGATTTCTTGGAGAATTGTGAGTTCTGGAAGACCTGTCAGAGGCAGATTAATTGTTGGACCAATGGCAATGGAAGAAAAATACTGCAGCATCTGCCTCAACAGATGCTTCTTCAGAAACATTTTAATCCATGTGATGTAACACATTTTTCTAGATTTTTTTTGCTTTCAGTGAGTCACACTCAAGCATACCAAGCTCCTGTCATTTTGATGTCTC
This sequence comes from Morus bassanus, assembly GCA_031468815.1. Classification (NCBI taxonomy): domain Eukaryota; kingdom Metazoa; phylum Chordata; class Aves; order Suliformes; family Sulidae; genus Morus; species Morus bassanus. The sequence goes on from CM062581.1 coordinate 3,729,333, forward strand.
ATGAATTCAACACCTGACTTGAGCTTTAAGTTCCAGACATGAGCGCTTGAAAAGACATGAATGCATTGAAAAGTCTGAAGAGCCAAAAGGATATGCGGAAGAGGATGAGCATGAGCAAAACAGAACCATTGTAACCAACCCTACACGACTCCTGCAGTGTTTTAGGATTTTTGTTTGGTTGGTTTTGGGTTGTTTTGGTTTTTTTTTTTCCTTTTGAGGCTTCCAAAATTTCAGTGATAATGCTGTAAATATGAAGGTAACAGAATAGTGCCTCCCCAGGTCTGAATAGCTCCAGTGGCTCTGCTTTTACTTCAGTAGCATTCAGAAAAAGCAAGAATAAATGGAGCAAATAATGTTAGAACAGCTTCTAAGATCCGGCCAGTTCTTTGTTTTGCTGTTACCCTCACAGTGCTACATTACTTCTAGAAATGAGAAAGTAAGAGAAGCATCAGTTTTGAGGTTCTTCACATGAAATGCTCCTTCTTATACATGCTATTAACCGAAGGCAGGTTGAGGAAAAGCTTGGATTAGATTAACAACTCCTCATCAGGTAAAAACTTCTCTCATCAGAGAGAAAGTATGACAGTAGAACATGAATTTTCTGGATGGATGTCACATTAATATTAATTAAGTAGGCTATATACTAGGATATGAAAATAAAAAGGAGAAGGAAGAGATTATAATCAATATGACTAAATAGGAAAGGTAAGAAATTGATCAGAAAAGCTAAAGATATCAAAGGAAAATCTACTGAACAAGGTGAATGACAAGTTTGTAGATTAGAAACAGGATCCATGAGATTAAAGCAAGTCACTTGTATTGAAAAGCAAATAGACACAGTAAATTTTTCTTTTCTGCATTTAAAAGGAAACAAAATTATGCCCTCACATCACATGCAGGTGACTAAAAACAATCAGTTGGCATTAATGGATGACATTAAATAGTACCTACTGTTTACAGCATTTTCAAAGTCAACAGGCCCAAATAAATATGATGGTCTGAAGAGAACTGGATGAGATCACAGATGAGAATAAAATAGGTATATTCCATTTATCCCCTTTCTAAATCTGAGACTTAATGAAACTGAATTCCAGCATAGTGGCAGTACTGGTAGACTAAGACTATACAACGAGAATATGCAGGAAGACACACGTAATTAAGCAGTTGACAAGGACTGTTGGATTAAGGGGCAGAGGGGAAGATAAAATTTCAGTTAACTTTCCATGAATCAGGAATGATTGCAACATTTCACATGACAAGATTTTCCCCCCTCCTTAGAGTCAATTGCAAAGTTGTTCAGAGGGATTAAGAATAGAAATGATTTAAACACAGATACAGCTGAACTCTGATGTGGATTCAACTTGCAGCACTACAGGATAGTATAACTAAAGGGGTCAACAATACGTAATATCGATCAAGGACGTGAGCCAGTTCTTTACTGAATTAATTGAAATATCTATTAGTGCAACATGGAAGAATTCTGCAAGATCCACACAAAGCTTGAAATTATTCAGTATATTCATCAAGCACCAAATGTTGCTTGCCAAGTAACATTATTGTTGGTAAAAGAAAATATATAAATAGCCAAGAATAGAACACAAAAAAGGAAGGGTTGTTCACACAGAACATCGGACTGCTCAGAAAACCCCACCTAGCAAACAACCCCAAAAAAGGCACATGACCGCCTGCACACAGCTCCACATATGGTATTATATCAAGATGCTGCATCAAATTCCAGTCAGAAGTACGGGATGTTTTTGTGTTAAGAGTCATTGACTCTTAAGAAAACAATCACACAGAGGAAAATATTCTCCAGATGCTCCCAGCTAAGGCTTCATCAAGATGTGGGGATACAAAGGTAGTTTAAGGGTCCACAAGAAAAAAATCAAACCAGACAATCTAAGAGTCTCAGTGAGCTTTAAATTCTGATGTAGAGTTGATATCCTAGACAAATCCCATCCATTGATTTCACTAGAAAATATTCCATGGATAAGTATTGCAAAGCTGTAAGAAAAACACTGTGTGGATACTCTTTTGCTAGACATCCTATCAAAGATGAGAAGGTATTTGACATAAATTATTTAGAAATGAAACAGGTTCTGCCCTTAGAATCTCGCTTTTGTGAAACCACCTATGAATTACAGAGAAGCACAGTTTTTTTTAAATTTCAACATTAAAGTAACTGCAGAACTTGTGCTTGAAGAAAGTTTTACTGGAAGTCCTCAAAAATAAATGGAAAACGTTGTATAAAAATAAATTTATTACCCAACAGTGGAAACAGGAATTTATTCACTACCTTCAGCACTCACAGAGATTCTCTTCCTTGGTGAGGAAAGAGAAACGAGTATTGTCAGGAACCCACGATGAAAAAATGCAGAGGACAGTAAGATCAAACACTTGGGGAGGAAAGCCCTTAACTAATTTGATTGTTATAGGTGGGCATTGAAATAGTTGATATTACTATGAACTTACAGACATTATCTTCCACATTTTAAAATACACCTATTGTTTTACATCCTGTGCTAATATTTCCCTCTCTTTCAGAGTCTTTTTTGTTGTGCTAAGTTTGAGTGTTTGAAATCTGCATTCCTGATGAACTGTTCTTGAGTTCTGCTGGAACCAAGAGTGCATATAGCCATTGTAGAAGTCAACTGCTGTAAGCTTCTTCTTTAATACGACTGTTTTAATTCCAACCCAGCCTTCCTAAAAAAAATAAAAACAAAAAATTGGCAGTAAGCTTTTTCCATGTTTTAGAATTATGATCTTTAGCTGTTACTAGGCTGGCTTACAGAACACATTTTATTTAACGTCATCGTGTTTACATTACAATTCAAATTCTCGCTTGCAAGTGAAGAGCCTGTTAGTGGAAAATAAAAGTTCTTCGAGGTATCAAATTAAAAGACTGATGTTATTCTAAACTACTTCAGTGAATAACTACAGATAATTAAGACAAAAGTTATGTAACACACATACTAAAAACCTCATCTTTAGGGCAGTGAATATAAAACAAATGGGAAAAAACCTACCTTGCAACGAGCTATCAGTGTTTGGGACACTTTATGGTACAGTAGCGAACCAGGAACAGCTCCACAGTCATTTAATCTTTGATCTAAAAGCAAAGCAAGATTGTCTTGCATTTTTATGCCAACAAGTACAAAAAAAAAGTTTGAAACAATTCTGTCTCTTGGAAGCATGATAATCATCTTGAGTCACTATTTTGCTCAAAGATATTTTATTGTGTTCTGTGTTTTGTTATACCCAAATCAGCAGGGTAGAATCAGAGCAGTCACTCTCTGGCACTGCTCCCTGTCTCCTCCACAAACAGGCATTGAGCCCTGTGTGCTTTGGCACGCCACTTGGCCCGCACGGCTCTCAGACTCACAGGCTACCACAGAAAACAGTTTAAGCAACAGTACACAGGGAGAGCTTTCCTCATGAGATATCCCCAGCTAACGGCATTGGAAGAGGATCTCCTAACTAATGAGAGGATTAAAATCCTGCAGTCTCAGTATTCACAGGACTACACCTGCTGCTCGCTCAGCATCATCACAAAGCAGGAATGCCCTTAAAACCTATCTTATGCTCATTTTTAGGCACAGATATTTATTGCACTCTGAGTATATACGAGACTGACTTAGTTCTACTGGAGCTTCAGAAAGCAGGACTTAAAGCTATTGTTTAGTGCAATTGGTTACTATCTTCAAGTCAGTGTTCAAAGACACAGGAACATTTAACTTAACAGATTAATTTAAAAGTAAATACCAGCAAAACCAGGGATATTATCCACTTCCACAAAATCCAGCAGTTTAACAGTACTACCCTTCCAGAGTGTCTGTAAAGGAAACTGGAAACACAAGCAGATGACACACTGGGAATATTTTCACAATTCCCAGGCAACTGTCTAGGGTTTTTTTTCTTATGCAAGATACTGGTGGTAACAACATTAGGGCAAAAATTTAGGTATATGTCCAGATAAGAGACTTTCTTTACTATATCTAGTTTTCCTTGTTCTTCTTCATCTCATTGACAAGCAAACCATTAGCATGAGTTAAGCAACTGGCTATAGGAGCTGCTCAGTGGCGCTGTTTACTGTCGTGCAAAGATGTCAACACAGTATTCTGAAACCCCCCCAAAATGCATCAGTGGAAATCTCAGAGCTAAGGAAACAAAATAAAACTATTCAACACCTGGGATCAAATACAAGAAAATTCTCCTCCACTCTAATTCCATCTCTAAGATTAAACTACGCTGGGATTTTAACACATGTGCTAGGTTTTGGAGGCTAAAATAACTAAACTTGAGTTTTAGTCATTAGTTAAGACATCGATACCAAACTCAGACATGCTACAGGACAGAAAAGGGTTAAAAAAATCCACTGTTTTACCATACTTCCTATTGCACGATGCAGTTGAATTATCTGTGCAGCCGTTTGCTCTTCCCATTTTATACAACTCTTAGCTATAGATATCTTCGGAGCTAGGGGGGAAAAGAAAAGAAATTAAAGGACTTCATATCTTGTTTTGCATCTTTTTGCAAACAAATAGCTGTACTATTTTATCTTATTTTGAACTATTTTAAAACAGATTTTATCCTGACCAATGGCAGATTTACCATCTAACCATATGTACGTTAGACAACAACCGGAGAAAAGATTTTGTAGAAACCTCAAATTGTCTTATTTGTATTTTATTCTCAGCTGTCCTTTTAGTTACCTGTTGCACTGAAAACTGATAACATACATTTACAATCACAGCTGTAACATTTTTGTCAGTGTTAGAACCACGAAGAGTAACAAACTGGCAGAGATTTTGTGACGTTGCTAGTGATTTTGATGTTGTACTGCCAACTGGACAAAAACATTAATGTAGTAACGTAGTAAGTCTGAAGAATTCTGAAGCATTTTTCCCCTCTGTTTGACTTTTTTAAGAGAGAGAAGACAGTGAAGAGACATATTGATAAAGGTATCTAAACAAACTGCAACCCAGCAGAGCACGAAGAAAATTAGTTTTCCAACTGTTAAAAGAAAAAACAAACAAGGTGCATTAAATACGTGTACCTACCAAATGTTACTCCTTCTTTTGGTTGCTCTTTTTTATTTTTTAAACTTTCAGGCAAGCTTTTCAAAACCGATATCAGCTGCAAAATTAAATTTTATACAGAATATTAACAAAGCTAAGTAGAGTATATTTATTAAGAGTTACAGTAAAGCCAAGACATGCAAATACAATATTTAATTTTTCATCAGTGAAACTTTCTTGTGAGCTTTTAGAAAATTGGGTCACTATACTCAGAAGACTTGTATCATACACACAATCACACTAAAGGCATCCTTCCCAGTGAATCACAAATTAAAAAATCCAAGTATTCTTTTATGGATGATCTCCTCTCTGACACTAATCCTAGAACAGGACAAAAGCTGATCATTAAGATGAAAAAGCAGATATTCACTTCAATGAAAGAAGCAACTGCATTGTTTCCATACAATGCACTTGAGTTCTTCACTGAAGACAAACAGAAGGGCAATGCACAGGACCAACGCTGACAGCTTATCACATACCGCTCAGCTCTCCTCTCAGCAAGGCAAAGTGCTCACAAACACTAAGTTTCAGTTCACTCTCCTCTTATCAGTTGCAGTCAACTCAGAAGAGGATTAAAAAGAATTCTGTTTACACATGTGAAAAGCAAGGCACTAATCAGAAGTGACACTAGCTTGCATGATTTTACCATGTTTGCACCCATCTTTGATAACATCACTTCCAGCTCCTTTGCAGTGCAGTGGGGAGGAACAGCAAACTCTTCTTGCTTAATAATTGGACCTACATCAAACCTACAGAGCAGAAAACATACAGGCTTACGGGAGAAACTAAAACTCAACTAGAAGTTCCAAAGCCTACATTCAGTACATTAACTCAGTTACTAATTACCCTTTTTTTCCCCTAAAACTTCACTTTTCACACATTATCAAATAATGTTTGGTTCACAAGACAACACAGGAAAAAGAGTATCAGATATATCTTAACAAGTAAGATTCATCTCAGCAAGGCAACGTTGTTATGAATGCACAATTTACAGTTCAGAAGCATAAGATCTTGGAAGAAACAACCTGAAGTACTCAGAAGAAATTTGTTTCGCACATTCCGGAGATCTATTATCAGACAAGCATCTAAGAAAGAAAAGGTAACTATGATAATGTGTTTTCACAAGCCTTTTATGCCAGAATTTGTGCTGAAACTAAAACATAATCTCTCTCTCATCCCTAGACAGGCAATTTCTCGTCCTCTGTTTCACTTACAGGAGGTTGCAGGTGACTTTGAAGTCTGAAAAACAGATCTTTTCTGTCACGTCATACCAAGCCGACCCATCTAGCTGTGTGACTGTTGTCTGTCTGCTCCCTGTACTAATGCTAAGAATTAGGGAACAGGCCTAGAGTCTAGAGTGCAAGTGACAAGCTCAGTAAAACACTGTATTTGTGGCAAGTCTCATATGGCCAGATGAAAGTTTCTAAGTGTTTCAAATTTAATATTAAACACACACACATTTAAAAAAACATAGTGATTACATAGAATGATTAAATGATGACTTAAATGGCGATGACAAAGTCCTGAGAGGCAAGAGAAGCAGTGAGTTGTTTTGGGAAGCACATCTAACGTACCTTTTTGGTCTTATTTCCATAATCGTCACACCAGTCACTTTATCACCATGAAGAACTGTGTGGACTATCGGTGCAGGACCACGCCATCGTGGGAGACAGCTGGGATGGACATTCAGCACGCCACTGAATTGAAGTATTTTAAAGTTAGAATAGGAACAATACCTGGAGCTGAACCCATATGTAAATAGGTGTGTAACACTTATTACACTGAAACTACTTTAAGAATTAACTCCTCAGACCTTCTGAAGTGTTACTGGTTTAAATATATGTTTAAAGGAAAATTCACACTATATAACCTTCAGTTTCTCAGTGAACACAGACAGGAAGATGACAGGAATAAAGGTAAGCACATTATGCTGAACATATGCATAAATCTACATTAACGTGTTAAAGAACAGTGAACCTCACAACAACAGACGTAGGGCTAAGAAGGTGAACTCAGGGAAGAAGTTGACCTCGCTTCTACAAGTCACAGGTGCCGACTCAGAAACACAGCCTGCCTTTGCTAACAAAGCAGTGATAGATGTCCTGTCAACTCACTTACTACGGGAACTGCAGAATAAGGTCCTCGCTTAGGAGACGTCCGAATGATGCCACCACACCCACATCAAACTGCCCCACAGGTCCCGTGTGGGGCCACTCATGCACAGGCAGCTGGAGCTCCCGGGCACAGCTCCTCACAGGCAGATCTCCAGGCAGGCGGGAGGGCAGGGTCACCACCTCCAGCCTGGAGACAAGCGAGTCCTCGCTGGGCTCCCTGGGGTAGACAAGGTACTGAAGGCCTCATGCAGGCAGAGCAAGGGAGAGGCAAAGACCGGGTCTCCTCTGCCCCTCGCTGTGCCCCTGTGCCCTTCCACAGCACCTGGCCCTTCAACTCCTATCCCCTACTTGGTCCCCAGCCTCCCAGCCCTGCCACCCCCAATCCCCTCACCACCCCGGGCTTCGTTCTTTCAATCCCAGATCCACCTCACACAATCCCTGCCCCCCTGTGATTCCCCTCCATCAACCCACACATGATGCCATGGTCCCTGTCCCACCCTCAGATCCCTTCCCCTCCCCCCACTTCCCTACCAACCTCTGCCCAACCCACAGCCTCTGTCCCCGCGACCCCAGCTCATCTCCCAATGGCCCCTGAAACCCATCACCGGCCCCCGCCTCCCATCCCTCGGTGCCCAGCCCTCCCTCATCGCCCCCAGCCCCTCCCTCCACAGCCCCCGACGTCCCCCCTCAGCTCCCCATCCCCTCAGTCCCCCGTCCCCTCAGCCCCCCCAGTCCCCGTCCCCTCAGACCCCCCCCAGTCCCCTCAGACCCCCCAGACCTCCCAGTCCCCGTCCCCTCAGCCCCCTTAGCCCCCCGTCTCCACTCAGACCCACCGTCACCTCAGCCCCCCCCGGCCCCCTCCCTGCAGCCCCCGGCCCCCCCGCCGCCGCCGGGCGGTACCTGGCCGCCCCCAGGGCTCTCAGGGCGGTGACGGCGAAGCGGTCGGTGCCGAAGAAGAGCACCCGCCATGGCGGCCGCGGTCCCGGTCCCGCCCGCCCCACCGCCCCGCGCGCCGCCTTCACCCCCTCACGCCAGGCGCGCAGCAACCGGCCCCGCATCGCGGCACTTCCGGCGCCGGGCGATGACGCTCCCAGAGGGCGCCGAGCTCGCCTCGTGGGCGGGGCGGCGCGGGGGTTGTGGTTCGGCCGTCCGCGGGGCTGAGGGGCGGCGCCATCTTGGAGCGAGGCGGCGGCGGGGATGGGGCAGGGCAGGCTAGGCTAGGCTCGGCCGGGCCAGATCTGTGCGTTCTAGCCGTGCCCTCTGTCTCTCCACAGTGTCGGTGCTGCCCAGGCGAGCGTCCCCCGTGGCGGTGAAGCCCTTAGCCCTGGCCCTTATGGCCGTAAATCGGCCGCTCCGCCTCAGCGCGAAAATCACGTGGAAAAAGGTCGGGGCAGAAAGGGGTGTTGGCGCCGCAACCAGTGGTGTTCTGCTGGCTCCGGAAAGCTGGCTTCTGTGTCTGCCTCCGTGGACAGCTTTGTTTTAACAGTGATTATAATGTAAAGAATGTTTTCTTGTAATCTATGGGGTCAGAATAACCACTAAACTGTCTTCTCCCATAAGATAAGAATGAAAATATTTTATCGCTCTAGTAGGAACATTCTTTTCCCCCATGGGAAGATGGTTTATTTGCGTAGCTTTTCATTGAACGTAGATCACATACACAAATTCCCTATGCATCTCAATCGCATTATATCCCACAGTCTTTGACACTAGGAATTTCTAAAACATGGAATGTGAGAATCTGGGAACATTTCCTATATGCCAGTGAAAACATGAAAATTACTTAGAAATTGAATGACAGAATTTATGTCAGATGGATGCACAAGGGAAGGATCACTAAGGAAAGTGAAATTTTGTGCCACGCTAAGCAGCGCTGTGCATATTCATCCCCTTTTTCATGTCTGTTTTGCCCATCATTAGGGCTTTCTTCTCTCAGACAAAGGAAAACTGATGAGAAAGTGCTGTTACAGGTGAAAAAAAAAAGAGTCAGGCCATCCCAACTGAGGTGCTTACATTCCTGCACCCTGAAAAAAGGAGAATACACTGCCAAATACCGAGGTAATTTCCTAGCTGAGAATCAGTACATAAAAATCAATTGCTCCAGAAAATTTAATTCTCTATTACTTGGGGAGACCTACGAAAATCCTCAGTTTAGTCACATGCAGGACACTTCAATTCCAGCCATCTCAACTCGGGGTGCATAGATGATATGGTAAAAGATAAAAAGATAAACAAGAGGGTAGCAAGGATGAAGGAGTGGCTTCTGCTTGAGAAGAGATTAAAGCAACCAGCATAGTTCATCCTGGAAAGTGGACATCGGAAAAAGGGCAGGCGAGCAGTCTGTCTTACCATAGATACTATGGAGCTGGTAAACAGGGAACGAGTAATTGTTGCACAATAACTAAGTGATTACAGGCACCTAATGGGTAGCAGGCCCCAAAAGAGAGGAAGCAGTGTTCCCCATAGCATGTAATTTGACCACTTATCTCAGATGCTGAAAAATACTCATGGTTTCCAGAAGCAGACAGTGCAATTGCTGGAAGACAGGCTGGAAGGAGACGTCCTGTGTCGTGCTGGCAAATACCAGCTCTCTGAGGTCTTGGGTGAACCACTGGATTTATCACCAGCACTGCAGAAAGGCCAGGGACGTACCGTGCATGTCTGGATGGCTGAAACGCCTCCTGAATGCTGGGAATTTGAACCAGCACCCAGCTGCTGCTTGGTGTTTATTTCCAGGTATACAATCACGGCACGGGAGGCATTGAATGTGCCAGCGGCACATTGGTGCCGTGTGCGGGGCTTCACCTGCTGCTCATCAGGGGACTTAAACCCTGGAAACGGATTCTCAGTTCTGGCAGTCGTTAAGGCTCCTGGAAATACTGAAACTCCATGCTGAGTTTTTGCCAGACTTACACATGAAGTAATTAATGTTTCATTTGCAGTGAGTTTATGAAGTGGGCTTAAATTCACTCTGGTATACTTGCTCCCAAGTGATTCATCCTCGGCTCTGATACGACTGTACAGTTCAAACAGATTATGGCTATTATTTAGTATTATGCCTTGGACACAGTGTACACGAATTTTAACTGAGGATTTATTTCAATGTAAATTTTTCCAGCAGAATGAAATCAACAATCTGATTGTTTCACGAAAAAAATAAAAAAAAAAGCTCACAAATCTTGCTTTTCTGCTGCATTTGAACTCTGCTTTTGTACATGGGGGAAAAAAAAAAAAAACAACTCTGAGTGTTTAGTTATTCTGTAACCAGGCATTTCAGGTCAAAGACACAGAAGGGTTCAAAAAAGATAAGCAAAATTAAAACGCCAAGGTCAGACAAGTTCTTCCTAAGAGCAGTGAAGACAAATCTGAGGAGGAAGCAGAACACAAATCAACATCCTATCTCAACTTTGCTTCCTAGCCAAAGACACTGAAAGTGTCTCCAAGAAGTAAAAAGATATCTCCCGCTAAAGAGTGCCAGTGTTGTCAAGAGAAATATGAAATAAAACACTCTCAGCCATTGCTGAAGAGATTGCTCCTGAGTGCGTTCACAGTCCTCTGGGGAAAGAGAGGATTACTGGGTGCAAGGGCCAACTCGAACCAGCGGGAAACTGGTTTTATTTCCATGTACATTACGCTGAGTCCTAAAGGCACCTCAGCCACCTCTCTGCATCTTGACGCTATTTTTGAGGGGGAATAGGAACTGCTTTGCTGGTGCACTAGGGCTTGTCCCCGACCAACGCCACTCCACACTGGAGCAGCGAGCGGAGGCAGCCCATTGCTTCGCCACTGGCTGTGGGACATTGGACTTGCAAGGGCTGCAGTAGGGCTTTTGGCGCTCTCCCCTGTGGGAGAAGTTGTCAGACACCTCGTCTGCAAACAGCCCAGAGGCAGGACTGGACCCAAACGGCCACTGCGGAGCTGCAGAGGTGCCCGTGACTTCCCAGGGGCTGCAGGCACTCTGTCTCCTCCGATCAGGTTTCTCCACCTGACTTCAGAGGCTTCAGTTTAGGCAAATGTGGGTTATACCGTCACGCCCAGCTTCCACCCAGCAGTTGGGGAAAATTAAAATATAGATACATGTATCAGGCCATGTAGGAAGTTGGGATGCAAAGGGACCTTCTGGGGCTTTGCAGTACCCGTCCTCCTGTTACAATCACCTCTTCACCATGGCTAGTGTCTCCATCCCTCCACTTGGAGATTGCACTACAGGGACCAGACTTTTTTTTTGCAACTTCTCAAAAGCAGTGAGCCAGAGGATTTGGTTGTGTACCTTGTGAGACTACTCGTGGGCCTGTCGCTGTACCCCTTCCCTGGTGATGGAAGGGTCACAAGGACACTGTAGGAGAGCGTCCCCTAGTGTGACGGCACTTTTTAAATGATCCGACTCAAAATGAGGAGGAAAGACGGCAGGATTTACAGCATGGTGTGATGTCCCAGCTCAACCTGCCTCCACCAGCAGAGAGGAGCTCTTGTTTCGCAGAGGACGCGATTCTGAGTGAGAGCTCCCATTCGATCGTGGCCAGGCTGACGCTGAACAGTAAAGCATCTCTCTTTGGGGAGTATGCGTGTCTGCTGGGTGAAATTTCACAGGAGCAGCCTCAGGAAGCTCCAAGTCAGATGTGAGGTGGGATTGAAAGGATTAATCACACTGGAACACAGCTTCAATGCCAAAGACACTTTATTTCAAGCTTGAAAACACTGAGAATAGGACGAACATAAGGAGACTGTGCCCATCTCCAACTAAGCTTGAGCTAACCAGTGCTAGTTGTGTGCTCCAAGGCCATCGCTGAGAGGTATCTAGCTTGCTTTGCAGTATGCAGCTCCATCCATGGATCAGATGGTTCAGGGAGGAGGAATCCTCTTTTCCAAATGTGGCTGCCACAAAAAGGCAGCACATCAGCCTTGTAATGCTGCAAAAGCTTCTTAGTAGCCCATTGGCTTAGCCAACTCTGTTGCTGGTACCTGTGAAACAGGGATGGCAAAATCTCTGATGGGTGCTTTGTGCTTTGCCTGCAAAGTCAGTTGCTTTTGTAAGATGCTCTGAGAGCCTTAGAATGACCATTCACTAAAAAAAAAAAAAAAAAAAAGGCTAATATCTGCTTTATCAGGACATGCTTCCTTTATGCAATGAGGACTGAGCCAGGCAGAGTGAACGTTATGGTTTATTTTAACCCCAGGGTAACTTATTACTGTCATTCCACTTGGCATGCTTTTTTAATACTGATTATGCCAATAACTTGAGCAAATAAGCTGGAAGTTCCTACAGTTCAGTCTTTGGGAAAAGGTCATTCACCCCATGCTGTAAATGGTCCCACTAAAGAGGTGTGTTTTTTTCAGGGGCTGGAGCGAACCTCACCTGTTGTACTGGCCTTCACACATGACTCAGGAGCAGAATGAATCACAGCTCATAGCATACCGAGAGTAGGAGGAAAGGCAACCTTGCTGCTGTCTTAAGGCACTGACGGGTGCTCGGAGGAGACGTCTAAGACAGCAGGGCTTGAAGAAATGTAGCTTCCTCTCTGCTGGGAACTGCGTGTTTCTGGTGAGTTAACGGAGATTAACGGACATTCCTGGTGCACTAGCTGGTGGGTTAATTTATAGCTATCTGTAAGGAAAGGCTTATTTATTTATTTCAGTTAGAAAGCTCGGGTCCTTGGAAATTTTAAGCAAAGGCTGTATGAGTTGTTTAGGGAGAAACTGAATGGCAAGTGAGAAGCAGACTGGGATAACTCCTACATATAAACAGCCTGGAAAGCAGTCAAAGGAAAATATTTAATGTAACTCAGATTTGCTCTTTAACTTTTGACTTTATAAAGGTTAAAAAATAGTACAGACTGCCTTCTTGCTTTAGTATTTTAAATATTAAACGTTTTTCTTGTGTTCTTTAATTGAACTCGGTCCTTAATGTATCTGTATAAACCAACCCATCCATTTGTATCTCCGTGGTATGCCGTTGTATATCCTGTGTGAATCCCAAAGACAGGGCATCCCACTTTTATAATGTATTTGGAATAACTGACGCATTTTAACACAGTCAGTTAAGATAAGATAACCACCAGAGAGAGAGCCTGAATGGCAAGAGGAGACTATTTTACAAAGACTGGGACATTATAAGTGCATTGCCCCATATTGTGTGGTGAGTAGTGTGTCCAGAGGGACATTGGCATCTTAACAGAAGCTGTACTTGACGGTCTTTCCAGAAGACTTTTTTCCCCCATTTTTACTTATATGGCTATAGTAAGTATCTCAAGACTTCTCATTTGCAGAGCGAGGGCACCATCTGCCTTGGTAAGCAGGCTCGGCTCAAGGATTAGATCTGATAAAAACCAACGTACAAAGCACATGGTGGTTTCACAGCACCGCGTGCTGTGCCCTGGCTGGAAGGAGTCCACATTCAGCTGGGGACCTGCGTGTCCCTGCATGGGATGGGCCCCTTGATGGGTTATGCCAACGTTTAGAACACAGATCCCTCAGCTCTGCCTTGTGTGTGTGGTGGGTCTCATATCTCCAAAGGCTTCCATCATGAGGAATGATTTTACCACTTAAGTGCTGGGATCAATATATAGGGCAAAAATCAGTCACTTGCCATTTTTCTGTACTTTCTTTAGATTTCATAGGATACCACCAAAGTCCACAGATCCTCATTTTGAACAAGAGGGTTTGGGACAGCATTGGCTAGTGGCTCTTCGTTCCTGAAGTATGCACAGCATATAAATTTTGCAGCTTTTGATGTGTAAATCTCATTTGCAAAAAGAAAAAAATTACAAAATTGTTCAGGTGTAAATATAAACTCAAAATAACACAGGTAAAATGTTTCCATGAGAGGTGCTGGCCTCTTTGTTCTTTCTACCTCCTTCCATACAAGCTTAAAATGCATGAGCTTTCTCTCATTCGAGTTCCCTGTGTTGTACTCAAGTTGGGAAGCAACCTCAGAAGGGTCTTGGGTATCTTCAGAGGAGTAGGAGACTGAAGTCGGCAGCTTTGAGTTCTTGAAGGCCTGGATCTAAGGGCTCATCCCCATCCAACAGCAGCCAGAGTGGCTGCTGAAACGTGGGCAAGGGAGCAAGAGTGCAGACATCACCCACGCTCCCTCAGCTTGTTTGGTGGAGCAGTGCTCACCCATGCCAGGATGTGGGCAGTGGGGCAGAGCAGCTGTGGGGGGGAAGCTGGAGGAGATGACTTTAAAAATCTCTCCTTCAGGCTGGAAGATCCAAACTCTGCAGAGCGCATCCAGCCCAATTGTGGGACTCACTGTTTCCTTACTGGGGAAACTGGTGGTGCAGGCAGTGTTCTGGATCCTGCTCAGGCTCGCCGCTGGGGTAGATACACTGGCTTGAGGACACTTTGTTTTGTAGCTTCAGTGAATGAAACTGCCAAACTAGTTTGGTCACTTTGGCATAGATGTAAAAGACCTTTAAAATAACAGGGGGCTCCCTCAAAGTCTTTTACTTGAATTTCCTGTTAATGCACAATAAATATCTATTCTGCTACCGTGTTGTACCTGAGAAGTTCTGGCCTCCAATGTCTGGGGGAGATTTGGCGATTGCTACTTTATGAAGTAGTGAAGTACCTCAGGCAGCTTTCTAGCATCCCTGTGGTGCATGACAGCTTTAGTGTGGACACCAGGAGGTGACCCACAAGTTATGAAACACCTTAGGAGAAAATCACAACATGCATGTCAAATATTCCTGTTCGAGCAAATGATTAGACAGAAGCCTTGCACAGCAAGATTTAACACATTTAAGTGGCATTTCTCATTAGGGTGTAGGAAACTTGTAACTTGATTTCATTGGCATCAAGACTTTTAATTCCTCCTTTCTGAGGAGTGATCTATGTGAATAAGTTAAAGCTTACCTGGATGGTAAGGTAATTGGCATACCTAACTGCAGGGAGCAGCTTTACCCATATTTTCTGAAATACAGAGTCAAAGTGGGCCATGTATTTCAGAGTCCTGTCCTCAAAGAATTGCTAGCAGGTAGTTTTCTGGCAGCAGGGAGCGAGCCTGCATGCCTGGTTGGCTATAAAATGTGAACTTTGAATTGTGAAGACATTGAGAAGGGGGTAAAATAGTAGCAATCATTAGGTCTATAACCGATAGGACAAATGCTTCCCTGAGGACTCAGCAGCAGCGTTGTTGACACGCCTGGCACAGTGGAACATGCTCGTGAGTGATCTCCAGGGAACAGTTTCAGACATTGCCAGGCCACACTACAAAGGCAGGTAAAAGTTGAGAGTATCAGGCAGTTGTAAAAGTCTAAGTCTTCATATAATAATTAATGGGCTGTGGGGCCAGCATGTCTGAGGGACACGTGTGTGTTGTGGTGTCATTCACCTGCGAGTGGGTGATGGTTCAGATGAGGCCAGTGAGCAGCGGCGGAGCAGTGGGCTGGGGAGAGCCACCTAACCGTCTCAAACTAACTCAGTAGACAGACAAGAACCCTCTGCTCAGGTCAGGTCCCTCCAAAGGTGGCTGAAGAACTGAGTTGGACAAGCAGCTGTAAAAGCTGGATTGATGCCACTGACAAATGAGGGACTAAAGGTCAAGGAGGAGCTTTCTGCTTCCCTGAGGGATGGGAGATACCTTTGCCTCAGTGGCGAGTAAGCTTTACCTCCTCTTGGAGCTGAGCCCTCCACTTCCTCATCTCCACACCCTTGTTCTGGCATCCACGGATTAGCAGCAGGTATTCACTGTCCACAAAGTATGTATTCTCTAAGGATTGTGGCAGGGGAGCAAGGAGGGAAGCAGCGAGGATAGTTGGCGAGGAGCTGGCTCTCAGCAGCCGAGCTCACATCAGCACAGGGTCACCTAGGAAAGGAGTCCAACCCCAGGCAGCAGACCCTGTGCCAGACCCACTCTGCTATCACCCCAGTGGCTCCCAGGATGTCTGCACGCTGTCCTGGCAGCTCAGACTCACGTTCACAGAAGAAAACAGATGCCATAGCTGCAGGGGTACACCAGGTCCCTTCTCTGAATACAGAGCTGGAGCAAGGAGGGGAATCAGCGTGAGTGCAGAGTTGTTTAAAAGATCATCACTTCTACGTGTGCTTTTGTCTCCTTTCATCTGCTGTAGACACCAGAGGAGAAACAAGCTGGCCTGCTATATCCAGTCCCTCTGAGTAATAATTTGTGTAACTTCAGGGCTCCCACTGATAAAACCAGTGGCACTGGACAGTGGGAGCTAGCAGGGGATGCTGCTGGGTTACCCCTCACCTCTTGGCTCTCTTTCTTTCCCAGGCATCTGCCTGAAGAAACACTGAAGAAACACTGGTGAAGGCGTGATCCATTCCAGCCGCACATACAAATATGAAGTTCTTCTGGATAATCCCATTTTTCCTGCTGCAAGGTAGAGTCTTGGCTTAGAGGATGACAGTGTGGGTGAAGTAGGTCACACGTGCTGAGGCTGTGTCTCTTCACAGACTGTCACCCACACCAGGCTCAGCAGGGTTTACAAGACATTGTCTGCAAGGGCAGGTTTGTGGTACACGTGCAAGAGTTTCCAGCATTGTTGTATGACCTTATGAATGCCTCACTGGCTGAGGGCAAACACAGACAGATAGTATTATGGCAAAGGCATGCATTAAAGATGTTAACTTTCTGGAAATGCTGTTTCTTCCTCTCCATGGGCCCATTTTCCTCAGTATACATGAGCAGCAGCCTGGCTCAGTCATGGAGAAAGTTGCACCCTAAGCCTGACTTAGGGAGATTTGATTTTTTTAAACCCAATATCAATGTCTATTGGGATGATCTGCGCCTCCTCTGCCTCTTGGAACAAACTAAGAGAGCAGCCTCCCACCTCCCAGAATCAGCAGGAAGGGGCTAAGCTTGGGCTAGGCTGTGCGGTGCTGTGGGCTGGAACCAGCCAGCACACCAAGGGACCCAGCAGAGCTCAAGTCTAGGAGAGGAGCTTACCGTCATCTCTTCTTTGGGGGACAGCTACAGATAGAGCTTCAAACCGAGGTCAGCACTAGTCGCAAGGACAAGTCTAGCTGGGCTTCCCAGGACCCACCCCAAAAGGACGTGCTTGTGCCATGTTTGCTGAGGAGTGTGGATTAGGAAAAGCTCAGCTACAAGCCCAGCAGCCCTGGCAGAGAGAAGCTGAACTGGAGGCAGTTTGCCTCTTGAATGCCTTTTGCCCTACACTGATATCCCAGTTCCAGAACTGGGTGTCATTCCCTTCTGCCCTACACACTCTGTGTGCATATATGTCCTGTGCTTAGGGGGTGGCCACACTCACATGCTGGTTTTGTTGCAGACACTGAAGCTTTTCTGATGAAAAATGCTAAAGTCAAGCTGTGTTTACAAGCCAGCGCGATGGATGGGCATTTACTGCTGGAGGACTGTAATCCAGAGTCAGATTTCCAGGACTGGTCTTGGCAAGGCCATTCTTTGATGAATCATGGCACAGATAGCTGCCTTTCCGCGGTGGGGGCCGACAGAGTGCAGACAAGTCCCTGCAGCAGCGTGGGCTACATGAGCTGGGAGTGCTCGAATTCTCTGCTCTCTCCTCTGGGCAGCAGCCAGGGCTACCTGGTGGCAAATAGAAATGGAGTCGCTCTCAGTAATGTGAAAGGCCTGAAGGCCCAATGGCAAGATATTGCAGACAGGAGTGTGTGCGAGGAGAAAGCAGGTAAGTGCTGCACACCCAGGGACCAGTGGTATGCGCACACACGCTGCTGGGGAACGTGGAAAGGCACGGTTAGTGTCCTGGGGTCTTTCCAACCCCGGGTGCCCCACCATAATGGGGTATGCAGTGTGAGCCAGGAATGCTCTCCGCTTCTTGGTGTGTGAGATAAGGCTGTGCCCTCATGGCAGTCTTCTGCCCACTTGGAGGGGCGTGCTGGGCCCTCCTGGGAGCCAAGGGGAAGGCCGTTTCTGGCCCGAAGTATTTCAGTGAGTGACTGTTGCATCTTTCTGCTCTTTTCCTCCACAGCCAAGGCAGAGCAAGACAGGTACTTCCTTGCAGCCCTTGCCAGCACAGACGCGTACGACCACGCGGCAGGCAATGCGACCCTTGCGCTGGGTATAAGTGAAGAAGAGCTGGAGGAGCTGCTCTGGTTCTTCCGCAGAGAAGACCGTAAGTCCCATTGATGTTCCTGGGTTGAGAGTTGAAATAGAGGTAGACAGTCCTTGGTGTTAACCCTCCTGCCTAAAGGAGACACCCGAGAGAATTACCCGAGGAGGTGATTTACCGCAGATATATAAACCCTCAGTCTCACCTCCAGAAGAAGCAGGCCATGGGTAAAGACAGGCATGAGGCTTTGCTGAGATAGTGTCTCCTCACAGAGAGGGGTTCAGCCTCTTTCCAGGCATAGCCTGCCAAGAGAGCGAAGGTCTGGGATGACCAGTGATTTTGGTAGGGTGGAGGGAGCAGATCGATATGAGCAGGTCAGTGCCCCAAGGATCAACTTCAAAGCCACAAAAATCAAGGACGGAGCATCTGCTGCCGTCCGTGCTGCACGCCCCAGCCGATGTTCGGAGGCAAAATCAACCTGGCTGAGCGTGGCAGTGGCGAGAAAGGCTGAGAGCAAGGGGCCATTCCAGCAGTGCTCGCAGTGGGACGCTGCAGCTCTCAGCCTTGCTCCCACCCTTGGGCACAGCTGCTCACAGGTCTTGGGCAAGACTGAAAAGCCGTGCGAGGCAGATGTGGTCAGTGTGAGAGAGGCAGAGTCCGAGGTGGGGGGCTGTGAGCAGCAGAAAGCAGTTGTGTAAGCCTCGTGCCCGGAGGGGGGGAGTTGCCTGAGGTTATCCCCAAAAATATGACCTGGGTGCTCTGCTCCGGGTGCTGAGCTGGACACCAGCACCTCTCCCCTCATCCTGCAGCCAAGCCACAGCGCTCTGATCTTGGGGATCCTCAGGAAACGCTTGGCCAGGCTCTGTGGGCCACGCTGCTCTGTGCATGCTAACCTTGCCTCTCCGTGCTTCCTCCCAGCATCAGCGTGGAATTACTCCGTCCTTGCGCTTTCCTTTGTGGCCCTGATTTTGGGTCTTTTCCTCCTGGCCATTAACATTGTACGAAACAGGTGAGTCAGGAAAATTTTGGGGTCTTTTGGTGTGTGGTGGTGTGCTGAGACCCCCTCAGACAGACTGACATGTGGGTCTGGCAGGGCAGGGCAGCATGCTGAGATGCAGGGCAAGAACAAGCCCTGAGGGATGGGGAGAAGAGCAAAGACAAAAAAAAAAAAAAAAATCCCTTTGAACTGTGCTTCCTTGTAAAACCTTGCCTGACTCCCTGCTCTCCTCATGTGTCACTTGGAACGAGCCAGTTCACTTCTCCAGGCCTTGGATCCTCACCGGTAAAGCGTCCGCAGCAGCTCTGCCCAGCCCAGCAGGACTGTTGGAAGGGAAGTGAGGTTAAATGTGTGGTGTGAGGTGCTCTCCCACAAGCACAGGGGCACAGAGGAGCTCCAGAGCAGGACTCCCCAGCCTTTCCCCGTCTGCTTTCCCACAATGTTCCCCTGGGCCACGCTGCTGCACAACCACCCTACAGCTGAGGAGCCACCCCCTGTCTGCAGCGAGAAAACTTACATCTGGGTCAGAGCTTTCATCTTAAAACGAGAGAAAAAGAGCTGATGTTAGGAGTCTGCCACGCTCTCGTTGTAACGACGGCTTGCTGGGTGTTACTGCCTCGCTTTGGGCGATGTGGTACGCTGTGTGTTCTCCAAGCGTAAACCCCATGGCTGTGCATGCTCAAACCCTTCAGGCCGCTGACGTGACACAGTGCAGCTGGCGGGGTTTGCCCGAAAGCGGGGTCAAGGTGCAAAGAGACGGGTGTCACCATCGCTGGGGGTTGACGCCTGCCCCCAGGTGCGGGCTGGGCTCGCCACTTCACTCCACGTTTCCTTTTTATGCCTTCCCTGCAGGAAAAGGAAGATCTACATGTACAAAGAACCAGTGCAAACCACCCAGGAGGCTGAGCTGGAAGCCAAGCAAGGCCTGATGCCTCTGGAGGAATACAGCCCGGGCAAACTGCGGAAGGAGGAGCCGGTGCCCCAGGATGGGAGATCAGGAGATGTGGTGGTCCAGTGGAAGGACGGGACCGTCACATCTCTGTACACATCCTCAGAGAGCTGAGGATGCCATAAGCCAGCAGCTGAAGTCAAACCATTTAGGCCCTAAGGAATGTGTCAGAATGTCTCAATTCACAGTGATGGAAGTTTAAAAATGCAGTTTAACCTGAGGAAACAGAGTAAAAAAAGAAAGCAGGAGAGCTGCACCAGCAGAAGTGGCGCTGGACTTGAGGCAAACCTGTGCCTCCCCCATTTCGGCTCCCGGCTGGCTGCTCTTTACCGGCTGCACTTGGCTGCCTCCCGCCTTCTCGCCCGCGCCAGCTTCGCCTCCTCCCTCAGATGCCGCCGGCCTCCGCCACAAATGGGCAGGAGCCAAGCCGAGGTGGGAGGCTTTTGCTGCAGTCAGCCAGGGAACGCGCTGTCATGTCCCGTCACGAAAACAGCCACACTGAAGCGGAGGCGCTTGTGTTCTTTTCAGAAATTGTCTTTATTAAAATACTTTCCGAAGTGGTTGATCAAAATCCCATATTGAATCTCTCTCCATCAGTAAGGTCATATATATATATATATGTATATATGTACAAATATACATGTGGATATTCTACTCTGCAGAGTAACTGCAACTCCAGGGAGAAGCAGAACGTTTAACCTGATACAGCAAAAGAAGCCAAACACGCAGCTCTTGGCCCCGGCTTGAGCACAGGTAGAGCCTGGTCTCCATTAGGATTCACTTCACGCCCTTCACTGGGCACATGTAAAAGCCATGAAATAATTTAAGACATTTTTGGAAATACATCAGTCTTTTAAACAAAGGCTTTTCAGAGTGTGTCCTTGTCGGTGAAGCATCTCTCCTTGCAAAGCCTTTGAAAAGGAACACTATAGTGTAAAAAGTTGATTAAAAACCCAGCTATTTTGGTACGACTTATTTCGGTGCATGGGGATCAGTTTCAGGACACTTGAGGCCTTCAGACAGCTGAAACAATATCTGCACCTTTCTCGTTCGGATTAAAAAAAAATAAAAATTCCTCCTACTTATTGCTCGGTCAGGGGACAGGCGAGACGAACGAGGTGGGTGCCTCCATGCTTGATTAACGATGAATTCCCCCTTCCTGGGCTCCCATCGCTGTGTGCCAAGCGCCCAAGCGGGCTGGGGCGCCCAGGGACGGCCCTTGCCCTCCCGGTGGTACCCGCAGCTCCGGCTGCTCTGGGAACTGCCCGGATCCGCACGGAAAGCCAGGCTGGCCCCCAGTGCCGGTGACAGGACAGGGTGCGAACACTGCGGCAGCACTCAGCCAGGGGGTACAAGAGCCAGGGCGGGGGCAGGCAGAGCGATGCCACAGCCGATTTCGGACTCTCGGCACCCCGTCTGCTCACCAAATTGTTACCGCAGGCTTTGCCCGGGCGCAGAGACCGGGGCCACCATCCGCCAGCGCCTGCTGCGGTGCCTGTGAGTCCGTCGCGGGTGGTCTCAGCCCTTGCGGAGCTGAGGGGACGGGGGTCTCTCACCGCCCCCTCTGCAACCCACAGGGACATGTCCTAAAATATCTTGAAACCTTTCAGCAAGGTGAGCGTGGGAGCTTTCCTCTTGCTCTGAGCCCGCGAGGACTTGACGGTGACCAGCTTGGCCTGGGCCACCGAGGGGATCTCCTTGTAGTTGACGGTGGAGAGGGTGTTGAAGGTGCAGCTGGCCAAGCCGTGGTGGGTGGGCAGGGCAACCGGCGTGGCCACCGGCGGGCAGGGACGCTCCTCGGTGATGAAGAGTGGCCGGACGGTGGGCAGGCTCCGCTCCGCCTGGCGCCGCACCTCCCGCACGGCTTCGTGGAAGACGTGCTGCACCCCCGCGAAGTCCTGGCACGCCGACACCTCGTAGAAGAGGCACCCGAACCTGCTCGCCAGGGACATCCCTTCGGCTGCGGGCACTTTCCTGGCGGGAGCAGAGGGGACGGGTGCAACATCCCTTGGGGCGCTGCAATGACCCAAAAAGGGGAACGAGGGGTGCAGGCAGGGAGCAACAGACCCCACATCCCACACCTGCTTCCCAGTGAGTGCTGCGGCAGCACCCACTCATCCCCCCATCCTGGAAGAAGCAGGAGACACAAGTCCAAAAGAGTTTTGCCTTTCCCAAAATCCCAGAGGAACAGGTTGCACGGGTCCCTGGGGAATCCTGCAACCTCCAGTGGCAGGGATGTGTGCCAGTGACGCAGGGGCTGGATGCGATGGCAGCGCCCTGGGAAGCGGGGAGGAGACAGGGCAGGTCCTTGCCGTGGGGAGGGGGAAGGCTCCATGCTGGCAGCATGGGGGGGGGCTCAGCAACACGCGTGACTCAAGGACCCGTGGGACTAACACTCGGCACGGCCCCAGAGCGGCACAAGAGGCCAGAAAAACACACGGGGCACATCCAGTCCTGGCAGCGGGGACGGGGTGAGAAAGGGCTCCAGGGAAAGGGCACATCCAGAGGGGAACGGGGACCTGGAGCGGGCTTAAACCCTGCCTGGGGACGGTGACGCTGCCTTGCCACGCAGCTGAAAAACATCCCGCTGAAAATACCAACGGGCTCAAAATAAATACATCATCCTCCAGGCAGGAAAGCAGGAACCTCGGAGATGTGGGAGGACGTGGTGAATGCCAACGGGGGTGGAAACAACCACAAAAAAAAAAAGAAATCAGATTTGGGTTTTGCATCCCAGCTGGAGGGATGGGGAGTGATCTGTGAGCTCTCCCCACTGGGAAAAGACAGCCTTACCCCACACCCGATACCTGTATTGCTCCATGTCCAGCTTGTTGCCCAGCAGGAGCATGGGGCAGCGGCGCTGGCAGCCCCTCGCGTGCAGGGCGAGGACCTCCAGGTAGCGCTGGCAGCCCTCGAAGCTCTTCCTGTCGTCGATGCTGTAGACGACAAGGAAGGCGCTGGCCCAGCACAGGTAGCGCTCGCAGTTCACGGGGCCGTCCTGGGGGTGAGAGGAGCAGCTGAGCCATGTTCCAGCCGTGCTCCGGCCACGTCACGCCGGGCATTTGGCTCCAGCGGTGCCCCCATGCCTCACCTGGTCAGCGGTGTCCATCACCTTCAGCAGCACGGGCTGCTGGTCCACCAGCTCCTCCGAGGTGTAGGTATCCTCTGCAAGGAGAAGGGTGGTTGTGAGGACGTGCTGGGGTGTCCCATCTTCTCCAAAGCCAAGCAAAGCCCCAGATGGTTGGGACAGTGTGGAAAAAGCTCATCTTCTGATGAGAAGCATCCTCCACCAGCGCCTCCCACTTCGCTCCTTCCTGAGACAACATTATTTGGGGGGGCTGGTGGTGACACCGCTGGGCAAGCCCAGCTGGGAGCAGTTATTTCCTCCTGCATGCTGCAAGTGTGGGCTCCTGCGGGAGAAGGAGGGAGGGGAAGGAGCCCAGCGCAGCCATTGCTGTGCCCGGGGCTCAGCCCTTATCTAAATGCCACGACCTGGTGAGATAAAGCGAGATGGGGGCTTGACACTGGGGCTGTTTCCCAATAAATCAGGCAAAAGGAGCAGCCCTTTCTTTTGGAAAGAGGGCAGGCAGGGAGAGCTGCTCAGCCATTCCCCTGGGAGAAAGATGCCTTCTCCTGGCCGGGTCCTAACGGATGCATTTCAGAAAGGTTTTGACGTGGGAAGATGAAACCACATTCCCAGAAAAGATCCGAGGAGGAAAGGATTTGTCCTTCTTTCCTAAGAGTGGCTGAGTTATTAGGGTCTGGAGTCGGTTCCTGGACAAGGTCCATATCTCCCTAATGTCCCCAATAAATCATTTACGGTTCTTCCCTGCGCCCTGGACTCAGGCCTAGGAAAATAGTTATTAATTACTCAAACGAGTGCAAAAAAAATGCCCAGAACCTCTCGCTGCAAAGCACAGCCCCCGGGGCCGCCCACACTCTGCGGCCCCCGCTCGCTCCCCCAGCCCTTCCCCTGCCCGACACCCCCAGGAGCAAGCAGAGGCATAAGATGCTCCCCAAGGACCCCAAATAATTCGACGTCCAGTTTCTTTGGGGTGATGCGAGGAGCTGACGTTCCCCTGTGGGACTTGCCCGCGGGGAGAGAGCTGTTTTCACAGGCAGGTTTGGGTCAAATCCAGCCCTTCCATTGTTTTACATGTAATTTTGGGTGTGGGGTTCTTTTCCCCTTAAATGCCATATTTGTAGGAAACACAGGAGATGGGAAGGATGCTCCATGGGAGCTCTTGGGGGACAACCGGAGGGGAACCACCCACGGAGAAAGCATCTTACCCAAGTTCGGATCATATTCGCTTATGAACCTCTTGGTTAGAAACTTCACGGTCAGGGCTGCAGGAGGTGAAAGAGGCGGGTGAGGCAGGCGTCCCCCCACGGCACTGGCACCCCGGCACCCCCCCGATGCCCAGCCATCCCCGTGGCGCCGGGGCGCCTGTCTCACCTGACTTGCCGGCCCCTTGGCACCCCAGGATGGCCACGTTGCACTCGATGAGGGGGCTCTGGGGTGGCCGCTCGCCGCTGGCTCGGGGTTTGCCGAACATCGAGGACATCCTCCGTCCTGCGGCAGAGAGCAGGGGGGACGTGGGGCACCCGCTGCCATGCCGGATGGGGACCTTCTCGCCACCTGGCTCGTGGGGTGCCCCAGCTTGGGGGAAAGGGGGGCTCAGCAGCACAGGGGATGGGGATCTGCTCTCCTCCATCCGCAACCTGGAGCCAGGGCAGCCGGCATCACCATCCCATGCTGGCGGCCAGCACTCCACCCAAGCAAAGAGAAGGACCCCCCACATCCTCTGCCTACCCTTCACACTCCAGAAAGAGAAGACAAATGCAGCCTCTCACCTCAAAACCCGCCGCCAGAGGAGATGCGGGGCTCGCCGGGGTGCGCGGGGGCCGAGGCCGGGGCCGGGGCTGGGGGAGCAGCAGCCCCTGCGCCGCCAGGGCTGCCGATGAATGAGGCAGGCGGAGGCGAGCGCGGCTCCCACCGCTCGGGCCCCAGCCAAACTCCTTGTAAGGAAAGCTGCCGCGCCGGCGCCGGGCTGGACATGCTGCCCCGGCCGCCCCGAGGATGGTCCCCCCGGCAGGGCACACGCCAGCCCCACAAGTTGCTGGGGATTTGGGCAGGGACCTCCGGCCCCAAAACCTGTGGTGCCTGCACTTGGTGGCCACCTTGCCATGTCCCCAGCACCTCGCCAAGCCCCCAGCAAGCAAAAGCCTGGTCCCGCTCCCTTGGCTGAGGCCAGTGCACTCATTACACCTCCCACAGGCAGGAGCAGCACTCGGGAACGATGCTGCCGGCACAACCACCCTTCTGTCCACCACTTGCGCAGCCCATTTAAGCGCAGTCACCTTCTGCTGCTGGCAGAGATTTTGCAGCGGTAAAGCCCCCCCTTTTCCCACCCAAAAGGCACGATCCCGAGGGGGGAAAGGGGAGCATGGGGAGTACTCACCGCTGCTGCCCACACCGAGCCATCAGCCAGCACCCAGCGGGCTCGGAGCCCGAGTAGGTGGCGTAGGCTGAAGTCAGCGTTGTCATGGCGATCGCAGCCATTTGGGATGGGGCTCAGTGCCCAGGACCACAGGATACGGCCCCCGGGCTAGCCCCAAGGGGTTTCTGCAGGGGACCATACCCTGGGCGGGGCGGGGGGGCAAAGGCTGCTCCACAGACATGCAGGGCTGCTGCGCCGTTGGGATTATTGCCTCTTAATGCAGGGAGGATATTTTTAAATCCTCCCAAAATAGTCTGGGAGTGTGGAAGTCCCTGCAAGCCCCAGGGACGGGGAGAATGGGGAGAATGGCAAGGATGGGGATGGCTCCCCTGCAGGAAGCAGAGCACATCTGGGGACCCCCGACCCCCAGACCCGCTCTGGACACAGGTCAAGGATGCATAAAAGCAATCAGAGCTGAATGTGGTATTTTAAGCCAGGTGCCCGTAAAGATCAAGGACAGTAACACAAGCGCAGAGCTTTCACCTTCTCCCCTAAACTGAGAATTTTTTGGGGAACCTGCTGGGGGCCACAATCCTGGGGTGATGGCTTTGCTGTCACACGGTGTCCCAGGAGATCCTGGCTGCTGGGATGAGGGGCTAAGGAGGGAGGAAAAAATATCCACCTTTGGGAAGCTGGATTAAATTATGCATCATTATACTGCTTGGATTAAATTATGCATCAAAAATAAAGACCAGCTGCAGGTTGTGATTGGGGGGAATTGGGGGCCCTGTTGCCGGCCCTCCTCAGCACCCCACAGCAGAGGTGAAATGGAATTTCTAGCCAGAAAAAGCTGTGAATAGCACACAAATGAGGGACATGCCACGAATAACACTTTTCTGCACTCTCAACTTCTACGTGAGTCAGCCGGGGGGGGGGGCGGGGATGTCTCTGCCCGCGGCCGGGTGTTACAGGGGAGCAGGGCAGGTCCTGTGGCCAGAGGGGACTTTCCCAGAGAGAAGGGGTCTGTTGCACATCATTTTTCTCGCCACGGGATCCCCAGATGAAGCACAGGCTGTTTTATGGCTCCTTGCTCTCTGGATGGATGTTGTCCAGGTTGCTCCATGCCTCCTACCTGGGGAGGGTCACAAAGGGAACAGCCCTGTAAAGGTCCTTCCTGGCCTGTGACCATGCTCAGGGGG
Source organism: Morus bassanus (assembly GCA_031468815.1). Taxonomy (NCBI): domain Eukaryota; kingdom Metazoa; phylum Chordata; class Aves; order Suliformes; family Sulidae; genus Morus; species Morus bassanus. The sequence continues at coordinate 3,756,123 of CM062581.1, forward strand.
TGGCAAAGCCCCTTTCCCACGGCCGGGCTGGACCACACGGAGATTTGCTGACGTCAGTTACCTCCCTGCAGCTGTAAAACCCGCTTTTATAAGGGAAAAAAAAATAATAGTGCAGCAGCATGCTCTTCCCAGCAAAGCAAATGTGTTGCCCTCCCTAGGGTGGGGACTGTCCCCTTAGGGCATCGCAAGGAGGATGCCCAAGAGCAGGGAGAATGAAACCTGCCTCTCCCAGGGCGGTCGGCCATCCTCCATGGGATGACCCGTGATAGAGCCGGGCATATCCGCCGTGAACCGTGCCGGCCAGTGACGCCGGCACCCTGCCTGTGTTTTGGGTGGGCAGCTGAGCTCGGCGGATGCCTTTGAAAGGCCCTGGTCACAAGCTCAGCTATCTTTAGCTGAAGGTATTTATATTACAAGGCAGCAGCGTGGCGGCTGCCGGGCAGCACAGCAAAGGCATCAAAGGGTGGTGGAGGCAGGAGGGGGCTGCAGTGGGGCACAGCACGGAGGAGCATTGGGTGCTGCCCACCCCGCTGAGAGCTGCTGAGCCCCCAGGCAAGGATGACCCCAGAGGAGGAAGGCTCCCGGGCAGGGCCCCCGGAGCGGGTGCGTATCCGGGTCGAGGAGCAGTCGTTCTGGGTGGAGAAGACCTTGCTGGTGGAGAGCAGCGAGTACTTCCGTGCCCTCTTCCGCTCAGGCATGAAGGAGAGCACGCAGGAGGAGATTGGGCTGGGGGAGCTGAGCGCGGCTGGGTTCCTCACCATGCTGCGGGTGCTGGCGGGTGAGAGGCCCGTCCTCAGCAGCGAGGAGACCTTCCAGGCAGTCGAGTGTGCCGCCTTCCTGCAGGTGAAGCCCTTGGCCAAGTACCTGATCCACTCCATCAACTCCGACAACTGCATCCTGCTGTACCAAGCCGCCGCCATATTTGGTCTCCTGGACCTCTTCCATTGCGCCGCGCTCTACATCAGGGACAGCTATGCCGAGCTGAAGGAGTACCTGGACTGCCTCTCCGCCGACCTGCTGGCCTACGTGGAGACCCTCCTGCCCAGCACCTTCGTGGCGGTAGGAGCCCACACGCCCACCTTCGAGTTCCTGGAGGACCTCTCCAGGACCATCTGCTACCTGGACGAAGAGACCAACACATGGAGGACCCTCTCCTGCTTGCCGCTGAGTGCCAGCACGTTCCTAGCTGGCATGGCAACCATGGATAATAAGATCTACATTGTGGGCGGCGTCTACGGGGCCAGCAAGCAGGTGGTGGAGAGCAGCTTCTGCTATGATGCTGATGCCAATGCCTGGAGCGAGTTCCCCAGCCCTCATCAGCTGCGCTATGACGTCAGGCTGGTGGGCCATGAGGGCTACCTCTACGCCATCGGTGGAGAGTACGAGAAGATTTCCTTGAAGTCTGTGGAGAGGTATGACGTGGCCTCCAGCACCTGGACGTTCGTCTCCGACCTGCCACAGCCAAGCACGGCGGCACCCTGTGCCCAAGCCATGGGGCAGATCTTCGTTTGCTTGTGGAAGCCACTGGACACCACTGTCATCTATGAGTACGAGACCCAGCAAGACGCATGGCTTCCCATCACTGAGCTCAAGCGGCACCAGAGCTATGGGCACTGCATGGTGGCCCACCGTGACAACCTCTACATCATGCGCAATGGCCCCTCGGATGACTTCTTGCGTTGCGTCATCGACTGCTTCAACCTGACGTCGCGGCAGTGGACTGCCCTGCCTGGGCAGTTCCTGAACAGCAAAGGAGCCCTCTTCACTGCCGTCATCAGGGGTGACACCGTCTACACTGTCAACAAGATGCTGACACTCCTCTACTCCGTGGAAGAGGAGACCTGGAGGTTCAAGAAGGAGCGGGCAGGCTTCCCACGCAGTGGCTCCCTGCAGACCTTCCTCCTGCGGCTTCCGAGGCGTGACCATGACATTGCAATGTAGGTGGCCCCCCATCCCAAATTGGGATGCTCTCCTTGCGTGCGGGCTCAGCTCTGCCCCCGCCACTCCCCCGGGGCTCCTCTCCTCCTCTGCGGAGCCGTGCTCAGATCCAGGGGCGCATCACGTTGGACCTTGGATGTGACACTAGACCCTGCCAGAGGGAAAGGGGCTGCAGGCAGCTGCTGCCTGCCTCTGCCTGCACTGCACGGGCTGTGTGCGAAGTTCTACCAGATGTGGGCTCACGAGCCAGCAGTGTGCAGGGCTTCGTGGCTTCTGCAGAGGACAGATTCCGAAGAGATGCAAACACGGGTTTTATTTATTTTGATCGCACTCTGAAGGTGTGTAGCATCCCACCTCCTCTCTGCTCTGATGGGAGATCATTCATTATATCCTGGAATTAAAAGTAAAGCTATAAAAACCCCTGTGTTTTTCATTACTTTGGGGTTTGGTTTGTTTCCCCCTCCTCTTCTGAAGGAAAATACCTCCTAACAGGGATCCACGTCAAGGCTCGCCTCTGCCTGCTGAATGCTTTTTCAGCTGCGGCTCCGTTTCAGAGCCATACGTGGGAGCACAGTTCCCACGCAGCCCTGAGCTCCCTAGGGAGGTCTCAACGGCTGCTCCCGGCTGCAGCGGGGTCTTGGGAGGAGGAGGGGAGAGGGGAGATGGCGGGGGTGAAAGAAAACATCTCCTGGGCATCGGGTGATTCATGCACTGAGGTGTTTCTGGGATCTGGGAACCATCCATCACACCACCAAGCGCATTAGCCAGCTATCATCTCCTCCAGGCTCGGCTGCCAAGCCCCAGCACAGACCCAATGGGGTGGCAAGTTCTGGCGCTCATCAGAGGCTCATTTGAGCCAAGACAGGGTCTTTTTAGGACATGGCAAACCTTCGAAATACAAAAGCGTGCAAAAAGAGAAGGAGAGGAGAGAGCACCACCATTGCACGGTGATGCCAGGCTTGCAGAGGTCTTCGCCATCAGCAGAGCTCCATAACTAGATGAGCCGTTCTCATGAGATACCATCCCCTAGCATCAAAGGTTGTTAGCCCTCAACACCAGCTCTGGTGATGGAGAACGTGGAGCTCCCCTTTGTGACCGCAGCGCTGCTGGGATACCTGCAGGGACCAGGACAGCAGCAAACCCAGACTGTGGCTGAGCTGGTTTCCCATCTGTGGGGCAGGCTTCAGGCTGCCCAGGCCATCCCAGCCGAGATGGAGCGGAAGAGAATACCAGCTGGGAAGCCTCAAATACCTCCACTGCTGACCCTCGCCAAGTTCTCAGCATTTGCAGAACAGTTACCACATTTGAGAAAAAAAACACACAACACAACCACAAACCAAAACAAACAAGAAAACCCCAGCTCGCATCCGTGTCCAGATCAAAAACCACTTGATGCATCTTGTCCCCATTTGTCCTCTGCCACCGGGCCAGGCCACCACTCTGCTGTCACCCCCGGGATGGGTACCACAGGCGGTGGAGGTGCAGGTCTGATGGTGGCATGGGGGAGGCAGGGGGCACTGGTGGATCTCACCCAGCTCTACACCGTGCTGCAGCATTAGCTGAGCGACATTACTATCCTCGAGCAGACTGTTAGCGGAGAGCCCATCAAGTCAAATCCTTGTTCCCTTCCTAAATGAAGCCAATTAACATTTCACGCTGTCTTCTCCTAACTGAAAGCAGCACATGGAAGCATGCTGCTTTAAAACCATTTTAAGTTGAACAAACAGCTTAAACCCTCCATTAAAATAAAGTTAAAATAATTCTGTTACTAAAATATTTATGACAGGCTCCTGTGGCTAACCCGGGACAACTGAACTTGGCAGGCTCTCTCCTTCCCTCCAGCTCTGACACCACCAAATGATACAACCTCTCCCCCCACCTTCACACACTGTTTTTCTGACAGTTCAGGGGTTCACAAAGATATTTGCCAACAAAATACAAAAGGTTTTAAGATTTTAAGTGTACCACCTGGAGGAAAGAGCAGGTCTTGGCAGGCACTGTTGAGTATGGCATGGATGCTCCCAAGAGAGGAGTAATTTGTTGCATTCATACAGATACAGAAAGTAACGCAAGATAATTTTAGGTGCACAAGAAGGAAAAAAGATACAGTTCTTGCCTCTGCAAGCAGGAGGGAAAAATGATGAGCCAGGACCAAACAAATCTCTAATGAGAGTGAGAGGCTGCCCAGCCTTTGCACAGTAAGTGGGCACGGCGCTGCAAATGTGCTTCACTCCACCAAAATTTAGCCCTCGACGTTACGCATTACTGGCACTGGCACAGCACTGTTATCTTCCCCTTTCAATCTTCATGGTGTTTACTCCGCCAAAGATTACAGTTTGAGGCAAAGCGATGTATCTAATCACAGTTTAACCTTTTGCAAGTTTCTTTTTTAAGGTGACATCATCTTGGCAAGGATGAACGTAACGAAAAGCTGTCTGTAGAACGGACTTGCCTTATAAGGGCCGTATCAAAAATAAAAGCTTGTATAACCAAGGGAAAGCTGGAGGAAAAACAGGGCTGGGAGCTCCAAGAAGAGCCTGTGAACTCCCCACGAATATCTCCCTTGGCCATACAAGGTGCGACATTTTCCTTTTCAATGCCATTAACGAAGAGAAGGTATAAAGCATCCTTGGGTAGGGATGGGTCAAGTCCCCCAAAACCTGGATGCCAAGTTTCCTTGTTGCATCCAGGCGAGGATGAAGGCAGCCATGGAGAGCTGTACCCTCCTGATGGTGTTTGGCACCTACCTAGAGATACAGGGAGAAGGGACACAGTGTTTTACCTCGATGGCAGTACATTGGGCTGGGAGATAGTTTGGAAGGATACAATGGAAAAATAATGCTAATGCAACTAATTAAGGATTTTCTCTGCTAGGTTGTGCCAGTTGGCATTTTCACAGGAAAAGACACAAATGCATTTCAGAAGAACCCCTCCAACCATCTTTACTCAAAGAAATTACATCTGTATCTAATTCGCAGGAAAATAATATACTTTTATGTGAAAACACTGTCCACTGTTCCACTGCCAAGCCAAGAGACGCATCCTGTAAGGTGATCCGAATCTCCCATTCTCCATCCTTCACTTACATACAAAAATTCCCCTGGGCATCCAGATTTTCCTGATCCTGATATTCATGCTTAACTTCATTTGGAGCCACTGTCTCCACAGTTTAGGGAAGCATCCCCCGATTTTTCCTGTTTTGGGCAGAGCACACGGGCAGCCGAGCTGTTCCCTGTCTCTCTGTTCTGATTTCATGAAATTCCCCGAGAACAAACCCTTGCATAAACCATTTTTCATTGCACTGGATAAACTTCATGTATTTCTAGAGCAAGGGCAGCCTGTTTTCTTTCATTATCCTCATTGAATTGTGTATTTTTCTCAAGTTTCTGGTTTAAAAGGAGAAGCTAATGCGATCGGACTGGATCTCAATTACAATATTCAACCATGACTAAGTCAGCTGAGACTCTTCCAAAGCAAGGACCGACAAATGTTTCTGCAGGAGCCCTCAGTTTTTATGAAAACAATCTCTTCTGTTGATTTATATAATCTTTTAAGAATCTACATTTGACTGTATTTGAAAACACGACACCCATCACCCCAGGTGGAGGGAGAAAACTGTGGTTTGGGTTTTGCAAAATCTAAGCTGAAGGCGGTTTGGATCTTATTGCATCTAATCTAAACAGCTGACTTGATCAAGGGTGGAGATGTGTGGGTGAAGAGATAAACGCTCCTGCTATAAAGCCTTTGCCTTAGAACAGTGACAAACACACTTATGATGGATGTCCATAAAGTGAGATGAGACACCAAGCCAGTGCTTTGAAGGTTTGTGCCCGGTGAGCCATGCTGCTCAGGGTCGGGATGGAGCAGCAGAAGGGTAAGTGCGTGCCGACCCACCCGAGTCCTTCAGTGGTCCGGTCTGGAGAGGGGAAGCTGTGACTGGGGTCCAGGATGCTGGTCACTGGGTTTTCATCACGAGCTCTTCCAGCGCCTTCTCCCTCTGATTCCCACAAAGCAAAAGAACTTCTTTGATTTCATTTTGCTGAAAACCCATATCGTTAAACTGAGCTAACAAATGCAAGAATTCAGCTGCCTGGAGGAAGAAGGAAGAGAAAGGAGTGATGTTATCATGGGGTTTTATGGATGGTTTTATTGTAGAGTTGCAGCAGAAACAGTGTTGGGTGACGAGGCTGCAGCCAGATGACCTGGCCGGGTTGTATTACCACTGAAGGGCACTCCTGGTGCCACTGCTGACAGCAGAGCGAGGTCACACGTACCACTGCTAGCATTTAAAAGTGTGCCTCTATATCAACTTTTTAAATAAATAGTATTTAATAAAGTTAGCCTCACTTATTCCTTATAAAGTTTAATATGAATTCCATGCAAGTGTTTGCCTGTGTTATAAAGAGACCAGGGAAAGGCAGTGAGTGCAAGCTGGAATTAATTTGTCCTGCTTCCCCCCTTGCTGAGGCTGGGCCCCAGCACCACAACATCTCCTGGAGCTGTGTCCTCAATAAATAACCCCCTGCCTGACACCGAGACCCGGGCGCCCTCCCGCTGCCACATCCCTAATGAGCGGTGAGCCAGCAATCCTACATGCTGTTGGCATCACGTCAAACAGCACCAGCCCAAATTTCAAGCAGCTTTTCTCCCACCTCAGCTCTTCACTACCCCCAGGAGGAGACTGGTGATGGAGACCAACACCCAGCCTGCCACCATGGTTCTTCCCCCGGCGGGGGAGAATGCAAAGGGGGAGCTGGGAGGGAGGTAGCGAGCATGGATGCTAGTGGGCTTGGGGTGGGGGATTCCCTGTGCAGGGGCTGAGCAAGCGTTGTGCTTGCACGGCGGGGTGAGAGGATGGATGGAGAAGAGTGACGGAGTGGGTGTCCTTCCCGCAGGGGTCCTTACGGCGATGCTGCCGCAAGTGTGGGCTCACTGCTTGCAGGGCAATGGGTCTGACCTGCTGGGAGGCTGCACGAGGGGCGGCGGAGGAGGAAAAGGGAGTGCAACTCGCTGGAAAAGTGAGCCCGGAGGATGCAGCACAAAGGGCCGGGCTGTGCCACCCTGCTCTGACCTTTTTCTCCGAGTACTGGAACATTTCCATGGCCTCCTCCACCTGCCCTTCCTCGTAGCCCTGCTTCAGCAGCCGGTCACAGGCACCCAGGTAGCTCAGGAACTGCAGAAGATGACAACCAGGGTTAATCCAACCTCACAGACATGGGGTGCAAGCGCATTCAGAAGCCCACCTTGCCACCTTCCAGGGACATGCTCGTGGGGAGGATCTGGGGCACAACTGTCCTGCCGGCTCCCGTCTGATGCTCAGCCAGGGTGGTCTGTCCGTCAGCAGGACTCCCACCCTGAGAAGACGTCTTGGGCCCCCCCACCCTCCCAGTGTGGGAACGGGAACAAGGCAGAGGGAGGACAAGGAGCAAACCAAACATCTGAACCATCTGAGATACAAAGTGATGACTTCCAGGCTCGAGGGTGAAGCAGAGCCTATCCCGGGGAGATGTCTACCCTCGGCCGACCCGACATCCCTTTGATGCACCGGGGTTCAGGCGCCCGTGGGTTTGCTCCAGGGTCCAAGCACAAAACCCACCCCAGGGGAGACCCGTGTGCTGTCATTACTGAAAGTAAACTGTTATTTTTGGCTTTCCTCGTTGTTCTTGGAGTGCTGACAGCACTATTCCCAGCAGTATCTTTTAAATACCATGAGAGTCATTCACTGTCCAAAAACATATGGGACGGACAATAATAAATGAGCTATACAATAGCAGGGGGAATAAAAACATCCCATGGGTCTCCCCGAAGCCATGCCGTCTTCATCCAATGAGAAGCTGATTCATATCTCCCCAGATCCACCAGTGCATGGACCTCCACCCTCCCCAGCACCACCATAGCCAAGGAGAAGGATTCAGTAAAAGACCATAAAACAATTGAAAAAGCCAAAAAAGTCCCTCAAACATTGAGTTGATCTAGTTTGGCTAAAGAGCAGAGTAAGAATTTTAAGAAATGTCAGCTTTAAGGAGGAGCTTATTAACTCAAAAATTAGACAGTCATTAGTCATTGGCATTCATAACCTGTTTTTATTTTCCTCGTTACCTTACTAACGAAACACCCCAGATCACTCCTGTATTTTCTTGCTCTGTCGCAGCAAGGACAGCTGCTCGCTGTGCTCACGGCCAGTCCTGGCAGCCTGGCATGCTGTTCAAGCCCAGCGTGAAATTGGTGCTGTTGTCAACTCAATGATTTTTATCGTTAAAAAAATAATATATATATATATATATCCTGAAGACTAAACAAAAACAGGTTTTTAAATACTATGACCTGCTAACCCACTGGCTCCGGTACCAGCCCCACCACTCGCTGGGGAGGAGGAGGAGGTGCCACTGCCCTCCTGAAGCTCCTTCTCCCCTTGTAGCTCTCAAGGGGGCTCCTTATCACACTTAGACATTAAGTTCCTCCAGCACAGGCACCTCTGGAGCGCTCAGCTTTATCCGCTACACGGGCAACCCAATAACCTCATCACAAGCTGCTTGTGTTGGAAGAGACCTCCAGGCTCTGGTAGATCAGTAACCTGCTGATTTATCTCTTCCCTCATTTGCTGCTACTTGATATTATGTGCAGCAACGTAGCATTCACATCAAAGATGAGCATGTGCAGTGACATAAAGGAAATCCCTCCTCCGGTGGGTTTTATCTTCCATGTCCCTGTACGACTTTGGCTGACGCCCATTGAGAGGCCTGTCTCCATGAGGTCCCTGCTTCAGGTGCTCCAACAACTGGCTGCTTAAGAAGAGCAAAGCCTTACCACCAACCATTTCACTGACCTGCCTGGACCATGGACTGTAAGCTGCTAGCATGGAAAAAACCAGGAGGAACCACCACCAAAGACCCAAATGTTGATTTCATTGTGGAGGAACAGGATAAACATCTCCCCAGTCTTGCAGCAGGGTTCAAGCCGGGGATGTGCAAACCCGGTGGGCACTACCCCTCGGGTGCTGAGCCTCCAGGAACAGCGGCTCTCCAGGGGGACCTGCCACTGAGAATGCAACTTCTACAACCGTCGGAGAGGCTCAGGGAGCCACCACCAGTGGGGATGGCGGATGCAAGGTTTGTAGGAAGCACTGAAGATCTACATTGTCGCTTGGGTTAAGACAGCAAGTTTTTTTGGAGGAGCAAAGAGGCAGGACCACGTTACGGAAGCTCAGCTGAGCATATATTTTGCTGTGTTATTGACTTCACAAGAGTCCAAGAGTCCCTAGGAAGAGGCTGCCCATCCGTGCATGGCCAGGAGGTGGCTGGCACAGTGGGCTGTGTCCCATGGTGAACGCCCTGCTCTGAACCCTGTGCTTCTGGCTGTTTGGGGAAATGGATGCTGAACAGCTGCAGTCATCTGTCATGTCTCAGCTCACATGTACATTGAGAGCTCCATGGATCAACAATGCATTTTTGATTGATCAACGATCATTGATCAAAATGCAGTGATGCATCTTTGGTTTAGCCCTTGGCCATGACATCCTAGATGATGAACCTCTGGCATGTTGGGGTAACTAACCCTGCTTGAGCCTTTTAGAAAGGCTCTTCCACCAAAACTGAGAAGGCATTGCCTCCTTAAGGCAGCAGACTTGCCTTCCCCACCAGGGTGGGCTCTGCCAGTTTGACTTGACAGTGCAAAGAAATTGAGCAATTTTTGGCCACCATCTGGGACTACAATCAATCTTCACGGTTGAAGCTGTCATCACCATACACTGAAACCCCGCATGACACCAGCAAGCAATGAAGGGCACCCACAGTTCTTGTTTTTAACTTGAGTTGAAACATATTTTCCAGGAAGGTTTAGCCTAGTTTGGTAGTTTTGTACTTGTAAGAGACGCACGAAGGGCTAAGGCTTTACATTTTATTTTGGCTGTATTGGGCATAAATGGGAAAGATGGGAACTGCTGGTGAAGAAGCCACAGGATATAAGGCAGACCTTGTATTTTGGTGCATTAATCTCTTCTCCAAGGGAATGGGAGTCCTGGTGTTTATACAGAAAGGAGCAGACTGTACCCACTTCTATCTTTAATAAGATGCATTGCTTCTTCATACTGAAGCCAGCAGGTGCTACAAGACACCCTTGCACAGCTCTGTGCGAAGAACGTGGGCTGGACTCTGCCCATCTCCCTCTGCCTAGATGAAACCTTTATGAATTGAAGAAATAAAGCTTCCCTTCCCACCTCGGCTTGCAGCAACACTTGCCTGAAACACCAGTGATGTTCTGGGGAGGCTGGTCCAGCCGGAGGTGGCTCAGGAGGGAGCCAGAAGCTGCAGGATGACTCAGCCGCAGAGCAGCTTCATGTGCTGACCAGACGGATAAGAGCTGGCCCACACAGCACAGGCAGCTCCCTGGGAGCACGGGAAGGAGAGGAGCACCCAACAGCGGCTGCTCAGTGCCGTGCCTGCTCACACCTCTGCCCGGGCTCTGCTTTGCTCCCTGGCACGACAGCCTGGTGGACATCCCTCTTGCTAAGCTGCAATCAAGCCCCTTCTCTCTCTGCAAGAGCTACACGGATAATTTAGCCCTATTAAATCCTTGGCTGGGATGGGCAGGTCCAGCCCTAGGCTTGCCAAGCCAGAGGGCCAGAGCCAGCAGCATCCTTCACAGCACAGATGCTCCAAACCCATCTGGACCACGGGGGGTTTGTCTGGACAAGCAGATGCCTTGGGAATCAGGATGCAGCACAGTGGGCTGTGATGTACTCAGATACCAAGGGTAGGAAGAGGTGGTATATTAATTATTTTTAATAAATTCCAGGTTATTATAGTGGGTTCCTTAGGAAAAGAGCTCTGGGACCCAGCCGCAATACTTGCACGGTGTCCCTAGTTGCTCCAATGCAGGGAACTTGTATTTTGGAGAGAGCCCAGACAAATCTCTGAGGTATTCGTACAGTCCTGCTCTGACAGGATGAGCCATGGCAATAATCATACGAATCTAACAGCCTGGAAAAATGATGTGCAAAAAGTTTCCATATACGGGGGCAAAATTTGCACTTCAAAAGGACACCATGCTCCATACAACAGATTGAACAGATAATGTTACCCGGCCGTTATTACTCGCTGAAAAGCTGAAGGCGACTCATTGCTATTTTATTACAGCAAAAGTGCAGACGTGATCTCATGGAAAACCCTGTCAGCTGAAGTCTGATACCAAAGTGGGAAACCCAAGGCCATCAGAAGTCCACCCCAAGCATGACAGCCATCCCTTTCTCCATGAAAATCAAGTTCTTTACCAAAAGCTTTCCACGGCACCACGCCAGATCTACCAACCTGACTTAAGCTTTGCCTTCCAGTCTTCTGGAGGGTGAGGATGGCTTTGCGGGTGGGGTAGCCCAAGGCTATAACGGGCTCGATGAGGTCTCGCTCCTCTTGGCTCAGCGCCGAGAGCAGGTCAGCCGCCGAATCCTGCTGGGATCTGTGGGAACTGAGAGGTCGCTCAGGCGTGGAGGCAGGCGTGGAGGCAGGGGGAAGGCAGGTGTAGGGGCTGAGGGACTGCAAGAAAAAAACAGCGGATGTTCTTCTTGTCCCAGCTCATGAAATGATGTTAAACAACCCAGGCTGAAGCAATGCTTTAGAATGCCGGCAGTTACCTTCCTCTCTCCAGAAGAGGAAAATTCCCATATATGAAACAAACTCCCTTGGGCTTCAAAGAAGACCAGACTTAATTAAATCCAGGCTTAGCTATAGATACAGATCAGAGAAAACAGTGCTCAGGAGGGTTCGTGGGGCAAAGCAAGCAAAAGCAGCTTCTTTCCCTGGGAATCCTGGTCACATCTCCAGCAATAAATGCCATCCTCAACCAGTCAAGCGAGAGGCAGCACTGCCTGCAGGCAGCTGATGCAGCAGCCTGGGCAGGAGGATGCTCCCCTGATGCCCCATTTATGCCTGTGATGTTTATCAGACGTATTTAGGTTTCTCTTACAAAGCCATCTCTTACACCAGCTGAGCAGGGAAGGCAATGGATTAGCAATTAGTTGCATCAGCTGTTTAGTGTATAAATACACGTGGGCATTTAATCTTTCCTTAATTACCCTATGTCTAATGCAATTACATATAAATAATCTGTAGTAATAATAATGTAAATAATATAATGTAAATAATAATAATGTAAATAATAATCCCAGACCTCTGTGCCTGGGAAGATCATGGAACAAATCCTCCTAGAAGCTATGCTAAGGCACATGGAGGACAGGGAGGCGATTCGAGGCAGCCAGCATGGCTTCACCAAGGGCAAGTCCTGCCTGACCAACCTAGTGGCCTTCTGTGATGGAGTGACTGCATCAGTGGACAAGGGAAGAGCCACAGATGTCATCTATCTGGACTTCTGTAAGGCCTTTGACATGGTCCCCCACAACATCCTTCTCTCTAAACTGGGGAGATATGGATGTGATGGGTGGACTGTTCAGTGAATGAGGAACTGATTGGATGGTCGCATCCAGAGGGTAGTGGTCAATGACTCAATGTCCAGATGGAGACCGGTATCAAGTGGCATCCCTCAAGGATCCATACTGGGACCAGTACAGTTTAATATCTTCATCAATGACATGGACAGCGGGATCGAGTGCACTCTCAGCAAGTTTGCAGATGACACCAAGCTGAGCGGTGCAGTTGACACGCCAGAAGGACAGGATGTTACCCAAAGAGACCAGGACAAGCTGGAGAGGTGGGCCTGTGAGAACCTCATGAGGTTCAACAAGGCCAAGTGCAACGGCCTGCACATGGGTCGGGGCAAACCCCAATATCAATACAGGCTGGGGGATGAAGGGATTGAGAGCAGCCCTGTGGAGAAGGACTTGGGCGTACTGGTGGATGAAAAGCTGGACATGAGCCAACAATGTGCGCTCGCAGCCCAGAAGGCCAACTGTATCCTGGGCTGCATCACAAGCAGCGTGGGCAGCAGGTCGAGGGAGGGGATTCTGCCCCTCTACTCCACTCTGGTGAGAACCCCCTGCAGTGCTGCGTCCAGCTCTGGGGTCCTCAGCACAGGACAGACATGGACCTGTTGGAGAGGGGCCAGAGGAGGCCACAAAAATGATCCGAGGGCTGGAGCACCTCTGCTACGAGGACAGGCTGAGAGAGTTGGGGTTGTTCAGCCTGGAGAAGAGAAGGCTGCGGGGAGACCTTATTGCGGCCTTTCAGTACTTAAAGGGAGACTATAGGAAGGATGGGGGCAATCTCTTTAGCAAGGCCTGTTGTGACAGGACAAGGGGGAATGGTTTTAAACTAAAGGAGGGGAGATTTAGACTGGATAAAAGGAAAAAATTTTTTACACGAGGGTGGTGAAACACTGGAGCAGGTTGCCCAGAGAGGTGGTCGATGCCCCATCCCTGGAAACATTCAAGGTCAGGTTGGATGGGGCTCTGAGCAACCTGATCTGGTTGAAGATGTCCCTGTTCGTGGCAGGGGGTTGGACTAGATGGCCTCTAAAGTTCCCTTCCAACCTAAACCACTCTGTGATTCTATGATTCTTTCATGTGTCTGATGGTTTTAACTGCGGGTTTTCAGTAATTCATCTCCTAAATCTCTCAAGTAGCTGGGTGAGATGTGGTTTCTTAAGAAACATGGCACAATTCAGAGTCAAGGTGATGGAAAGCAATATTTACTCCATCACTTCACATCACTGTCTCTACCATTAAACGATTTGTATTTCTGGTAGGACTATGAAATCTAAAGTTTCCTACTTTTAAGAAAAGACAGACAGCCATTGCCACAGAGAAGGATGCCAATATTGCAAGAGGAATCAGCTGAAGTGGCCTTTTCCAGCTATAAAACAGGGTGAAGGAGGGCAGTGAGCATGGGGACAGATAATGAGGGAGACCCAGGGCAGAGGGGATACAGAAACAGCCTGGTGTTGTCTCCATTCAAGCCCCACTTCTCTTCTGGGGCTGCCAGGAGGAGCAGCTGTGATGGCTGTAAGGGCCATTTCCCCATAAACCCTATTTATATCTGTTAGAGGGGGAAAATGGAGAGGAAAGAGGGGAAAAAAAACTTATTTCACTTGGTTTTTTAACTGTTTCAATTGAAAACCAAACAAGATGCCTTGCTTGTCAGGAAAAACAGAGACGTTTTGGTTAGGACAGAAAAAGTAAACGTCCTCCCAGAAAGCTTGTCTTTAAACCCTGGCAAAAAAACCCCGCTTCCTTCACTTCTTATGAAAACTCATCAGCAATTTCTCATGGGTTTAGTGTTCCCAAAGCCCCATTTTGGTTCCATTTTCTTGGCCAGACCCCAGCAAACGGGACCAATTCAACGCCTTCCACCCCCCTCCTGTCTCAGCAACAAGCAAAGGACTACCAGAAGAAAACACCTCACCGGCACTGTGGGCTTATGCTGTTTGATCGGGGGGATCGGCATGGCCACGGCCGGAGGAGCTGGCTTCAAGGTCCCCAGCTGGAATGCATCCTGCGCTGGCCCGTACTTGATGCTGCGGCTGGTGCGGGGGCGCTGGGGGAGCGGCCGTGGCACCGGGACCCCTCTGCTTTCCTCAGCAGCTCTGTTCAAAGGATTCACCAAAGCAGCCAGCTTCCTCCTGGCCACTTCCAGCTCGTTCTTCATGTTGTTAAATATCACCATGGATCTTCTCTGCTTGCTCGGGTCCGGACTGGCTGAGTTGTGGTTGCCATTCTCCAGCGAGGGCTCCAGCAAGCCAGGTGATGTCTTTGGTCGGGTCTGGTAAAAGCTGGGATGTGGAGGCTCAGCTCTCCCAGCACTTCTCCTCCTGGAAACCTTTTCATCCTTGTCATTCTCTTCCCAGGAGGTCGAGGAGTACTCGTCATCCTCCGAATACTCATCCTCCTCTGAGTGCCAGGTCTCACTCTCGGTGTCGGACAAGGTGCCTCTGCCGTTAGCAGCGCTCAGGCTGATGCAGCGCCGCACCGCCCCGTCCCGCGCTCTCCCCCCGGTGCTGTCGGTGGGGTCCACCAGCAGCAGCCAGCACGGCGGAGCTGTGGGGACGACTTCGGAGGTGACCTGATGCCGGGAGGTTTGCTGCTGAGAGGCCACCTCGACCCAATAAAGCACTTTTCTTTCCAGCGAGAAGTCGTGCTGCGGGAAGAGCGAGAAGCAGCTGGTGAGGGCATCTGAAAGCAGACCACAGGGCATGGAGCAAACCACGCGCTTCACGAGGGCACCTTAAGGGCTGCATCCTTCCCATATTGGCTCCTATTTCCCTGAGCATCAGGGCTGGCTGTGGGCACCAGGGCATTGGGTTTGGTGCCAGTGCCAGACTCATCTCTATAAGGAATCCCCAAATTTATACTTGAAAAATATCTGGCTACAAAGTTATTACTATTTTGAGTTGTATCTACAATTCTTTTGATAGGTGTCGTGCCAAGAGGTGATTTTGTGTCAGTTTGGCTGCTGTGGAAGGGGACAGCACCCGTTAGTGGCACCTGGCAGAGCCACATTGGGCACAGGGGCTTGGGAACCACCAAGGGGGTTGATGCCACCTTGGGCAGAGACAGGACCCGCCACGGAAATCTCCAGCGGCGCCAGGGGCTCGGCCGGTCCCAGAAGAGAGTCATCATTTCCACGTAGTCCGGCTTAAAATATAAGCATGTTTGAGACTGAAATCTGAGGGTTTTCCTGGAACAAACAAGGCTTGCCTGTCCCAGAGCTCTCCAAACAAGGTCTCCTCCGGACGGGCAGGCAAGTACATTCACAGCCCAGGAATGCTGTTTTCACTGCTCACTGCCACTTGTCAGCTGTGGACCCAAACCAGCCTCCCCGAGGAAAACACCACCACGTGCCTCCAGAAGGACCAGCCCGGACCACGAGCGCAATCACTCGGCCTCGGCGGGGAGCACCAACACAACCCCGACCAGGGAGAAACCCAGGGCTGGGGGTTTCCCAGGATAGGACGGGGTGATGGACCACCTCAGCTAGTCCATGGCGATGAAGATCATCACCTGCCTTTACACGGGTGGCAAAAACTGTGTGCATTAAAATTTCCTTTGAAAAAATCGCTTAAAATGAACAACATGGCGACTCTTCATGTTAAACACATCCTGCCGATTTGGGATGTGTCATTTTTGGGGGACGGATGAGCAAGGCTGAGCTAGCAAAAAGCCAAATGTGGGGTTCGCTGCTGGTTCACTCATCACCAGGAGCGAGCAGGGGCTGTTTGGGATCGCCCAGATCGCCTTCCCCCCCGTGAAGTGCACTAACCCCATCTACAGGTGAGACTACTTAAGGCTAAACACGCAAAGTATTTCTGAAATCGTCTTCGACTGGAGCTGTGCTAGCACCACCCATAAGCCCAGAAAGCTGACTACATGCCTTCAGCGCAATTGTACGGGGAAAAGCTTCCTACCCTCTTCTGGAGCACAGATAGCTCCTTCGAATCACTGTGATGGGGTTTAAAATCGGTGACAAAGCTGTTATAGCAATAGGTGTAGATTCAAAAGCTGTTTAGGACTGAGCACTGTGGAAGATCACAAAGTGCCACAGGATATTTTTTTATATATATAGGTATTTTTTTAATATACATATATATTTTTATATATATATATGTTGCCAGCACAGGTAGTGTTGCCTGCTTACACCTCTGTTAGATTAATTAATAAATATTTAATAAATATTATTAATGAGACAGTGATGATTCCAGACTAGAAAACAATCCCAGAGTAGAGCCTGAAGTTTGTCCTCCTATCCCAGAAAGACCCAGCCCGCCTGCTCGGATGGGATTAAAAAAACCAATGTCAAACCTACCCCTTCCTCACTCCCACCCACCACAAATTGTCCTCACCTCCTCCCACTCCTTAAAACCAGCCAATTAAGAGGAGATCAATTAGGAGGAAAGATTTCCCTTCTCTTCTTTCACAAGAAAAGGCAAACACTGCTGACATCCCTTTGAGCATCCCCCCAGAAGCGAATCTGGGCGCAGAGGCAAGCAGAGGTGACTCACCAGGGTGCTCATGAGGATGTCGGCGCAGTCGGGGAGGTCGATGGCCGGGGCAGTGATTAAAGTGTTTTCTCCCCCTGAGTCCCTGTCGAGGCTCCTGGCCATCCGGAAGGGAACTTCATCCAGGTAGCTCATCACTGCTGCCTGATTTCTTGCTGCTGGAGGAAGGGATGAAACAACACTGTAAAAGGCAGGACTAGCACCTTTTAAGTTGGGTGGAAGGAGAGAAAGATGAGCTATTTCAAGTGACACCAGCAAAAGGAAGGCAGCCCTTAGAAATGCTGCCAGCTGAGTAAAAACTGCTGCATGCAATGTCCAGATTTGCAAAACCTTAATTACTGATAGCTGGAAGATTGGTCTGAACTAACCTTTGCTATTCTGAGCTTGAGCCAGCAGGGCCTGACCAAGGTTACAGCTTCATTTGGCAGAGATCCTGAGTGTTTCTCTCCTCTCCTTCCACCTCCATGCATGCCCTGCTGCTTTCCATCCCTCCTCCTGCCTCTCCCTCTCCCTCCGCTGCCCATCCCACGCTCCCTTTCCCAAGCCGGGGACAGACCAAGCACTTTTTTCTAGTTACAGAGGCAGAAACATCAGCCAAGGACCCTCGCAGGTCTCCTCTCTCTGCGTGACCTGTGGCCGCGGAGCTCATGCATCTGGCTGCGTGCTGCAGCCCAGGGGAGCTCGGATGAGGGCGGCCCTCTGAGAGAGCTAAACAAGGAGGCCGGTGCATCGGGCAAGCTTCGGTGTTAGGGGGATGTCAAATGAGCCATTTTAAGGCCAGATTAGCTTTTAAGAACCATCGAGTCATTTTAAGTGTGGTGAGGTTTTTTAGATCAGGAATAGCAAGGGAGAGAAAAATTTCTGATGAACTGGGAATGGTGGCACGGAAAATATTACTGCAATAGCATAGCCATCAGCTCTGTAGAAATGTTTCAATATAGTAAAAAGCCCCTACTTGCTGCACAAAGCCTCGAGTCCTCAGTTTCCCAGTGACAACAGCGTGCAAAATAATTTCCTTTATATATTGTCAACGGCAAGAGGTAATGGTCAGTAATCCATCAAGCTCTGGTACCTGCAGCCCGTGCCTGCTCATCCCAGAGCAGCAGCTCTCAGCAGCCATTCTCAGGACACAAACAGTAAATACTTGGTGTGGCATCCCTAAGTGCTTTTACTGATCTTTTTTTTCCGTTAAAAAGAAATGGCTTCTACGACAATGAGGATGAACACTCCACAAAAAGAAAATAAGCAGTTGAAGGTATCGAGGAAAGGTGCCTGTTAGTTTAATGCAAAAATAAGGGTCTATAATGGGAAATGGCATTCAAGGTAATTTCTTATGTTAGCAAAGGACTAACAAACTGCCTCTAGATCACAAAGGAAGAGCGACACGCACAATCGCTCAGTCCAACTCAGTTGCTCTTACCAGAATTACAAGAGTTGTTGCTCGCCTGCTTCCGCCAGGAGCCTTTAATACCCGGGGCTGTAGCGCAGGCAGAGCCCCTAACCAGCTTTGCAGCTCCCGCACGTGTCCTGCTGCTAACATGCGACACATGCAACGTGTGGGGAGCCTGCGCGGAGCCAGGCCATCTGCTCCCCAGCCTAAGAGGGCTCAGCGTAAGTTACGATCCACGTCAGCACTGACAAAGACAACGCGTGAAAACATCTGTAGGTGAAGCTGCCTTCTCCCAGCTTTCTCCAGCTCCTCTGCGTGGCCGTGCGGCCCCTGCCTGCAAGATGGATGGACTCTCCTTGCAGCTTATGCTGTAAATCAGCTCCTCCCAAAAGCTGTGCGGTACAAAGGTGCAAAGGAAAAGAGTATCTCGTTGTCCATCACCTGGAATGGCTTTACTTGGTTTTAAATGCCACTTTAAGGGATGGAGACGGGTCACGAACGCGTCTGAAGCCGCGATGAAGAAAATACGGAGAGATTATGCTACCGTATCTCACTGTTATTTCACTGCGTAAATACTGTGCTTAGAGCAAGGCTCCCACTCCCACAAGTGTTCATTCCCAAAACCGCTATTTAGAAAAAAAAGAGGTACATTGGGGTGAGGAGTGATGACAACGAAAACATTACTGGACAAGAATAAAAGAGGGTCAGTTGTAAACACCAACTTACACCAGAAAGCAGCTCCTGCAAGGGTTCTGACCTCCCCTGCTTCAGGCCAGCCCTGCCCGCTTCCACATCAAAGATACAGGCTGGCAAATGAACAAATTCCTGTGAGGAAGAGGATGTGCCTTAAAAGCATGAGAAACCGGAACTGCACTGGGAGCAGGGAAGGAATAGGATGCAAATGAGTCTCGGAAACTCACAGCCAACCCCTCTTTTCTTCTGGGCTATAATAATTTTTTAAAAACTTAAAAATAGTAGGAAATACTATACTCAGACAAATTTGAATCTTAAATCTGAATACACAAGGCTTTTTTAAGAATTAATACCCTGTCCCCATGTATTTCATGAGTTAAGATTTTTAAACATTCCTCTTCCATCTGTGGCTTCAACATCTTCCTCACTAAAAATATAAAACATGTTAATGCAGACGTCATTAGGCAAGAGCAAGCACATAGAACAAACCACAGAATCCTTGAGGGATTGCAATATACCTGAACGAACATCATCCGCTGGCATTTTCAAGTCCTATTTTTATTAACAACATGAAGCTATCCTTACCGTCAGACAAAATCATGGAGCTCTTCTCGCAGGGCAGGGAGAACAGGGCTGCTTCTGCGCTGCCCGCTTATCTACAGCTCAGTTCTTTAAATTCCAGCAGCGTCAGACAAGCATCTGACTTTGACAGTTTTAAGATTATTGTAGCTTAAGCAGTCAGCCTGTCCCATCAGACGTGCTGACGGGATAAGGAGCCTAGCTATTTAAGCAGAGCATCCTCCGGTCACCAAGCTTCCTGAACTGAAAGCGTTGTTTCTCCAATTGTTTTTATGCTATTTGAACTTGTGCTTTTTCATCAGGTACGACTCCCCCGGATCTCACCCGGCCATAGCTCTCGGAGTAATGAGATGCTGGAAGTGACAGGAGGGATGGGAGGATGTACGGACACACAAACCAGAACCCCTGCCTCCAGAGGAGCTCACAGTAATCTGTATTTTGGAGAGCTATAGATAGGTGATATACACGTGGGTAAGAACTGCAAACTTCTGCACCCAGATTAATTCTAACTCTATCAAAAATTACTAGTTTGCTTGCTCTTACTAACAGAAATCAGTGCAAAGCTTCAGCCAAGAAACTATTAGCATTACGCATAAGGCCCTAAGTGTTGAATTTAGGCAATTACATCTTGCCTCCTCTACGAATTACACAACGTTGTGATGCGAAGAGGTAAGGAATTGGAGAGATTGAATGCATTCCCACACATTAGGGCTAAGCAAGAGTAACGACTGCAGCTCTGGAAAGATGCCACGACAATCTGCATAGATCAGCAAAGCCCCAAACCCTTGCTCTTTCAAGCAAACTGTCCAGAACATGGAAGATTTTGAAATCAGATGCCTCTGTCACCTTGGAGGAGGCAGAGGTTCCTTCACACAAACCTTTTGCCAGCAATTCTCTCCACGCTGGAGTCGTATTTGATGCCAAGTACTCAAACAAATCTCTCCCTCGGAGTAAAAATGCTTCAAACAAACGAAAAAAAAAAAAGACAAACAGTTTTTCTCCATTTATTCTGTACAAAAAAACAACTTACAAAATAGAGTTGTATTTTTAAATCAATTGTACACATGATCAGTCCCTATACAAAAATAGCTACACAGGCAAAACCAATTACAGTAGGTTAGACTTCAGATTTTATTGGTTTTTTTCCAGCAGGCTTATTCATCAAATTTATGTATATTCACATGGCTGTCTGATCTATTTCACTGGCAATTTTTTTCCGCGTTGTGGTACCAGTTTTAGTCCACAAAAATAAATGTCAACAGCTGCCTTAATCAGCTGAAAACCCCTGTCTTGCTGGTACTTCAGAGTTTGAACTTGTAATGGGTTCGTTTCTAGACACAAAAATACAAGAACTATTTTGACAGTGACATTTGACATGCTTCATTTAAGAAGAAAAACATGTTTACTAATGATATCTTCTTTTTTTTAGCAACTTTATTTCTGGAGATTTCACCATCTGGATTTAGGCTTGTAAAGAAAAAAGCCACCAAAACCAGGATGTTAATACTGGCACAAATATCCTCGTCAGCAGTGTTTCTTTATTGAGATTTGTTAACAAAAACTCGCAGCGGGATTGTAATTCCGTACCGTGAGAGGCGCAGCAGCTTTGGGCTTGCTCAGTTATTTCCCCCGCAGAGTCGGATGGCAAAAACAGTTCTTACACTTTTCTTCAAGACATTCCAGTACCTGGCTACCGAAACAGAGGATGAGACTTCCTCTTCGGACCCTCTCGTATTTACACACGCAATTATAATGAAACATTCCTCCAAGGCTAAAATAAGTTATTACTGAACTATCTGACAGCAGTGGCCCAAGTGTCATTTGTGGGGAGACTTGGAAGAACCCATCCTGGAGGGATGCTGCTTCCTTCAGGGTGATCAGCTGGCACCAAGTACTGATCCCATTCATGCCTTTAACAGAGAAAGCATTGTTTGAGAGGAGAGCTGGTACGTGTTTTGTAATAATATTTACTATATACCCACATAGGTATTTTTCCATACTGATCAATGCACAAAACACTATAAATTGTACTCTGAAACCTGTTTTTCGAAACACAAATGTGAAAATTATATGTACTATTCTATTAAGTTGAATGGTTATGCATGGAAGCGCACTCTGCCTCACATGGGCATCTGTTGGATACAACTCTATCAAGGGAGAAGCTTGATTCTTAGCTGAAAAAAAACAGGACAATTCATTGCATAACCATATTTGGAAGTGAATGAACCAAAAGGGACCCTAATTTTACAATCTCAATAAACAATCCTTGTTGTCTTTGATAATACTACAGGGACTTTGTTTGGTTTTACCTGATCTGGATTAGAGCTGCTACAGAATGCTCAGCTTGTAAGTAATATTCCCTGAAGGGCTGCAATAGATGGGCGAGAGGAAATTCATCTGTTGAAACACAAACATAGAGATCGTTCAATAAACCAGAAAGACCTTCGATTCTAGTAAGTCTTAGAAGCCCCAAATTTGCCAACTCATTTGCTGCTCCCCTGCTGTAACCTGAAATCACTTCTCTGTGTAATCTGTTATGGACTATTCACATGTTTTGCACGTCTCCTCATCCTTACGAGAGCCGTCAGAGGCAAGTCAAGACTAGCAAAACTTCTCCTGCCTCCGTCCTCTCAACAAGGGAAACATATGGACATGGTAATCTTTACAGATTACCCGAGTCGCGCTTACCACATCACCAGACTAAAGCATCTGTTGGTTGCTGGAAGTCTTCAATCTATTCTGTTTATTCTCACTTCAGCTTTATCTACAACCTCTTCTCACAAAACATTATGAAATCGGCTTGAGATATACTGCAGTCTACGCTGAAAAGCTGAACAGTTCTTCTTACATCACGTGTTAACAGCACACTATGTTTATCCCATCTTTCCTCAGAGCATAGATTACTCCGGTGGATGATTTCTTTCTCAACTATTTCTGTGCCTGCATTTTAAACCCGGTGTCTGTGAGATGGGGGTGTGGTATGGAAAAATGCTGTTAAATATGGTGTGCAGAATTTACCTGGATCCCCAAACAGTTTGGAATCAATTTCGAGCTTCTGCTGTAGTAGTTTTTCCCTTTCCTTCTTCTGTTTCTTTTCCATTTCTCTCTTCCTTTCTTCCTCCTGTTCTCCCTCCAACATAACTCTTAATGCTCTCTCCTCAGCTTCATACAGCTCCGTGCGATTTTTGAGCAACGTTTTGAGACTCTCCACCTGATTTTCAAATGCTTCATCTGCTGAGGGGGGTGGACAAACACCTAAACAGAAAGAGAATTAATTTAAATTAATAATTTAAATTAAATTTTCAAATTCAGAAGGGGCTCTGTTATCAGACCTGAGAGCGGAGCTGGCAAAACCTCAGAGGAACATGAGCTTAACCTTGCTAACAACTGTCTTACTGGAATAATTCTTCTATCAAGAGCGAGCTTGGAAATGCAGGAACACAACCACTGTATTCAGCATTTTATAGCTATTCTGGCATAACAATGTAACTAAAATCACTAATAAAGAAAAAGCTTCTTCAAGCTGCACCTTGCTAGTCAGCACAGGGCACGCACATCGCCTTATTTCCTGTGTGCACGATTAAAAAAGTTTGGTAAAAATCTCATAATTAACCTTTCCTGCCAGCGGCCTCTTTTCTCAGCTTCCGAAGCTTTTCTAATGCGCGCAGGATGTCCACCATCCTCTTTGTGTCCGCTTGTTTCTTCCGTACTTCAGACAAGACACTGTCTGCAGCAGCCTTAAGTTCTCGTTCCTATGAAAGAAAGAAAAAAACCAGGCAGGATGTATGAAATATCCTACATAGACAAGAATGAAATGGTACTTTCAAAAAGATGAGCGAAGCACTGGAGATCAGAATAACTTCCTAGTAACACAGCCGTAGCAAGTTACGTCAACCATCCAGCCTTGCCTTTTTATGAAAAAGCTGAAACTCCATACCATCCCAGTGGCAGTCCTAGCTACCAGCAGAAGGGTAGCTCTTTAGCTGACAGCTGACACAAAGGTGCCTACAGCACTTCCCAGCAAGCCTCATTTGAGGGGTTTTTTGTTTGCTTTGGAGCCGTTTTACTTCCCGGTGAGACCGAAAAGCTTGTGAACAACAGGCTTTACAAGGACGAAGCCAGGAGGCAAGGCTTATGGTTACTGAAATGGCGCTGACCGCTGTAGGGTAGCTGTGAGCAGCTTGGGACCAGAGAGGAAGACCTCCACACGCAACCGAGAGCTAAGAAACCACTTAAACCCCAACTGTCAAGGCCTAAGACATGAGCGTGGCAAAGCTGAGATGCCCACCAAGCCTTTTAAAGAAGAAGCAGGGCTGCAGGCGACCCAAACAGCATCTCTCCAAGCGAGCCGAAGCCATGCAGCACCCAGGTGGCACCTACTAAGCCGCAGGGGCCAAAGCCCGGTGCCGGGCAGGCACAGCCCGTTACCGGCAGGTTCCCCCCGGCTCCGCCACGCTGCCCAGCGCCCCAGAGGGACGAGCAGGAGTCCCCGGGAGGCCACGCTGCAGCGGGGGGTGGCGGGATGAGGCTGCCCGGGGCCATACCCGGTTCTTCTCCTCCACCTCCTGGATGCACTTGGCTCTCCACTGGTCGATCTTGGCCTCCCGCTCGGCGGCCCGGGCCGCCTCCTCCTCCTTGGCCGCCCTGGCTTCTTCCTTCCTCCGCTGCAGGCGCAGCCTCCTCTTCCTCGCCCTCTCGGCCTTCCTCCGCAGCGCCTCCCGGTAGCCGGGCTCCCTCAGGGGCCGCACGACCTCCCGCAGCTCCCGCCGCGCCGCCTCCGCCTCCTCCCGCGCCCGGGCCCAGCCCGCCTCGTCCCCCTCGGCCTCCCGCCGCCGCAGGGCCCGGCAGAGCGCGGCCAGCCGCGCCACCAGCCCCAGCGCCTCCACCGCCAGCCCCCGGGCGCTGCTGGGGCTGGCGGCGGCGGGCGGCGGCGGCGGCGGCGGGGCGGGGGCGGCCCGGCGCCGGCCCAGGAACTGCGACAGCCACGCTTCGTCCTGCTGCCGCTGCGCCGCCGCCGCCTCCTCCTCAGCGCCCGGCCGCGGCGGGAAGGGGGGAGCCGCCGGGAAGTAGGGGCCGCCGCCCGGGGGGAACCGCGGCCCCGCGTCCCCCTCAGGCCCCGCCGGCGGCGGCGGCGGCAGCGGCGGCAGGAGGAAGGGCGGGGGCGCTGCCGCCACCGCGAAGGGCCCCGGGCGGGCGGCGCCGGGGCCGGGGAAAGGCGCGGCGGGCGGCGGGAACGGCCCCGCGGCGGGCGGCGGTGGGAAGGGCCGGAACGACGGCGGCGGCGGGAAGCGGCCGCCGAAGGGCGGCGGCTGCGCCATGTCGCCTCCTCGGCCCGCCGCCGCCCCGCGCCCCAGCGCCCCCTGGCGGCCGGGAGGAACTGTCGCCCCCGCCGCAGCGCCCCCTGGCGGCCGGGAGGAACTGTCGCCCCCGCCGCAGCGCCCCCTAGCGGCCGGGAGGATCCACTAAAACCAAACCCCACCTCAGAAAACCCCCATAAAATTTAAAATTGCTGGAGATGACGTCAGGGATGACAACTCTCCGCTGCTTGAATATTCGCTTTGTTTTATTCAAACGCCAGAGGTGAAGTACAAACTGTAGTTACACGGCATTTTGTTTCCTTAAAAACAGTTCTCAGTTACATAATTCCAAACAACTTTCAAAACTAAGTTGTTCAACAGTTTCACCTAAAACGCTTTTTCAATTCATTTAAAAAAGAGTTTGAATTAATTGAAGTAAAAGCAGGTATAGTTTTTTCACTCTACAAAGAGGAAGGTGAGGATGCAGTTACAGATAGTCCCCTCAGACTGGGAACCTGTGGCGAACTAAGCTTCTCCCAGAGATATCCTCAACTCCCAGAGCAGCTTTTTCTGAACCATTCGTGGGTCATTTAACCTGAAAACACCTGAAATCCTAAGGGAAGTATCTGTTGCATCTGGCTACAGGTGCACATCACACTGCTTCTAGGTAAGAACACAAATATGGCATAAAATTTACATGACAAAAACTAACAACAAAAAGAGGGTCAACACAGCTGCAGTATCCTTTCCTAAAACACCCACTAGACTGAAAAGAACGATGAAAGTTTTATTTAAATAGCTTGAATTAAAATTTTCGAAAGAGGGGGCAGTAAAACTTAAGTCCACATATCACCGAAGGACAAAACAAAGGTGTAAGCAACAATTTTAATTCCTGAAACAAATCAAAAACATACAGGTCCTTTAGTGTTTTTACAAAGACTTTCCTAAAGGATTGAATATTTGGTGTAGAACAGAAGAGGGAGGGTTGCTCTGCTGTGAGATTAAAAATCAAAGACAAAACCACAAGATGCAGTACTCTAGCATTGGAGCGTATAACTTAAAAAGCACTGTGTCAACTCAACAGTCGCTACTGATTACATCAAAAATATTATACATTTACTTCTTTCATCTCTTAACATTATAAGATAGGTTTGGGCAAATACCTGGCACCAAAAAATTGATGCATGATAGTTCCAATACGTTAAACAAAATGTACTATATTAGAACATTAATATTTATTAAAAATTTATGTCGCCTTCTCGTCCAAATTCAGATGGCTTACGGCTTCCTAGAAGTCTTGTTTACCCTTCTGGAAAAATTAGCAAATTACTGACTTCACCTTCTTCCACAGTATTCAAGGTGACAAACTCCTACCAGAAAGCTGAAGGAAAGGACATTATTTGATATTGCATTCCAATTACTGTAACAAACTAGTGCCACATTTTAGCAAAATCTCCCAGCAGCGTCACAAAGCGTGTCCAAGTTTTTCCAACATCCCCTCGCAAGGGCTTCCTCCCCCACCAATGTAACAAGTCACTCCAGCACCCACCGGGTTTCAAACACCAGCAGAAACCTAACACTGACCTCAACATAACCCCCTGTGAGTTGTATGAAGAGCCAAGAGTTTATTCACCCTCTACTAATTATTAACCTTGATTTCCCATTTGTAGAGTAACATTATTGTAAAATCTAACTATCTGCAGCATCTGCATTGCCGTTTTAACTTCTAGAAAGAGCAATCCAGGTGCTGCTGTATTTGCTATACATTTTAATTGAACAAGTGTAATATACAATTCATATGTGAACATTATGCCATCCAAGTCCACACAATGTCCATCAAATAAATCAATGTGATGTTGCAATAAAATACACAATCTGATTTATCTAATGAAGTTCCTCATCACATATCATATCCGAGATAGATCCAACGCCTTTAGTATCAGACTGAAGCCAGAGGCAATCGTAAGGAAATAACCAAGCGCGCTTTACGCGGGCGAGCATTCTGACAGTATTTAATGGTTTGCAGCATCTGCTTGTCGAGGCCAGCCTTCTTCCTCAACGCCAGAGTCATATTCTTCTTCAGACGAATCTTTAGTGGGAGCCCTATAATTAAAACGAACTGATCAGATACTTTAGAAATTGAGAAAAAGAACGGAGACAGTTTCCATAGCTTCTGGTAAACATGCCACCTGCAAGTGCCCCAGTGACAAACGTTCTGACATGCATCCATCTCCTAAACAACCTTCTGATCCGAAAGCAGTGCTGAGCAGATTTGCACCACTACCAGTATGCGGTCTCATTAATGGATTCCATAGCCTTTTCCTTGTCAGTAAAGTCATTTGATTTAATTAGTAAATTTTAAATTTTCAGCAAACATGGGTGCTGGTGCTCTACAAAATCACTTAAAGCAACCGTTGCTGTCAGGGTAGTACCTTCCACTCCAATCATTCCCTTTGAGACACAAGGTGTGCTGAGCCAAGCTGCAGGCACAGACACAGATGAATCTCAAAAAAAGTTGTCAGAGGCAGAAACCAAGCCAGAGTTCCTAAATCTCAGGCCTGTGTTTCTAACCTGACCCATCCCCTCTCAACTTTGTTCACTAAAATTAGGATTATTTTTTTTTTTTAAATCCAGATTTGCCCAGTGCTTTCAGCGTTCCACCACATCATTACCACAATACAATCTTTACAACATTAAACTAATTATTTTAAGAGTTCAACAAATCAATAGGTGTGCCTTTGTGGCTCTCCACTGCCCGCAAGAGCAATGGAGATGAAAATTGCAGCAGCCTGGAGCTTGCATTAAAGAACAACAACAACAAAAATAACCCAAACCACCACCAACAAAACAAAAACAAAAAACAAAAACCCAACCACCTCAGTGGTAAAAAGCAGAAGGAGGAAGGAAAAAGTTCTGTTTCAGAAATTTCAGTACAGTCACAATTAAACTTCCATTTCTTACTGTTGGCTTATGATGCTTATAATTTCCTTCTATTTCTACAGGTACACACACACACAAAAGGCTTAAAGTAGCTTCATATATAAGTTTATTTTTAAATTTCTATTTAAAAACTAAAGCAATACAAACCCAAAGTCTCTAAGACAGAATAGGCACTAATTCAGCCATGTAAAGTATACAGAGAATTGGATCCTTTTTAGGTTGTGTGCACAGTTTTGTGTTTATACACTTCTTCCTATAGCAAACACCAGAATACCTGTCTAGCTGCGTTACTTGTCTGTTCTGACACGTCCATTATAGTTTTACCTAATGTATCCTGGCTCTTTTTTGCCTTCGACAACATCTTTGTCAACTTCCACGCATACAATGTCAGAATTGGGCACTTCAAACATGGGCTCCAGCAACAGCTTTTCCTACAAGAAAACGGAGGGGAAAAAACAGTTCTGTATGCCCTCTTCTACATAACAATAACGTCAGCAAGCGATTTTCAGAGCTAGAGAGTTTCCTTGGAAGAACTCTGAATACCCACAGTTTTAGAAAGAGCCTTATTGTATTCATACAAGATCCAAAACTAAGTGAGGCTTTGACTGGAAAGTGTCATGATTAGGTCCGTACACACGAACGTAGGTAGCTTCATTTCCCCAATACAAGACTTAACGTACTCACCATTATAGATCGAAGACCTCTTGCACCAGTTTTTCTGTCCAGGGCCAGTCTGGCTATAGCCTTCAATGCATCTTCAGTTACATTTAATTCACACTATGTAGAGAAAAATGGAAGTTTAGTTAATGATTTCATTTATTACTCAACAGCGTCTTGAGTGCTACAGTACAAGTGTTACTGAAAATAACAAACAGTAGCGATTACTTGTTACAGACCAGAACGTTTAACACTTAAGCTACATCCATAAACCATCAGCTACACTTTGTTTTTGACTACCAGTATTGACTATGTCCCTTTACCTACAACTACTGCAAGTACCTCTACGATACATGAAGTGGCTCTTGATGCCTGTTAGGCAAGATCACGGATGTTCAATTGAATGTAAACATGAAGAGCAGCTCAACTATTCCCAGATTAGTTTTCCCACAGGACAGTTACCCAATCTAAACCAGTCAGGTTTTAACAAGTTAGCTTACTTTTTTTCCCCGGAGTGGGGAGAAGAAATGATTTCAAATTGATATTTTAGATTGCTTTAACACTGTATTTATAAACAAGAATATTGAAGAGTCGCCAAATAAAAATTCAAACCTTATCCATGCTGAAAAGTGCTTGGTATTGAGGAACCACAGCATTTCGTGGCTCAGTAAGAATTCGTACAAGAGTTTTCTCATCTAGGCTGTGCAGAGGAACCACAACTGGCAAACGTCCCACAAACTCAGGAATCATGCCAAACTCAATGAGATCTCTGGCTTCCACATGACGCAGCAAGCGATCCTTTTCTTCAATATCTTCATGTGGATCTGACTCCCCACTTATATTAGCAAGATCAGCTGCTGCTGCAGCCCTTCTGCCTTTCCCCATATTAGCTGGTGTCCCAAATCCTAGATACTGCAAAACAAACATGTAATGCTTACAGAACTGTAATAGTTAAGTTTTCTTTATGTAACTAAATCACATTCCATGCACATTAAAAAAAAATCTGGAACAACTATGTCAT
Source organism: Morus bassanus (assembly GCA_031468815.1). NCBI lineage: Eukaryota > Metazoa > Chordata > Aves > Suliformes > Sulidae > Morus > Morus bassanus. Next base: position 3,785,575 of record CM062581.1, read on the forward strand.
TACATATTAATTCAAGCTCAAGAAGTTACTTATAGTGAGATTAGACCCCTTGCAGACAATCAGATTGCATTTGCTCAAACTATCTGAGTATCAACAGTCAAAGCTTTTTTCTATTGATATCCAAAGGTTTCCTCAGTTTCATATCTGGTACACTCCAACTGAAAGAAATCCTATTATAACTGCTAGAACCGTTTCACATACTCTGTTTAAGAAATATAGGACATGACAACAACATAAAAAGTTTACCACTGAAGTATGGACAGCAAGTCCTCTACCAACAGCTTTCAACCTTTTCTCCCCCCATTCTTTTACTATCTGCATATGCTAAAAATTTCTCTGTGGAAGCAGCGACCACTGCAAGCTACTTAAGCCTACTAACAATAGGCTCGTTCTTTGCTACCTTTCTTAGGCTTGACCTCAGGTTCCCAGATAACAGATGGAAAACCACTGCTCTACAAACAAACTTAGAGGGTTTACAAATATGACAAGACCTTTAGGATTCAGTACTGTGAACAGTAATTAAGATGATAATTTTTCAGTTCAAATACAGCCTGAGGCACTCACTTTTTCATTTTTCCTCCTGCTGATAATTCTGTCAAGACCATTAAAAGCACCAGAAGCTACAAAGAGGATGTTCGTTGTGTCAACCTGCACCGTTTCTCCACGTAGTTTACGAGAATTCTTTTCCGGAACATTTACTATTGTGCCTTCTAGTAATTTCAACAAGCCCTAAGAAGGAAAGAAGAAACAAGCAATATAAAATTTCACTGTGTAGCATCATATAAGGCAGCACACCATACTGTGCTTACTTTCACAGGTGCACTTACATTTGTTGCTCCCTTATGCCTTTGTGGCAACAGTAAGTGTCTGAACAAATCAGTTTTCCATATGAGACAATCCCACTCAAAGGATAGACAAAAATCGTCTTTTAACGTGACTCCCATGCACATTAGCAGCTGCAGTAATGAGCTGCTTTAAGAGTTTTGTCAAAATGGAAAACGTTATCTATTCTTGCCTGCATTATGCAACTTGGTACCTGAATGCTGCAAAGATGTTTTTTAATTAAAATACTTCTATGAAGCAGTCTTGAGTTGCTTCTGAGATTTTTTTTTTTTTTAAATGAAGAAAGTAAAGAGGGAAGATGAGGGTTTCAAAGGTTAATAATTAAGGAACTGAAGGACTATGACTCTATACACTCCCATGCTATTTCACGTACAATAGGATGATATGTCGACTTGATGGGCTACTTGCTTTCAAAAATCACTCTACAGAAGTACTTACTTGTTGAACGCCTTCTCCTCCAACATCCCGTAACTGATGAATACCAGGAACGCTGCCGATCTTATCTACTTCATCCAGAAAAACAATTCCTGCAGTTACAGAAAAAGTGGAGTCTTCCTTAAATCCATTAAGAGAAGCAAGAACTTAAAGGAAGAACATAATTTAAGATAGCTGCAATTTGTTCTGCTGCCATGCTGTAGATTGCAAAAATGTATGCAGTCTTGTCCAACTACGGACAAGAACAAGAACTACAAGATATGTTTAGAGCTCTTTTCAGGTTTATTATTTCTGTTTTAAAGTGTTAAAATTCAGGTACATGAAACAGGAATATTGTCGTGGTTTAGCCCCAGTCAGCAACTAAGCACCACACAGCCGCTCACTCACTCACTCCACCCCAGTGGGAAGGGGGAGAATCAGAAGGGCAAAAGCAAGAAAACTCGTGGGTTGAGATAAGAACAGTTTAATAATTAAAATAAAATAGTGATAGTAATAATGGTAATGATAACAATAATGATTATGATAATAATAATAATGATAATATAATAAATAAAAAGAAAATAATGAGAGAGAGGAATGAAACCCAGGGAAAAAAAAAAGGAAAAGGAAAAAACCACAAGTGCTGCAACCGCTCACCACCCGCTGACCGACACTGCCAGTCCCCGAGCCGCGATCGCTGCCCCCCCCGGCCAACTCTCCCCAGTTAATATACTGGGCATGGCATCACATGATATGGAATATCCCTTTGGCCAATTCGGAGCAGCTCTCTTGGATGTGTCCCCTCCCCTCCCGGCTTCTTGTTCACCTGGCAGAGCATGGGAAGCTGGAAAAGTCCTTGACTAGTGTAAGCACTTCCTAGCAACAACTAAAAATATCAGTGCGCTATCAACATTATTTTCATACTAAGTCCAAAACACAGCACTATACCAGCTACAGTGAAGAAAATTTAACTCTATCCCAGCTAAAACCATGACAAATATAAATACAGAATCTAAATTACTGGTGGTCTCAACATTCAGAACACTTAGGCAAGATTAACCCAGCCTATGAACGAACTGCAGGAAACACACTGTAAAAAGTTTACCTTGCTGAGCTTTTTCTACATTGTAGTTGGCATCTTGCAGGAGTTTCGCAATAACAGATTCAATGTCTTCCCCAACATAGCCAGCTTGAGTCAAGGTAGTACAATCACAGATAGCAAAAGGTACGTCTAGGCATTTAGCTAGAGTCTGAGCCAGCAAGGTTTTACCTGATAAAACAAAAACTGTATGTCATATCTGCCATACATTTCTCTAGAGCACACAAACCCAAATATTTACCATAGCGTCATCATTCTATCATTGCACATTTTGAATGATGCCAGCACGTTCATTATTCATATTTTTCAAGGGAACCAGTTTTCATACAGTTTTTTTTTATGTTGGGCAGGCTGTATTTCTGAATTAGACTAATACTACACATTTGAGGCAGCTTGAAATGCATACAGTATCACAAATAAAATGTCACACAATGTATCAAGCAAAATCCATGTACTTGCATAGATTAAAGATTAAATAAACCAGTAGCCCTTTGCAGACACTCAGGGTGCAGTGCAAAGTCCAATTCCTCCTCCTTTGAAGTTGGAGAAAAGCAAAATTAAAGTATTATTTAGTGAATGTTCTCCCAAATAGTCTGTAAAATGCCATCACTTCAGCACCAACAGTCCCACTTCTCATGAACACACAAATATAATTTCTCTTTTAACTCCCCTGTAACTGATCCGTCCCAGAGGTGAAAAAACACTAACCACGGCATCTCAACTTGCCATCTAAAGCACAGAAACTTGAAATGCATTTTATTTCAGCTTAGTGAAAGTTGCATCTTTTAATCAGGCAGCAAATAGAGGCATTGAAAAAAAAGGAAGAAAAAAAAAAGAAAACCACCTGACTAGACCTCCTTCCTTTTCAAGGCCATTTAGCTCCACTTGTTACCATGGTATGAAAGCGCAAATTCCCAGTTTGGAATTCACAGTTTAGCTTTCTATACCCCAAACTGGAATAGTCACAAAAGAGGAAAATCACTGATTAAAAGTCAATTCTAAGAAAAATCTGACACCTATAAAAACACGCAGCTGTATACCTGATCCAGTTGGTCCAAGCAGCAAAATATTACTTTTTTCAAGTTTTATGTCATCATTGGGTGAATCTAGTACTTCTCCTCCCCGTTTTTCCTGAGGTATCTGCTGGTTCATTTGTTGCTGCATCGATGCTCCTAAAGCATTACCGTGTGGACTGATTCCAGCAATCTGCAGTAATTCTGAAGAGAACAATAGTGGTACTGTTTGAGCACTGACAAGGTCTGCCACTACCTTAAATACGCAATAAAAGCTTGGTGGTTCTGTTTTGTTCTGCAAACCTATAATTCTATCTGTCTGTACAGAAGTTTAGAGACAGGACTGCAACAGAAATATGGTGCAATTATTACAAAAACATCAGTTCCAATCATACTTTTGCACAAGTGCGTGCTTGCATATATGAAAAGAATTTCCAATGTTACAGTGGATTATCTAAAAATATTCCTCTACACTAAAAACAAGTGCTAGAGAAATGTTCAGTCCTTACAAATTGACTCATTTTAACTGTGACTTCTTTTTTTTAGTTGATCTCTATGATGAGAAAGTACAAGAACTGGCATATTATAGTAATTACAAAAGCAATGCACAGGTCTACTCTCAAGACTTAAAGTCTTGTTTTAGTTCAGTTGTTACAGGGTTTGTCTCTACACATGGATATGGAGCTTGAGCTGGATTTTCTTTTTTCAGAGCACTAGTTTTAATAGGCTTGCAGGGTAGAACACTGGAGATTAAGAAAACTGGTCTGAAGAGGTATAACTGGGATCACAAATTGATCTACGCTAGACTAAGGAAGAAGTTCAATAGCCAGTGACAATTCCCGTGGACTGAAAACAAACATGACTGATCTCACACAGATTGAAAAAGAAAAGGCATTCTGAGATTCAAGGTGACAGTGCCTTTTAAGAGTACAAGTACCCTGCAGAAAACAGTTGCCTAAATTCTCTTATTATCTACCTCCCATCGTACCTTGTGTGGCATTATTAATATAATCACACCTCAGTTCTAAATTAAAAATAAAACTCAATTTCCACGTGTTCTATTGAGGACAACTCTAAGGACGGATAATTATTTAACCAACTTCATAAAAGGTATCTTTACATTTTACTTGCTTTCCACCTAGAACTAGATAAAGAGTCAGATCCTAGTCACCTCTTAAAAATATGCTCAATGCCATCAATTAAATCTACTTGCAGAAGAAAAGCAAACAGGATTTCACCCAGCATTTCAAACTAACAGTCACTAAAGACTATTCTACATTAATGTCAAAAGAGTAGATATTGCAGAGGAGGACATGAGGAGAGAGTTCACTTACTTGTAAATCTGTACTCATCCTCCCGTCTTCTGATTTCTAATTCTAAGAGAGAGGATGAAAACAGTAATAAAAAATAAGTTTATAAAAGATCATAAATTCTCTACCTCTTGCCCTCTTCTGAATACATCTCATCGCTGTGTATGAACGTATTTCTAACAAGAAATCCCCACGAGTTAGTTTTTACTGCTGTCAAATTTAACCCAAAACCCAACTTGCATGCTTTTCAAATGACAGCAAGCTTTCTACTACTTAAAACAGTACCAGTCTATTACCTCTGATTTTCATTTTAAAACCACTCTAGAAGGGGAAAAAAAATGCTATAATATAACTTTGTTTTGAAAAGGTTTCCTTAAACTCTCACATTTATATCTGAGTGTTACAATGTAAGGTTTCACATATTTCAAAGTACTATCCGTTATAAAAATTCACTGCTAGTCCCTCTGGGTGTGTACCATTTTATCTTCCTGGGGAGGGTCAGGAACTTCCCTGTGCCAGGTACACAACTGCTCTCCTACCATTACCAGAACAGTGCTACTAATGTTTCCCCCTCAGTTTAAAATACTTCTTTACATAAATTCAAAAAACAAAGAAGATTTCTATTTGCTTAGCATACTATCTGTTCCAAGACAGAGTAAAACACCTTTAAAAATTAAAAAAAGAAAAAAAAATCAAGGTACACTTTGAATCAGAGGCAGTAACTTAATCCTATTTCTAAAAATAAATTAGATCAACATAGCTACACACTTACTCAGTAGCAAAAGTACTGCCAAGAGTAACTCCATCTACACCTGCCAGATATGGAACAATACTATGGTGACCAAGAGATGCTGCCAACAGCAGCAAGCGAGGTTAGAAAGCTAGCTATTCATCAAATTACCTAGGCAAAACATTGTCTTCATGATCTGCATTGTTGCTTGCAGATTAAGCAGCAGATTTGCCATTAAGCAGTAAATGAGATTAGAAAGAAAAGTTTAGGAGGCTCACTCTACAGAGTTAAAGGAAAATACCTAATAACAGGCGTCAGTAAAAAATGCTCACCACGTAATATGGTAAGCAATACCTGCTGTGTCATAGACCTTCTGGATTACAATTTAAATAAATCACAGAAGTTCACATGCAGCAAAAATTAAATTTAACAGAAATTCATTTAGATCATTTCAATTACAGAACATCTAGTGTCAATGTAAAACCCTTCTCAGGTTTCTTAAGTTAGGGCCCTGAAATGATAAGTTTTATTTGACCAGAAAAATACCAAACCTTCATACAAACCTCTTGGTGTTAAGGAAGTCTGCTTTTCAACTTCTGCTTGCTGTCTCAGGTTAGCTGGGATATTATTGTAGATTCTCTTGTAATGATTGTACACAGCAACTGAAAGCACCTTCTTGGCAAAACACTGACCAACAACATATTTGTCGAGGTAGTTATAAATCTGAAAAATAACTCAATCTTAGTAACGCTTCTAGATCACCCTGCAGCAGAAAAGAAAAAATAGTACATTGTGCCAAAGATGGACTTTGGTCTAAACCAACCATTACAGAACTGAGAAATAGAAACCCAACACCTAAAATATATTCCTGTTGATAAGTTTACTTAAAAACATGGCGCTTACACACTCATATTGTGTCTGTCAGTTCTCCCCACTAATATTTAAACCCATTGTCATTTTCACCCAAATTTGTAAGAGGAACAGAAATTTCATGAATATTTAGTGTCTTACAAGAGGTCTATCCAGGAGCCACATGCAGCTTCAGAAATCATTACAGTCCACTAGAAACTGAGAAACACAGTAAGCTCCCTCGCTATTTGGGAGAGGGAAACCAAATGATTTAGGATGGGTCACTGTGAAAAGCTACTCAGCCATGGTTCTCACCCAGAAACAGGCCAAATAAAAGGCTCAGCAACTACTGAAAGAAGCTGCTAACATTAGGGTGCTGAATATGAGGCCATAGCAGGAAACAAAAGATACTACGGTTGGTGAGGGTTGAGGTTAGTCTCAGGGTCACAAGGAGAAAATGAAGGTACCGGAATTCAGTCACAAGACAAAGGCAGAGGAAAACAAGCCCAACTACTTTTATTGGATCTACTTGTTCCCTTTATCAGTGCTCTGCTGGGTCACATAGCTCTCAAAAGTTTAATCTTGAGCTAATCATCTTTCTTGTTTGTTGCTCTGTCATGGCAGACCGTTACACACCTGATGCAGATTAAGAAGCCAAGCATTTCACCATGCTGTAATATAATAAATTCAGAACCATACCTTTTTCGGTGGAGGCGGTGGCTTTTGCTGGAATGCCAATTTCACAGCTTCTGCTGCTGACTCGGGCTCTTTAATGATGCTCTTTTTTGTGTCTGCCTCTGACAGTACAACAAAAAAATGGTGACACTTTTCACACTTCACAAAACGGGTGGAAGCTGCAGAAAAAGTAAAACAAAATGGTAAGAGAAACTGCTTAGACAGCACTCATTCAACTGCCTGGGTTTGTCACACACAGGACAAGCACCTGTAAGACAGCACAGCCACCTCTGTGTTTACACAACACTTCCTCTTCATTCACCTTAGAAGCTTTAAAAGCAATTATTTGAAATTTGGCCCAGAGGGAACGCAATTTGCCCAAAAAGTCACAACACAGGGCAGCAACCAAGCAAGAGATTAAAAAGCAAAAGTCTATTTCGTACTTATTCAGTAGTGCTAAACTCAGAAGAGGAAACTCTGCATCTCGGAGCGATGCAAAATTAATGAGGGCTTCTAACTATGCAGGAATTGTTCCTAACTCTCAAACTAGCAGGCAAAAAAAAAAAATTGTGGTTAGGGACAGACTAAAGTGCGGGGAAGCAACCTACAATATCAAAGATAGCATGCAGCAGGTTCAGGAAAGGACAGCTGTGGCAGCTCCCACTCTCTGCATCCCACTGGCTGCGGAACATTATGGAGCACGCTCGAGTCTCGAGTCACCTAAGCCCAGACACGGGGTGCTCCCGGACACGGAGCACAGCAGGGTCACACAAAGGGCTCATCCCAACAAGAGGCAGCTGTGCTATGCAACAGCCGATCAGGACTTTGAAGTTTTACAAGATCTTTTCCTTATTTATTTTTACTGTCAAGAGCAGAACAAATTTCTTTCAAATTTCAAAAGTCAAACCCTCCTACCACTGACTTTGTGAACCACGTCTCAAGAAATCATGTTATCTACAAAGACTGGTTTCAAAAGCCTGCAAACTAGAACTTGCACTATTTTTTTTTTTCCTTTGGAAAAGCAAAATTGAAATAATTGAAAATAGACGGTAGAGAAAAATAAATCTGTAATTCAAAATAGATCTCTTCTGACCATATTGCTATGCTATTAAATGCAAATATGTGCAACAGGACGATTTAAACTAAATATATTAGTACTGTATTAAATTAGAAGCAAAGTAACTGTAGCAAAACAACCACATGAAAAAATTCAATGTCAAAACTTCTGAAATCATAAAAAGTTTTTAGAAAATGGCTTGAACACTGTAGTACCAGCTGATTTTAATAACAACCTCTAGCAATAAACAAGCTGCTTATTTATAACTTGTTGTTGCCTCTCATAGAGCTGGCATCAGCAAAAGAGGAGTGGGATTCTTTTTTTAATATTAAACACACCTTATGACTGTATAAGTAAGACCAGCAGATTATTTTAATAATGTAGCACATAATACCAGGACCATCACAGCTTTATTAACTCTACTCCAAAAAAAATTTGTGTAACAGCTGCAACGTTCTCCTGGCAACATTCCAAATTACTGTTATCTGCCTGATGGGTATGCAATGGAGAACTACTTACATGCACCCACCCCTCCTAGATCAACTATTATTTAGCAAAAATATCGTAGGGAAAACCCCCCAAACTTTCTCCCAGTGCTCACTCAAAACACCTCTAATATTCTCAATGACTACACTGCCATGAGGCTGTTGTCCTTCCTTATGCAATGCTAACAGTCAGCTTTATTAGGATGGAATAACTACAAGAATACTTGCCCCCTTTATAGATCCACAGGAATGGTTAAAAAATAGAAAATAAAGAGCAGGCTATAAGACGACTATTGTGCATCTTTCAAACATCATTCACTGAAAAAAATTATTGTGCAGAGTACACTTTTATCAACTACTCCAAGCAGCATACAGGAAGGTTATTAGAGATCTTCCTAATTTTCAGCAAGACCAATAGGGTCCCTGGTTACAGAGCAACTTTGATATATGGGGTGCCTTGGGGAGGAGACTTGGTTATCAAAACACAGCTGTGAAACTGGCCAGTTTCTATCATCTACACAGCAATCTGGAAAAAAGTATCAACATGAGTTTTAACAGAATAAAAAAATTTGAGAAGTTTGCTCTGAAATGCAAGGAAATCAAGTTTAAATACTGCTATCTCCCTAACACTGAGCATTCAAAACTGCAAGCATCTTTGCTGTTCTTAAATAATGGCATATTTTCATAGGTTCTTTTAGCAAACACATACAAGCACAGCAAAGAGCCTTCATGTCAAATTACCTCACTGACATTAAGAAGTCTGCAAATATTTACAGTGTGGTAAAACGCAAGCCAAGTGTTGGTTTTGATTCTGGCAACATTACCAGGGAGGCTGGATTTGCAAAGACATTTCTAAAGTCCGTACGAGCTGACCTTGCCGAAGAGAAATGCCAGGTTTTTACAATACATGCAGGAAGCCAAAACAATTGGAGGATTAACCTTAAGAACACTTGTAAGGTTGAGATAATGGGACATTATTAAACTGCTATAAGGTAAAAAGACATCAGGAAGAAGAGCAGGGAATCTGCTTGCCTATCAAGTATGTACAGTAGCAGGGAAGTCTTGCTTTGGAGGACGGGTGCTAGCCCAATGGCATCAGGTGGAGACAGTAAAAGCTATGGGTAGTTACAGCTTCTTAAAGTGCCAATCAGCTTTAAAGCTATTGGATTTCACTCTACATCCGAGACTCAGATCTTATTTCACTGATCATAAAACTCTCCTCACAGAGTCTCACAACCCAAAACAATACAGGAACTGTTGAGAAAGTGTGTCAAAGCAAAATTCTTTCTGGTTTGCATCATATTGCAAACTTCATTAACTGTTAATTACTGGAAAAACATTGCCAAGCAAATCCTTGTGCAAGGTTTGCAGATACAAAGTGAAGCCCCGTTACAAACTCACTCCACTGGATGACCAGCCTGTCACACTGCCACTTAACAGCAATTAATTTACTAATAAATGTGGCTTTTATTCAGTGTTTCGTTCCCCTACTTCTCTCAAAATGACTGAAAAACCTAATACTTAAAAACTGAAACAAATGCTAATTGCATATTTTCCTTTGGCTTTAGATATTTACTTAAGGCTCTATGGTTCGGTAATTTAAACCGGAATTGAGCAAATTCATTATTTTTCCTGATTAAGCAACATCAAAGGCTTATCTGAAAAATCAAGTTAATATGTTTAGTACAACCTGCAACCCATTCATTTTGGGGAGAACAGGACAGATATTTTCTTTCTTCTTAGTTTTTGTTTTCTTTTTTAAAATCGTTTTAAGATAATTAGAACTTAGCTCTTCCATTTTCCAGCCACTTTATATTCTACAGTTTGGCTGGGAAGCAGCGTGCTCAAAGTAGCAGACTAAACAAGAGAGACACAGGTCCAGAGAAAACTTAATCATGACTCACAGGAATTGCAGAGAAATTAGAGCAGTTACAATCTTCAGTTTAGTTTTTAAGTTACCAATTAATAGAAAACTGACGACGGCTGTTCTCAAGATGAACAAAAAAGTCTGACCTACTCTGTTATCTGGTGACACTGTGCTTAGTTTGAACTTGCAACAGAGTTCATTTAAAGGCCGTAAAACCCTAAAGCCTGAGAACAGAACGTGCAAGGATGAGAAAAGTAGATACACTCCCTAATTCACAAGCAGACTTCCTCATATTTTGACTTTCAAGCTTCTGACAGACCTGACCAGCTGCAACACTGTTTTTACAAGTAGAAAGTGAGTTTCCAGTCCCAAGCTGTTTACAGTACCTGTACACTACTTGTGAATTTGAGATTTGCGTGTACCAGGCATTGCCTCCCGTAATGTTAGTATGAACAAGTCCTCTTCCTAAGAAAGTTTTCAAACACACTTAAAGGTTCCTAGCCACACTGGCTATAGACTAAATTCTGTCTCTGCTTTCCAGGGATACACAGTGGTTGCTCCACTCTGGGGCAGTGCCTGAATGGTATTTCCACATAAAAGCAAACTCCTGTAACAAGGGGAACAAACACACCAGTGAAGTGAGAAAGTTTCAAAATGTCTCCATCTACTCATGAATCATCTGAGAAGAAGGTAAATGAGGTTAAAAATCCTTCCACTGTTTTCAACCACACCTAGTCCAGGGAGAGGCCAACACATCGAACACCACACAAGATTGTATTTCTAGTTCCATCAACTAGCATAGCACCAGATTTTTCAGAAAACCTTGTTGCCTGTATTTTCAAAACAAAAAAAAGGGCTTATTATTTCTGGAAAAAAAAAAAGTAGCTGAGGACCAATCCTTTTACCTAACTAATAAATATACTGTTATTATAGAATTGTCTTGTGATTCATGATGTTTGATCATCTTTATTAAATAGTATTTTATACGAGTGGCAGCAAATAATAGCACATCCGCTCATTATCTTCACCAACTGCAATATTAACAACAGTTGAACAAGTTTATGCCAACCTTGTCTTAAGCTTCTTAGTGCACAAGTCTGATTATGACTTGACAGTTCCCCCTTGAGCCCCAGCAACTAACAATGGGTATTTGCTTTCTGACAACTATTTTCTAAGCTGCTCTCATTAGCGCTGAAATAAGGAGAAATGTCTCCAAGTCTGATAGAACCTAAAGCATAGCTGGCGTTAATTTGGACTGTACTTCAAAAAAAGTAGCTATCGCTGCTGGACACCAGGCATCCGACACATTTTGGATTTTCTATTTGGACTTTCCAGCCTCCTATTTGGAATGTGTTATGGATCCATCTTCGCCATAGAAGACCATTCTAGTAAGCCGTCTGACATATACTAATTCCTCTGCTGGATAAGCACTTGCAGGGTTAAAGTTTTATTATTTAGTAAACAAAGGACAGACGTTACAAACGTACATATACATATTTATAAAACCGACAGAAAGAAATATCAGTAGTTAAAACAGTATTGTTTACATGAGCATCTCTTCCACTGTATAAAGTGTAACAAACTATTTTAAAACTGCATATTCACAGTTGTGGTCGGAATTCCACTACCATATTCTGCTCCACCACACATCACAGGAGATTACACAAATGCATCCACAGAGACAATACACGCTTACGCCAACATGGCCAAACTAAGCAAAACAAGATTTTTGACATTGTACAATCAGGTAGGCTAAAACTTAGCAATCAGGACTACATTAGATCACAAATAAAGTCACATCTGCATCTATTTAAAAAAGAAAGTAGTCATTAAAACTTACACACAAAGGTCTCCACATGTGTGCACAAGTCACCACACTTCGGGCAGCGCAGCTGGTTCCCTCCTTTCCCAGAGCTTCCAGCGCTTGACTTTTTACCACCCCCCTCACCGACAGACTTCTAAAAAAGATTTCCAGACAATTAGCCCCAAACAATGGAGCTGTTACATCAGGCATGTAGCAGTGTGTTTATGGAATCCAGCAATGTGAATATTGCAACAGCTGAATGACAAAATAACTATTGTCAGGATTTTTTTAAGGCTTTGAAAACTTAGAACAACAGGATATAAACATTTTGAAGTGTACACACACATCTGCATCTCCCAGGTCTGCCAGTTTTGGACGCCCATGGAAGAGGCATCCCATACGTACATTATTACTGCTTGACTGGCACTAGAACAATAACAAGCTAAACTATGTCAAGAATGCTTCAATAGTATATTTCAGTGTAATTTACTCTAACCCCAGAGAAAACACAAATCATACTTATAAAGTAATTTCATTATCCCAACTGTGTTGATTCTAAGGGTTTCTGAAGCCACACCTCTTCTCACGTCCTTGACAGATGTAGCTATGCTGGCAGATGGCTGTAGGGTAGATATGGCCTATAAAACAAGCATCTCAAAAATTGCTTGGAAATATTTTACTTCTTACTTCTAAGGCAGAGTTCCCTGACAGAGACCTACTTGTCTTTCTCCGTGTTACCCTGCTTACTTAAATTTGTATCCGTTCTATGCCTTCATAATTTGATTAATAATAAAAGCTATTATATTTCAGGAAACAACATAAATTTCTCTTCCCTTTTCTAAGGCAGTTCCCCATTTTTTTAAACCTTGCTTACCTACACATTTCTCCTCGCAACCCTTCAAGAAATAAAGACTATCAAAAATTTTTATCTTCCTCCATTATTTTTTTTTTAAAAAAGTTTAATCTGAACCTTCAGAACACACCTGTGTCATCTGGACAGTTCCTGAGATGTCACAACACACTATACCAAGGCAAAGTTATTGCCTGTGGACTCTCAAAATCTTATTTGCTGACTAAAGAGCAGTTTTATTCTCAGGTAATCATTTATCTGAAGAAGCTGTTTATTAACTATAATTATAGAGGAAGACTAGGATAAAAATAGATTACCGTTTACTAACAAGAATAAAGCTAGTCTCCTCACAAACTTGTCTTGCTTAATACAACTACCAAATCAGTGCTGAAAACAAAAACATTTTAAAACATACTTACTTCAAAAAAGCCTACTTGGGAGTAGCAGGCTTTTGAAGGAAAATAGTTCTGATTACTACTCTTCACTGAGATCTGGAAACCCGTTGTGGATTTATAACATCCTACAAAGTTTTCAAGCATCCCTTTACACTAGGCAAAAAGACTTATAAAACTGGGAAAAGCGTTATGGGATGTTTATAAGGTTTGTCTGCTAACAAATTCACAATACAATTTATTTTTTCTTCACCCTCAGTTGTGGCAATTGGAAGGATGAGAAACGTCAAGAGTCAGCAACAATTTCAGGAAGATTTTAAGTAAGGGAAAAAATCTGCTAAAAACATTTAAGAAACATTTTACATAAACCACTGAAAAACCTAATGCATGGAGATTACCTTGCTTCCATCTCCAGAGCCATCCTTGCTTGCACCGTCCTTTGAAGCAAAATACGCTGGTGTTTCTGAAAAGTTTCTAAGAGGAATTCGTCTCAGGGAACAAGTTTCAAAAGTCCCAAGTTTTCCTAAAACAGGAATGCGCGTACGACCACAAGTAATACCTAAAAAAAAATTAAAACATGAAAATTAAACATTAAAAATACTCTAGTTCTAATCCCAATGCCACCAAACCCCAGAATTTATTTACATTAAATGGAGCTCAAAAGTTTCAGCAACAGAACACAACTCAACATCCAAATTTCAGTTACCCAGAATAAATTCTCTTCACCACCTTAACGCTCATCTCATTAAAAGCTGCCTGGATTGTCCAAAAATGACCCAAAAGTAATTCCATGTCCTCGAACATCAGACAATTGTGAGAGTTCCATTGTGTCATGAAACAGGGAACATCCCAGTTATGAAACCGATCCTCAGCATGATAAATACAATCAACATTCAGCACTTATTGTGAAATAATTCAACCCCTGAAGAGAGACCTTTGAAGTGTCTCCTTATTACGCAAAAATTACCAAAGGAACGTCTTGGACTCATGACTGCATGTCTGGGTTTGGCTTTCACTTGTGAACTCTACTAAAAAACTAGTTTGCAGAAATTTGAGGTACCGCTTGACAAAAATGTTGTCCTGAGGAAAACCAAAAGGTAGTGTCATATCTGGCATGTGCTGACAGACAGGGACAAGTAAATTCAGTGTCACCTTAACTTTGTTGAAATAGCTTATTGCCAACATGAAAAAACCTCACTGAGAAACTAAACGGCCTTTTACTCCTCTTACAACAGCGGGTAGGATTACATTTCATGACTAGGTATGATGTGAATCAACACACGTCGTGCTTGTGATTTCAACATCTCTCCTGCTTGTGATTTCAACATCTCTCAACATAGACAAGAGCCTGGAACCCCTATCTCCTATCTCTCTCATTTAAAGTGGCAAATTTCACACTTGCTCTCTAGTTTTAAGAGCTCTGTGACTTACTGACAAAAGAGCTATATAGCAACAACAACAATTAAACACTTTCTGATAATAGATGGTTTTACTGTCAGAGATGAGAATCCTATAGAAAAACTCCAAAAACTCTTCTAAAAAAAGAATAAAAGCAGTAAGAATGGCAAGAGGAATACAGTTCGTCTGCTCTGAAAGGTGTAACAATGACAGCTAAGAGCTGGAATCTTAGCTGAAAGAGGACATTTAAGAAAATTCACCTTGCTACCATAACAGGATAACAGAAAAGTGAAGAGGAGAAGCATTACGGACGAGCCTAAATTTACCAGGAAAACTCTCACAGGCTTCTGCAAAGTCACAACCAAGAAGACAGTGTCAAATAAGATCTGAAGTTGTTTTATTAACTTTGTGCTTTCCAATTTTAAATTCCTCTGCTGAGCGCCGCTGCAACACAGCAAGACGCTTTAGATTATGTAGGATAAACTATGAAAATATCACAGTAAACTTAAAAATACTGGCTCCCTTTCACAAGCAGTTCTGTTCTCTCAACTGAATCTGCAGAGAACTCTGAGGACTACGTGTGCCAAGTGCGCTTGTCAGTAGAGAATTAGCTGTGGTGAGCATTTACAATGCAATAGCTGTTCTGCATTAATTCCCTTTCTTGGGGCCTTATTCCCCATAGATGGTTCCTTTACTGAGATTTGTTTTACCATTTCTAAAGGGAACTGATAAAAGACCCCTTAACAAAATAAAAAAACAAACCACCTCGCCTCCCCTGAACAAAACCCAAAGTCACGCAATTCTCCTGCAATACAAGGAGACTTGGGCTGCGGAGAAAGGATGAAACACTAACACAGAAACTCAAACATTTTACCACTAAGCACTGCACGTGAACTAAAGAGCACTGTTTTTAATTCAGAGCACCCCTGCGACACAGAAAATGCACTGAAAACTGTACTGGATGAACTATGAAACTGTACACAGCGTCAAGTACCGAGCTGGTAAGTGCCACGTTACCGACTGCACCCATCTAGTGATGCAGAAACGCTGCAGCTGTGGGACTTCACCTCCAGCATTTGACGGGACACTGGCAGCAGATCCAGGTTAGCCAGCAGCATTACACCCACACCGTAATGCTTTTGTTGCTATTAAATTCACTCTCACAAAAGTCTCAGCTGGTCAGACTTTCGGGAACATCAAACTCACCCTGCTACGCGTGCCGAACTCTAAAGGGTGTAGACAGGCTAAAGCGGGGAGGGGGCGTGGAAATCATATTACTGCTACATCAGCTTGTGGCTAGACATGAAAAGCCTTGGCCCTGTGCTTATCATGAGGTCTGACTTTTTTGACAAAGTATCATTGTACAATTAAAGAATGAAGCAGTAAGAAAGTTATTGCAACTACTTTCTTGCATAAATAAGCCCAGAGGCAGATTTTCATGAGAAATCAACATTCCAGTCCAATTCCTGGCAACTTCCACTGAACGATTCAGATACTGATAAATGTTCAAATACGCAACAGCTGGCTGGCACAGCAGTATTCGCTCACACTCATAACTGACATCAGGACTTGGGTGCTTTTTGAAAGGGTAAATTTAAAGGATGTGTACATAACACAAGAATGTTGGTAACAGCAATGGCACCTATCCAGGGTGTTCAGATTAGTGCGTTAAGAAATAATGGGAGGCTCCTTTACACCTTATTAATTTTTAATTAACTCGAGGAAAGAAATACTGACTTTTGGGCCAAATATCTTGGAAGAATCTATTGCCCAAGGAAGTGACAGGGAGGCTGTGACAAAAGATGTCTCCTCTGTCCCACACAACACTTGACTGACTAGACTGATCCATGCACTCCGAATACTCTCAAGTTTCTGACAACCAGCAAGAGCAAAGTACCTGGCAGAAGACATAATCTGTCACAACAACAAAAATGCACCAAAATAAGTTGGTTGCTTTATTTTTAAAAGAACTTTAATGGAAAGCTGATGCATAAATAATCTTATTACTCTATATCTGTGTTTTAGTCTCATTTGTTCTTTCTCATGTCCCTTTTAAATCTTAGTTCTGAAAAAAAAAACCACCCAAATTTTAAAAAAGATAATTCTGAAGTTAATTCAGAATGTTCCTTGCTTTAAAGTTTATTGTTTTGATGGGTTTAAGTGAGGCCAGACAGGCTGGAGCTGAAAGTACTGGTTTAAACCTTTCAGCACAGGTGACATCAGGGATATAAATGCAAAGTCAACTGCAATGAATTAACTCACACCTTGAAGGCAATAAAACATCTCTGACTCATCAGGCTCTTGTTGGGGGTACAATCATTCAAAACATTGTTACAAACACAGCAGCAGTAGAGATCTTCAGCACAATTTGGGGGTGGTCTGCCTTCCACTAAAAGCAGCACAGGGTACATCAGCTCTCACCACCCACAAAAACAGGATGAAAAGGGCAAAAGTAGAAATAACAGCTTTCCTCAGCTTCAGCTGCCAGTAAGTGGTTTGCACAACCTCATCTTTCTACTGCGTTGGAAATAATGACTTTTTGATAACTGAGCGCAAGCGTTTATGAGAAATATTTCAAGTTTAGGCTGCAAAAAAATGCAGGTTTTTAATCAGATAGCTAATTAAGCTCATTTACTAGCACTGCAGGATAACACACACTGGAGAACTGCTGCTGAGAATCGCTCCCGGTGAAATAAACTCTATCCTCGCACTACATTTCCCAAAAGATATTCCAGTGCGGGTTAATTTTCCAGAAGTTTTTCCCGCGTAACACTGTCCCTTAATCCTGACAGGCCACCGGCCGTCCCCTCACAGCACCCAGGGTGACACTAGCAAAAGATGGGGGGGGGGCGGGGAGAAAAGACGAGGCCGAGGCAGCCAGCCGTTGCCAAAGCGAAGCCCTTATCGCAGCGCCGCAGCACGGAGCTCCCCGGGGCGCCGGGCTCCTCTCCCTGCTCCGGCGGCGAGCCGCGGCCCGCTCCCGGGAAGCGCCGGCGGGGCGCGGAGCGGTGACAGCCCCGCGGCGGCCGGGGGCGGGGGGGCCCCCTCTGAGCCGGCGGGGAGCGGAAGGGAAGGGCCGCGGGACGGAGGGCCCGGCCCCGCCGGGGAGCAGCGCCGGGCCGGGCGGCGGCGAGGGGAGGACGGCGGTTACCTCTGCGGGCGGAGGGCAGCGTGGAGCCCAGCAGGCGGGCGGCGGCGGCGCAGCTGTGGCAGGCGGACATGGTGCGGCCGCGGGCCCGGCCCGCCGCCGACTAGGCCTCGCTGGTGCGCGCCCCACCCGCCCCGTAAACACCCCCGGCGCCGCCTCACTGGCGGCAGCGCGCCGCCGCCCGCCGTCACGGCGCACACCCCGCGGACTACCGCTCCCAGCGGGCAGCGCGCCGGCCGCCTCGCCCGCCGCCGTCCCGCCGGCCGCGCGGGGCCTCATGGGAAATGTAGTCCCGGGGGACGAGCGGCGGCCGATGGGGCGCCGCGTTGCATCATGGGAAATGTAGTCCGGGCGGCGGCGGCTCCTCGGGGCCTCCCTCAGCCTCACGCGTTCTCTCAGGCCGTTCCCACCTTTTAATTCTGCTTCCTAAATACCACAGTAGAAACATATTTCCCCTGGATCCCAGAAACGACTTTTATAAAAAAGCCTTTTGTGAAAAATCAAACCGAAACAGCAGCTGAAAACTTTTAAGCAAAATGAAGCAGCTTTGGGAGAGAGATGAAAACAATGCCTTGTCTCACCGGGTGATCTTCAGGCAGGGAACAACATTATGCATAAATAGATATATTATCTAATCAAACATATCCTTTAGATGTACCTCATGGGGAACATGCCTACAACTCACAAGTGTCTTTCAGTCTGTTTCTTTCAACGCACCTTCAACTCATATTTCATAGAATCATTAAGGTTGGAAAAGACCTCTAGGATCATCAAGTCCAACCATCAATTTCTCACAATTAAATGAAGCTAATTAATCCCAGCTGGTGTTTAGAGGAATGACTCAGTGACAGGAACACATCCCCTGTCGCTCTCCTCAATTAACCCAAGCTGCCCGACAGCAAATGCCGTCTGGCCATGCCAACGGCGGGTAACACGCGCCGCACTGCTCAGCTGCGTACAGCAGGAATACTGAATGGCGTTTTTAATTTCTGCCAATATCTGGATGGATTTTAACCCTTGTAAAATACAGGTTTAACACCCCCACCTACAGCCGGACAGCTGCCAATCTGATTTTAATCTGCATTAAATCCACTGCTGCATTTCCTTCCAGGAGTTTTTTGAGGGAGTCAAGCAGGAACAGCAGGTGAGGCTCAGGGACACGCCGACGTGCGTCGATAGGAGCGGTTTGCCTTGCGATCACACCTTTAGAAAGCACGGCAGGAAGAGCAGCAGCGTCTCCCATGGGTACCGGTTCCACGCTGCCACCAACATAGGTTTGTGACCTGGTCCACAGCGCGCCTGGACCACTCAGGCAAGAGGTGCGAGCTTGGCTCGCCCCTGAGCCTCCCCTCAATTGCCGTGTGCTGAAAACCAACCAGGAAAATGCTACTTATGAAGAACTATTGGAATGAACAATTTTCTCAGCTCTGCGCTTTACCTGCAAATATTTCTGTATGAAAGGCAGGCAGCACTATTACACCTTCTAACTTACCTTATGTGCTCAGTTTTTAGCGGAGGCTTGAATAGTTTTTTTAAAATAAACTTTGCATAGACCTCGCTGATGAAAAGATCCAGATTTCATATTAGACGAGCAAGCACTGCACAACACTCAGATCAAGGGAACTAAATAAAACCTACTATATTAAAAGTAAGACCCCGACTTGAACATACACCGTTTCACTCACCGGTGTTTTCACTGAAATCACTCAGGATTTCTCACATATATCAAAAAAATGACGCTCTCTCCCGCTGGACGGCGGTGGCAGGTCACAGTGACGCCCGCACCAAGCAGAGCGGCGGCAGAGAGCTGAATAAAGCACCACCAGAGAGCTACCGTGCCTTTTTTTTCGAAGTTAAAACTCAACTCTATGAAGAACCGGCCGAGCGGCCGGAAACCGGCAGCGACCGGTTCCTCAGACCCTCCCGCCTGAGGGGCGCTAATGGCTACCGCATCCCCTCACAGCCCACCGACCAATCATCGCCCCGCCGCGGTGGCACGTGACTTCTGCCACGGTAGCGATGGCGCCGGAATGGCTCTACTTCCGCCTCGGTAGCGATGGCGGCCCTCCGCCCCGCCCCGCCCCGCCCGTGCTCCTCCCCGCCGTCACGTGGCCGGGGCGGCCGCAGCACTCGGAAGTAGCGGTCGGCGGCGGCTGCTCCCGCTTGGGCCGGTCGGAGGAGGAGGAGGAGGAGGAGGAGGAGAAGAAGAAGAAGGAGAAGGAGAAGGAGAGCGGCGGTCCGGCGTCCCCGGGCCCTGCGGAGCCGGTGAGGGCCGAGCAGCGAAAGGGGAAGGTGGGGGCCGTCGCTGTGGAGACAGGCCTGCCCCTCTCCTCGGGGCCTGGGGCACGGGGCGGGGGCCCTGAGGGGCCGGGGGGGCCTGTGGACACGGGGTGGGGGGAGCACTGAGGGACCGGGGGAGCCTCTCAGGCTTTGGGGCAGCATTACCCCTGGACGAGGCTGTGTCTGAGGGGTCGGGCCGGAGGGGGGTATCTTTTAGGCTCCGGGATGGGGGTTTCGCGACCCCTGAGGGACCCCGGGCTCGGGCGGGGAGGGCGGCTGGGGACTGGGCCCCGCAGGGAGCCCAAAGCCCAGCCCTGCCCTGCTCTGGGGGTTCATCTTCGCGGGGATCTCTCGAGGGAAGGGGCTGCCTCAGCCTGTGCTGAGGGGAGGAGAGCCTGGGTTGGGGATGCTGAGTGGGGTTTTGGCCCTTTCCTCCTGCAAAGCTGGGGGAGCTGGCTGTGGTTGGGTTGGGGGGGAAGGAGCAGGGGCTGGGGTCGGTGGGAAGAGGGGAAAGCGCCTGCTATCATACCCCAATTATCTGTAACTCTTCTTCCCCCACTGTCACCATTTGGCATTCATAAAGCTTCTGTAGCCCTGGAGTCTCCCCTGCATCTCCTGGTATTTGCCTGCAGCCCCCATCAGCTCTCGGTGCTCGTGTTGCTGATTCAGGTCTCTTGGCCTGTGGGAGTGGGCGCTGCGTGGCCAGTGCGGTGGGAGAGCGGCTGCGCGGCGACCCCGGCTCACATGGACTCGGCACCGGGGAGAGGAGCGAGTTGCTGCTCATCTAATCCCCTCTGGCAGGGCTTCCTCTCTAGTGGCAGGATCAAAGTCTTTCTAAATCGATAACGAGTGGAAAGCATTACTAGTATAGTGGGAATAACTTACAAGGAGAATATTATCGAGTGCTCTGAACACATCCGTAGACGGTTCTTCCTTTAGAGGAATGATTTTTAAGAGGTTAGAGTTCTTCGGGTTGTTTGGTTTTACTGAAAATGAAACTTGGGTCTTCAGAGGCTTGGTTGTGAACAGCATCCAATTCTTTGTTTGATTTGAGTTACTTTTGCTGGCTGATTCCTTGTTTCGAGTTTATGGTTCAGCTTTTCTGTGGTTGGAAGAGCACACAGTCATTGACGTGAATATTTGTGTGTGCAAATGTAATGCTGCATTTCTGTGCTAAGGAAAAAGAATATTTCAGTAATAGGACATTGATTTCAGTAAAAAATTCTATAATCAAAGAAAAAAAAGTTTAGTCTTGCTTTAAAAGAGGGGCAGTCCTTAGGAGAGGGGGTTGCAGATGCACCTTTACAAGAAAGGAGCAGGGGGAAATCAGCCCAGGTCCTGGTGACCAGCAGTTTGCTTCCTTCCACCAGTGGTAACATGTGAACTGGGAAGCTCAAAATTCAGGCTTCAGGTGGACTCTTAACCTGCTGTGATGTGAGCCTAGACACACTGACAGGATGAAGTTCATCTGTATCTGTGCCTGTTCCTTACCTGGTCTAATGACAGACAGCTTTGTGCTCCCAAGTGATGTGGCAGCCCACAAATTAGCTTAACAGTGCTGAAAGACTGAGGTGGCAGAAGAAGGGAGGCGATCACCGCAGGAGGAGATTGCTGACCCTTTACGGTAACCAGAATTATTAGCAGAAAGTCTTCCTCTCCTGTGCCTCTGCGTTGGTGCAGTGCCTAGCGTAGTGAGGCCCTGACTGTGACTTGTGCTTCTTGGCCCTGCTGTAATATAATACTCAAAAAGAATGTGTTGTTTTAAGGCATTTCCTGTCATTTATTTCTGCCATAATTTTGTCACACCATTGTTTGCTGAACAGCTTTTTGAAAACTAGTTGATATGCCGTTATGGAAAGGAATTAGTAGTCCGAACTGCTGTTTCCTTTCTCTAATGGCCAGCTGTCCCCCTTAGCCCAGTAATGCATCTTTGTGCTTGCTCTGTTTTGCACGTTGTTGGAATAGATATTTTTTTACCTCTGCTGTAATTCTACCTGCTGCCAGACTACGACAAAGAGCAGAATAGTTGATGCAAGCACCAAAACAGAGCTGTGCAAAATTGAAGCAATGGACACAGCTGAATTTCCTGCTTCTGACACCCTTGTTAGACGTGAAAGGTTTATAACCTGCTCTGTGGAAGATGTGTGTTGTCTTGCAATTCAGAAAGTACGTTGCCTCTTAAAATTCATGTTTTTGGTACTTGAAAAATGACAAATGAAGACTGAAAGATGAGGAAATTGTAAATAACTGTTAATCCAGCTATAATCCAATAAACTAGTTAAACCTGCACACCAGCAGCTTTTCTGCAGGGAGAAATGGAGTGACTCACAGAACATACCAAGGTCTTATGAAGAATTAAGAAACAAAACCTATTGATTTATACTTGGCAACTGCTAAATAACAAGAGCAAAAGTTGCTTTGTTTTTATTATGCTCAGTGCTGTGTGTGAATGCATGAGAATAATCTCCTGAGGCAGTTGGCTTTCCGGGTAAAGCTATTGAGTCTGTAAGCTTCACAACTGTTTGATGCCATCTGTTGTATAAATGGAAGCTAATGGTCTTTCGGTGCTTTAAAAAAAGTTAAATCTAGAAGTTACCTAAGTGTTTATTACAAATTAATGAAGTATTGTAAGACACTTTCATTATGTGCGCTAGGAGATTCTGACTTCAGAGTGAATTAGTGGCATTCTTGTGTGGACCCAACTCTGAATCAATGTGTTCCATATTAACTGGTGTGCTTCAAAGATATCTTTGGTAACTCCTGACAAGAGTCAGCTTCTGTGTGGATAGAATTAAAAACTTCAGGGCTCTTCTGTAAATTAAGCTTCAGATCAGCTGATGTTCCCGATGCACTTTGGGACTCCTTTGGGTCAGTTATACTGAGATAAAAGAATGTGGTCTGAATACTTAGGCACTTGGTTCATGAAATAATGTAAGTCTGTTGTCTGAACTGCTGAGTGAATTGTCTGAATGTTTATTAGATATAAATTTGGAGTGCTTTATAAAGTAAAAACAAACCAAAAACATGCTTTAGCTTTTTAAGCCACTTACAGCCCGCAACACAGTTGTCTTTCTCTACAGCTGTTACATGGGGATGCTGTTACAAAAGCATAATCATTTTATAATTAGGTCAGTACAGTAAGGCAGTCGGGTCACTGCCTTTTGGGAGAATAATTAAATGGTTTGTGATGAAAACAGAGAATAAGTAAACTTGGCGTGAGTCAGAGGGAGTACAATCAATTGATAAGAGCAAACTCACCCTGCAAGTGTTTTAGGTATGTGGCACAGCTTTTGAGTGCTGCTTACAGTAAAGCTGTTGTATTGATTTCTAACTTTGTCTCTCTCTCTCTCTTTCAGGTTGACCTAAACTGAGTTTCTTCTAAACATCATGGGAGAGATTAAAGTCTCTCCGGACTATAACTGGTTCAGAAGCACCGTTCCCCTTAAAAAGGTATGTACAACTGTAATCAACTTGTGGGTGGAATGTCTCCTCTCGCTTCGTAGTGGGGGTGACAAAGCTGTTTGGTTAATGCAAACAGTTGTGGCTGTGCTAGTGACCTGGTTTATCTCCTGAACTGTTGTCCCATGTGTCATATGATTGCATGAAAGCACTCTCTTAATTTTCACGTGCTCCTCAGAGGTCAGTTCCGCACGTGGTGGTGGGGAGCAGAGGCTCGCAGTTGTGAGCCACAGGAGCAGTACTTGGCGTCCTGATGCCAGCCATGCCTGAGGAGGAGACTCCAAGGAAATAGTGCGTGCTGGGGACCACATGTGTGGCCTCTCACAGAGCTGACCTGGCTGCCATGTGGCTGTGCTGCCAGAGCCACCTCTGCTGTTCCTACCCATCGGCCTCAGGCTGAAGCAGAGTGTCTGAAGGCAACTTCTCGGCAGTCAGGCTGCACACAGGGTTCCTGAGAGTGGAAAGATGCCTTAACCACGGTGGAAAAAACCAAATGGTTTGTTCCACTGCGCGTCCTTTAGATGTCTTCTGCTTAATCGCGCTGTCCAACCACTTTCTCGTCTCGCTTGGATTTCTCCACTTCCTTTCACTGAACCACATGAGAGTGTTTGAGGTGTGCAGTGCTCCAGGTCGTGCTCTCCACATGCCAAGCGGCGAAGGGCATGGAGTGCAGTACTCGTACGTAGCTCCTGACCCGGACTAGCTCTCACGCATACCTTCGCAGGTCAGGCTTCCTGGGGCTGTGGTTGCAGACTAACCTGCAGCAGCAGCAGCCCAGACTCCTGCTGGACAGAAGGACAGTCTTGCCTTTACGCCCCAGCCTGCTCCTCCTGCGAGCATGGTCGCTCATGTTGCCATACAAGCTGAGCAGAGTCAGTCACCTGTCTTGCTTGGGGCTGTTTTATAGCTTGTTTTTGCACTTACTTCCAGCTGGCTTAGTTCCCTAATCTGGACGGCTGTGTGGGCTGCAGGAACACAGGGACGGTGCTGGCTGCAGAGGCAGGAGCAGCATTACCTCTTTCAACAGCAAGTTGGTTGCATTTGGGCCACTTGAAAGGGACTGTGTCCCCAAATGTAAGGAACAACACTTAAATGTGCCTAGCATTATTTCTACTGAGTGGTGCGTAGCTTTCTCTAAGAAATTACCTTTATGGAGTGGCTGTAGGATTCTCCGTTCAGGGTTTCTCTTTCATTTTTGCCAGTTTGTGTCTTCAGTAAATAAGAAAGATCCATTGTGGTTGACCATGCATGCTCTCTCGGCTCTGACTGTCCAGCTTCTTTCTGTTTCTGGCCAGTACCACATCTGCTGGGTCTATTTGTGCCATGCTTATGCCTCCAGGCAATGCCTCACCAGGTCAGCAAAGCCAGGAGGCAGTATTTCAGCGGAAAGACGTGGGTGCTCTGGGGCGCTGCTTTATGGGTTGCAGGATGGTAACTGAAAGGAGCTGGAGGTTGTGGTTACAACAGAATGCATCGCTCCTGCTGTGGGGACTGTGTGGATGCTGCAGCTCGCTGCCAGGGGCCACTGCCGTCAGCTGCTGCTGACTACTCAGGATTTCATAAATGGGGACATGTGTAAACTGAAGCTGCTGGTGACCTTCAGACTAGGGAGTACCTTACCCTCTTGAGTAATTTGGTCTACTCAAAAGTAAAGTGATGCCACAGTGGTGAATGTGGGGTATGAAGAAGATAGAAATAAGCACACTAGTCCTGGTTGCTGGAGAGAGAAGGAAAAAAAAGCACAATTTGAAGATGTAATCAGTCTCTGAAGCAGTCTTTAGGGATATGTTTCCTTGCATTATCCCCCCAAAAGTATAGGCAAAGGACATGCAGTACAGAGGGAGGGATGACTAACCATCACTACTGCTGGTAAGCACATGTTACTGCTGTCAGATTGACTTAAGGAAGCAGGGCCAGAGCTGTTTGTTTGAAAACAGGCTGAGATCCTCCTGACAGGAGCAGGAAATGCACAGCTCCATTGCCCTTCCTGGTCTTGTCAGATATACGAAGTACAGCACAGAAAATAACATTTTTAAACTAAGTCTTTAGCTTTGCCTGTCAGCTGCCATTTGCATACAGTGCTTGCTGTCTTAGATAAGTCCTTCCTAAAGTCTTCAGCAAAGGACCCTGGCTCTGCTAAACTCAAGGGGGAAGTTCTGCCCCTTGTTTCAATGCAGTGCAGATTTTACCCTTTATGTAAACTGTAGGCAATCTTGATTGATTTGACCAGAACAAGAATAAGGCTGTTGACCTACTGAATCAGCAGTTAAACCATGCTGCTGTCCGCCTGTGCGGCGCTTAGCCTTGTTTGGGAGCTGGAGTTAAACTATCCAGTATGTGGCTAGAAATCAAATAGAACAATTGTCTAAACCCATTGATTCATTGTCTGGGCTCGAGGAAAGAACCGTTATCTCTCAGCCTCAGTTCCCTTCACATGAAATAACTTTTGTTTTTCTGATTTCAAGGAATGTACTTCATCTTTGGAAATATTCTTAAAGGTAAACTTTGTATTAGCCACCAATAGCTACCCTGAAAGGATCCGATGTTACTGACGGAATAACAGCTGAGAACAGGCAAGGCCTGGAGCTCTTGAGTTATGCGCAAAGGGTTGTTTTTGGGGGGTTGGGAGGGCTTTTGTACAAGGTTTGTTTTTTAAATGGTTTCAGTGGTCTGGAAGCTCTGGTATGCAATCTTTTTTCTTTTTTTTTTGTAAAGGCTTTACAAAACAACAGTATCATGTGATCTCTCACATGCTCCCAGGGCCTCAAACACTGGCTTTATTACAGGCAGATTTGTTAGTCAAGCAAATCTGATTTGTGATACGCTGTTCTCTTCTGATTCCCTGAGAAGCTTAACTGCAGTGATGGAAAATTGTGCTTGTATATTGCTATTCAAAAAGCTATCAAATCTTGATACAGAGGAGGTGAATTCCTGCTGTGTGACACAGGCTTTCCCCAGAGGTTTGTGCTTGTTGGTCTGGTAGGAGCGGCACGCTTTGGTGGGTTGTAGAGGGTTGAAAGAGCATCCTAAATATACACCAACAGTTTGCTGGTAGAACAGGCCCTGGAAAAACAAGTCAGGCTCCAGCATTGCCAGAAAAGATGACCTCTATTTAAGTCCTGTACCTTTAAAAATACTGTGCTAGGACTTCTAACTTCTGCCCTGAGCTGGGCATTGTATGAGAAACTGCTCGTTAAGGACAGCAGCTCGCATGTGAATAAAGTGCTTCTGCCATCCCTGTGTCCTTGGCACTCCAGATGCTCCAAGATGCTCCCAGATGATGGAAGCGTTTTTCTTTCCAGGTCAGCTTTGCAGTGCTGCCTTGGGAGTTGTGTGTGTGTGTTTCTGGCAGCCAGACGTAACTGTTTCAGATCAATAATTTGTGGTGTCAGCTGCTTAATTCAGTAGGCTTGCCTGTATCCAGACCTGTAACATCTTTTGTCCTGTCAATGCAAACGTAGGTGGTTGTTTAAAAAGCTGCCCTCTGGGGCAGTGCAGGCTCTTCCAGCCTGCAGCTGTTGCTCTCCTACCTTGAACTGACCGCCTGGGTCTCTCCTGGGCCATGGCACGGTGGCTTCTTTCCCAAGCATATTTTTCTGCATGTGGAATATTACATAAACCTAATCCTTTGGGGCACAGTCTTGCTGTTCCCATGATTTATTTCTGTATGAATTTTCAGATCCAGATGTACCATCGTTCTGACTAAGGCCCTCTGAGTTGAAATCCAGAGCAAAGCTTTGCAAACATTAGTTAACAGCACTTCCTCAGAAAGGAAGAGATTTATTTTTTTCCCAGTGTAACTTCTGAAGTGCAGTCCATCACTGTGAAACCAACATAATTCCCTACTTTCAGCACTTGCACTGGTTGTCTGCAGAAGGATGAGCTCCCCTAAGACACCATGTGTTGTGCTGCTGCTGACTCCGCGCGGTGCGGCTTTCGTTATCCAGCTCGTGTCAGGACGCACAAAGCATTCGGTCTGACAGCGCGTGGCTGCTGTTCCGTTTCCAGCAGTATCCTCACAAACATTGCAACTCCAGTTAGTAAGCAGCCTTAGAGAAGAAAGCTATTGTGAAGAAGAATAAAAGACGGCCTTGTTCAAAGGGGTCTTGTGTATTATAATATTTACTAGATGACAAATTTTGTAGAAGCAATCCTGGAAGCAGGCTGAAGAACCTCATTTCTCTTGTGTGTTTCTCCCCCACCCCGTGCCTCTCCTTTTCCAGATAATAGTAGATGATGACGACAGTAAAGTCTGGTCACTGTATGACGCAGGACCGAGGAGCATTCGGTGCCCACTCATATTTCTCCCTCCTGTAAGCGGAACTGCAGATGTGTTTTTCCAGCAAATTTTGGCGCTGACTGGATGGGGCTACAGAGTTATCGCTGTGAGTATTCTCAGTCCTGTGTCAAAGTTAGCGTACTTGTGCTTCTTGCTCTAATCAGAGGTTGGATAATGAAGATGAACTTCTTAGTGTTGACTAAGGAGAATCCGCAAAAAAACCGATTCTAAGTTGTACTCCAGAGTAGGCAGCATGCAGATCCAGGCCGACATCCGCTGTACGTTTATAGCAGCGTTTACCCCAAGCCTTGTGCATACACACTGTCAACTTCTTGGTCTGTTTTCTCCCTTGTGTGCCCTGGACACCGGTCATCTTTGCCTCCAGCTGGATCTTTGTTAGCCGTGAGGCAAGTGTATGGGTTAGTTCAGGGTTTCCATGTAGGGATGGTGGATAACCTGGTTCTTAGCCTGCCTAGCTGCAAATGCTAAGTCACTCCTTAAAATCCTAACAGCTTGCTCTTCTGTGGCTTCTCAGCTCCTGAGCTGAACTGAAATGACTGATCTGTACAACATTTCTGCTAAACAGTATGACTTCAAGAGTACTGCCCTACCTCTTGCAGCAATTAATGATTTCTGTACCTGCCAAATTTACGTGCTACAAAATTGCTAAAGAATCATTCCAGCCTCTCCTCCCACTGATTGCAGAATGAAGCAATGCTGCACTTTCCCCAGCAAACTTGAGCTGTGCTTTCAGTTGTGTATCTTTGTGCAAGCGAGGGGGAGGCGTTCACGTTCTCCGGCTGCAGGTACCCTGCTGAGGAGCTTGAGCCTCGCGATGCAGGAGAGGCAGGTTGCTGTCTTGAAATCTTTAATGTGAGAATTGATATGACTTTCAGGCAGGCAGCTGACAGGTGCTGATCAGACACTGGCTTTTTCTAACTTCATATTATTTTAGTTGCAGTATCCGGTGTACTGGGATCACCTCGAGTTCTGTGATGGATTCAGAAAACTGTTAGACCACCTTCAGCTGGATAAAGTGAGTGCTCAGAGATGCATAAATGGACGTATAGTTGCAGAAAAACCTAATGTTTGAAAGAGTCTCATTTAAGAGCAAGGGTATAAAGTATGACACAAAAATGTAGCCTATAAAGAGGCTGTGTTGCAATTTTACTTTTCGAGACAAGTTTATTTTTGAAGGTGAATACCCTTGAAAATTGTCATACTTGGCTTAAATTCAACTTCTGTTCTAGGCCTATTAAATTGTATTGGTTAACTAGTTTTTCATGGGATTCTGTGGAAGTTTTCCTTCCTAATTCATGTAGTACAGAATGCCACAATGAAGTACCTTGGATTGGAATAGCTATTGAAGACAAAGTAAAAATGTTTGCTTTTTTCCTTAACCTTGACGAGCAAACAGAAATTTGAACTGTGATCTGAAGCACTTCTATTTTTTTCAGTATTTATCACATTTATATCACTCACAAAACCACAAGCTGAATAGAACAGTTTGATTCTTTTAAAAAATGGGTTATGAGGACAGGGTAAAACTTGAATAGCTTATTTTTGTAATGAAATGTTGTACTTGGAGGTCACTTATTTCACAAGTATAACATGATCTGGGTTTTTTTTTTCCTTGAATTAGGTTCATCTTTTTGGAGCTTCTCTGGGAGGCTTTCTGGCTCAAAAATTTGCTGAATACACACACAAATCTCCCAGAGTTCAATCGCTCATCCTATGTAACTCCTTCAGTGACACTTCGATCTTCAATCAGACATGGACAGCGAACAGGTAAGGAAGACAGACAAGCGATCAGATGCGTAGCGTTAAGTCCATTAAGTCTTTTGCAAGGAGATGTCACGCTGATCTGGTTGGACCATGTGTCTGACCTGCTTCCAGCCTGGGAGAGGGAGGTGCGGGATGGAATGCTTGTGGCTTCTAAAGCCACGCCACAAGGAAAATGGAAATTTTCACAGTTGGGAGTGTGGAATTTGACAGAAGAGTCATCCTGTGATTCTCTGTGGATGTGTGGCCAGATTTAAGAACGCTGCCGGTTTTCTAGCAAAACCATTTAGAGTCAGAAAAGTGTTATTCACCACGTTTAAAATACACTCTTGCAACGTAAGACTAACAGCTTCCCAGAGCGTTTCAAGCACCCAGCTGCAAGGTGCTCTCCGTGCTCTTAAAGCTTCTTCAGGATTTCATTTGAAGTTAAAGCACAAAGTCTGTGTGAGGAAAGGGAGCGCTTACAACAAAGCATCTTAATGTTGGAGTCTCGGGTGCTTGAAGATTGTTACATCTTGTTTCTATTTTAGCTTTTGGCTGATGCCTGCTTTTATGCTGAAAAAAATTGTCCTTGGGAATTTTGCATCTGGTCCTCTAGATCCTGAAATGGCCGATGGGATTGATTTCATGGTGGACAGGGTAGGTGGCTGTGTACTTTAATGGCTGGGGTGTCAATCTCTGTAGATGATTTACTTAGGAGGAGGCGGTAGGTATTTCTGCTGCTCTCTTCATTTACTTACCCAGAAGGGAGGATTAAGGAGTGGAGCCTTAGCAGTTGCTGACTGTCACAGCCCCAGCAATTTTGCTGATTCTGTGACCGTCTGCCTTATAGTTCTCTTTGTTTGTGTAGCTCAGAAGTAGTGAAGCAACTGAGGTGGAAGAGGAGAAAATCCTGGGATACATCTGTAGGCCGTGCTCTGGAGGCAGGAGCAACTAATGGAACATGTTTTATGCATTTGTCGCATGCAGAGATACTAAGTTGGAAATATCATCTTCATCTGAAGTGCAGTCGTGTTTCCCTTTAAAACTAACTTCTCTTTGGCTGTATTGTTAATATTGCATTAACTTCCTACAGTGAAATACGTTGTTAATCAATGTTTTTCTCTACTGAAAGCTGGAGAGTCTGGGACAGAGTGAGCTCGCTTCAAGACTTACCCTCAACTGCCAGAACTCCTATGTAGAACCTCACAAAATTCGAGACATCCCTGTAACCATTATGGATGTAAGTTAATCTCAATGTAATCTTTTTTCTTTTTTTTAAACAATTTCCTGCCCTTGGCAGGTGGGGCCTGGATAGTCGGTTAGCAACTTAATAAATATTTGCAGCATCTAACTTCCTATTTAGATAAGCCTTCTACTGACTGGGCAACACTGTGGCTCTTCTGTGTTAAATTATCAATTGGATATTCTGTGCAATAACATAGACATAAGCTTACGCATCACAGTGTTAGCTTTCTAGCTGTCAATGCCTGAGGTGTTTGCTTGTTTTCTGTTTTGTTAATGCTGTTCCGCAGAGAAGTTGGGAATTGCTTCTAGGAGCAGCATATATCCAGTTTGATTTAATAACCAAAATCTGATTAAATTCAGGACTAACTGCTATGACTTGTTACGTAGGTGTTTGACCAAAGCGCGCTTTCAACTGAAGCAAAAGAAGACATGTATAAGCTTTATCCTAATGCCAGAAGAGCTCATCTCAAAACAGGAGGCAACTTCCCGTATCTCTGCAGGAGTGCTGAGGTCAACCTATATATCCAGGTGAGTCTCTGCATTCCAACCTGATCCACTGACGGGTACAGCTGCCGCAGCATTCGGAGGCTCCTTTTCTGTGCTTGCTCTTCTTTCTTAACCTGCCTGAGCATTGTCTGCTCTGGCTGCCAGATCGCTGATACAGAACAGCAGGGCTGGGAGCAGCCACATTCATGGAGGGCTGGATATGGGGGTTTGTCTGTTGCCCGTTTCCTCTCTCTGAACTCTCGTACTCCAGAGCCATGACTTCATGCTCACAAAAATTACTCAGAAGTAATGTTTCTCTCGCCAAACCCTTATGCTTCTACACCCATTTCAGTGTTGTTTTCTGTGTCTGACAGATCCATTTGCTGCAGTTCCACGGCACCCGTTACGCAGCCATCGATCCTTCCATGGTCAGCGCGGAAGAGCTGGAAGTCCAGAAGATCAGTCTTCACACCAGCAGTGAGCAAGAAGAGCAGTAGGTTTGGGAGTGCTGGTGAAAATGAGGAATCGCTTTGATGGTCTTCCTGTGTACAATCAACTGTTCCCACTCTGCCTTTTTCCTTGCGTTAGCCGATGATCACTGTGTGATTCCAACGGGATCAATAGTCAGTGAACAACCCGTGGACAGTAACCTCCAGCAGCATAATGGGATAGATCCGCTTAATTTTTAGTCTTTGAATTCAAGGAAGCATCTTTGAAGACTACAGTTTTAAAAACAAAGACATTTTTGCTACCAAAGTCTTCACTATCATGTTCTTAAGCAGAACAGTATTTCTTTTTATATTTTTCACTCAGCTGTATATATTGCCACATGCAGACTGTGTACTTATAAGCTGACATATATTTTTGTTGACTATTTAGTTTAAAAGATGTTTAAGTGCCAATGTTGCCATCACTTATTTGCTTCGTATGTTGCGTTGTAAGTTAGTTTCTATTTGAAATAAAGCGTTTGAATTTTTAACTTCCTTGCTGTTTAAAAATGGTTTTCAATAAAACTTCACCTTCAGCACGTGTCTCTTCTTTTGACTACAAGAGACCAGCAGCGTAGCTTATTGCCGTCCTGGTTTGCTGTTACAGATACCTCTAGAAATTATGAAAACGAGCCCCTTCTGCTTGAATTCACCTCAAGTTTTAAATATAATGTTGCACTGGTTTAGCTCTTCAATAAGAATGATGTATTTTTTCAGTAAATAATGACTGAGGCATAACTTATGAATTTAAGGGTAAAATCTGGATTTATTGAAATACAGACATTATTTTCCTCTTGAAACACTAAAAATAAATAGGGTGTATTACATGACAAGTGGTATTTAAGAAAACCTGTATGTCCTTGTCAGAGGCTGTGGAGATAAGAATGGTCGTTGGTTATCTTATACTTTTCAAGCTGTAGCCTTAGCGATTAAAAAAAGTTACCTTTATATTTATAAATTGTCAATTTATAAACAGTACATGTATGTTAATGTACAGTTATAAACAGTATGTGTTAATGTTCTTCTCTGAAACTTTTTGTGAAGAGTCAAAACACTAATGCTCACAACCCTTAAGGTTCCAAAAGGTCAGGTGGTGGCCTTGACCTTTTCTTCTTAAATTCCCCCCCAACAGGGAGGTTAGGAACACATCCAAGACACAAGTGATAGACACTCCCCCACCCCCCCAAAAAAGGTAAGTAAAGAACATTTCTGAAAGCAAAGGCTTTCCCCTCAATAACTTAAAAAATTTATATACAAGCTACAGTAAAATAGTGTTTCGTGATACTCGCACTACGCCAAGTGAGGCTCGCTCACAGAACTCTTATTGCAGTACCCAGCCCCTACGCAAGAGCTGATACAAATCTCCCTTCTGTGTGAAGAGGCATTTCAGACCATCAGCATTTGCTGAACCCCTTGTCATTTCACACCGCGAAGGAAGTGGCAGCACTGCCAGCTTTTTAAGACAAGAAGCCCTTAAGTCGCAGCTGCCTTCTGACCAGTAGCAGAGCAAGTGTTTCTCCTGGAGCTCCAGGACAAGCATCAGCTGAAGGAACCGCTGGGGCCCTTCCGGTGTCACATTGCTACGCACTTCCGTGGAGAGGCAGAGTCTGCATTTGCTTTTTTCCGAATGCTTTCTGTAAAAGAGAGAACAGTCTGCTGTGCAGAAAGTATAAAGCCATGGCAGGATGTGTTAATTCATCAAAGTAAGAGGAAGAGAAAGAAACGACACACAGTGGTGGCAAGGGGGCAGGGTGGCTTCCAGCTTGGTTCAATTGGCTTCACTTAAGTTTTCCTCTGTGTACGTTGTGTAACCACAGAATTCGGGTAGTGCTCGGTGCGCGTTATTTGAAGGAAGACAAAAGTATTACCTGCTAAATCTCTTCTTCCGATCCCCACAAGGCCTTCATACAATCCCTTGATTGGATTTTCTCCCGCGGTGATCACACCATGGAGCCAGATAAGCAACATTCTGTGGCCGTGCTCCCTGTAGCTTTTAGTACCTGGCAAGATCAAACCACAACTGAAATCCTGCGCTTCGCAGTGCGCAGCCCTGGCCAGAGTGGATTTCTGAACTGGTGGGTTTGGACACCCCTCCTCCTCTTGGGATTTTTTCTAGGATGCTCTGAAGTACGGTTTAGCTGAATTCCTAGCTGTGGCGGGATTGCTAGATTAACGTTAAACTTAATGGAGTGGGCCATGAATGAGCTTGGGCTTGTCAGACAACCTTCCGCGGCAATACAGAATGGCCTTCAGAGCGCAGCTTAGCCCCCTGCTCGCGTTGTGCAAACTACAGAAGCCCTTACAGCAACCAAACCAGCAGGAATCTGTTTCTGAAGCTCAGAACCTGCATCGGCTAATGCGTCTCTTAAATTCCAAATGGAACCTCACCGCCTTCTTGGTTCAGGTCCTCAAAAGAAAAAAATAAAACCAGCAAGTTTCTTCTGTCCCATAGAAGAGGAATTATAGCAAGAACTCACGGGTCTGGCAAGTGCCTCAGGGGGAGTGAGCAATGGACCGCTAACCCCCACGCTTGTGTGCTTTACCCCTAGACAAATTACAGCATGTAGATACCTCCATGTTCATTAAAACCAGGATTTTTAACCTAATTTTTTGGTTGTTTTAAATAAGCCAGCTGGTTTTCTTCATGCTTTGCAATTACTGCAGACTTATCTCCTAGAAACGCAGTCCAAGTGAAGGAAGGAAAATACCTGGGCAGTATTTTATACCTGTCCATTGATCCTCAATGGCCCTAATGTGGGCGTCAGTGAATTTCCAGTAATGTGCCAGTTTCTTCCATTCACCAGGTTTAAGGTACTTAGTGGCTAATCTCCACATCACTGAGCGAATGTGCTGCGTTTCCAGCCTGTGATCTTGCTTAAAGGTCAAGTGCTTCGCCACCCAGGAGTCAGAGTCACTGTTCAGATTGTCCTGCAAAGCCAGAAGAGGGGTTTCAGTTGGGATGCCGTGGATGTACCTGTCGTTCTGCAGCCTCCCACATCCTCAGCTCTGCAGGTCGCTCTGAGTTCATTCTGGCACAGCACATTTTTTTTTTTTATTCTCTTTATTCTCTCGTTTCACTCCGTTCTAATCATGCACGTTAACAAATACTGTTAATAGCAGTTTTGCTGTGGAAGCCCATGCGGATCGCAATTTGCATTTCTACAGTGCCTTTTATCTGGGGCTTAGTATGCAGAATCATTTAATTAAATCTCCTTGCTCCCTGCAACACAGGCGCAGCTGCTCAGCCCCCATTATACGCCAGACCGCGAAGTGGCTAAATGACTTTCCCTAGGGCTGCGCAGAGAGCCCATGCAAAGGCCTGATATACACAGCATTACTCCTGAAGCTGGCCTGAGCCACGGGCGTATGCCCTCCTTTCCTTCCTCTTCTTTCCCCGCTAGAGCACTGTCTTTCCTGGTATGGGAGGATGCCCAAAGGCTTACGAAGGCGCAAGGGATGCCATGTCTGGCTGCACTTCAAGCACGCCCTCTGCTCAGATTGGTTTGGGCACAGGCTTAGGGTAGGCAGGGTTTCAGACGGGGGACTGGGGCTGAGCAGCGTCCCATTTGGTGACCTCGGGCCAAGCATTTTCCTGCTTGGCGCTTCAGTTTCTCCTTCTGGGAAAAAGAACTAATGCTACTCCACTCCCTTCTACAGCGCTTTGGGAACAGCTGCCAAAGAACCTTTGAAAACCCCTGTTCCCTTCAGCGCAGCCTGGGGTTTTTAACAAGAGAGGCCTTTTTAAATAAGGAAAGCCTTAAGTAAATGTTGTTGGCATGGTGAGGACTTCCATTTTTCTTAAGGTGATAAAAGTAGGGGTCAGGCTGTCACAGGATGTCCTGTATTTCTTTTCCTTTTGACAGCTGGTAATGTGGAGTCTCAGTGGAGAGGATAAAGCTACAACTGCCCTCGAAAGTGCAGGGGATGGCAGTGTAAGCTGCTCACCTTTTCCCATTTGTAAAACCGATCGGCTTTGATAATCATGTCCGCCAAGTTGATGTGATTGCCTCGGGCGGCAACATCCAGAGATGTTTTCCCTTGCTGAAATCAGAAGGGAAAAAAATGAGCTGGAAAAGCCCTTGCACGCTAAGGAGGTACAATCTGCATGCCCACCTGGCAGTCTGTAGTAGCAGGCACCGTGGCCTGCTGAGCAACGCACCCAGCCATGATGAAGGACCCCTATTCTCCACCTGTAACCACCTTGGGTGCGAGCTAGCTTCGAGCTACTGCGTGCAGGGCATGGGGAGTCATTTTCCAGGCTCTGCAGCATCTCCTCTGTCGCCACAGGGGATCTGCCCGTTCGGCAGGAGTGGTTGGGAATGCATCCCCTAATCCACAGTGGATGGCAGGTTGCTTTCAGGCTCCCCGCAACATGGGTGCCACCGTCAAAGGACCAGCTCAGCACTACAATCCAAGGAATTTTATAGCCTTTTGCACAGCATGAAACTGAAGTGATTTATACAACCTCATTAATTTTATAGGCTCCACATACACATGATTAGAAATGGTCTCCTAGGAGAAGCACAGGCTGATGGGACTATGAAAATGTAACTGCACTCCTTATATGAACGTGATTTTGGATTGCGGGGGGGGGATTTGTATTTATATCTAAAAGCATGCAGCAGAAAGGAACAAGATTTGAAAGTTGCATGAAGGAAAGAGAGCCCGCCCAGCCATCAGGCATGCCAGCAAGAACAGTTCTAGCCTCAGATGTGAGGGAAACCCAGGTTCACACAGAAAAGTGTTAACATGTTCCCTGCGCTGAGTCTCACTGCGGTTCCACAGACTGCTGGAAGGTGGCAAACATTCACTGCAGCTGAAGGCCATTTCAGCCAGGTGGCTTTGGGTCTGTGTGTGCTTTAACCCACTGCGAATGGCAGACACTATTTTAGTCTCCGCCCAAGCCCCCTTCAGCATTTTCTGGGCATGTACCACACTTTCAGGCTGCACGCAACTTGCCTGATTCCTCCAGAATTCCTTTTGTTGATTTAATTAGAGGGCAAAAGCCCTGGACACCGGTGCCAGATCTATACCAAGCAGATACTTTTAACCTATTAAAACATGTGTGCTGTAATTCTTGAGGTATATTATTTATCATTATTCAAGAAGATCTTTGATATTAATGTGCATGATAGCGCAAGTAGAAGTAGAAGGAACTAGAACAACTCTGAGAAGAAAAAGTGTGCTCATTGTGCGAACTGTTTTCTACCTTCCTAAGATCCAGTCACTTCTTTCCTGGAAAACACATCAAAATAACCTACTCAGCAGTGTTTCAAGGCCTTATCCCTGGAAACATCCAGATTTTGATATTAGTACTAGCCTTCCTTGAAAATTATAAAAAACAGTGGCAGAGACCATCCATATTTTCCCTCCGTACCCGCCCCCCGAATCTATGCAACCCATGGAGACATTTACCTTGTCTGTTAGCTTCAGATTAACTCCTGCA
Source organism: Morus bassanus (assembly GCA_031468815.1). NCBI lineage: Eukaryota > Metazoa > Chordata > Aves > Suliformes > Sulidae > Morus > Morus bassanus. Next base: position 3,822,956 of record CM062581.1, read on the forward strand.
ATGAGAATCATCTCGGCAATGTCCTGCCTGCCGTGCTCTGCAGCGATGTGGAGTGGGGTCTGCTGCCTCTGGAGAAGGAGGGTGAAAGGACTAAATTTCAGAGAAGGACAAGTGTGAGGCTGGAAGGATAGGACAGAACAATACCAGGAGGAAGCACTGTAAGAACGCTGTCAGCTCTGCCCTCCTTTCTGCCCCATCCCTTTTTAAACTGAGGGCCAAACACTCTCCTACCTCAAATCGGAGTTGGGTTCCTCAGGCTGAGCAGAACTGGTCTGTCCCTGTCCCAGCACCAGCACTAGGAAGCCTCCCTGATAACATTTCGGTCTAAAGAAGGAACCTCTTCAGCTCCATAAAGCTCCCTAGGGTCACTTACAGGACTACATTATTTCCTGTTATTTAAACAATTTCTGTAGGCAGATAGTTTGGCCAAGAGAGGAAAGGACCTTTGCCAATTCTTTGTTCCTGGGACCCAGGGCCGGGTTAACGTGTATGCACTGTAAACTGTATGCACCTTGGGATTGTTTAAAGGAAACAACTAAAATCAAATACAAAATGGGGCAATTTTACGGTGTCATCAGGAGAGAACATCACTACAAGAATGAACATTAACCGAAACATTACAAAGAAGTTACACATTTGTTAGTGAATTCATTCAAAAAATTACAATTTGTTGAGGCAACCAGCTACCTCCAGGTTTGCCTCCGATGCTCAGCCCCCCAAAACATTTTCCAGAATATCTTCCAGGCTGAAATTCCTCCCTGCTGTTTCCAGCAGGGAGGAGAGAGTCTGACTGTGCAACGTCTCTGTGCACAGGTCCCAGGGACATGGCACAGCCCACGTGTTGAATGCCATCAAGTGATTACCTCACCGCAACACTCAGAATCATTTCACAGGTTTCATGTTTCCTAAGTTGCACTTCTAGGTTTTCCCCATTTTAAAGCACCCCTCTTTAATCCCGTCCCCAAGGTGATCAAATCCCCCGTGAAATGGGTTCACATTTCAAAGACAAAGAATAGGAGCTGCAGTCTTACGTTATCTGGAATGTCAAGGTCACACTCTGCATCGATGAAGAGCTTCACCATGGCTGGGAAGTTCTGCAGTACCGCAATGTGTGTCGCTGATGCGTTTTGCTGTGGAAAGGCGACCCTGTGCTTAGGAAAAGCTTAGCTCATGGCACCAAAACAACCATGTTCTGTGTTCAAAAAATGTGTAGATGTGGCACTTGGGGACATGGTTTAGGAGACATGGTGGTGTTGGGTTGATAGTTGGACTGGATGATCTTAGAGGTCTCTTCCAACCTTAATGATTCTATGATTCTATGATTCTGTGCAGTGCCCAGCATGTCTTAGAATAAGACAGCTGCCAGCCTGGACTGGGGGCAGACTGGGGATACTGCCCCATCAGCACAGATGCCGCAGCAGCACTGGTCCTTGCAGAGTTGCTGTGTGGCCTTGAACAGCTTCACAAGCTGGCTTTGCCATTTTGTAAGCGATGAGAGCATTGAGCGGGACTTACGTGATTAACAGCATCTGTTTGGATTCCTGCATCCATGAGGATCCTGGCTATCTCCTCATAGCCGTGCAGTGCGGCATAATGAAGGCAGTTCATCTTCTTCTGAGAGGCACATCAGAAGAGATGGGTATTATTCAGGTATTACGTCATTCTCAGAAGCTGCAGTTCCTACAGACTCTCCACAGAGATCTCCCTGCTTCCCTCCTGCAAGAGCCCCATGCCCCCATACCGACAAATTCATAGAGATTGTCTCCACAGCCACACCAGTCCCAGGGCAGCTTCACCCGCCTCTTTGTACAAAGCCATGTGTACTTTCCTCTGGGCTCCCTGCGCTAATTCTGAAGCACTGGGCTCCACACAGCCTCACCTGATAACGGGAGCCATCCCTGGGAGGCTACAGGTCTGGGCAAAAGTCCACAAAGTAGTGTCTGGAAATGGAATCACCTCCACAGAGCTCACCTGGGTTTGGGCATTGACATCGGCACCTGCTTCCAAGAACAGCTTCACGCAGTCACCATGACCCGCCTCAGCAGCCAGGTGCAGAGCCGTAAGTCCTTCCTGGACAAGGCGAAAAAGGAGACAAGCAGCATTTCTGTAGACAAGGCCAAGACAGAGCAGAGGAACAAGCAAGCCTCTACCCCGTCTTCTGAATCCACGACATGTTAAAATACCAATTCTGAGGGCCAGGGTGATTGTTAGGAAAATTAAGGACACAATTATCTGCCACCAACATATCAGAGGACTGCTCTGTCCTTATGCCACTGGAAACAGCTGGCCGATGGGCCACAAGACAGACATCATGTTCATCATCTTTTCTCCCCTTCAGCCCATTAGCAAACGAAACAGGATTTCATGTGGACAAGGAGGACAAACCATTTTCTTGGAGTAGGCCGAAAACAGCCATAGGCAGAGCTGGAAGCCCGTGGCCCTCGATCTCTGGTTGTCCCTTCTGAGGGCTGCACCTCATTTCTTTACAAGAAACAAGCAGAATTCCTATCCGGTTTTATTATTGCTCTTTGCATAAAGGGCAGCTCATCTGGGGGAAGACAAATGCTACCGAAGTTACTGCAGAAGGTGGTTTCCGTTTTCTTTCATATCTTAATCACAATCAAATACACTTTTCAAAGACAGTAACCAAATAAGACTAAAAAAATTGCTGATAAACTTAATTGGGAGTGTGCCCTGGAATAAATAACAGCATTACTAAGCCAATATTTGCTGTCTAAATCATTAACTATGTTCCAGCCACATAATTTTGCAAAGCAGGTCTGTCAAATAGAGATCTGAAACAGAAGGTCCATATGTTCAGTGACTAAGTCAATACTATAAAGCATAGCGAAGTTTAGTTTAAAACACCCTCAATAACCATTTAGGCACTTGAATGTACAAGGGTCAGCGAGAAAAAGGGAGATTAAATGGGGTGATAAGGTAGGTCAGCAGATACAGCCGGAAGAAAAGGCAACACTTTAGAACTGGATATGGATCCAAGAAGGATGTTGCCTTTCACTGATACTCTGCAAGTGTGACATGCATTTACACACGTATGCTTTAGATAAAATCAGCTATTTTCTAAACCTCTCCTGTCAATACTGACTATTCAGCTGGATGACTGTGGCAGGAGAGTATTTCTCAGGAGGGAAAGGGTGAAATTGATGTGGTTTTCATTTCATTTAAATGTACTTACAAAGTTCTTTTCATCAAGGTCCACTCCAACATCTATAATCTTCTGCAGCACAGAGAGATGTCCATTTTTAGCAGCTAAATGCAATGCTGTATTTTCTTCCTGAAAGTAGACATCACTTCACACATATATGCATCACAGGACTGAGCGTTCATACACCACAACTTTGCACAGGGTATATCTAATGTGACTGAAAAGGAGGTTGTAACCAGTAGCACGAGTCTGAAGCAGTCTTCATGCATAGTTACAACTGCTGACAACCTGCCTGCATGAGACTCATTTGGTATCCTGTTCCCTGACTTTCACATCCTCTAATCCCTGGTCTTTACCTCCCTTGTGTGTGGTTTTATGGCCATACCTTGTCTTTGGCACTGTGAGAACAACCCAGTCGAATTAGGAACTCCACCACCTCCAGCCGCCCATACTCTGCAGCCAGGTGAAACGCTGTCCTGTCCATCTTTGAAAGGAAACAGAAAGAAATAGAGTCCAAGAAAGGCTCAGAAAGCACAAGATTATATCATCTGCTGCAAGCAACATAATAATGCCTTGGGCAAAAACCTGTTTTCCACAGGGGGAAAAAGTGCTGCACTTCAAAAATAGTTACCTTTTATTCTGCTGTTAACTTTTAGTCTGCTTTACATTTGGGATGACCCTAACAAAAGAAGGTGAACAGAACTACCCACTGGGGCTAACAACTCCAAGCACTTTGGCCTCACCAAACACTAGAAAATAGATCTTTTCAGTGTTTATTTCACATAAATAGAGGATAATAAATAGTTTACTAAAAGCAGCTAAGGATAAAAAAATTGAATTAATATCTGAGACCCCAGTTATTGAGTTGAGTCAAAACTCCTTTTGGGGAAAGGCAGATCTCTTGTTGCCTCATTTAACTCCCACTTTATCAGAGTGGGGATCACTCTAGGAACCATGAAGGCCAGGAAGTGGAAAAGAGCATGTGCCAGCTCCTGTGTGCTCCTATGCTGTCTTCAGGAACAGATCAGCTAACATTGGAACATGCTTTACCCTTGATTATTGCTTACAATACACCCTGGAGCATCAGCTGCACAAGAGAAGGACACTGAAATTCCTGAATTCATACTGCAAAAGGCTACATTGGGAAGCCTTGGCTGCCGAAGCTTGATCAGAGCCAGAATCCTCATCATCCCTAAGCCCCGCTCTGCAGGAGGGCCAGAGCCTATGTAGGATATCCTTGGTTCTCCAGGAGTAGCATCTGACTCTGAGGCTCTACCCAAGACCAAGGGCAATATTCCTGCTAAGCTCAGCAGAGCAAGATCGGACCTCGTGAAAGAAAGCAGTGAAAAGCCTTCCTACCTTGTCTGTCTTATCCACACACATGTCCTCCAGGTCCTCCATGATGAACTCCATCATCTGGATGTGTCCCCTCTGAGCCGCACAGTGGAGGAGGTTCCTGCCATTCTGGGGAGGAGATAAAGGACCATTCATTTAACAAGTCCAAGGCTGCAGGGCAGTCTCTTTCAACAACCTGTTCTTGTTAGCAAAGACCCATTCCATGCCTTCCTGCACCTCTAGAGTGAAACTAACTTGTGCTGCAGACAGCAAGTTATGATTGAAGTATCAATGCTCCTTTTCCCAACCAAGGTCTATTTTAAAATACACGGACTGCTGATTCACTAAACCCATTTCTGTAACACCTTCCACATCACCACTGCACAAACATGAGCTGAGAAAGCCGTGTACAACTTTATAGCTACAATTATGACACCTGTTATAGGAATAAGGCAGAAGTGCAGATGGCGGTCCCCACAGCAGATGCTGTCACACACAATTACCTTAGCTCACAGGTAAGCCTCTCCCTCTCCCCCCCGGTCACTGTCTGGAGCTGCGTGATGGACCCACGTAGGGAGACTCTCTCACCCTATTGACACAGTTAATCTTGGCCCCAGCATTGACGAGGATCTGCAGGACACGGAGGTGGCCAAACCAGGCAGACAGGAGAAGCGCATTCATTCCAAACTGGGCAGAAAAGAAGGGAGATACTTACAGCTAAACTGCAGCCACCACCAACCCCACGCTAGAGAGAAGCTGTCTCTCCAGCTTAATGAAGTTTCCCCAAGTATTTTTGTTTCTCTCTGGCTTTTTTTAACCCCCCTTTCTCCAATTATTACTCCTGCCACAGATGGTCACAGCAGCTGAGCAGAGACCTGCCTCTTGACTGCCACTTCCTAGTCAATGGTGCTGGTGTTGTTATGGGGGAGAAAGAACTTGCTGGCTGTCACTGTCTTCCCACAAGCCCCAACAACACAACCAGAAGAAGCCAAGCATCCCCATGCTGTACAGACAACCTCACAGATTCTATCAGTCTACTTCCCAGTCACGGTGCATGCAAGGAAAAGGCCAAAAGACAGAGCACAGACATATCTGAAAACAAGGCTTGCTCCAGAAAGGCACTGCACCTGCCTCGGCAGGGAGGCCACGGCTTCCCAAGCACTGCAATGCCTTGTGCCACCCACCCGGGGCACAGGCGCGGTCTGTAACTGCTGGCCCAGCACTCAGTCCCTGGCGCTCCCCCAACACAGAACACATTTGCAGGACACGCAAGGGAGATTCGCCTTCATACACTGTCTTCGTCATCCACCGGGACACCGTGATCCAGGAGCAGTCGCACAGCATCCACGTTCCCTGCTCCTGCAGCCCAGTGCAGGGCAGTCCTGTCTGTCTGGAAGGGAAGGAAGGATAGAGGGAAGGCTGAGGTATGCAGAGCAGCTGTGTACCCACCAGCCTTCCTAAAGGCCAAAATCTCCTTTGCCATCCATGGAGCCAGAATGTCACGCCCTGTGCAGGGTTTTCTTTGGACATAGCCCTCTGTCTCTTTGCTCTCTTGTCAGATAGTGACCTCTGCTAGTCACCTTCTACTCAGAAACTGCAGTTATGGACTATAACAACAGCACAGGAACGAGAAATATCGCTGAACATGGATGAACAGATTGAAACAGTGGGGATGGGCACAATCCTGTATTTCCAGGAACCTACTGGTCAATGAGGGGAGACCTGCACCAGGAACTGAGTTAGTCCCACAGCCTTGGCATATAGAGATAGCAAAATCAAAGCCTTTCATTGCAGCCACGTGTATCTGGCACACAGGTTCCAAGGGGAACCATAAATTATCACCCTCCCTCAGTGCTTGCAACTTTTCAGTCTGGCCAGGATGACAGTGCTGTGGGTTCCAGTGTGTTGTGAAACTGCTCAGTTGCTACAGGCCTTATTTAGCACTGGGCGGTGTGTTTTAAAGCTTTAACCAATGGAGCAGCTAATGAGGAGAGTAGCATTAAGAAGCTGCAGTTCTGAAACACACCCTCAGCACTTCCTGCAGCTCAGAGGTGGAAAAACCCAGGACTCACATTGTTTTTGGCTTTGATGTCGACCCCTCTCCTGATGAGCTCCTCCATCCTGGCCGTGTCATTATGCTTCGCCGCATCGTGGAACTCCTTCTCTGAATGAAGCACTGCAGCAGAGACAGAAGAGCAGGCATTAAAACAGTGCTGGCAAAGAGCACGGAGCAGCATGCCCCAACAAACCTCCCCCTCATCTCACCGGCCCTGGTGGCTGCAAGGAAGGATGACTGCAGAAAGATTCTTCCAACAAGAATCCCAGCATGGTTGCTGGATTCATCCTCTCCCGCTGTCTCCCCTTCCCTGAGTACCCCTGTGCCACATCAGTGCTCTTCCAGTCCTATCAGCTTCTATTCTAATTCAGTGTCTTTCTGTTTGTGTGGACTTGCTCCAGCCCCAAAACCTTTTGATCCATTAGGTCTGGCAGCCACCGAGGCCCAGTGCTGGTATGAGGGCTCGGGTAGATGACCCAGACACTTTCCTCCATCCCTCGGCTTACATCCTGCTGCCCTACAAGGAGGCTTTTACACATGGTCCTGCTGTCCCCCTCCGGGCAACCTGAATCAGCCAAGCAGCACAAAACTGCTCATCGGGCCTGTGAGTACTGTTGCGTCTCTTAATAGACTGTGGCAGTTCTGCACATAATTTACCACAATCGGCAGTATTTGTCCTGCACAGTTAGGTACAATTTAAGGGTGTTTACTCTCCATGCTGGGCCTTGCCCCAGCAATCTTCTCCTTGATTGAACAAACCTTCCTGACAAGAAAGGAGAGCAAGGCTGTGACTCCAGGCCTGCTGCAGCCCCACAGGGAGGTTCTCAAGGTTTTTGGCAAGGCTGGTGTCAGTATTTGTTGGACTCAGTCTCTGCCCTGGTGCTTTTGGGGAATTGTTTCAAGAAGTGCTTGAGTCAGACCCTCAGCCTGTCACAGCCCGCTGGAGAGCTGGCTCAGGTGCTCTGCTCTCTTCCACGTTTCTGCAGATCTCAGGCTGGCTGCAGTTTGAGGGCAGCAGAGGCTCAATGCAACTTCAGTCTGTATCAACGTATCAACTGGACACTAACCACATGCCATACAAGAGGCATCAAAACATATTATTGTTCCCGTTCCACCACACTGAGGAGATAAACAGGAGACTTGCTGTCTACGTAGCACTACCCCATTTCTCTCTGGAGGGCACAGAAGAAAGGCAGCCCTACTGTGTACTCCTAGGGCAGCAGAGGTATAACCTCATCCTCCAATTTCTGTTCCTCTTACCTTCAAACAAAAACCTTTAGCTCAAGAAAAACACAAATAATACAAGTCTTAATACCAGACAGGGTCCATTCGAGAGCATTGGACCTGCTGCTTCACCGTAGGCAGCAGGATTTGGTCACTGATTTCTGCAGGAACAGAATTTTATGTACTCTATATTGAGACCCTGTTCTCATCTGGCCAGCCGTGTTAATGGGACTGCATTTCCACACCGCACAGACCCTTCATTTGAGAGGAAATATCAGGAGAACTTGGGAAAAACCTGCGGAGTTTATGTTAATTATTAACACCAATGGCCACACACACACTACCTCCTTGCAAATGCTTATCTCTGTTCAGTGGAGTAAATCCTATGTTTCAGTTAAGCAAATGTTGCTGCCCCTACTCTCCAGGTGTCAGAAATATGCTCTTACATTGTATGATCACACAAAGCATCATTGTCCAGAGATGCCAAACCACCCATTGACTTATTTATTCTTTCCTCTACCTCTGAACATGCAAACCTTGCATTGCTAAGGCTGTAGAAGCCGCAGTTTATTTATCCTCAGCAACAAATGGGAAACGCTTTGATGGTCTGAGTTTTCTACTTAGTGTCCACACTGGCGAAGCCAGCCCTGTAAATGTAAATGCACTCCTCATCGTGGCAAGCACCCGTCCAACAGCAGCATTTCAGTAGGTATTTTGCAGTTTTCCCTCTCTTTTGAGCTCAGGTTCCGGGGTATTTCATACCTTATGGTACTGCATATGAATTCAGTTATCCCAAACAGCGTGGAAAACAATTTAAGTGATTTATCCTCAGTGCAATGCACCAACTCACGAGCAGTTCATTATGCAAGAGATTTCAAAAAGCAGCAAAGGAGATGAAAGGCCTGCAAAGAAATGCGCTAAAACTGTCCGCTGGGCTCCACCTGGGGCTGCAAGACACAAAGACAACCCAGTACGGCTGGGGACGGGTCGATAAAGGGGGCCAAAACGCCCAAGTGGGGGGTACTGGCGTTATTTGCAGCACCTTAGGGGTGCAGGATGCTCTGGGGCAACAGCAGCCTCGATTCCCGCGTATACACCTAGTTTGTTTCTGAATGAATTTCTATGTGTTTTGTTATTCTTTAAAGCACCTCGCCCCCCCTCCCCGGGCCCGGGGCCGCGCCCGCCCCCTCCCGCCGCACAAATCCCCCCTCACGGCGCGGCGCCCCACGGCCCGCTGCGGCAGCCCCCTCCGAGCCCCCCACTCACGGCTGTCCCCCTCCGAGGCCAGGTCGTCCCCCATGCCGCGGCCCGCCGGCCCCGCCAGCCCGCCGCCACCGCCTCAGGGCGGGCTGACAGGCGCGGCCCCGCCGCCTCAGGGCGGGCTGACAGGCGCGGCCCCGCGCCTCACGGAGGGGGGGGCTGGCTCCCGCCCCCCGCCGCCACGGAGCGCCTCTTTAGCCGTTATTTGAAATAAAATAAAATAAAATAAATCCTCCTTCCGACAAACACGGTGTTCTCCGGCCGTTTTGGGATGACTTGAAGGGGAAAATCCAGCTACCGCCATTTCGGTCAGGGGGCCGTGCGGCTGTTGCGTAGGCCAGTGCTCTCCTTTACCTCAGCGTGGCTCGGCTCAGTGCTGCTACTTCGAGGCTGTAGGTGGTTTAATTCTGTTTCCAAACCCATTTGTGAGGAGAGGGATTTCTATTCTGAGGGAAATATGGGGTGGGTTGTTGGGTTTTTTTCCCAAAAGGAAGAGTTCAGGGTTTGGCATTTCCTGGGGATGAGGTGCTCTCATCGACCACACAGTCGGCCATGGCATGGTGGTGGGTGCAGGAGGGAGTTAAAAGTGCTCTTCACTCAGAGTTTTAGTTAATTCTCCTGTTTCAGCATCTGGGTCTGGTTTTGCCTTGTATTTTCTTTTCCATTTTGATAGCATGAGGGAGAAGAGACCAGGCAGTGGCTGAGCTGAGGTTGGGAGGAAAATCAGATCTGGTTTGGGGAGGTCTGAGGTAGGAATGTTGTAAATAACTAAAGGGTTAAACTTGCAGCTTAAGCCATTGCTAACCTAAACCCACAGCCTGAGAAATAGAAACGACCCAATGAGCCGGTTTGTGAAAGGAATTCAGGGTTCACAGGCTGAGAAACTTCAGGGACTGAGAACAGAAAGAAACATTCTCCTGCTACAAAGAAGGTTGTGAAGGTAGAGGGATGCCACAACCATGAAACAATAAAACCAGTGAGAGTCACAGTAACTGGGGGAAAGGTAATTCCGGCAGGGGGAGATGGCGACCACCGACTCCATTGAGGGACGAAAAGGACTGCCCCCCCACACACACACCCTCTTGAGCGTGCGCAGGGAATTAAAATCACACTGTAGCTTTAAACTTAAGCGGAGACTATACAGACCGATGGAAGAAGGGGATGCCCAGTCAGGTCAGTGATTACGTATGAGATCGGCGTGGTGTGTTAACTGTCACATACAAATGTCAAAAAGGAATTATGGCAGGTGTGCATGTTAGGAGGAGACATACCCCATGCACCCGGCGCCAAATAAAGTAGTGCCTGCTTTTTAACATGCCCGGTGTTAAGGAGTTTTATTCCCGGTTTTTGGTGACAGGCAGAAAAATAAAAAGGTCCAAAACAGCAAAAAAAAAGTCCAAAACTGGGTGCTTGGTCCTGTCAGTGTTGTCTGTCTCCAGGCCGGAGAGATGTTGCTGCCTTTCACAAAGGACCAGGTAGTGGCTTTTCTGGCAGCAAATCTTCCGTGGAGCTACATGGGGCCACTCTTTCTGCCACAGCTATTTCAGTTCAGCCTGTGAAAGGGCTCTGGCGTGGGTCTGGCCCCCACAGCTTTCTCCCCATATCTAATTTGTCAGGGTAAGTGTGGCACACGAGTGTTCCCTACTCCTTACATTTTCTAGCCTTTCCTGTGTTTGCTCGCACTCAGTCTTGTCACGGATATGGATGACACACTGAGTGATACTTTGGGTTGATTGAGTAAATGCTGTTTGTTGGCCTTCAACTACATAGGAAGGTGGTGCAAGGAGAAAGGAATAACCTGTTCTGCAAACCTGGGATGGGCAGGCCTGGGAGACATGAGCTTAAATCATGGTAGGCAGGACTTGGGCTTCTCCTGTGTATGGCTTCCCAGTGGCCAAGACAGCAAAGGGGATTTGACTGCAGAAAGGGGGTTTCTTTGCTGCTGGTCACAGGATAGGAGTGGTGACACTGCAAGGACCCTTCCAGCCTCACTACTCTCATTTCTCGATTTAGTCCCTGCAGCATCAGCTTTGCATTCCCTGCCTGTACCATGCTGGCCTGCAGACCTGTGTCAGACCTGGTCCTTGTCATGGGCCCCTCTCTCCTCCTCAGCAGGACACCCCGGAGGAGTCTCCCTGTCCTCTCCAGCCTCGCTGCACCGCGGGTTCTGGCTGCCAGCACACACAGATCCCGGTGACCACATGAGGGTGCCAGTGCTGTTCACCTGCCACGATCTGCTGCAGCGAGCAATGAACTCCAGGGTGCAGATGGGGCTGTTCCCTGGGCTCAGGCCAGTTTTGGGGTACACCCCTGTCCCGGGGACCCTTGTGCGGGTCTGTGCTGCTCCTGTGTGAGAGCGTGGGGTGTATGCGTGTGGTGGGAGATGCAGGGAGGCTGGCAGTGTCCCGGAGAGATGCAGAGATGCATGCAGAGACCGTCTGCTACTTCAGAATCGTCCCTCCATGGGCACAGCTACACCCTGTGCAGGAACACCAGAGCTATCTTCAGGGCTGGGAGCAGCAGGGCTGAGCCGGTGGTTTCCATCTCATCGAAGCCCACTGCCGAGGATCTCTAGCCAAATGCTGTGCTGGTGCAGCTAACCCACTGCAGGGATCATGAGCAGGGCTTGGCCTGCCCAGCTGTGAAATGGGGAGATAGGCCCTAAGCTCTTGAGCGAACGCAGATTGTGTGGGGGTCTGTGGCTGGCTGCTGGTCTCAAAGCTTTGGATTTGTGTTTTGTTTTCCTTTTATTCAAATTGAATTAAAAAAAACCAAAACTCTCCAGTAGGAAAAGCAAACATAAGGTCTGTCTGGATAAAGGGAAAGCCCTTCTTTTGTGCAATAGCTCAGTAGGTAGAGCATCCTCCCCAAGGAAGGGGGAAAGCTAGGTTTGATCCTTGCTTCTGCCGGAGGGGAGATGGAAACCTTGGTCTCCACAAGACCCCAGAGAGTGCCATAAACAGCAGGCTGCGAGCATGTCTGGTGTGGAGAGTTTTTCTTGCTCTTTCCTGTTATTTTAAATAATTAATGATTTGATGGAGCAGGGAGTGGAGAAGGCAGGTGTCCTGTCTCCCTGGAGAGCGGTCTGTGCACAGCGAGACAGAGTCTCGCTCTCTCTCGATGAATATTTAAGTGTCTTTAGACAAATTGGAATGGCGCCAGCAGGAATGTCTGAGAAGGGCTGAGCCCTTCCCACTGGGTACCCTACTGCCTGGGGGCTGGGGAAACAGCCCTGAATAGAGCAGAGAATAATCCCTGCTTGTACAGATGTCCCGTGCATCCCAGCCTTGGGTGGGACCTCTGGCTCTTGCTAGTCTTTTGTTACGCTGCAAGAGATCCTTGGATGGAAAGCTGTCTGGACTTAACCTGCCACTGTTAATGTCATTATCTGCACCTCTTCCAGAGCCTCAATCAGCCAGGACTGATCACCCACGGCTCTTCTGCTGCTTAATGCTGACCTCGGAAGGGAAGTAGCGCAGATGCACTGAAAGTTCGCATCTGGTTGTGGGCTTGGGCGTTTCCAGCGGGCAGAAAAAAAGCAATGTAGGCAGTTCCTTCCATCCTTACTAAATAGGGATGTGTTCAGGGGTGGAAGGGATGGAGACTTTCTGCTGATACTAAGTACGGAACACAGCAAGGATTTATTAACAACGCTGAACACTTGCCTAGCGATTCATTTATTAGCTAACAGACCTAAAAGAGCTTTTGGATTTTTCCACTAATGTTGTAGTATAACGAATGACAGGGGTGAGGTGATAATTTGAGCTTTTTTCGCAATATATTTCTGATATTGACCCCATCTTCAGAAAGGCGTTAAAGTCTTCGACTTTATTTCACTTGAAGAATAATTTTAGCTAGGCCAGCTACGTGCTCTTTTTCCCTTAGAAGTGAAGCTCTCTGGCATAGCATTTTGTGCTCTTACCTTGCATGCACAATTTTTTATGTGTTAGTTTAGGATAATCATTATTTTCAATTTCCAGCTTTCAAAAATCATAAGTCAGGCTGCTTAAGTCCATGCCATTTTAAAATGTGCCTCTGTTTGCTCTCTGGTTTAGTTGTACACACTGTGATTTTAAAGTCAGTCAGATTTGTAGGTAACCATGTAATACAGCCCACAAAACAGTATGTGTTTATGCAGAAACAGTTGCTTACCTAAAGGTTTAGCAAATTGGACTTTAATTTATAATCTTCCTTTGGAAGCAAAACTGGAAGGTGACTCCTCCTGCCTGCAGCTGCCTGTAGTCCAGGAAGCCAAGCCTCTGCTTCCCTGGAGCTGCCCACAGTAGGGGAGCCTGGCTCAGGGAACAGCCTCTGGCCCTGGAGGATTGTCTTTTCTGGCATATGCTGCCACAGTCAGGAAATTGAATATTGCATGGGAGAGGGGATGACCACGTTCCTCTTTCAGTGCTGATGGACTGTTTTTACATGACCGGGTATCAAACAGTGCAATGTGCTGAGATGGCAACCGTGGGCTCTGCGTGGCAGCACCTAAACCAGGCCCTTTGGGCACTGTGGTACACGGCTGCCACTGATGCTGTAAGGAATTGTATGTTTGTGCTGCTTTATGCCCTCGCTGTGGGTATGAAAGGGACTGACAGTACCAGCTCTGTGTCCTGGCTTGCAAATTGTTTTCCAGGTATGTCCCACTGGAATGGAATACACATTAGAGCTCTGGCTACATGGCTTCATGTGGGGCTCCATCTTGTTTTTTGTCTGGGCCAGGCATTCAATTGTCCTGTAGAATAGGTTATTTTTGGTGCTTTCTTTGATAACTCTGTTGCTGTGACCTGCTGCAGAGCCAAAACTCCTCTGGGAACATCCCAGCAATGCACACAAACACCAGCCCCGTAGCTTCTAACAGTCAACATATGAAGCTTTCAGAAGCCCTGGACACCTAACAGGACTCCGCAAACGCACTCTGGAAGCCTGAGGAGGGATCCAGCACTTTCCTCAAAGGCTGCATTCATCTCCTTGCAAGGCTTCCACAGAGGAACAGCTTGTTAGAGGGACCTGGGGAGCTTGGAAGCTTTGCCAATAATAATTCAGGCCCAATTCTGAAGTCAAATATTTAGTTAAACAGAGACTGTCTGATGACTGGATTAAACACAGACAGCATCTGAGTGAGCTCGACACTTCAGGTTTTTGTCAGTGTCCATTTCACAAGCCTATAATTCCATTTTTCCTGTCTTCCCAGACTCTGCTCATCCTGTGTAGCGTTTCAGACAACACAGAAGGAGGTATTTCAGCAGAGCTGTTGCTCCTAGCTCAGGAAGCAGCCTGTATCACAAAGTGATGTTCTCTGTCATAAGCTTAGGAATAATCCAGTATTATGGGATTGGGAGGAAATCACGTTAGAGAAATTGAAGGGTTGGTTTGTTTGTTTGTTTGTTCATAAGGAAAACTCTCAAGGAAGCCAGGAAATGTCAGAGAGGGTGGGTGAGCGGGTCTTGCCCAGCAAGATGCTGCTGCATGGGCCTGGCACAGATAGTTCAATCCATGTTAACAGTAACTGGAAGTTTCAACTGGTGTTTTTGAACCTCCCTCGCCTGTTACTCTCACTTCCCAAAGCCCATAGGCCTTTAAATCCCTTGAAAAGATAAATGGGCTTAAGCTTCTGTGTAGCTTTAGAAGTGAAGCTTACACTCACTATGGCTGGGGTTGTTCCTGACGATCAGGTCACTCCTGTTGATCCCTGACCTTGGCATAGAGCTTACTGACACAAGTTCACTACATCTTCCAACTCAGTGTATTCTCCTTCCAGCTGTAGAGAACCGGGCTGACATCTATCCTGCAAGGATACAAGAGAAACAAAAAAAATACCTGGCCAGTATCATTTGTACCTGAATGATATCTTAGAAAAATACTGTGTGGGGGGAAATCCGTTATTTCTGTGATGCCTTGCTGAAGGAAGTCTATATGAACCTATTGTGTTCAAACCCTCTTAATGCATGAGTCCCAGGTTTGACCAGTAGCTGGGAGATTACTGGTGTGACAACCTCTACCTCACAGCGAAGATCAGGTCACAGTGGTCATCCTGGCCTTGCTTTGAACTGTACCGCCTTACTGGAAGAGTGGAGGCTGGTCGTTCAAAACCAGGAATATAAGACTAGTATCGTCTTAAAACATGTACTATGTGAAGGAAAGCAAGTGTAGCAGGGAAGGATTTAAAGGGCAGAAAATCTTCCTTCTTGAATTTGAGAAGAGAAATGGCATGATGGAGCTGGGGTCCCTGGTACGAATGCGATAGTTAGCTGAGCAAGTGTTTGGTTATGGGAGGTGGGAACGGCTGCATCGTATAAACCAAGCAATAATCAGACACCGAATCCTAATCCCCTTGCCGACATGCCTGCCGGCAATGTTTTTATTCTCACTTTCCTGCATGTGTAAAAAGAGGGAGGATCCTCTGCTTCATGGGTCTCCGAGGACCGTCTGGCTTCTAAGAGCAATCTCTTCCCTGCCTTTTTCAGGGCAAAAGTGCAGCTGAAATGTAGGATTTTATAGCCATAAACCTGAAGTGCTCAAACCTACTGCCAGAGGCACAGCCCGGAGCTGCTCTTAGGCCTTGCTGTAGGACTCAATGCAAAATCTTAAGCGAAACAAAAAAATCTTGTGTTTGAGTATTTAATAAAAGCAACGTGGAAGCAAAGGGTGGCTAAGCTGTGATGCCATCACTCCCTTCTTCTCTGACACCATGGTAAACCATGGAGTGCAAGAGGAGCATGAAAGCACACTGTTAGGAGGCAGCAGTGCAGCTTTGGAAGCGTTTCATTTCTCTCTCTCAGCAGTTTTCTTCCAGAGCCCGAAACGCCTGTCTCTGCCTCCAGCCACATGCAAGTGCACCGAAAGAGTTTTGTTCCAAGCCTAATGAGTAGTTTCATGGTCTTGGACTTGGAGGCAGGGGGAGGGGGCTGGGACAGCAGCCGCAGTCATGTGCTCTACAAGGAGCTCTGCTGATGTCAAATTGCAACCTGATGACTTTTATTTTATTGCAAGCCCACCAGGCTTTCCTTTAAAGTCTACTGCTAGAGTTGCTGGTGATCAGTGTAGAAACAGCTCCTGCACGAGCTGCTGTGTTCCAGGGGCTTCCTCACTTCTGGGTGCAACAAGCATCATGGAAAATAATGCCATCAGTGGAGAGGAGGTGGGGGAGCTCAGCTGGGCATCAGCTCGCTGTTTGTGGAGAGAGCACACGTGTATGCAGAGAGCGCTTTGCCTTTCCTGGTTCGGGCTTCAGTGCAATGTGCTCGTAGAAGCAGGGGAAAGGGAACAAACAATCCCGGGCAAATGTGTAATCACATTGCTTGAGTGTCTAGCAGATGATGCTGAGATGTGGTGAGGCACGCAGTCTTGACAGCAGACATGGAATGGGCTGATACAAATTGTAGCTGGTTTCAGCAGCATTTAAAAAGCACAAACCCCAGCTTTCTCTTTGAGAAGGGCAAGGTTATCTGTAGAGAGCAATAATCTGTACAGAGCACAGGAAACAGAAGGCAGGTGTTGTCATATGTTTATTATATGTTTCCACCACAGGATCTTCCTTTGGGACAGGCTTGCAGATCCCAGCCCCCCATGCAGGACTTGCACTGCTCCATGGATGCACCATGCTGTGTTTATCTAGGGCAGAAGAATATACAGAGCTTTTCTTCCACCTGCCCAGGTTCTCCTGGTCTGGAGAGGAAGTTTATATACATTTGCTGTGACTCATCTATAAAGCCTGACTCATTTTCATGCTGTTACTCATAGACAGGGAAAGCCAAATGGCAACCAGTCCGTGCCTGTAGACACCTGTAATTCTCCAGCTTTCTTCTCTTAATCTCTGGATGAGTTTCTGTTTATCAGCACTAACACACTTATCCTGTTGAAATACTTCTCTCTACAGAGAAAGACTGATTAGAAAATGAATTTTTCTGCCTCTAAAGCTGAGAAGAAGTGTGCTGAATCTCCACGCTGCTTGTGGAGTTCCCAAAATGGGACTGTTTCAAGTGGACACTTCACAGGGGTAGCAATGGGCTGGGACCAAATGGAGCAACCAGGCAGAGCTGGGAACGGCTGCAGAGTTACTGGAGCTCCTGAGCTGACCTCTGTCATCTGGAGAGAGTTGCTGGTGGTCTGTCTCTTAAAGGTGCTCAATGGTAGGAGATCCTGCTTTCAGCGACGATGGCTTGTTGGTGACCAGAAATCTGCTGCACCAGCTCTCTGGGCTTCTGTCCCATGCCTTGACTCCCCACTATAACATAAGGACTACAGCTGCATGGGGTTCTGTAGGCTGCTAGTCCTCAGAGGAGGGGACGGTGCTTTACTTTGTGTAAGCCTTTGTTGCACTGCCAGCTCAGGAGCCTCTGCTCGCTTGAGACCTGGCTGTTGCTCACTCGTGCATATTTTGACCACTCATCAGGGTGCAGAGCAACACTGGGTCCTGGTTTCTTCTCTTGCAGCATGCTGGATGGATTATTCTGTGTTAGAGACTGCGTGAGCATGAGTCAGATTTGAAAACCTCACCCAAGATCTGCATGAGGAGGCTTTAGCTGTGAGGTAGGAACCGGTGCCTGCCATGTAAAAACCACAGTGCAGCCCTTCCCGCACTGCACAGAAGAGCACAGTGCAAAGCTCCAGGTGGGTGGGCTGTCCAGAGGACAAGGAGGGATCATGGGCCTGGAGCAGGGGTTGTGTCAGAGTTAAGGCAGTTTCCTCTGGGTTATGGGAAGCTGAGGTTCAAGTCACCGGCCTAAGTGTTACAGAGGGGGCCTTGGCCTCAAACCTGGCTCTCCTTTCTCAGCAGCCTGTTGCTGGATGAGAGGCCACTCTGGGGTTCAGCTCTCTTGTCATTTGCCTTGATCCTGTCTAAAGAGCTTGTTCCATGGACTCTCAAATGAAAAGCTGGGGTTTCAGTTATTTTCTGGTGGAAAAAATACTTAATTGGAAAAATTCCTGCATGGCCTTGGTCTGCTTTCAGCTGGCATCCTGCCTGCCCCTCTCTGAAAATATTGCTGATTTTGAGCACAAGTGCTTCTTGTGAGGCTGGTTTCTTTTGTTGCAATCCCTCACATAGGTTTCTTTTTACCTTGAGCAGATGGTGGGAGTTGGCCTCTTGTTAGATGGCACTGAAGTGACCTTCTGGGGTTGCCTGTATGTCCTGCTGCCCTTCACGGGAGAGCATGGCTGAGAGAGGTTGGAGTTCCTGTAGCATTTAAGGAGCAGCCACTGCCCTGCTGCTCCTAGCTGTCTGCTGTTAATACTCGCCACCGCCCCCAGCTCTGGCAGCCGTGTTTGCAAAAAGCTCTGCGGGCAGTGGAAGCAAGCTGGTTTCATCATGACGATGTAGTTATCCTTTTAAGGGAAAATTCCCTCCGGGAGCCAACCCTCAATTACCTCCTGCTCCAGTGCCTTCTTGCTGGAGATGGCTTGTAACACACTTGAGTTACAGCCACAGTAACTCAGTCGAGCACCTAGCCGCTCTGAAAAAAAATAATTAAACTGTTGGCCTCTGTTGTTTGCTAGTGATTGCTGAATCTAGAAATTGGGGTCAAAACCGAAAGAGCTGGCTCCCCTCATCAGTGCATTTGTGCAGAACCAATCTATGGACATTACATCTTCAAACCCAGATGCTATTCCCATGGTATTAATGGGGTCATAAGCAGATACCATCGTCTTCCCTAAAGAAGTCTGTTGCAAGATTCAGGAGCTCTGGGTAGTACAAGACTGGTGATAATTAGCCGATGCAAGTGTCTGCTAAATGCCAGGAACCTGGGGTAGGCAGTGGCTGCATTTCAATTTGCTGTTATTCACTGTGGTGAATGGGAGGGGTCCTCCAAGGGTCCTGATTCGGAGGTCAAAAAATTCCTTCTATTCTGCTGACATGTCTCATAGTCCACGGGAGCGATGTCTAACCGGGACGGGGCTGCTGTGGAGATTGCCCTCTGCTTCTGTCGCAATGAGCAGAGCAGGAGCGTGCAGAGCTGTAGAGAACAGCCCATGCTCTTTCTGTTCTATAGGAATGGTAGCTTTGGCTACAAGCCCCCAAATTTACATCTCTTGTGTTTAGCACTGAAAATCCTTTAATTCCAAGTGAGCTGCCTACCAGAAGAACATGACACTCTTGAATGCAAACTTGTCACAGTAGTGAGACCGGACTCCTTAAAGGAGTTCTAGGGACTGCTTCTTTTGACATCTGTAAGTTTACTGTGATTGTCTGAGAAAATGGCGTTTTCTCTCTGGGCAATGCCAGACTCATTAAAAAAGAAAAACAACCCTGTACTTGTGCAGCTACTGTTGTCTTGAGCCAAAACAAATGGACCACAGCCCGTGGTGTGACTGCTTCATCTGAGGATGAAGCGATGGTCCTTGGAGGAAACAGTCACAGAGGAGCCAGGCTGGATCCCTGTGCCCCATTTTGAGGATTGAAATGCACAGGAATCCCATTCTGTCTGCCTAGAGCCGGACTGAAAGAGCTGTCCCATCTCCCCAGGCTTCCCAAGGGTTTGAATTCTCGTCCTCTATCTAGAGCAAGGAAAAAAAAAATTTAAAACTTCTGTAAGCAGACAGGAAGCAATCACAAGCTCCATCAAAATATGTAATGTCATACTTTTAAAAACTCTTAGGGTAAATTACTTTAAAAAATTGTAAATTAACTGAAGTGTTGAAATTGTGTTTTCATGCTGCAGAGCAAAACCATCCCCTTTTGAAATGTCAAATGTTCAAAGCTTTTTTGGTACATTTTTTTTAAACCAAGACACTTTTCCACATGTGTAGTCCTCTGTTACAGTTTTGGGTTCCTGTTTTGCCCTGAAAACATTTTGCCAGAGAATTTCTCACCAGCAATTCCCATGAGGCCCTGATTTCACCATTGGAGGTGGGTGGTTTTGAACCCGCCTGGATAGAAAGGCGGAAGTGTGGCTAAGCTGAGAGCAATCCTGTCATTCGAATACATAACTATTGTTTGAACTGATGACCTTTCAGAAGTTCATTAGTTCTTGGCAGATGAAAACAAGTGGAATTCATTTGCCTCGGTCAGAAAATTCAGCGTTGCTCCAGAGAAAGCTGATCAGAGGCTCTGTTGCTTGGACAGAAATGTTATCCGTGTGCTGGGGACTGGCACTGGAGAACGGAGGTTCAAATCTGTATCTCCCATATGACATCTGACATTTTTTTCTTGAGCTTCATTTCCCCTTCACCACTGTTTCTTGCAAAGACGGACAATGAAGAACTGGGCAGTGCTTTGCTGTCATGGTGATGTGGTCTAAACAAACCCGGAGTATTTTGCCAGTATTTCAAAACTGACTTCTTGTTGCAAATGAAATAGCAGAGGAACTTGCAGTTTTGTTTGCACAGATCCTTGCCCAGTTAGTCATGCTGGCTTGCATGTCTGTTGGGACTTTTGGAGTTCTTCTAGTGTTTTATCAGTTTCAGTGATAAACATCCCAGTGTGC
The DNA here is from genome assembly GCA_031468815.1 of Morus bassanus. NCBI lineage: Eukaryota > Metazoa > Chordata > Aves > Suliformes > Sulidae > Morus > Morus bassanus. The sequence goes on from CM062581.1 coordinate 3,843,423, forward strand.
AGTGGCGTGCTAGATAACTTGCATCTAAAACTGATTAGCATTTCTCCTTTAAGAAGCATTTATTTCTGTGCCAGGTAGGTTTCTCTGGAAGGAAAAAATAATTTTCCTCCAAAAGTACTTGAGGGTTTTTTGGGTGGTGGGGAAAAATATTAATATAGTTAAAAACTTCACCAAGCATCTGAAACTATTTAGAGGCAAAGAGGGAATGAAATGTTTCAATAAGGGGTAAGGGAAAGCCAGTAACCAGCTTTCAAATATCCTCATGTCTGCATATGACTCTGCTGTGTAGTTCTGAGGGGAAGGAGAGTTTGGATCTGTTTGCATTGCATATATGTCACGTCCTTACCTATGAATGGGAGCTAGTACCTAGCATTGCCTCCCCACGTCTTGCCCCCCTCCTACCTGTGACCTCTTCTCCAGTACATCCCCTTACAGTCTCTGCCCCAGGTGGCTTTGTCTTTTCCCCCAGAACATCTCAAAAATACTTGAAGTTCTTATTTTAAATGAACAATATGGTAGATTTAACAGCTATCTGTAGTATTTGCACAGTGTGTCTTATCCACTTCTGGGCTAGGAATAATAATTCTTTAACTGTCATATTGCCCAAAGAAAGCAGGATTTGGGGGTCCATTCCGATCCCTGCTAAGGGTTAGAAAAGTCATCAAAGGACAAATTCTTAGAATTGGCTTTTGGGTTTTGGTTTGCTATTTTTAGCAGCACTTCATCTGGTCATCTAATGTTTGCTGCAAAATGTCACTACTGCATCAATTAAAAATAAAATTGTCTGCTGCAGGAGAATGGGTTTAGAGCCCAGCTCTTCAGTGGTCTGTACCTTTGCCTTCATTCTGCAGGGTGAGAAGCTCCACTGTCTCTCCTGGCTGCACTGCAAGGCGGAATTCATTCATGGTCACAAAACACCTTCAGTTCTTCATACTGGAAGATGCTATAAAAGAATTGCTGATAGTGGTGTTAGTCAAAAAATGGAGGTACTTCTAGCTTGGGTTCCCAGTATTTTGATTCCATTCATTCACTTATTTTGAGCAAATTATTTTAAATTTTATTTCATTACTTTGAAAAACACCCATGTTCCAAAGCGTAAACTTATCCCCCATAGGGATGTAGAAACTGGCTCGTGAATCCAACGGGGACGAGGAGTAAGGAGGTTTTCTTGGCAGTGGCACAACTAAAACTTATGGACAGCTTCTATCAACATAGCACTGAGCTTTCCAGGAATCCCTTGTTCTGGCAGAGAAGGGGCATGAGATGGGAAAGTGGGGAGAGATGAGAATGGAAATCTGGAGCAGCAGAGGAGAAGAGAAGAAAGCTGGGGAGAGCAGGCCAGGCTGAGGAGGTATAAGCAGGGTCTGTGGGGGATTTCTAGGGCACCACGTTTATCATCCCACAGCTCCCCAGCGAGAGGGAAGACAGGGTTAAAGACCTGAATAGCCTGTGGGGCTTATTAGCCCCTGAGTCTGGTTGCTGAGGCTTCTGCCAGTGTCCTGTGGAAACCATATGGCTGGGAAGGACCTCAGGCAACAGTTTCATCCACCTTTCCGTGTAGAAGAAGGTGAGATATACCCACCTTCCCTGCATATCTGCAGTCCCAGTGATGGAGGTCCCCCTGTGGATCCCATTCTAGGATACATCCACCCTGGGCCCGCAAGACTTTTCTAAATAGAAGTCTTCAGTCTTTTTTTGCTGCAAATTAAGCCAGCTTTGGTTTTTTCCCTTTACCCAGTCGATGTGATAAGCTGTTGACAGCCATCCCCCCTGTAATAACTTCTTACAAACGGCATTTTGCAATATTCCACAGTTTTCTTTTTTTTCTGTAGGTGTGAATACATGTGCTTTACATATCATCGTTAGTAAAGATGCATTAAGGTAGGATTCCTCCACCGTTTCCTCATACGTTGTGTTTTACAACCTCTGAACTGCCAAGCTGGGCTAGCTCAGGCAGAGGGGACTAAAGCTGCGCAGCAGGAGATGCGAGGACTAAGCCTCCAGCTGCTCTCTGAAGTGGAGCTGGTGGGACTGGGTCTCTGACACACAGGAGGGGATGGAAAATACATGGCTTAAAGTACCTCGCATTGACCTCAGACAGCAGGATTGCTGCTGAATTAACAATGAAATTGTTAATGCTTTGTGACATTGCTTTGGTGGTTGTCACAGGAATATTGTGGGTTGCTTAGCCATGAGGTAAGGCACTAGAAGAACACAGTGACTAAGTTTCCTGGAATAAATTAAGCACTGGCTTTCTGAAGTACGTGAACTTGCACAGCATAACAAAATGGGGATCTCCATCCTCTGAACACAGTGGATATCTTCTGTGCCTGCAAATTTTCTAACTCTTAAGCTGGAAAGGGGAAGTCTTGGAGAGCTTCACTGTTGATGACTCATATTTAAGATAAAACACACATTTTTTTAATAGCAAGAATAATTAGTCATCAGAGTAGACTAGCCAATGCTGTAGTAAATCTTTTGGCACCCTGGGACTGGAAGAGCTCTTTCTGCTTTTTTTTCTGTTGCAAATTACTGAGTTCTGTGCGATCACTGGATGGAACCTAGGACCTGCATTTTCTATTTCAGATCACACAATAACACAGTCTCTTCGAACCAGTAACCCATGACTCTCCACTGAATTAAAAGCAGTCAGGCAAATGTTTCATATGCCAATACTATGTATGTTTTCATTTGCGTTTTTTTAAAACATGTTTCACATAGTGCTAGACACTTCCCTTCCTTACCAACATCAATTTAAGGCCAAAATGTGATGTGTTGTCTGTTTTCTTAGTGCGAGAGGAAGAGAGTGCCTTTTGCTACAGTATACCTGTAGAAATCAACCCTGTGTCTTGGACATTCCTTTGAGGAACAGCCCCCTTCCCAGCAAGGGGTGAGAGGGTTTGCTAAGCACATTTTTTTTACCAAAATGAAGCCAAGCTTGTGCAATAGGATGGCTCGTATACTCGCACTCTTTTCCCTCGTAACTTTTGAACCTACTGACCAGTTTCTACCCAGTTTTTGCAGAAGGGAAGCAGTCACTATGATACTTGCTATCGTCCTGTAGCTTACTGGCATCTGGGCAGAGGAACGAGGCTCTGGTGTTGCTCACCACCAAGGGGATGACTGCTGAATGAGCTCAACATTTTGTAGACACCAAAGAGTCCACATGAAGATGTTAAGGGAAGTCCAGACAGCACTGCTGGAGACTGCACTTGGTGAGGTCTCCAGCAGTGAGGATGCTTCCCACTGCTTTCCAGAAGGAGCAGGAGCAGATCCTGGCCTTGGCTGTGCTTTCTGTCCAGGGCAGCCAAGCTGGCAGGCAGGAATGACTCAGGAACTGCACAGTGTGCAGCAGCAGCTCCAGCTCTGTGCCAGCCGCAGCCCCCAGTGCTTCTCCTTCCTCCGGGCTTGTGGTTAGCACACCATCTAGCTCACCCCAGCCTGACCACAGCCTGTGCAATCCACCCTCCTCCAGAGCAAAGCCTCAATGTGCCGCTTCTAGTGGCTCTTCTTTGCTCCTCTTTAGGACAAATGGCTCTTAAACAGCTGGTATTTAAAAGGGGGTTTTATTGCCAATTCTCAAAGCTCTTTACAAGCAGGAGACAAAGTGCTGCCTTTCCACGGGCTGCAGCCGCTGCTTTTCAGATAGTCATCCACATTTGCTTGCTTGCAAACTCACTTCCTTCCTGTCACAGACATGTAACCTGGTGGCACAGCCCAAAACACAGACCCACAGCCCAGCGCTCCAGGCCCAGAGGGTTTTCAGGCACAAAACAAACAGCCTTAGTGCAGCCAGAAATTAGATGTAAGTTTAAATGTAAGTTTAAAGGGAAATTTAAAAAAAAAAGTGCGTGGTGGCAGGATGTACACTGAAGATGGGAGTTGCTGTGTGGGGTCAGAGCAGACTAGGATCCTGTCTCTGACTCTGACCAGCACTGCCATTTTCAGAGGAGCACGTAAAAACACCCAGAAGGCAGTTTCCAGCCCTAGGCAGGGCCTGGCTCATGACCAGAATGAGAAGAACAAGTGGGAAAACTGCAGAAGGAACATGATGCATTTTTCCTGCAAAGTCCAGGTGAATCAGGTTGACGGCCAGCCTAGACATTTTAGGATGAACTGCTAGCCTTATTAGAAAAAATAGTTAAAACCAAAGAGTCTCTAACATAGCGTTTTCAGCAGTAGAGTTACTGGGTGCTACAGAGATTCCACTTAAGTTATACCTATTTACAAGACATAATACAAATCTATTAAGTTCTGTTAGTACAGCAAATACGGTAATTAGCTGTAGCTTGTAAAATGATTGAACTTGCCCATTTCCTAACAGATATAGGGTTTTTTATCTGTTAAGATTCCTACTGATGGGTATTCAGTAAAATGTCAGACATTTATTCATCAGAATATTCAATATAATATAAAAATATACAGTAAATATAAGCACATCCTGTAGGTTTGGCTGTAACAGATAGGGACATCTGGGTATTTTCATCAGCGCTTTGCCAGACAAGTATCCACAGAACACACCACCACAAGAAAACACCTGTGAGAGCAAAAGCATTTGTATATAAATTAGGGGACAGAGCTATCCCATAAGCTGTTTTCATTCTCCTGGGTTTTCATTTCCAGGCTTTGATTTGCCCATCCTGGAGTTCAGGACTGGCTTCTGCTCTGGGATATGAACCCCTACCCAGAGTTTGCCCTGATTTGTGTGTCTTCTGTTAGTGTGAACTGCTTTTTCCCCCATCTAGTTTTTCTCTTGTTACAGAACTGCATCTTGCAAAAGCCTGCCTGCTCTCTGAAGCTGATGTCTCTCGACTTCCAGTGCACACCAGGTTCTGACAGCTCACATTCATACCACACAGTGTTCGGTAAACAAAAGTGCACATGCAGAAAAATACATTTAGATAGCAGATAGGCACTGAATATTGTCTGTTATTAGCCCTTGTCCTAATTATGTCTGGAAAGGCAAATAAGACCCATGGTTCTTATTGAATCTACAGCAGCAAATGACACGGATCCAGAGTTTGCTCCAGACTATGTGCCTGGAGTGGGCTTAGGACGTAGGAATCTTTTTGTCTCAAAGCAAAGCTTTTTGGCACCTGAGTCCTGAGTGTTTGACTGTGTAGAACTTCCCACGTGAGAGAATAACAAGTGAACTCGCATGTGATGTCTATGGCTGTCTTGAGAGGGGGACAGACCACTGAAACCAAGGCTGCGTTAATCAAAAGAGGCAGAAGCATCAGTTCTAGTCACTACCTGTCTTGGTGGCTCTGGGTGGTGAAAAATGGGATATCTGGAAGCCCAAAGCCAACATTTCTGTGCTCAGACCTGAAGTGCCCACTGCCTAGCCTAAGAAGAGGCTCAGATGAAGCTTTACTGGGCTGCTGCTATGGGGGGGTGTTTGCAACCCACTGCAGCCTTGTGGAACCTGGGAAATGATAAAAGAAAGAACAGGAGAAAGAAATGGGTGAGCTAAGAGGGCAGTGCTGGCAAACAAGAGCAAAGACCTTAGGTAGTGTGTCACTCCTTAAAACCAGACTGGGAAGATGGCCCTTCTCTGTGCTTCCAGAGTCTGGCTCAAGCAAAAGAGAAGCCCTTCAGGCTGTCATAAGATTCTCCTCAGAGCAACTATAGAGACTAGGGGAGGGGACCCAGCTCAGGCTATACAGCAGCAGTGCAAAGACATGATTTTATCACAGCTGTAATCACTAAAGACTACGGGAACTGTGGTTGCTTTCAGCAGGCGGGCAGGGAAGCTGTAGGAATTGTGCCGGAGCCTTCTGCAATGCCTTCCTCAGATCCTTCTGTAGCGATGCATTTTTATTTTAATATATTTAAGCCACTGGGACCAGCCCCAAAGTTGTGCGTGCAAAATGCCTTTCCCTCCATGTACTCCAATTACAGACGTCTGTGCCAAACCATGGCTCTCAGGCTAGCCAGGACACAGCAGGTAGACGTGTTAAATAGGAAGAGGGTTCTCATCCAGACCCGCTGCCTGATGTGCATGCTTCTGTTAGTTAACATCCCAAGACAACACAGAGAGCGAGCCTACAGCTAAGGGAACACACATCCCTAAAGCTCCTTAATGACAGCTCTCCTAGGAAGCTCCTGGGGATCTCCTGGACACAAGTTCTCCAGTTCCCAATGATGATGAGGGGATTCAGAGTTACCAGATAGATATGGTCCTCAATAATCAATGTGTTGTGCTGCTAGAAGACACTCCTTCAAAGGCCAGGTGTAACCTGCTCTTTGCCTCAATTTCCCTATTAATGAAACAGGAACAATTAATACATGCCTGGCAATGATGCATTGAGACTTGCATTCAGTTACCCAGTGCTTAGCACACCTAAAGCTCTGCACAGCCAGGCTCAGAAGAGTGCCTTTGTACAGCTGCTCCAGATCTGAGGACACTACTTGTAGTCAGGAGTTGGCCAGTTTTGTTTGCCTCTGTGTGAGGTCACTTTTTAACTGTGGATGTAGCTTTATGAGTATCTTTGGAGAAGACTAAACCATTTATCTTTACATTCCTAGATGTCACTGGGCCAGGTGGTCTGGGAAACCTTGCCAGCAAGTGAACAAACATTGACTACATTTATCCTTAAAAGATTTAACTGGGAAAACCAGATAGGTGCCAGTGTAATCTGGTATCTGCTTGTCTGTAAATACAGATGGACAGGGGCTTTTGCTAGAAGAGCCATTCTGCTCCTTTCAAAAATCTGGCTTGGTTTGATTACCAGTAATTTTTAAGGCCTGATCCACTGAAAGGACTTTGGACAGTGTCCTTAAAGAACATTCACATTTTCAAAACCATTCAATGTCCTGTAACCTTCTGCTGTGCTAAGAGGATTAGAACCAGGCTGGTGTGTACAGCATGAAGAAAGATAGAAAGATGCTATAACTGAAAGCTCAATTCTGTCCCATAAACATGGTGTGTGCACAGCAAAACACCACCTTTTAAACACTGGCCTAGCAATGGTACAAATCATAAATGGCAAATGTTTAGCTTTGATTTTGAGAAAGAAGTCTTTTTGAGGAGTATGTCAAGGAGCACTTCTCCTATAAAGAGTCACTAGATCCTTTTTCTTTTCTTTCTGTTTCGGTATTGCTTCTTTTTTCAGTTCTCCAAGACCTTTAATTTCTTGCAAAACTTGTGTAGCTTGCCGAAGTTGCTCTACTGCCTCATTAAGCAATGTCTCTGCCGTCACTGGGGGTCCATTCCCCTCCTGTGCCTGTTCCAACCCTTCACGTAAAACCTTCTGCAGAAGTTTTTCTGCCTTTTCCTTTTCATTAGCAACTTTCTCCTCCATTTTAGCTAAGCAGTGATGGGAATCCTTGGGGAAACCTTGGCCTGGAAGTGCTCTCTGTGTATTTTTGGAATCAGACAGCAAGTCTCCCAGAGAAGAACTGCGAAGTTTGAGAACTGAAGTGCTTTCTACAGATGCTTTCTCCTCAATAGCTGCTTTGACACTCTCATGGCCTGTTTCTGTAGCTAAGGAAGTCTCTGTCTCTTCTGGTGAAGTTTGCTGTTCCTTCTCGGCAGAGGTTCTCCCATTTCCTTCTTCAGTTTCAACTGTTGGGGATGTGGACTCTGCTACCTCGCTGGCTGAGATCCCATTCACTGGGGGCTTGGAGCTGCCAGACTCCAGGTCTTCCCAAACCCCAGCTTCCAGGTCACCATGGCTGGAGTTCATTGAGGCTAGCATTTTTTCTGACAGAACCTTAGGAGGAACAGGAGGCTTTGTAACATCTGCAGCGGCAGTCTCAGCAAGGTTGTCTTTGCTACTATCTCCTGATGATTTCATGTCTTCTGTGTTTTTAGGTTCAGGGACTGGTTCGTCCCAAGCTACTTTTAGCTTGTCTGGCACACTCTTAGGAAGAGGAATTGGAGGTTTTGCTATGCCCCTGTTGCTGACTTCAATGAGGTTCTCTCTGTTCTCCTCACTCGGTGCTTGGGATCCTTCCACATTCTCCTCTGGGCTTAGAGAGTCCTCTTCTTTGGCATTTACATTGTCCTTTGACGCTATGCCTTCCTTAAGCTTCTTATCTGGAGGCAACGGAGGAGACAGAGGTTTTTTATGTTCCTGGTCAGGAACATTGTTCTCTGCATCTTGGTTTTCTTTTGTGCCAGTGGGTTTTGTAGGTGGCATAGGTGGCTTTGGCGTTTCTTTCTGAGGTGGCGCATTGTCACTTTCGCTGATAGTGGAATCAAAGTTTGGCAGTCCATTGTCTACTACATCCAGATCTAGTCGCAGGATACCATCTGATGTAGACTTGGCAGCCTGAAATACAAGAGAGAACTTTTTCAATAGCTATCCCATCATCAATCCTGTGCTCCATACTTTAACTTCAAGTTAAAGTGCAAGACCCTCACAACCAGCATGGCAAGCGAGAGGTTGCTGCTTCATGCATCCACCCTGTTTACACTTATATCTGTCGAAACTGCAAGAAGAATCTGACTGATAACAAAAACAGTGCTCTTAAGAGCAGTTTTTTCTATAGCTCAAGAGCAATCTGTGGAACTTGCGCTTCTTCCATGCAGCATCAGCCTGTGCTACCCGCTAACAGCAGTAGCCAGCTCTACCAGCGTTAATCTGATAAGTGAAACCCAATGTGATCTGCTATGCTAAAATTTAATGAGCTATGATAATCACAAGTCCCAAACATTTCACCCAACAAAGAAGAAAGTTGGGTTAAGTCACATACATTGCAGCAAATCTTGAATGCATCAAGTGAAGCACTTCCATCCCCCCCTCATAGCCCCACTTTTTCCCCAGACCAACATGTTCTGTGAACGTCATGAGCGTTTTGCTGCTGAGTTATTTTCTGCCTGATAGTGCAGCAACTTGCACGAAACTATCAAAGCCAGTAACCATAAGCAGTCAAGAATTATGACAAAAACACAGAACTTATTTTACTACTTCCTTTGATAAGAACGTCTCAAAGCCTGTTCCACAATAACGTTATTTTTTGGTTTTCCTGTTGGTGCTAAGCAGTCAGCTCTGACATATTTTAATTCTTAATCCTGTGGTAGCTGGATCCCTCTACCCTCTTCATTTACAACATGCCTACCCAAAGCACACCTGCTTTCTGCTTTTGGGACTGTCATATTTTTACTTGAACATATAAACCAAGTTGATCTTTAGATTGCTTGGCCAGGGATACTATTGTAATACCATTGCCTTCTGCTTGCTTGTTCCAACCTGATGTCATCCCTGTCTTACCGGGACCAAGCCTCAGCTGGTTAAAGCTCCTTCAAACCACAGGCTGTGTGCAAACCATACTAGTAGGGGGAGTTTCCTAAAAAGGATGGACTTAGTAAAGACATTGCAGCGTGCAAGCTCAGTGCCCCAGAGGGAGAAATGCGGTGACAGTTCCTGTGTGAGGGAACCCAAAACCACACGAACACATAGCTGCAGCCAGGGCCAGACTCCTGCAGTGCAGGGATTTTAGTTAAAGTCTCTCTTTGCCTTTCCAGCCCATCAGAGAGATGGAGGCAAGCTGCATCCTGGCAGCTTAGCCCTGACCTGTCCTCACCTGGTCTGCTTTGACACTGAAAATCATCATTCATCCCATTTCCTTCACGATACTGCAGCCAGCAGCCATGATACACATCTTTCTGCAGGCTCTGTCCGCTCCCTTTCCCCTCATTCTTGCTTCTGAATTTATAAGCCAGTTCCCCCTGAATTTGGCTGAAGGTGAGAGGTCTTAGAGGTATTAACCTCAGAGGTATCTTGTGAATTTAGTGAGCTGAGTAGGGGAGAGAGATCTTTTTAGTGCCTAGGGAAGGAATTCCTATCTTGCTGAACCCATATTAGGCAACAGAGAATCCACATTTCATTGCTGCTGTGACTTTTGTCATGTTTTCTTCGGCGGGTTTCTGGAGGAGCGGATGGGAATCTATGATTCATTCCCATGCATTTCTCTAGAAGAGACACTCTTCCTCCATTTCTATGCAAAGTAAAAAGTCTGGGGGCACCTCATTTTCTGCGTGAGGGTCATCTGAGTGCGTCCAGACACATAAGTCAGAGTCTTGGAAGTTTGAAGAAAAAAGGTTTGGTTTTAAAACCTTCCTTGGTTGAGATTAATATTCTGCTAAAATATCAATCTGTCTGTGGCAACTTTTTCATAAATCACAGGAATCAAACATGAGTAAGAACATCTCCCATAGAAATGCACTGGAGTTTTACTGTGGTGTTTTTTCTTTCTTTTTTTTTTTTTTTAAGTGACAGATCCAGAAAATCAGTTAAGAGTAGACAGGTTAGTCCATAAAACTGCCTGGGAGAATAATGTATTCTGTTTCAGACCTAAGGAAGGGATTGTAAGCTTGAAAGCTTGTCTGCTTTTTCCAGTTAGCTTAAAAAATACAGCTACTCCTCACAGACTGTGCAGTTCTTCTACCTTTAGACCACTGTGGCTACAAAATCATCACTTAGAAAATAAATATAGGAGCTTTGGTCTCTTCTGATTAAAGTGAAACTATAATGGCTCTCACCAGACAGTGAAGCAGCTCGTGAGTTACGGAAGGCTAAATATATCATAACGTGTTGCAGCAACTACAGATGTATGGGAACCTGGAGCTTCGTTAGAGAGGTGCTGGTGCAGGCTTTCCCGGAGGAAGCTGTTTCCTGTGTCAGCTTTCTTTGGGCTCTCTGTACCTGGGGTTTTCCCTGGGGTTTTGTACCTAAGTGGAAGGAGCAGCTTTTGGTGATCCCAGCTGGGAAGATGGCTCACCCCAAGGGGGTGCGCTTACCTCCTTTAGGTGACTTCTCGTGGGTGGCCTGCGTCCGTGGGTCATTTTCACTCTGTCCCGAGTTATGTGGTCCAAGGAAAGGCTCTCGTCTACTTTCACCTTTAAAAGGGAGAAGAAGAAGGTAAGAAAAAAAGGAAGAGGGTCATTAATTTCTCAAGAAATATCTATAAAGTGCTCACTGTCACATATGAAGAGATGGAGCATTTGGATCCAGGAGGGCTTTGAACATTTCACCACTACAGTCTTTGCCTCAGACCTTAGTCACAGCCTGCATGCAAAGCCCTGCATGTATGTGATGGATATTTAAGGTATCTGTCCTATACTGAGCTGTGTTTATGTAAAGATACTCCAGAGCAAAGCATCCCACCTTCAGAGGTCTGCAATGGCTAACCTCGCCTCTACCTAAAGGGCAGGAAAGGAAAGACACAAGGCAGCTTTGTTGTCCTCGCTGCAGCCTGGGTTTGGACCGGCTCCTGCATGTGGCAGAGCACAGCACCGAAGTTGCTGTTGCCATCTGAGAGGTGAAAGCTCATTAATAACCGTGACCTGACTGTGAACTGTATCAGCAGCGCTTTGTTACAGACCTTCCCTTCTACAGCTCTAATGACTGCAGGATGCTGAAGAGAAGGTGTGAGCAGTGACCTGGATTAACTGCAACTCTAGCTGAATTAACACATTTATTTCCCGGAATCAGATGAGAAATCCACTGCCTCCTGCATGTGGGGAGGGAGGTCCGAGCCCCCTGGCAGGTATTTCTCTGTGCTGGCTCTATGACCGCCCACCCACCCACGCTGTGACGGCTGAGGGCTGGAGTCTGCTCCATGCAGAGGGGCAGCACCAGTGACCGGGGATGGTGAAACATCAGCATATCCTTGGTTTGCTGGCTACAAGTTTGGACAATAGGAAAGCTGGCAAGGGTGAAATAGGGATTTAAAGGGAAAAATGGGTCCCAATCCCTGGCTGATATGGCAGAGTGGTTTTAGAGTTCTTTCAGTGGAGAACAGCTAATCCAAGCCAGCTGAGGCCTTGACCTGTTAGCTTGTGCCTGGCCTGTGCGGAAACACTTTAAATCTGAGGTCTGATCCTTACTGGAATGAATGAGAATTAGAGGCTGGCTCCCTCTGAGAACCCAGGCCCTCGTAAGGAGGATAATCCCAGGCCACGGGGCAGGGAGGTGACCTGAAATCCCACCTTGCTGTGCTGCCGCGGGGGTGCACAGAGTTCACTGCCCACCGGAGAGCCACGTGCCATGCCTCTCGAGGCAGCTCCAAGCCAGTGTGGGGTCACTGCAGCAAGGACTGAGCAGCATTGCATTACAGGACATCACATCTCCCACCCGCCAAACCAGGAGAGCAGACCTGGCTGCTAAGCTCTCTGCTGCTGGGTTTTATCTTCCCAGGCTGCTGCTGGTCCCTTTAATTCCATGTGCTGCTTCCCACTTGGTCCAAGGGCCCAAGGAACTGCTACATCCCACTACCAGCAAAAACCTGACGCTGACTGCCATTTGCCTTGGCATGAAAGGAGCACATTCCAGCCTCTCCTCCTGCTTTTGCCCTCTGCTGAATAAAAGCAAGCCCAAGCTCTCAGAATTCACATCTCCAGCACCATATCTGCCATGCTTAGCCCTTTTCTCAAAACTTTGTCATTGCTTTGGTTTCCTTTGCTAAACAGATCTTGCCGATTGCTTCGTCCCCTCGTTACCCTGCCCATTTCTTCCTGAGTCATTCCCACGATGGTGGTTTTGTGCACTTCCTTTCAGTTACTGAAACAACTACAGAATAGATACTGCTCCTTTGGTTTAGTTCAGGGCTGATTTACAAGCTAACAGGGAGCAGGGCAAGGTTAGGGTGGCTCTAGGATATGCAATTTTCATCCTTGGAGAACTTGGGAGTGCAGGTATGCCGGGGCTAGCTGAGAGGCAGGCAGGTTTGGCCGGGGCCATGGAGTAACTTTCCACCAGACTTCTCTCCAGACTGCAGGCGGAATAGCTGGTGGACTGAGTCACTTCAGATTTTTCCAGTCTTGAATACTGGGCTATGTCCTAACCAAATACCTCCATTTCCAGCCTGCTTGATGCTGAGGATCATGGCAGTGTGGGGAAGACAGGTCTCTCCAGGCTGCAGCCCCAGCTCTACAAAACTCAGCGCTGCAGCTGCTTCTCTGCACCAGCCGCTTCCACTGGGAGAGGGGAACACCCCTGCATTCGCTGATCCCAAACCCACTGAAGTCAGCAGACCATCTCACACTGACTTTGGTGAGCTCTTGTGTCCTGTGGGCCTCCTGATGAGATGTTAGCTCTTAGCAGCACAGACCATCCCTCCAGCACACTGTCTACTCAACCAGCTGCCCCTGCCTCCCTGCATCTAACCCCAGCCAGAAGAAAGGGAAAAGCAGCAAAATGTAGGATGGTGCAAACGGCTCTCTACATATTCTACCTTCTTGGGCTGGGAACTGAAGTGGCTAAAAGCTCCCAGCCTGTGGGGGTGCAACCTGGTTTGCCTTGAATACCATCTTTCTCTTTCCTTCAACCATGGCTGGCATGCAGGAAGGTCAGGGAGCACAGGGGCTCAGGCAAGTTCTGCTTTTAGCTAAAAAAGCAGTGGATGAGAACTGACACAGAAATACAGGAGTTTGAGAACTGTTCCTCTTACCTCATCAAATACTTTGTTTTTGCCTCTATTGATCCCTTCATTAAGAGCTTTTATCCACGATTCCTTTTCTTCCAAAGTTGAAGCTTGAAATTTGATATCATGAACCTGCAAGAGCAGAGAGACAATTTTTGCCTAAGCATTCCTTGCCAGGAACAGAGGTAGCAATCTGGTCTCTGTGTATCACTTCAGTTTCTATATAACATCCAGTTCCAGCCTGTGTTTAAACTACAGATTCCTTTGTGCTTTGGCAAGTACATCACTTCATAGCTCCCATGAACAGGATTTTGTTATGCTGAACAGCTTGTTGCTGTGGTTTTATTTTTGCACCTAGTAACTAAAGTAGTAAGAAAGTAAGAGTTTCTTCCTTCTGCAAAACGCTCGGAATAGCTCTTAGAGCAGCAGCGAGTTGTACAGTGAATGGTCACACTGTGTATAGAGAGTCAGACTGAAGGTCCAAGTCATTTTGTGCTCATTCAGATGCAATAAAGTACTTTATCTCCAACTTCCCCCCAGGCTGCAAGCAATGGGAAGGCTGCGAGCAGTGGGCTCTGCCTGCTTCCCTGTTCCTGTGGCTCTGCAGAACAGAACTGATACAGGAATCTGGGGCTCTGACGTTGGCGGTACTAATCCCGATTCGGCCGAGCACAGACATGATGAGGCATAAGGACAATGAAAGTAAAAAAATTAACCATATATTTTTCTGTTTGCAAATGAAGAAATACAGCAGCAACTGCTACAGCCATACACTTTCTGGGGTTTGAATAGCTGTCCTAAGAAGAAGGGAAGAGTCACCATACAAGAGGGAGCTGGCTGAAGGGAGGACAGGCCATACAATCACCCATTGCTCCCTCCTAATTTGCGTCCCGTGTTTCTTGCCCTTCCTCCAGGGCAGTCCCATGGCTGTGCTCAGTGTTTCGAATCTCCTCTTGACCGCATCAGGAACAATAGGTAGGGTGTTATTTATTTCACTGCTGTGCTCTTTGAGCGCCTCACCAGTATTATGTAGCTTTGCCCCAAATTACACTTCAGGTGAGAGAAATATCATCTTCATGTTACAGGTGGCTTTATGGCAGACTGGCTTGGATCCAAACAGCTCCATGTGGTGCCCTAGTCGGCACTGCACAGGCACACAGAAATGCTCCTGCACTAAAGAACATCATCAAAGTTGCAAAATCAAGCACTTAAAACCCCAACATTGCCAGGGCAGTCCTAACTCAACCTGCTGTGCATGCTCCTCCTGGCACCATCCCTAATGACAGGGGTGGCACTTCTTACTGAGCTCTCCCGTCGAGCGTTTTATCCCCATGGGTCAATATGTCTTATTGATTGCACTCTGCTCAAGCCCTGCCCTGAACACAGAATCACTGATTCCCCTGACAATCTTTTCTTTGCTGCTTATCGCTACAATATCTGGGGGCTTCACAAATTACTTTTCAGAGCAACTGAAATTCTCCACCTCTTACAGGTGGGGAGGTGAGACACAGAGAGGCTCATCCAAAACACATACTGGTGGGGTCTCATTTGGAATAGTTTTTTCAGGTATTTAACATTCCTGTAGGTATTCTGCACCTTCCCGTTGCCTTCAAGAGCAGTTGTAGTCCCAGCCTTTTTGTAAATGAGGCCCCACATTCTGAAATCACAGCCGTGTCTATGTAAAACTGGGACTATATAAAATGAGGGTGACAAAGCTAATGGTGACTGACAGTCGAATGCTCTCAGCAGCTCCCCATTTTTTTTATGGCACAACAAAGCAGCAACTGTTTGGGGTCTCAGCACCTTCTGAGGGTACCATCAGAAATTCTGCAGAACTAAAGCCTGATCTCTTTACACCCACTCCTACTGTTTAGCTAGAAATTGACTGCTCTTCCCTTCTGCATTTATTCCTCACTTCAATGCCATGGTTTTACATCTGCACATCACAGCGACAAAGTGCCAGACCCTCACAACCAGCCTGGCAAGCAGGGAGTTAATAAGCAATTTGGGGAAAGGTTATTTGTTCGATTAGTTTGCACATAAGGTGATGGGACCACATGTCTTCCTGAGAGCTCAGAGGAGAGGTTAGGGCCTGAACCACAGCCTGCTGCAAAAAGAGCCCTTTGTCTGGGGTGCAGAAGGGCTACGCTAACCAGGGAACCTAAGGGAAGGCAAGGCTCCAAAACAGCGACAGCCAGATTTTGTTTTAGTCCAAGCAGGCCTGTTTTTGTGTGAGCTTAAAAACTTCTTTTGTTTGGAAACGATTTTGCCCCAAAGCTTTGTGATTATAAAAGCTTATGAGAAAGTTCTACTTGTGAGCAGCTGAGCTGTTGCACTGCCTGGCAAAGACCTGGCAGCCTGCACCAAGGTTTAGAAATCTCCGTACATGTTGTTCAAGGGAAGGATTCCTGCCTCACTTCAAGTTTCCTCTTCTAATGGCACTCTCTGTGCCTCATTCTCAACAAAAGCCTCCGACCTCCCGGAGCTGAGACTGTGACTAAGTGCTGGTGTCAGCAACCCTGTCGCAGAGCAGAGCAAAGGCTCGGGGGGATGGTTCATCGTTCAGAAGCTGAGATGTCCCTCCGGCACACAACCCTCTGCCACACAGTGTAACGCTGACCAACCTCTGCGGCCACCGAACGCAGACACAACGGATGGTGGGGGAAAGGGACTCGTGGAAAGATGCTCCCAAAGCATTAGCAGAAAGAGCCCTCCAGTTTCCCGATGGGAATGCCAGACTCATGCCGCTGCAGCCCTGCTCCCTGCTTGCACAAGTGCCTGGGGCTGTGACACAGAGGGGCAGCTTCCAGGCTCACAGCAGGTTCCTCCCAGTACACCTAGTTATCTTTGTTTGAAAACTTTCTTCTCCTTTTTAGAACAATATCTACAGACACCAAGGAAGCGTCATGCTGCTGGGGCTCCGAGGCTGGTGCTCAGGATGCTGCCAGCCAGAGTCTCTTTGTTGCCTTGCAGTCCCTTGTCTGTCTGCATTCATCTGTGGCTCGTGTCCTCGGCCACGGCACTGGGGAGAGGAGGCTAACGCAGAGCAGGGTGGATACTCTCTATAAAGCAGATGGCTGCGGAGAAGAGGCAGGAAGGAGCTGGAGGAGTTGGTCTCAGTCCTGCCTACCGCTGGGGCTCTGTACACTAGTCTGAGACTCCCAGGTCCTCTACAAACAAGAAAAAAGTGAATTTTTCTTGTCTGTATTTTTACTCATTTGAGTATTCACAGATATCAGAGGATGCACCTGAAGATGGATACTCCCCACAAAGTGTTAAGCAGGGTCTGTTCTTCAGCAGCTATTTAAGGTAGAGAGTCAGTGACACCAAGACTAAGAGGGCAGCAGGCACATTTGCTCTCCTTCTTGCTAAGCCAGCTGAGACTGAGTCATGCCATAAACAACAGTCTGGTGTGCCAGGAAAAGCTGCCATGGCTAAACCTAATGTGAGAGTGACCATTGTAAGCCATGAATACAGACTACGCAATTTACTGTCAGTTAACTCAGAGCACAGCAGGGCCAGTCAGCTCCTGCTGAATCACTGGCTAGATGTCATACAACAAGAGGCTTACACATGGGTCGCTATCTGTCATGAGAGTGAGCACAGTGTCCCCGATTGCTCCATGTCTTCTCAGAGACATCAGTCTCTTCAAGCAGTGACAGTCTCATGGCTATGCTCAACCTGCTTTCCAGGAAAGAGAAGTGTTCTTGGGCTCAGTCTGTTGTACCTGCACTAAATGATTTAACAGACAAGCTCTGGAGATCTGTATAGCTGCAGTTTAAGACCTTTACCAACACCAGCTCTTTGCTGAGTAATTCTGCTAGATGCTGCTGATCTGCAGCAGAGGTGGGCGACAGAAACCTGTGCTTGCTCCTCAGCTGTTTCAGTGCAAAGCCTGGTGTTGGCTTCAGTTCAGTGGGATTGGGCTAAACCAGACTGTGACCTGCTTGTGAACTGCTGGTTTAGGTTTGGGAACGTGTTCCCTTCTTCTGACTTTTAGTACAGGGTGGTCACCTCCAGCAGGAGCCAGAGCAGAGCTAGGTCAGTAACATCTTAAACACCAAGAGTGCACCAGTCTATCTGCCAGACGCGAGGTCATCTCCTGCCTTCTTCTACATTACTTTATCAGGTTAGATCATGGAGGGAAAAGTGGAAGCCAAGGGACTGTCAGTTGGGGGATTCTTGTGGTTTTCTGCAGCTGAACCAAGAGCTACGTCATCCCTGGGAATAACGCAGCATCTCTGCCAAACTGGCAGACCCCATGAGCAGACTCCTCCATGCACAGGGCAAACGTGCCTCACTGCGATCTACTGCAGCTTCCAGGCTAGGCCCCTGGTGAAGGCAGCTGCAGGTACCTCCAAAGTTGACTAAGGGAAAAATAAGCAATGGAAGTTTCCGCCCCTGACTGCAGGTGTGGAGTTTGTGCCTGGCCATGCTAGGAAAGGATGCGTGGGGAGCTGCAGTGCTTGCTCGTGGACTCTTTCCCTTACCACACCTTCTTTCTTCCCATTCTTAAGACTTCCCTGCAGCTGAAGGCTTTCAGACCCACTGAATACCAGACTTGTGCTAATCTCTGTAATCTCTACGCAGTTTACACCAAGCATCATTTACACGGCTTTTTGCATCATGAGCGCGTTTTAAAGTCGCCAGGCCAAGGCTGCTGCCCTTTCTTACAAGCTCAGCTCTCTGCATCCAACAGTTTTCATTTAATTGCTGTGAGTGGAATGAAGCATTTGAGATTTCTAAGCAGAACGGGTCTTTTGCACACTTCCAGCTTGCTTTGCTGAAGAATCGAAGCTTGGGGAGCAGTGCTTTCTTTCAGTTCCATACCAGTGCAGGCATGTGACATGCTCATATTGTCACAGCTTAACAAAAATGTCATCCTTGTGAACAGGGCAAGCAGAATCTGGGGTACATCCATCAAAGACCAGTGTTTAGCAAGGCAACTTATTTATTCAGGTGCAACTCTAGCTGCAGAGTAGTTTTAACTGACTGATTCATGTCCTCTGCTCTTCAAGAATATCCCATCCAAGATCTAAACTGGGTTTCCCCTACAGCTAAACTGGGCTCCCTGTATTCCACAGGGAGACTCCTATTTGTGCACTGAAGCAGAAATGGCCCTTCCTAGCTTCTTCATAAGTCCCACAAACTCACTGGCTTTCTGCATTCCTCAGCATTGTGCTCAGGAGAGGGGGCAAAAAAAACCCCTAGCAAGATCTGGCAGGGCTTGGCAAAGCAGCTCACAGGGTAATTTTAAACTGTGGATGGCAGCAAGCCTCCCAAATGGAAAATGTTTAGCTGATATATATCGCCACAGCTGCAATTTCAAAACAGAAGAAGGACAGTTGTGTACATTGGCCTCCTGACTGAAGGCTGTTCTAACATCTGCCAAAGTATGTTGTGTGTCAACACCCTCACCAGATTCCCAGCCAAAAGGAGGGTGGGAGGGGAGCTACAAACAGGGAACTTTTCATTTATAAAAGCCCTTCCTTTCACCAAAAGAGTCTTATAAAAAGTAGCCTCTATCTAGGTCTCCATTCAATCAGTGGCATGAAAAACAGGGGAGCTGTAAACTTGCCAACATGCCAAAAGGATGAAGTTACCCTTTCGGGGCAGAGTTTGGGCATATCTTTCTCCTAGCAAGAAACGAAAGGTTTAGGAACAGGTCTCACACCCTGTGTTGATTCATGCAGCAGTGCAGAGACATATGCAGCTATTAAGCACTTAGCATCTCCAAGTAACATACTTGCAGATAATAATTCCTACTATGTCACCCATCTTTGAGCACACAGGCTTTTATTCGCCTCCCTGGGAGTAGGTGTGCACTTGTAGTTATTGAGCAACCCTCTAGAAAACACAGCAAGCCTGCCAGGGTTAGCCACTTTCAATCTAAAATTCACATTATTTCTGATTAATTAAGTTACAAAACAAACGCTAAACCTCCACTCAGACTGGAGAGACTCACTGCTCTGGGATCCGGTGCTGAGCAGGAGCTCACTAGCCCAGGGTGCAAATTTGCCGGCTACCATCACTTTGGTGCTTGGTGCTTAATATCACTTTTCTCCCAGATACAGACTGTGCCTACTTGCAAAACGAACATCACTCACCTTCTCTCTCCACCCCGACCCTGGTCCACGTGAGTGTTTTGGGGCAGGACAGTCGTTGTTGTTTTGAATGAAGTTTAGCACAATGGTGCTCTGAACTCAGCTGGGGTCTTATTATACGAATAAACACTAAGTGACTAGAGTGAAAGAATAAGCAACAATGACAACAATGACTAAACAATCTCCATTTATTTAAACAAAATGGAGATGGGGGAATGCAGGCAAGTTGGTATTTTTGCCTGTTCACATTCTTATGGAAGTATATATGTTTCATCCCTCACAACCTCTCAGATTTGCATGGGGAGATTTAATAAGATCTCTGATGCCAATAAAATCGCGTTTAAATTACAATGTAAGTCAAAGTGCAATGTCTCAGAGCAACAACAGAAGCATCCTAGCCCATAAAGATGCTGAAATGGATAGCATATAAGTAGGAACTAAGGAGAACTTCCAGAGATGTGTAGTGATGATGAACCTATATAGGAACTAAGTCAAGCATGTCCTTGCATACAGTCAGTGCTCAGATAGATGTATAACTTCTTTGCAACACCAGCCTGGTTGTTAGGTTCTGGATCTAACCAGATGCTGTGCAGGACACTAAAGATGTAGAGTTTTATGAATTCTGCAAAATAAATCTTTTCTCCAAGGAAGTGTTTGGCTGCAAGTAACTTTGCACTGGAGTTTCTCAAACCAACGGTTCCAACTTCAGGAACTGTCTCAGTACATGGATTGGGATCATTGATTTCACTGCAACTTAGGCAAAGCTACAGCATGTGCAGCTGGGACAGGGACATTTCCTCACCCAGAGCACGTGGGGGAACCACAGGGAATGGTTGTTCTCCACTGCTCAGGGAGTACTGGAAGAAAGAAAACGATAAGGCAAGAAAAATATCAAGAGGAAAAACTTGAGTTGTAGGAAGACCCTTTCCCCACCACAGGAAGAAAGTCTACAAGACAGCAACATTCCTCCTTACACATTGTAGACCACTCACAGCTATAGGTCATTTCTCCAGGCTGCCAAAGAGCTAAATCTCAGAGCCTTTCATCTGCTCTGGGCACAGCTGCCTGGGAACACATTTTGGAGTCTGCAGACTTGAGGGTGATGAGAAAGGCAATCCTACCTTCTTACCCGGGGAGCGGATTAAAATGAAACGGTTTTTCTTTTTTAGTAGTGCACGCAGTTCCTGGCACTTGTCATAACTCTCCAGTTCCACTGTTTCTATGCACTTCTGTTCATCCTGCAGAGAGGGAATGAAACATTATTATGAATAGGAGGCACTGAAATCAATCATATAACATCAAATTCTGCATGTCTTCCCCCTGCATCTGCCTAAAAGCTCTTCTGCCTTAAAAATAACCTGCATGCAGACAGCAAGCCCCATAAATCAGGCCAGCACCTCACTAAGAAAGCATGCTAGTCTTTAAGCTAAAGGCCAATTTGTGACTAGTAGTCCACAGTGGCTCAGCAAATAACACGTTGTGGACAGTAACACCAGCCTCTGCCATCTCTGTTGGCCTCATTCAGGGATCTGCAGCCAGAAACAAGGTGGGAAGGTCTTTGCCCATCATCCTGCCTCAGCCACAAGCTGAGAATGTGCTGTCAGTCCTGGCATAGGAAGGAGGAATAACATGATGCACTTTTATAAACTTTCCTGGCATGACCTCAGAGCACTCCCAAGGCTTCCCCTTAGCTTGGCGACACTGCCTCCTCCGCACAATGAACGCAGGAGATGTTATTCTGCTTCTTCACAGGGAAGACGACGCAAGCATCACGACAGTCCAAGCAGTCCCCCAGGAAGCCCAAGGCAGAGCGGAGATAAAAGGCGAGCCGTGCCACTGTGCCAAGCCTCAGCAAGGTCAGCGGGACCCACGAGCGACTGGGACACACTCCTCTTGCAGTCACGCTCTGAGCTGTCAAAATGCGTAGGATTGGAAATATGGTCCCGTCCAGCCAGCAAAACTGTCAGGGCCAGAGTCTCAGTGGGGAATATTTATCTCTGGTGTATCTCCACTGATGACGGCCGGCTGTGATCTTAGCTCATTTCTCCCAGTAACATAACTAAAATTCCACACATGGTGCATGGCTCAGTTCAGCTGCAGAGCACCATCCCTAATAGGAATCGCAGCGTAACGCTGGGCAGATAATACTCCTCATGTCTCAGTAGGCCAGAAGAGACCAAAGCTCCCTTTTCCTAAGTATTACATAAATAAGCATTGAGAATTGCAGAGCAGTTCTTGCTGGTAAAGTGCTACAGTCAGCATGCCTCATGAACCTCTCTATTACCATCCTAAATTAAAACCGCTGTCCATGACCATCCCCAGCTCAGGCTCTGCTCCCAAGGCAGCTCCTCGTACCCGTACGAGTTTGTACTTAGCAATTTCTGTAGCAGAAAGGGGGTGTGGGACAAGGAAATGTGTCGTAGCCAGGAAGCTGCTGCGTGGCTGGAGGCAGGGAATGGAGAGTTCAGAGGGAAGTGGGCTGCGGGGAATTTCCTCCCTTTACCACTTGACATCTAAGTCGCTGTGCAGAGCTCAGGCTGTGTTTAGTTTTTTTTAACCCTCCTATCTGGGGATGGGGGTCCGGCAGAGCCGATGCCAATACGCAGAGCAAGTTCTGAGCTACTGAGGAATGTCTGGATCTAATTTAGGTTTATTATTTTAATGACATTACTGTTTATTTCATTTAACACTGAGTAGGTGAATGTGACCAGAGAACTGGGAAAATGTATACTAGGAGGAGGAGATTAATCCTGCCCAAACCTAAAACCCAGCAGATAAAATCCTGCTGACATTCTGAGCCCTTTGAAGGCACAAGGCTCCTGCTGCAATCCTGGTATTGCAATGTCACTACAAAAGGACAGGGATGGAAATAATAACCCCTGAGCGGCCAACAAATGACAGAGAAGGGTGAGGTCAGGAATACATGCCTCGGGGATGGGTGATCTCATCCTGGCCTTTGGTGGACAACCGCCCACATCACAGCACTGCCGCACAGCCGGTGCGGTTACCAGCTCCGACATGAAAGTTTGCTGGGCTCAGGATGTAGGCGGCTTGCCAGCGCTCTGACCAGAGACCAGCGCAAAGACTCCTGCCCACCCGCCCTGCTCTCGAGAGCGGCTCTGTCCCCAGCAGAGCCCAGTGGCTCCATGTCACCCTCCTTGTCCACGCCATCCTTCCTGCCTCTTGGAGGGGAACCTTCCCTCTGATCCCATGCAAGCCATCCTCCACTTCCTAAGAACAGTGGAGCACTGAGCTGAGGGACAAGGAGGACTTGGCAGGGTGGAGAGCTGTGTTTCTGCCACGGCATTGCCTTTTGGCATCCAGCTGCCCCTCTCCTCCCTGGGGAGGCTTGGAGAACTCTGGCCTGGCCAGGGAACAAGGGCAGCAACGATGGGGACATGCAGGACCCTGCCTCCCAGGGGCACCGGCTTGATTGTGCGAGCTATGGCTCTTCCATCTCAGAGACTTGAACTTCTCAAGTAAGTTACCCTCTTCAGGGAGGCCGGGGAAGGAAGCAGCCAGAGAAATAAGAAAACTCCGTGTCTGAGGGCAAAGGAAAAGCATCTGAGTTCAGAGAGCGCCAGAATGGGGCTTTTGTTTCTGTTTTACCCTTGGCACATGGCCATCCCCTCTCTGTGAGCCTACCTGGGTCACAAAGAGATCCTTTATGTTTGTCCTGCACCACTAAGATAAAGATCAAAAGACCCGACCCTGCCGCACGTCTCCTGGTCCCTTCAACCTCCTGGGACCTGGAGGATAGTCAGCATCATGCAGAGACAAGGTCGCTTCCAGAGCCCTGCCCTGACACACGGGTCTCGGACACGTGTTCTGGAGAAGCTCCCACTCCATTTGATCTCTAGTGCCCCAAAGAAGTTAAAGCAATCCTTTTACATCATCCTGAGACGCAAAGGTTGAGTCCTCACTGAGTGGTTGCACCTCCCTGCAGCACACGGCTCACAAGGCTGTCCCATGGTGCTGCATTTGCAGGGAATTCCCTTCAGGCCACCTCTCTCTTTTCCTCTACAGATTTTAGGGCTTGTTTTTTAAATTGCTTTTGTGCTTGCTCTAAGGGCCAATCAATAAGATGCTTAAAATCCTGGTACAAGACCCTCTACATTCATGATTTAATGCAGAAAACCAATTCCATTAGTTATCTGTGGAGCAGATGCTGCGACTTAAACACGTATGTGTTTGCAAGCTTGGCCCTTAAGAAGAAAATTACTAAACACCTAAACATATTAATGCATGTGCTTAACAGAAGAATCTCACTTGGCAAACAATTTCCTTAACAAAAAGTTGATAAAAAGGGGAAAAAAGACCCACTGAATTTTTTATTTATATGAAGGTAAAATTTCCGGCAAAGACCTCTTCACTGACACACATTCATGTGTCAGTGTACCCACAGTGTACAACGCCTAGACTGCCTGAAATTATAATTTACCTCTCTATCTGAGGATCTCGAAGCATTTTAATAAATCACTTTTGGGTATACATTGCTATCACTTGTCCAGGGGCCAAATGCAGATGTTAACTGCATGACTGTTAAATGCTGAGTGGATCCTCTGGTCTCTAGAAGACTCCTTGCCTCGTAGGATTTTCCCTGTCAAGTAATACACTTTAAAAAAAAAAAACAAAGCAGCAAAAAACCAACTCTAACCACTAGCTGCACTGTTTAGGGAAAAGAAACCAAACCCAAGACTTTTGCTTTCTAATCCATGGAGTGATGATATTGATCTGTGTAGCCTCTCTGCATAGGATTGCCTGTTCTTCAGATGCTCTCTGTAGTTCTGCAAGGCTTAATTTTTATTCTTGCAAGAATATGCAGAGAGAAGACAAGAAACCCTCTAGAAAATAACCTGCCCACTTGGTTCTTAGTTTATGTGAGGGTACAGATGTGGGGTACTGTAGCTAGAGGCACAGCAGATAACAAGAAATCCATCTCCCTTCATTTCACATCTGCCGAAAGAAACCGAAGACCGGTGGGATGACTTTCACCCCCCATCTGCTCCAGGTAATGCAATAGCCACTTGCAATTTGCCTTCAGGAGGTAGCTCTGCTTTAAACCAAACCCAAAGCCCGACTAACAGATGCAATATGGGAAACGCTCCCAGGGCAGGTCAGGAGCACATTCCAGGAGATTGCTATGGATGATGATAAATACAGTATTTGTGTTCTGCTCAGAACGTACTTTCTGGTGACATGGTACAACATCATTGCCTGCATCTTATGTTGGCCATCCCCTCTGCTCCTGTTTTGCACACACAAACCTCAGGTACAAGTGCAGCCAGCCTCATGCAATTGCATAAACAAGCGTGCCTGCATATGAAACAACGACTAAAGGCAATATTAGCACCTCTTCGTGAATGGCTCCAACACATGAGGGACTGATAAAAGCACAACTTGTCCAAGTCACTAGCTCAGTTCCTGGAAATCTGATGGGCTCAGACCAGCTGAAATACTCATCCTCTAAACCTGCCCTCCCACATGGAAGCTGACCTCCCTCCCATTTAACCCATGTAGGTCTAACTTAGGATACATATGGAAAGATGCTTGTATTGCTGTTACCTGAGGCTTTATCTCCTTTCTTTTTCTAGGGCCCCAATTCAGCAAGCACTGAACAATCCCATTTAAAAATGTTTCAGCCTGAGGATGGTCTGGGATGCTGTGTCTGTCTCCAGGGTCACACAAAGCAGGGCAGGTATGTGGAGAAGGTCCAGTGGGGAAAATGGCAGCTGGAGCTCCAGAAATAATAGCCACCATAGCAGGCTGCACCACAGACTCTCCTTTGACATTGGGCATGGCCCTTCTCATCTCAAAAACTCAGTTCCCCAATTGTAAGATGGAGACAGCAACATTGCCCTAATTCACGTTAAAGGAAGATAAATACAGTAATAAACATGAACTGCCTCAGTTCTGTGGCAACGGGACCCCTCCTGAGTGCAGAAATTTGCCATTTCCTTTAGTTCCCCTGTAGTAAGTCTGCACAATCACATGCTATCCTATTGTGCTACCAGATAATTTTGTAGCAATTTCCTCTCCTAAGACATTTGACTTCACTGTAAGCCAGTTTAATAGCCTATAGATATTAACATGATCCCTTATTTACAATAATGGGACCTTGTAGCTACTGTAGCTCACAGATGCAATTTATTACAGGATGTTACCACAATCTGCAGGCTACCAGAAAACATTATGCCCGGTTGTTACAAATGCCATTTTCCTTGTTGAGATAATAAAATAACCCTTTAAATGATTGGGATTTTTCCTTCTTCTGAATGTCTGTGAAAATTAATCTTACTTTAAAAGCCTCCTTTTCCCTTGTGGTAATGAGAGCCTCCATATATCCTGTTTTTAAAAGCATGCCCTTTAAGAAAACCTATGTCACATTTATAGATTTTGAATCTGTTTGTTCCTGGAGCTTCAGCTGGAGTCAACAGGTGTCTGGGGCACTGGGAAGCAATCTGCAGACAGTCACTGGTTTGCAGGACCAGGCTGTATCTCTCTGTGTAAGAGAAACCCCCATCGCTTTGCCTGCCTTCCAAGCTGCTCATCACCTGACATTAACTTCTCATTTAATTATTCTTGCACTCTTCATGACATTTCAAAACTCAGAACAAACGCCTCCAGAAAGTTTTGGGATTTGGGCGGACAAGGAGGGTTCAGCGTATGGGAGGAGGTAATACCCTTTAACCTAAACTGTTTAAAACAAATCTTCTTTATTAGGCAATAGCATGTTTTTAAAAAAAAAGAGAACCAAACTCATTTGTCAGTCCTGTTGTTCCTGTAATCATCACAGCAATGCAGCTGCTGAAACATTTCCCCATTCTTCTTCCCTTGACACACTGCACAGAAGGTTTAACATGATTTTGGTTTTATATCATCCTGATGCCCACGAATGACCCGGATGCCCTTGTGTTGGACACCGCACAGGCACGTGGTCCTTGTGCAGACATGCAGTGAGAAAT
Source organism: Morus bassanus (assembly GCA_031468815.1). NCBI lineage: Eukaryota > Metazoa > Chordata > Aves > Suliformes > Sulidae > Morus > Morus bassanus. Next base: position 3,869,863 of record CM062581.1, read on the forward strand.
GCTCCTCCATCCTGATGTGCACATGAACTTCAAGCCACCATACACCAGCAGGGCTTAGACTTACCCACCCCTAATCTCAAACCTCTCTGGGTTGTAGCTTATGCTCTGCGCTGTAATTTCGAACTTTTGGAGCAAACTCTGCTCTTGCAGAAGCCCCTTCCAGCCCAGAAACCGAGGGCCTGACTCAGGAAAGAGCTACCTTTGCAGCCCAGCAGGACCAGCCCTGCACTCTCAATTCTTCTTGCATGAAGACGCAGGACAGATTTGGCTTGGCTCTCATTTCTCATTTGATTTGAAACAGCTCTAAATGAGGCCATGAACTTAAGGCATGCAATTTATCTAGGGAAGTCCAGGAGAAGGCTCCCAGGGGTCCTTCGCTCAGTACTGGCTCAAGTAAAGGGAAAGGATGAGCCAAATCCAGACTGCATCCCTGCTTAAGGAGGACAGCAAGCACTCACAATCTTACCCTGCAGCCATCGGTGGCTAAACGAAACCCTGAAGTCTGGCTAGCAACAATTTGAGCTGCTTGAGAGGTGCCAAACAGCTGCAAGGTTGCCTGTCGTTCCCTCAAGCGGCAGGTGGGAAGTCAGCCTGCTACAATCCAGTTTTATCCTTTAAATGCCAAAAACGCAGAGCACATATCCTGCTTCCGCTCAAAGCTTTGCTCTTTTCGCCTTCTCACAGGATGTCCTGCCCCCATTTTTTTTTTTGGCAATGGCACTGTCAAAATATTTACTGGCTAAAATATTTATAATATATAATATACTCTAAAATGCAGCTGCTGTCTCTTCTTTATAGCATTTACCCTTTCTGGAGTAACTGGAGAAGCTCTTTTGAAAGGAATGAGCTGGAGGGAAGAGCGAAAAACACGGGAATATGTGTTACCAAGAGCCTGATCCTGCCCCTCATTCAAGGCCGTTAGCTGTGACCATACCTCATCCTCATAGACCACAAGCTGCGTTTTCCGTAGCTGGATGTAACGATCCTTCCACAATCCCAGGAGCCCCCCACTGCTTTTCTTAATCCAGCCATATTTCTCTGCGGTTGGAGCAGACTTTGGTTTCTCCGAGACGTCCTCCTTTGTATCCTGCAAAGACAGAAGGGAGAAGGAATTACGTCGAAAGCATTTTCCATCCATTTAATGAAGGTCGTCAGCAAGCCTGTCCAAACAAGACCTCAGCACAGACCACACGTGGTCCCCACCATATCACAAGTGAAAAGACTGGCATCTTCCAGAGGAAAACTCAACCAGCTCCCACCCTAGAGGTGCCACAGGACTGGGGAACAGGCATGGACCCTGGGCACCCCTGGGGACGCTGTTGGGATGGCAGCAAGTCCACCTTGTTCCACTGCTTCCCCTGTGTCTCTGGCCCCCTCTCCGTGGAGGTACTCCCTGCTCTCTGTGCACCAAGTGCTACTTGAAAATGAGCACACTCCTCTCTGCTTTGCTCCTCCAGCTCTCTAATAAACCCCAGCAGGACTGATCCTGCTGGCATCAGTAGCAACGCTCATATTTTAGCCCAGAGCCACTTCTGCAAGCTTCTCCTCTAGGTCTCTACGTTTGGTCATCGCCCCCAAACCAACTGCCGTGGGCAAACCCATGGCACAAGGGCCAGGACTTCATCACATCTGCACTAAAATGTTCCCAGTAGGCTCCTGCATGGTTTGTAGGCAGAGGGAAGGACCGGCAGAAAAGGCAGCACCAAGAGTGGTGGGGTTTTTTTTGTCCTGCCTTTAGCTCCTTGCTGTTTGTCACAGCCTGCTCTCACCTGCCCACAGCAGCAGCACGGGGAGCCGCAGCATCCTGCACTAGGAGACTGCTGGCTTTCCAGGCCTGGTAAAAACTAGGAGATGCATAACTTCCCTGCTTTGAAAAAAACATCAGAAATATCCAATATCAATATTCTCGTCAAATGGAGACAGGAAACCTAAGACGGGGAGCGGGGGCAGCCAGGCTTATTAGCTGATGGCCTTCACCAGCTGACTTGGTTAACGATGAGAGTTTTCCTCCTCTCCAGCACACTGAAGAGCCTTTGCAAAGGCAGGATCCCTGTTTGCCTCCCTCAGAGCACCTCGCTGCTCCCAACACCCTGTGGACCTCTCAATAAGCCTCTTTCCCCAGAGCAAAGCAAGGGGAATCCCTCACTGAGCCAAATCCCCTCACACAAACACCTCACCATCCTTGTGACTTGTAAGGAGAGGCCAAGCCCAAATCCTCCAGCGTCCTCCCAGGAACCCCACTGTCCCCCCAGACTCGGTTTCCTCCACGTCCCTGTCTGTATGTAGTAGCAGCAATCCTGCTGCAGAAAGGCAGCATATTTGCACAAACCAAGGATGCACGATGAAGGCAGAGCCCCAACCGTCCCCAAACATTCCTTGCTAGCTGCTGAATGAAACTTTTTCTTGTAGGAAAAAAACCCCAAACAAAACAAACCGGAGAGGCCGGAGCTCAGACATCATGTTTTATAACATGAGGAAATCCCATGTGCATGGAAAGGAGTCAGAGCTGGACACTCCCGTGGCCAGAAGAGAATGAGAACAGAGCAAGTGAGTACAGACAAGCTCCAAAAGTTCAGAGGAGAGCCTTGCTAATAAATCTGTTTTCATGCACCAGACTCCCAACGAACACGCCCTTGGACAGCAGCCGCCATCAGAGTGAGCTGTTACTCTAAAGAGGGAACTCACACCCATAAAAAGAGGAAAAACAGATTAAATACCCCATGCACCCACATTTATCCTGATCCCCGCTAAGGTCGGGAAGAGGCTTGGCTTTGCAGGTAGGCTCAGGTGCAGACCAAGCACAAGAAACTCAAATAAACCATGTATCACCTAAAAGAAAATCAGGCGGAAATCTGTAAAATCCTTGGCGCCCTTTGTAGAAGTTATTTCAATTGTACCGAGCTGTGTTTGAAACGGCCACAGTACAGGATGACAGAGCATGAAATAGTTTTCTGGGAAACGAGGGGTACTGCATGTTTTTTTTTAAACTTGACTTTTTAGGTTGCCAGGAAGTTGTATTCAGTTGTGATCTGCGACTTCAGCAAACATCAACTGCTGCACAAATATAGACCTGCTGGTTTCCTGATCGAGCACCCTTTTGATGTCATTTTTAGATAATTGGGCATGGACTTTAACCTCCCTCGTAGCAGTTTTGCATGGATGTAGCTGTATGAAGAGTTTATTTGAGTGACTCCAGACCGACAGCTGCCAAAATGTTTTTACTCCTTAAGTTTGTTTTGCTTTACAGATGAATTTTTCCTGCTCTTTTTCCCCACCTGGCAGAAAGGCTATCTGAAATCACATGGCAAATATGTCCATCCGTGGCCTCTCCTGGTGCCCTGCAGAGTGAAAACTACCCTGTCTCCTCTGGTTTTAAAATAAAAGTACTCCCTGTGAAGACACAGGACTTAATGTCTACCTCTGAAAAAACAACCTGCCCCAGTAACCTTTTTTGTTGGAGTTCAGGCTCATGCCTGCACTTCTGCTCAAGGCAGAGCTGCAAAGCTAGGGCAGAGCTCGTCCAGCAGCCTTCGAGAGGCTGCCTGCTCCCCGCAGGCTGGCCAGCTCTCTCCAGCCTCCCAGGGATGGTTCCTCCTTTCCATGGCACTGCAGGGTGGCCTTGCAGCTCACCCTCTCCCCAGGCTACTCGAGAGCTCTGGTAGGAGCCACCCGCCTGGAAGGAGCCATGCGTGGGGTTCCCTCCACACCAGGCAGGACTTCCCAGCTGTGCCGGCATCCAGGAGCATCCGCAGAGAGGATCTGTGACTCTGAGCCCTGCCTGCCCCAGCTGAGCATCCGAGGAGAGGGAAGGCGAGATGAGATGGAGAGTGCTGGTCTCAGCAGATGACAGCAGCCACGAGCAAAGAGCTCTGCCCGCCACGCTGCGCAGGAGTCACCTGAGCCTGAGCTGCCTGGTGCCTCCTCCACTCCCCACTACAAGATAGATGTGACGGGTGCGATCCTGGGCTCTGTGGCTGCCGGGGGCTGCTGAGCTGCACACAGGCAGCACGTTGCAAGATGGGGGTGCAGTTGCTGTAATCCCTTGCCTGCAGGTTAAGGGCATAAAAAAACAGATGATGCAACTTGACCGTTCATTCCTGCAAAAGCAAGAAGAGTCTCGGAGATGGTGTGTGTCATTTTAGCGGATTAGTTTTATGCCACCCCTGCCTCGAATCAGCGAAGGGAGGTTGGCCAGGGAAGGGCACCGAGAGCAGGGCTTTGTGTCCATCCTGCGTTCTCTGCCTGTGATTCCACTATTAAAACTGGAGCACAGCACAAAGAGGTGAGTTGCTGTTGTTAACTCAGCTATATGTGGGTATTCCTTCTGCAAGAAATACTAAGATATCCTTCCCGGGATGTTCTTGGGCTGGATTCACTCCTGATGCTGGTGTAAATCCATGAGAAGAAATCTCCTGACATCAGCCAAGCGAGCCAGTGTGAATGAAGGAAGAACTGAGTTATCCCAATGCTGGCTCATGCCAAAGGCATCACTCCCAAAACCAACCCATACGAGTCATTTTTGCAATTTACATCACAGTGGTGTTAGAAATGAAACATGAGTTTCACTCCTCCAGCCTGGTTTAAACTCATGTTTTGCAGCTCAGCAGAGATGCCAAATTAGGGGGACAGGACAGCTTTTTATTTAACAGTTAGGTGGTTATTTCTCCCCTCCCCACCCCTGTATTTTAAGGGCCCACAAACCCACACACTTTTCACGTCTTTAACTAAAAAAACCCCAACAGCTGAATCGCGATGGTGCTTTTACAAGTTACATATAGTGCACAGAAGTGTCTTACCCAGTTTCAGTAATTTCATTTAAAGCAAGCAACTCATTCATCGCACACTCCTCTCTACCAAGGCACCGATGAACACCTCCCAGGAGGCAACCTGCATCTCCAGACCTCCACTCTTTTTCTCCCTTTCCACATTATCTTCCAAGCCCAGCTGTTAGCGCTTCCACTTCTCCCTGACCCGCAGGAGCAAAACCATCTCACTGGAAATAAACTGCTCAGATCCACGTGAAACTTGGGAAACTGCATCTGACGCCCCCTCCTGAAAGCAATCACCGGAGGACTCATTTATCGTTAACGAAGAGCGTCCGGTCAGTCCGTCGGTTCTGGGAAGGCAGTGGGGCAGCCGGAGCCCTGCCAGCCCTCCTCGCTCCCAAACCCCAGAGGTCATCACGAAGCCCCTTTGGCCAGCAGGCGCCTGGTGAGCACGGACACCAGCTGGAAGCAGTTTCTCTGCTGTGGATTAATTTCATGGATGCTGGCGGATAACAATTCTCAGTGGCTACCAACTTGGACTGCTTTGCCGTTTCCCCGCTGTCTTAAAAAAAGCTTTCATTCTTGCCACAAAATGTTGGGTGCTGAAATAAGGGGCCAGGGGGGCAGGTAAGGGAGGGGAGAGGCAAGCCACAGCTACCGGCAAAGCATGTACTAGAGCCTGAAGTCCTGCAGCAGTCCATCCTACTGAGAGCTTTCTTTGTGCACGAGCAACAAAACCTCATTTAAGGAAAGGAAGCAGGAATAATTGGGTGGCTGGATGAGGGGAGAAAACGACCTGTTTAACTTGCTAACAAATTCGTGGCATCTCAGTCAATCTGCATGGGGATGGATTATTGGGGTGTGATCCCATGGACATGGAAACCTACACGTGCAGGAGAAGCACCGCTGCCTTACTCCGAGTTAAACCCATCCCAGGCAGAGATGGAGCAGGAAGACAGACTTGGGGAAGGCTGCTAGGTATGTGGACATGGCCAAGCCTGCGGTCTGACCGAGGCCCAGCTCCAGTACGGAAGTACAACACCCCAGCAAGAGTCAGCACAAGGTGGCCTGAGCAAGCGTGGCATTTGAACAAGCCCGAGTCTGCCAGCACTCGTCCTCCAGCAGCGCCAACGTTTGCCCGTCAGCCTCACCCGGCCGGTTAGAAAGTTTAAAACCCAAAGAGCTCTCGGGATGCTCCATCCCGGCAGCTTCAACACACCCGGGCGAGCACAGAAGGCAAAGGAGGATACTTGGGCAAAGGGACCCCCATCCTCTGGGGGCTCCATTTCTGCCCCCACCACCTCCCGCTGCCGGACCCGGGCGAAGCGAGGCCGGGGACGTCCCAGCACCGGCGGAGACCCCAAAAAAGCCCAAAGTTGTCGGTGCGGTCCTCCGCCCCTCTCCCGGCTGGCAGCGAGGGGGTCCTATCCCGTCCCGGGGGTCCCGGCCAGCCCCGTCCCGGGGGTCCCGGCCAGCCCCGTCCCATCCCGGGGGTCCCCTCCCTGTCCCGTCCGGTCCGGTCCCGATCGGACTCACTTGCTCCATGGCGGGCCGGGGCCGGTCGCTCCTCGCCGCCCGCTCAGGGGCTCCGCCGCCACCGCCCCGCTACACCGCTCGGCTCCGGGCGGGTGGGCATGCCGAGCCGAGCCGAGCCGAGCCGAGCCGAGCCGAGCCGAGCCGAGCCGCGCCGAGCCGGGCCGAGCTGAGCCGGGCCGGGCCCCGCGGCTCTCGCCTCCGCACCAACTTCTCGGGGAGCAGAAGCGGCAGCAGCGGCCGCAGCAAACAGCAACGCCGGGTTTCCGGCGGCTCCGGCGCTGCGAGCGAGGAGGCGGGGATGCTCCCGCCGCCGGCCCCGGCCCCGCCTGGCCCGGCCCCCCCAGCCTGGCCCGGCCCCGGCCCCGGCCCCGGCCCCCCCCGCCGCGGGCGTGGGGCTGGGACCCCCCGGGACGGGCTGGGTCTGGGGGAAAGAGGGGTGGGACTAAGCCCGGGGGAGGGGACCCGTGGGATGAGCTGTGGCTGCAGGGTGGGACATGGACCGTGGGGTGGGACAGGGTCCCTGGGGCGAGACAAGGAGCTCGGGTGGGAGAGGTCCCCTGAGTCAGGGCAGGGTCCCCAAGGTCAAATAGGGTCCCCAGGGATCAGGCCAGACCCCCGCGCTCGGACGGTGTCCCTGGGATCGGAGGGTCCCCAAGGTCAGGCAAGGGTCCAGGGTCCTGGGGCACAGGGTGGGACAGTGTCCCTGGGGCTGGGGCCAGGCAGGGTCCCAGGAGCAGCAGGACAGGGCACAGGGTGCGGAGAGGCGAGGGATGCCCTCATGGGTACCATCATGGCACTCTGGGCATCGTGAAGCCCGGTGGAGCAATGCTCAGAGCTCAGGTCCACGTGGCGTCGTGGCTCCCTCGGCCGCAGCGGTGGCTCCTGGCAGTGGGGTGGTCTCAGGAAAGCAGGTTTCGGCAGAGGGGTGATGCGGTTCCTTCGCCCAAGGGAAACAGCTGGGGAATGGTCTTTGGTGGCAGAACTGGTTAACACAACGAGTCACGCTTGGAGCTATTGTTCTCCACTGGTATTCAGCTTTGCAGACTTCTGCTTCTATTTCAAGCCTGCTGGAGGGCTCATGTACCCAACAGCCTGCCTGTTTTTTCTTCTAATTATTTCAGTCAGTCTAAAAAAAGATATTACCTCCTTCTGCAAACCTTGCCTCCATTGTTCTCAGCAGAGAAGATAATAAGCAAAGGAGAAGAAAAGTCTCTGGCACCCGTTACCTCCAGGTTAAATGCTCTTCCGCATAGGTATGGCAAGTGCTGGGAGGAAAAACAGAAGACAGCTTCTGCTAACCAGAGGTGGAAGATATACCGGAGCATCCATCAGGGCTGGCTGCCCCCATCCTGCAGGGCCAGGGGTTAATGGAGGAGCTGGGAATCACCCTGGGACACACCAGGGTTTGAAATGAGAAATCCTGGTGCTGTCAAGGCGCGTTGACAGGGAAATGATTGCCATGTCAGCAGAAAGACATCCCGCACAGGGAGGGGGAGGAAGCCACTAATAGATGTGCTGTGATGAATCTGGGTTTTGACAAGAGGCCGAGGAGCTGAATGCAGTCAGAGAAGCAAAGGGAAGACAAACAGGGTCTAACTGGCCGTCACTGCTGTGAGTGGGGAGAGAGGACAGCACAGGGGGGACATGTGTCCACCGCCGTGCTCAGGGCATTGCCCAGGCACCGCACTCACCCTTCTCCTCTCATCCCCAGGGTTTTGGGGCAGAACCCCCTCTTTGTTCCACTTGCACAAGGCTGCAAGAGCAGCAGCTCTGCTGAGCCAGGACCAGAGCTCCTAAGAGCAACAACACACAAATAATTATTAGTGATAATTAGCAAAAACACACTGATGGCATCTCGTTCATATCAGCTTAGCTCTGGGTTTGGCAAAGGCTCCGGTCTTGCCGAGACGATCTTGTTGTGTAAACACCTTCTGTGGCCTCCCCTGCTCCTCCTCCACGGCTGAGAGCCAAATTGGGCAAAGAAAATGCTGTTATGAGCACTAGCAATGGTAGAGAGGGGCCTGGCCAGTGGCCGGAGGGGTTGTGAGCATCATTCAGATTTCTCCTTTACCTGGCACAAGAGGCACCTCTGAAAGATTTGACCAGAAAATGGTGACTGGCCGTCATCATTCAGAGCTGTCACCAAGCTGAGGTTACCTCTCTGCTGCCTAACACCAGGTGCAAGCTGGTTTAAAAATGTATTTTCTTTGTTTAATTTTCTGAGCATCATAATGGGGCTTTGGATGGGGAGTGGGAGCATCCCAGCTCAGCCACAGGCTTCTCCAGTGGGTGCGTGAGAGCAAGGCAAGGTGCAGTGGTGCCGAGCTCAGCTGCGGGACAGTGCCAGCCATCATGAAATGAATTATTGAAAAAGGTGATATTTTAGCCAGGCTTTTAAAATGACAAAAAAAAGAAAAAAAACCAAAAACAAACCCAAAAACAAAACCAAAAGCCAAACCAAAGTACCAGAAATGTTGTTCAGTATTTTCTGTTTTCCCAGCAGGGCTGGGAGGGTGAGGGGAAACCTCGGGCTTTACAGATAGGGTGTGGGCTCTGGTTCCAACTCTCCTGGAAAATTTTAATCGGTGAAAAAGTGAAGAATATTTTTAGCATGCCGTCAATGTGCATGTGAGGACGTGTGTGCTGTAAGAGCATGCGATGCGGAGGCTGCATCCTTGTGATTTATTGGCTGCCTTCATCCTTGCAGGCAGACCTGGAGAGAGCCACCGCGACCCTGCCGGCAGGAGCGCAGGAGCAGCTGCTGCGGGGGGACCTTCGTCTGCAAGAGGAATTAGGGGAGGATGCTCATTGCATGAGAACATGGAGGCTGGTCCAAAAATGCTGTGGGGAGAGGCGTCGGGCATGCGTCTGCAGCGGGGTCAGGCTGCCCCTTCAGGGTGGGACGCGCTGCCAGACCGTTGTCTTCTTCATCGATAAGAGGTAGCACAATGCTGCTCCGGCAAAGTGAAACGGAGCCACGAGTGACACCGAGGAGGTTGGGCCGGTGAGTCACAAAACTGAGGAAGCTCGTCTGCAAGGGGACCTGTGAGTCTTCCTGCTCTGCGCTTCTGTGGCTGCATTTGGGGTCTTGTAAAACTCAGGGAGCAGGAAGCAGAGGAGGACGGCAGTGCCAGCAAGCCGGGTGTCAGGAGCTCTGGCCGCGGAGCCACAGCTGTCTCAAGGCAGCTCAGGATTGAGTTGGGACCGGGATGGGTGGGGAGTCCCCCCTGCCCTCCCAAACGTGGGCAAACATGTCTCTCCAGCCACAGGCACCATGTGAGAGAGCTGTGGTCACCATCATGTCTACCTGCCATCCTTTCCCTGCTCCCGGCAGGGAGCTCCAGCTCCTGCATCCAGGCCGAGGTACCTTGTCACCAGGGTCAGCCACACCACCTGCTCCCGCCTTGGTTTCCCTCTGCCTCAAGTGGCAATAACCCATCTCCAGGGCGCCGTGAAGCCTAGTTCATTAGCGCCTGGCTTCATTAAGTGCTTTGAGCAGGGCTGGAAAAGCAGAGGCTCATTATCGCAATTGGCCTGTTATCTGCTCGGCAGTGGGGAGGAGGAGGTGAACATGCTGGTGAGGCTGGGAGCCAGTGCTGGGCTCGGGCTGGCTGTGGGGCTCCTGCCCTCAGCTGGAGGAGAAATCCTCAGCTCCTTCACATGCATGGCATTAAGTTAATGCATGCATGAAATTAATGTGAGTGTTCTTAATTTAATCTATTCAACTGGGGCTAAAATAAAGAGACCATGAGAAAGCGCTGGGTCTGAAAGGATGCTCAAGGGTAGGGCTGAATTCAGGCTCTTGATGCCAAGTAGAGCCCATGGCACCTTCCCCTCACCACGTGTTTGTGGGGATAAACCGCTTCTCAGGTGGAGTACAATCCTCTAAACTACCTGTGCTAGACAAGAAATTTGCAGGTGGCCCAATACTCAGATGATGCACGGGGAATTAGCAGCAGTAAAGGCTGGAGGAGATGTGAGACCACAGACATGGGGCTAGTGTGGAAGAAGGGTTCTCCTCACCTCCCCACCTGCTTTCTGGGCTTAAATCTTATGGACAAACCATGTGAAAGGATGATGCTTCCAGCCATGCTCCCTGCCAGAGTTAGCACACCTGGTTTGGGGTTCGGCCAGTAGCTCCTGACCTGCCGAGGTCCTGGTTTTACCTGTTTTCCTCCTGGCTGATAAGAGTCTGAGCTTCTGCCCAAATCAAACGTGGGCTTTCCTGCCACTTGTGCTCTGTATTTTAGTTATATGCTTGAAAGAAAAGACCCAGCTATCTGCCAAAGCCATCAGCCTGTGAGTGCTTGCAAGAACTCATATGCTCTTCTTGCTGATCTTGCTGATTTTGTAAGGAAAAGCAGTCCTTGCTGCAGAGGACATCTGGATGTACCACCACAGGCCAGCAACCGCAGCCTGGGCTCACAGGAGGGACAAAGCAAATCCAAAACTGTGGGTGAGGAGATCACTTGCTGGGGCAAAATGGGGGAGATGGATGGTTTAAATTATCTTAAAACCAGCAGTGAGTTGAAGGATCATGGCCAAGCCCTGTGGCATGACGGCTAGTGGGCAATGAGCAATGCTGCTTTGTGCTTTCTTCTTGATTTCTGTTTTAACTCGCCGTTAGCAGTAAGCCCTGCTGAAAGGCAGTGGGTGCGGGCTGGAAGAGGTGCCCGATGATGCTGGAACGTTGCTGCTGGTGTCCAGGTGATGGCCGCATCCATGCATGGGCAGGACGGGTGGGACGGGGTGAAGCACCTGGTGGGTGAGGCCTCAGGGTGGCTCTCCTGCTCCATTGCTGCTCGGGGTGAAGGGGAGCAGCGTGGGGCTAGAATAGGAGATGGCCTGGACAGGCTATCCCAATCCATGCTGCTTTTAATCCCCAGGTCTGTCAAAGCCAGGGATGTGCCCCACATCCTGCAGGCTAAACCCAATCCCTGGGTTAATGGGCTCAGAGCAGCTTCCCACGTCCCTCACCGCATCACCCCATGCCTGGGGCAGCTGCCTCTGGGCTTTCCCAACAGCTCTGCGCCATTCCTGGCATTCACCGGTGTCTCCAGCAGTGACAAAATATGCCAAAAATAACCCCCGCTCTCTGCTACTGTGGCAGGAAGGTGGGATATAAACACTGACTGTTTGTTAGTGTTAGTGCTTGCCGGGCTTTCAAGCTGGACTGAGTTTGGGAAGGATCGCTTCCTGCACCCCGGCCCTGATATCCTGCTGGCTCCCTGCTCCGTCTAAGTGGGGGAGTTCCCCAAACCACCTCTGCCCTGCACACACCGCTACGAGACGGGAAGGCTGCAGCCCCGGAGGTGCTGGAGGGATTTTTCTGGGTGAGTTTAAGGTAAAGGAGCATCTCTGGGTGCATCTCAGCCACCAGCTTTCCTCTGTGCATTAAGGCATGCAGCCCGCGGGATCCTCCTGGAGCTGCGGGGAGATATATATATATATAATATATATATATATGTAATAATACCCTCAGAACCTGATTTTGTTTGCTATGGCAAGAAACAAACCCTCAGATAGGTGTAATTAGCACTGGCGGCACTGATGACCTCAAGTAAAGTGATGCTGCCGGGCATGCTCTTGCTCTCGGGGCCATCCCCGGCCATCCCAACTCTGCCATCCCTACGTGCCACCCTGCTCCATTCCCAGGGCCAAATCCTGCTCCCAGTTGTGCCCAGCACCACCTCTGAGGCTGGCTGTGCATGCTGGCAGGGGAACAACTGGGGACATGCCGACCGTTCCTGAGCGTGCAGCGACCCATGGGTTTTGGGGACCAATCGCTTGCACAGCGAATGACCATGGAGTTTGTCTAAAACGATGTTCTCTGTCATTTGGACAAGCGCGTGGGGAATGCAAGGAAGCAGCAGGAGGGGTTAAATCAATAGTTATGTTTAAATCAATATTCTGATTTATGCTCCTGTCCTAGCAATGCCGCCTTCCTTTGCCCCCTGGTTTGAGGGCATGGACCCCAGTGGCAGAATCTGAGCCACCATTTCTGTTGTGAACGTGGATTTTGACAGATGTGCTGCAGGATTTGGGCTATTTTTTCTGAGAAAAAAAAAAAGCCAAAATGAAGCAACAACCTGAACATGGCTGTGGTCTGTGCACCGAGCAAGCTAGTGAGACCAGCTCCCCGAAACTGGGTGTAAAAAGGAGCCTCAGCAGTTGCTCCTCACTGCTCACCTTATTTTGGGGTCGCAGGATGCTCTTTCCTGGCCTCCTCTCTCGCTCCTGCCTTTCCCAGCACCGCTTGGGCCCGAGGCTTAATCCTGGCTTGTTAGTTCCCAGCCTTGGTCATTTGGGTGCCACCTGGATCCTGTGCTAGGATCTTTGGCTCTGACATGCAAGATGTGCTCCTGCCATGCCACGGGGTGGACAGTAGCCCCAGGCCACCTCCCTGCCTTATCCCTTCTGCAGGGTCCTCTTCCATCCCTGGTCCCTGCCTTCATCCCTGGTTCCTCCTCCTTGCCCTCAACCCACATTGGTCCTACCAGCTCCTCATGTCCAGGCAGGAGTCTCCAGCTGAACCACCACCTTCCCACCAGCTGCCGTGGGGGTCCTGGTGCTTTGCCCTGTGCCCAGAGGAAAGCCTGATGGCTAAAACAGGCTGACCTCCCACCACCACTTTTTTGGGGGTTTCCAAAATCATGTTTCCTGGTGACCTGACTGTGCGCTTCTAAAATCTCACCCTGCTTGAATGGAGGCTGGTGGGTGGTGGAGCACATCAAGGTCCCTGGGGTGGCAGAGTGGCTTCAGCCGAGCAGCATCAGCTGCTGAATCCAGCCCTGCCTGGTGCTTTCAGCAGGTTTTGAGCTCCACGGGGCTGGGGCTGCTCGGCCTGGCCAGCTCTGCGTGGTTGCAGCTGCTGGTACTGTATTTTCTTAGATCCTCATCTAAGGAAAGGAAAATCCCCTCTCCTGATGCGTGCTGTTGAGGTGTGCGAGACCAAGGCCGGGCGAGAAGCTGCGCACTGGTATCTCGAGGGGGGAAACACCAGGAAAGGGGAAGAGTTATTTAAGCTGAAAGACAATGTTGGCACCAGAACAAAGGAGACTAAAAGTGGACAGGAATAAATGGAGACTGGAAATTAGGAGGGCTCTTATCCTCCACAGGTGCTGCCATGGCTTCCTGGGAGGCGTAGTGGGGATGGGAAAGGGTGAGGTTTGGGGAGTTTGATCCCAGGTGCTGGGATGGACCAAGCTCACTGACCTGATGGGTCTGTGTCTCCTCCCTGGGGACATCGAGGCACAGGAGGGAGCTGGTGCCTCTGAGCCCTCTGCAGCAGGGTGGGGAGGGAGCAGGGCTGCTGCCCCAGGGCTGGAGAGATGCTTTCAGCAACTAATGTGAGGTTTCAGGGCTGAAGCTGGACTCCTGAGTCCAACCCCAGCTCAGTCTAAGGCTCACCCCACAACTTCGGGGGATCGACCCACAAAGTGGGCAACTCTCCATCCCTGCAGCCCTCTGGCCTCTCTTATTCCTTCCCCAGGGGACTTGATACAACCAATAACGGCCAAGAAACCTGCTCATCTCCAAAACATCCCTGCCATGGAGGGATGTGGTGCTCCCAGCATGTGCCCAGCCGCAGTTTCCTGGTGTACTCTTGCAGTTCACCCCTGTGCGTGGGCTTTAGAACTGTCAAATGTATAGAAATGCTCTTCTTGTGTAAATTTATGTTTGAGGTTGTTCTCACATAGGATAGATTTTGGGGTCGCTTGAAAGGCATGTGGTCAAGCAGGGTGACCCCCACCTTGTCGGACTTGATGATCCTAGAGGTCTTTTCCAACCTTAATGATTCTATGATTCTGTGATTGTGATGCTCCATGTGGAGTCAGCCAAGGCCAACAATGCAAAAATCCTGCGTGCTGGAAGCGAAATACAGAGGCCCCTCCACTGATACCATCCAAATGCAGTTGTTTAAGTTACTGCGTGTCATGAAAAATCCCCAAGGGACCTCTCTGTGGCAAAAAGCGTTTTCACACAAGCCACTCGAAGCCTTAATGGCCTCCGGCCACGAGCATCACCTGTGCTGCCTTCAGTGCCCTCACAAAAATACCAAAGGAAGTAAACGTTTCAATTTTGAAATGCAAATAGTTTGTGGTCATTGCATTTTGTTTCTCATTCTATGGTTATACACAATCTGAGCCGCAGCATCCCAGCTCTCGCTTTTGGATGCTTAATTTTAGCTGGACCACTAAGTCAGTGTGTCAGCTCCAAGGTGGGAGCAGGCTCAGGCAGCGATGCCCCATGTCCAAGAAATTTGCAGTAATAAATCAGGGATGCATTTGACATGCAGCTCAAATGCAGCAGCAGATCCAGGGCAATGCTCCGGCTTCCCCAAGGCAGCTCGAGGAATGTTGGCCGCTGCCCAGTTGATGGTGATGATGCTGGTGCATGGATTTAGCTGGAAATTGATGCTGGCACATGAATTTGGCAGAGATGCAGTTGGTTATATGTGGCTGGATTTGCAGGGAGCGTCGGGGGAAGCTCGTTTGGATCAGGTTTGGTTTGTCTTGTAGCCAAGTGCATGGGATGGCCTGGAAAGGTCATGCGCTGTGGGGTGAAAAAAGGGATTTGTCATTTAGTGGCTCATCTGGAAAATATAAGGGGGAGGGAAGGGGGAAAAAAATCAATTCAGATTAAACCAAAATGGCCTGACTTAAAAAAAAAAATCCCCCAAACATTCTGGTTTTAGATCACCCCAGAATAGTCAATTTAATAAGAAATGCAAAAATTGTGTTTGCAGATCATTTAGCCCCTTTCTAAAACTTAAAAAAAAAAAAAAAAAGCCATTTCCAAACAGAGAGTAAAGCCCCACAGTTCCTGAAAAAGCTTCAAGATCAGAGGTTGGGTATTTCTGAGGCGCTTCGTTTTGGGAACCCCAGAAGAAATGTTTTGACATTTCCAAGCCAACTTCTTTTTTAACCCCCAATTATTTTCCAAATTTGCCTGAAATCAGTAAAGAGTCCATACCTTGTTGGAGCTGCCTCCAGGTTTCCCTGAGGATGCTGATGGCCAAGAGCATCCTCGGTCCCTGCTGCCAGTGCTTGGGTCCCTGCAGAAGAAGGCTGGGAAATCCTCTGGCTCCTGCACCCAGGCTTTGGAGTGATGCTCTCCCTGAAGATGCCTCGTGCAGAGGCAGCAGATGTGAGCTGAGCCTTGGCGTGAGCAGGGAGGTGGTGAGATTTCTGGCTGTGCTCTGGTTTTGGTAGAGATTCAGGAGGTAGGATTGAATCAAGAGGATTCTGGAGGGATTTACAGTGAGTGTTGGGAATTAAACTTTTTCACGTGAAGGTCTTATCTTGTTGGCCTGTCGGGTCCAAGACAAGTTTTGGAGGTATTGACCGTGGCTGAGCAGCCAAGGCAAAGCGAGGAGTGCAAAATGCTCTCCTGCGATGGGGTTTTCCTCCTGCCACGTGTTCATCCAGCCTTAACCCCATGTCGAGGCAGCACTGGGACCGCGAGCCCTTTGCATCCCTCTCCCCGTGCTGCCGCCACCTCCCAGCCTTTCCAGTGAGGCCAGGAGCTTTGCGGCCGGCTGCCCAGCTTGCAGCCATGCTGGTGTCTCACTGTAGTGAGAATCCAGCACAGACACATGGATGAAACAAGCTGTAGATGCAGGAAAAGGTCTGGCTGAGAAGTATGAGAAGTACTCATGGGAAATGTTTCCCTTCTGAAACTGCAAAATGTAATTAATGCCGGTAATAAACATGGAAACTCATTAGCTCTGCGGCTGGGCTGGGCTCTCCCCAGCTAACAGCAGCCTCAGTGCTGCAGTCTCTTCTGAATGAGGGCCAGCAGGGTGGGACAAGCCCATTCCCTGCCTTCATCCTTTGGTTGTGATGATGAGGAGGGCGGCATGGCAGGCAGGATCTCCTTGAGGGGTCCCAATACCATCAAATATAAAACAAATCCCCTACACCTCTCACTGGGGAAGTGCCTTGGCCCCAGGAGATACTGCTGAGGCGACACCAAAGGGCCCACATCTGCCCCAGTCAGTCCCAGAATAGCCACCAAGCCCACGGTGCGGGGAGCTGAAGACCAGGACCCTCGGGCAGGATCAGGTCCATGGGAGCCATCAGCTGGCTCCAGCCATTTTTCAGGGAAAAGACTGCAATGTGCTCACATGCAACTGCTCCGGGCTGTGAACTTTGCAAATTCATTTCTGCTCTATGTGGAAAGGTGCTATCTATTTTATTTTTTCTCCCTTTTCAGGTGATATATGGGCATTTGCATCCCCTGGAGGTACAGGCTCAGGGACACTGGCTTGGGAAGTCAAGTGACATTTGCCAATGCCTTTCTGCAGCCTGGACAAGGCTCTCACTGTCCAGAAAAAAAGAAAATTTTCCTTTTTTTATTGCATTTCTCCCTGGGATCCCTTTGGGTGTGTGAATCCCTCCCAGTGCTGTTTGGGGCTGATCTCTGCGTGGCACCAACAGACCCAGAATGAGGGCAGCATCTCCCTCCAGCGAGGCTCTTTGGGAGGGAAAACGGTCCCATTCAGCAGGACGAAACACCAACATTTCAAATACTTTTTGCACCCCCCCCAGCTGCTTGTAGGACCTGGGTGCTGCAGCATCCAGCGATACTCGGGCTGAGCCAAACCTAGTCCCGGTGCTCGCCCAGCACTATTCCCTGGCAGGCGTGTGCCAGGGGAAGCATTTTTGTGCAAGGGCAGGTCAGGGTGGTCAGCGCAACCCCGTGGGGATGTGCTTGTGCACTGCCTTGGCTGCACTGGCTGGAGCGGGAGCAGACAGGGCAGTTCTGTCCCGGCTTGGGACATTTATGAGCCTGAGAGTGGCAAAGAGAGGAGGTCAGACTTTCTGACAGCCGCAGCCTTTACAATAACACCCATCTTACCTGCCTGACAGTGCTGTCTCCAGCATCCTTGCCATGCTGCTGCCCACATCCCTGCCATGCTGCCTCCAGCATCCCTGCCACGCTGCTGTCCACATCCCTGTGATGCTGCCTCCAGCATCCCTGCATGATGCCTCCAGCATCCCTGCCACACTGCTGCCCGCATCCCTGCCACGCTGCTGCCCACATCTCTGCCATGCTGCCTCCAGCATCCCTGCCACGCTACTGCCCACATCCCTGCCATGCTGCCTCCAGCACCCCTGCCACAATGCCTCCAGGATCCCTGCCATGCTGCTGCCCACATCCCTGCCACGCTGCTTCCAGCATCCCTGCCACAATGCCTCCAGGATCCCTGCCATGCTGCTGCCCACATCCCTGCCACGCTGCTTCCAGCATCCCTGCCATGCTGCTGCCCACATCCCTGCCACACTGCCTCCAGCATCCCTGCCATGCTGCTGCCCACATCCCTGCCACGCTGCTTCCAGCATCCCTGCCATGCTGCTGCCCACATCCCTGCCACGCTGCTTCCAGCATCCCTTCCATGCTGCGCACATCCCTGCCATGCTGCTGCCCACATCCCTGCCACACTGCGTCCAGCATCCCTGCCATGCCGCTGTCCACATCCCTGCCATGCTGCTGCCTGCATCCCTGCCATGCTGCCTCCAGCATCCCTGCCACGCTGCTGCCCACATCCCTGCCATGCTGCATCCAGGATTCCTGCCACGCTGCTGCCCACATCCCTGCCATGCTGCCTCCAGCATCTCTGCCGTGCTGCCTCCAGCATCCCTGCCACACTGCCTCCAGCATCCCTGCCACACTGCCTCCAGCATCCCTGCCACGCTGCTGTCCACATCCCTGCCATGCTGCTGCCCGCATCCCTGCCACGCTACCTCCAGCATTCCTGCCACGCCATCACCTGCATCCTGCACCTCATCTCTCCCTGGCAGCCTTTCCCTTCGGTCCCTTTCAGCCCAGCTCATCAGTCTTCTGCAGCCCTGACACCCCGCTGCTCCCCGGGGGGAGCCCTGGCTGCAGCTCACGCCTTGGCCTTCCTCCAGGCCTTCTTCCCCGGCACAGCCGGGTGCAGGGCGCAGCAGCTCGGCTGTGTAATGCCATCTCCACCTAGTGCCGGCCCGGCGCACAGGCTGCCTCGGCGGGTGTTGGGGTGCAGGCAGGGCTCATCAGGGTGCTGTGGCACCTCCTCGATGTCCCCGGACACGCGTGGCATGGCCCTTTGGGGGGATTTTCCTGCCCTGGTCTCAAGGGATGCTGCAGGGTAAATGAACGGCGGGGAGGAAACATGCTTATGTAGCCCCTGCACCACTCCAGAGGACGGACACGGGCAGGGACCACCATGGAGCCCCATGTCCCCCAGGGCTCTTTGCCTCCATGCCTCATCCTGCAGCTCTGGAAAAGAGGATGCTCCCCCCCTCTCCGGCACCGGGAACCCAGCTGGGGGCAAGGAACAGTGCCACAACCTGCCCCCAGCCACTGAGCTTGTCCCAGCACCCGGGGCTGGACCCCCGTGGGCGTAACTCCAGGGATGCTTCTGCATATCTCAGGTGGCATTTCCTAAGGACACGTCCCCATGGCCCCCACGTGTCTCAGCAGCTGGAGAGCATCACCTCCCTCGACCCCCCCAGCCCAGTAAGGTCCAGTTGTAGGGCAGAGTATGAGGCCAGGCAAAGCCTTCAGTGATGCCCCCCAAATACCAACTCTCCCCTTGCCCTCCTCCCACCCACTGGGGACTCCCAGAGCCACAACAGCTTTTAATTTTCCTTCCACTCCTTCACCCTGTTGCTCCCCAGAGCCACGTATGGTTTCACACCCACCACATCCGCGTGGCTGAGGGCTGTTCATCCATCGCAGGCACTGCACAAAGCCCACCTGCCTAGGGCTGGCTGAGCCACCCGGGGTCATCTGGTGGCACCTACCCCTCTCCTGGGATGAGGCAGTGAGCAGTCACCCCTGCTCACCCACCCCAGGCTCCCTGGGCTTGCAACATCCTCCATCCAGAATAATTTTGGTTGGAAAGAGCCTCTGCAAGTCGCTTCACTCAGCCCTTGGAGAGTCTTATTTATGTAGTCACTCCTTGCACTAAAATTTTCCCAAATTTGGCTCATTTTTGTCCTTTCCTATCTTTTCTCTGGCTCTGTCACCCCCAGGCTGTTGCATGGGCACTCTCCTTGGCCCCTTGGGTGCTGTGGCTTTGCCGCCCCAGCCCCACGGGAGGGATGCAGGCTCCCCTGGGGCTTCCCCATGGTTCCGGGGATGCTCGGCGGGGGGATGCTCTGCAGAGGGGGATGCTCCCGCTCACCCGTGGGGTGCTGTGGGCCATCATGGCCAGCCGTGCCCCTCTGCCCGGTGCTGGCCATTGCAGTGTGATCTGCTGCTTGCAATGACGAACCAGGCTGGGAGCAGGTCGGTGGCCGCAAGTCATGTCCCACCAAGCTTGAAAACCTCCTCCCTCTCGTCCCAGCCACAGCAGAAAATTCAGAGCTTGGTGGAGATACCAGAACAAAAGCAACTGCAAAGAAAGACCCTTTGGATTACCATTTAAAGGGGGGGGGGGGGTGGGGGGTGTGAGGGTTTTTTTTGTGTTATTCAACTTCAGACACCAAACACCAATTACTGCTGCAGAGGAAGCGCATCTTGGGTAGAGACTGCAAAGTGCCCTCTCTGAATGTAACTGGAAAGCTGGAAACGTGCTCAGAAATCTGTGAAGACCACAGGAAAGCATGGGAAAGATGGATGCAGTGTGGGAGAGGAGGCAGAAAGAAAGGAAGATTAAGGGGTGATGTGGCCTCCTTCATATTTCCCAACGAAACAAGGAAAAAAACCCAACACTGTCCCTATTTTGTCTTGGAAACCCCCTTGCAACTCAGCCCTGAAAGTGGGATTCAGCGGCTCGGCATAACCGAAATGTTTCCTCTGCTGCCTTAAAGAAAATGTTGGAACAGAGCAGGCTTAAGGCCTGCTGAAGAGGCCCATTTATCTGGGAACTGAAAGAAAATATTGGGATAATATTTGGAAAAGCCTGCGAACGGGCATGGCCCAGCGTGTGCCGGGCAGCAGCAACCTGCCGAGCTGGGCGAGGAGAAACCACCCTCTGCGTGTGGCTTATTTGCCCCTTTTCCCTCATTTCTTTCCCATTTCCTTCCTGGCTCCAAAAGGTTTTGCTGTGCCCAGGTTGGTCCTTGGGGTGCATTTCCCCCAGGAGAGTGGCAGTGCTGAAAGAAAAGGGGATCTTTCATGGGCAGGGTAGGCAGAAACCTTGCCTGGTCTGAGCATCCCAGGGAGGCTGGCAGGGAGAAGGTGTTTCTTTCCCCCAGTTAACAACTGAGGCTGATCTGCAGGACCTGCTTAATTGGATATTGCTTAAAACCAGGTTGATTTCTGCCTAACTGGTCAGTAATAAGTATTTAATTGGCAAAGCTGCAATGAAGCTGCAGCCCTCCCCCTTCCTGGAGCTATTAGCAGAGTCTATTTTAACACTTGGAGCCTAGCTGGGATTCAATAAATGTTCCCCCCGCCCCCCGTTTAAAAACATTCATGTGTATTCAAAATTCAGTTGGACATCTCATTTGGGTTTGAAGTATAATTATGTTTGATGAGGACTAATAGGCAGCTTTCAAAATGAGACCAGGTTAGCGTCCCTCCTGCTGTCTCCTGTGGGGAAGCTGATATTCCCCACCAGTGGTTGATGCTGATTTTTATGGGACTAATCCAGACACGTCCAGGGCTCCTTAAAACCCTGCTTTGTGTTTGACTGCTTTTTTTTTTTTTTAAGAGTCTTTTTCCACCTGGGATGGGTTTTTATTGCTGTGGAGTTTTGTTTCTTGCAGGATATCCCCCTGCCATGGGTCTTGGGGTGCCTTTGCAGGATGCAAAGGGCAATCTGCTGAAAACAGGCTTTTTCACCTACAATTTTCCAGCCTCATCAGGAAAGAAAATAAACGTCGGAGTTTTTTTAAATGTGCAAAAGGGAAACTTTGAATTCTCAGCCCCGAAGTGACCCCAAGACTTGGAACCTTGGTGTTGGTTCAAAGCCTGGCTTCAGGTTGAAGTAGATGCTGCTGGTGCAGTCCCCGGCACAGATGATGGTTGATGGTTGAACTGGTGTCGAGGTCAGCTCTGCTTTAGCATCAGCGCCTGCCTAGGTGGAGCTACTTCTCTTCAGCATCGCGTCTGGCCAGAAAACGCTGGATCTGATCTGATTGCCCAAATTACCGCCTGGCTGCAGCTTCTGAGCAGAGCTCAGGCGAAAAAAAAACCCACCCAAGCTGCGGGTTTGTGTTTGTTTTCCACGCTCCCCCTTTGAAATACCATGCCAAAGGTAACCTCTCTTGGAGATTAGGCTTTGGCAAGTCTTGTTACGCTGCCGAAACCTCCAGGAACGCCCTTGGTGAGCCCCGAGCACACCCTGTCGCTGCGATGGGGAGTGAGTCCCGGCCCTGGCTTTCCGGGGGATGCGGGGACACGTGTGACACTAACCCGCAGGACACCCCCTTCCCTGCCAAAAAACTGTCCCTTCCCAAGGGAGAGGCAGCAGAGCCCCTCTGCAGCCCTGCGGGGGTGCACCCACCCACCGCTCCCGCAGCCGTCTCTCTGGCAAACACTGAAGCTGCCACCTGCCGGGCTCTGAACCCCCAAATTCCCAACTGAGGCCAAAATGCTCCCAAAAGCTGAGGTGGCGAAGGAGCAAAACCCCTCCTGGCCCCCTCCTGTCCTGGCACTGCCAGGCAAGGCTCTGGGGGTTGGCGGGGGGGTTAATGGCCACCAAACAAAAGTGGGGGGGGAAACACCTTAAATTGGGAGTGCTTGGTGCTTAGGCAGCTCTCCTGCATTTTTTTTCCCCAAGGTATTTTGCAGCAATTAAAGAGCTGCAGGTAAATGGCCAAACCCCAGAACCTGGCAAAGGTGCCAGCTGCTCTGCAGTCGGGACAGACCCAGCCACTGACTCCGGGCTGACCATGTTACAGCCCTAAATAGCTGCTTTTCGGGGACAGGTGGGTCACAGCAAACTTTATTTTTCTGGAAACAGCAAGCATAGTGTGCAGGGAAGGCTTTCCAAGGATGCTCCCCACGCCCTTTTCAGGAAATACCACGCAGTTCCCTTCGTGCCATGCCAATTTTTTTTTTTTTAATTGGCATAAATGATAGTCTCGGCAAGGACAAGCCGTGTTTTCCCTGGGCTGCTGGATTTTGTTTTGAAATCGCTGCCGGTTTGATCTTTGCATCTCTCCACCCCCAGGCTCGTCTCTCTCCCTGCATGTTCCTTCTCCCGGCACTTGCTCCAGTGCAGTGGGGTTTGGTGGGGACCAAACACGTGGTGGGGCTTTCATCCTATGCCGGTCACATCTGGGTCCTTGGGGACATCACCCAACCTGGGAACGAAGCAAAAGAGTTTCATTCAATTTGCAAAAGCCACCACAGCGAGCAGACAGTGGCTGTCCCTGCCCAGTGATGCCCAGCCCTTGCAGGAGTCCAATTTTCGAGCCCAATTTCAGCCCTGGAGCCGCCATCTGAACAGTGACGGCCGTGCTTCCTTTGCAGGGGGACCTGAAATATCCTCCCACACACGGTGACGACACGGCCCCAGCGCGGCGCCAGCGTAACCGGCTTTTCCAAGACCTGCTATTCCAGGGGTGGGGTTGGGTTGGCCCGGGTTTATTACCAGCTCCCTCTTGGCTCCGATGCTTTTCCCCCATGCTGTACTCTCGGATGAAGCGGGATGGCAGCGGGGACCAGGAGAGGAGGAGGAAGGATTCCTACCCCACGTGTGGGCGGTCTCATGCGGGATGGGTGCCACCAGGACGCACCCTCAGGGTCCCCTCCCTGTCCCAGCACCCTCTCCTTGGGGATAAGCCCTCCCACACCCTGAATATCCCAAAATACAGCGGGTGGGAGCCAGGACAGCCCTGGTGCAGCTCAACAGGGATGCAGCACGAGCTGGAGCACCTCCCCATCCCACCACATGTCACTTGGGCATTTCCTTCCTTGCCCTAATTTCCAAAACAACAATACACCCAAAACCTCTTTGATATGGGTGAAAATGTCTGGGTTTGTTCCCTTCTTTTAATTCAAAACCCAGCACACAGTCAATTTTTTTTTAGCTTATCATTTCTCCCCCCCTCCCCGAATTTCTGTGCTGGGCCTGGCATTCCCTGGAGCGCACTTTCGCCGCTGAGCTTCAATTGTTTCTAAACTTTCAGATCCATCTTTTGGATATTTTTACAGGCCTGAGTCCATAGTGGGCCCTTTCTTTTTATTTTTTATTGCTAGCATTTTTACCAGGATGACATTTTGACTAGTCTGGGAAATCTTCTTGCCTGCTACACCAGTTCCTGACAATCAAGATTTAATCTTTCCGGAGAGGAAGAATGTACTGGATAAAAAAAAAAATCCAGATTTCTCGGAAATTGCAGAAAAATGGAGCAGGAGGAGCCTGTGGGAAATCTCCAACCCAGCCTGGACCAGCGCAGTGACTGCGCAAGCCCCGACCGTCGCTGGACAGATGTTGGTCTAATTACAGCTAAAACCTCTGGCACTGCGGATGCTCCGGTCTCTGCACCCCGAGTGTATCGTCACAGTCGGGCAGCCTCTCTAATCTCGAAATTAAATCCCCTTTGCTGTTGTCTTCAGTGCTTGGGAGAGATGCTGGATGGTGAAAAACCATTAGCACATCCCTCCTTGGTCATCCCCACGGTTTTGAGCTC
Organism: Morus bassanus; assembly: GCA_031468815.1. Taxonomy (NCBI): domain Eukaryota; kingdom Metazoa; phylum Chordata; class Aves; order Suliformes; family Sulidae; genus Morus; species Morus bassanus. Next base: position 3,893,744 of record CM062581.1, read on the forward strand.
TTCCACCCTGGCAGGAGCCCTGTTTTCTTTGTAATTCTCCCAGTTTCTCACTGAGAACTGCCAGAGGTCAGAGATTTCTAAAATGGGTATTTCAGGCACTTTGAAAGGAGCTTCCCCGTGCCTGGGTTGTTGTGGTCATGGCTGGGCACCGGCGTGGAGCTGCCAGTCGTCCCCCACCTCCCTGGACCTTCCTCCTCAGCATCCCCTCCTTCCTCTCCATCACATTTGACATCACCTCTTCAGTCTGAAAACAGCTTAATCCAGATTTAGGAAGGAAAGGAAAAAGGCAGGGGCAACATTTTTCCATTGAGCACAAATCTTCTGGGAATTCACCCAGGGGTTTCCCGCCTGCAAAGCCGGTGGCTGCTGAGCGGTGAGAGCAGCAGTGGCATTGCCAGTGCCCGTGTACTGCCGTGCTGCCGCGGGGATGCCGCTCCACAGTGGCTCCAAATCTTATTTTCCGCTGGCAAGCTTCACAGGCAGCTCACTCGCACACAGGATTTTACCATTAATACGACTGAAACCAAACCATCTGGTCACTAGTGAGGCTGGGGTTATTTTAACACCTAAAAGGACAAGCAGGGAAAAAGATTGCGTTTATATAAAGATGATATAAATGCAAAAATACTGATTTCTCCTTCAGATTTATCTGGACAGGAGCAGTGACAGGGGCTGAGAGCCCCGTGCTTGGCCATTATCCCTGCTGCCCTGTGTGCCAGGATGGCTGCAGGAGGTTGCTGGAGGCATTGGGCTGCCAGACCGGTTTGAAGGCTGGTGTTAATGAACTGGTGTTAATGGGCTGGTGTTAATGGGCGCCCTAATGGCGAGAGTTCAGGATAAGGAGTGCTGGAGCTGTGCAGGGGCCGGAGCTGGAGCTGGACATGGTTTTTCCGCGTGGGCTTTCACTGGAGAGCGAAGAGTCAAGCTGTAGATTAACTCCCTGGTGCAGACAAGATCATGAACCACATCGCTTTAATTATGCCAGTGCAAATTTCACTCATTTGGTTAAGCCTGGGAGCTACAGAAAGAGCTATTTCCAGGTGCGCCGGTTTAATTACCATGTGCCCTTTATTAACCATCGCACACAGCCGCATGGCTGGGGTTGGCCAGGCTCTCCGGACAGGGCAGGTTTGCAGCCACCAGCGTTGCGATGACCCCACTCACGGCTCTGCACACCCCCAGGACACGCACACGGGTTCTGCTTCAGTCAGATAAACAGGTTTTAGCCTGATTTTTGCTGTAATCTCCGTGTCGACAGGTCCTCATCACGCAAAGAATAAAACCGCAGCTCCCATGGTCGGGGCCCTGCAGGGTTTCACCGGGCAGCTCCCACCGGCCATGCTGGGGGTCTGCCCAGCTGATACCCCCGAGCCAAGCAGCCGCCTTGCCCCAGCACCCCAGGGGCACCTCCAGGCCGCATGTGTTTGCAAAACAGCATTTGTTTGCTTAACTTCTTGCACTCCAGCATGCAGAGGCACAGCTCCTGCTGCCCCGCTCCCTCTGCCTGCCCCACGGCCACAGGCAGGGACAGGGTGACAGTCCCCACTGCCAGCGCCAGCGCTTCCATCCCACCGCTGCAAAAAATAACAGCTTTCGGGTTCTTTATTTGCACTTTCCTTTTCTGAACTTCCCTTAAAACGATGTAGAAGGGCTCAGTTTTCAAAGAAACAGCATTTAAATGATGTTCTTCCCTGCTCGTCCAGCTCTTAGCTGTAATCTTATTGCTGTACAAAGCAATGAGCGTGCATGGTACATGGTGGGATTTTAACTGTAATTCATGGACAGATATAAAACTGCCAGGATTATTATAAATTTTATTCAGCAGGGTTTGAACGTTACTGGTTCAGCAGCGCCTCTTTCCATGCTGTCTTTGCAGCGGCTTCTGTTTAACCACTCGGCTCGCAAAATTTATTGCATTGCTCGTGTCTCGCAGTACTTATCTGGGTTTTCAAATAATCCCAGGAAAAGAGTTAAAATGGAGCCTCTGCCTTAGTGCATGTTCATCGCAAAGTGTGTGGGGCCAAAGGTAAATCCCGCAGGCTCGGCTGGGAAAATTGCCATCCAGGACATAAGGGGATACGCTTTGAATTTCGAAATCGTGCCAGTGGGAGAGGGGGCAGGGGCAGCACGGGGACCGGGGAGGGCACTGAAATACGGGTCCCAGCATCACAGTCGGCGCTCAGGCAACGCTTTTACCCTCCTCGCCTGCTATTGCAGGCTGAGCCAGGCACCACCAGACCCACAACAGAGCACAAGGTTTTACCAGTACCAGTGACTATCCCCTAGGCTGATACATCCGGAGTCGCGGTCAATGGCCTCAGAATGGAAGGTTTGAGATGCAGGATGCTGCTGGGTTCTGTTGCCCACGGGATGCAGAGCGCTCCCAGGTGTGGATTCGGCCTGGCTATCCTGGGATTTGCCCATTTTTGGTCACCTAACAAAGAGGCGATGGGGTTTTGCATCCCCCCATGCAACCCCTTCCCATCTTCACTCTCTTTGCCATGAGAAAGTTTTTCCCACCATCAAACCCTAAACCCTCCCTGCTGCTGCCAGAGCCTGTTCCTCCTTCTCTGCTCGCCATAGAGATATTCCTTCCCTCCTTTGCAGCCCCTGCCGACAGCAGGCAGGCCCCGCAGACCTTCCCCGGCAGAGCGAGGTGGATGTTGCGAGACCAAAGGGATGGGGTTTGTTTCATCTATTGTCACCCTTCCTCTGGCTCTGCCCTGCTGTGTCCCTCTCAATGTGCATCACACACGTAGGATGCACAGGACCTGCCAGCCCTGCTCATCTGTCTCATGCACCTGAACCAATGGGAAACTCAGGGAAAAGCCCATAAAGCAGATGGGAAACAAGGATTAGATTCACAGCGTGCTTGTACTAATGGAAACCATCCTTTACTGCTTAATCAGAACAAATGGCCATGCACAAACCCATTGCTTCTGCCTAGGCAGCATGTGGGATGGCCTTGTGAGGATGCCTGGGATGATGAGCCCTGACACGCGAACCTGGCTCCAGCATCCCCACACACCGTGACTGATACCCACAGTGATTTCCATGAGCGACAGCTTATGGTGAGCACCGTGAGTCACTGAACTCCCCTTCACCATGTGGCAGCAAATTGTCCCATCCTCGGTGCTGGCACAACGCCCTCTGTCTGCGTGTACAAGCCCTCCAAATCCCCATTTCCCTGATATTTCTAATTGCACAGGACAGGCCTGCTGCTGGCGCGGAGGCTCACCTCTGGCTGCCCCTCTCCATGTATTTGCTGCTTGTGAATGGGGCAAATCCAGCCCAGTGTGGGAGCTGCTGGAGGATTTTGGCCCTGTCTGATGCAGAACAGGCTCCCCATAAATTTCCCTTGGTTTAATCTCACCACTGAGCTGTGGGGACTTTCCTATTAACTCGGGCTGTCACTAGCTCACCTGCCCGCTGGCAGGTCTGGTACAAACCGATGACGATGAGACCGTGATTTTCCTCTGCAGCTCCAGTGACCAGTGATGGGACGTAGGATGCGCTTGGTGCCCCCCTCCACCCACCCCATGCCCCTTCCCTGCTGCTGGTATTGCTTGCCGGATGCCACATCGCCCAGGGGCTGCATCTAGGTGGGTTTTGCAAAGCTGTTTGGGGCTTGGGAAGGTGTTTGCATTTGAATGGGTGGGACTGGTGGCAGCTGCAAGGGCATCTTGTAAGCACTTTGGTTGGCAGTCGGGGCTTGTGCCCCAAATACCTCTCGAATCTGTTCAGGGCCTGGAAAATAGATGACATTCACTCTCCTGGAATCACAACCACCCTGAGGCCACCCCGGCCGGAGCCTGTGGTTGCAGCCGAAGTGCCTGGCACAGCTCATCACTGGGGCCCTGTGAGCCCCAGGGGCTGCGCAGGGGCATTTCTGAAGCTCTGATGTGATGGGGGTGAAGCTCCGATGTGATGCAAGTGAAACATCTCTTCGTTTCGGGCAGTTGTCGGCTTTCTGCCGGCCTCTGCCTGCACTGGCAGGGAGGGCTGTGGAACAGAGCATCATTGACCCGCTCCTGAGCCTGTCCTTTGTATGCGCCACCGCCTTCTCCCTAACAAAGCCTATTTTCTAATATCCCATGAGCTTTCTGCTGTACCCTGAATGGTGTCCGTGGGAGGCAAATACAGTGCTCCAGCCCCTCTCTCTGCCCTTACCCATGGCTCCCCGTGGTGCCTCTCATGCCCACCACGGCCAGGCTTGCCCGGAGAGTCCTGCCCCAAAATCCTCCCCAGGATTTTGGAATTTTTGGCCAGCCCCTCCTGGCCTTCCCACTCTGAGCCTGTGAGGAGTTAGCTGTGGTTTGCCTGGGGGTGCAGGACGATGCGGGGGGGGGGGGGGGGGGGGGGGGGGGCAGTGGAAGGTACGGGGCAGTGCTAGAGGGATGCAGGGGGGAGGTGCAGTGGGAGATGCCGGTGGGGGTGGTGCAGAGAGATGGGGGGTGGGGGGATGCCTAGGGGGACGCAGGGAAAATGGAGGTGGGGTGTGATGCAGGCAGGATGCCATGGGGCCAGTGCCAAGGGATTGCAGGGGGGCAGTGGTTGGAGGGGTCAGGTTGGCTGCCCAGGTGGGTGCAGGGGGCTACCCGGGGAGCAGAGCCTGGGGGATGCCTGAGGGCATGCAGGGGGGATGCCTGGGGGAATGTGGGGGCACAAAGGAGGATGCAGGGGGGTGCAAGGGGTGCCCGGAGAGCAGTGCTGGGGAATGCAGAGGGATGCAGTGGGGTACAGGGGCTTCTCCAGGGACACGCAGGGGGGATGCAGGAGGATACAGGGGGTTGTCTGAGAACCTGGAGGGGGGATGCACTGGGATGCAGGGCGTTGGCCGGGAACATGCAGGGGGTTGTCCGGGGAGCAGCACCGGGGCGTGCAGGAGGGGATGCAGGGGTGTACAGGGGGGTTTTCGGGGCACAGCATTGCTGCCTGCAGGGGGGACGCAGGGGGTTGCAGGACGTTGTCCAGTGACATGTAGGGGGGATGCAGGGGAATGCAGGGGCTTGTCCGGGGGGGGGGGGGGGGCTGCACCGAGGCACGCAGCGGGGGGTGCAGAGGTGTAAAGAGGGGGTTCTGGGGAGCAGTACCGGGACGCGCAGGGGGGATGCAGGGGCTTGCTCGGGAAGCAGCGCCAGGGAGGCGGGGGGTGGGATGTGTGTGTGTGTGTGTGCAGGGGGGCTGGAGGGATGCAGGGGGGTGCAGAGGTGTAAAGAGGGGGTTCTGGGGAGCAGTACCGGGACGCGCAGGGGGGATGCAGGGGCTTGCTCGGGAAGCAGCGCCAGGGAGGCGGGGGGGGAGTGTGCAGGGGGGCTGGAGGGATGCAGGGGGGGGTGCCCAGGAGCCACCCCGTCAGCCGGGCGCCCGTTTTCCCAGCGCTGCCGCCGGGCCGGGCACTCCCCGCCGCCTCCGCCTGCCCCCCCCCCCCCCTTTACCCCCCCCAGCCCGGAGCATCCCCCCGCCCCCGCCGGGCTCCGGGGCCGCTTTAAAAGGCGCAGCTCCCCGCTCCGCCCAGCTCGGCACCGCGGAGCGCAGCATGCCCGCCGCAGCAGCCGGCCCCGGCCCGGGGAGCGCGGCAGCCCCGCCGCCCGCCCGCCTCTGCCTGCTGGCCCTGGCGCTGGCGCTCGGCGGGTGCGGGGCCGCGGCCGAGCCCTCCCGCACCGTCTACACCAACCACTGGGCCGTGCGGGTGCGGGGGGGCCCCGCCGAGGCCGCCCGCCTCGCCGCTGCCTACGGGTACATCAGCCTGGGGCAGGTAAGGGGCACCGGGGGGGCACCGGGGAGGGGGCAGGTGCCGGGGTACCGGGAGCGGGGGCTGCAGGGGGGGCTTGTGCCGGGAGGTTGGGGGGGGTCCCGGGGCCGTGGAGCTGCCGGGGATCCCGGGGAACAGTCGGAAGCTGCAAAGGGGGGGGGTTACACCGGGAGCCTGCGGGGGGTCCCGGGAGCTGCCGGGGGTCCGGCACTGTGGGTCGCGCCTTCGGGAAGCTACCGGGGGTCCCGGGAGGGGAGAGGGATCGGGGGTCCCGCGGAGGTGCCGGGTCTCTCGGGAGCGGGGTGGTGCCGGGGGTCCCAGGACCGGGAGCTGGGCCCCCCCAGGCCCCCGGAGCGGTCGGGGTAAGGACGATGCCGCGATGCTGGCGGAGCGCTTTGGTCCCGGTCCCCCCCAGCCCGCTCCTCGGGGTGCCCTCGCCCCGCAGAGCCCGCTCCCGCACCGGCTGGGCGATTGCACAAGTTCCTCCCGTCCCGGAAAGTTACATGTGTGGATTTAACAAACTTTGGACTCTCTGGCCCGGGTTTATCGGAGATTTTGGGAACACGAGGAACTTTTGTTTTCAATCCCCCGCAGCACACGGGTGGCTTAAAGGCGACTTTAAGCACGGCAGCTCCTTTTCCTCCCAATATCTTCATCCTCTTTGTAAACCCAGATGTGGGCTGGTGTCCTCGGAGTTTTCTCCGGAGTTTATCGCTTTCCGCGCCGCCTGGCTGCTGGGCGCTTTTCTGGCTGGGTGGCACTTCAGGTTGTCTTCCTGCCCAAGGTGTCTCCTGGACTATAAATTATAACCTTGCTTTATATCGCAACCCTGCTTTTAAGTGTAATTAAAGTCATGGGGTGCTGCGTAAACAAATTTGCGGGGGGGGGGGGGAAGGCTGAATCGGGGACACTGTCTCCTGCACTGGTGTCTGTGACCTCCCGTGGGGGATAACGCCTCCATCCCTACCTGCCGTGCTCCGCTCTTGCTCCGCCAAGGAGAAAATAACATATGTTATTCAAATATCTCTATCACAGGACTGGGTGAATGCAGTTGTGCAACCCAAAGGGCTTTTTGGTGTTTATCCCTGTTCAGCCAAGGAATATCTTGATTGAGCTTCCCACTCTCCCAATTTGCATCAGCCTAACGTCAGCTCCTGGTTTGGGGTTTTGCTGTGTCCCTTCCCCGCTGGAGCATCTGCTCCCCCACAACATCCCAGCTTTCGATACCGGAGGCGTTTGGCCCATGGGCGCAATGTGGCCCCATTGGAGCATCCCTCCCTCCCCCCTGAGCCCTTCCCCAGGGCAGCCCAGCGCAGGCTGGAGAGCAAGGGAAATATTTCTGTGGTTGCATCAGGGTGTTCCTGGCTCTTGCCTTTTCCACGGATGCTGGGAGCTTGTGCACCGCTGGGGCTTCCCCAGCTGTTCTCAATGCCCTGCCTTTAGCTCTCTGGCCTCCCTGAACTTTTCCCACAGGGGCTCCTACAGGGCAAAACCCTGAGGAGCCACTTTCCCTGCGTGTGTGCGCTCACAGGTGATATTTGCTGCGTCGTGCTCGGGGTTCATGGTGTGCCGAGCCCTGTGGGGCCCTGAGTGTCCCCAGCTTCCCCCGCTGCATCCTCTGCTAAGGGAGCTGCTGGGGACAGCATTATGCCCAGCTAGATGTGCCCTCCCAGAGGGCCTGATCCTGTGCAAAACCTGCTGGGAAACCCTGCAAGGGGTATATCACCCTGCCCTGGGGAGGTGTTTGAGGTGGAGGCAAGTGGTGGAGTCCAACACGGCGAGGGAGGAGGAGAGGTGGCGGTCGCAGAGGTGACCCAGCTGGGTGCAAGGGAGGCTCAGCCCTGCGTTGCTGGCTGGTGACCTCTTTTCCTCCAAGATGCAATCCCAGGGGCTCCTGACATGCTCCTGGCTGGGAAGGGCGTTGCTGGGGTTTGTGCACTGGTGTCTGCCCTGTGTCTGAGCTGGGTCCCTGCCTGTTCCCATGCCCAGCCTGCGCACCAAGACACCCTTAAACCCATCTGGGTCACGGCAGAGTAACATTTCCCTTGGGCAATCATTTGCGTCAACTTCTATTTAAGTGAAGCAAACAATTAAACAAAAGGAAAAGCTTTTACACCCCCAAATGCCTGCTCATTCCTCCCTGCCGGTCTTTGTTTGCCACCCTGTGCCAGGGCGAGATGGGGCAGGCCCTGGCCGCGGGTGCTGCGAGGGCTGTGCTGTGCCGGTGCCCCAGGCAGTGCTCCACCACCATCCCGGGGATGGTGACGAGCCTGTTCCTATCCCGGTAACGGGTTTTATACGATTTCTTTTTTCTTGTGTGGTGCCCAACGCGGTCAGTTTTGGGAGGGCTCACATGTGCTCAGCAGTGTCTCCTGTGGTATGGAAGGAAGGCAGGATTCATTTTGGGCTGGAATTGGAGCTTCACTGGGTTCTTATCATCTGGGGGATGCTGTGGCAAATGTGTCCTTGCAGCCCTGGGCTGGGTCCTTACTGGGCTGAATCTGGCCGTGACCATCTGAGAATGACATTCCTGAAGGCAGGACCTCAGTGGCTGGAGCCCTTGTGCCTGATGGGGATGAGTGGTGTCCCCAAGAGGGGAGCAACATGGCCTCCCCAGCCAGGTATGTCCTCCTGGAGGACCCCAGTGCCGATGCAAAATGCAGCTGCAGAAATGGGATGGTTTGGGTGAGATGCTGGAAGACTTTGCTGTGATGGGGAGGGAAGGAATGGGTTTGGAAATGTCCCGATGGGCTCTAGTGCTGCCCTCGGTGGTGTCCAGCTCCAAAAAGCTCTCTTTTGCCATGCCTTTTTAGCTACAAGTGATCTTGAACCTGCTTGAAATACTAATGGCTGTTAATGAGGCAGGGCAGGCGCTGGGCTCGTCTCCGCCTGGCAAAGCATCGGGAGAGCCAGATGCTGCTGCAGGAGCATCTCCTGGGTGCCTTTCCCTGCCCCAGTGCCACTTGTGGGGGGCTTGAAGGTGGCACGAGGATTTGGGGGAGAAGGGGAATGGAAAAGGCAATGGGGAGAAGGCCAAACCCCTTGCAATCTTACCTCTTTAACACTGTTAAGAACTGTATTTGTAGACTAATTTCTGTTGGCAAAGACCTCTGGAGGTCTCTGGTCCACCCCCGACTTAACTTTGAGGCTAAAGCAGCCTGTGTGGAGCCTCAGCCGGGTGAGATTCGAAGCTCTCCAAGGATGGAGATCCCACCACCTCCCCAGACCCGTGTGTTACCACCCTACACAAAGAATTACTGTATTTATACCCAAATAGGATTTCTCCCTTTACTTGTTGCCTCTCATTCTTTTGCTGTGCATCTCCATCTCTGTCTAACGACCTGGATTCTGTCAGGGCCATGAGTAGCTCCTTCAGCTTCAAACTCTTCCCTGTTTGGCTGGATGACATCAGCAGGTGTGTGGCTTTTTGGAAGCGGAGCCACCGATATCCTCGGCATAGTGACGATGGCTTTGCAGGGTGCAAAATGTGTTCACGTTCCTGCTGCCCCTGAGCTGGGCAGCACCAGCCAGGGCTTCCTCTGCCTCAGTTAACAGGGGGGAAGAAAACCACCTCATTTTTGTTGAGGTACAAATTCAAGTTGCCTCAAAAAAATCTCAAGTTTCCTCTGAAACTTCAGCCCAAAAACTGCGAATCCATTGGGAAGATTAAACTTGACCCTTGTGGAGATGAGAACCTCCCATGCTCGTTCTCAGCAGAAGTTACATGTCTGAAAAAAACCTGAAGGTCAATAGTTGTAAACGTGCTTTGGGAGAGAACAAGTGTGTCTGGATCTGCTTGGTGTTGTCTCCTAGGATTTGGGTGGGTGGGCTCTGTAACTGCTCTTGGTGGCAATCTGGACTATCTCCTCTGCGGTGGAGCTGGGACCTTTCAGCATGGGCAGCTGTCTTCTGGCTGCTCAGGAGCTGGTGGGTACGCTTGCTCATTTAGGTAGCCAGGAAGGATCAGCCCTTGGTAAAGTCCTGCTACGTGCCTCTTGGGTGCTCCACTGGATTTTCCAGCATCCCCATCGCTGTGGCCATGGGGCTGTGGCCTTGCTGGTGCTGTACGTAGGAGAAAACCCAACTGCCGTGGGTGTCTCATACCCCAGGGGTTGCATCACAGAGCCCTCACTGAGCTGAGTGACTTCAAGGAGGAGAACAAATACTCTTCCATTAAAAAAAAAATGGCACTTTGAAATGTTTCTCCTTAGAGTACCTTAGGTGGAAGGGGGTCTCTGGAGGTCACCGGGTCAGAACCTTTGCTCAAAGCGGGATCAGCTTTCAAGTTAGCCCCAACTTGAGAAGGTTTTCCTTATTCTTCCTTCAATAAATCCCAGGAGAATAAAGAGCCTGGGCACAGGGTGCTGCTGCTGCTCTCACCAGGCATCCCCAGAGCCTGCGATGGGGTCATCCCCCTCCCCGTCCTCTTGCTGATTTGCATCCTGTGGTAAATTCACATTTATTTCCAGAAAGCCCATGCCCGCTCTGGTGAGGAACAGAAGCACTTTTTCAGCCAATGCTTGTTTATAGAGCGTGATCCTGTTATGACAAGTGCTGGAGGGACTGGAGATGAGAATAAACTGAATATTATAACCCTGCAAACTGCAGGCTGAGCTGGCGGATGTGGAGCTGAACCCCCTGGGCTGTGGGATTGGGATTTCCAGGCAGAGTGAGCAAGAGACAGGGTGGCCTTGCGCAAGGGTTCCCTAAAATATGGAGAGGTTGGAGCATCCTCCCTCCCTTTCCGAAGTAAGAGTGGTTTTGAAGAATAGGTTTTAAAAGCCAAATGCAGATTGCAAAGAGCAACTGCTTTGCCTGTAGATGTTAAAGAAAAAGCACAGCTATGCTGTAATGCAAGGAAAAAGGCAGCGGGGTGAGGGAGGGAGGGTTTAAACAAACTTCAGTGGAAACAAATTACAAAAATCACACTAATGGCAGTAAAGTTGGTGAAATGACATTCTAGCATAAAAGGCAGTGCAAAGCTATTAAATATTTAATGCTCATAAGAGGCTCTGGCACACCTCTGGGTGCACAGGGCCGCCTGGACGCGGTCCTGTGCCCCCTGCTCTAGGTGTACCTGCTCAAGCAGGGGGGTTGGATGAGATGATCTCCAGAGGCCTCTTCCAACCCCCGCCATTCTGGGATTCTGTGATATCAAGGTATTAAGCTTGATAAAGATTTAAGTAGTTGTCATCATCTGCTTCAGCATCTGGTCTGGACAAACCTGTTTGCTTCCACCCAACCCCGCACCGTTGCAGCCAGCCCTGGTCTGGCCTTGGGGATGTCACCTTGGCCCCTGGGTCACACGTGGCCTCAGGGACATCACCCCAGCTCCTGGATTGCAAATGGGGGCTCGTAGCATGGCTCGCCCTGATCCTGTGAGCCAGGCACAGGGACTGCCGCTGGCTCCCTGCAGCATCCAGCTCCTGGCTATGGGACAGGGTTTTTTTGTGAAAGAAAACCAACCTCAGGGAAAAGGGAATTTGTAGCAGAGACCCGATTTGTACCAAAATTGTTTGACCTGAGAGCTGCCTGCCGGTGAGTGCAGCTTTTGGGTCATTCCCATCTCCATGGCTGTGAATCCCTGTGGGATGCTTGTCACAGGGCACCTGGCCAAGATCACCCAACTCATTGCATGGCCCCAGGACTTTATCCGTGCTTTTAGGATGGAAAAAGAGGAGTCACAGCATCTCCAACTGCCAGGATGAGAGGGCTGGAGGCAGCACAGCCACCCCAGGGCTTGGCAGGGTGGTGTGGCTGGCACAGTGTTTTCCCGCAGATGTGGGACATCTCAGCTCCATGCAAGAAAAAAAAAGGCAAAAACTTGTAAAAGAGGAGCATGGGGTTTCCTCAAGCTGAAGGGAGCCAGTGGGGCTGCCTTTCCCAGCTGGCATTTGCTCCTGGGCTCACTTACTGCTGGGAAGACACTCTAGGCTGGGACATGTGTTACACATCTCTTGAGAGGGAGGGTTGGTTTGCTTGGAGATTTTTTTTGGTTGGGTTTTTTTTTTTTTCCCCTGACTCCTCCTGCTGCCACCCCTGACTCCAGGCTAAGCACATTTATATCCCATGCTTCCCAGCAGCATCCCAGGGTTAGTAGGGATCACATTCACCTCTCCTTACGGGGCTGTTCTTGCTGCCGGGGTGAAGTCAGAGCATCGGGTGGGGAAAAGCAGCACGATGAGGCACAGCTCTCCTGGCTCCGTCACAGCTGCTGAGCTCATTTTTAGCTCATTATTTCTGCTTGGGAGCTGATGGAAGGCATTTTACAAAGATGCATTTAATGGGTGAAAATTCATAAAAGTATTTTCCAGGCTCTGTTGTGCCGGTGCAGTATCTGGCCACCAGCAGGGTTTGCCACAGCAGTGGCACCGGGGATAGTGCCAGCAACCTGTATCCCCTCCCTGAACCCTGGCTTTGCCAGGGAGCTCTGTGTGAGCAAGGGATTTGCAGTGCAGGGCATGGCTACAGTGATGCACAAAGGGATGCTGCCGGCACCAAAATGGGGGCAACCACAGGAAAACCTAATTAAAAAAAAAAAAAAAACAAAAACATCTTTTTGCAGATTGGGAGCTTGGAAAACTACTACCACTTTCACCACAGCAAGACGTTTAAGCGCTCGACGCTGAGCAGCCGGGGACCACACAACTTCCTCCGCATGGATCCTAAGGTATGGGGCCGGGCAGCCTGAGGTCCCCCAGCCTCTGCAGGGGTGGTGGGATGGGGGTCCCTGCTTCCCCCCGGAGGAGCCTGTTGGCTTGGTCTGGGTCAAGCATGAGCCCAAGCATCTTGCGATGACATGTTATCCTTGAACCACAGCCCTGTGCATGCACGGGGTGACTCATTGGACATGGGTACGTCGATCGGTGATGAAAAATACTTAGAAGTGACTAAATGCTAACATCTGCCTGAAAGCGAGGAGGAAAAAAAAGGGGGGAAAAAGCCTTCCAGGATAGAAAGGCTGTTGCATGCTCGGGGTGTTGATCCAGTTGCCACAACACTTGCTGCCTCAATGGTTGCTATGTGTGAAATCCTTGGCAATAGCTCTGCATTGCTTTTTCCTAGAGCAAGCATCCAAAGGGATTTTCAGCACAGCTGAATTGACAAAAGTAATGGCGGGGAGAAGGCAAGGAGGGACAGGCGGGACCTAGGCAAGCGGGGCTCAGGGTGGCGGGGAAGGGCTGCGTCTCTGCCTTGGCTTTCTTCCTCCCTGAGCTCCGTCTGGCACCTGAGCCCTGTGAGATGCTACTTCTGCGGAGCAGGGGAAGGGTTAATGCGTGGGGAGGGTCTGTTTTTTTGGGGAGAGGGAGAAATAAATGCAGAAAAAGCCATTGCAATGAAGGTACCCATGCTATGGCGAGCTGCTGGTGCTTGCACTGATGCCCAGCCACCCTTGGGATGTTCTCAGCCACCCTTGTGATGCCCCTGAACTCCCAGGACATTTCCGACCCATTCAGCACAACACATCCCACCTGCATCTCTCCAGACCCACACAGCAACCCTGCTTTCCCCAGCCAGCCCGCTTTCCAGAGAGATTTGCTGTTAAATACTTGGACAGGGTCTGTAGCACATTTCTGAGGAGGTGCACGCGTGGCTGCTGCCGAGCCGCGGCATTGCCATCGGGGGAAACCTCATGGAGGGGAGTGTCGGTGCCCTGGAAGTGTGCTGGGCTCTAATTAAAGCTGTTCACCCTCAGGGAGGTGCACAGGCATCCCAGCAAATGATTAATTCAGCTCTGCAATTGAAATACCGCTTTTTAAAGGAGTCTAGTTATAATGCAAACCAAATCAATTTGGTCTTATAGTCTTATTAACATTTACCTTATCTTGCTCTATGGACTGCAAGCTACAGCAATTAGCTCCTGCTTTCTTAATCCTTCATTATCACTCGGAGTTCAAGACCTCTTGGCACGTGTTGTCTCTCCCCCTCTCCCACGCACATTTGCGAATCATTTTGGAGCCATCTCAGCATTTGGACGGCACCGGCTTAGCATGTGCAACGCAGAAAAACATCACTGCGAGGCACGAGGAAACCCAGGCTGGAATAGTGAAGATGGAAACAAATCTTGCAGAAATCCCGAAGAACCAGCAAATTCAATCGTTTGCAGATGTTGGGTGGTTCGTGCCTTCCAGGGGCTATTGTTTCCAGCGCCATTATTTATCGGTTTGCTCTGCCATGGGGGTCGGTGGCATGAGGGCTGGGCATCACCTGGGGTCCTGGTCCCCACGGGACCACGCTGCTGCCGAGCTCCCCTCTTGCCCCAAGAGACCCCTGCAGCTGGTGGCTGCTCCGTTTGGGACTGATAGGAGCCAAACAACACAGCAGGTGACTGAAGGCGAGGAGAGATGTAGCAAATCCAGCAATTTTGGGGGCAGGTCGTGGTGGTGAGGGTAAGAGGCGTGGAGGTGCAATGGGATGCAGAGTGGGGTCATGCCGTGCTGTGCCACCCCTCATATGGGCTCATCTTGCAGCTCTCATTGCCATAAACTTTCCCAGCTTGCTGGGATGCTCCTTGCAGTTGTCCTTGTTGGTCCTTGCAGTGCTTGAGCCTTCAGCCTCGCTCCTCCAGTCTCTTAATCCTCATCGGAGGATGTCACGGCCTCAGTCCCTGTGCCTCTGGCCACGTACCATAGCAAAATCAACCCCACCTAAATAATTTCTGCTGTGCTTTATGGCAAACATGTGCTGGAGCCATCTGGTTTGTCCTGGATCTCTGCTTTAATTCCTGCACATCCACTGGAAAAAGTCAAGCTATTGCATTTCTGGAGCTGCAAGGGGAGTTGCATCCTTGCCTGTGCTGGTTATTGTGTTTGGTGGAGCTACCCTGGGTGGCTGGATCCATTGCCACCCACTGAAAATCTCAAAGTAAGGGGGAACATAAAAAACTGCCCCTCTGTTTCCAGCAAGGGCAAAGGGTTCAGCTCGGTGAAGGCCTCCTTGCCAGGGTCCTTTGGTGCCACTCATGGTCACCTTCTTATTGCTTATTAGGGTTTGCAGGGGTAGAGCAGGGACACCCCAGGCTCAGGACTGTGTTGTAACAGTTTTGGCCATTTCTAGTAGCAAAAAGACTTTTTTTTTAATTTCCGAGAAGCTTCTCCCCCCCTGGGATGAGTGATGGAAGTCGATCTGAGTTTCACAAGCCATGGGAGCTGTTGCAGGAGTGCCCCGGGGTTCTTCCTGCTCACCCGTTGTCTTCCCATAGCAGCCACACCAATTTAGCAACCCCCCCTTGAAATCAGTGCCATTAAACTGCTGATTTCTCTGTGTCCGCACGAGACTTCTCCATCGACTCCTGGCTGGCAGCGCTGGGGTCGGTCAGGAGCGTGTTTAAGATGAAGATGTCCCCGCAAGGCACTGCAGCTCCTGGCAAAACCCTGTGAAATCCCACATCTTCCCGTCATTCCTGTATCCAGCAAAGCTGCAGGGAAAGGCGATAGCTGTGGCTTGGGCAGCCAGACCCAAGGTAATGCTGCCAAGGAGTGCTGCTTTAAGGAGAAAAGCCGGGTATTTGGGCCATATCCTCTATTTAATGTATGTATGTTTTTTTTTAACTAGACCACGAAGTTGTATTTTTGCTTCCAATGCTTAAACCCATCGTCGTACAAGCAAAGCAGCATGCTGTCCTTAACCAAGGCAGCATGGAAACTAATTTTTCTATGAAATATATTTTTTTTCCTTTCAACAGTTTTTTTTCCTTTAAAATATATATGTTTAAAAACCAAGCTCTAGGCTGGAAACTGTCAGGTTTCTGATATGCACAGCTACCCATCCACCTCCATCCAAGTCAGAAAGCTATAAACTATGCAAGAACTCGGTTCAGCCAACAGTTTCACATAAATGAGCCCAGCAAAAAGTTGCACTTTGGATTTTTATTCTTTTTGTTACAAAACCTTAGTCACAAGAATAGGGACATCCCCATGAGCAGTTCTGTTGTTCCCAGAAGACCCTGAGCCGCTGGGAAGAAAGTGTTCGGTGAGGAGAGATGTGCTGCAGAGCCCTCCCAGCTCATCGGCTGGTGCCTCCCTTCTCCCCACAGCATGAGAATGTGTAAAGATTTGGTCTATAAATTATTTTTACAACCTCTTTTCAATAAACCTGGGTTTCATCTCCCTGCTGAAGGCAGGAAAGCCCTTTTTGTGGGCAATAAAGGGCCTGGGGGGGGAAAATGCTCGCCAGGGACGAGATGCAGCTGCTCCCGAACCAGCACCTTAGGCAGCTCACGCCGCAGTGGCGCAGGCAAACACCGGCATTTCCCAATCCCAGCCTTTTCCGGCTCATTTCCCGTTTGATCTCTTCGCATGTCATGCCCCACTGAAAAGCAAACAAATGTCAGAGCGGTCAGCCCTGAGGCTGCCTCGCTTGCAGCCAGTGCTAAAAATGCCTCTCCCGGAGCCAGCCACGTCCCCCGAGATGTGCTGTGGCCATGTGTGGTCATCCTGTATTTTTGAGAAACATGTGTTGTGCTTGAGTAAAGCCCCCGATGTTGTTATTTTATGAGGAGGAGAGGAGCTTGAAAGATGAGCAGCCCTGGAGCTGGGTGATGAAGTCTCGGGGCTGAGCTGCAGCTGCTGCCTCTCAGCCAGGGGAATGATCAGCCCCAAAATTAAGCCAAGCACCTGAGTCTTCTCCAACACTTTGACTAAACGCTTAAATATGCGGTTTGTCTCCAGCAGGACTTCAGCGCGTGCTTCAGCGCTTTGTTAAGCCGGGGGGGGGGGTTTAGGCACACGCTTGGAGGCGACTTTATTTATGCTCAAGGGTTTTGCTGCACCGGGAGAGGAATCTGGTCCCTGGCTCGGAGACCACAAAGAGCTGAGCTTGCCCTGTCTGTCTGTCCATCCATCCTTTATTCCCCCAAAATGAAGCCACTATCTCGGCAGCAGCCCTGCCAAAGGAGCCGGGGGTTTGCCGGTGCGTGGTGTGATGCTGGGATGGGTCCAAGGTGCGGTTCGCACCGCTACCGCATCCTGCATCCCGTTTTGGCGGGGGATGCTGGGATCTGTGCCCAGGGGTGACGCTGACCAGTGCCTCTGCTTGCAGGTGGACTGGCTGCAGCAGCAGGAGGTGAAGCGGCGGGTGAAGAGGCAGGTCCGAGGCGAGCCGCATGCCCTGCCCTTCAACGACCCGGTGTGGCCCAACATGTGGTACCTGGTGGGTATCTCCCCTCCGCTGCCCCACAAGGGCATTAACCCCCACCTGCTGCTTTACGGGGTGGGTTGATTTATTTTTAATCAAATGTGTCATCAATCTTTGCTCAGCCTGGCCAGTAACAAAACACCTTAATATCAGTGAATGTGCTTGGCAGCAGGATTTAAAAGTTGTAAGTTAACACATGAGAAAGTCTAGTTTTCAGTGTTTCACCATTATTAGCAGCTCCTTGTTCCGGTCTGTGCAGTGAAGGCTTGGGAGCAGCGCGGCTGCAGCACCGATGTATTTTACCCGTCCAAGAGCTGCAACCATCTATTTACAATATCATTTTTCTCCTGCCTGTTTCATCGATCTGTATTTGACAGGGAAATTCATTGAAAATTAAGCGCAGAAAGGAAATGAGCACTTCAAAACTGAAGAGCCCGCAGTATTTGAAATGGAAGAGGAAAAGAATAGGGAGGTAGTGTTGCCTGGATTAACTGCTGCTGGATGGCTTTGATCAGTGGAGTAAAGTTATAACAGATCTACGAGTTATATGGCAGAGGGTTGGATGTAAATATATTTTCTGGTTGATTAAATGGGCTCCCAGCCTGGCTGCTTGCTTAGATGGGCTGAAATGGGGTTGTAGCAGTTTTGCAGCTTGTGCTTGCTGTGTTCCCCCCCTCATAGCACTGCGGCGATAAAAGCAGTCGCTGCAGGTCAGAGATGAACGTCCTGGCAGCCTGGCAGAGGGGCTACACCGGCAAAAACGTGGTGGTCACCATCCTTGATGACGGCATAGAGAGGAACCACCCTGACCTCCTGCAAAACTATGTGAGCTGGGGGATGGATGGGCTGGGGATGGATGGGCTGGGGCTGGTCCTCACGGTGAATTGATTTATGGAGAATTTCAGCATATAAACACAGTTTAAGTCTGTGCATTGGCAGATTAGAAGAAAAGTTTTTTTTTTTAAAAAGCTCAAGATGTTTGTTCCTTCTTACGAAGGAAATGAGGTTTTTAGACAGAGGGTTTGGGGGAAACTCCCTTTGCAGCTGCCTGGGAAGCAGCTGCCTCCCTCCGGCTCCCCAGGGCAGAGCCAAAAACCTGCATGAACCCACTCAGCCCCAGCTCAAACCCTGAACAGCCGCAGTGGTGGTGGGGAACAGCGTCAGACCCAGCAGGATTTGGGGTTCCAAGGAGCTGTCTTCAGTGGGAGCTGGGTGTTTCCCCCTGGGCAGCCATCTCTTAGTGGGGGCTGCAGCCCAAAACTATTTGTCTTGAACAAACAGTCAGAAACTAGGTGAAAAATGGCATTTACTGCCCAGCTGGCTGCGGGCAAGGCAGGACCATGCTGCTGCCGAGGCCGCTTTGTCCCACGCTGCGCTGGTAAGTCAAATCTAATGGTGGCAACGTGTTTTCAGGACCCTCTTGCAAGCTATGATGTCAACGGGAATGACCACGACCCGACTCCGCGCTATGATGCCAGCAACGAGAATAAGTACGTGATACTAGTTGCTGTGGAGCTGGTGTCTGCGTAGCTGGGGTGTGCAGGCGTCCACGGGGCTGGGTGTCCCCCTTGGGGTGTCTTCCAGGTCCATGGCCTTTCCCTGTCCCCAGCCCTGCAGAGGATGCTGTGTTACGGGCTTTGCACAGAGTCATTGCATTTAACACAAATCCAGCCTGTGGCAACCACGTTAATTGCTAACGAACCCTCGAGCCATCGAATGATGGCACCGGGGTGGGGAGGGGTTCCTCACCATGGTCAGGGATTGAACCACGTGAGTTGGGCTGGGTGGCTTAGATGTCAAAACTTGGATGCGCTTTTTGGGCTTCAGTTAAAGCAGAATGGGCATGTGGTGACACGTGTGGAAAGGAAATGGGAATGCAAAGATCAGATTGCATTTAGGTGCAAGATGCAAAGAGCAAACTATACCTAGGTGCAAAATGCAAGGAGCAAATGACGTCCAGGTGCAAGATGCAAGGAGCAGCAAAGAGCAGATTGCACCTAGATGCAAAATGCAAACAGCGAATTGCTTTCTGCATTAGTTTCCTCCATCCCCCAGCCCTTGCTATGGGTTTTGGATAAGGACTCTGCAGCTTTTGGGGCACCTTCTTCCACCACACTGGCCTCAGGGCCAGTTTCTGGGTGCTGGGTGGGGGGTGGCCGGAGGGATCCTTCACCATGGGATGTCAGCTCATGGCGGATTTCTCTTTGCAGGCATGGCACTCGCTGCGCGGGGGAAGTGGCGGCGGCGGCAAACAACTCGTACTGCGTCGTGGGCATTGCCTACAATGCGCGCATTGGAGGTGAGGCTGGCACCTGCCTGCGGTTCCCCTGCCCTTTGCTGACCCCCTGAGGGACCATGGCCACCCTGTTTGTGCTGATGGGCTCCCAGGGCAGGTGGTGGGATGCTGTTCTCCCAGGTATTGCCAGGAGAGAGTCTCCTCCTTGGTGCCCTGGCTGCAGGGAGCCCTGGGGGAACTTGGGAGAGAATGGGTAACACAGGGTGCAGGGGACCCCGGCTCCATGTATTTTGGGGTGGAAACCTGCTTGGGCTGCATCCTTGCCATGAGGATGCATGTGGATCAAGGATGTGGTGGTTTCGCCCCGAAAGTTCACAGCTGCTCTTGGGGAGGGGCTGGCCTTTTTGGGGTGGCCGCGTTTGCTATGGCCAGCGGCGCCGGTTTAGCTTCAGAGCCGAAATCGCTTGTTTGTGAGGTCAGTGTCTGTAGATGAGCCATTTGGAAGGAGGGGTTGTCTGGGGAGACCCCCAAAACACCCTTGTGGGGAAAACACCAAGGTGGTGGGGGGTCAGGGCTGCGCAAGTTGGGGGGACCTTTGCATCGGTCCCTCAAATAACACAGTGTGCTGAAAGCGAATGAATCTTTATTACCAAATTGGATCCTGATGGTAATTAGCATTACAGAGCTCATTTGCATTAATGTAGCTGTTTTTGGAGGCTGGTTTGAGCCAGGGCTGGTCTGGCTAGGCCGGGCTGTTATAGCACCCGCTGGGGACATGGGGGTAGCGGGGGGTGTGTGGGAGTGCCGTGTCCCATCTGCGTGGCTGGTGGGACCGTGTAGGGGACAAATGCCTGGAGCCAGGTCCTCGCCGGGGGTTTTAGCCCCATCCCTGGCACGGCTGGAATGGGAGAGGGGCTCTTGCTCAAGGGGGCTGCAACTCCTACCACCCCACAGTCGGAGACATCACCGTCGGGAGCATGGACCCAAGTGCCCATGGGTGGATTTGGGGCTTAATTCCTTCTCTCAGTTTGTTCATCCTGGCCATGCAAGAAGCAGCTTTTGTTAGGGTTGTATCTGCATGGGAGTGGTGCCCAGAGGGAGTCCTGCTCCTAGCCAAGCACTGTCAGGAGTTCCCCTGAGCTGGGAAAATCCCCCGAGGGAAGAAATAACCCTGGGGAGGGTGAATGGGGGAGTGTCAGAGGCTGTAAAGGCTGCAGCATGCCATGCCATGCCATGCCATGCCATGCCATGCCATGCCATCCCCTCTCCCCCCAGCACGTGGGATGGCTTCTTGCCTCTAAACTCAGCTCAAAGCACGCACCAAGCAACAGCAGAGCAAGGCAAAGCTTCTGGGCGGGTGGGTTTAAGGCAGTTTTGCATCCTGCAGGATCAGGCCATGGCCCTCATGCTCCTTTTCAAGCCCGTTTCTCCGCAGCAGCTGTGGAGATGAGTGTTACTTGTTGACTTCATAACAACTTATGGATCCCATTTTAATTTGCTTCCTTTAACAAGTGCCTTGCCTTGGGGGTGTGCTGGGGAGGCATCGATCGATGCAAGGCACCTGGCAGAGGGTGGAGGCTGTGGGCTTCCCACAATGTGAACAGGCAAAGGGGAAAAATAAAGTCTGTAGCCGTATCAAGTTTGGGATCGTGGAGAAAAATGCGGTATAGCTGCAGTGAGAGTGATTTTAGATGGATTACGCAAATAAAGCAGCGATTAATGAGCACAACTTGTTGGGGAAGCCTATTTGTCACACTCGGAGAGCTACCATCTAATTTTACTGGCTGCTCTTCAGCGCTCTTGCGTTGCTTTTCATTTGCTCCAGGCAAAATACATTGCTGCTCTAGAAACAAAACGGGCTCCTGCCATTCCTCCTCCTCCTTTCCCCTCTCCTCAAATGCTCACTTTGGAGGCTGGTATTGCTCCCTGCATGGCAAAGAGCTCAATTATTTTGCAGTGTCCTTCCCTGCTCCCTCCTGTCCCCTGGTATTTAACTGGGGGGCCCCCACATTGTGGGTGGTTGGCTTTGAGTTGGCTTTGGGCTGACTCTGGGCTGGCTTTGGGCTGTCTTTCGGCTGGCTTTGAGCTGGCTTTGGGTTGACTTTGGGCTGGTTTTGGGCTGGTTTTGGGTTGGCTTTGGGTTGGCTTTGGGCGGTTTTGGGTTGGCTTTGGGCTGTTTTGGGTTGACTTTGATCTAACTTTGAGCTAACTTTGGTCTGACGTTGGGCTCACTGATGAACGTGCCCACACTTAGCAAGCACAGAAAAACATCCCTCTGCTGGTTTTGCTTGCTGCGCCACAGCCAAGTGTGGCTTGGACTCTGGGCTCAGCTTTTCACCCCTGCTCCTCATGTTTTCTTGTTAACACGACAAAGAGAGGATGTTTTTGGGAACTATTCTGCTCCCTCATTTTATATTTCTAAGCTTGTTTTTGGCTGGTAGGGGACAGCATCGAAAAGAGATATTTGAGTTGACTGGTGTCCAGAGCACAGCTGCAGCTGTGATGACATCTGCCTGCATTTGTTTGCTTTAAGAGAAAATACATGTGGAAAGGGAAATGCATTTTCATAAACCGTACTTTCCCTGGCTGGCAAAATACGATGCTGAAATTTCTATCACCTCCTTTCCTGCAAGAGCTGTTTCTGGGCAGCCCTTTGGGGCGCCTGGCACCCTCTGCCCGCCATGCGGAGCGGGCAATCCGGCAGGGAAAGGGTGGTGGGCAGTGGAGGGAGTTGTAACCCTCTTTGCAGCAGCTGGAGGCTGGGGATGTGCTGCAATCCCCCACATGGTCCTGCCGTGGCTGGTGGGCTCTGCCTGCAAACCACCCTGGATGGCACCTGCCAGCATTCCCAGCTGGAAGTGAGGTTATCCCAGGTGGCAGCATCGTTCCACCATGGGTTGGGGTCCTGACTGATTTCAGCTGTGCAAACTGCAGCCTGGGGTTTCTCCTGGGGCTTCTCCCCCTCCTGGGCACCACTGGCATCAGCCGGGCAGTGATGGGATTTGGGGACGCTCACAGTTGTCCCCACTTATGGGGAGAGGCTTCATCCTGCTGGTGTGCCCGAAGCAGGGGGCCCTGAGAGTTCGGGAAACGCTGATATGTTCCAGGTGGAGAAATGAGTTAGGTAATTAATTAAAAGTGGGAGAAAAAGGTTTTTAGCAGGGGGATTTTGCCGCCGGGGAGTGCAGCACTGCTCCCGCCACCCGATCCCCGCCGATGGAGGGGAAGTGAATTTTAACCCCTCTGTCTCCATCACTTGCTGTGAAGCCATCAACACAGAACACTTTCCGAAATAGCTCCCCAGCTTTCTGCTGCCAGGCTGGTTAGCGTGCGGGGCCGTGGGTTGAAGCTATTCCAGGCGCGCCTGAGCCGTGCGGTTTCTGCCGCCGTTAACAAAGCCCTTTGATTGCAATCCTCGCACTTTCATCCAAGCCATTAAGCCCTAATGTCTGATGTTTTTGTGCTTTTAGGCATTCGTATGTTAGATGGCGATGTAACAGATGTTGTTGAAGCGAAGTCGCTTGGCATCAGACCCGATTACATTGACATTTACAGCGCGAGCTGGGGGCCAGATGATGATGGGAAGACAGTTGATGGACCTGGTCTATTGGCCAAACAGGCTTTTGAGCATGGCATTAAAAAGGTGTGGATCCCATGGCGCCCAGACGCGCTTGCCCTCCTCCTCCTGCCCCGTGGGGAATGCGTGCTGGGGCCGTGGCCGGCCTGGGGTCCGGCATGGGGATGGGCGGCTCGGCCCCCCAAGACGATGCCAATGTTAGGGCTGGGGTGGGGGGCGGGGGTGAATCATCTCTAATTTTTCCTAGTTTTCCCCGGCGTCCCTAAGAGCTCCGGTGGATTTTGCGGCTGAGGGCGGTGACAGCGGGAGGTGCCCGGCGATGGCGTGGTGCCAGCGGGACCCCTCAGCACGGCCGGCCCCGGCGGGAGCATCCGGCAGCGCCGGCCGCCGGGCAGAGCCCCGGTAGAGCAGGCAGGCCCCAGGTTGAGTTGCGAAGCTCTACCGGGCTAAGAAACCCAAAGTGGTTCTTGCGGGGGGGTGGGCTTTGCACCTCAAAATATCCTCCTGGGTGCTGGCTTGGAGGGATGCGACCACCTCCATGGTATCTCCATCCCCGCTCCTTCACCCTCCCCTGGCCCCTGGTATCCTCTCCCGGGGTTCTCCGTCATATTAAGCATTTCCTTGGTTTTCCACCCGGAACGAGTGGCTGTATCATGGCCGGACTGGGTGACGTGGGTGCTGCCACAGGATCCAGCCACGGAGGCACAGGAAAAATTCAGGTTATTGTCCCTGAAGTCCTCCAATTAGAGGGTTCAGCCGGCATCGCATGTGATTGACAGTTGTCAATCCCCACTGGGGATGCTCTGGCCTTCCCGCGCCCCTTCTCTTTTTGGGCACTTTTAAAAAATGCCCAATATTGGCTAAAAGCACCAGGGAAAAAGACCTTTCTTGGCAGCTCGGCGGGCGCCGTGGGTAAGTGTCGCAGCGGCTTGGGGCTGTGCAGCGGGTGTTCCCCGGGTGCTTCGGCAGCTTTGGGGTTGGGGTTTTGCCACTGGCAGCCCCAGGCTGCCCCGACCTGGGCTTTGAAACCTCCTTGCTTCACTCCCTGCCTCCAATCCTGCCTCCACTGCCTCTTCTTGCAGCACGCCAGGATTTGAGGTGGCTGCAGGCTGGGGCGATGCAGCCTGCCTGTTATCTAAAAATAGGGTGGAGTGTTTTTCCCACTATTTATTTGATTTCCTGCCGGGGCGGTGAGCCTGCCGAGGAATCCATTGAAGTGCCGGGGAGTTCACGCCATGTAAATACGGGGGAACAAGCTGCTTTTTAGACCTTATTTTTCCATGCAGAAGCAAATGGGCGGCAGCAGGGTACTTGCCCAGCACAGCCCCGCTGTTTTGGGATGCTTGCTTCTGTGTCGCAGGGGACATCAATTCTGTGTTTGCTGCACCCACTATCCCACATGCACAACTCTTAATTGCTGACTTCTCCTTAAATAACGAGGAAAGCCGCAAGCAGAGAGTTAGCTGCCACCTTTAGCCCAAGCAAACAGCTGTAACCGAGTTATAAATCCTTAAAATTGAGTTTTTAATGGAAACATTAAAATAACCTTTATCTATTAGTGATAGGACTGCACTGGGGTAATTTATCATCTTGTTTCTCGCTCCTCCAGCCACACCTTATTAGTTCCTGAGCTAACGAGGGGATATTTATCGTGGGCACTCATGGAGTGCCATTGGGCAAACACCCAAGCCCTGGCAGCGCTGCGGAAGTGGGGAGATGCTGTGCATCCCGCATCCGACTGATGCGCTGCTGGGGTGAGCCGGATCACCCCCAGCCTTGGCCAGGAGGGGTTCCCTGGTTTAAATGATGCTCAGATCCAGGTTTTGTAGCAGCCAGGAGCCCCTTGCCGGGAAGGCGTTAGCTTAGGAGGATGGCAAGTAAAGAAGTTGGGTGTTTGGGGTCTGCTTGTGGAAATCTTGGTAGTTGCTTGTTTGAGAGCAAAGGGAAAGTGTTGGTTTTTTCCAGTCCGAGGGAATTGCGATATACAGTGAGCGCTCGCTCCACTGGGAAATGCTGTCAGGTGTTAGATGTGCATCGCTGTAGTGTCATTTATGTGCCTGTTCGTGTCCTCATGCAACCGTGCTGGCTCCGAACCTGCTTTCCTCTGGTGCAGCCCTGCTGACATCCCAGGGATGCGGGTTTGGACCTGGACCGAGCAGCCTTTCTCAGCACCCACGGCTGCGACACTTGGGGTGCGGATGCAAGGGAGGTCTGGGCTCCGCGTCTATCTATCCCAATCAAAATCATTGCTACGTCTCCGCACGCCTTCAGCAATCGGTGCCTGGTTTTATTCCTCCTATTAGTGATTTAGGAAAGCCAGGGTTGCATGCAGCAGGGTTGGTCCTTGGAGACGGGTGGATTTTAGTGTTGGAGAGCCGGATGGTCGCTGCCTGCGCCAAGCACGTGGGCTGGGATGCTGCCACCTCGGAAATCCAGGAAACACTGGAAAGCGGGACTGGAGATGCCAGCAGCAGGCCTGGTGGGCTGGCGAGCTGGGTCAAGCTCTCCGTGATGTGGGGCAGGGCAATAATTCCCTTTGCAGTTGCACTTTTTCTTGCAGAGCTCCAAACAGCTCTATTAGTCTTTGCTAGGGAAATACCCACCCAGTTTGGCTGGGAGGCAGCCCAGATAATGAAAACTTTCATAAAGTAAGGAAAGAGCCTGACTTAGCCTGTGCATCTAGAGGCAGGGTCAGCTCAGAGAGCCTCTGCCCCAGGAGGAGGGCGAGACAGGTAATAAACCATCCCTCTCCCTCCAGCACTTAAACCCCACAATAAATCCCAGTGAATTCCTCCAGAGCAAAGCTGCTTTTTTTTTGTTATTATTATTATTTTTTGTGGAGGAAGCTGCCACAGAGCAGTGGGAGGGAGGTAAACACCAGATCTGCCCAGGCTAGCGCCGAAATCTCTCCGTGGTAGGAGTAGCTGCGGGGAGGATGGGGCTGCTCCGCCGCTGCCGTGTGCTTCCATCGCCTGCCAAGCCTGGCAGCGTGCTGCCCTCCCCGGAGAGCCCTGCCTTATGGGGCAGGGAAGCAAACCAGCCACTTCATTTCCTGCCCCAAACCCCCTTGGGTCACCAAAAATCCTCCCTTGGGACCACAGCAGTCTGTTTGTGAACCCCCACGGGGCTGGGTTATTCCTGGGGGTGCAGGCACCCCGGGTGCCCTGGGAGCGGTTTGGATGGAGGATGGAGGATGGAGCGGTTCGCCCCCGCGCCGTCAGCTTCATTAGGGGCCCCTCGTTGGCACCGTGGCCGCTGCTGCCGGGCAGGGTTTTCCCCCAACTCCAGGGAGGTCTGGGCAGCTGGCGCACCCCTCCCGCCCCCCCAATTCCCAGTGGGCTCCTGCAGCTGTACCCGGTGGGGATGGCTCCATCAGATGTTCCTGCCAAGCGATGGGCAGGGGAGTGAAAAGGCTGGGATTAAAAAAAATAAAAAATGAACAAAAGGAACCTAAAAGAGAGGCCGGTAGAAGGTTTCTGGTGGTTTGGGTGGGTTCGTGAGGGGCTTTGCGGGCTTGGGGTGAGGGAGACGTGGGATTTGGGGGGGTTTCCTGCTGGTTTCTCCCGTGGGGCCATCCCTGCACCCCTGGGAAGCTGTGCTCTGGGTGTTACCGCCTGGTCCAGGGGCTGTGAGCACCCGAGATGTTTTACTCCATGAGAGCCCACGGAAGATGCCAAAATCCCCATTGCGGGAGGCTCTCCCATCCTCGCTGGGAGTCGGCGCCTGTAAAACTGGGGCTGGCAGAGCCGAGGGGCACATTTGCAGGGGCTGATCCAGGGGACTGAGTACTGGGCAGGATAGGACCCATCCTTGCACCCTAACCAAACCCTACCTCCTGACCCAAAAATCAGGCTTACTGATGGCATTCCAGCGCCAGGGGATGGCTGCCCCCTCCTCCTCATGCTGAGACAGATGCTTATCCCGATCAAACACCTCCTCTCACCCCCCGTCCCCTCTCTGCCCGCAGGGCCGCAGGGGCTTGGGGTCCATTTTCGTCTGGGCATCCGGGAATGGCGGCAGAGAGGGCGATTACTGCTCCTGTGATGGCTACACCAACAGCATCTACACCATCTCCATCAGCAGCACCACCGAGAATGGCTACAAGCCCTGGTACCTGGAGGAGTGTGCCTCCACCCTCGCCACCACCTACAGCAGTGGGGCTTTTTACGAGCGGAAAATAGTAAGTTCTACCCTGACGTTGAGTGGGGCAGCATCCCCTGGATGTTTTCTGTGTGGCTGGGCTGGATGATGGCTCAGTTGTAAGAGCTGGGCTTTGCCCTTAGCCCTGTGGTGGGGTTTGCTCGTGCTTTTTATGGTGGGGCCAAAATTGCTCTGGTCCTTAGGAAGAGCTCAGGCATGTGGCATTTTCCCTGGTAAACGAGTGAAAGGGCTGGAGGTTTGCAAAAATACCCATGCAAATACTTACCAGTCACCCAACGTTCTTGCTCACTGTGCCTTGCTTAAAAAAAAGGGCATGTGGAGGATTTTTAGCCTGAGAGAGAAAGGAAAGGGAGGATGGAGGCGTGTGGCAACCCCAAATGGGGAGCAGAGGATTTTCAGAGACCAGGAATTGCTTGAAAGCGTGTGCACGTGAGGATCAGCCTGGTTTTCCCTGCTGCCCAGGCGGTATTTGCCCTCTCCCAGCAGCTGCTGTGGTCTCATCACAGCAAGACCTTTCATTACCGATGTCCCCGTGCATCATCCGAACCTCAGGCAGTAACACATTCCCCACTGGCATGGTGTCTTATCCGAACTGGGAGGGAGCTTTCCACCCAGATTAGTTTTTTGACAAAAAAATGTGGTTTTTTTTACAAGTCTTTTTTTTTTTTTTTTGTTATTCAAGAGTGATTTGTTTGGCCCCTAAAAGATTAATTTCCAGAATCCAAGTGCCTCGTTGGGGCCGTTTTCATGGCATTAAGGAGCATTTGCATGGCGGAGGCCAGCACCAGCCCAGTGCTGCTGGGGAACTGCTGGGCAAAAAAGCAGCTTTCAGGGGCACCTTGGGGAGAAACTGGGTGGCATGTCCTCCCTGCCTCCAAAAATTAGCAGATTAACTCAAAACCCAGGAGCCTTTTAAAAGTGTAACTGATGGAGCATCTCTTTGCCCACCTCCTCTCTCCGAGCTTTTGGTACCCAAGCATCGTGCTCTGCCCTGAAACCAAAAAGCTGGAAATGGTTTTGGTTTTTTTTCCCCTTTTTTTCCCCATGCAAATGGAAATTCTTGCCTGACACCAGGAACTGAAGCTTTTAAGGAAAGCATTTAATATGGCACAGCTGAACATGACCCCACGGGTGCGTACCTACGCCAGCCCTGTCCAGCTCACACCATTCCATCCACGGCTTTTCCTCCAGCTGACCCACAGCAAAATTGCCTTTTTTTTTTCCCCCTTTCAAATATTTTTTGCACCTTTGAGCAAAGGAAAATGTAAGCAGGGGTGTTTTCTCATGCACCAAATGTATCTGCAGCCCATTTTTGGGGGCTCAGAGCATCCTGATGGTGTGGGAGCCATGGCAGGCTTGGGTACCCACAGCGTCACTTGCATGCTGGCAGCATCCCAAGCAAACCTGGGCTGCTCGATGGGGTAATGCCCGTGCCGGGAGCATCTCCAGCAGCACGGGGCTGCAGCTCCTCTCTCCCCAGGTCACCACGGACCTCCGGCACCGCTGCACAGACGGCCACACTGGCACCTCCGTGTCCGCCCCCATGGTCGCGGGCATCATCGCCTTGGCTTTGGAGGCAAAGTAAGTGTAACCTCACCACTGGCTTGCAGGGGGATGTTGCCAAATTTAGTAGCTGGCAAGCAAAACCAGAAAGAAAAAAGGTGTTTTTTTTTTTTTCCTCTGGAGAACTCAAAACAGGCAAAGTTATTCTAAATTGCTCCTTTTTGGCAAGGTTTGATACAGCGTTGTTGTTTTGCATCTAATCTTCCTGCAGGTGCTTTATTGAGCTAATTTTTCACTTGTTGCCATCTGTTGAAAAGTTGAGGTTGGTGAGATAAGTCAGGCTTTCCATTTGGTGCATTGAAACTGCTGACAGCCGGCTCCAACAGGAGTTTTGTAAATACTTCCTGGAAAAAAAAAAGTCAGAAAACATCATGGAAAATGGAATATGTCTGTAGAAATGATGGTTTTCAGCTAGTGTTTCATTTCTGGGGGAGAAGGACTACTTTTGCATAATATCAAAAACCCACGTGCTGTGACCAGCAGTGACACGCTCCCTGGTTCAAAAAAGCTGCTCTTTGCCTCTTGTCCCCATCCCAGTCCCATCCCGGTTCCCCAGCCCAGGAGCAGCCCCACAGGGGACCAGACTCACCCCTTAGGCATCCCTGTGTTGCTCCGTGGAGCACCTTCTCATGAACTTCTCACGAGCCTCTCACTATTATTATTATTTTCATGAAGTGGAAATAAAAATAAGGCTGTGAATAAGCTGCAGGGCAGCGTCTGGGGACGGCAGTCGCGGCATGTTGGCTCCAGTCCCTCTCCTCTGGTTTAATCCCAGCTCCCAGGTCGGGTGAGCACGTTTCCGGAGATGCCGTTTTCATTACAAATATATTAAGAGTGTTAGATGTAATTTTTGTATTGTTTAGCAGAGGCATAAAACGCAACATTAAGTACCAGGGCTTGGTGCTCAGGCACTCCATTATGACGGGAAGGAATAAATTGAATTTCTATTCTTAAATGTGGCTCAAGAGCAATATAAATCCCAGCTCAAGATGCTGAAGAACTGACTGTAAGAAAAGCGTGGAAAATTCTTCGGTAATATCTCCAGGCTGGGGTCTTAGCAGGGGCTCAAAAGCACACAGTGCTCAGTGTCCTGTGCCCTGGACACACAGACATCATGCAAACCCAGCTGGGCAGGGGGAGGTTTGGAAACACTTAGGGTTTCATTTTCTGTTAAATGAGCAGGCCAGGTTTTTTCCAGCAATTTTTGCCATTATTCCTATAAAGGGAAGGTTTGCTCAGCAGTGTGTGTCAGCGAGCTACCGAGCCGGGTACCCTGCCTCAGGATATGTTTCGTTCTCAATCTCCTGCAAGAAAATAGAGAAAACCTTCCTGATTTGTTTCAGTTATACTCTGGAGCATGAGAGTTAAATACCTTTGGCCAGGAAAAAATCCTGCAATGCCCGTGGTCATGTGGCATCCCTCCCGGGGGCAACCCCCTCTGCAGGGGCACCCCAAGTGATGGTCAACATCCAGGCAGGGTGTTAGCATTCAAATCATCAATTCATGCTCTTTTGGAGCAGGAAAGAGTTTTTTTGGGGTTTTTTTAACCCAAAGGGGATCCCTGCTGCTGCTGGGAAGACTGGAGGCAGCAGAGCCATCCCATGAGCCAAGTGTTGTTGCAGCCCCCTGCTCACCTGGAGGGATGTCCAGCATCTGCTGGTCAAAACCTCGCGGCCGGTGCACCTGCGAGCAGCCGACTGGAAGACCAACGGCGCAGGGCATAAAGGTGAGAGGCCATGGGGGCAGAGGCGGCCACGAAAGGGAAAATAAAGGTCCCCAGAGCTTTGCTTGTGCAAGTGTTCACTCTGGATGGCTGCTCTCAGCTGGCTTGGTGGCTCCTACCGTCAGGCTGTTGAGTGGAGAGAGGGGAGGGCAGCAATTTGTGTGGTGAGATGCCTGGAAGCCTTGCTTGGTGGAGGCCTGGAAGCCTTCCTTGGTGGAAGCTTGGAAGCCTTCCTTGGTGGAGGCTGTCCTGAGCTGCAGTGTTGGTTGCTCCTTTTGGTAGACTGCTCCCATCAATGGGTTTTCTATGTTGCCAACATGGATTTGGGGTGTAACTCAGGCAGGGCGATGAGCTCTGCATGTCAGAGGACCTCGTGCCCCAACGGGCTCAACTCCAAACCTTCTTTGACGGTTGGAGGATGCTCTGCCAAGAGCCAAGGAGGAGTTACTGGTCCCTGTTTGGAAGGCACTGGGTTTCTGAGTCTTCTCTCTTTCCAGTTAGCCATCTATATGGCTTTGGTCTGGTGGATGCAGATGCTATTGTGGTGGAAGCCAAGAAGTGGAAGTCAGTTCCTCCCCAGCACGTCTGCGTGGGAAGCCTGGACAGGGTGCCCAAGTGAGTGTCATGGGGTGGGAGTATCTCCTGGGGTATGTGGCCACTTGGAAGGAGCTTTGGGGGAGCTGGCTCTTGCGATGCAAAGGCTCAGCCACTGCCCCAGCATTTGGAAAGGGAAATTAGGAATCGGGGTGGGAGGACAAGCCCTTGTGCAGGCAAGGTGATGTCCATGGATTTTACGGTCAGAGCAACCTGCACCGTCCGCCCTGAGATCTGTTTATTAAGCCGGAAGTGCCTACCTGGAGTCTGTGCCTATGGCTTGGCTTGGAGCAGGTCTTGTAGGGGCTCTCTGGGACCAGCTTTGATGGCACATGATTTATTTTTGCCCTTTCCATGCTTTTGCTTCCCAGATGGGTCATCAGCAGAGAATTTCTGAGGGCTGACAGTGCTGTTTGCCATTTTGGAAATGGCTTAGGGAGACCAAAACCAACTCGCCCTCTGGGTCCTACATGAGTAGTGATGGGTTGGGCTTTCCTCCCTCATCCACCAAACACCTTGTCTTGATGGAATATACCAAAAAAACAGTGCTTTGTTGCAGGGGTTCCCAAATTTCCAGTGCCTGGGGTCTCTTTGAATTTGGTTTCAAGTTCAAACCAACTTAGGTTCACATCTCGTCCTTGGTAGGTCTGTCCCTGCTAGGTTAAAGGGTGGGATCAGGGATCTGACCAAATGGACGTTCCTGGTTTACCACTGCCTGGCTGTAGAGCAAGTTGAGTTGTTCATCAGAAAAGCAGTCCCTTCGGAAAGACTTGCGTATGCAAAGCAGGAATGAATTTGGAGCCAAGTGTGTTCATGAAACTATTTATCTGATACAGACACTAATTACAATCCAAAGAGGAATGCTGCACTGATAATTATAATAAAGCAGCACCCTTGCAGCCCATAAGGCATAGATCTTAGAGGCAGTTCAAACCCATCTCATTACCATTGAGCAATTCAGCAAATTCCTGTGCTAGGACACTGTATTGCGATGGAGGATGAGATGGTTTTTGCTGGGAAGCAGTAGGAGACCAGGTTCAAATAAAAGTGGGCATCCAGGCTGCTAGGAACTGGGCAGCGCTGCCGTCCCTGACGCGATGCTCTGCCTGTCCCCGGCAGGTACATCCGGGCAGACCACGTGCTGCGCACCAGCACCCTCAGCAGCGCCTGCGCCCAGCACCGTGACCAGCACGTGCTGTACCTGGAGCATGTTGTGGTGAGGCTCAGCATCTCGCATCCGCGCCGGGGCGACCTCCAGATCAACCTCATCTCTCCGGCAGGGACCAGGTCACAGCTTCTTGCCAGGAGGTAAGAGCAGCCAGAGCACGTCTGGGCTGGGCAGCACCCTCATTTAGGGGGTTGCTGCAAGTTTGCTCAGGTTTTTCGGGAAGGCGGGGGGCATGCTCGGGTTTCAGCTGCAGGATGCTCCATGTGAGGGTGGGTGCATGCAAGGATCCCTAAAATCCTTAATTACCTATCTACCTCTTCCAATTAAATAAGACATTCAGAGTCACGCTTCTTGATGCATGGCATTACCGTTGCAGGGTATTTGACCACTCCAATGAGGGGTTCAAGGGCTGGGAGTTCATGACTGTCCACTGCTGGGGGGAGCGGGCGGCAGGGGAGTGGACCCTGGAGATCCATGACACGCCATCCCAAGTGCGCAACCCCGCGGTGCAAGGTAAGGGCCCCCCAGCACCCATGTCCCCGAGTGTCCACCAGTCCCTCTCGCCCCCTAAGCTCTTTGCAGGCTGCTTTGCTTGGCCGTAACATTTGCTGTGAGTTTTATGGTCTTCAGCAAAATTGTATTGCCCAAATTTTTAAAAAATGGGAATAAAACTTCAGCCCTGAGCACAGGAGGCTGCCGGCCTGGCTGAGCTGGGAGCAGGTTTTCTCCCAGCAGCAAACTTGCTGCAACCGAGAGCCAGGTTTCCAAAATTAAACCGTAATGAGTCAAAATGAGGAAACCCGAGAGCTGTAATTGTTGTTTGTTTGTTTTGCTTCGCTGCTGGGACATCTGGCTCCTGGGCTGGTTGTGCAATGGCACAAGGGAACGATGCCCCTTGGGCTGTGGACAGACAGACATCCTCCTGGGGCTGCCACCATGCTGGCAGGGGGTGGCTGGGCTCAGCCTGGCCCCCTGCGTGTCCCCAACTCCGCCATGTGCCCCCCTCCTCGGCTTGGCCGCCTGCTCCCTGACCCCTTTCCGGCAAAGGAGCCGGGCTGTCGGGATCTGTCCCCGCCGGGAAGGGGCAGCCGCCTCACCGGCTGGTGGCAGCGGGGCATGAAGCATCCTGCCTGGGGCTGGTGTGCATTGCGGGGGTGTTAAAATCCACACACTCATTGATAGGAAGCCAGGAGTATATTAAAAACCTCTCCCATGCAACTTTCTGGCAGGAGGCGCACGTGGGGGTTCATTGTGCAGAAGGTATTTCTGTTTGCTGCCTTCACCCGGAATCTTTTGAACTAGGAGAGCAGCAGTGAAGTGCCCACGGAGCTGCTTTTCCTCCTGTATTTACAGTTTGCAGCGGGTGTTTCTGAGCCCCTTGTGGGTGTCTGGTCTCGGCTTTACCCAGCTTTGCAAAACGAAATGAAAACGAGTGCATTAAGTCACCCCCCTCAAAGGGTCTGCACCAGGTTTGAAGCAGAGAGGGCAAAGCAGGAGGAAAAAGAGGGACGATGCTCCCAGCCTGCAGCAGAAATTAAATGTTAATGGGTTAATGTAATGTAATGTATTAAATGTTAATTTTACGACCATTAAATTAAACAATTAAATTGGTTAACTTAATACCAATTAAATACTATGGATGTCCTGTCGCTGGCACTGCTGCATCCCCAGCAT
This sequence comes from Morus bassanus, assembly GCA_031468815.1. Classification (NCBI taxonomy): domain Eukaryota; kingdom Metazoa; phylum Chordata; class Aves; order Suliformes; family Sulidae; genus Morus; species Morus bassanus. Next base: position 3,927,331 of record CM062581.1, read on the forward strand.
CAGCCCCATGCAGCCTGGGCTTTCCTTGCACGGGACATTTTAGATTTAAAGCAAATTTAATTCTTTTGGTGGAGGCACGCGGTTGAGCTCTTCCCTGGCTGAGGCCGCCCAGGCTCGCCCCTTAGCAGATTCCATGCTGGTGCTGCTTGCTTGCAGCCGGTGGATCCTCTCAGCCCTGTCAGAGAGCTGAGAGATTTGGTTGTTGGAAATTTTAAGCCCTTCCTGGAAATGCAGGGATTAGTAGTTCAAGACAAGCGTGCTGTGGGCGTGAAGTGACTTGTGTTGATGGGGAATTGAAAGAAAAACAGCACTGGAAAGAAGCAGCAGTGTTTTTTGGACCCCCTCCCCAAAGCAGCGTGGGTTGGTGAGGACCCCAGCATGGGTGTAAGGCTGTGGGGGATCCCCAGTTCCCGGGTACAGTGCAGGCTCTGGAGGCCCCTGCAGCGTTTCAGGCGATACCGAGCTCAGACCTCTGACATGTCGGATAGGCAGGTGGCTGGAACAAGAGCAGCAAGAAATAATGTGGCGTGTGCCAGGCAGCTTTTATCAGTCAGAAATAATCCTCCATTATGGAGCTTTTAAAGTTAATGGTTCTCTCCGCACATTGAGCATGAAGCCTGTGGTGATGCTGTGGTTTGTCAGACGAGTTATAGAACAAAAAATCTCTTGTAGGTGCTTTAAATGGCTGCATTTGTGTGGGCTGGGAGCTCAGGGGATCATGAACATTTCTAGGTATTCCTTGTTTGCTTCTGCATTGCCGTGCCAGTGGTGAAGCCCTGATGGTCCAGTCCATCCTCCTCCTGCTTCCCCCCAAAGCTGAGTGCCTTGGGGAGGAGCGGGATGGGGAACAGGATGGGTGACGTTGCGCCTGTCCCACAGGGAAGCTGAAGGAGTGGAGCCTCCTCTTCTACGGCACAGCTGAGCACCCCTACACTGCGCTGGGCAGCCCCCAGTCCCGCGGGAGGACGCTGGAGGTGCCGGCATCGGAGATGGAGCCATCGAGAGCCGCCTTCCTGCAGAGCCAGGTGGAGGTGGCAGAGGAGGAGGAGGAGTACGCAGGTAAGCGCCAGCTGAGCTGCCATGTCGTCCCCCGCAAAGTACCCGGGAAAATGCCAACCAGGGGAGCCATGAGGCCTGATCCTGACCAGGGCTGAGGCGGGCTGGGAGGAGCGGTGCCTGCGGCCAGCACGGGGTAGCAGGACGGCAAAATTAGAAGGTAGCAAAATGCCCCGTCCAAGAGCTCCCACCACAAATTGGTGGTGCAGCTGTCTGAGGAGTAAAAAAAGCTCCTCTGCCCACCTTCCCCCTCCACCCCCGGCGCGGGCATGGGCGGGTGTCCCTGCCGGTCCCCAAGAAGCAGGTCCGGTGCCTCTTGCAAAGCTGCTCCTGCACCAGGGTGTTCAGCCAGAGGATGGCTGGGTGGGATTTATGCTGGGAAGGATGAGCTGGAGGAGAGGCAAGCACCCGGAGCCATGCAGCTCCATAGGATAGATAGGACAAGATGTATAAGATCTATAAGATAACAGATATAGGATAAGATAGGCGGAGGGTCCCCAGCCCCTTCCCTATGTCCATCGGTCCAGGGAGGGTGTGCTCCGAGCATTCTGGCAGTGGGGTCTGTGGGATGCTCAGCCTCTTGCCCTGCTGAGCCAGTCTCTCCCTCCCCAGGTCCATGCCACCCTGAGTGCGGCGACCAGGGCTGTGACGGCCCCAATGCTGACCAGTGCTTGAACTGCATCCACTACAGCCTGGGCAGTGTGAAAACCGGCAGGTGAGGTGTGGTGGGGTGTCCCCGGGGGGTTCCCCGGCGGTGGCAGCACCTTTCCCCAGAGCTCACACCACAGCGTGGGTGATAGATGTTTGCACAGAGAAAGAAGCGTGTGAGAGAGAAAATGGAGGGAGGAGGAGGTGTGGGGGTCCCTGCCCTGGACTAGAGTGTGATGGGGTGGGGGACATGGCCATGTAATCATGCTGGGGAAGAAGCATTGGCTTCACTGGCTGGGGTCACCCACACCTGTGGGACAGCTAGCTGAGATGCCAAATCACTTCTGGAATTGGGGTTTCCACTCCTGAGTCTCTTCGGCTGGCACAGGGAAAGTTTACCCATAGTCGGGGTTGCTTTTTATTACAGAGCCACAATATTCAAGACACTCTAAATCTTAAGAATAAGAAATAAACAAGCCCAAGTCACTGCCAAGGCTGGGGGATGGCCTGAATGCTGCAGGCGAGGGGACGGAGGCAGGTGCCAGGGTGCTGGGAGGTGGCTGGCTGTTGGCACCAAAGCCTGGGCACTCTCGGTTCCTTCCCCAGGATGTGTGTGAGCTCGTGCCCTGCGGGGTTTTTTGGCGACAAAGGTGCCCGGAGGTGCCGCCGGTGCTACAAGGGCTGTGAGCGCTGCGTCGGGAGGGGACCGACACAGTGCACGGCGTGCAAGCGGAGCCTCTACCATCACCAGGAGATGAGCACCTGTGTGGTGCTGTGTCCGCCTGGGTTTTACGCCGAGGAACGTAAGGATGTTTATCACTTGCAAACTGTAGCATGAGGATATGCAGGGGTTGCTTCTCTTTTAAGTGCTATGGGTAGAGAAAACACCTTGATTTTTGAGTATTGGCTTTGAATTTCCCCCCTCAAGCTGTTTTGCACAGTGAAGGGAGGAGGAAAACTTCTGGGTGTTCAGAGTGGTGCAAAGCAGAGGTGCTGAACTCAGCTCTTAATTAGAAGACTGTAATTAATGATCCTAGCTGCTTGCAAAGCATATTTCTTCTTAGCAAGCAACAGATAAGGTCATCTGTAATAGCAGGGACCCGTTGTGGGGACACATGTGCCTCTCTGCCCTGGGGAGCTGGCGCTGGGGTGCAGCGGGGCTTCGCAGCTCCAACTGCCGCTTGCAAATCACTGTCCGGATTTTATTCTCCCTGCCTTGCTTTGTTTTTTGAAAGGTCAGAAACGCTGTCTGAAATGTCATCAAAGCTGTAAAAAATGTGTCGGCGAAGCAGACAAATGTACTGCATGCAAAGATGGATTCAGGTAAAATACTAGCATGGGAGGAGTTTATACCTGCAGCATTGGTACCTGTGGTTTAAATTCGGGAAAACCGATGGGAAATTAGAGAGTGAATTAGTTAAAGACCCCAGATCCTGCTTCCATGGTGCTAAAGCTGTGGTGTGGAGCCAGGAATTTAAAGGTGGTGCTTCATGTCCCTTTCTTAGCTGAAAAGCACAATTTAAGTTTAATTTCCTTTTTTTCAGCACTAGCCAGGGTGGTAGGTAAGTGCAGTGCTGCGGACTCAGAAGTGCTTATCCAAATTTGGTGACCTGTGACCAGAACAGCTCCTGGCATTGTAGCATCTGAAATGGGAGGAAAAAGCAGTGAAAACATTTACACTGCATGTTGTAAAGAGCATGTTTCCTCCCAAGTCTCAGGCAGCTCCGTCAGCGGCGTCCCAGCCGAACAGGGCACTTGGTTTTGCTCACCTGACAGAGCCAGTACCAGGCTGAGCTGCTCCAGGCAGGCTGAAAATGCTCCCTGCAAGTGTAGAAACCCTTCCTTCAGCTTCATCCGTGCAGGAAAATTTTATCAGATGTACCTGTTGAGTGGGGCTAGTATAGGGTAGTGGTTTTCCAGCAATGCGGGTGCAGGTGGGGCAGCCCCGACCCCATGAGGAGCACTGGGTGCCCTTGCTGCTGGCCCCATGGCTCCTGCGGGATGCAGAGCCCAGCCATGTTGGTGAGCAGCAAGCGGCACTGGGGAGAAGCAGTTTTCCATCCCCAAGCTCACATGGAAGTATGATCCTGTAGCACTTTGCTTCTCTCAGGGGCTGTGAGTGGGCCAGAGCCATGGTGCAGCAGTGGGACTCGTTCAGACAAGGAAATTGCCACTGCCAAAAGATTATCTACTCTCTCGGAAAAGCAAAAGTGGAGGCACTTGTCAGATATAATCCGCACGGCGCTTGCTTTTTATTGTCAAATATCCTTTTAAGCCGGGACTTCAAATCATCTCTGCCACGGTGAAGCAGCACTGGCCCAGCCACGGCACTGAACCAATTTCCTTTTATTCCGGGGAGCCTCATGGTGCAAAAGGTCTTTGGGAGAGTCTGGCTGGCTGCCCATGGGAAAAAATAATTTTATTTCTTCCTGGATACTTAATTAAGGAACCTGCAGCCATCCCTTTGGTCCAGGCAGGACTTCAATTTCTCCTGAAGCGCTGGCTGGCTTTCCGATGCCTCCTGCGCAGCGGGCTGAGGCTGCTGTAGGGCACTGGGGGATGCGGAGATGGGGATGGGCTGTGTTGAGTCCCCAGAGCCTGTAGCTTCGGGTGCAAATGTCCTCTGTTTTCCGGCAGCCTGGCAGGAGAGAGCTGCGTGCCGGAGTGCCAGCCCGCCATGTACCTCAGCCGTGAGCCCCGGCGGTGCGAGACCTGCCCTGCCGGCACAGGTATGTCCTCCACCCCGCAGCATCCCCATGCAAAACCCCAAAACCCTCGTGTATCAAGAGCCACTGCCCACTGTACCCACCCCAAGCCAAGGCAGAGCGTGCCAGAGGGGAAGCAATCCTGGCTCTCCAGCACATCCCACGAGGTGCTGGGAATATGTTCATACTGGAAAGGTTTTTAGGGAGTTTTTACATTTTTATTAGGGCCATTCTTTATTTTCTGATCCCTCTGAAGCCAGGTGCTTTAGTTTAATAAGGTTGCAGGGGAGGCTGTAAAAGCCTCTTGGAATGATGGAAGATGGCTTCACAGCATATAAAAATGTCAGGCAGCCGAGGCACGTTATCCCGACCAGGCTGGCCACTGCTGGCTTCCCCCCGCTGCCCAAAGTTGCTGAGCGTTCCCTTTAAATCCTGCGTTTTTCGCTTCTTGAAAGTCCAGTTATTTTCCATTGTTAATGTTTGTGTCTGCCCCTGAAATCATCATAGATCTCATGATAATATGATCTCTAGACAATTCATGTTCAGTGGTGTGAATCTCATCTATCATACATAGGCAATTTCCTAAGACTAAATCCAAAATATTTATTGATCTTGTTGGCAAGCATGGAAGGGAACGGGCTTTTAATCCCTTAAGAAAATTACTTCCCTTCTAATTCTTATTCCAGTCAGTGTAAATGTACTTCACCACAATTATTTTTCAAGCCTTTTCTCGTCTCCTTTGCCTGCATAACCATTTCTCAAGCCCGGAGTGTGGAAGGCCTCTAATAATATCACCTCCATCACCATGGTTTGCCATCCAGCCGCAGCATGCCGGCATCAGAGTGGGGCCCTCTGCTTTCTCAGCTCCTCTCCCAAGCCCTTCCCTCCCCCAGCTCCTCCGCATCCCAATTTAGCATCTCTTTTTCCACACCTTACTCTGCATAAGGTGGGAAAGCCAAACCAGTGGGAGCAGTGGCTGATGCCCTGGAGGGGGTTTTGATGTGCTGTCCCCCAATGAGCCCCTGTGTCTGGCTCTTGGCTCTGCAGAGGGGCAGGACACTGCATCCTGACTGGTTTTTTCGGGATGGGAGCTGGGAATTTTTTGGAGGTAAGAACTAAGCAGCCACACCTTGGTGGCACAACAAGCAGCTTGTTCACTCCTGGGCATGAGTGGGGCAGAGCTGAGCCGGTGCCCCCCATCTCATGCAGGGCTGTGGCCATGCTGGTGCGATGTGGCTCCAATCTCCGAAACCGCCCACGTCATCTGCCCTCTCCCCTGTCCCCACAGGGCCAGGCGAGGAGGAGTGTGCACCCTGTGCCCCCGAGGCCCCTGCACCCCACTGGCACTGCGTCCCCGCCTGCCGCGAGGGCTTCTACCCCGCTGACAGCCACGGGCTGCCCAACAAAGTCTGCAAGAGGTATGTTACCTCCCCGATCGCGACCGGAGCAAAGCCGGGACCGATGAGGAGCGCTGGCAGCGATGATAAAAAAAAAAACCATAACACTGAAAACAGCTCACAGCTGGAGCTGTTTACTAGGGAAATGAAAATAGGGGTGAGGGAGCCATAGCATCTGTGGGGCTGAACCCCACACACCCCTGCCCTATTTAAGGGTAGCAATTTAAGAGCAGCAAAGCTGCACGCTCCCCTGCCAGAGCCAGCCAGCCAAGATGTCTTAAGGCTATGGTGGAAGGGGCTCAGCCCCGGCCCGAGGCTCTTTGGAGGAGGTGTGGGAGGAACGAGGAACAGGGTTGTTTAGGCAAATATTCCAGCTTTCAATCAAACCTGCTCCGTTTGCCCCACGGCCGTGTTGGAGGCCGTGTTGGAGGAGCGTTTGCCTGCTCCTTGGCCATTCGCCCGCTCCTTGGCCCAGCATGGGGGCTGTGTGCGGGAGACTGGGAGATGGCCGGGAGGCAGCAATTTGCTCCCACTCGCCGGCACTATGTGCTTTAAGTGGGGAGTGGGAGTGGATTCATTCTGATTAAAGCAAACATGAAAGGGAAGGATTAAAGGTGACCTGGGAACACGCAGCACACTGCCTGCCTGCCCAGGGTTTCCCTCACCCACGCTGGCTATCCAGCAGGGAGGAACAGGGGACCAGCATCCCTTCTGAGGGATTTTGGGAAGTCACGGTCCCCACGCGGGAGGCACAGCTGCTGGGCTATTTTCCCTGAGCAAACAGGTGGGAGAGGCACAGATTCCCCTCGCAGCCCTTCTTCTAACTGGGATTGATGGGAGGAGAGGTGCGTGTCCCACTAAGCCTACCCAGCAGGTGAGAGGAGCGCTTTTGGGATGTCACTAGCTGTCACTGGGCATCAAGCTGGCACAACCGAGCCTATTTTTCCCAGGGCTTCGGTAACTTTTCAAGCTTCAGATTCACTGTTTTCCACATCTTCTGGTTCATTCTGGATGTTGCAGTGCTGGCAGACGTGTTTTCTGGCCAACGGCCCATTTTGGATGGCTGGGGTCGGGCTGTTGGTGCTGGTTCAGACCACGGCGGGGTCTCTGTCCCCAGGTGCGATGACCACTGCTCAGCCTGTGAGGGCTCCAGTGGGAACTGCCTCAAGTGTAAAGAAGGTTTCAGCCTCCTTGGTGGCTCCTGTGTAACAAATGAAACCTGCACCAACGGTAAGTAGTTGTGGCAGAACCGCTGGCACCATAGTGCTTCCCTGGTAATAAAAATGAGGGTTTTGGAGGATTCACTTCTCAACGTAAAGCCAAAAGCACCACAGCTCTTGGGCTTGCTGGGGCATGGCTGCAGCGAGCCAGGATCTGGCTGCAGCGGGCAGGCGGCTTGCCTGGCAGAGCTGCTGGATATCTGCCTATTGCTAAAACGGATCCAAGCGTTTGTATTTTGTTATAGTTTGGTCTTGGGGCTTATTCTCCCACTTGCTGCAAAGCTACTTTATTCCTTCACTAAAACCATGTGAAAGATGCCCTTAAAAAGTGACTCCTTTTCAATTCTCTCTCTTCCAACACTGGAACGAATTGCACTGCCTGTTACGTGCAATGTTTGTTTATTTAAAATGTTAATCTGCTCTCATTTTCTCTTGTTCCTCCCCTCGGCCTCCCAGCTGACAAGACCTTCTGTGAGATGGTGAAATCAAACAAGCTCTGTGAAAAGAAGCTGTTTGTGCAGTTCTGCTGTCAGACGTGTCTTATGGCTGGGTAAAGTTCAGCAGCTGCATCCATCCAGGAGTTCCACCAACTGCCAGCCCAGTTTTGCCAAATGTTTAGGACAAAAGTTTATTTTTTCAGCTTTGGGAGAGTTTACATGGTGCTGTCAAGCATTCGCTCGTAAGTTTGATAGCTTTAATATCACTGTCAGAGCATTTCTATAGCAATATGTTAAGCAGAGATTGGATCGTACCCTGAATGAACAAGTCCTGAAAGGCAGCAGACAAGCGGTGATATTAATACTCTCAAACACTCCTCGTGAGCAGGGACCGATGCATGATCCATGTACCCAAGCTTGGTTCTTTGCAGAAATCCTACTGATCTGCCTGCTCCGAGCAACTGGCGGGAGCCCTTGCTGCAAAGGATGCAGAACTTCACACATCTGCGAAGAAAGAGCCGTTTCTGGCTCAATTTTTGGTACCCTTTTCTGCTAGGTGGCGGCCGATATAAACCTGCATTGCAAACGGCCGGCGCTGTGCTCTGTACATAATAAAACGATGAATTAGGTGGTTTCCGGAGCGGTGTCCTAAAGCCTGCTCTGGCACTCCTGTTCGGATTCGGTCGGTAGCTGTTTCTCTCTGGTCATGGCAATAACTGGAGATTTGAGGACCAAAGCAAGAGCTGATCCACACGGCTCTGCGGGCGTGACAGCCCAGCGAGTCCGGCAGGGCTTTGCCCTGCAGGTATCTGCAGGCAGGCAAAACCCGTGTGCCTACAGGGAGTCTTATGGACTCAGGGGGGGTTCGTCTGCACAGACCAGCCTGTGGGGTCACAGCCTTACCACGAAATGTGTTTCCCTCCTGGAACTGCTAGTAAGTTGCTGATTAATTCAGTTCTGGAACAAGCTAGATCCTTCCTCTAAATGAGGTGGTGTCCCACTTAATCTCTTCTGACATTTTGCGTTCCGATCCTTCCCCTGTTCCGCTGGGTATACCCCTCTCTCTCACAAAATCCTCCTGTTCACAGCAGTGATTTTTCTTGGGCATCTATTTCCAAAAGAGACATTCCAGGGATCCCGCCAGGAAGCTCTTAATTCTACAAAACCCTTCCCCGAAACAAACCTTTTCATGATCTCTCTTAATAGTAAGTCATGTGGTGTTTATATAATTGTGTTTAAAATATCCTTGGCTATGTTGTTTTACAGATTTTTAAAAAATAACTTATACAATCCTTGTTTTTTTCTCTGTAGACTATTTTTTATATGGGAGCGGGGAATCTTTTTGTGTCTTACGTCCTTCTTTTCTCCTCTCTGACCTTGCAGAGTCGCTCTTTGCGCCAGATGTATGTAAACACTCTTTCCTACACCGCATGTTCTGATTTTCATTGTTAATAGTTTTAATGAGTTAAACCTTTTGCCAATGAAATTCACAGTACGAATTGTCACCAGTTCCTCACGGAGCTGGGATAATCCCTGCTTGGTTTCGGTTGCAACGACACGCGCTCTGCCTGGGCTTGCCCGCTAGAGTTTACCTCAGCCAGGTGAAGAGGGGAGAGCCACACCATCACTGGTCCTCACCTGCCTGGACCAAACCCAAGGAAAGATGGAGCTTTGGTGAACTGACCTTTAAGTTAATAAACTATTGATCTCCCCTGACAAATGAATCTGTGCTTTTTACAAATTCATGCAGCCACCATCCTGACCAGAGGCAGGGCAGGGCGGTGATGCATCGTGCGTCTTTATTTTGCTGGACAAAGCAGCTGTCCTGGCCGGAGCTCCTGATCAGCCCAGAGCACCTGAGGGAGAAACGGCCCAGGAACAGATGAGCTGCATCTGCAAAAACCTCACTTTTGTTCTCATAAAGGTCTTTTACCTTCAGAGGAAACTCATATCCTGAATACCTGCCCTGTGGCATCTCTGGTGCACCCAGGGCTGCCTGGCTGGGGTTTGGAGCGGCGCTCGGGCATGGCTGGGTGTATTCTCTGGTTGTGGGAGGAGTGCAGCATGCGGCGATGCATCTGGCAGGGGGGCTCGCTGCCTTTTCCCACCCATACACAGAGCATCCTGTGGCCCCCAGTGCCCCACCGCTGTTCACAGCCGCTGGGAACGGCAGGGCCACCTTCCCGCTTTGGCTGACTGGGGAGGGAGAGGAGCCGCTGGTGTGGCCGGGAGCGCAGGGAGCTGTGGAGCCCTTTGTTTGTCGTGTTGGTTTTGCAATGTTTAACCATGGGCCAGGTGCCCAGGGTAGTGCCTGAATATCTGGAACTGAGCTTTTCAAGTGCAAAAAAAAGAAAAGAATGGAGCCTTCCCACAAGGGAAGATGCTTTCTCAGAGCTGTGCTACTGTAGGCTCCTGCGTCTTAGAGGTCTTCACATTTATCAGACAATAAATGTGAATTAATCAGATGATTTATCACATACAGTGATTCCCTCTGAAAGGATTCCCCTTTTGGTCTTGGGCCAAACCAGAGGTCAGAAGTGGGGTGAAATGCTCCTGGCTTCTGCTCCTTCAGTTGTAAAATAAAAAAAAACTTTCATTTCTGTTGCTGTGTCACACAGTCAAAAACTGTGAGCTGTGAATCAGGAGTACTGCATCAGCTCTGCTTTTGAGTTCTCTGGCTCACAGCGGCCTGCCTCTAAATACTGCTCACTGGTATATTTAGATGTACTGAAATGCTAAAAAAAAAAAATTATGTTTACCCTTACATCCTTGGCATAACCTAAAATACACACTGGGTGAAGCAATGCAATTTAAGATGACCAATCCCCAGCAGTTCCAGCTTTATCCTGCTTTCTGTTGCCCTCCAGCCTGCCAGGGAAAGAGAAACAAATTCCACACATCGAGTTCATGCAACAACATCAGCTTCCAGCGTTTCCCAGGGCACTAACTCCCTCAGAAATCATTCTTGGAAAGTAATAAAATTCAGATTATTTATCCACACTATTGCAACGCTTGCTTGGGGCTATTCAAGTCTCTCTGACACTGGTATGCTCAGAGGATCAAAGTGGCCGTGTCTTCAAGATAAATGCATATTTAGGCAATTCATTAAAGCCCGTTTCTCGTTTCTCTATTGTCTCTTAGCACCAAAGACAAATCTATAATAGCTGTTTTCTGGAAAATCTTAGTGCAGCCTGACTCCTCATTTGCTGTTTGGCTGTGAGGTTGCATTCGCGGCCATCTGCCATTTCGTAGTTGGCAGGTGGGGAACGCACATCTTAGAAGTCATTGCTTTGACTTTCCATTACAAAGAAAGGGCTTTTAAGAGGTTGTGTGCAGCATCTGAGACCAAGAATCTGTCTGCTCTCAATGACAATTCTATTACGCTGTGGAGCTGAGGCATACAGCTATGTGGTGCTACGGGAGAAAGGTCTGCCTTTAATTTGGCCTTGTCAGAGGCCAGGAGCTGCTTTCCAGGAGGCTGAAGAGGGTCTCCTTTTAACGACTGCCCGAAATGACTAAAGGCTCTGTTGTCTTTACCACTGCATGATTCCTGAGTCACATAAAACAGTGCTGCTAATTATTTGCTTCTGCTTATGACAGCTCACTCTCTTTTTTTTCTTGCTCTCTCCTACCTGCTTTTAAACAAATGCAGATGTTATAAAAACTTGACTACGTGCTTTCGTATACAGCTTTGGTGAGGGTGGGTTTTTTTTTTTAAGTAGGGAGTACAGGAGCTGTCTGACCCCAGCTGACACCTCCGCAGGAATTGCCAGCCAGAACAGAGCCAGCTCTGATGCTGTAGTCCTGGGGAACGAGCCAGCCGTCACTCTCAGAGTGATGCTGCTAGATGCTCCCAAAAGAAAAGTATGAGCCATGACTGTGCGGTGCCAAACGTGGCTGCAGCATTTAAGCTATTGTCACATCCTCTGGGTTCACAGAAATGTCATGGCTCATGGAGAAAATCCTTCCCTCAATAGCAGTGGATCCAGAAATCATTCTGCTTCATCTCGCTCAGGGGGCCTTGAGGGCTGGGGGAGTATTTTTCCAGGGCCGCAGAAGCAGTGGCTTGGTGACATTCAGCAGGATTTGGGACCTAGGGGTGGTCAACCGCTTCCCTTCGCATGCCACCTTCAGTCCACGTCATCTGCACTGTGGTTCATCTGCACTGTGGTTCATCTGCACTGTGGTTCATCTGCCTGCAAAGCCCTGCTGCTGCCAGCCCAGCCCTACCAGCAGGGCTGAGCGCCTCGGCCGCAGCAGCCCAACACTGACACCTGGCAGTGTGCCAGCCTCGGACCTAGTGACCTGCTTTACACTGAAGTGGAGTTGCCTGGCCAGACACAGCAGGCTGAGCCGTTTCAGCTCCCCCATCTCTTCCTCGCTGTTCCCCAAATTCCTAAAGCAGGTAGGAGGGGGTGTAGCGATATGTGAAAGTGCGTTTTTACCTCACAGGCAAAGGGTGAATGTCATGCCACAGCCAGTGGTATGTTCCCAGCCCGTCAGGCTTCTCTGAGACCAGGAATGCATGTGGAAGTGCCAGAGCAACCATCTGAAATGCTGCAGGGGAAGGTGTTTATGGGCACCCCTGTGTCCTGGTGCACAGGCTGAGATGCTGCTTGGGTGGAGGAGAGAAAGCACCAAGAGCTGTAATTGTTGCGGGAGGCTGTCCTGGCTGTGTAGCAGGAAGGGAGCAGCATGTGTTCGAACAAGCACAGTCCCACCAGCTCAGTGCACAGGAGCCAACTCTGTCCAAAGGAAAACAGCCTGCTTGTTGCTAGTTAGTTATCTGCATGAACCAGCCTCCTCTGCCGCCATTTCTGCAGATTTGGTCTGTGCTTGGAAACACCAGAAGCTGAGAGGGAACCTCTGGTGACATATTTAGGGTATTATTGATAGCAAAGCCAAGCCCCTACTCAGTTTGTTGATCGATGTGCTCAGGCCCTGGGCTGGGTGCTGGCCCTGCGTGCTGCCCTTGTGTGGCTGTGAGCTGCAGGGAGGCCTGGAGTGGCCGAGGTGGCCGAGGGTGGCCAAGGGTGATCAAGGTGACTGAGGGTGGCCAAGGTAGCTGAGGGTGGCCGAGGTGGCCGACAATGGCCAAGCGCATCTCCTGGGGAGGGGAGTGCGGAGGAACCCCACCTGAGCAAGGCGAGGTTTTGCTGCCGGCAGCCTCCCACGGGGGATCGCTGCCCTCCTCACCGGCACCGCTGCAGCCGCACCGGCCCGCTCGGGGGACTGGGGTGACGGGGGGCACCCCGGGGCGCTCGGGGCCGCCTTTGCCGAGGGAAGAGGCGTTCGCAGGGCACCGGGTCCCCCTGCCGACGAGCTGCCGCAGCGCTGCCGGTGCCATTGCCGGCGGGGAGCTGCTGCTCCCTCCAGCCGCGAGGTTTCAACGGCACGGCAAATTACCGTGAAAAGACCTTTAAGGGGGTGAGACTGATGAGGGGACCAAGGACGGAGGAGAACGGCCTGGCTGGGGGGGGGGGGGGCTGCAGAGCTCCCCCCGCTTCCCGTCAGGGCGCAGCGGCCTCGGGACCTTCTGAGGAGGCACGGGCTGGGCCTGCCCGGCACCGGGCTGCCGCCGGAGCCCGGGGGAGGTGGTGGGGGAGTGGGGCTGCCCGGGCTGGGGCGGGCAGGGGGCAGCCACCGCCATTGCCGCCCCGCTCCCCTCAGCTCGGGGAGGAGGTGCTGAGGAGAGGGCGGGGCCGCGGGGCGGGGCCTGCCCCTCGCTGCCTCGGCGCTCGGCGGCTCGGCCTGGCGTGGCTCGGTGCTCGGCGGCTCGGCCTGGCGCGGCGGGGCCTGGCGGCGGCGCGGCGCGGTGTGGTCCGGCGCGGCGCGGTCCGGCGCGATGGTGAAGCTGACGGCGGAGCTGATCGAGCAGGCGGCGCAGTACACGAACGCCGTCCGCGACCGCGAGCTCGACCTGCGCGGTGCGGGGGCGCGGCAGGGCTCTGACCGGGGGGCGGGGGCCGGTGCGGCCTGGGCCGGGCCGGGGCCTGGCGAGGGGCTGTGATGGGACTTGGGGGGCCTGGCCGGGGGGGGGGCTGTGATGGGACTTGGGGGGCCTGAGGGGGGGCTGTGATGGGACTTCGGGGGCCTGGCCGGGGGGGGGGGGCCTGTGGTTGGACTTGGGCCTGGCCGGGGGGGGGGCTGTGATGGGACTTGGGGGTGCCTGAGGGGGGGCTGTGATGGGGCCTGGCGGGCGGGGGGCTGTGATGGGGCCTGAGGCCTGCAGCAGGAGGAGGAAAGTCAGGAGGGAGGTTGCTGAAGGGGCCTGCAATGGCCGGGGGGTGGGGGGTGGGGTTGGGGAGGGGTTAAAAAGGTTCCAGTGGCAGGGGAACCTGAGGAGAGGGATTGTCGGGGTGGAATGGAAGAGGAATTTGGGGGAAATGTCGGAGGAACCTGCAGTGGTGAGGGTGGGACACACGAAGGATGTGCCAGAAAGGTGGGTTTGGGCTGAGGGGATACGTACAGGGATGGAGTTGGGGTGTTTGCTGAGGGGGAGAAAGAGGGATGCTTTGAAAAGGCTGCGGGGGCAGTTGGCTTTGAGGGGCCGAGAATTTGGTCTATGTGTGATGTGGAGGAGAGTTGTTCTGGGTTGTTTTGACTGAGACTATTTGCATCCTCAGTCCATCCAGATATGCCTCCTACGCACTCTGCCTCTTGCTTTGTTCTGCTCTCCTGCGGGCACCATCTAATTCCTGTCATGCACTCTCTCCCTAGGCTATAAAATCCCTGTTATTGAGAACTTGGGTGCCACTCTGGACCAGTTTGATGCAATTGATTTCTCTGACAATGAGATCCGTAAACTGGATGGGTTCCCTCTGTTGAGAAGGCTGAAAACTCTTCTGATGAATAACAATAGGATTTGGTAAGTGGTTGTATTTTGCCCAGATGGGACCCTGGGGCAGAGGAAAATGCTCTTGGGAGAGGAGTGTGCATGTGTCTTTCAGTGCTGCGTAGGCATAGAAGCGTTTTATGGAAAAAAAATTAGCGCTGAATACTGTATTGGCCCTTTTCAAGTTGTTTGCTTCCTTCAGCGCAGAAGCCAGTTTTCCTTTTTCAGACGGGACAACGAGGTGCAGAGTTTGGAATTTGGGCAGAACTTTGGATTTCATTTGTCATCCCCATAAAGATAAGAAAATGGGGATACCTGCAAAGGAATGAATGTAAATCTCATATTGCATCTAACTACAGCGATGGCTGGTATTTATTGCCAGCTTCATTAGAAAAAGTATTGTAGGGGATGCTAACCCAAACTTCTGCCAGCATCAGACTGGGTTGTTTTACAGGGAGATCCTCTATGTTATTGTATTTCTGCGTGTCTTTTCACCATTGCTAATTTCTGGCCTAAATTAAACCTTTGGGTTTTGTTCTTCTTTAGTCGGATTGGTGAGAACCTTGAACAGGCTCTGCCCTGCCTGACGGAGCTCATTCTTACAAACAACAACATTGCTGAATTGGTAAGCTATCAACCCAGGATAAATCTAAACAAGTTTAAATTCGTGTTTGTCGTCTTTCTAATTAACCTTTTTTCTTTTCTTTTTTTTTTTTTTAAGTAGTGTCATATGGTTTTGGTAGTAGTTAATGGTGTATGTATTTTAATGAACATAATTTGCAGCATGCAGTGGAATAGCAGTCGCAAAGTTGTAGCAGGTTTCTTGTTAAACTAATTGTGGTAATTCTGATTCATCTCTAAAGTAGATATGAGGTCAGGACTGTTATTTTCAAATGTTTGATTCTCACTAAATGGACTTAGGATTTCTTACTGTGTTCCTGTTACGTAGGGTGAACTGGATCCGTTATCAACTATCAAATCGTTGACTTACCTGAGGTATGTAATCTTGAAAAGAAAAGCTACTCTTTCTCTGCTGTTTGAACTCTGCTGCTGGCCTGGCTCTTTGCTTTGATCTGGAATGCTCTCCTTTTTATGAGCTGTGACAGATTCTTTATGCTTAAAAAATGAATTGATGAACAGCGTTTCCACTACACTTCAGAAATACCTGGTATTTAATGGGTGAGGCTTTCTATTACTGACAGACTGTTGGACTAATGAGATGTAACATGTCTATAAATCAACATGCAAGCATTGAAGTAACCTTATCCTTTAAGAAACCAAAAACTAAGGTTTAAACTGTTGTTACAACATACTTTAAAATATGTGTAAACAATGACTTTTCAGTAATGTTACGTTCGGTGTGAGGAACAAAAAAAAGCAATTTGTCCCATGGTTTTTTGGTTGATCAGTGTCCAGGTAGGAAATGTGATGGTTTAGTTATTCAGGGTTTTTTTAATGTTTTGACGTTGTTCTTAGATTCTATTGATGAAGAACATAAATTAATTGATAACATACTTTAAAGTGCAAGTTTTAACTATAGTTTTCATAATATCAAAGCACACTGTCACTAGGCTTACTTAATGATGTTATTTGTTGTCTGTTATAGCAGAAGGTACATGAATGCATTTTAAGTATATTAATGTATTTCAACATAAGTGTATTTTAAAATATTTTATATTAAGAACCTCTTTATAACCTTTATTTACTTCATAGCATTTTAAGGAATCCTGTAACAAATAAGAAGCATTACAGATTGTATGTAATCCACAAAGTTCCCCAGGTCAGAGTGCTGGATTTTCAAAAAGTGAAACTCAAAGTAAGTCCGCTTTCTTTGATTCAACACAAGACTAATACCGTTTTCTCTCGTTACATTCTTGAAAATTCAGTGGTAACAGTGAGCTTTTTGCCATAGTTGTGAATGTTATCAAAACTATGTATCGTAAGTGGCTCTGAAACATGCTCTTTGTTTTCTTTCATGGTGTCATTCTCTTAAGGATATAATCTGTTTATATGGTTAATTTTTACTACCTTCGTTTGTTTAATCTGATTCTTTTCTGGCCTTCTGGTGTTGGTAGAAAGACAGACCTCTAGAGAAAGAAGCGAGCAATCGCATCAGAGCCCTCTGCTTTCAGTGAAGATGCAGTGTGGGAAAGAGTTCTTACTTTTAAGAGTGCTGGGTTGATACGTCTTGAGTCTGAGTGTTTGGGCAATGTTTACGTGCTTGTTCTTACATCTGGTCTCCACGTACAAATGATCACTGATGAAGATGAGCCAAAACGTCTTTCTTTGCAAAGACAGAAGCTTTGCAAAATGCAATGTTCTTAAATTAACTTTGTGTGTGTGGTATCGCTGTAGGAGCGACAGGAGGCAGAGAAAATGTTCAAGGGCAAACGGGGTGCACAGCTTGCAAAGGATATTGCCAGGAGAACAAAAACGTAAGATAAAAAAACAAGTTTACACTGGCATTCTCCTTCAGAAACACCACTTTCTTTGTGTGCGGTATTAGGCAATAGACTGAAATATCAGCTACTGGCGGGATGCCTTAAAGGCTTTGGTAGCCACAAGTGCCTTGTCCAAGCATCCTGATTTTTGGATGGTGGTGAATACATCTCAGACTATTTTTGAACGAGATATTTTGTCAGGGTGGATTGATTTAAGTCAACAAGCAGGAAACCTTAATTTTATTTTTTCTTTCTGTTATTTAACTGCAGAGAGGTGGCCATTGTTTATTTTGTGGGGTTTATTTTTCCCTAGATCACTGGTAACTAAAATTTTTTGTTTTGCCAGAGAATAGAAACAGTAAAATCTGCTGTAGTTAGGAGGATAAATACAGATGAAAATCTTTAGTTAAGCTAGTATATGCTTATTTAGTTTAATTCTTAAGCGGTACGTCATATGTTTTGTTTAATCTTTCATTGACCTGTTTGGAAACCAGAATTCAGATCACGTATAGCAGCAGCACTTCCAAATCTGTAGTTAAATAAAAAAATATCTTGAAAGTACTTAGCATTTAAAACTGTAATAGATGGAGTCTAGCTCTAGTTTATGAGTAGAAAAGGGTTCAGGTCCGTTGATAGTTTTAGAACCAGTAGGTGATTGAAGTAAATAGCTCAATAAACAGACGTGAAGAAAGTCTATAGCTGCAGAAGAGGTTACAGCACTCTGATGCTGGGTCAGCACTTCAGCAAATTCTTTCCAGCTGATTACTGAGTAACATCCATTTTTGCAGACTACAAATATTTTTTTTTCCTTAAAGCAGCAGCAGATAACCTTTTTCTTTTCAGTTTAAGATTACATCCAGTCTAGTGTAGGTTTTAATATAGGCTGTTGTAATATCATATTAGACATATGAGAACAGGAAACCGAATTTCAGTTACCCTGTGTTTATCCACCCTGCTTCTGTAATGGCAACAGACCACACCCGAGTGTTCAACAACATCCAAATTGAACAGCTTTTGTCAGCTGCTTAATTTATAAAGTTAAGGTCTGCCTCTCTTTACGAGGAGATGAAAAGGTGGGTGGGGAACGGGACAACGAGGACAAGTTGCTGGTGTTTCTGAAGGAGGCAATTCTTCACTGTATCAGTTTGTTAACAAAGATAAGATACTACACTTGATTGAATGAAATGCTTCCAAACCTAGTTTGGAAGTTAGAGAAGCACGTACCCTTCAATGGGTGTAATGGGTCTTTATTTTTCCTTTGAAGCTTCAATCCAGGTGCTGGTCTGCCAACTGACAAAAAGAAAGCTGGGCCCTCCCCAGGGGACGTTGAGGCAATTAAGGTAAGTGTGTCAGGACAGCACATGTGGGCAAAAGTGGAGGAGAAAAACTGCCATGGATCCAAACTGAGCAAATGTTTCCTTCCTCCTGGCAACCCTGGCTCTGTTTAGGCGAATAGAACAGTGTGTCCTAACTTTGTTTTAGGTGCTTTTTCTGTAATTTTTCCTCTGTTATGACATACCTGGTTTCTGAGAACTTAAGTGAAAGTTTGGTCTGAGCTTAGAGCTCTCCCAGGACAAAGCAGTTTGTTTAATAAGCATGAAGTAAGATGGTGCTTTGTCACTTGTAGAATGTTCTGGAACTAGAATTTTTTAGAACTTTCTATAAAAGCTTAGCTTCACTTAACTGGAAAAAATCTTGGGTTTATGTTTATTCTAAACAGACTGAAATACTGTATGTAAAGATTTGTCATGTTCTTTTGTCTGTTTTTTTAGACTGCTATAGCAAACGCCACGACTTTGGCTGAAGTGGAGCGACTGAAAGGCTTACTACAGGCTGGTCAGATTCCTGGCAGAGAACGAAAATCAGGTCACTCTATACTTCTGTTACTTCTGTTTCCCAAACCGAATCTACCTCTATTGCTTCCAGATGCTTTATGTGATCTCAATAGGGAGCTAGACTGGAAGGGCCAAACAGCGAGTTGAAAAAACTGTTTAATATGAGTGTAATTTTATAGTGTGAATAATCGAGGATCGCATCGTAAGTCTCTGCAGTCGGCATATTCGCCTCCTGGCCTCTGGAGCGCAGTTCAGGGCTGTGACACCTGGACTCCCTCGAGAGTGAGGTGCCAAACGCCAGCCCTGCGTGCTCCGCTGTGCTGGGTAACTCCAAACAGTTCATCCCAGTTACTTAAAAAAAAAAAAAGAGATTAATTATGAAGTATATCTGGACTCTGTTCTGAGCATTTAGTGCCTCACTCAGGTGGGGGTACAGGAATGTCTCTGTGATCTCTGAGAGGTCTCTGCATGGACGGATCTTGACTGCAGACCGGCGGTATCACCTCTTTACTGTATATTAGAGCTCTGCAGATTTCCAACCCCGCGTAGTGGTTTTTAATTCACGTTATTCTTGCCCCTCTTGGGGGGGGGGGGGGGGGAAACTAGCATTGCCCCTGCGGGCAGGGGAACGGACACGCGCAGTAACCGCCCGACGCCTCTTTCCAGGCCCCTCGGAGGACGCTGAAGAGGAAATGGAAGAAGACGTGGTTCCCAACGGCTCCTGAGCCCGGCCCTGCCGCGGCCCCTCGCTCTCCCGGGAAGGCGCCCGCGCCTCTCGCCGTGCCGGTCTCCCCGCAGTGGGCTCAGGCCGCAGCCGCCCCCCGACCCCGGCCTTTTGCGTTTTGCCGTTCAATAAACGAACGTTTCTTTTTTGTCCCCTTGGTGCCGCGTCGCTGCC
The DNA here is from genome assembly GCA_031468815.1 of Morus bassanus. Taxonomy (NCBI): domain Eukaryota; kingdom Metazoa; phylum Chordata; class Aves; order Suliformes; family Sulidae; genus Morus; species Morus bassanus. Next base: position 3,946,803 of record CM062581.1, read on the forward strand.
GACGGGGCTGCGGGGCGGGGCCCTCCCTCCGCACCTGATTGGCTCCTTGCGCCTTCCTCGTCTTCTCTCATTGGCCGGCATAGCCGTGGTGTCACCTCTTTCCTTTCCCATTGGCCTGCGAGCCGCCGCCTCGCGTCCTGGTTGGTTGTCTGGCGCCGAGGTGGCGGTGGACGGGGAGGGCGGTGATTGGCGCGCAGGGCGGCTCCCGGCCGTGAGGCGGCGGCGGGGCCGATGGAGCTGGGGGACGGCGGGCCCGCGGCCGGCCCCGGGACGGCAGCGCTGGGGCGGGGGGGCTTCGAGGTCCTGCAGCACACGGGTGAGGGGCCGGGGGGGAGGCCCGCGGCGGGGGGGCGGCGGGCCTGAGGGGAGGAGCCCGGCGGGGGCCTGAGGGGAGCCCGGTGGGGCTGAGGAGAGGAGCCGGTTCCCGCCCGGGCGTCCTCCCCCTCCTCGCCTCCTGGCGGGGCGGGCTCCCTCTCCCGCAGCCCCCTCTCACCCACGGCTTGTCCCCCTCCCAGCGAGCTCCCTGCTCTCCAGCTATGGCTGGTACATCCTCTTGGCCGCTGTCGCCATCTATCTCCTCATCCAGAAGGTGTCCCAGAGCCTGGCGGCCAGGCCGAGCAGCCGGCCGGGAGCAGCTGACGCAGTTGTGGGTGAGTAAACATTTACTTGCTCTTTAGAGCTGTATGGGGTGGTGCTTGTGTCTCTAGGTTCCTGCTAGCGCTCGGCAGTCGCGATGGGATGTCTGACAGCCACTCTGATCCCCACACAGAGTCTTTACTTAATAACAACCGAAAAGAGATGCAGTTCAGGGGGATTTGAACGGTGAGCCGTGCTCAGGATAACTCTTTAGGCCTACGAAAGCGTACAGAGCGTGTTACTGAAGAGATGACTGGGGAAAGGCTGGACCAAGCAAAGTGTTTTTAAAAAGTTGTGTCAAGGTAAGATTACGTCCCAAAGTAACGTGGTTGGGAGAGAAGGAGCGGAGCACTGCAAGACAAGGGAGTAGGTGGTCTTTCATACTGCAGAAACTGAGAGAACCACCTGGTTCAGATGAGTTGTGGGCAGTTATCAGATAACTTATGGATTTATCGAAGAAAAACAGAACATCCGAATCTAAATACTGGGGGGAAAAAACTTTTTGTTTAATATTAAGTTTTCGTTAATATCCATTGTCTTTCTCAGTTATTCCTTCACAGTGCCTACTCCGGCAGGATTGTATACATTTGGGGTGTAACTGCCTCTCGTCTGTGTTATCTTCTGAACTGTGACATAGGTTGTAAATCTTACACCGTCATGATCCTGCCTTATTTAGAGACTCGCTGCAGTAAAGTACAGGCTCTGCTTATGTATCTGCCACAACAATAAGTGTTTGGCACCGCTTCCTTTGGTATGTTGGCATGGCACTACATGGGGCCCCAGAAAATATTACTCATGTGCCCTTATCCTATTGCCGTTCTTTTATGAGGCTAATTAAAACTTGATTTAATTGCCTAAACTGCCTATAAAATAAAATTACTGAAATTTCTTTTACGTATTCATCATTGGATGGTAACAAACATATAAGGAGACAAAAAATGTAGAGGTACTTCAGCTACTGGAAAAAAAAAGAGCAATATTTGTCTTTGGATATAGTTTTTATTTTGACTTCTCCTAAAGGCCAGCCATGAAGAGAAGTGGTTACTCAGTGTAGATTTTCTGAGACTGCTGGTTTTCTCTTGAGATATGTGTGATACTTGTAAGTAATTTCTCTGCTGATGGAGCATGTTAAATTTGTCACTGCTTCACTGTGTAATGAAACAAGCAGGACCAATTGCCAGAAGGAGTGGGAGTGAATGTGGGCTGGTTGCCTCATGCTTCTGCATAAAAGAAGTTCTCTGGGTAAAAGCGGAATCCCTGCGAAGGATGGGTGATATTTCTGAAATTATTTGCATCAAACAAATTGTTCAGAAATAGAAGCAAGTATCCTAGAAGTGTGAATTTTTATTTTTTATGGGTTCATTACATCGATGTCCTTATTCATTAAAAACCCATTAAAGTAATTGCTCTAAAAATATTAAAATGTTAGGAAATCTAAATCAGCATATAAGTTACTGTAAAAGATTAGCTGGAAACTGAACTTGAGCTGTGATGTTCTGCAAAACAGCTGCAGGGAGAGATGTGAGCCTTTCCTTATTACAATTCTTTGAGGAGACCATTTAGAATTTATTCTGAAGAGCTTTGCAAATTCTTCCCCAATTTCATAGAACCTGACGTGGTGGTAAGAAGGCAGGAAGCTTTGGCAGCAGCTCGCCTCAGGATGCAAGAGGAGTTGAATGCACAAGCAGAAAGATACAAAGAAAAACAAAGACAGGTAACTCTTTAACTCATACATTTGTCATCAGGTACTTTGCTGCTCTTATAGAAAGGTTTATTCCATGCTAGATACCACAATAGGAAACTTGATCGCTCTGCTGGAATGTGGGTGGTGGGTTTTTTCCCCCTCCTTTACCTGGGCCACTTTTGATACGGTTTGATCTGCGGAGCAGTATTGGGCAGTAGGTCTCATGATGGACCTCCAGTGATGCAAGAACATGCTTATATGCTGTGCTGACCTGATGTCTTGATGCTCTTTACTGATTAGAATGATTGATACATGTAGTATTCTGCTCCTTCCTGAAGTAATTAACCTCTGTGGCACTTGCTTCTCCACAAGTAATTGTGAGCATGGGACCCTGTGGGCTTGAATTTTTTTTTTTTTACAGATAAATCTGTCCCTACAGAAACTTAGTTATACACGCAGTGAATGGCTGGAGGGGATTTGTTGGTGTTTAGACGAACTGTACTACTGCATACGTGCATTTTCTGTTCTTGATGGCGAATACAAGTTCTTAGAAATGTAGCTTAGCATTGCTGTAATTTAATGGTGTGAAGTACAGCTTGAGATAATGAGGAATAGCATATTGCTACGGGGGGCGGTGTAGAAGAGTGGATGTGATCAGCATAGCAATAATATTACTCATTAATCCCAGCTGTTCCTCTATTTTTACTTTTTGCAGTCAGCTACATTCAGACCTCAGTTTGTAGCTGATGGTTCAAGAAATATTGGCAGTTGAAAACGAATGAAAAGTCATATTGTGGAAGAAAATGGCCACTCTGTAGAAAATCTAAGTCTAGTGTGCTTGGACCCAGCAAGCTTTGCTTTCTTTGACTGGATGGAGGAGCCCTTGTTTCCTTTCTGTCTGTTGAGAAAGAGGAAGTCTGTCTTAACCATTAATTGATTTGTTTTTGTGGATAAATTGCTTTAGAAGAGATCTGGGAGAACTGTTGATAATGTATACTGGGATGTAAATATGTAGCTGGCAGTCTTGTTCATTTGAAAAAACACGCTTTCTTCTGTAGAACCCTACACTGTGCATTAAATTACTGTCATATGCAATATTCTTTACTCGGTACTGTTTATAAACTCAGGATTTAAGCTTGCCACTTGGTTCTGTTTTACTTTCAAAATGTTTTAAAGCATCGAATGGTCAAAAGAAGCTGCAGACACAGTTCATATATATTGAGGAGGGGTGGTTTTTCTGTGGTTGGGAAGATGTGGGTGTTTAAAAAAGTAAATGTTTCCATAAGCTCAGAGATCCTGCATCAGATAAGATAGATCCCTTGGGTTTTGATGAGTCTTTGGTAGCTGTTTCTGTAGCACTGGTGATTCTGTTAGTTCTGAAATCTTAGTCTTCCGTATCCTGAATTTGTTCCTTAGCTTGAAGAAGAGAAGCGAAGGCAGAAGATAGCAATGTGGGAAAGCATGCAAGAAGGAAAAAGCTATAAAGGAAACCTGAAACTGAATCAGGTAAAAACTGTGTTGTTAATCAGGTTACAATTATGTTTATGTGATTAGATTAGCTGAAATTCATGTTGATTAAATTCTGAGTAGCTTTTGCTTTTGTGAACAGCAAGAAGTAGAATCTGGTGCCTCCACCTCATCAGCAGTCCCGAAATCTAAACCAAACAAAAAGCCCTTGCGAGGAGGTGGTAAGTATGAATCAATCCTTAAGATATTCTGAGCTTGAAACAGGGCATTTGTGCAGCTGTGTACATAGTCATTGTACAGATTTTTTTTCTCCAAGGAGGAAACAAAATGTGTCTTACAAACGAGATCTCTATCTCTAATCAATGTGGTCTGCTTTGCACCTTGTGCAAAACCTAGCAGGACGTTTCTGTGGTGCTTTTCCCCAGGGAAGCAGTGTTTCAGGTTCTTTGTAAGTGTTTTTGCTGCAGTTTACTGTGATATTTGTCACTCAAAATTATAGATTCTTACAATGTTTCTGGGATCCCCCGGTCTGTCTTTCAATCACCTGTAGTACTAACTAAATGCAGGAAGAGGATATTTTACTTCGTATTATGTAGATTCAGGAAGATTAAAGACTTCATTAAGCAAAATGTGACCTTATTTATCAGATATCACAATAACGACCTATTGAATATATAAACCCTGCAGATGTGTAAACTCTTATTGACTCTCGCAAACCGCCAGAGGGTCTTACCATGAAAATCACTGTCAACCACTGAAATCATCTTGATGGATGAACTGCTTTCTATGGCCTTAGATAGCCCACGCTGGGACCACTGCTGTGTATTGGCTGTGCAGCTAGTCTGCTTTCCCTCCTCTTGGCCAAACAGCCTGTGCCATACCTGCAAGTGCTAATTTGGGTGTAATATTTTAATTACAATTTTCCATAGTGGAGGGGACCATCTAGACAGCTTCAGTCGTATCAGGCTAAAAGGGAAACCCACTTAGGATGCAGCACTGAAGAAGTCACTTGATTAAATGTGTGAAGCCTGAAGATTCTTAATTAAACCTATTAAACCTCAATCATAGTTCAGTGCTGAAAGTTCTGCTTTGAATATTTTTACTAACAGCTTTTGACAACATCTGAAGGAACTGACCGATTGATTCGTCGTACGTTGTTTAATATGAGTGCAGTCTAATGTCTGATGCTGTCAAATATCCTTTATAGCTCTTGCACAGAATATTCACCACTAAAGGAGATGAGAAATGCATGGGTAGTAGCTGTGCTAAGAACCAGGATCATGGCAGCTGGGCTGAGGTGCCCTTCCAGCTGCTACCTGTCCTAGTTTCATCCTAAGCAAAATCTTTGCTTAAGTAAAAGGTGATAGAATTAGAGGTCTCTGATCGTCTCGTGATGTAAATCAGCACAAAGTGAAAGAACCACCTGCACTGTTCAGCTGCTGAATTAAGCTGGAAAGCAGAACTTGGCTGGTATGAGAAAAACAAACTTCAAAGATGGAGGTGATGCTTGAAATTTCAGTGGAACGGGTTGCTTTGACACCTGCTTGGTTAGCAAGGCTGCTAGGTTTTCAGTTTGCCCTTTTTTTGCCTTGTACAGAACAAATTGAGGATGTTTGCCAAGTTGTATCTTTTCGAGTACATACTTGTAAAATGAAGTTGCCTATAGTTATGGCATTGGGAGGTTTAACTAAAGTATTTGTTCACCTTGCTGCATATACTTGCCTTTTCACATTCTTTTTAAAAAAAATCTTACAGTAGTAATGAGCGGATTCACCTTTTGACCTTCAGAGTATTCCTTACAGGTCTGGAATAAAAGATTATTTTAAGTCCCTAACTATTAGGGCTCTTGGAGAACAGATACCCTCTTACAGAGTGTACTGTAAGAGTTACTGTTACTGCTCTGTTTACTCTGCAGAGCAGCATTAGAGCTTTAATGCAGACTTAGAGAAATTAAATGGTAATTCATTTCAATTTAATTTAATCCAAACTGATCAAATTAGAACACGAGTGTTTTGCAATGGCTTTTACTGTTAGCGCTACAAAAATAAACTGTCTCAAGTCTGGATATTTTCTCTGCTTTCATTTTCCTTAAAATGCTGCCTATGTAGTAAGTATAACCAAAGTGCAAATAATTGTGAGATTTATTTTTGGTGTTCCTTGTATGTTGGTGAAGGCCTGCCGAGGACCAATATTGATATGGTGGATTTCTTCTCTGTACTTGTAGGCTACAACCCCCTGTCTGGAGAAGGAGGCGGCACTTGTTCCTGGAGACCAGGCCGGAGAGGCCCGTCAGCAGGTGGATGAGGCTAACCTCCCTAGTGGCTCATGTCACTAGCAGGCTTGATCTTACCCACTGTCTAACTGCCTACAGTTGGCATGTCACAGTGACTCCTCTGGGATTGGGCTTAGCGCAGGTGTTAACTTGAAAACAGATTTATACCGTTTCCAAATAGTAACGCAGAAGCTGATACTACACAAGAAAAATACCCGATCCTTTTAGGGAGGATGAAGAAAGAAGCGATTTCAGTGTAATCAATTAATTTTCACTCTTCTGTAGAGAGGAAGCTTAGTCTCCAGCCAAGGTGAATCACCTGGAATTGTGAGGTCTGGGTTCTGTGGCTGGCTATTCAAAACACTGGCCTCAGGCAAATTTAATTATCTAGGCTCAGCTTACTGCTGTAAAATGAGGGTATTTACCATCTGCAGACACGTGTTACCAGATTTACTGTGTTTGGCTGGAAGGTACTTTAGAGGGGAAGGATATTGTCATCGGCAGATACCTTGAATTGTAGGAGGAGGGACATTCAGAAAAAAACAGATGAATTGACAAACGCCAGGGATTTGCACCACAGGTCAGTTATTGTAGAAGAGTCTCTGTGACAAGCTACCTTGAATGATGTTTTCCTTATAAATGGTAAACAAACCAGTGAGGATTACTGATGCTAGACAGCAGATGGGGGGTGGTTCTTGCTATTCCTTTTTTTTTTTTTATTTCAGCTGCTTTGTAAAAACAAAATACTATTAATATTAAATGTAATTGCAAACAAATCATAAATCTAGTATTTACAATCTTGTTTTCTACAACATCTTTTTATATAGAAGGCATATGTTCTAGTGCAATAAATGTGTATGAAGCAAGATGAGAGATCAAATGAAATTATTTTCATTTGACTACCTCCATAAACAAAAGGGGTTTTTCAGCTGTTCTTTTTGGCTTTTAACAGCTTTTTGTTTGGGTGTTCTGTGTTCCAAATCATGACTTTAAAAGAATCACCTTCAGGTTAAGACCAAATCAAGTTTTCCCAAGTTTAAAAAGTGAAACTCCCTGTTCTCTTCCCCACTCTGAAATTGGACGGACTGCATGACTGGCTGTTAAGCACTCCAGCTGTATTTGAACCTAAATCGAGAAAATGTGTAACAAAGGCCTTTGCTCTAATAGAGCAGGGTGGCTCTGTTTCCAAATTACTGTCGACAAATGTGGTTTGAGGAGGAGGGGATACATGGGCATGGTCAACTCAAACACTGCAAGAGATTCAAAGGGAACAGAGAAGCTGCAAACTGTGCCGAGATCTGCTTGTTGCGGGCAGCAGGACTGTCTGTAGCTTTAGCAGTGCAGCACCAGGGTTATGCCTCAGGGACATTAAGAACTTCCTTTGTGCTACCTTCTGTTCTGAATGTATCTCGGGGTGGGAACTGGTAGCCTGGCTGCACGGCTGTCCTGAATAGCCCAGCTAGATGTCAAGGTGTGTTCTTACCCTGCTGCCAGCTCGGGCAGTACAAAAGCTGAGGGTTCTTTGTGCTGACAAGAGCCCCCAGCTAGCAAATGTGTAAACCTTGCAAGTGAGGGACTGTAAGGCGTAAGTATCTGAAGTGTGTGTGGTCTTCATCCTTCTGGTGTGTATCCAGCACTGTGGGTAGAAAATAAAGTTAGAGCTGGTCACCATAAATGAGCTTTCCAAACATCCCATCCCCTTGATATGCTCTCTCGCTGAAAGTGCAAAAGATGAGTAAAATCCAGGCTGTCCTTGATAAAGAGTGAAATAGTTCCTGTCAGTGTATGACAAGTGCCCTGTGTCCAACGACCATTATTGAGCTCGTGTATAGGCATTGAAGTATATATCAGTGTTTCATTAGCATAGCTTAGGGCTGCTTGAACACATCTTTCTAAATACTGACGCTTGGAGTATTTGTGTTCCTCAATACAAATGAGTGCCGACTTCAAATACACTGTTGATCTGTACATAGATACTGCTCTATACGTCAGATGATCTGGGATTTTTCTCTTGACTATAAATGTAACAGTAGCATGTTATCAGTAAGTTTTAAAGTTGCCAGCTAATGAAATGGAAAGGTGAAGAACCTTTTACTTTAGACCCATGAAGTATGTGTTCAAATGCATGTACAAGATGAGGGGGGAGGGCTATTAATGTTCCTATGGAAACTAGTTTTCATTTCCTGGCTTCTGTGCGTTTTGGTATGTAAACTTAAATTTCCATTGTTGTAACATAGACTGGTGTATGTAACTTCAAGCTTTAATCTTTAATAAGGCAAAAAAAAAATAGAGGTAGGGAAGGATATTTTCAAGATCTGAAGATTCGTTATCAGTGAAGAGGACTAAGTTGTTACCTTACTCATGCCTCTGGGAAGCATTTTCCCCTTGTGTTGGGGAAATAGGCAACAGACTGAGGTGTTGTGTTCAGAAAAACAACTGGGGGAGGTGGTTGACTCAAAGAAGCAGAATTCCTTGTGTTGATAAAATGGTAAGGATGGGTTGGTTTAATTCAGTAAAAACATTTTAAGAAATAAATAAGCAGGTCTGAACTGAGCATATGCTAATCTTTCTCTGTGTCTCAAGGCTTGCTTCTGGCTGGGACCGGGGAGATGGATTTTTGCCCAGTTCTAAGATTTATGAAGACATATCCAGTGAGAATGAAGTGATTTTCATATTTCTGGAAACTTTAACCTTTTCCCTCCCTTAATTTTTTACTTTAATCTTCAAGTCCCTAAGTTTTTCTTGATCAGACACTTCTATTGAACAGGGTGGGAGGAAGAACCTCAGTTTGTAAAACAGCTTTTTTGGCTCACAACCTCCACAAGCAGAGGGAAGGGTTTTTCGTCTGACTTCAAATAGAAAGCTCTCCCTTGACCGCAAACGAGTATGGAAAGGTGGTTGCTTGTTGCTTTATAGCCTACGAGTGAAGCATGCAGAAGGCATTAGGTGAAAGTGAACTATTTAATGAATCCATTGTTCCTACTTTGGTATGAATTCCCAAGAACTTGAATTATGAAAGATCATATTAAAAAGCTTTCAGGAGATTTTTTTTTTTTTCTCCCCCCTTACAGAAGTTATGCAAAAAGCCTCTTACTCTGTTGATGCAGATGTTCTGGAAATGTCTTCATCGGGAAGAAGCTAGCTAACAAACTCAGAGTTCATACAATGCTGTTAAACTGTTATATAACATTACTTAGCCACTGAAGAGTAATCTTGTTTGGGTATTGAAAAATCAAAAGTCAAGCAAGTGTTCAGAGGCACAAAAAATCCTGAAAATGTTAGTTGCTGAGAAATGCAGCTAAGTATTTTCTGTTGCCTTTCAGAGGATTTATATGCTGGAGGAACAAAGTTTTTTGTTTTCTTTGAGTTGCAGATGAGGTCTAGTTTATGCATAGTTCTCTCAAGTATTCATCAGGAGATACTGAGCACTGGAATTAAAACTGAACAAAAAACCATGTTGTCACTCAAAATTTTTTTGCTTTATTTATGTCTTTCAAAAACAATGTGAAATGAGGGAAAGCTTTTAAGAGTGATACTGCATTGCATACTTAGTTATTTTAAAAAAAAATGTTTCTTATACTGGAAGTTTTTAGTAATGAACAACAGAAGATGGACTTGGGGGAGTGAGGGCAAACGGGGAATCTGTCAGCAGAGCAGTTCCCAGGAGTTCCAGAATCACCTGTGTGCTATTGAAAGATGAATGTGGATGAAAATGATAATTGGAACCCATACCTGCAAGGAGTTGCTCCCCTAGCAGAGATTGAAAGTAGGTGTGAAATGTTAGTACTAACAAACGTAATCTTCTGTTTTATACAGTTCTGTACTATTTGGACTGAAAACTCAAGGAATTAGCCTGTTCTGCTGTTGCTCTATGCCCAGTCTGGTTTCATCCTTAGACTGTGCTGATAGTCAGCTCAGGTGTTTGGATTGGGTTGGTTTTTCTTGGGCTTTGTGTCTTCTCCCCCCCGCCCCAGGAAGATGACTAACGAGAGCATTTGCCTTCAGAGAGCTCTCTGAAGGAGGACGGCATCCAGCGTGACAGTCTCCCCTATGTTTTACCAGCAGTGCTACGGTTAATGGCTGCATTGAAACCATCCTAACGCTGTCCTTTATGCCTCCATGCTCAATGAGGCAATTCCCATCTCTGGCGGTTGTGTTTTTTCAAGCCTGGCTGCACATCAGCACACATCTCCACATCAGATCAGATCCACCCTTTGGAAGATTTTTGCCCTCGTACAGGCTAAACAGTGCCACCTTTTCAGGGATCAGGTTAGCCAGGCGTGGGGCACAGCGTGTTTCTGTCCACGCTCTCACTGAACACTGAAACTATATAACTTCCAACTGTAGGAAAGGCTGGTCTAGACTTGGATGGGCTGAAGACTTGGGTTTGGGTTTTGTTTTTTTTTTTTTTTTCTTCCCCCCTTTTTGGAAGGAAAGCTTAGCTTTTGGAACAGCTCTGCAACCACAAAGGAAAAGCGTACGGCTGCTGGCTGGGTGGTGTCCTGGCCCGGTTGCACCGTTGTAGCTGATTTTGTGCGAGCTTCCAAGCCAGCTGTTCCAAGCCTGACACACACCCTGCCCGTATTCCCAGCGCCAGAGCCAGCGCCTTGGAAAACTTCCATCAGTTTTTATGAAGCAACCTATGGCTGCGATGAAGTAGGGCTCCTCAGCTCGGTTGTGGTGATACACGTTTTCATTGCAGGTTTCTGTTGCGAGGGGCTGGCAGGTATGCAGCTGCTGCTCTGGTGTCTGGGGTTTTTTTTTCTGTGATCATTTGTGTTTTGAAGTGCATACCTGCTAAAAAGCATTTTCAGCACGGAGCAAGACCTCCACTGATAAATTTAATAATTTCATTCCTCCTTCTGTGTCTACCATAGTTCACTAATCAAGATTATTTCTGTGTGCTGCTTACCAAGCTCAGCCTCAGAGCTGGTACCATGGGTAACATTAATGTAGGAATGGCACAGAAAAGAACTTAGAAAATTCTATTTAAAGAAAATGGAAGGAAAATGGGTATACTGAAATACCTGCCCTTTCAACCTCGTTCTGCTTCTCTGTTGCGTGCGTTAAAATGGGGAGCTACTGTCAGGTTGGCCTACAAGACGTGCTTTCAGAAAAACCAAACCCAAACCTGGGTCCTAAAGCTTTACTTTATCATGTACTAGAGGGGGTAACGTTCCCCATAAATTAGGCTTACTGCTTCTTAGGTACTGTAATTGCCACTTTATTAGCTGTTCTGCTTCTTGGGCATATTGCATCTAGACACTTGCATTTTAGATACATGTTCTAGACTTTTTTAACGGTTTGTTGACTGCGGTCTGCCGGTAGCACGTTAGAAATGCATCGCTCCCTTCCGTGATGCAAAGCTCAAATGCCTCGATGCACCACGGCAGCGCTGCTACCGCCACCCAGCCGATGAGGAGGCTTGAGCAGGCAAGTGAGGAGCTGTGTGCTGAGCAGGAGGGGTTTTCCTTCCCCTCCCGGCACCTCCAAAGCCCAAAATCAGGTTCCCTGGCTGGGAAGGGCAGAGGGGACCCAGCGCAGCTCCTCGGGCCGGGCGCGGTGCGACCGCTGCACTGCGGGGCCGGGCCGTAGGATGGCAATGTTGGTCTGGCTTTCCAGCAAGGAGCAAGCGGTGACATGTCTTTTTTTTGTCCCTTGAACTGGCATCTCCTGAGTGATTCAGCTGAGAGGAGAGGTTGGGACTGGTCCGTGGCAGGACAAGAAGAGGATGGGGAGGAAAAAAAAGTGGGTGCTGGAGCTGGGAAAGGAGTTTCTGCATCATTTGGGAAAATGCAACGGTGCTGGAAATACTCTGACAGAGACAAATGCTGCTGGTTGCCCAGCTAGATTTTTTCCACCGTGAGTCTGTTACCTTGAATATATGAAGTATGCTCATTTTTCCAGTGCTTGGGTAGTTTTTAAAGTATCGGTTTAAGTACTGGAACATTCATAATTAAAGTTTCTGGAGCACTTGGGAAGTAGTTCGCTTCTTTAACTATTATTTTAAAATATGGTAAAGAATATATATTGTAGAAGGTACATCCTGTAAGTATTAGTGTGGGGTCATCACTGTGGAAAAATTGGACATCGAAACAGATGGGGAAAAAAGAAGTGGTTATAATGCAAGGTAGTCCCTCTTTCCTCCATAGGGTAGAGTCTCCTAGGTGGAAGAAACTTTTTTCTTTTGGTATTAAGCTTCTTTATTCCAAAAGGACGGTGTCTATTCTGTATGCACACAAAACAGCTCGCCGCTTCAAGGACTCGGCTTTTTCATCATTTAAAAATAGGATTACTGTTTTGTTAATCTGATTATAAATCTAAACTGTGTGGGCCTGTCAAGTGGGCTCTCGTCGGCTGGTCCGGGTGCTAATCTCACTCGAGTGAGTGGGATGGGAGCACGGAGATGGAGCACACACGACGTGCACCCTCTTCAGATTTTGGAGAGCTCTCAGAATATTTCCTCAAGCAATCCCACATAGAATAGAAAACATGCGGCATAAAAATGTGTTTATGCAGTGTTATATGAGAAAAATACCATGCCTTTTAAAATAATATATAGTAGCCATAATATATAGTGTCAACTGTATATTGAGACTAAAAACTGTATTAATAGGGGAAGGCACTTAAATGTGGTTACGCAGTATGACCTTTCTCTGCCAACCAGATTAAAAACATACTCTAGGCAGGTAATGGCAGGGTTATAATTCAGCTGGAAGAACTAAGCTGCGCTCTTCAAGTTTTCCCTTAATTTGCCTTTTTTTTTCTTCTTTTTTCCTATAGTGGAAACAGCAGCTGCTCTGTGCAAGAACAGGGGAGGGGGCAGGAGCAGTACAAGGGGCACTTGCCCACCTAACACTTTTGAACGTGAGTTTGGGGCAATAAATGAAATAAAGTGAGGCGCTTTGACGGGCTTACGGAGGTTGTGTGAGCATTGTGGCATTCCCAGGTGCTACCCCCGCTTTACAGCTGGACGTCTTGGCCTTACAGCCAACAGCGTGATCTCGCATGGCAGCAGCGTGAACTCTGAACGTGCCTCCTTGCTGGGCTAAATCCTGGCACTGAGAAACCGCCCCTTCCCTCTCCTGCCCCTTCCCCAAGCGCTCTCTGCTCTCCCCCTGCCCGCAGCAAGGTCCGGGACCATAATTACACTGGGAGGTGCAGGGAGGTGGGTTCGCGCCAGCCCAGAACTCGGGGCAGTGGAGCTCTAACACGGAGTGTGCTGCTCTGCTTCATTGTTTCCATGTGTGCTGAAGTCGCATGAAGTTTTCAATTCTGATGACTAACTTCTTTTCTTTATGGCAAGAAGCCAACTGACAGCTCTTCAGCCCCAACCCTTCTCTTTTTTATTGCCTTTTAACCACGCTAGCTCTGCCTTTTCCTGTAATTCATAGGCCACAGTGGCTTTCCCTTGAATCAAGAGATTTTTACTGCTGATTTGGAGCACGCCGAGAGTAATCCCGTTCCTGCTCATGGACTTGCCATATCTCCCTCTTTTGGAAAGGAGTGGCCTTACTTTTTATTTTACTTGATTGTCTGTGGGTGTGCTGCATGTCAGGACCTGATGATGAGGACTGAGGGGAGAAACAGTGTTTGATGAGGTCCCTTTCAAAGACACTTTTGAAAGTGGAGTGAAAGATCCATGCGTGCAGAGTGGGACAGGCTCAGGATAACGCCAGGCTTTGTAGAAAGGCATCAGGGCACCAGTAGTTATTTAGAAATAATAGTAAAGCATTGCAACTGCTGGGAAGCAGAAGGGAATTTGCTCTCTACAACTACCTGAAAGGAAGTTGTAGCAAGGTGGGGGTTGGCTTCTTCTCCCAAGTCACTAGTGACAGGACGCAAGGAAATGGCCTCTAGCTGCACCCGGGGAGGTTTAGACTGGATATTTGGAAAAATGTCTTTACTGCAAGAGTGGTCAGGCATGGAACAGGCTGCCCAGAGAGGTGGTGGAGTCACCGTCCCTGGAGGAGTTCAAAAAGCGCGTAGACGTGGCACTTTGGGACATGGTTTAGGAGACATGGTGGTGTTGGGTTGGCGGTTGGACTTGATGATCCTAGAGGTCTTTTCCAACCTTAATGATTCTATGATTCTGTGAATTACAGTAGTGGTTTGGGGGGGAATTCCCTGTTTGGATGGGATGGAAAGGACAGTATAGCAGAAAAGGTTTTCTTGGTATAAAAAGCAGTTTGGGACTATTTTAACAGGGTGAGCTGAGGTGGATTGTGGGTCCCATTCCCTGTTCCCCAGAGGAAGGTCCCAGAAAGGCAACTTTGTGCTGGCTTTGTCAGAGTGAATGTGGGGCTTCCAGCCAGCCCCAGCAGCCGGGCACAACCCTGGGTCTGCCCAGTGCCTGTCCGCGGTGGGAACACCTCTATTCCTCAGGCATGGCCAGCCTTTGAGGAGCCCTTTTGGGGATCTTCATCAACCTCTCCTCTGCCTGGTAGTACACGTGAACCTGTTGGGAAACTGCTACCATTCACTGCACCTGAGCTAGTGCGGCATTTGTAACCCTTCCCCGGTGTTTTGCAGCTCTTGAAGGCATGCACCCTTGGCCTTGGCAACTCTTCTCGCCTTCCAGCTGGCTTTTGCCAAGCGATGGTGCTCCTGTCCTTCCCTGGCTTTCCCCGCCTCATGTCTGTTCCAGCTTGGACTTTTCTTCCTTTCCCTCTCTTTCGCCATTTAGCTCTTCTCTTCCTCTTCCCACAAACATACATCTCACTGAATACTTCTGTGTTCTGCTCATGGGCAACAGGAGGGAGACCTGCTCTTCTTTCCTGCTAATTGCTTGTATTTCTTCTCTAGTTTCTATTTAATCTTATTCTTGTTTAATACTGTAAATCATGGTGGCACTTTTCTTGGGTTATTTCTTGCTCCTGACATCACAAGAGTTGATGGGTGCTGACGTTTGTTTCAGGATTGCACCATCACAAGAGCAATAAAACCCACACAAAAACATTGTTTTCAAGACACGCCAAGTTTGTTAGATAAGCAGAGTGATATTACCTGCTAGTTCCCTGAAGTGTGACGGTTACTTACTGTACAAGGATCGTAAAAAACTGTCATGTGTGGTGCTCTCTGACTTATTAACATATCAGGATGCTGTACCAAATTAATTCTCTTTTGCAACGGTTCTTGCTCAAGAGCAGGTTGCTGTTATGCCAAGACTTTCTTCTTCTCAGCTCGTCGTGGATGACACCGCAATATAAATACATTTGAAAATGGGAAAGAGTGGCAATTGGCGATGCAAAAGTGGGTAGGAAATGGAAGAAACCACAATGATAAGCAGGAGGTCAGTGCGTTGTACTAGATATTTTTCTTCTGTAAAGACTGGAGGGTTTTCTCCCTGTAGAACGTCAAGGGTTTGGGGCTGCAGTATTTGAAGCTGAAGCACGCTGTAGATGTAACGCACATGGAGAGTTAGTGTGGACAAAGAGAAAGGAAATCTTGACCCAGTACAGCTAACGTCTTCACTTTGTCAAGCAGTCATTATAGCCTCCAGGTGGAAATAGGCTGACCTATTTCTGGTCGGTTTAATTTAGCAAGGTGGGAAAAACCGGATAGCTGCCTGTGCTTTTGCTCCCCCTGGCACCAGAGCACATGCTGCACGAATGCATCAGTGCTAGGCGAAACCAGGGCCAGAGGGCTGCTCCTCACTGCCGTGCCTCCCCGCCGTCTCTGCACACTCCCGCGGCAGAGGCAGGGCGGCTCTGGGCCTCGGGCAGCAGGGACCTGACCACGCGTAGATGGGAATGGTGCGCTTCTGGCTGCGCAGGCTTGGCGTGAGCCGTGCTGGGCCTCTGCAGGGATGAGCGATGGACCTCTGCCACCAGGCACGGGCACCTGGTGCCTGCCCAGAGTCGGGGCACCACTCTCCCAGTCCCTTCCCATCCTGGTCCGAAGGGCTGGGCTGGAGTCCCGGTCCCAGCTCCCGAGCCAGGGTCCTGTCCCGGGGTCTCGGTGCAGGGTGCTGGGCTGGGGACCCCGGGCTGGGGTTACGTCCAGGGTCTCAGTCCCCATCACTGGATCTGAGCACCCACGCCCGCTTGGGCTCCCGTCCCAGCCCTTTGGTCCTGGCAGCTGGGCCGAGGTTCTGGGGTCCTGGTGTGGGATGCCGGGTCGGGGTCCCTGACCCTGGTGGCCCTGGCCTGGGGCGCTCGGTCAAGGTGCCGCTCCCTGTCCTGTGGTCCCGCTCCAGGGCGGCGCTCTGGGAGCCGGTCCCCGTCCCGGGGTGACATCCCGGGTCTCGGTGCCGCTCCCCACCCCCAGGCTCCAGGCCCACACCGGGGCTCCCGGCCGGGGGCCAGCGCGGCGGGAGGAGGCGAGCGGCTCGGGGGCGGCACCGCCTGCCTCCCCCAGCCCGGGGGGGGGGGGCTGCTCCCGGCGGCCCCGCCCGGCCGTGCCGGTGGCGGCGGGGCCACCGGGGGCGGGCGGCGCGGCGCGGGCCGCACACGGCGCCTGTGCCGAGGGGCAGGGCCGGGGAGGCGGGCGGGCGCCCCCTTCCCTCCCTCCCTCCCTCCCTCCCTCCCTCTCTTCCCTCCGCTTCCCGTCCCTGCCCCTTCCCCCATGGCGGCGCTGGGCGACACGGCGCGGCTGGCGGCGGCGGCGCAGCGCGGGGCGGCGGCGCTGTGAGGAGCCGCGCGGGGCCTGCGCGGCGCCGGGCGGCGGGCGGGCATGGCGGGCCGCGGCCGCCGCGCCTGGCTCAGCGTCCTGCTGGGGCTGGTGCTGGGCTTCGTGCTCGCTTCGCGCCTCGTCCTGCCCCGCGCCTCCGAGCTGGCGGCGGCGGCGCGGCCCCGCCGAGCCCGCCCGCAGGGCTGCCGCCCGCCGCCCGCCGCCGCCCCGCCGCGCCGCCCCGGCCCGCCGGCACAGAGCTTCCTCTTCGTGGGGGTCATGACGGCGCAGAAGTACCTGCGGAGCCGCGCCGTGGCCGCCCACCGGTGAGCGGGCGTGGGGGGGGGCGGCTGGGCTGGGCTCGGGTCGGGTAGGCTCGGTCCGGCTCGGCTAGGCTCGGCTTTGGGCACGGCCGTTTTCGCCTGAGGTAAGAGCCCGGGGCGGGGGGTCTCCCGCGGCGCGGCCCTTGCGGCCGGTCCCCCCCACCCCCGCCGGCCGGGGGACCCCTCGCCCCTCAGGGCACCCTCAGAGCCGGCTCTCGTCGCCCCAGCCCGGGCGTGGGGCGGGCAGCGCTGGGGCGCTCGGCGGGCCGAGGGGAGAGAGGCGCCCCGAGCCCCCCCCGGGAGCTCCGACCCCCGGACGGCGTCGGCGGGACGTGAGGGCTCGGTCGGGTCGGGTCGCGTTGAGGCTCTCGCACGGTCCGGTTGAGCCGGTGCCTGGCAGAGGGACCCGGCGGGCGCGCCTGAGGGTCGGGCAGCCCCTCCGTGGCGAGGGGGCACGTACCGGTCACCTGGGGAGATGCCGTCGTCGAAGCGCTTCCCCCAGCGCTTCTGCCTTGGGCATGGCCGCGTCACGCCGGTGCAGCCCTTGGCTGCTGCTTCTGAAGAGAGCCGACAGCCTAAGAATATTAATAATAATATAGTTTGGAGACCACTGTAACCCCCTGCATAGGGAAAAAAGACCACTGCGCCAAGCCGAGAGCATGTGCTTAGGAATGAGACCCAGAAAACGCATCTGGGAACAAAGAGTAAAATCAGCCTCCGCTCACCGCAGCTGTCGCTAAGGCTGGCCCAGGTAGCGAAACAGCTCGAATGGGGAAAGTCGGCTTTGGTGAAACGCTCCTAGCTTCGGGCTGGTGAAGCTAGCGCAGGGATCGGGGTCTCTGAGCCGCGTGTTTATTACCTGAGCAGACCTGTTTTCGGAGCAGGGGCGATCTTTGTGCTTTGCGCCGCGTGCCACTGGCCGTAGCCGTGGTCTCCAGCCGTAGCTGGGTATCGCCGCAAGCGCCGCGTGCTAACAGGACTTCTGTCCAAAGCCTTGGCAGCATCAGAATAATCATCTCTTCTGTGAGAGACGTGTCTGTGGCTTTGGAGAAACTCTCTGCTCTGCTGAAATATGCTTATTGCTCCGGCGTTCGCGCCAGCAGGCAGTGCTGGGAGGCTGCGCGGGAAGCCTGCTTGAGAAATCTGAAAGAGTTAAGAGCTAAAATGTCAGCTTGGGTATACCCCGGCTCCGATTGAGCGCCGCACAGCCAGTGCCATCAGAGAAGCAGCCAGGAGCTCTGGGGCGGATCTTTCTCTAATAAAACATCCCTTTTAGTCTTGTACTAGAACAAACCCTTCTCCATCTCCTCTGCCTGCCCAGGTTGAAAAGTACTTGGCCCTATTGGCCGGTAAGAACGGGACGGGAAGACCACGTATGACAGACCATCTCCTCTTCCCCCTGCCCAGCCCTGGTTTTGGGAACGGGTAGCTCTCTATATCAGCATCAAATGAAGTAAATTGCTTAATTGGGGCAATCTGAAGCATATTGTCCACCAACGATGGTTTTAATGGAAACTTAATTCCTTCTTTCAGCAGTAGACTAGTAATTAAGTTACAGAGAGTGTGTGCTTGATGCTTTGAAATGGGTGAAAGAATCTGTTTCTTCAGGGTGATGTATTCTTCTTCACCGTGTGGGATGGAGCATTTTGGATTGCAAATCTCATGAGCCGTGTAATTTACATTTACATACAGAAAGGCTGGAGTCACGTTGGGGCATCATGTAACAGGTTTTATGGCGGAATAGTTTGTCTAGCATCCATCAGATTTTGCATCAAGCATTCAAGAAAGGGAAATCTATCACAATGGTGTCCAGAGACGGGTGTTAGTTGTGGAGGTTTGCTGGTGTGGGAAGGATTCTCATCCCTGGCTTTGCCCGTGCTTGCTGAGTAGTCCCGTGCTGTGGGAGAGCTGGGTTTATAGAACCAGATCTGCAACATCTGCTCACACAAAAGAATGGCTAAAGATGCAATTTACCAAATCCAGCTAATGGAATCGGGCTCCTTCAGCCCTTGGAAGGAGATCTGAGTATTGCTTTTTACTGCACTGCTATTTTTGTTTAACCTCTAGAGATGATGTCTGCTCTGGGAAGGGATGAATAAAGAGACCTCTTAAACGTTGCGGAAGGGCTAAATGCATTTTTCTCACCTCCATTGGTAAAAGAAACGAGCTAATGTCCTGGTGACAGGAATATGTCTTTGGGGGAAGGTGGGGAGGGGGGAAGAGGAAGACAAACCTGAAATCTTAAATGGCTTTTGATTGCCATGAAGTACTCAAGCAGACAATTGCTGGGATTACTACATTGACAAAGCATCCTGGTGAGCTGAATCGCTGGCACCAGCGAGTGAAATGGGAAGCTGCTAGCAAGGCATTCCCGGGGTGGCAGCATGTGCAGAGCCTTGATACCACGCTAGCCAGAGCGCTGAAAGGAATTAGGGATTCAGAGGCTGAATACCTCCAAATTGCTGTGGCTCAAAGGCCATTTACAGACACAGCTAAAAGGGACCGGAGCGGAAAGCATTTGCTGATCCTTGCTGCTGTGAATCCAGATAGGGTCTAACAAGAGGGGAAGCAATCCACTTCCTGAACATCAATCATGAGGAAAATGACCACTGCAAGGCAAAACGAGCCTGCTGGATTTTCAGGAGATGCCGGCTCTTTGAAACAGTTGTGCTTTTGTACTCCGTGAGGCAGAGAAGAAGCTTTAGATCTACAGGTTTTCAGAGGGCAGATTTGTAGTTATTGCAGCTGACAGCCAGGTTAGCAGAGCTTCCCTTCCAGGAGGCCGGTGAAGTGCAGCAGCCGAAACTGCGGTGTCACATCAAAGGACAAGAAATAGTCAGGAAAAGAGCCATGCAGGAAGGAGTTAAGGTATGGCTGGGGTTCAGGGAAAGTGCAACAATATGTGCTAATGGTTTTGCAGTTGAGGGGAGTTGTCCTGAAAGAGCTGCAGGAAGGAGAGGATGGGAATAAGCAGTCTCCCAGAAGATTTAAGTCTGCTGTCTCAGGAACAGAAATATCAGGCAGTTAACCCTTTTTTTTTTTTTTCCTCTTGCATAGCAACTAGATTTCCTGGGAAACGTGGCAGGAGACTACTGTGAATGCAGTTAATGGCGAGATGTCGGAGGTTGGCCTTTGGCAGTATCTCCGCAGGAACACAGCAGCAGTACTTCTGTGTTTGGGGCAGTCCCCACGGCACCTTGAAGTGCCACGAGGCCACACGTACGAGGACTGCGAGCGATGCCGGGGCTGGTGCTGAGCCGCCCCGCTCCTGCGGCAGAAGGGTGCCCTTCGGGAGGCTCCATTTTGAATGCGCTGCCACACTGTTTGTGGTGGCTTATAGGAAACAGACTGCACTGGAATCTAAATACCTGAGTGCTTGGAAAAGCTTAAGTGAAAGGCAGCCAGAAGGATTTGGAGTCTAAAGGAGTTTGTATTATCTGTCTAAGCCTGCACTAGCTGCTGCAGAAGTGTAATACAAAACACATTTTCATGCTTCTTTTAAATTCAGAGCCTAGGTCAAGGCTGTTGGGTGGTATTCAGTTTTGCTCCTTTCTGGTTGCTAGTGAGGTAATTCGATGCAACGTGGAGCGTGCACTCTTGCCTCTTGGGAGGATGTCGTGTGAAGTGACTTTGGACATCGTGACAGCACAACACATGTTTTGCTTCACGTATCGATCGTACTGCAGTATTGTAATAGTGAGAACTTGGTGTATCCTGCTCTTGTATCCTCTGGCAGGAGTATGACATACTTGGGCTTTCCAAGCAGTAAGCAGTTACCTAAAATTTGCAAGAATGTTTAAGGAACAGTATGAAACAAATACAATGAGAGCAACTGGCATTGATGCATGGGGGATAAGGAGAAAAGAAGTCACCTACATACCCCGAAATAGCCACATGGCTCAAACCTCTGGGACACTTGGGCTTTGATCTTAGTCTGACCCTCTGAGTATCAGTGTGCATATGGATGATGGATCCATTTCTGTCCCTGTTTCCACAAGGAAGCTGGATGGATATCCATGGACAGAAAAATGGCATCGCTTTAGATTGGAGGAGTTTAATTCAAATGACTCTGAAGAGCTGTGGAAGCTGCTTGGCTTCTCTGTTAAAGCTAGATACCAAGCTGTCCTGCAAAAAAATTGAAAGGAACTCTCCCTCAAAATCTGAATTCTATAATGCAGATCTTAACTGACAAGGTCTTTTAAACCTATCTGGAAATTTATAAAAAAAAAAAGCTTGTTTTTCTGACCTCTCGTGATGGTCATTTGCAGTACCACGTGCAGGTGCAGCGTTTTGGTTTCCGTGCTCAGTTCTCCTGACTAAGCTGTGGTTTGTTGCTTCCCCTGTAGCAAGCGTTGCTGGAAAAATGGGGCCTTGAAGAAGGCTTATGCAAAACTAGCCCTAATTCAACATGGAATTTAGCTGAGCCATGTATTCAAGCAATTAGTTTTTTAGGTCCATTATCTTGCTGAGTTCTTCAGAAATTACGATTTTCTTGAGCATAATTATACAATATGACTATTTCTCAAAACTTTAAATGGTTTCTCTGATCTCCTCTAAGGGAAGTTCCCAAGCTGCAGACAAAAACTGAATACATTTTTTGTAATTGTCTCCAGTTCGGATCTCTACAAAGGGAGCACTGTCTGCATAACACCACTGACTATGCTTTTGCTGAGTCTGCAGAGCTGATAACAAAACAAGGTAATACAAATAAATAATAAACACTGGAAACTGAAGATAAAACATTCCAGATCTGTGCTCCTCCTGCTCCAAGCTATACTTTTAAAACTTCTTTTTAAATGAAGAAATTACTTAGGACAACATTTGGTTACTCTAGTAATGATCACTTTCTAGCAAATGCTGAGGTTTCTTTGCGCTCTCTTTGTGCACAGTTTTCTGTATTGCATGAAAACCTGCACCAGCTGTGGCACGATCTTTGCACCCAGTTTGCCTGTGACTTGCTTAGATTAGGGTACGTACAGGATATCCAGTGCGCAAAACCAGTTAAGGGATGGTAAAATTGACTTGGTAGCCACCAATACTGGAGCGGTCCTAATGTCCTCTTCTAAGGAAGTTTTCTAAGGAAGAATTACCTAATTTTTCTATGCTTGTGTTTGTTTAAATTGCACTTTGGTTCCCTTGTCAATGCTAGCTTCTAGTTTGTTGGAGTTATGTGCCCCGTGCACTGAGAGAAACCAGGTCGCATGCTGTTGTGCATGTTTTCAGCGCTGCTCCTGGGGAAGGTAACGGAGAACCTTGCTGTCCTGATTCATGTGCATCCTCCTGTTTAACCGAGCAGATTCAGATTACACAGAAGAGATAAGGTTGGGATCTGTCAGACCAGTTCAGTTGCTGGGTTTTTAAATGACCAGTTCAGTACACGTATCGGTTGTATTCAGAACCTGATCTTTCTCTCTGGGCAGGGTCGAGATGGCCGTAAGTTGGTTGAGGCCACCAGTGATCACTACAGGGGAGGTGACCTGTGCAGGCGTAGATACCGGAGTCTGGTGGCAGAAACGTGACTGCATTTCCTTTAAACTGCTGAGGGTGATGGGGAGCCCTCACAGGGGGAAGGAAGGAAGGTATCAGGTTTTGCTAAAAAATATTTTCCTTTGCGTTTTTTATTATCAAACATACAATTCATTTGCAGATGCAATCTGCAAGTCTTATGTTAGAGAAGCCCTGACTAGGAAAGCAATGCCACAGCTGGTGGGAATGTGTGCTGGTGGGGCCACAGGAGTAGGAAGGCATCGAGACAAGAGCTTTGTGCCTCAGGAGCTAAAGGGGTCAGGCTGCTGCCCATAACCTGAGAGCAGACATGGCAAACTGGACTGGAGATGGGAGGACAGGCAAGAAACATAGCTGATAACACACTAATCTGCAGAATCACTTGTGATCGAGCCAGGTCTGATGCTTTGCAATGTCAGATAAAAAAGTTAAAAGTAGCTTTGATCAGAATTCATCTCTGCGTTTACCAGTCCTTGACTGCACTGATAGCTGGGGTCAGAAAAATGTACTTACAGTTCATCTTACAATCTGTGGTTTGGCTCGTTTGGCTGGGTGCAACAACGTGTTTCCTGAGCAAACTGTTCTGTATTCTCTCCCCAAAAAGGGGCCACGTGGAGCAGTGCGCTGTGGCTTAGCCATAAGGAGCAGCACATGGTGACTCCCATTGTTTCAGCCTCTGCTGAGCAGCGCTTGTGTTGACACAGACACTCAGGCAGTTTTTCGGTGTGGGAGCGTATTTTGTCTGCCTGAGTTTGAACAAATGCTCAAAGCCACAGTCACAAATAACACGGCGAGTTTTCTCGTCCTAGAAACTGTGTTGTCACAGGAAATTGTCAAAGGCTTAGTCAAGCTGTGCTGGGGACATGGTTGATGCAAGATCCCAAGGCTGAAATAATGTTGTGGTGCTGACCCAAGTTGCATACTGATCCTTGGGATGTGGTTATCGTCAGGGCATGGTCTTTCTGTTTGCATTGTGCCCCCCACGTATGCAGGAGTATGTCTCTCGTTTACTCCTGTTTTAGTGTGAAACTTAAATATGGCCCAGATCCATGAAAAGATGGGGTCAAACTGGCTTTGAGCTGAGAGGTTTAATGCAATACGAGGACTGGGAATCAAACATGCCAGGGTTTATGGATGCATATGCATTTTGTTCCCTCTCCACTGAATGGGAATTCTTCTCTTGACAATACCTGGGGGGTCCTGAGGTGTGGGTACCTTGTTGGAGAGCAGGGAGTACATTTAAACTGGGAACCAATGGAAGGGGTGGTCCTGGAGAAAAAAAAAAAAAGAGTTGAAGACTGCTCCTCAAGAGTCCAGAAAAGAGCTAAAGCTTGGAGTGACAGAAGACATCCTGCATTGCCCATAGTTTGTAATCATTACAAAGGCAGATCTTTCAGGATATCAAGAGCAAATCTGAAAATTCATTGTTTGCTTTTGAATAAAAAAAGTCAATAAGCAGAAATTTCCATAAGACTTTCGCTTATAACTTCATCTGGTGATTGTCTGGAAAATGTCCTGGGTCCACCTGAAGCTGCACTGGGGGCTGGTCGCAGTGGATGAGATAAGCTCCTTTTCTCAGTAGCTTCTTCTTCCTTTTCTTTCTATGAGATTAAAATTTGAATGCATCAGGTACTTTTAATGAAGAGGTCTTTTAGATTGGGAGTTGATATGGCAAGAGCAGTTTGTGTAGTCTTTTCATTCAAGTCCAGATGATTTGTATGTGGAGCATGGGTGTCAGAAAATAAACAGCAGAACTTCCTTATTAGTTAGCGAAAGTTCAAGATACGAGCATGTCTCATTTTAAAACAGGCAGTTTTCAATGCTTCAACAGGATGTGACTTTAACCAGTGGTACCGTGCATTAATTGCGTCATTGATGATTAGAGGCCTCATCACCTCTGTAGTGAAGTCAACAGGAACGTTTCCACTGGCTTTACCCTGTGCTCTTCTGGGAAGCTGGGATCTAAGCTTTTGCTATGAAACACGACCCATGGCAGTAAGAAATCCAGAAGACAAAGCTTTTAAAGTAATTGGGCGATATTCATTACACGAAGCTGAAATAGTGTGTAACCATTAAGGTGTCAAAGTTGATATTTAGTTAGTACTAATTAAATACCTTTGCATTTCCCAGTGGAACTTAAGGAATAATTCTTCTGAAATATTTTTACATTTCAGACTTTGTATGGTAGCTAATTCTGGAGATTTCAAATTTCAGATGGTCTGTACTGCCCAAAATCTGCTCTGCTTTTGGCAAGAAACCTATGCTGAGAGGCATCTGGTGAAAGTGACAGTGATGCATTGAAAGAATACTGTGTCCTTTACCTTGAGAGTGTTTTCACATTCAGCTTTGAATATAGGTTATATTCTGAGCATGGTTGCCAAACATAATTAAAAAATATTCTCTCCCTATACAAAAAGGGGGAAAACCTGTTGCTTTACCAATGATAATAGTTTTCTGTGAGTTTCTGTGGAGGATACGTGAACTCTGCTTTTCCCCAGGTAGAATTTGAGAAAATGGTACTGAAAGCTTAAAATTAGTAATTTTTAGGGCGAGGCTGTAACAGTCGCATGATTGAAAATCCTTCCTGGAGGAGGTTAAGTGTTCTGCAGTCTGCCTTGAGGAATCATCCTACATCTCTTCCTGCAGTGACCCAGTTTGCCCACGCAGATGGGTTGGATTTGGCAGAGAGGAGCACGGAAGGTGTGGAGCAGATGTTGTCGCTGTGCCGCTTCACACAGAAAAGGCTCCTCTTTTGTGATGTTCCTCTCTACTAAAATCTGGTCTGAAGTGTGTGGAAAGGTGCTGGAGGTGCGGGTGTTGGTAGTGCCAGGTCATCTGTTGGGGTTACATGTTCTGCGTGCATCTCTTAGGACTACTTTTCTACTAATCCTTTGCTGGTATGGGCAGACCCATTTGAGGTTACTCTTGCTACCGTGCTCTGTGCTTCTCTGGCTGTCGCAAACAGGTGGGAGCGTTGTACTTCTGTCAAAGCCCTACCTGCTTCTCTGCATAGCATCTGGAGAAGTTGCTCTTCGGTTGGTTTCCCACAGGATACAGATTCCTCACAAGTTCATGTGAAATTTGCATCTATTATGCTTTAGATATCAGTATTTCTGAACGCACATTTGAGGGGATTGGGAGGTTGATATGATGCTGAATAACTTGCAGGGAAGCTTTGGAAGCATTAAATCCAGTTGTATGTGAATTGTTTGCTCCTCTTGGCTCCCTTTGGCTTTGCTCTGTATCTTGTGGCCAATATCAAGTGTGCTTAAGAAAGTCCCTGCCTGCTACTAGTGACCTACTACTATTGAATTATTTTTCTGTCAGATACAGCTGCAAAATGATATTCAGATGCTTGTCATGTTGGAATTTTTTGTGTGCTGCACCAATTGCTCGGTGTGCCATGTGAATGTCCTCGTTTGCATGGCAAAAAATAACCCTTCAAGGTGTTTAAAAAGAAAGTTTGTAAAGCAGATGAGGTGTAGTTCCTTCGAGCGGTCTCTGGTAGCACTCTCTGCCTGCCTTGGTTTGCATACCTAATTAGTCCTTATTGTCTCTTTTGATCTAGAACGTGGTCCAAAACCATTCCTGGCAAGGTTGAATTCTTCTCCAGCGAGGGTTCGGACACCTCTATTCCCATCCCCATCGTGCCGCTTCCCGGTGTAGATGACTCTTATCCACCCCAGAAGAAATCTTTCATGATGCTCAAATACATGCATGACCACTACTTGGACAAATACGAATGGTTTATGAGAGCTGATGATGATGTTTACATCAAAGGGGACAAACTGGAGAACTTCCTCAGGAGTTTGAACAGCAGCGAGCCCCTCTTTCTTGGGCAGACTGGCCTCGGCACCACAGAGGAGATGGGGAAGCTGGCTCTGGAACCGGGAGAGAACTTCTGCATGGGGGGACCAGGAGTGATCATGAGCCGCGAAGTCCTGCGGAGAATGGTGCCCCACATTGGCGAGTGCCTGCGAGAGATGTACACCACCCACGAGGATGTGGAAGTGGGAAGATGCGTGCGGAGGTTTGCGGGAGTGCAGTGTGTATGGTCCTACGAGGTAAGGACGAGGGCGCAGAGAATGAGGTGTGTGTTTTGGGGGAGGTGGAGGAGAGGGTGGGGGCAGCTGGCAGCAGGGGATTGCTGTTGTACGGCTGTGCAGCAGCTCTTCCAGAGCTCACCTCCCTCTGCAACTTGACCATCCATCTGTACAGTTTCTATGGTCTTTGTTTCCTACAAGTGTCACCGTGGGAGAGACCTACACAAATATGGAAGCGCAACAGTAAGGAGGGAAATGGAGCCTGACATTAGGCACGTTGGGCCGAGGGGAGGAACGTTCATCATTCATAACAGTTATTTTTGTTTAGACAGAATAAGCATAAATCAAAATGGCCACGTGTCCCTGCAGTCTTGACTGTCCAGGCCTCTTTTATCTTCTTTAGCTGGGTATGTCATGGTGTCAGGGTGGAAGATAGATGATGCAGTTACCGTGTTTCTTGCTGCAGTTGAAATGTGCAAGACTGACAGATGTTTGCCCCGACAGCGACAGTTTTTTCCCAAACTCCGGCCACAGCAGAGGTGTCTCATGGTGGCTGGCGCTGTCACCCTGCACGCTGAGCTGCCTCCCAAACGGCCCGCAGCCCGAGTCGGCTGCTGCTCAGGGGACTCGCTGGCAGCCCCATCCTGCAGACACCCACTTGACGTCAGCAGAGGCAAGCCACAGCTCTTACACTGAAACTCAGGGTCTGCCCACGCTGATGTGGCCGTGAATTGGTCATCCGGGGGGGAAAAAGCAAGAGCGTCCCCAGCCCGCTTGTGACAGAGTTTCATGTTGCTGTTCCTGCTGGATGCTGGGGCCTGGTGGCTCCTCCCAGGGGCAAGGGGGGCTCTTTGAAGTGAGTCCTGGGTGTTTACAGACTGTCTGATTGAAAACACCTGCTGGGCTTGAGCTGCAATTTCTCCTCTAGTACTAGGGAAAATGTTGGTGAGTCTCTCTGAAAAATAAGGGAGAAGTTGAGAGCAGAAGAGAGGGTGAAGCGTTTGTCTTTTTACACAAACATTTATGACTTGTACGCAATTATCGCTTTGTCCTTTTATCAGATGTGGTAAAGAGGGGGATACTTCTGCCCGCGTGACAGAGGAGCTGTGGTCACGGATGACCACAGATACTGCTGCTGGACCCACTCTTTCAGTGGCAAAGACTTGTGTTAAACTTTTGACACTGAATTTCTGCCCCCAAGACCTGTTGCTTCATTTCAGTTCACAGTTCAGTGATGGGGAAGGAGGTTTCCAGCTGCAGTAACTCATTCATATCTTTTGTGCATAAAGACTTTGTGGACTAACAGTAGCTCTCCACATTCCCTGCTTACAGACCTGGAACTAGTTTATGTATTGCCAGCATTGTGGTTAGCCATTCACAAGGAGTCAGTAACTTTCTCCACAGTTTTTAGCACCATAAAACTTTTACTGTCGACGTTCTGAGTTGAAATAACTTCTGGTGTGAATGCCTGTACCATGTGGCATTAGATAACTTAGTGAAGGTCAGCATTTTGGTCCTACTGAAACTGGCAAAGACCTCCTGAATTCAGTGTGATCCAATTTTGGCTTGAAATAGCGAACGATAGCACACAACTGCACTGGGAATGCTATCTGACAGAATTAGATTGGGCTTTTCTCAAAATTAGTTTTGTTTGATCAGCTTCTGTTAAATTATCCATAGTGCTGCATTCTCCCAAGTGCCATGAATTACTTACAGTTTATGCACACAAACTAATTTTAAGATGTTCAGAAGTAAGCCGTGAGTGTGAGATGTTAAGGCTCAGCTGTTTTGGAGAGAGGAAAGAGTTTTGGTGATGAAAGCACGCTGCTTCTGGAAGGAATAGGTCAACTCTCATTTAGTTGAGGCTTTTCAATTTAAAAACCTGTCATTTTCTCCTTTTCTTGATCTGATACTCCCATTGCTCAGACAATTAGATTAAATGTGCCTGGAATTTTATATAAGATAAAGCAATAGCTGTGTGAAGTAACACAGCTGTTGTAACAGCTCTATTAGGAAAGCCTGGTGTAAAAGTGACATTTCCCATGTCTTGTACGTTCATGAACATCAAGTAACAGGCCACTGTAAGTGAATTGCAAAGCCCTGTATTTCGGTGAGCTTCTGATGGAGCAAGAAGTTTATCTGTGCCTGCTCTGCTGGGGCACAGCCACCACATTCTTCACAACTCCTGTCGAAAGGGGAGCAGCGACCGCATGAGGCTCAGCAAAGAGAACGGCGTTGGCCTCAGAAAACCCAAGCCTCAAACTTCTCCTTCGCTTCCTGCACTTTTTATTCTGGAGAGTCTCAAGCGGCAGCATGAACAAGGGTCTTTGCAGTCACCCCCAGCTCTTTGGTTTTCATTCTTAGGGCCTCGGACATGGAGAGCCCTGCCAGGCCTCAGTTCGGGTGTTGTTTTTTCCCTGCACTGTTCTTGCAGTGGGCTCTATGCCCAGAGTTGTTTTACTCATCTCCGTGACTGTCACTGCCCCCTTTCTCTGATTTTTAGGATCCCACAATGTCTTTACTGTGCTGCTCATCTTCCCTGGCTCTGGCTCTGGTGTTGTGCCCAAATGCGTCTCCAGGCCTGGCTCTGTGGTTTTTTTCCTGTTCGCAGCAGTCTGTCTCAAAACCCCTTTTTTCCTGCCCTTCCTGTGTTTCTGCCACTTCGCTGCTCGCTGCAGTGCCCCTTAGACCACTTCATTAGTGGCACCGGTTATTGCCTGTTTCAAGACTTGTAAAGATTTGTTCATGCTCTTCCTGCTGTCAGGAGCTTTTCAGCAAATACAGTAAAGGAATTGACACCATGATTCTTTGGACTTCCTGTTTCATCTCACCCCAGAAAAGAGGCAGTAACAGTATGTGCAAGCTCGAGGAGAACTGAAGTGCCCTGAGCTCCAGGGAGCTTCGTCTGAGACACCCAGGTTGCTGCTTCAGGAGCAGTTTGCAGCCCGTGGTGGATTTTAGGCTCCTGTGACCAAGCTTGTAGCTGTTGCCCTACTTGAGACAGGTCGAGTGAGTCACAGATGAGACTCGCCTCTTAAAATGTAAGTACTGTATGGCAAGGATTATCATTGTTGTGAAAACAAAACCGGGACTGTTACTGCTGTTTGACAAATAGCTGTAAAACTCAGCCCTCTATAGGGTGGAGCAGCCAAAGCTGTGGATTTTACACAGCAAACTGGAAGAAAAAATCATGAAAAGAATGGAGCTGTGAAATCTCTGAAGCGTACAGATGGGAGCTTGACAGTTTACGAAGTGATAGAGAGCGCAGTCCTTCCTCTTGAAGAGGACAAAAGGTTTGTACTGAACTTGCTAGGAAGTGATTCTGCATTTCTAGTGAATATTGGTATTTTGGACTTCTGGCACACTACCATGTGTTTTTATCGAAAAACGTTTACATATTTAAGTCTTCTGTCTTTTGTTTCCTCTTGCTGGTAGTTTTTCTAGTTCATCTTGCGTGGATCACAGAGATTATGCTAGTTTTGTTTTCTCATGTGCTGCCATGTGGTTCCATGTGGGGTCTTGGCTATTCAGCCTGAGAACAGGGTTCAGCTTTGATGACAAGCTATCTCATTTGTGATTTAAATGATCCCAGCGTATTGTTGATCTCAGTTTTCATTTTGGGTCTAATGTTTCCTTTAAATGCATCTGAATTACGAAGCCATTGCTCTGTAGCTTAGTGTTGTTTCAGCCTTGTTTCATAGCTGCTGCTCAGCATTGTTCTAATTTGTGTTTAATATCCTCATCTTAAGAGCACTATAACTTTAATACAAGCTCTTTGTAGCTACTAGAAATCAAGGCGGTGCTGATACATATCCCATTAACTTCTTCAGTAATAAAACCCTTCTGATACACATTGCTTTCAGGTGATGCTAACTGCTTCATGTCCTACAGCGCAATAGAAACAGCTGGATCCAACAGAGCAGCTCACGCTACCTCTAGCTGCTGTTGCAAATGCCCAGGTATTTTTGTCTGTTTTTCCTTCTGATTGAGGTAGTGGGAGAAATTAGGTAAGAAGCAGCAAGTGTGTCTGTGTGGAGAGGGCTGTGCTTTCCTCCTGACCCGCAACAAGTACTCTTAAATGTCCTGAAGTGAGACAGGATTTTTTATAACATACACGGAAAAGAAGCTGTGACAAAGGGAGAGATCACATCAGGAAACACGGGCATCACGGAAGAGTAGGTCCAATCTTTCGGGTGTTGGCAAGGGAAAAGTAGGGCAGTGGTGACTAGGGGTAGCAGGGGGCTTCTGGGAGAAGGGATGTTTGAATGAATGTTTTGTGTGGTCTTTCATCTGGAGTAACTGAAGGTAATTGCTACTCTGAAATTCACTGAAGTTAGGAAAGCCTTTAAAGTGCACATTATATCTGCCAAGTACGTTGGCAGTGCCAGACCATGCCGTTTCTGGAATGGACTCTCCCATGGGCAAAACTGAAGTTTATGGTTTTCTGTGAGATAGCCAGAAAAAGATAGAAGTCCTGCAGCGATTGATCAGAACTGAAATACTGGGGTCAGACGCGACTGTTAACCACTAACCTTAAGCTCCCTTGCTTTATCCTCTGACGAAGAACCTTCCTTCATTAATGAAAAAGGAGATTCAGCCTGTTTCTAGCTGGCTAACGTATGACACGCAGCGTGCAGTGACTTCGGCAGCAAGAGCTGTACGCCTCAGAGCAGGGCAGGATGGGGTCTGTGAGGAGGTGCTTTGGGCAGGGTGCTCTGAAGCACCTTGGTTCGCTGCAGTCTGTGCAGGGCAGTGGGGTTGGACTGTGATGTTTGGTGGCTCTCGCTTTGTGAACCCTTGTCTTGGACTCCAGGCAGCAAATGTAAGAGTCAACATGTCTTCGTGGTGGGAGCATCCAGCTGCGCTTCCGAAATCAGACGCTCCCCCAGCTTCAAAGCTTGTACTTTTTTTTTTATGTCAGAGCATAGAAACTTGGTAGACCCTGCCAGCAAGAGATACCTGCATCTCCTCATGTGTGTGTAGCCCTTTGCACCTCTTCATTCAAGAAACCTACGAAACAAATTGTGTGCGTGTGTGTGCGAGAGGGAGGATACAAATATGCCCAGTATTTTATGGTGGATGTTTATAAATCAGCTTTTCTTAAGCACTAAATTTTATCTTTGAAGCACTTCAGAGATGTCCTTTTGGCTTCAGAGTAAGTTGGAAGTGGGTGGCCATCTGTTCTGGGAATGGATGGAGATTGAGGTTCATGAAGATAACAAGGAATGGTATTTTGTCAGAGGACACACAGGTAAGACTGGAGAAGAGCATTATCTGGGCAGGGAAGGTGATGCATGGAGCTCAGTGTGAGACTAAAATACCCGACTGATGTGACAGGGAGTCTGGGACGACAGTGGGGGAGGCAGTGTGGTATGACCACTGCAGTCTAATTTTAGTAGCAATGTTTGCTGAGGAGGAGGGCAGGGAGGTCAAAGGAGAGAGCAAAGGCTTCAGTTTGGGTTTGTGAAACCAAGGTGTGGGTTAGGAGGGTTTGGAATAGGAGACAGAGATCTCAGGTCTGCACCAAAGTCCTGACCAAGCTCTTTCACTTCAGAAAATAATTAAATATTTGAGAAGCAAATATTTCAAAGAGGGGAAAACTGACTTGACATCACTAAGTCATTTCTTAGTGACTTCTGAACTCAGGCTGGTAAAGCTTTTTTTGTTTGTAGAGATCAAGAACCACTTTGTATATAGCTCTGAGTGTTGTACCCAAGTCACTTGAGTCTGGATCTCTCTGACTTTCTGCTGGCCATCATTTTAAAAGAGGAAGGCTGTGTGATTTGTGCTTATACATACGTGCATTTCCAGGCTGTAGAGACTGTTTGAGACTGACCTAGTTTTTGTGAGCACACAGTTAATCTGTCCCTAGTTAGCTGGATGACTTGATCTAATGCCTAAGCTGAGGGTTTCTGAAATGGGGACTTTGATGTTGTGCAGACTCTTAAGGAAGCTTCAGCCATGAATCCAGCAAACAGAAGTATTGCTCTTTTCCTCATTAGTGTCGTCTTGAAGTGCAGTGGTTTGGTTAGAAATTAGGATCTGTGCAGCCTATTGAGTTTAGGGAGCCATCAGGATTAGTTGTTATCTTGGGGACGAGTCAGGAAAGGCTAATCCTTCATTGCATGACAGGACAAAGAACTCTAATAAAATAGCTCATCATGCCAGTTTCTTAATTAAGGCATGCAGAAGATACTTGAAGATTTGAGTTTGTTCTGTTGAACAGCAGTGAGGATAGGCAGAGGGGGAGGGAGGTAAGTCTGAGACCAGAAGCTTTCTAATGTATTTTTCTGAACTGATGGGAAAGCCATCTCTCTTTTGCAGGGTAGATACTTACTTTATGGCTTGCTGGAGCTGTGAGACTTGGTACTTGGAGGAAATAATGTGCTGTGATCAGAGCTGCGCACTGCACTGCATCTTGTAGGTGAATTCCACCTGACTGGAGACCTTGGAATAACATGGTTAAATTCCCAACCTAATCAATATAAAACCCAGTAATACCTGGGCAGTCAGTTATCTCCCATGGGTCAATTATGTTTGACCAGACTTTAAATTGTCAAATTTCCTTTTCCATTTCATTTAGTGCTTACCTCTGTGTATAAAAGATGAGGGTGGGAGAATAAACCACTTCATGGCTACCTCTGTGTAAACAGAATCTCTGTGAAATGTCCCACATGACTAGACAGTAAACAAAAAATTAAAAATCGTCTTTCTCAGCTGAAGTGGACATGAAGTGTCTTCAGCTGGGGTTCTCAGTATGGAAGTTTTTAGCTGATCTGTATGTAGCGGGTAAATGTG
This sequence comes from Morus bassanus, assembly GCA_031468815.1. Classification (NCBI taxonomy): domain Eukaryota; kingdom Metazoa; phylum Chordata; class Aves; order Suliformes; family Sulidae; genus Morus; species Morus bassanus. Next base: position 3,980,142 of record CM062581.1, read on the forward strand.
ACCTGGATGTTTGGGGCTGGGGGTGGGGGGGCTGTTAATTGTGTAAATTTGGAGAGAATATTTGCTTTTCTCCCCTCAATCTATTAGAGCCAAGTTCTGTGAGCAGCTTAAAGCACCAGCAGCATGGAGGTGTCAGAGCCTGTAAGCATGGGAGAGAAAAGCCAGACTTGTTTGGTGATGGGAAATAGAAATGAAGTGCTGATGTGGGGAAGAGGCTTAATATAAACTAGCTGAGGTCACCAAAGGGAGGGTAGCTCACATGCTTTCAGTGCTACCTGTAGTATACTCGGAGTATGGTGTTTTGAGAAATAATTGGATTTTTTTAATAAAAACAATTGAATTATTACAGAGAATAAACAAAAGGTGGATCTTTTAAATGGATGGATATGATGGGTTTTGATGTAATATCTATTTTTACTTTTATAAAAACAATTTAATATAAAACATCATTTTTTGAACTTTGAATGAACACAGATAATATCCAGAGTTGCATTAGACAGTGGTTATAGCCCGCCGTATCGGTGTGTAGCATCAACCTGCTATGAAGGCTTTTCTTAATGATCTTGGAGAAGATAGTACATGGTGGGCTAACGCTGCCTTGCCCGCAGCACTGAACTGGCTGCTCTGTGAGCATTTCCCTGTGCTCTCTGCGCAGACAGTGTACTAGGGCAGTCTCTGAGGATGCATTTGTGATCTGTACAATTAGATTTTGCCAGTTCACTATGTTCGCAGTCACTGGTCTGGTGCTGAGAGAGAGATTGAAAAGAGCTGTTAACACCAGGTAACTTCGCAGCTCAGCCCAGGAACTGTCAATTCCTCTTTTGCTTCCCAGTTGCCGACTCCTAAAGTCACTGTCCTCGCTGGCCTGTGTGGTCTCCCGGTGCTGACAAGGCAAAAGATGACATTCAATGTGCTGCCGTATTTCTTTTTTTATAGCTTGCAGCTGCAATAACTAATAAGAACTGTGTACCTTGAGTCCTCCCGTGCATTGTACCCAAGTGCACTTAATGTATGTCAGTAAGGAGCTTGGCTCTTTGGGCTGTGGTGGGAGAACCATTGGTTTGTGGGTGAACAGGGAAGATGCAAGCTGACAACCTGCAATACTCAGTCCTTGCAGCAGGCAGATAGCAGTTTAACTCGGGGCTCTGTGCTGATGTCTGGTGGCTCTGCGGATGGTGTGAGTATGTAATCTGACTGCACAAGGATTAATTGTCCGGGATTTGTCTAACCTCATTTCCTGTAGATACCTCCTGGCTGAAGAGCTGCTGCTGCTGTTTTGTGTTCTAAAACCATCTGATTTGGAGCAGAGAACTTAGTTCTACTTTGCTGGACTGTTGCACCATCTTTAATTGATCCTTAAAATGCTTAAAACATTTTAGCACTAATTTCCTGTGTTAAAAGCTTATCTGGACTCCTGGCGGTGTGAACTTTCATGGTTATCAGCTGGAGACCTCTTAAAATCTTGCCAGAAATCTTGATTGCCTGAAGGGTGGGGATTATCTTCCTGCATGCCTAGACCAAAATGACCTTTATGTGTCACAAGGAAGTTGGGAACATAATTGGAAGGGTTTGGGGAACTAAAAGTTGAGTTCTGGTTATTTCTGGTTGCAGAACTGAAAGTTGAGTTTTGGTTATTTCTGGTTAGTTTCGTACATAAAGGTGAATTTCTGCCGGTGTCCGCAGTGAAAGCAAGTTAGTTGTCAGTGGTTCTTTCAGGTGTGTTTTGAGCAAGTTTAAAATACTGTTAAAATAATGAAGCAAAAGTGACTGGTTTTTATCAGTGGGATTCTCGAGAACCAGTTGAACTTCATGCCAGTTACTTGCAGCTTGTGTGGTAATGGTGACTTCAGTAAAAGAGTCAAATCCTGCATGTAATTTAAATTGCTGTTAGGGACCCAAAGTGTTTTTTAAGAGTCTTTGAATTGGAAATGTCTGTTTATCAATTTATACTTTGTCCCCACTCCAGTGTTGTACCTTGATGTGGAGTATTGCTGATAAGAGGAAAGCCACTACAGCGAGCTCTCCTTTCCAAGTAAGCACCCCAGCAGTTCTTCTGCTTCATGGCAAGCTTTGCAGTCTGCGTGGTGCTGTTTTACCTGTGCTGCTGGCAGGGACTTTCTCCCAGGGCTGCAGCGCAGATGAACCTCCAGCGATCAGCTTCTGTGCTCGGTGGTCCTGGGAGCATTGGTAGGGTTGAGCAAACTGCTTCATTTAGCATCTTTTCTGGTTTATAGCTGAGAGCACAAGTCGGTACAGGATGGGAGCCCTAAATGTTTATGTAGAGCTGTGAGATGAGGCTCCTAGAGCCAGTGCTTTAGAGTCATTAGCTTAGAAAGAGGTTTAGGAAAAGGCACGACATGCTCTTGTGTAATGAAGAGAGCACAGGTAGGGTCATGCCCACTGGATCTAAGCTCCATCCAAGTCTCTGGATTTAATCCTTCCTACTGAATAGCTTTAGGGAGCTCCAGCTGAGTGCTGTATTTTTGTTCTTGGAAGCAGTCTTCGGAAGCATCCGGCACTCTTTGTGGATTAAGCACAGGTTCTTAGAGGCTAGGATTAGCAATAAAATAAATGGGAACCCATAGTTTGGACTCAGCCAGCAGTTCATTAGAAAGCAGAAAAAGGGTAGTAGGAAGCTGCTTGCAATTCCAGAAGCGCTGCTGTCACCTTGTTCCTGCTGCAATAAAGAGAGAAGCACACCTTATCAAAAAACTCGCCTGCCTCTGGCTTGCCCCAGGCTCTCTGAGTAGGCAGCTGGTGTTGGGTGCTGCTTCCTTGCCCACTGTCCTCTTGGCCATGCTCAGACCTTCTGTCAGTGTGCTTTCTGAAAGGCAAGCACAAGTTTGTTCATGAAAACTTGTTGCCTGCTCTTGTTCATGGTTGCCACTTCAGATCGGTGCAACCCGTTAGAAAAGTGCTCTGAGAATAGCAGCAGAGTATTAATGAAGGTTCCTCTGCTCACAGGCCTTCAATGGGTGTAATTACTTGGCAGTAAATTCTTTAAGCCTTATTTGAATTAAAGCTACATGTTTTGGCTGGTTATGTCACCACCGTATTAGTGAGGAATGCAGGGGAGAGTGCTAGTTTGCATTAACTGAGCTGCCTTAATCCTTTGTAACCATACTTTTTAATATGTGTTACAGTCTTACAGTGAGAGAAAACATTTGCCCAAGGGATAGCAGAGTTCACTCCTCAGCACCTCTGTGTAAGGGCAATGTCCTTTGTCCTCAGTAAGGACTGAGGAAGTTCTTAGTAAGTGGGTGTTGAGAATTAATGTTATGTGTAATTCTGCATAAATACTTGATGGGGAACTGTCTGTATCTTAGGTGTGAGGTTTTTATAAAGCTTTCTTCCTACAGTCCCCCTCAGCGTATGGGTGCAGAGTGGGTTAAATGCCTGACCCAATTTTTTTTAATGGTTTCATACAGCCTTCAGACCAGATGCTTCACTAAGAACAATCTTGTCCAGACGCCAGAATGTACACATCTCACGTTCATTGTCCAGGTCAGCAAAAATATTCTTCCCTTGCATCTGTACCTTTGCTGTCCTGACAAGAGAGAAATTTGTTTAACCTTATCACAGATGATTTGTCAAGAAACCTTACCCTTACCTTACCTTGTTTGTTTAACCTTATCACAGATTACTTAACTGACATACTTGGTTTTATATTCTTCTCCTGTGAAGACAATTCCTCAAGTCTTCGGCCAAGGGAGTTTTATTTAAAAAAAAAAAAAAAAAAAACCAAACAAACCACAACCAACAACTGAGAGACAATAGGAGATTTAATCTTCATAAAGCAGCAGGGCTTTTGCTTCCCTGGGAATGTTTGTGAGCTGTGGCTTTTCCAGGTTTTGGACAGAGCAATTTTTCTTTGACTTTTTCAAATAATCTTTTTTTTCCCCTCTCTGACTCCTTGGAGTTGAAATGTGTGGTGTACTCGCTGTGAGAGCCTTCTGCATTTGCACTTTGCCTTATTGCTGCATTTTATTCGACCCAACTGGAAGCCACCTCATGTGGAATAATGTGTTTGGCTGAATCCTGAAGTTTGCCAATGGTATCATTGCTGCTGCTTGTGCTTGTACCGAGGAGAAACTGTCCACGTGGTTTCTTATCTCTTCTAGGCCAAAAATAACACCATAGCTCCTGCAGCCTTAAAGAATTAGCCTAATTTCAGAACTGGAAACTAGGGTGAAGGTGAAAAAGATAATTTAAAATGTATAAAATAGGAGCTGGATGTCTGAGCATTAGGATGAAAAGCCTTTGTCTGGAGCTCTGGACGGTGAATCAGAAGTATTTGTGATGATCTTTTGCATGGACGTTACCGCAGGGGCAAGTCTCTGCGGAATTGCAGGTCTGCTCAAATTTATGTCAAGTGGTGCAGTTCTGATCTGGCAACTGCAAGCAAGGAAGGTGGAAGGTGAGGGCAATGTCATCTTCCTTCTGGTTGTAATGTGGCTCCTCCAGATCCCTGATGTGGCTCCACAGAAGTGAACGGGTCATTTCTCCAGCCCTTGGCGTCTGCTTTGTGCCATCTGCCCTTGCAGTTCCTGGTGCAGAGGAAGTGTGAAATGTGTAACCCCGTTTATTCTGCTAGGTGGTCAAGGCCATCTCCCTTACAGAAAATGCCTTGTTTCTGTTCAGTCAGCACAAAGGCTCTTTTATAGCTGCTTGGCTATACATCTGCCGAGGTGCCTCAGACTGTTAGCACTGGTTACTGTTTGAGGTATGCAGGCTCTGAGGCTGTGATGTACAGTGATATGTTGTTTATATGTTGCCTCCCTTTCCTTTTGAGGACAGGGAGCTGTGCTATGTCCTGCCCCAAACAAAGCTGGTGTTAGTTATGTGATGGAGCGGTAGCTTGGAGATTTTCCCTTTAAAAGCAGGACTGGAATCCTTCTGTTTCACACTTTGAATTAAATGTCTGAATTTGGCAATGGGACTGCAGGACAATAGAACTTTCTCTGGGGAAAAGTGTGTTGAATTTCTGTTCCAGACAGACCTGGCTTGAAAGACAGCGTGTGCACCAGCGCAGAGGGACCCCCATCCTTCACAGGGCACTTAACTGGAAAAAAAAAACCCTGACTTCCTAAAGTTTTTGAACTTTATTTGAGCCTTTGGTTTAATTTCCCCATCTTCTCCCCCCTGGCCCTCGATATTTTTTTCTCCTGCTCATGTCCTCGTACTCATTTCACAAAGAGACTCTGCTGAAACCAGTCCTGCCCAGAAATGCACACTCCTCTTTTTGAAATGTAGAGGAGGGAGTGAGAGGAGGCTCTGTAAGCTGACAAAGTCCTGGTGAGTTCTGAAACTCTGATGTCTGCCTCCTTTGACTTTCAGACATCTTAAGGTTTGCCATCTCCTGGCTCCTGTGTTTGGTTTTCTATGTTGTTTTTTTTTTTAAGCCCACAAAGCTATCTGACAGCTCTTCAGTTCCATTCCCAAATAGGATTCTGATGGTGTCACTGCTGGCTTCTTGACTCAAAGTGGACACAGAAACACAACTTTTCATCAAATTACCATAAGATAGGTCTCATGGGATAAAGGAAGAGCGCAAGAGGGATGTGCCCTCTTTCACGTTAAGCTCTTTTGATTAGGCACTGATGTTCTCTTCTGCTCCATTAGCATGGATAAATATTGCAATCTGTTAGCTGAGTGTGGCAAGAGGTGACTTGGGGCAGGTCCATGGTATGTTCCATCACCGAGTCCCTGTCCCTCGAGAGCAGCTGCTCTGCCCTGCCCAGGCCCTGGCGTCAGCGCCCAGCTCTGGCTTGGGAACGTGGGCCTGTACTTGCTGTCGTCTCTGGGGAGTATTTCTTGTTGAAGCTGGGAGTATTTCTTGTTGAAGCTCAGTTTAGGCTTTGAAGATGCATTTAGGCTTTTTGTGCCCTCTTTCACAAGAGGGTGAGAAGTTACTTTTCAACTTGATTTTAGCCTGGCTGTCATTCTCAAGCAAGCTTGAAGAAGGGTGGTTTTGACCTTGCTCGCAGGGAAACTTGGAGGAACCTGATTTCCCAGTACATTGAGGGAACTGTTACCTCGGGTCTAGAATTTTGTGCTTCAGCATCAAAGCGCTTTGCAAACCTTTCCCATGCTCCTTCCACCCTGTGGAACGACAGCTCTCCCCGCATGGCACGGGGTTATCCCCAGGGCACGGGAGGAGGTACGGTCAGGGCAAAGTGTAGAGTATAAGAGGTCCTGACTCTGTGTCCTGCAGCCAAACCACACCTTCCCTACCCTCTTTCACCAGTCATTTCAATTAAAATTCCACTGTCAGGGCTGAAGTGAGGTGAGGCAGGAGCAGACTTGTTTTCAGGAGGGAGAGGGAGAAACGAATTTTCTGATGGAATGGGCCTTTTCCCAGCGCCGGCTCAGGAAATGTCCTCTCCCCACCAGTTAGGTGCAGAAAAGTCACAGGTAGAAATTGCAAAAATAATTATCTGCTTCAGTTCCCAGAGGGCATCAAAGAGTGAATGAATTGAGCTGGAAGTGAAGAGCCCTAAAGAGATGAACCTGCAGTTCTCCATCAGCCTTTCTGAACTGCAGCTCAGAGCACTCATTGAAGATGATTTCTTAATAAAGCTGTGGGGAGCCGAGTGTGCAGGGGTTGCAGGTGAGACTCTTTGCTGGCACCTGGGAGCAAATGGGAAAGAACCTCCTAAAGGTGAAAGGTGCTGAAAGCAAAAGAGCCAGAGTGAAACCCGGGGGGATCTTATTAGTGTGGTGGACTCCAAGTAATTTCAAATATTCTAAACAGAGGTCCCCTGAGTACAGATACGAGGGAACCAAATTCCTTTGGCATTTGCAATGTTAGGCTGACTAAAGTAACTGCTCTTGTGCAACACTCAGCCAAGCGGTTGCGGAGCAGATGGTGCTCCTTTTGTAACTGCGGCTCAAAGTGAACCAGTTTCTTGCCATGAGGGAGAGTCCGGCTGCCTGTGTAAATCAGGGAGCTGTTTTACAGGTGCTTACCTTTGCAGAGGGTCAGCACAGTTATAAAAGTGGAGGTCGGAAGTGCTGGGGTGGAGGAGAAGCAGTCACTTGGAGTTGATGAAGAAACTGTGTCCTTAAGGAGTGTGAGGACAATGAACCTTAAACATGTGTAACCTTAGTTGCAGGCATTTTCTCTAATGAGAGTGTGGGAGCTAGGCATGTGGTGAGGGTAGGCAGGGAAGGACTGGGATACGCTTTCAGAAAGGAAATCGGTCTAAAATAAGTGCAAGTAAACAGTAAAATGTTACAAGGTGCAAGCTAAGGAGCAACCTGCTGTTTTCACTGGCTCTCACTGTGACACAGCTCTAATCTTTAAAGCTGGAAATCATATCTGATGGGCTTCAATAATATTATTTTTTTCTAGACTTAGAACTCCCCTATATCTTTCTTCCCTAGGCAAGGAGGAATACCTGCCAAGAAAGCAACGTGCTCTGAGATTCAGCTACTTTGGCACGCCAGCAAAACCATCCTGCGCTAAAGTGACAAGCGCGATGCTGATGGGACGTGTTCTGGCGTGGCATCAGAGTTAAATCTAAGTGGGAGCACTCATGCACCTGACTGATGGCCAACATAGAAAAAACACTGAGCAGCCTGCATCGTAGCTGGTATAATTTCATGCCTAGTTACCATGCAAAACAGTCAACTCTTCATCCAAAAATGAGGTTTGAAAGTGACTTCTTAGAGTATGTTTCCTTCCAGTCCAAGCAGAGAGTGTGCCATGAAGAACAGTGGCTTGGATTTTGTTTCCTTGGTAGCCAATATAATGTAACTGGTTGTCTTTGTGTCTGCCTCTCTGCCACATCTAGTTTGGGGTTGGTGCCAGTTTTATCAATACGATGATTATATGCAGAAGAAAGGAGCTGCAGTGGTTCCTGTGGTGCCTCGATGGTAAATAATAGTAAAATATGGCTATTTCTTAATATTCTGGTTAGACTCCCCCGATTGCCACACATTGCGTTGGAAAGAATCCTTTTCATGTAACTGTGCATGCTAATGCACTCTGTGGTTTGCTAAAGTAAATGTTCACATCCTTGTGTGTGCTGGAATATAACAGAATCACTGTCAAATATTCCAGACTCTGTTCCTGAGCATTGTCACTTGAATGATGCTATCACGGGGTTTGCTGGGTTTTTTGTTTTGTTTTGCAGAGTTGCTGCAGTCCTTTCTACGTCAGCCTTTGGGAATAAAACCATAGCTATAACTTTGAAACTTGGAAATATCCGTACAGACCCAGTCTTGCATCTCACACCAGACAATAATGAGCACTGAAAGCAAAACTGAGCCCATTGATATGTTGATGATCAGTACTTCTTTCTGTCTGATTAACATTCAACCTGTGTCTTCTATAACGTTTCAAACAAACCATGGGATTGTCCATTCTTCTTAGACCCAGTTGCCCGGTGGATTTGAGCCCATCCTGCCAGAGAAGTTGCTGGCGCCATATCCTGTTAGCGCAGTATCCGTGTTGGCCTGTGGAGCTGTGGTTATATGTGTGATCCAATTTGGGTTGTTTTTCATTCCCTGAGAGTGGTCCTGGGCTGAAGGTGACAGACTGACAGCATGGAGCGAGTTCCTTCTGTGTTTGACCCACTGCGATGTGGAGTCTGTAATCCCGTGAGGGTTGCTGTGTCCCTGCTGGGAGTCTGCGTGTTGTGCAGAAAGTGCAGAGGGCTGTGTGCTGCAGCCTTTGCTTTGGAAAGCTCGTGTGCCAAGAGATTTACACAGAATCACAGGATGGCGGGGGTCGGAAGGGACCTCTGGGTATCATCTCATCCAACCCCCCTGCTTGAGCAGGCACACCCAGAGCAGGGGGCACAGCACCGCATCCAGGCGGGTTTGAATGTCTCCAGGGAAGGAGACTCCACACCCTCTCTGGGCAGCCTGTTCCAGTGCTCTGGCACCCTCACAGGAAGGGAGTTTTTTCTCATATTCAGGTGAAACTTCCTGTGCTCATTGCCCCTTGTCTTGGGTGGAGGCTGAAGCGGAGCCCTGCTTTTGTGGGTCACCAGGGTCCAAGGTGCCTCGTTCTCAGTGGTGTCCACTACAGGAACGTGGTTCTGAAACCACCTATCTCTGACTCAGCTCCACTAATACTGTGCAGCCTTTTAACTGGTTCCTGCAACTCAGCCGCCTGATGCAACAGATCATCACCCCGTGCACACCTTGAGCAGGTACTTACCTTTTCACCAGGAGAAGGGTCTGGGCACTCACTGCAACCTACTGCCTGTACTGAAGCCTCCTTCCTTACCAGTTCCGTCTGGGTGGATGCATCAGACATCTCTGGGGCTTTCTCTGTAGGAACACTGGTTTTTGAGAGGCGCAGTAAATGGCAGGACACCACACTGTACTGTGGGCAGCATCAAGTGAGCAAGAATAGATGCAGATATTTTAACAGTGTTTTAAGTTAAACAGAATTCAATTTCGACAAGCAACTTGGTAAAGAGAGAACTTTGTGTCTGTGCTTCAGGAAAGTTTCCTGGCTGCCCTCTTGGTCAAGCTGGCTGCTTTGGGTTCCCCCTTAGCTCTCATCTGCCCCATTTGCCTTGTCACCTCCTGTGCGTGCTCCTGTGGAGTGGCCATCTTGGTTCTTCATGGGACCAAGGGTGGGTTCCCTGTAGGAGCTCTGCTGGAGGTGAGCCTGGGCTCACTGGAAACCTCAGCCACAGAAGGAGGCAGGCCCGTGGGCCAGCAGGCTCTCTGGTGTTGGGGATAAGCTGTCCTGTGGCTCTTGGAAGATACTTGCATGAGGCATGTAGCATTGGGAAGGCTGGCACCTTCTGTCCCATGCCTTTGCTGTAAGTTGCCAGCTTTTGGCAGTCGTCCTTCACTCTTTGAGAGTGGGGACTCAAATGTACTGGTTAACTAGGCTGGGATGGCAAACCTCCCGGGTGTAAAGTACAGCAAATGTCACACTGGCCTCCCGAAAGGGCAAGAGGAAGGATCTGTGTTGGGTGGCCAAACACCTTCCCTCCTGCCCCACGCTGACGCTTTGGTTGAAGGTCAAGGCCGAGAGGTTCACTTTTCATGCCAGGATAGCCTGGTAAACTCATTGCTGTGTAATGTCAGTGGAAGTACAAAATTCGTAAGATCTGAAGGGGAATTAAAAGATAAGGGCATACAGAGAGCACTGGGGCATGCTCATCTGTGGATTATTCATTTCAAAACAGAGCTACCACTGCACAGGGCTTCATCTGGTGGGTAAATCCCTGCTTGCCCAAACCACAGCAAATTTAACATAATAATAGTTTGGAGAGATGATAGATCTATTTGTTTCTCTGTCTTCTATTTGTGGGGAAGTGCTAGAATGATTAGGGATTTGCACATGTGCATGTGAGATAGACAGACATACGTGTGTGTGTGTGTGTGTGTGTATATGCACCTCTGCTTCCTGAAGGGAGAAGATGCACTACAGTCGGTGGTAGGGAGATGCTCTCCCAACAGTTCTACATCATCTCCCTGGGAGCTCTCGGGAACTGGAGCCATTGGGAGGAACAGAGAAATGAGGAAAGCAAGGGACAAAATAACATACGAGGTTGATCCAGGCTTTATTTCTTGCTCTGCAATAAAGATGACCTTGCTGGCTTGATTGATTTAGGGTTGCTGCAAATCTCATCCACTCAGCAAGCTGCTGGAGAAAACTGCTGGCAATGTCTCCAGGTAACAGTAATAAAACCCCAAGTGATTATAATAATATTTCATTTATAACTGAATGAAATACATAGGGGGTGGCTGCAACCGAGCTGTTATATGAAAGGGCAGGAAGGCAGCTCTTTGCTTTCTGGGGGGAGAGTGAAGGCTGGGCAGTGGGTCAGGCTTTCCAGCATTCTCCATAGGCACAGCTCAGGATGTGACCTTCGCCCCGCCAAAAGATTTCTAGGAAATGCAAGATGAAGTGGTGTTTTTTTGGACTGGCCACACAATCCCCTCATGAGCAAACACTTTATCATGCCAGTTAGGCTGTGATGGGTGATGTATTACAGTAGCAGGCTTGTTACTCAGTGTAACTGCTGCTGCCTTTATAGCCAGAGAAAACCAGGCGGTGAGCTTGCTTGAAGCAGTTTAATGCTAAATTTGCTGTTAAAGCCCTTTCAGGGAAAATCCTTGTAGGAGAAGGCTTTCACGTTTATTAATTGGTCTAATTTCTCTACCTAATGAAAGATGTTTTAAATCATTCCAAAAGTAAAGAATCAGGTCCAGGTAAATTTTTATTTAATAAGATAACATTATAACAAAAGAGAACATTGTAGCTATTGAGAAATGTCTTAGAAGTGTCTTTTGCAGTCATAAAATGGAATGAAGACTTTTTTTTTCTCTTGCATTTTCTCCCTGCCGCCCCAGCAAAACATATTGCTGAATATGTCTGGACAATGAATGTTCTTTTGTAGGGATGAACACGCAATCTTGGTGGTTAAACTTGCTCTGTAAGGTGTTTGCACTCAGATAAAACTCTTTTATACATGACATTTCCTGTATTATAGCAACTACCTTTGGAAAAAAAAGCATTTAAGGAAGACTTACCTTCACGTAAGCAAGGCTGTACTTAGCTTGAGCTTCCTTTTTAAAATGTCAGTATCATTTAACAAAGCTCTTAATGCCTTCCTCAGCATTGCTGCCAGTCCCCTCTGGACCTGGTGTGTGGGGTACCCATGAGCTCGGTGGGTGCAACCAGGCAATTCTTGCTGTTGTGAGTTTGGGGACTGCCTGTCATGCCTGTGACAAAGGTGTAACTTTATGTACTCCTCAAGTTGTGCATTGCACCCCTTTGCTACAACAAAGGCCTCCGGTTTGTAACTTGCTGAAGAAGCCTCTCAGAGAAGGAGAACTTCATCCAAGTAGAAACTCAACACAAGGCTTTTCTCAGTCCATCTCTCCCAGGAGGAGCCTATGTATATTGTAAATTTTAAAAAGTTCCTTTTATCTGTTCAGGAGTATCACCGTTACGACTCTACCTGCAATGCATTGGGTAGGCACAGTGCAGCATCACACCCTTTGCTTAACGTGAGCAGCTGTGTGTCCCCCGACTGGCTCGAGACACTCCTCTCCATGCATTTATTTGCTTTTTCTTCTGTCCGTCTCCCCCCCCCCCCCCCCCCCTTTTTCTTTTACTGATAGGTTTTGGCCACTCCTTTTAAATTGTTCAGATTTCCATCTTAACTAGATGAGGCTAACCGCTGAAGCTGTCTTGCTTTTAATGCTATTCAGGATGTGTCTTTTTTTTAATCTTTTTTTTTTCTTTCCTCCTTCAGTCAAGTCTACAAAGAATACTCTGTTTTAGGTGCTTTATATGTATGATTTCTTCTTAAAGGACGACTCATTTCCTCTACTTTAGAGGTATTTTCTTAAATCTGTCACTTCCTGTCTCTTTCTTGGCTGTCTGATTTGCCAGTTTTTGCCCTTTTTTTTTTTTTTTTGTAACTGTTCCGCTCATTAACTTCTCAAATCCTTTGGGAATTGCGTTTTGCCCAGGCGAGGTAAAACTTCATTTTTACTCTCTGGCAAGAAATATTTGACGATTAATTTAATTGCTAAATTGGCTTCTAAGCAGAAGCAGACTTGGAAAACTGAAGGGGAATTAATCATACCCGCTTAACAGAAGGGACTTGAAAATATGGAGGCTGCACTAAAGACATCAGTGAAAACTGAGGTGCACAGTAGCTAACAAGCTTTTAGTATTTTATCATACTTCTTTTGATTTCTTACTGGCTTTCACTGCTTTTTGCCTGCTCAAAGAACAGACCCTTCCCTCCCAAGAAGAGAGCAAAGTCTTCTCATCTCTGGAAAGCACTAACTGGCTGTAAGGGTGAAGCCTCCAGGCTTCTGAGTAGACACCTGAAAATTCATGTACCAACACAAAATACATGCACAGGGACACCCAGGGATGGAGACATGTGGGTCCTTGTGCTGCTTTTCAGAAACTAAAAATGTGGTCCACAATCTCTCCATAGATTTGGAGAGTTAAGACATATTTCTTAAGTTGATACATGAATGAGCAGGAGGAAAAGCTCTGATCCACTTCTTGTAGCCTTGGTGCTCACGGACTGTACTGAGGCCTTCGTCCTTCGCCTGTCCTGGTTTTGCTCCCTGGTTTCTTGTGTGAAAACAGCCTCATACTTATCAATGTTTCTCTTGCACTTTCTACAGAATATACCTCAATCAATTTGGATTGAACTGTCTTTATTGTATACACAATAGGAAATTAATTCGGGTACAATAGAGACCTCAGTTCAAAACAGCAAGCGCTGTATCAGATTGCATTTAAGATTTTTTTTTTTAAAATTTATTCATACTAAAAATGAAATACAGATGAGTTACAAGACTTACTTCTAAATAAGACCTGGCATAAGGTTGAATTTTCCTCTGATGTAAATGGGTGTAACTTGATCAGGTAGCAAGGTTATGCTGATTTATATCAGCTAAAGATTAGGCTTAGAAATCTTGTATGTGACTACATACAAGTACTACAAGAAAATGGTGAGGTCTAAAGGATGTTTTTGTTCAGTATTTTATTAAAACAAATTGAGTCCCTTTTGAAAAAGCTTCTGCCTGCGAGACTACATGTCTTAGTTACAGTGAGCTCAACTTCATGGGACTCCAAACGCATTATTACAACTTCTGTAATTACCCAAAATAGCTGTTCTGTACATAAGATTGGCATGACATTAAAGCTCAGTGTCTTGGGCTTTTGCAGGACTAGGCTGCAGTAATGACTCTTCCATTATCTAGCTGGGAATCACCCCTTGAAATGCATAAAGCCCTTTATAAATAAGGGGGGGTGGGGTGTCAAACTAAAATATCTGATTTTTATTAAGTGTATAAGATCTGCTGTTGGTAGGAGATGTCAATAAAGTCTTGCATATACTGTGACTTGGGAAGAAATGGAACTTAGGGAACAAATTTTGTGTTTGGATAGGTAGGAGAAGTAATTTTATTATGGGTTGTTACCTGTTTTGCCTGCTGTCTCCATTGGCAGGGGAAAGATTAGCACTGTTGTGGCAGCATTTGGATTTTAGATTTGATGTTTGGAGCTTAAATTACGTGGGGGAAAAAATGAGACGTTATGGATGTGAAAAATGTTCTTACAATGATAAAACCACTGAAGTTACTCCGTACATTAATAAATGTTGTTGCTTAAAAAATGCACATATAAGGATAAAGTCTCCAAGGTGACTATAGCTTGAAGAAATAGCTTCCTGCAACCCCTAGGTAAAGGAATTGAGGTTTTTCTGTGTCGTTTGCCATGCGTTAATTCAGACATGCAAATAATGACTGAAGAACCTTATTTCCTTAGTGCAGGAAGTATTTTATGAAGTACAAGCAACCCTGAGTTGTATCGGCATTGTATTGCTGATTTGAATGGGGACCTATCCTTTGAAAATCCTTTTTTGCTGGATAAACTGGCTCCAACTCAAATCTTGTAGTCCTTCTACTCAATTTAAATTATTTTTGCATTTGTTTTTCAGTAAACACTAACATTCTGAGAACTGTACTCTATTGATCGTTTTTTCATTATTTATATAGCAATTTAGCAGAGCCAATATAAATGTAATCAGTTTTGAGCAATGTTGTCTTTTAAGGGTACCAGGTGTTATAAGGCAGGTGTAAATGAAGACACAGCTGTGGTTCATGCAGTCATTCTGTACAACTGACTGGTTTGGTACTTACACAACTGAAGAAATTAACAGTTATCTTGTGCACGTTGTCATGTAAATTGAGATCTGAAATGCCTGAGCTGTAAGTATGCATTATTTGTATGCACAAATTTCTGAAATGCTATCCTGCTGAAGTGTTGGTAAAGCATTGGCCATCTGGTATGGGCTTTGACCTACAGATGGGAAGAGTAACAAGAAAAAATAATTATGCCGTAAAATTGAAATTTCCTAAATGGAATGGGGCAGGGTGTTTTTGTAATAGAGAAGAGGAATGGGACTTGAGATGATATCTGTAAACTTTACTTCTCCTCTCCCTTGAAATCTCAAGGGAAAACCCAAGACTTCCTTGCTAGTCCTCTGAGTGCCGTGTTCTAGACATTTCTGTGCATCTCAACCACTTTTTCATTAATCGCTTGGGAGATCTGTTTTTTCCCTTTAAGTTATAACCAAATAGTGTCTTGTCTTAGGATCAGAGAATAATATCTTATTTACACTGTTAACTGGTCCCTTCACATTTAGGTTATTGCTTTACCAATATTTTAAACATTTTAGTAGATCATACTTTGGCTCCTTTCAAACTAATGACATTACTCTTTCCTTTGTCCATCTGTCCACGGTCTGCCATATGCTTGGGTAGTTTGTTGTTGTGGTGGGTTTTTCCCTAACTCTCCTCATTTTGCAGCCAGCTTTTTGGCAGGAACATCTGCAGAAGGTGCAGTATTGGAGTAAATGTATGATTTTAGCTTCCCCAGCCCTGAACGTGGGGATACCATTAATATATCCCAAAGCAATAGCCTTTTTGCTGGGCTGGTGATTAAGTTGCTTTCTAGCTCACACTGTAAGATGTAAAAACACTATGGCTCTCCTTTTGTGGGAAAGTCTGTCAGGGGCTATTAAATGTAATGGTCCAAATGCAATCTCCAGCTCAGGAAACTCTTTGACTGCTGTCTGCTACAAGCTGGAAAGCAGTACGAGGGCAAGGACCATCCCGTATCTGCCCTGCCGCTTGGACGCTTCCTGGAGGAATTCACAACTGCCCGCTGTCAGACAAGACGTCAGCCAGGTGGACCTTTAATCCGACGGCGCAGCGTGGCTGCTATATGTTTATATTCTTAGGTTCTTTCTGGTGCCACTTCTGTCTTACTGAGTTGTTGAAATTGTTCGCCAGCTGGCTTGTAAACTCTGGATGCATGTCATCTGGTTTCACTGCGTCAACGGGATGAAATGAGATGAAATACATTAACTCTGACCCGTTTTTTCCAGCACTGTGAGCTCTGTTTCATGAGAAACGTGAGTGAAGGCTTTTACCGGCTTGGTGTCACCTTTTGGTTTCTTCCTCCATATTTAAGTGACGGGCCTCTCTGCAGAGCTTTCCCTCCCCTGGACGGGTTTGTGTCACTGCTGCTGGTTAAACTGTTTGTGATGTTGGAGTCTTAAAAAGCACTGCTCTTTAAAAATTGTATTGCTACTCTGCGTCCTGGTGTCATCTTCTCCCATGTACCCATTTCTCTACCGGTTTTAATTTCTGGTGCTTTTCAATCTTTCCCTGCAACCAAATGACTTGTGTGCTGTTTTGTTTTTGGTTGTAGTGGATTTGCACTGCTTCACCTCAGTGCTTTGCAGGGAGAAGTGTCATTCAGTTTACTTCAACCCATTTTTCCTCGTCTTATTGCCACCCAGAGGATATTGTGAGCTCATTTAACAGCCTTCAGCCTCTGCTATCTACCTGTTAATATTTTTCTTTGGATTCCTACCATCCTCTGGAGCATTGCCTCTTACTAATTGAGAGCTAATGCTAAGTAGGGCAAACATCGTAAAGGGCAGCTTTTCCATGAAGAGCCTCTTTAACTGCCAGTGGGAGAAGGTTGTATCTGTAGTGTTTCCTTTCCTTTTGCTTAATGCAGGTTCAGGTATTGCCCTTCCTGCTGGTACGTGGAAACACTTTAATAAAGGTTAGTGCTTTGTATTTGAAGGTAGTGATTAATGAAGCTTCATGGTATAGGATTATTTTTGGCATCAGGAAAAGAAATGGGCATCTCAGTGTGTGTGTTCCAGTAAAGTAATATCAATCTTAAGCTTACGCAAGCACTTCCGAGATGTTGGCAATTGTCTGTTTCGTTTGCTTTGCGAGAAGAGGTCACTTGGAGACAATAGACCAAAGGGACCCTCTTATAGTAGGAAATACTAAGAAATGCCGTGTCAGTGGCTTCAGTTCTTACCTGCTGACTGGACTTTGGATTTTGCAAGCAGTATTCTGCATGATTGCCCAAACCCGGTACCAAGTTGTCTGAGTGCGTGCTGTCTTCTGGTTTTCACTAACAGATCTTGTGCTTTCCTCCTCCTCCTCCTCCTCTGTGTCCTGGGAACGTGAAAAGTTTGGTGGAAGAAGACTTCCTTGACCAGACTGCGATGCTAAATCTTGTTGTCAGTTGAACTTAAAATTTATAGATGGGGCTGGGTTGCTTTTAATTAGAATGCCTCATCTTTTTTTTCTCTTCTTGCCTCTCTAAATCTGCCCTGTCCTTTACAGCACTCCAAAGGGCACTGCGGCAGAAAGGGAACATCTGAACAATGCAACGTGAAGCCAAGAGCTTTTTAAATTTAATTGAGTTAATTTCCTTTCTTAAAGAAATTTGGCCTGCGGCTAGATGTGTGCAGGTGGGAAAGATGGAGAGACGTATCTGCATCTTCTACTGATGTCGAATGGTTTCAGAACGGTGCCTAGGTTGTTTGTTTTTCTGGTGATCAATAATAGTGATGAATTGGGGTTTCTGGCTGTTAGAGTTTTTGTCAGATTTGTGTTTCTTCTCCCTCCTGTAAGAGACCTTTCCATGTTTTGAATAGAGTCATACGGCTGGTTAAACTGTGCCTAACGTACAGTGCTGGTTTTTGACCCCTGCGGTTAGTTGGAAAACCCTGGCTGGTGTCAGGGCAGCCAGGGTGGGTGTGGGACGACAGCATGTCCTACGTGCTGGCTTGGCCCTGCCAGGGGAACAGCCTTCTTCTCATTCCTGTCACCCCTTGGAAATCTGCTTGCGTACAAAGTGGCCTCCCTTTGGTGTAAGGGTGATAAACAGCAGGTTGAGGCACTTAACCTGAAATAGCACGCATATGCGAGGAGTGGAACGAATAGCTAGCGTCTCAGAGAAAGTGCTCGGTAGTTGTCACACCAAGTGATTGGTTTTCAGCTGAATCAGCTCTCTGAGCTGGCTGGTGTTCCACAGCTTCATGTACCAGCACTAGGAGAAGGAAGATGGGCCCCTTCCAGCAGCATCAGCTGCGTCTTGAATAGGCTCAGGCTGCTCCTGAACCCATCTTGAGTGGCCCTTCCCTGCTGCTGCACTTCTCCCAAAGCAGCGATGGACCTGGCCTGCTGAACCAATCTGACTTGACATGGTGGCTCATTAAAAACTAGATACCCCTTAAGTGCTGGCATGGCCAGGAAAGTAGGGCACTTTCACCCTGGCTCCCTGAACTTTTCATTTGTTCAGAAAGTGGTTTCTTTTGGTGTGGGTCTCTATCAGTATTTAGTTTTAAACAAACAGCTTAAATTTCATTAGGCTTTTTACAGAGGCAAAGGGGTTTGTGATTTGAGCACACCTGTAGTAGTTAATTAATTTTCCAAGAGTTTTGTAGACACTTGGATGCCACGTATTTCAGAATCACTTATACTCCTTACGTCTATCTTTGTGGAGTCCTTTCTACACCTGATATTATTCAAATAATCTTATCTTGGCTTTAAAGCTGTAGGCATTTCTGAGGAAGTTAGGCTGGTGTCCATTCCAACTGTGCGCTGCTCATTATGTTTGTGTTGTGGGGTTTTTTTTCCTGTTTCTCATGTGGAATAAGGGGGGGATTTGGTAGTTCGTCATATCTGTTACACTGATGTCACGGAAGAGAATATTTAAATTGAAGGCTTTTTGGTGAAAAACAGTTTTGAAAAGTGAACAGCTTAGGAGTTGTTTCCTAAAAATTTGTTGTTAATAATGACTTTTGTAGTTGGAACATGATATTTTTATAGGACTTGATGTCCTTTTTCTTTTGCCTGCAATCTTTAAAGTAAATAGTATTACTTTGCCTTATGAAAAGGTAAATAGCAAAAAAAAAAAACCCAAATTTTACCAATATGTGCAATCCTATAGACCTTTCAAAATGCTGGAGTTTTAGGGACAGTGAAGTTTACCCCCTGTTCTTAATCGTTTCTTCTATTCAGGATTATAGCCCCCACAACAGAATCAGACATGAAAAAGGGATTTTTGTAGGAGTGCTTTGCCTTTTCTGTATCTTAAGCACAAAGATAAGCATGTTTATGCTTGAACATGACGACACTATGGAAAGTAATTGTTGATCTGATTAGCTTCTACTGAGACGGAGCTTGCCTTCCTGTGCTTTATGGGTGTTCATCTGCCCTGGGGCAGCAAAGGCTGTGCTACTAAAGCTTCTGCCTCATTTCCATTCTGCAGCTACTCAGAGGATCGAACAAGTTTGGACAGCAGACAAAAGGCAGGCCTGCATTATTCCCTTCTGCATGTCAGACACTGACAAGTTTGTGTGTTTGAGGAAGCTGGAAGTAATAAAGGCTGAGCAGAAGAGATTTCTCAATATCTTTAGGAAGACCCATATGCTTTTTCTTTTTTTTAATGTTGCTTGATTATTTTGTTGTTTTTGTTGTTGTCTTGGCTGATTTTTTTTTTCCATGAAAAAATAGATTTTTATTGTTACCTCTTTTTGTTTTAATTCAGGCATTCAGGAAACCTGAAATTGAAATTGGCTTGTATTGATGGCTAGATAGAGCTGAGAAGCAGACAACTGGAATTTCTCTCTCAGAAAGCAAGTATTCAGTTAAATCGGTAAATCCCCCTATGACAGTTTAATCCTAAAGTGGAGCACAAAGTCTCATGCAATGAAACAAATGTCCACAATGTTAGGGAGGCTCTCAGAAGCCTCATTTAACTGCTGGAAATAAAGACATGCTAACATGCTGCTCATTCCGTAAATATTTCCCAGTTGTAAGCCATAATGGGCAAATACATTACCTTTCACCACAGTTGTGATTAAAAATGGTAGGATTGCTAAACCATCAGCATACAAAACTCTCTGAGAATGTGCACCCACGTGAGGTAGTGTCTTTCCTCTGTCCTTAATTTTTGCCACAGCTGAAATGCAAAGCTTGGGGCAATAAATTGTGATATTCTGTCTCTGTAAGGTCAAGCTTAGGAAAACCACTTGTTCTTTACCCGGACTCCGTATTTGCAAACAGCAGTGTTGTGGATAGAGTGTGTGCTTAACATATTCAGTCTGCAAGATGACCACATTAAAGGATAAAGTATGATGGAAGAATCGGTATTTCCTTGATTAGGTTTCATCTGTTTACTCTGTCTGTAGCCCATTCCCTTTCCAGACATATGTGTTTGGTTTATTGACACCACTGCCCCATGATGCTCAGGTACTACCTCACCTTTTGCCTTGTGCTCTCTGCTCTGCCTGTACTTGCCTGTTGTGTGTCGCCTTACTTCTGCTTTAAGTTTGGAGGTCAGAGAGAGGTTAGGTTTTTTGTTGGGTTGGTGTGGTGTTTTTTTTTTTTATTCTTTTCATATTGTTACCAAGCCTAATGGGTTCTCATCTGGGATAAGAGAGAGCCTTTGGCCATCCCAAGACGATAAATTATAAACAGACTTGTCTTTAACTTGCAGATTTTGAGCAAATCTTTCTTGGAGTAGCACTGGGGGTGGTGATTAGAGCCGAGGTTGGTTGTCTGATGAGTGTGAAGTTCTCACAGCTGTCTGGCAGAGCTGTCCGCTTCCTGCAAATCCTTGTTGTACAGTTGGCTCAGAATCCATGGTAATAAAGTATCTTTTGACAAGTTTTTTTTCTTCTTTTCTTTACTTTTAAATTTTTTTTTTTCATTTCACCCTTCTCTGACTCCAGCACATGATCTCAGGTCCTGCCTACATGACAATAAAACAGGCCCTTTCTTTCTGACAGTGGGCATTTCTGACTGCTCCCCAAATCTCCTGCTCTCCCCGGGGCAGGGAGAGCATGCCTGGTTGGAGACGGTTCTGCCCAATCTGTAATACCACTTAGTCTTTCATCTGGCTTATTAGATGCATGGGAGAGCAGTTTCTTATACCTGTCCAATTTCCATTTCCAGTTTCCATTCTGTGGAATGGACATTTCCCAAAAGTCATACAGGAATTTTATGGCAAAACCTTGCCTAGAACCTGTTTCAGGCAATGGACCTTGTCTTTTAGTTTTCCTCTTTGTAAGGGATTGTTCATAAAATGCTGGAGATGCTCATTTAAATTCATCCCAGAAGTTTTGCATGCTGCAGAAATTTCAGATTATTCCAGACACTTATCAGGAAAAAACTTTGGAAATAGAAATGTACGTAATTGGATATGTGCGCAGAGATCCCTGCAGGGTGTGCATTTCAAAGACTCTTGCCTCTGCTCTTAATAACAGCCCAAAAGACCTCAGGCATCTATTTAAGGCTTTCTTGCTGAGGGGTATGGAAAAAAAAATTAATATCATATTAAAATACTAGTCAAATGCAAAATTGACCTCTCATATTTAAGGTACTAGATTAGCCTGTAGGTCCTCATATTTGGACTTGATTTTGGTTCCTGCTTTTTTAAGAGAGGACTGGGGGAAGCTGGTGCTTAAAATATCTGTTTCTTTTATTCATGCTTGTCTTCCAAGCATTTAACAGTGGCAAGTTTTACTGCAGATTGTCTTTACCTGGCACAGATTTCCAGCGTCGCTAGCTCTCACTCTTCAGGTCCTTCTGAAGGGTACATGTGAATATACTGGTAAGGACCCTCAGAGGTGTTTCTTAGAGTTACGTCTGCTGCAGCCTTGCCTATTTGCAAGGACTGCCTGCTGTGGTCCTCCTGGCTGGCTTTGTGTGGCATGCAGTCAGGCTGAGTGCCTAACCATCCGTGTAACGCTGGGCAGCCTCTCTGCGTCTGGGCTTGGAAGTAGAAATGGCTGCTTGGCAAGGAGATCAAACTCTCTTCTGAGAACTGCATGGGTGTGAGACCAGACACCAGGATGGGTGCAGTTCTGGGTTTCCTTCTCTGTCCCTCAGCTGTAGCTTGCTGTGGTCTCTGCTCCTTCATCTGAGAAATCGCAGAAGCCAGTTGTCACAGTGCTAATGTTGTTTACTCTTCTTGCTGCTTGAGTTATCCAACCATGCCTAATTGTTGGAGGGGATCTCCTGACAGTACCATAATTTGGTTTCCTTGGGTAAGATGACCAAATTCTAGGGGTGGTTGGCCAGGAGAGTGTATCTGTATTCCTGCCAGTAGAGCATGTCTTTGGTGGTGGTGGCCATAATGTGAAACCTTCGCAGAACATATCAAACCATTAAAAGTGACCTTTGGTGAAGATCCTTGTGAGCTTCTTGTATCTAGCAATCCTTAGTGCAGCTCGTAAAACATCTGCTAGCTGTCCTTGGTGGTGATTAGATTACAGCAATTCAAATGTCTCCAGTGATCAGCTATCTCCTTTAATGGCTCATTCAGAAAGCCAGGTGGCCAGCTGAGATGTTCGCTGCCTAGAGCACACCTCATGGTCCTGCAGCATTTCCTACAGGAAGGGCACGCGGCCAGCGTCTGCTCCCGCATGCTGCAGTCCCCAGGTGCAGCGAGGAAATTCCAGAGGTGCGTTGCACTGAGGTCGTGTTTCTCCCAACACAACTCAAATGACTTTTTGTGCATTCCCTCTTTCATCCTCTTTGGGGATAGCGGCATGTCCCAGTACATCATGCGTGTGGTGACAAGCTTTTGTAAGCGCTGTTTCCCCCCCCAACCCAACCTAGTTACAAGGCAACAAAAAAAGGGCTCTTTCTGTGAAGCTTTCAAAGAGAAATTCTGGAGGAATATGCATCTCTCGGTGTTCAGTGGCTACTTAGCTGAGCAGTGGTTGGCAGCCTAGCATGTTAACAGCTTGAGGCTTGGGACACATCTAGCCTAATAGGTGCTGGTGAAGGACATTAGGGCTGACATGTTGTGGGACAGGGAAGCAAAGGTTGGTGAGAGGTGACATTGTACACTTCCCATATGTGGATTTAAGTGTTCTCATTGTATAAAAAAAGGATTTGCAAACCTTTTGGTGTATTCAAATACACCGTCCAAAGGTGTATTCATCATTTAATGAAGTAATGTTGAAGCCTTGATGGTTTAAGGATACAAATGAAGTGAGGTTTAGAGGAGGAGCCAAGTTTTCTAATTTTTTTTGTATTATTTAGTCTGAGTAGAAAGGTTTTCAGGCCAACAGTCCTTCTTCAGACTGGAAAAGAATACTTAGATGCTGAAAGCTTGTCAGTCTCTTTGCCCTCCTAGCCCCTGGGCTCCTTGTTTATATCTGTTGGCCTAATAAAAGGTACTGCATCTCCTGAAAAATGTTTCCTCACTGAACATTTAAACACACTGGTTTGGATTTGTCAAAACTGTCTAGGTGAATTAGGCAGGTTTCCATAACACTCTTGAATGGCCTTTAAGTCATGAAGATGGATTTGGAAATGCTATCCAACTTTTTTTAAATGGGTGGTGAGGTATTATGGACAATGCAGAGGCCTTAAATTGAAAACTCTCATTTTGAAGCCTAGGTAGAATCTATTTAAATACTAGTCCTGCAGCAGATGTTTGCTTTGCTTTTCTCCCTTTTAATGTAGCTGGGTTTTTTAGTTAGTGGAGCTCTGCTGCATCATCATCTAGTGTTACCTGCAGCTGTTGTTATGCATTTGTGCAGAAATCTTTGCTTTGTTTAGAGCTGTTACCCACAAAACTCCCCAAACTCTTTATTTTCTACTAGATAGCTAGTAGATATCTACTAGATAGTGCGTTCCTGTCTTTTGGAAGCACTGAAACATGGTCTTAGCCAGCAGCTCCTAGTGTAATGTAGTACTAGTTACTGGCCAGCTTTACGAGGTTGTGTGCCCTGATCAGCATTTGCTGCCAGCAGACTTGATAATCCCTGGAGAACAGACACATCAATAAAATAGCTCGCGAAATACCATGGGCATGTTGTAAGGGATGTGAGTCCAGCCTGCACCAGGCCTGGGGCTGCTCTGGCTCTGTCATCAGTGGGGAGACTGATCAGGGTGGTGCTGGGGGGGGTGTCCCCTCCTTCCAAACACACGGATGCTGTGAAATGTTCAGATTCTTCGCTACTGGGTTTTTAGTATAGGTGGAGAAACCAAATACTTGACCACTGTTTCTCAAATACTTCTGCAGGTAAGCCTAGAAGTGCTACTTTAAGGATTGTGAAGCCGTTAACGTTCTTGTGACAAATTCTGACCTTTAAAACAAAACGCATTTGGTCATATTCACAACATGCAGGGAAGAAAGAATGTGGAAAGGTTAGCGCAGCTCTGGGTTTGTTCCCTTCCATAAATGCACTGCAGGACAATTAAACACCCTGTGAGGAGCTGGTTCTTGCTCTTGCTGCACTGCTTTTTTGTATTAACAAGCAATCTTTGTCAAAGTGACAGTGTACTGGAGTCTGTGGTGTATGAGACAGCGCAACTGATCTTTTTTTAAATTATTTTTTTTCTTAACCTGCTGAGTGAAGGCATGTATAGCTGGATCTGGCTACGTGGCATTTGTAAAGATCTGTCTTTCAAGCATGCGGTGGTCTGCTTTTCAGTAGCATTACTGTCTTTGAAAATTATGTTGATACTTTGGCAGCCCATTGACAGATCTGATTTTTTTTTCAAAACGTGGGTAGTTACAGGCTCACAAATACTGGCTCCTGTGGGTGCATCTGTAGCGCAGGCTGTAGGGCGGTGTGAAAGTAGGGGCCTGAGTAGGAAGGTATAAGAAACAAATGGGCTGTGGCAGTTGCATACATTTGCAATAAGCGTTCTTCCCTGAGCTAAGGCATTTCAAGTCAATCTGGGTGTTGCTATGGTAGGCTGTAAATACCCCTACTTGTTCTGCGTGGCTTAGGCTTGTATCCCACCATCAGGGAAAAACACCACAAGACTGCAGCAAGTTGCGATATAAAAAGGTTTGTATCTGAAGAAGCTGGAGGCATCTGATTTTTCTCGTGCTGCCTGTACAGGCCTCTTCTGAGTGCTGCTGTTTTCTAGCAGTAAGTTTGGCCTTGAAAACGTATTTGCTAGAATCGGTTTTAATTGTACTTCTCCTGTACTTAGTTGATTTGTTCAGTCTCCAAACCCGAAAGAAGCACACTTAAAAACTACTGCAGGCACTTCTGTTGCTTGGCTTCTGTGTCCCATTGACTTCCAGTTTCACACAAACTTGCAAGTTAAATATAAAAGGTTTTCTAAACTTTATCCAGTATCTCTGAGAAAGATAGAAAGTTAGTACACTGAATTTAGTGGTGCTGAATATCTGTTTGAAGGTAGAAAATAACATATTTCCAAAAAGGTGCTCCCTCCTCTTAGGCATCTAGACAGAGTAGGGAGATTTTTCATGGGAGTTTAAGAGCAGGGTCCTTTGCATTGTGCAGTCTTCCCTGTGAAATCATCTTGTATTTTTTTGGTGAGGGCAGAGGGCTTAGTCTTCAGTTTCTGAACCTCTTGACCCAGAGGAATTTGGCCTCTTCCACTGCCTGCACTGGACAGTCATGATCCCATCAGACGTGGAAGACTCCACAGGAGATGGCTAGGACCGTCACCGGTCATTCCTCCGCTGCAGAGGCAGTTTCTCTTGGTGCTGAGATGGCTTTTTTAATTTTTTGAGTCCCTGAACTTCTCAGGAAGAAATGACTGTAGGAGTTCAGTGGAAATGGCAAATTTAATGGTTTCTAAAACAAGCAAGCATCTTATTTCTTCACATCCTACCCTCTGTGGAGGTTTCCTGCTGTTACTGTTGATGACATTTATAGCTGTTGCTAACAGGGAAAGGGCAAAAAAAAAAAAGAGACTTGTTATTTTTGCTGTCATAGCAGTACTCAGGGCATCAGCTTTAGGAAATTGGAAGTGGATAGCTCTTATTAGCGATCAGTCTTCCTGTCCTTTCCATGCATGCTCCCCCAAACTTCTTCGCAGTATTCTGTAACAATGAGGTTTTGAAACTTTAACTCCAGTAACTGATTTAAATGCACTTACCTCCATAAGAGCTAAAAATCTTATTTCTTTCCTTGAGCAAGCTGCTTTCACATCTCAAAGCCACCATACAAACTCCAGAATTCAGATTGTTTCAAAGATGCCAGGGAAAACAAAACCTTCGCCTTCTGTTGTGAGTTGAAGGGAATAAGGTGTTCTGCTCCTTGGCCTGTTCTTTAACATCCAAATGGCTGCTTAAAGGTTTTTTCCATTTCTGAGCTGTCTGTGAAGGGACCAGGAGCCCTGTGCTCTTCCCCCACATGGGAGGTGTTCCAAATGTTTAAAATGGTTTGAGAATGAATCTAGAGGAAGCCTTACAACAGACTGGTAGAGCAGGGAATAAATGTGCAATGTTTAGAAATGCAGTGTTTGGTGTACAGTTTTCTTTTTATTTAAAAAAAAAAAAAAAAAAAAAAAAAACAAACACAAAAGACTGAGGAAAATTGGCAGGGAAAAGGAGACTGAAAATTACAATTCCTGCATGGAGTGGTGTTGAAATCTGCAAGCTCTCTTGAAATAATGGGTCTTAAAGGGAGACTTACTCTAGACCCCCACCTTTCTGATGGTTGTGCATCTTGCATGACCTTTATTTTTAGTACTCTTGCCATGTCACAGCACTTACGTGGGTTTTCATTCTACTGAAAGGAGTCAGGTTCGCGTAACACCGCTACAAGCAAAATCTCTTCCCTGCTTTTGCCTGCCTCTTGGTTTAAAAGAGAGCTAAGTGAACTAGAGAGCTGACTAAAACCATGTGCACGCAGTCCTCTGCAGTAGTGGTACAGCTCTTTCTGCACGCACGCTCGGCTGTGTTTCGTCATCTTTGCTGCAGAGGGAACAGTGCCCCTTTAAGGTCTGGCTTCTGTGGCTGTTTGAGGTTTACCCAACTGCTTTTTAGAAGGTGCTGTTCAGACTTGCTATGAAGCAATGATCCAAAGGGGATGTCTGATATTTCTAATCTTTTTAAGATACAGTTTAACGTTTAGTCCGATATCTTCCTGCTTTTTTAGGACTTGGTATGGTGCCAGACTTTTTCTTTACTCAGAACAAGCCTACAGAATTTGGAAAGGAACTCTTTTCTTCACATCTCATTGCCTCGTAATTTATATGGTTTGCTTGAGAGTGCTCTGTATTGTTGGCACGTATTTCCACAAAGCTGTATAGAAAAGGAATACAGTTCTGGAGACTTGTAAAAATCTAGGTAGGCTTTGCTACTCACTTGAGAAGATGTCCAGGGGAAGAAAGTGGTTCTGGTTTTGAGTTGACCCTGTCATCCAGACAGCACAATTTCCTTAGGGGCCTCAATCTTTTTTTTTTTTTTTTTCTTAAGTTACAATTAGTGCACTGCAGTGGCAAACTGCTAGCACTTTTCCCACCCATCATTTCTTCCAGAGTCCTTGCTTTGTTCATGTTTTAGATATTAATATAAGGATTAATTCCTATGGTAACACCATGAAAGTCTTTCTTGGTAATTATTAAAGGTAACACTTCTAGTTTTCTCACTGTGCTGCTCCTGAACCTCTCCCTAATCTCTTTTGACCGAAACTGAAGGTTGCTACTGAGACCCTACCAGGATGAAAAGGCAGGGGAAGTAGTGACCCAGCTTTAAAATTTGGTTCTTGCCAGTTTTCAGCCCAAATCCTTCCAGCACAACAAAGGAAGAATGATCTCTTTTGCTGTACGAGCACAGAAGAATAAAATTCTGTGTTTGAGCTTTAAATGGATTTGCTGGCATACACTTACAAGATGTTAAGGCTTTGACAGAGGGAGCTTTTATTGAAAGGAGGAGGAGAGATGTGGTAGTTTGTTTCGCTCCCTTCCCAATTAGGTTTTGGTGCAATTAACTTGATTTCCCCCCCTCCCCTTTTTTGTTACACATGCAGCTAGAAATGAAATAATGGGCATGTGCAATTTAGTTTCACCTCTGGGAGAGCTTCTTCTAGATTTCCTGTATTGGTCAGTGTGGTGCTCTGCTCTCTGGGTGAAGGAGCTGAGCATCCATTAAGTTGTAGCAGCTTTAACTCTTTTGTGTCCAGAAGCTGAGATATCTCAGGGAAGAAATGCTGCTGTGCCGTTCTCTAGATCTCTGGCACCTTTGTAGCAGGGGCCAGCACGGTGCCGCACCATGTGTGTCCTACTTACTGGTGCAACAGAAGGACCTGAATTTTTAATCGCAATAATATAATTGGCGTGCTTGCAAAGAGCAAAAGGTTGTAAACACTTTCTCGGGGAGAGAGAATGCAAATTCGAACTGAGACAATTGTAAGGTTGTTTGAGGGTTTTTTTTAATATGCTGTCTCAAGCTTTGATTTGACTGCTCAGCTCTTTGTTACCTTGCTGTTTCCTTTTAAGTCTGAAAACAGTAATTGCTGTACTAACACTGTCATTACATGTTGTTTTACAGTGTTAATTCCTCACGTGCTCTTCCTTCAATGGTTCAAAGCCCATTTAATTACACTGATGACAGCGTTAGGCTGATTTTCTGATCCATATCTGATTTGAGTTTCCTACTTTCCTCATACCAAGAAAAGGACCTTTCAGGTGTCTGCACTGGTGGCCTTTTCTAACAACTCAATGCAATGGGTGATGCTCTGGGCAGACTTGGGTTTTGCCTCATGCGTTTGGTGAGTCAGCTGTTTGCGTCTGTATTTTATGTCTATGCAAGCGCAAATAAGGACTGGCACGGTGGGGGTTGATCTGAAAGAAGTCTAGTTGCTTACTGAGTTTATACAGGCAATGTTTTGGGGACCGACTGGCCGGCAAGCAGCATTGCAGACAAGGGACGTTGGGTCCTGGTGGGCAACAGGTTGCACGTGAGACATCGATATGCCCTTGTGGCAAAGGTGGCCAAGAGCATCGTTGGGCTGAACATTGCGAGCAGGTCAAGGGAAGTGGTCCTTCTCCTCTGCTCAGCCCTGGTGAGGCACATCTGGAGTGCTGGGTCTGGTGCTGGGCTCACTACAAGTGAGACATAGACATACTGGAGTGAATCTAGTGACAGGCCTTGAGAAAGGTGTGAAGACTGGAGCATCTGGTGTACAGGGAGGGGCAGAGAGAGCTGGGGCTGTTCAGCCTGGAGAAAGGAGGCTCGGGGGGATCTCATCAACATGTATAAATACCTGGTGGGGTGGTAAGGAAGATGGAGCCAGCCTCTTCTCAGTGGTGCTGAGTGACTGGATGAAGGGCAATGGGCCCAAACTGGCATACAGGAAGTTATATTTAAACGTAAGATAAAACTTGTTTACTGCAAGGATGGTCAGACGTGGGAACCAGTTGCTGAGAGAGGCTGTGGAGTCTCCATCTTTGGAGACAGTCAACACCCGACTGGCCAGGGTCCTGAGCAACCTGCTTTAGTTGCCCTCCTTTGAGCAGGGTGGTGGGACTAGCCGATATTTAGAGGTCCCTCCCTCTTCTCATTCACTCTGCTGCAGTTACCGAAGCTTCTTAAATGGCCTTTGGACTGGAGTTTACCATTTGGTAAACCACTGGAAAATGCAACCCTTTTGCAATCCTTTTGCAATTGGTGGTTGCCCATTGGATGTGCAAATGCAACTCCAATTGAAATTGCTCACACGTATCCTAGAGGAGGAGTCCAAGTTGCTTGCTCATAAAACATTTGAGACTTGGGGCTGTTGGCTGCAAATTGGGCAATGCATTCAAATTTGGGTTACATGCGGTAAACCTCTGTGTGTGTAATACAAGGGCAGGGAACTTTACATTGCTAATGGCCCAGTAAATGTTTTCAACGCATTTGACAGGGCACATCTTGACACACGCTTGTTACTGTGCATATTGTGCTATGCATAATAAACTAAAACAAATAATATGGCTGCGAGCCATATGTTCCCTGTCATTGGCTTACTATGGCGGAAATTTTCAGAAGAGATTGAAACCTTTGGCTTTCTTGTATGTGTCGTCTTGCTCAGTCATCCCTGATGGTGAGCACATGGACATTGAACATTTGCAGGGGAGAGACCCAAAACCTGTCTTCATTAATTTTAAATATTGCCTTAAAAGCATTCATACGCAACTAGAGCAGTACCGGAGGAGTTCGTCCTGCCATCCAGGCAAAATTACAGCCTGCAGTAAATAGGACTGATTGTGGGAACTGCCTTTCCTGTAAAGACACATCAGGATAACAAGCAGCTTGATGGGTGACTTTCCTTTTTGGCCTACTGCAGTGCTTTGAAAGCCTGGGTGGTCACTTGCAGTGTCAGCATCTTCCCTTTTTTTTTTTCTTTTTTTTTTAAAAGGGGGGGACGAAGCTTAAACAGCTGTCAGTCCAAGAGGCCATAAATGAGAACAAAGCACTCGCAGTGAGACGTGGCGGTTGGTGTCTGGACCCAGCGTGCGTGCGGGAGCCTTCAGAGGTGATGGCCTGAGGGCACTGGGATGAGCTTTAAGTCAAAACACATCCCTTTGGGGCATGCAGCCAGCACCACGCTTACCAAGCAGCACGCTTACTGCCCGGGGAGGTGCACCTGCGCTGGGGCGGCTGGTGCAGGGCTGACACTGGCATTTTGCCTTCTGTGGCTTGAGCCTCCGCAGCGCAGTGTCCCCTCCCTAGAAGGCAGGATGCGTGCCGGGGCAACAGGGCTACAGACTCCAGCCTGCAGCTCCCAGCACAGTCTGTACAACTCAGAAATGAGCCTGCTTTGAAGAGTGTAGAAGCTACAGGGGAAAAGAGGCCTATTGCATGTTGGAGGAGGAAGAAAGATGTGTTTTCCCCACCTCCATCCCTTCTTTAATCTTTCTTCTCCAGCTGAGGGATCCCATGGTTTTGGGGGGGCTGATCCACATATATATCTGGGCTCTACACCTCTCCTCGATCGCCCTTTATAGGAAATCAGCTGAAAGTGTTGAGCCGAAAACGCAGGATGTGGCGTATGGTTGCAGTTGCGTGGTGGGGTGCAGAAGCAGCTCATAACCCTCCCTGTTTTAGTTTGGGGGGTTTACCCCACCTTTCTCAGCAGATGAAGCAGCCTGTGAGAGCGAAGGGGCTGAGGTGTTACCATGTCCTGGCTGTGCTACTGAGTGTGAAGCCCTCCAGCAACTGTACAAAAGAGGGTATGGTATGGAAAACCAGCTCTTCACATCCCCCTTAAGGTGAACAGCTGTTTTCAAAAGCAGATCAGTGTTTGCTTCTTTCTTTTCCTAAAGTAATGAAGACTGTAAGGAAGACCAGGGCTTCGTTTGCCAAATTTGATCATTTAAGTGGTTTTCCAGGATGCCGTGTTTTGTCTTCTGTTGATTAAATGCCTGTTTACAGGGGAGAAAAATATTATGGATTAAACTGCCCTATTCTTCTCTGATTACATAAAGGCTGATTTGTATGTAGTCTAAAAGTGAAAATGTTCCAAGTTGAACTGTTTATAACCCTTATGCTTTAAATATATTTATTACCATTACAGTTTGTCTTAAGTAGGAAACAACACTGGTTCAGGGGAAGGCACACGTTAATATTGTCATGCTATTTTTGCATCTTTAATGGCTGCCTTCCAATAAACTTAATATTACCTACACCTTCAAGGCAGGGAAGTGCTATGTGACCCAGATTTTTATGCATGTATCTATGTGTGTATTTATCTCTTTTTAAATGGGGAAAGTGGATGATAGAGGAGAAATGCTTCAATCTGGTGTTGCAGGATATCTTTAGGGATTTCGTGTGTGTGTGTGTGTGGATCCTTTCAAGCCAAGGAAGGACAGAGGGGGTATCATACAAAGAACGTATTTTGAAGCTAACTGCTCTCATTTTACTTAGAGGGTGTGTAGGGACTTCAGTCAGGTCAAGGCTGGGCTGACAGAAATGTTGTCGAGTTTAGGAGGAAAAAATGTAAAGTTCTGCATGTGGAGTGGAATGACACCTGTGTCAGTACTGGCTGAAAAGGACCTGGGGATCATGGTGGGCACTAGGTGGAGTACAAGCCTGGAGTGCAATTACCACAAATAAAGTGTTTATTATCTACGTTAGAAGCCAGGCCAGCAGGATGACGGAAGTTCTTACCCCCTCTGCTTGACACTGGTGAGAGACATCTAAAATGTTATCCCCTCAGCTCAAAAAGGTTCATGGAGAAACTGCAGAGAGTTTAGCAGAAGGCCACCAGGATGGCCAGAGACCCATGAGTCACAGATGTCCTCTAAGGAGGAGCTGAGGGAGGTGGATGTGTTTCCTCTGGTGAAGAAGCTAAGGAGTCACCTAGCAGCCACCTACAACTATTTCAAGGTCAGATGTGAAGATGGTGGAACCAAACTCTTCGGTAGTGCCTGATGGTACAAGGAGCAATGGCCATATAATGAAGCTCATGGGGTTCGAAGCTGTGCCAATAGTCCTTCTTCAAGCAGGAGGTTGGGCTAGAGTCCTTCAGAAGTCCTTCATAATCAAAGCTTCTGTAATCTTGTGAAGATCTCGCTCAAACTTTAGGGTAAAATATGCAACAGCTGTCTACCACTGTGGTCTTGAAGCAAACAAAACCTGATCTGGCAAGCCTGAATGTGGCTTTGTTCTGATGTCTTCTGAGTGACTAATGCTGTGAGGAGGTGGGAGGGAGGCATGGACAGGGAACATCTGGGTTGTCACTGTATGGCCAAATCGCCTACAACTTTGGCGTTCTGTTTGGCCACTTACACCTATTTAACGTGACTCTGGTTGTGGTGGGTTTAATGATGCATTTTATTGAAATCTAAATTGTGGTGGGCCTTCTGTAGGTAGGTAGGAGGATATTTTTAATCCTGATCTGAAAGAATGTCAGGCAGGAACCAGTGCATGAGGGGTTGAAGCAAGGCACGTTCTCTGGGCTTGCGTAAAATGGGGACAGCTTTAGGATGTTGTTGTCCAGGTTGAATTTTTAAGCAGGGGGTGGTGAGGAAGTGAAACAGATCTTGTTTTCACATGAGACGTAGATACTCCATTGCAGTCTTGGCAAAAATTCCTGCCTTGTGAGTGATATTTCATTTGACCCTCTCTACTGCTACTAGGCAGAAACTCTTGTGTGTGTCAGGTTAACACCTAACAGGTTTTTAGGTTAACACCCATGCATGTTTCCCAGCATGCCAACAGTGCATGGGGTAAAGAAAGTGTCTGCTAAGCACATGGTTTTGCCCTGTCAGAATATTGCTTGGGGCAAAATAGCTTCATTCAGGGTTTATCAGCTGATGTCAGCATATATGGGGTCTGGCTCCTTTCCTCGGTCAGCTGCACCTTCTCAGGGCAGACCGACAGCTACTTCTCCTCTTTTGGCTCATGGGGTAAATTCTTCCCTTGCAGGATATGACAAATTTTCGTTGACATCAGTGTGAGTTTGTCATACTCTGTGGGAAGAAGTGGGCCCAGAACAGATACTGCGCCTCTTGAGATTTTCCAGCAAGGATGTGTAAATCTATTTTGTAGCGTTTTCACTGTTTGCTGTGGCCTTAGCCATGTCATCGCATGGCTGAAAAGCCTGATTCCCTTATGCAGGAAGTCTGAGCTCAGTTGCGTCTTGGACTCTTGGCTGTGTCTTGGGTTTTCAATATGAAAATGATAAGCTGACCTTCAGGCTGAATATTTTTGGGGAGGGAGGAGGATGCAGAATTATTGTGCAGTTGGTACATCTTATGTTAATTAAAGGTGAAGCTGTGCTTGAAATTACACTATTAAAAGGCACTAAGGAGAAAATGGCTGTAGGAAGGCAAAGCTTGGAGGCTCGCCACACTGCTTCACTGAGCAGTGTTGGTAAATGTCTACGCGCTGTCCGGTTTGGTACTGATGGCTTAATTTAAGACTCTGCAAATGCTCGTAAGACCTTCCTGAATGTGAAATGACACAGTGGAGCACCATTGGCAGCGCTGTTCTGCTTTGGCTTTATTTTTGACTGGTTGGCTTAAACTGCTCGATCTACTGTCGTGGCTTTTTGTGATTCATTTTTAGAAAGTGCAGGCATGGAAAGCTGTCTGTCTGGCTTACTTTGCAGATTATGTCCAAGATTTTCAGTAGCTTAGATAGACCACAGTCTTACTTCCTTCTGTCTGAAGGATGGCCGCCAGATTGAGAAGTAGCATGCATCATACCACTGACGCACATCGAGGGAAATCCGGGAGCTGCCTGCTGGAACAGCTGCTTGCCCTTTTTTTGAAGAAAACTAGAAGAAAAACCAGGATGAAATTGAGCAACAGTGTGTGATACTTGAGCCACCAGCACATAGACCGATTGGCTCCACCGCCACCTTAATTGGACATTTGATAAGCAAGTTGGAGCAGCACTTGGGAATTTTGAATATAGTTGAGATGTCCTAGTTTGTGAGGAGTTTCAGGGCTGTGCCTGTGGGCAAATTATTCAAAATCTGAAACTTCCAAATCAGGGAGGAAGGAAAGGAAACATATTCAAGAGCTGAATTTTTTAATTATTTTAAGTGGAAAAATTCTAGTCAACATGCTTTTAATTGCAAGTGCTGCATTTTAATGTGTTTCGTTCCACTTCTGTTTCTGAAGAGAATTATGTCCAATACAGAGAATCCTCTATCTCACCACTTTGTCTGGAAGAAAAGGTTGAGTAGCTGATCTAGTTCATGTTAAAATCCCTTAGCTCTCTTTCTGGGGAGCAGGCAGACAACAGAAAGCACCGAATGATGGGAGAGCAGCAGCAAAATACTTTGCAGCGCAGAGGCGAGGGATGCTCAGTGCTGCAGGAAAGCGAGTACGTGAAATGAGTAAATGAAGTCCAGCCGCTGTCAGCCCCTCTGACAACCAGTCCAGCGCCATGTCGTAATACAAGTCATTTACGTCGAGGCAGCAAAAAGTGTCCCTATTGCACTGCGAGTCAACATAAGGAGAGGTGTTGAAGCAGATCCTCTTACATAGCACAGGCTAAAGCAAGCTAATGAGATGTGCAGTCAGCATTGCTTCTCAGCATTAAAGCCAAGGGGGACAACAAAGCCTGATTTCTCCAGGGTTTCTTTTCCCCTGTCACATGTTTTTGCTGGGCAGTTGTGAAAATATCAGATCATGAGTATCATCGCTGTCACTGGACTTGTTTAAAAAAAAAAAAGATTAAAAAAAAATCACCCCCTTCTCATTAACCTCTTCTGTCTTCTGCATCATCATTGCTTAATTATTGCTAATGATTATCAGGGAAGTTAAAGAAGAGGCATTCACAGAGTCTGTAATGAAATCTGTAGTTGGACAATAGAGGAATAAAATGTCTAATTATCCAGGCTGGGAATTTAGCTGTGATGGTATGGCTACATATTCAGCAGTGATTATATGCAAGATTACATGTCCTTCTGGACAGATCTTTAGCTTAACTGGCTCTGCAGGAGGCTTCTGGGATCAGGCTAGAAACCCATAGTATGTAGAATAATTCATGCTAGGAATTGCACATGCAGCTTCTAACTATTTTAAAGGGGCATTTTCTGAAGCATTTTGTGGATGAGAACGTTTGAATTGATGGTCAGCAAGGAAATAGCATAGCAGGGAATTTCACTAGCGTTGATGCTACAGACACACGTATATGAAACATTGCAAGTCTATAAAATACAGCTTGTATGTGTGTTCTAGCATGTGTGCTTTGAAAGGCTTACGGTCCTGGAAGCTGCATCTCAGCTTTTTGAGAGTATAAATTTTCAGCGCTATTTCTTCCAGTAAAAAATCAGGTGAGTAGTCTAGACAGAGGTGACAGAGGATTTCCCTCTGAAGAGGAACCCAGTAGAAGCTAGAAACTGGAGTGAGACTGCTGGGAGAGGACAGGGCTTGGGCCTCTTCTTTTCTTTTTTTTTTTTTTTTTGTACTGTAGTTAGCTGGCAGTCCATCCAAAAACAGTTGGCTGTATTAATTCTTCCTAAGTGAAAGCTTTACATGGGTGTAACTCTTTCTTTTCTTTGGCAGCCAAAACATTTTTATTTCCAAAGGCAGAAAAGTCTGTTTTTTTTTTTCTTTTGGTGCCATTTCTAGGTAACGGAGCTTCAGCTAACCCAGCACTTACAAACATTTTAAATGAAATTTAAAAAAAAAAATATTGGGGGGAAAAGGGACACAGATGCAATCTGGGAAACTGGGACAAGGGCATTGCTGCAGCTGGCTGCTTGGCCGGATGGCACAGAAAGGGCACAGTGGGAGGTGTCGCCATAACATTTGAGAAGAAACACGTTTTAAAACTTCCAAGGGCATGCTTTTTATGTAGCACCCATTAACCCCTAAACCTTGTTGTTGCAACATGCTGATCTGCCAAAGCCCTCCATGGGGTTAGGAAGGATTATGACCAGATAGCAATATTATCCTTGGCAGCCGTGCTACGACAAAAAAGGGTGCATCAGTTGTGAGCTTTCTTGTGCCAGGGAATAAGTTAATGAGTAAGCGGGCTTAAGAGTGACTCTTTCAGCATAGGGATGATGCTGAATGCAAGTGCCCATTCTCAGGATCCAAGGAGATCTGGACCTGTCTGCTGCTCGGTGCTCCAGGTGGGGCTCTGCTGGTGATCCCCGTGCCTGTCAAGAGCTGGAAAACAAGTTTAGTACGTGGAGGAAGAAGGGGCATCACAGCAGATGCTGGTTCAGTGTGAGATCACGATCGACACAGAGACCCTGCAGAATGCAGATGGATCAGCTGTGTAATGAGCAGGTACACGTGTCCCATCACTGCCTGCACGGCAGCAGCACAGTGGGGAGATGATTCATACGGGCTCCTCCTCTCTTTTTCCCCCCATGACTTCTCTCTGAGAGCTCTCCTGGGACAGAAGAGGCTTTGATATCAAATCATCTCTTCAGATCATACGTTTTTGCCTTGCCAAGGTGGCTGGCGAGGGATTTAATCTCCTTTTGGTCACGCTGCTGAGGCTTCTGCATCGAAGCTGTCCTGGCACCTTCCTCACAGTGTAGCTGGGGACATTGCCCAGGTTTATGGATCCCTACCCAGATCTCCAGAAACTGGCAGTCTCCTTTTCAGCTGTGAGATACAAAAGCCTGGAGTCCCAAGGCAGTGCCAAAACAGCAGGTCTCTTCTGAGCAGCCTTCTGCATCCCAGGGGAGACAGGTTGGTTTGGTCTGTTAAAAATAAGGTCATGCCAGCTCCGTGGGGAGTGAAACATCTGGGTGTGCAAGATCTCACATGGAACAGCTTGTATAAAATGTGCTTTTTAAGCTGCAGTGCCCTGTATTTCTCCTGTCCCCCGATCTAAAAGCATCCTATAGGCTCAGCAGGATGCTTCCTTGTAAAAGAGGACTGAGCGTTTGAATGAGGCTTTACAGTTAGGAGGAGGGGGGTGTTGTGGGTTTTCTGTGTTCAGCGTGGAAATCCTGTGATTTCTATTATTTTTTTTAAAGTACCTAGAGATTTTTTTAATGCAGGGACCATTTCCCTCTCCTTGATGTCCCTAGGAGCTGCAGTGGTTTTCTGCAGGGGCTCAGCCTGTCTGCTGACTCTGCAGGGTTTCGGTGCTCTTTCTGCGAGAGGTATTGTGTGTGGTCGGTGTGTCTGAGATCTGAGAGCTGAAGGAAGTAAAATCTGTGTTTGTGAGTTTAAATACTTGAGGAGAAATAATTGACCATAATCTGACAGCAGATCTAGCTATGCAGAGGACAGCTCATCACGCTGTTAACAGAAACGAGCTTTCTAACGGAAATGGAGCTGATGGATGTTTTCTAATTATTCCCTTGTGTTGGAAGTGTTAGGGAGCCAGCTTGAAATCTCTGCCCAGAATTCAGAGCCTTAATTTGTTTGACCTTTCCACTGCTGCAGACACAAGGCTGTATGAATTGCAGTCATCTCCATTAATTTATCTATTGTTCTGGGGATGCAAATGAGCGTGTTCTTCTGCAAATACTGCATGGAAGATGGTGTGATGTAGTTCGGTGTTAGGCAATACCGCGCAGTGTGTTTGAGGGGGGTGCTGAGCCGTGCCTTACTGGAGGGTGATCTTCCAGACAGGTTGAGGGATGTTCTGGCTGACTGGAGCTGGAGTTTTGTTTAAATACACTGATGCTGGAAGGGTTTCTCTCCCTTTCCATGTCTTTCTTAGAAATATCCAGATATTCTGGCAGATATATTCCTCACAGAAGTGCCTTGATTTTTGCATTTGGACACATCCGTTTTGACAAAGAATGGTACATTTCAGATAACATATCTCAAGGATGTATAATGCTCCAGTATCATCCTCTTGGCTTGAAAATATTATTTCAACTAATCAGCCTAAAACCCCTTTGAAAGTGCATGTGTGTTTTCCACTAGTTTATCGGGGAGACTTTTATGCTGGCTTGCTTTCATGTTTTAATGAACGAAAGATATAGCTGCCAGGCATCTGCAAGTTCAGATGGATGTCCTGGTACCAAACGTGTACACATGTGTGTCGCTCTCGGTCTGTGAATCACCAGTGGGTACAGCAGTAATTTTTGGTAACTAGGAGGCAGACAAAATTGCTGGTTATGATTTGAAGTCTTGCCCACAGCAGAGCAAGCAAAAGGGATGAATTAGAGACAGGAATAGTAGCATAGCCTTTTTTTCTTTTTGTGTGCAGAAAACCTCAAAGCATATAATAAACTATTGCCATTTTGATTAAAAAAAAAAAATCCCACCCCAAAAAACTGAATGCAAAGATAAAATAAGAAAACCTCAAGCTTAATGGTTTTGCCAGTAATAAAAATACATCACAGAACAAAAGGCTGCAGTCTTTTTTTTATATCTTGTATTCAGTACGCTGGATTGAAAAGAAATTGGCAAAAGTATATTTTTAAAGTCCCCACCTCACTTGTAGTTTCTTATTTTTGCCTGAGAGGAGTGCCTTCGTGGCTGTACAAGTCATCAGCCAGCAAGAATAGTGGCGAGTATGGGAAAAGACATAGTTGGGATAGCATTAATTGCTCTTATCAGAGGATTTATTTTACATCAGCCCTTTAAATCAAGCTGCCCCACCATAGTTCAGCGCACTGTCCAGCCATGTCTGTTTTAGTCCTGAAGCCACGCAGGGCCTGGCCGGGGACTCACTGAAATCTGCTGCTGCTTTTTGATTTCAGTGAACAAAGAGCCATTAAATTACATGAACGCAAAGCTCCTTCGGGCTGTTCTGCACTGGTGGGACTTGTTTGAATCCTTATAAATACATTGAACTGACATTGGCACTTCTAGTAAAGCCTTTCATCTCCTTTCTATATAATGACTATATCCTTGGCCGCAGCCAGTAATCTGCTTCCTTCTCTCATCCCTTCCCTTCCACCCTGTTCTGAACCTGCTGCTTCTCATTTATTGAGGCTCATCCCGCTGTCTGCCGAGCTTCCCCACATCGCAGTGCAGCTGAGGCATCATGCCCTGCTGGCAGGTCTTGCAAGAGGGGAAGAAAATTGTAGAGAATGCTGTTTTTCTCTGGACGCAAATCAGGCTGCATTTTAATGACGGTTCGCTGAGTTTTGGTGCATTGCACTGATACAGATTCTCACTGAGTGTCTTCTGCTGTCTGTTGGAAGAGCCCAAAGAATTATTTTTTTCCATATCCTCTTGCTTTGGCTGTGGGAACACAGCACCTTTCTAGCACTACTGGGATGTGGTGGGGCATGGGGGGAGAAGCTAAAATCCTGAGTCAGCGTTCCCTATCCGCTGCTCTTTTAAAATCAAACTAGGATTTTTTTGGTCTTCAGCACTGACAAAACTCAGAGGATACAGCTGTACTGCACAGCAAAGTGCCTTTCAGGGATATCTGGACCAGCTGCTGTGCTCCACCCAGGGTAATAGTCTAAGTAAAGCAAAATGCTACTTAATCCCAAGTCATTTTTTGTGCCCGCAGCTTAACTTGGAGTTCCTGTTCTCAAGTACTTATCCTCTGGAGCTGAGGCTTGGATCGCTTCAAACGAGTGTCATTACCGAAGCGGCATAGAATGTGCAACTGGACTTGCCGGTGTCTGGAGGAATATTGTGTCCTTGCAAGTTCATGGGAGTCGCCCGTCCACGTTGATGGGGAGACTGCGACTGCTTTCAGCTGATTCTTGGCAGCGTTTAACTAACTGGCTTTGCACAGTGTTTGACAATGGTTTTTCCACGAGGTGTGGCATACGGCAGTGCCCAGAGCTGGCTGCTGCTGTGCCGTTACTCGTTATGAAACTGGATGCTTGCGGTTGGCACCGCCACGCCGTGCTCCCCGCAGCGGGGAGGGAGGCAGAGCAATACTGCGGCTGATAGAGATCCACCACACTGCAGCCTTGGAACCACAGCTCTAAATCCGCTTTTTCTGCCTGGAGCATAAGCAATTGGAAAAGCAGGCGGTGCTTGCACTTAGCGTTGTAGCTTGTAGAGCACCTACCTAATCATGTCACCTCTTGGATTTTGCTCATTTGATCTTGTGTGCATCACAGGCTGTTAAGTTTCACCCAGGTATCTCTGTTACTAACTCAAGAATTTCAGCCTAATCCAATTTTGCTTGGGAGAGACAAGAGAGAGGTTAATTCCTGATCTTTTCCACAGACAGATGATTGATTAGGTGAGAGGTATTTAAGTGGTCCTAAGAGAGAGGCATATCCCACGTTGCAGTAGGAGAGCACTCAGGGAAGGATTTATTCTCCCATCTGTCCTGGCCTGACACCAGCTCTGGTGACCAACAGTGACCTTCAGCATGGCTAACTAGCCAGACCTCTTATAAAATATATTAAAATATATTATATATAATATATTATATCTTACATGGGACTTGGTTGGGTGTGGGATGCTCAGCAGCTTTCCAGAGCAAAGCACCCGTGCCCCTCTGATCTCCTCCACCAATATCTTTCGCTACCACAAATACGTTTAACAACACCAAATCTTCCCTGATCCTTGTGGACAACTGCTGAAGCTCCGCAATATCAGATCTAGTAGTAAAGGTTTATTAACACAGGGCTGTGAGTGGTAGGAACAAGTTGAGCAAGATAAAGGGAATTGTGTAATGAGCTGTATGGAAAATTTGCGGGTTCCTGTCCAGAGGGGATGGTCACACCTAAGCAGCTGGGATGCTCTGTGCACCAGCTCCCAGAACATTTATTTAAAGTATATTAAAAAAAAAAAAAAAAAGGTTTTTAATCTAATTTTGAAGTCTGATTGGTTGGGGCAGTAGTGTATTATCTTGCCCACTTTCTCCATTTTGGTGAAGCTGTTCAAAAGTTTAGCCACTTTGACAATGTGGTGCCCCTGTTTTCAGCTCTTGGATCTCATTACAGCTTTAAATCAATAATGAAGCCCCATTTCCATCTTGTCAGATAGTAACTACCCACACCTAGTGTTCAAATTGTGGCTTGGCCTTTGTAAATGCCTTTTCTTCTTAAGCTAATGCCCATTCAATTAAAGAAAATGAAGCAACTCCCAGCAGACTTGCTTGCAACCCTCTCTTTCCCATTCCTGCATTTTTTAAGAACATCCCACCCCGTTACTCCTGCTTTGTCATGAACCACCCTACAATGGGCAGTACGTGTGGTGACAATTCTTTTGTGCGCCAGGCGCTGAAGTAACGTTGGTTTGTCAAAACGCGCCTTTTGAATTTCCTTTGCCCAAGAGAAGTAGGTGACAACAGCTCCTATTTTAGGTTCTCCTCGCTAGAGTTTTTATGTCGACTAGTTTGTCATCTGCTGTCGCAGTCCCTCGGGTAGCAGAGGCTCATTCTGCCCTCCAGGCCTGTTCTGAGGTAGAAAAAGCGGCGTGTTCCTACTGCTGATTCAACGAAACAGTGACACACAGCAGCACTGCTTTGCTTTATGGTCCAAAGAGCATTTGAAATGGAATAAATCTTGCAATCCTGTTAAAACCATGCCAAAACACTTTTCAGGCTGGGTAAATATTAATAGCAGGCTGACATGAGTTTCTTGGAGGCTGTCGTCTCCAGCTTTAGCCACCTTGAGCAGGAAGATCTGCAGGGGGTGGGGTATGTGGCCAAAATCTGTGAGGCTCCTTCTCTCCTTAGGGGGAAAAGGAACCGATGGTCAGATCTCCAAATTATGTTTAACATGGTCCCTCTTTAAGCCACTGATCCAGGAGCAGAAAGTCTGTGTTCCCAGATCTTTAGAAGAGTCACTCTTACAGGATGAGGTTGCCAAGCCTTTGAAGACTTTAATTATCACACCGTAATTCCATCTGCGACTTTAATAAAGATGATGTCTTGAGGGGTGATCGGCTTTCGTCCTCCTTTTGCAAACTGTGGGCTGATACACGAATGTTTGCATATTTTGCGTTCTTGATTTT
The DNA here is from genome assembly GCA_031468815.1 of Morus bassanus. NCBI lineage: Eukaryota > Metazoa > Chordata > Aves > Suliformes > Sulidae > Morus > Morus bassanus. The sequence continues at coordinate 4,022,007 of CM062581.1, forward strand.
TAGGTTTTTCTCTCAAAACGAGAAGAGAGACTGTATGAAAGTCAAAGGAAGTACAGTCAGTCGTCAATGCAGTCGGGTTAGAATTTGCACAGCTGCCAAAATGAGGTTCAGATATTTTACTGGGTGATACAAAATGAATGTTTAATTCATAGTGCATAACACTTTAAATAAATATCACTTGGCCACCTTCTAATGAGGATACTCTTGACCATTGACACCTCATATTCTGGATGTAGTTTCTCTGGCTAGTTTTTATGGCAGACTGTACGTTTTTAGAAGAGTAACATTCAAAATACAATTCATTCAGTCTTGTCTAAAATGAGTCTTCAGTTTTGTAATATCATGTTTGGAACCCTACATTTAAACTGCTGCTTGAAGACAGCCTCCAGGATTAAAACCGGCTTTTATAGAGCAATAAACCTCAATGTCATATACTAGATGGTAGCAACATATAGCTACTGTGTACTCCTAACTAAAGACCTTGATGTTTCTCCTCCATTTTCCTTTCTTGAGAGATGTTTGGTTATTCCCTGCATGCAGGTTCCCTGGAGGTTTATCCTGTGATTAAGGAGGGGAGCAGTTATTTAATTTTTGAGCCTGGCTGCACAAAGGAAACAGAAGTTTGTTTAGTAATAATTCTTTCCCTCAGCAAACAGAAACTAATGCCTATCTCCCTGCTTTTTGTCAGATAACCAGATCCAGTTCTTGGACTAAGCAGCCAGAGGGTGAAGAGGAAGGGAAAGTAGCTGTGAATAACGGAGAGGCTGCAGGAGGGCTCCTGCCACTTCTTGTTGGAACAGGTGGGAGGGCAAAGAGAGCAGAAGGAAAACATAGCTGCAGCCATTGTAAATACGGCTTTCCTAAGTAAACAGGGATTTGTGTCCTGCAAATCTCATCCACTGAAGTGTGTTATTTGTTGCAGGTGTAGGGATTCCCTTCTGTTATATCTACAGTTGCTGTTTCTAATTGTGCTTTTTACTTTTTCTTAACAGTTAAATATCTCTAATTTTGGGCAACCTTTGTTCTTAAGACATTTATTACGTGAATACTGTGCCCTCTCTTTCTGGGAAGGTAAGAAGTTAGGATTAAATGAAGGAAGATGAGGGGGGAGGCAGTTCGCGACCACCAGCGGGTGTGCTCCGTGGGGCTGTGGGCTCCGGCAAGCCCTCCAACAGCTTTTCGTATCGGCTCCCCTTTTATGTCTGCAGTGGGACCCACACGATGCTGATAACTATTTGGCTTTTTCAGTTTTGCTAAGGAGGGCTTGGCAAGTGATCACACACCTCTCCCAGCCATCATCCCGGACTGCATCTACAAAGGGGCTATAGCTCTTTCACGTAGTTCTTGGATGGAAAGCGTTGCCCGCTCTGCTGAGGAAACCTGCTCCAGAAGCTTGCTAGCACCACTCCCCCGTCTTTGGGCATGGTTGTTTCTGCTGCTTGTATTGATGCCAGGACTCAAACATCAGGGAAACCAGAATGTTTGCACTGTGAGCTAATCTACTCTTTAAAGATGTTAGATAATGTAATAAAATAGCTCAGCGGTGCATTGCAATTACCTTTCACATTTCGTCATGCTTCTAAAATTTTTGTCTTCTGAAACGAGGACTATATTTTTAGTACAGTGCAATCAAAAATGTCTGGCCAAGAACCTGATATAGTACCTAGGAAAATAGAAATATTCCTTTAAATGTCTTCCAGAGCTGTGGTTTCCTCTGAGTATTAAGCTCCATTTGTTATGTCCTGATTACATACTTTGGTCTGGGTTATATATGGCTTGGATTTGTAATTCCATATATATGGACAGTTTGATCTCTTCCTTGTTCTTTAAGAACAGAAAGCACAACCTAAACTTTTATTTTAGCATGATGTAAGCATAATTATTTAGTGGGCAAGAGAATAAAGATTGCATTCTTTTGTTTGCCACTGAGGCTTACATATTATTATTTTTTTTTTCTTCATGGTCATGACCAAAAGATTCATACTATTAAAACCCTAACCATTATGTCAGGGTAATGGTTTCTGTAACTTGCAAGTGAAGAAAGAAACCTAGTATAGAGCTGGCTAATTCACCAGTGGCCTGGATTTGACATTTGGATTTGACATCATTCAACAATAACATGAATTGGTTCATCTCTTAGAAACCTGCATCTTGGTGAGTTCGCATAGTTCACTATTTCTGGCATTTTGCAGCACTCGGGGCACAAATTATTAGCAGTAGTTCCAACTACTGTCATAAACTATTACCCCTTACTGTCTTTTGCTCTTTTCAAGTCTTTCCTATAAGGAAATTTCCAGGCTGGCAATTATCACACAACTTCCTATCTGACATGGTATCTGTGCAGAACTGCTGTATGATCCCCTGCAGCTCGTAAAGCTCCAACTGCCGCTTTGAGCAAGTCATCCGCTGTTGTTACTGCACACTTTCTCATGCCTGGGAAACATCTGATGCCTGTCTAGTTGCTCTTCTATGGAATATACAGCAAAACCAGAGCAGAGCAGCTCAGGTAAATGTCCTTCGAGGACAGTTTCCAGTCTCAGTTAGTACTGAGTGGGAGTTGTCTGAAGTTGAGAAGGATGTTTTTGATAGGGTTGGTTTTTGATCTGTGCTTTTTGATGTTGTGGGGTTGTTTTACCTTCCTAGTGTATTTTAGCCCTTTGAGAAAATGGAGCAGCTGACATTTAATGAGTCGGGTGGGTTTTTTCCCATTCAAAGTGGGCAGGAGGGCTACACCACAGAAAAAAACAACCTACACAGAGCCTAGGAAGCTGGGCTTTCAGCGCCAGGAAGACTTGCTTTGACCTGCTTCTTGACTCATTGCAAATAACATGCTGCATCTGCTAAGATGACACTGTTACTCCGCTAGTGTGTCACAAAAGCTGGACACTCATCCTTGCTGCCAAAGAGGACAGTGCTTTGTGTAATGGGAAGGCAGCAGCAGGCAGGCACTGAGCGTGTGCTGGGTCTTCAGGTTCAGGCCATGTCAGCTCAGTTCCAGCCAGCTTAGAAATCCTCCAAGTGTGAAAGCTCAGACCTCAAGAACAGGCACACAACAACTTTTTGTTGTGGTTTTTCAACAACTTTCGTTGAAAATCAGCATAAACCAATGAGCAATATAACGTGTTGCATAGATCACGTGTGTCTGTCTCCTCCTTACGTCCTAAGTAAGGCAAAGAAGTATCCTTTCTGAGTTGATGGATTTAGTGGAATTTGTACGTGATTTCTTTTAATGTGCTTCAAATTAGTCATGGTGCTTTATTTTCTAGGCTTCACCAAGTTTGTGGTCTGACCGTATTGTGCTAGTTAGTCACTCCTGGCAGTTTACTGAATACTAGTTTTAATATCCGGATATAGATTTCTTCAATATCCTGCAATGCATTTTTCAGTGCTTTTCTGGATAATGCTAATACTAAACAGTCTGTGATGCACCAGGCCCCCGAGCTACATTTAAGGTTAGCATAATGCTTTCCATCTTTTAATCTTTGCGCAACACGGACTGCTGTTACGTTTTGGGGTTTTTTTAGGTCATAAAGTATCCTAAAGGAGCATCTTGCTTAAAAAGTACTATAAAAGTAACTAAAAAGTACTAAAAAGTACTGGTGTTGCAGGCTTGCCTCTTCTGGTCTGCCATTGTGCCTTCTCCCTTCCACTCTCTCCCTCTCTCTTTGCCCATCCGTTGCTCCTCAATTCTTTGTCTTTGGGAAATACTGTAATGGTGCAGTGTTTCCATGGAGAGCAAAACGCCCAGGAGATCATCTCTATATTCTTCTGGCTTAAAGACTTGTAGAAACAAATGTCATACCAGAGGGGAAAATAAAAGTTCTCTTTTGACAGTTTGCTGTATAAAAAGATGGCACACTGAATAGATTGGCTTGCTTTGTCACCTGTGTTCCTGTGGCACTGCTGAATTAGCTGTTAAAATTTCTGTGAAGGTAGAAAACAACTATTGTGCAAGTCAAGAGGTCAAACTTCCCTCAGAGACAGAGGGTTGTTATTCGCTGGTGTGTATTGAAGCAGTTCTGGACCAGGTGTAGATTTGCCTTCTCCAAACAGAAAAAAGCCTTTGAACATATTATCATTGCCTTAAAAATAAAAAAAGAAAACTATCCCTTTGGGCATTTGACAGGAGGCCAGACCTCAGAGGACAGCTGAAGAGAGAGAGACAGGTTTATAACATCTGTTTCGGGTGGGTGGATTGTATTTGGCTATGGCGTTCGCATCGAGGCGAGGCGAAGGCAGCAGAGGCACGTCTTGATGAAAAGCATGGTCCAGCATCCTGCACGCTGACCCGCTGGCTCTTTGATTTAAAAAGAAAACCAAACAGCAATGGGCAAAACAGCCATGAAATGAGGGGTGAGAATCCTGGGGTACATGCTTAACTCTTTCTGTAGGCTTTAGAGAAAAATACTGATAACGCTGGATTTGGCATACCAAACCAGGTTGTTGCTGTAGGGTATGTCCTTGACAGATGTCCTTGAGTGAAGTGAGAGCCTTCCTCCCACCATGAGCTCTCTGGGTGCCTCCAGGCCCTGCCAGATGACCTGTGTTGAATGGTACTGCTATTTTAAGATGCAAATAGTGTATCAGTGCCCACTTTGCTTTCTGACACTAGGTGCTACCCCCAGGGCTGAGTCAGCAATGGGGAACATGTCCCCCTGCCGCCGGCTGAGCCTGTTCACAAAAACTTGCTCTCAGTAGCGGTTTTAAAGCCTGCTGTCGGCTGTGAGTTGGGAGCACACCTATTTGCTCATCGAGTTCACGTCCGAGCCCTTATTAGCTCCAGCTCAAACCGCACTGAACTCGGGAACAACCTGAAGTTCAGATGATACAAGTATATCTCAGAAGAGTACTAAGAAAAATGCAGCAGAAAGTAGTCCTGTGTGTCCCTCTGAAAGCCCCATTGAAGGGCTCTGGCTCCCTCGTGGACGTGCCTTCATGGGACAGCAGAAGAACACAGTCCCTATCCATGCACCCTGCCCTCCCGGGCCGGTGGCCCGCCTGCGTCTGAACCGCGGCGATTTATAACGCCCTGAGGAAACGAGTACCCATTTCAATGCAGCTTTAAGCTGTCAGGCTGTAAATTGTCTTGGTTCAGGAGCTACTTCAAAGCAGCCCTGCCTTCCTGCAGCAAGGAGAAGGCTTTTTGGCAAACCCAGCATAAGTCATTTGCTATTCATGAGTCAAATCCCTGAAATGTCTTCAATCAACAACTAAAAATGGGTCATAAGTAGACAAGGCATCGCTGTTTGGTGAAGAAAGCTGCTAACTCCACCAGCCTTCTCCATCTGTTGGCTAAAGCTGCTTCTGCTTTCTCAGCAATGGCTTTTCCTCCCTCCCAGCCTTTCTCCGTTATGCTCAGCAGCATCAAGCACCCACAAGGTTTCCCAAAGCAATGGGACTTTGACCCAGTGGTCAAACCCACCCAGAAGATCTCCATGGTTCAGGGTTCCTCCCATTGCCCCTGTCTCCCAGATGAGTGAAAAGTGTTGATGGGATAAGGGAAAGTCACTAGTGAAAATGTTAAAATACCTCCAAGCCAGCCATTTTCCAAATCCAGAGGGGCTGCAGCCTTCGAGGTGGAGGGAAGAGAAAGAAAGCACTTGCTGGGTGCAAGCAGAGACTTGCAGGCTGCTGGAGGGATGGAGGGACCGAGCAGCGTTAGCTTCAGGTAACGGGCATAAATTTTGGAGCTGGGTCCGCTCTCCCGAGACTGCAGCTGCGGCAGCTTGGTCGTAACTGGCAGAACGAAGGGTCCTCCAGGTCGGAAGCAGAGGAACGAAGAAAACCCTAGAAAAGGACCGAAAAGCTCTTCATGTGTGCATGGCTACTGTTCAAAAGGGAGTTCAGCGTGTTGTGTGAATAGCAAATCCTTCACCAAGCTTGGGAATATTTAAGGCAGTGTTTAATTTCTTTTTTTCATTTATATTTCTAATGGTAGCTAATGCATTTACATTCAGCAAAACTGAGTTTATCGGTATCCACATCTCCAGCTTTAATTTAGGGCATTATAAAAGCAGCAGTAGAATATTCTTTTTGTCAAAGCTAGATGATGGATGGCATACATCAGTGAATCTTAAACACACCCGCTCGGAAGTAAGCCCCTTGGTTCGACAGACCATGTGTAATGCAAGAGGCACTTGGTTACAGAGCGCTGCAGAGTTACACTGCTTGTTACTTTTCCAAACTGTGCCAGACAGCAAACTTCCAGAAAACCTCAGACCATATACAGTTAGCCAGCAACACTATGTGAAATTTTTAACCATATTTGAACGAACGGGCTAACTTGGACACTGCAAGGAGGGAAATGCCAGTCTGCCTGACAGCTCGTTTTAATAATGAGAAAGTTGTTCCACTGACAGGAGGACAATAAAAGCTGTGGCTGTGAGGAAAGATGTTGCCTTTCTTCTAGTTCAGAGCATACATGAAACTGCAGAGGAATGGGCTGGTCCTAAACCTGTGCGTGTGCAGCTGTGTTTTTCCTTTCTTTCACCCCTTTTCTCTTCTTTCCGGGGTGTTGAATCTGCACCCAGCCTGCGAACCCTATCAAAATGAGGCTTCAGTTCGCATTAGTAAATCACTGCTTTCTCCTAAAACGTGCCTTATTTTAAATATATTGTCCCTTTTGCTTCAGCAAAGCAAGTAATAAAAATAGGTGACCTTTTTAGTTAGAGCTATTAATGCACAATTTATGGGACTTTTGATGTAAAGGGCATGAAAGTCAAATTCTTGAGACATCATCAGCCCTCTGAATTGGGCAGACTTCCTCTGCTGATCCCCCCGTTGATCAAGGAGCTGTGTCTTTTATCACCAAACTACTGTGTATTGCACATACCTTGTCATCTTACGGTTTTGGCATTGCCACATCTACGCTGGACGGTGTACGTGTTTTCCAGCAATGAGATAAAGGGCAGATTTTGCTTTTAAACTTGGCACAGAATTGTGGGCAGGCTTTAAGTCTGGCGTGGTAATGATACGAGCACAAGAAAAACACTTTCGCAATCATGGCATCTCACTGTGGAAATTCTGTCTGCCGCAGCAGCGTTACTGCGCGATGCTCTTTACCATCGCAGCCTTCTAAAGCTGCGTTATCCCAGGGCCAGGGCTCAGCTGTAGGATCCTCATGGGCTGACTAAAACATGTGGCTTCTCCACATAAAACAAGGGTTTGTGGCTTTATTTCCCTCCCCTCCTCTGAGCATTTATTAAACAATTCTTTTGGCAAAAAAAAAAATGTGCGCGCGTTTAAAACGCACACTTCAGAACAATGGTGTGCAGCTTCAGTGAACCCTGGAAGCTGTCATCCTGCGCTGCTCCCCGTGTGAAACAAGCTGGTGATTGAGTCCAGGCCCTTGTAGACAGTCTTCAAGCCAGCTCCAGAAATGGTGGCTCTGGCTGAAAAACCAGATTGAAGATGAAGAACCGATCAGAGCTCACAGGCTGGCGAAAGGAGCAGTGAAACCATCCGCCTGTGTCACAAGTGTTACGTCTGTATTGGGCACCGGTTCTGTGGGAGTTTGTAAGGACCTCCATAGCTTGTTCTTCTTTTCTACCAACAGGAATAAAAGGAGATTGTTCTTTTAAATCCAGCTTAGTTTAGGAGAAGCAGCGAGAGGATCGTGGAGTGAGTTCCCGCTTCGTTGCTGGATGCCTTGGAGGGGCGTCCTGCTGACACTGGTCCCCGGCAGGAAACCCAACGCTGCCTCGTGCTGCCGGCTCCTCTCTCGTTTGGAGCAGGCCAGCCTTCAGCAGCGGCCAAAAAAGGCAGGCAGCCTTGCTGCGGCAAGCGGAGGGAGGTTGTGGTCCTTGCTGGGAGGCTTTCTGCTTTTGGGGGGCTGATACATGGTGAATCGCAGGCCTTGGTGCCCTGTGCTCAGCCACAGTGGCTCTGCCTAAGCTTGCTGACCTGGAGGGGCAGCGGGAACACTTGGGCTGGCCAGTGGCCTTCAGACTGTGCTGAATTGCTACAAGGCTGGCTGTCAGATGCGGGGGGAACTTTTCAGCTGAATCCTCATGGAGCTCCCCATCACCTGCAAGCTCAGAGTTGCTGCATGCTCTTTTTGCTAAAGGGCCGTGGGTGTTAAATCACCTTAAGTATTGGGTGTCTTCAGCATCACCCTGGAAGAAGCAGTGAGCACCATGTTGGAGCACTCATTAAACTCTGAGCCCGGAGGAGAGAGGTGGCTGTGGCATCCGGTTACCACCACAGCGATTCAGCCGTCACCTTGTCCTTTGTGCTGTTGCAAACCAGGTGACACCCGTGAGACGCGCGTGGAGCCGAGCATTGGATCCAGTGAGGCCAAGTGGATGGAATGAGCCCACTCTCAAAGTTTATTTAAATGCTGGCTTGCTCTGTGTTTCAGAGATCCCCGCCAGCATGAGGTGGTGTGCAGCTGCCATCTCCTAGGGACAGGTCACCACTGATCTGGAAGGGGCTAAGGTTCCAAGAGTGTGTCCTGAACAACGTCCCTTTTTCCAGCTGCTCACCTGGCAGAGGTGCAACGCAGCAGCACCCATGAGAGCGGCTGTTGTGGCAACTGGGAGGAGGGCTCGCTAGCAGAAAAATCAGAAGTCTAATGTATTCCCAGTTTTCCGTCAATTTTCATTAGCCAATAGTGATGCTGCTGGCAGAGAAGTGCTTTTATCATCGGTTGTTAGCAAAGCAAAGCAGATGGATTTCTAAATGCAGTTATGAAAGATGCTCTGGCACTTTGAGGCTCTTACTGGCACTGCAGGTTCGAAGGGCTGCAGCTTTGACACAGGCAGTTCAGCAGTTGGCCTTGTCTTGGGGATTTTATTCAGCGTTCCCAGCTCCCCTCTCACGCCTTTCCAAAAGATCTATTCCTGCCACAGTCTTCGCAAGGGATCAGAAAGAGCAAGCATGGCCTGTTGCCATAAAGAAGGGAGCTGTGTCCCTCCTCATCTGAAATGGTGCTGCTTAAGCTGGAAGTGCCAATAGTCTTGAAAATGAATCTATTTTTTTAAAATACACCCCCACCTTTTCACACCCAGGGAAGAACTGCAGCAGTAGCTATTGTGAGGCCAGATCTTTGCCTAATTAAATTCACAGTAATCTGCTGTGAAGGCTCAGAGAGATTTAGAGCTTTGCAGTGATGTGACTGCTTCGGTAGTGTCCTTCAGCCCCGACCTGTTACTGTGACATTGTCTCCATGTAGGGCACTGTGTACCTCCCCAGGGGTGGGGGTTCCTAAAACATCTTGCATCAAAAGAAAGCTGTGCTGGTGATGTGAGCAAGGCTGAAGGGGCTGGATCCTGCAGCCGGATCCACTGGGGCCGATCCTTCCCCCAGGGTTCTTGCAGGATCTGGTGTCAGAGACCTGGAGATCTGGTCTGGTGTGTGCTACAAAATCACGGCTGTCCCAGCCAGTCTGGCAGAGAGGCTACACTGCTCTGGCTTTATTTCTGATGTTGGACTGATGATGAGATGATGTGTGGATGCCTAGGCTCCAGCTGAAGTTTCTCGAAGCAGAGGGTTTCTTCTCCACCCCCCCTGTAAGGAGCAGCTTGTGGTGGCCTTGCCAAGTGTTTTGGGACCAAAAAGGCTCATCATCCATCATGGCTTGCAACTCGTACAAAACCACTGGATGTGGAAAGTAGCTCCCAAACAGGAATCTTTGAATTCCATGGACAAAAGTATTTGTAAATGATTACATTACTGCCTCTTGAAAACACATGGTGGAAAATCACAGAGCAGTCCAGAAGAGGTCTTCTCTTCTGTAGTCTCTGCTCAGAGGAGGCTGCACCCCTCTAACTCTGTTTTCAGCATCCAAAAAAATATTTGCTGGGATGTTGGAGGCTTTCTGCTCATCACCTCCAAGAAACCACCCTCCAAGGGTCATGTGCTGCTCCCCTGAAATCGTAACACTTAGCATGAGAAACAGCAGATACAGTCTTCCAAGGCTGTGGCTCTTTCTTTCATTGGCCTGTTGAAAGTCATAATAAAAACCAAGTTTTTCTTGTACTCTGCCTGTACTGCAGAGTCTAAAAGTGTGGAGTTGACAACAAGGAAAAGGCATCCCGAGACGCAATATATTTGGTGGGCAAGTAATTTGGCACCATCCCTGAGTCTGGCCATTAAATGAACAAATCAGCAGCGAGTCACTGTGTTCCTGGTTTTGTTTGGATCTGGGACAGAGGCAGTCCCTCTCTGCTGGAGAGGGAGAGTTGAATCATTTGCCCCGTGGGTCAAAGCCTTAACTTGAGCGAGGGAGAGCCATGTGCAGAACAGCAGTTTGCACCACGGCTCGTAATTTGGAAATGATGGTAGAAACAAATTTTGAGCACACTTTCTCAAGCAATAGCAATGATAATTAGTCATTAGCACCTATGATGTTCTGCTTCTTTAATAGCCGTAGGATAGAACATTTGTTAATATTTAGTGGTGTTTTGTTTGGTTTGGTTTTGTTTCTGTTAAATCAGAACCTTTTGGAAGCATAGCCCGCAATTGCATCCAGCTCTCCTGAGGTTTGCACAGTTAAATCTAAATATCCTAAAATGGCACGTTCTGCTTTATCTGGTGATTAAATGTCTGATTAAACGTGTCCCCCTTATCCAAAATAGGGGAGACCTGAGGAAGGAATCCTTGCTTCATGACTAAGAGGAGACCTGGATTCTGTATCCTCATTTAGACCAGGAGGATGAAGCTCACTTTAATGTAGGGCCAGGCAGAGGGAAGTTCTTTGCTTCAAAGCTGGAGGATCTCAGTTAGTTCCCAAGTGCTGTGGATTGCTCCCATGTGTAGGTTTTGGGTAATGAGGTCATCAAGGTCAGAGGTGAAGTACCCGATGCCAGTTTGGAAGACACATTCATTTTTGCAGGTTTTCTTCTTTCTGTTGCCAAGCTGGGAATACTTTAAAGGCGACTTGGTTTGAGGAACTGTAAATGAATAAGTAATTTTTAAGCTCTTCTACTTGCTTAAACAAGAAAGGATTGGGAGAAGGACAGTTGTTTAATTAAACAGATACTTGGTGTTGTTAACAAAAGATTGAACTCCAGCAGCAACTCTCCTAATTCACAGATTCCTTGGGAATTCAGTGACCTTGAGTTTGCTGTGCTTGAAACTTGCCTTAGATACTTGGCTTCCTTTCTCGAATACTTTGGAGAGGAGAGCAGTGCAGAAGGCACTGTGAGGCTCTTGAGTGAGACAGGCGCTGTTTCGCTTAGTATCATATAAGAAGAGGCAATTGTGTTGTACAAAATAAACCTCTTGCTTCAGAGCATGCCTGGAGTTAATTGCACTCAGAGGTCACAGTATATCACAGCTGGGTCTGCCTCTGCTTCTCTAGCAGTCTGCTATGGAAATTTTGAGTACTGGCTGTTTGGGATGTCTAGCTGATTTTCTTGCCCCTGTTTAATTTATGAAACAAAGCAAATGCAAACCAGTTGTACATGATGAAATTCGTGTGAGAAGTAACTCGTATGAGGGATCACATTATTTAATCGTGCTCCAGAGCTCGGGGCTTCACTTGTCAGCCGAGAGGGAAGTCTGATCTCCCAGCGCCGAGTGGCGTTTCCTGCATCCTTTCCTGTAGTGGCAACTGGGGAGGTTACAGGGATGAACGAGTGGCCAAGTTCACTGGAAATGAGTGTTTATCCATCACTTCCCCGTGTTTGTCTCTGCCATAATAAGTCTGCCCAGGAGTGACTTTAGTCATGTCAGTGGTTAGCTGTGGGATCATACATAAAGCATCAGGATTTAAAACGGAAAGATCATCGTTAATAAGAACCCTGAATACACAGAGTTGTGTCCAGGGAGGTCACTACGGTCTCCCCCTCCACCATAGGCAAGTCAGCAGTAAACAAAGACCCACTGCTCCTTTCCATTGTGTCTACATGCAAAATATTTTATCAATTCAGCTGTATTGGTGATTTAAAAAACAGAAAACTAGCCATCGGTTTTGGTTAATCACTCCAAAGTGGCAAACTGTGTTAGTGCAGCTACAATTATTTCATACGGTTACTTGGGATGTGGGTGCAAAAACATCTTTCATTTCACTTCAACCAACCAACAGGAACTGCCCCCTTCACCGCTACGGCTGCATCTCTGGGCGGAGGAGCGAGGAGGAGATGGGGGTGAGCATCCTGCATAGTCCTGGCAGCAGAGCTGTGGGGCAGGGTAAGGGCTGTCCCGGCACCCGCGTCACTCCCGTAGGAGAACAGCTCTGCACCAGCTGCGTGCTCATCTCCTCCCAAATGAGGTGCTCATGCATTAGGTGACATTAGTCATTTTTCGAGCTTTTAATTAGTTTGGCTTTGTATTTAAAGCACATCTTGGGCTTTTCGAAGCCTGCCATACAACATGCCTTGTCCACGATTGCTTTTCATGAGACTTGCGGGGCTGTGTTTTCTGGGCTGTGGTAGTACAATCTGGAGCTGTGAGAGAAAGCCCTCGGGGGCTAATCCGTGGCTGCGGGCCAGTTTCTGCATAAACTGGTCTTATTTTTAAAGTCCATTTTCTCCAGTACACTTTTTTTGGCCTGCAAAAGACTTCTTCATTTAAAACGAAGAACATAACACTCTCTCCTTTCAGTTGGTCTTTTGGACACGAGCCAGTAGTGCCCACAACAGCTGTACCACAGGTTAAACATTCAGTCTCTAATGGTTTGGGGAACATTAGGGTTTTTAAGGCTTCAACAGGTCTAGAGTAAATAGTGGTCAATAAAGAGTAGCTCTTCTTTGTATCCCTACGCTCTCAGTGCTCTGCACTAGAATAAAGCATGCTTAGAATATAATCATTGCAAAATTAATATCCATGAAAGGTTCTTTTTTTGAAAAGAATCATAGAGAAACCTGTTTCACTGAAAGAAGAGTTTGCAAGAGTTCAGCTCACAAGAATCTGGTAACAGACATGGGGAAGTTTGCACGTAATGTCTGTAAGACGTGCTTGTGTTGCTCCCCGTGTCTGTGTTTAATGGCTGCTACGTGGGAGGAACAAATAAATTACAGAGAGAAATTACAAATAAATTTCTCTGTTGTCTTCTCCCACCCACCAATCTCTATTAATGATGTACACAAGAGGTAATTATGATTTTTTTGTCTTCCTTACGGCTTTCCAGTATTGCGTGGAGTCGAAAGCCCCCATGTGCTAAGAGGTAATATTTAGCATAGTGTTTTGGACCCAAATGAGGTAGAAACTACGTTAGCAGTGATGGGTGATAGTCAGACATTGCCCTTGTTAGTGATCAAACCCAGCGCTGAGGACTAGTGCTGCCTTAATGGTTTAAATGGATTAATGTTGGTGGAGCTGTCAAACTGTATGGAGGGAAGTTCTCATTTCTTTCAAGTTTTGTAGACGTGGCTGAGGAAACGCAATCCACGTGGGACTCCTTGCTGTGAAGGAAAGCCCATGGGCATCGCAGTCCTTCTGCAGCATTGAGTCGGTATCAGCAGGCGCCTTGGCCCAGGAAGGGTTAAATTGCTCTGTTGGCTGCTGGCCACTTGGACTTCATTTACAGCACTTCATGCCACTGTGCAAAAGTAGTTTTTAAGTCATTATACTCTCTGAATTGATTAACCCCTTCCAATACCCTTCCGTGTGTTTCCTGCCGGTGTGGGGTGTACCTTGGTTCCTAGGTGGGGGGTCGGGGCTGCAGGATGCTGGTACGTCCCTGCTGAAAAAGGAGACAAGAAAGATGCTGGAGTAGGAGAGGGGGAGACTTCATAGGAAAAACAATGAATGTGCCAGCCTTGCAAGGCATTCTTCTGAAAAACAGGATTATATAAAAGCCTGGCTACTGTGGTGCTTCTCATTAGTTGCACTGCAGGGTTGGCTGGAGAGCAGGGTTTGTTACAGTTGTCACCTTTTTGGCTGGAGCAAGGTAGCTGTTAATAGATGTTTCAGTTGGAAATTGCTTTGTGTTGAAGCACCGATAAAGACTTGCTGAGATACGTTTTATTTTCAGTTCAGTTTTCAAAGTTGGCTAGTTTTTGGAAGAGGCAAGAAGTAGTATTAAAAGTTCAGAAGTTAACCGGCCTAGCTAAGAGGTTAGTCCTGCGTGGCAAGTCAGAGCTTTAAAACACGCTTGTTAATTCTATTTAGGGCCATTTGCTAGGGGTTCATATCTTTACTTCCGTTGGGAAGTTTCATAACATTTTCCTACCCATCGGTATTCTATTAAAACTTTGTTGTGTAATCTAAAGGCCTTTCTGCTTCTCATGGTTTCCTCTCGTACCTAATTCAGAATGTCCTAGATGGCAGTTTTGGAATAAATGCATTCAGGCTGCATGGTCTTGATTTTGTTTTCTTATAAATTCTAAACAAGATTTGAAATTAAGTGCTATTGTCAGTTTTCCTTTAAATAATAGTTGCCTAATGACATGATTTAAGAATTTTTATCTAATGTCACAATACCCTTGAGAAAGCCTGTGCCTGTAGTTGTATTGTGGTTAAAATGACAGTGAAATCTCCAGCCTGTTACCATACGCATTTCATACTTGTAGTTCTATATATACGTGGTGTTAGAGGGGACAGATCAGTGGAGTCAGTAAAAATACACGTGTGGGTCCTGCAGTGTTGGACTGGTCTTGTTCTTGCTGCGTGAGCTCTCCATTGTCATAAATTGTGCTTACAGGACTGACCATAAGTGGGTGTGATTTGAGGTCTCCTGGAGCCCTTAACAGAAGCAGCAAGGTTCAAAGTGGACAAAAAATAAAGTGTTATTAGTAGAGGAAACACTATAAGGGTACAAATGAAGAACAGTCTTTGGGTGAGTGGAAAAACATGCTTGTCAGGAAAGCAGGAGGTTCATTCAATTTGGATAACTCTCTGCTGAGAGAGGATTAGACCAGCTAACCTCTGCCCACAGCACTCTTTTAAATCTTGCGTGACTTCTAAAGGGATATACATCTTGACAGGCAGCTCATCTGTGGCTTGCCAAGAGGCCATCGCCAATATGTTCTCCTTTGGCTGCATTGCTCTATGGGATCTGTCTAATAAAAGGCAGCCTCTGGCCTGAATTGCTCACAGACGGCATGAAGGCAGCAGGAATCACTCAGGGGGGAGTAGGCAAGAAGGTGAACTTGAGCAGGAAGGGAGAAAGGGTGGGGGATCGGTGATGACCCCTGAAAAAAATGTCCTTTCTTTCTCAGGCTGGCTGAAATTCCTCCCTCCCTCCTTTGAAATGAATTACATTCGTTCAGATTAAAATCCATGCGAGACGCTTCAAGTAGACACAGCTTGCTCCTGTGCTGTCCACAGTGATACGCTGAATTTCAGGTTTCAGTATGCACACATCTGGTTTGTTAAGATAGCGGCAATTAAATCCAGGTGTAAGTTTATCCTGTAGATTCAGTGTCTGTCCACAATAATGGGAAAAATGCAACTGAAAGCCTAATAAAATAGGACTTCGGCTGGGTCTGAACAGCTGGTAGAAGCATCACTCGTGCTGTCTGTTAAAGGGAGGCTTTCTGTGCCTGTGATTGTCCTTTTAGTGCTCCCTTTAATTGCCCTCATATTTGAGTCGTTCTCTCTTCTGTTTGTCTTTCGGATTTTAGCTCGTTGCTAATCTTTATAGCCTTTTTACATGTGCTTTATTGACTGTAGTACCTGTAGCAAATTCTGCTGCCAATACCGTAGATTGAATCCTATATTGAATGAAGCTGTCATGTCAGCTCCTCTGGCAGGTTGATGACATTTGTGTTGTGACATAGAATCAGCCCGTGATCTTTTTAAATGTCCATTGTCTAGGCTGGATTATAACTTTGGCCTTGAGGGCTTTTTTTTTCCTCTTGGGGTTTTCTTTTCAGCTTATTTTCCACATTATCATCCCGCTTTCCACATACCTTTTATTATATTAGCTGCTGCCTGACCTACGGAAAACTGTAAAGCTGGTTTGCTTGCTTTTCTTAAGTTGTGGCTTTCTGTAAGGCTTCTGAATCTAATCTTATCTCGCTATCTTCTTGTTTTGAAATAGCAATTTCCACTTTAAGAACGCTTTTATTCTAGCATACATATGCATCCTGTGTTACCTGCCTTCTGGAACTGCTGCTAGGAATCTCAGGTGCATTTTACTTTGTACTGACATTTTAAAATGACAGGGGAACTGTAGCTTTGCATTGCACTACTTGAGATAACTTACTTAGCATCCTGACTAAAACATTCAGCAAACTGGATTTTTGGTGCCTCAACAGCATTTGGGTGTAACGGAAAAGGTGTCGTCATACTTGCTTGCTATGTACGTGGCATCCTTTTTTATTGTTCTTTGTTGTTGTTGTTGTTGTTGTTGTTGTTATTATTATTATTATTATTATCATCATCATCATCATCATCATCATCATCATCATCATCATCATCATCATTATTATCATTATTATCATTATTATTTTTAAAGCCCATGGGAGGCAGAAGAAAAGTAAGAGTTTTGTAGCGAACGCTCCATGGGGGTGTTTTCCTGGTGATGCTGTATTGTTGTGAAAAAATGAGCTTACAGTCTACTTACTGCTCAGTTTTTGGCCGACGGTGATATCTCTAGAATGGGCTGTAGTAATCCCAAATCCACGGTAGATGTTCCTTTTACCAGTTTACAATGAATAATCCTCTTAATTTTCTTGAATAGCAGCTGGTGTTGCTACAACCTATGCCTAAAACCAAGAACAGTTTATTCAGAAAGCCTTCTGGCCCTGCGAGCAGGGAGGAATTTTCTCCCAGCGGGGGCTGTGTGGGCTAACTTTCACAGGGACAGCACTGCTGAGACACTGACTTCTCCTTTGTCTCTTCTAGATGCAGCAGCTGTTTTATGAAAATTATGAGCAGAACAAAAAAGGCTATATCCGAGACCTGAGGAACAGCAAAATACACAGAGCTATAACGCTTCACCCCAATAAGAACCCTCCGTACCAGTACAGACTTCACAGCTACATGTTGAGCCGCAAGATAGCAGAGCTGCGCCACCGGACCGTACAGCTGCACCGGGAAATCGTCCTGATGAGCAAATACAGCAATACAGAAATCCACAAAGATGACCTGCAGCTGGGGATGCCACCCTCCTTCATGCGATTCCAGCCCCGCCACAGGGAAGAAATCTTGGAGTGGGAGTTCCTTACAGGGAAGTATTTGTATTCGGGTGCTGACGGGCAGCCCCCTCGGAGAGGAATGGACTCGTCTCAGCGTGAAGCGTTGGATGACATTGTTATGCAGGTCATGGAAATGATCAACGCCAACGCTAAGACTCGGGGGAGGATCATAGATTTCAAGGAAATACAGTATGGTTATCGCAGAGTAAATCCGATGTACGGAGCAGAGTACGTTCTTGACTTGTTGCTTCTCTACAAAAAGCATAAGGGGAAGAAGATGACCGTCCCTGTCAGGAGGCACGCATACTTGCAGCAGACGTTCAGCAAGATCCAGTTCATGGAGCACGAAGAGATGGACGCCAAAGAGCTGGCCAGCAAAATCAACCAGGATTCTGGATCCCTGTCTTTCCTCTCCAACTCGCTGAAGATGTTTGTTCCCTTCCAGCTCAGCCGATCAAAAGTAGAGAGGAAGGAACTCAAAGACAGGAAGATCAACATTCTGATTCCTCTCTCCGGACGTTTTGACATGTTCACAAGGTTCATGGGGAATTTTGAAAAGACGTGCCTCATTCCAAATCAGAACGTCAAGCTGGTAGTCCTGCTTTTCAATTCCAACTCCAACCCTGACAAAGTAAAGCAGATCGAGCTGATGAGAGATTACCGCTCCAAATACCCCAAGGCTGACATGCAGGTTTTACCAGTGTCAGGGGAGTTCTCGAGGGCACTGGCTCTGGAAGTCGGATCTTCTCAGTTCCAGAATGAGTCTTTACTTTTCTTCTGTGATGTTGACCTAGTGTTTACCACAGAATTCCTCCAGCGGTGTAGAGCCAATACAGTTTTGGGTCAACAAGTATACTTTCCCATCATTTTTAGCCAGTATGATCCAAAGATTGTTTATAGTGGAAAAGTTCCTAGTGACAATCATTTTGCCTTCACCCAGAAAACAGGTTTCTGGAGGAACTATGGCTTTGGTATTACCTGTATTTACAAAGCTGATCTTATTCGAGCAGGTGGCTTTGATGTCTCCATCCAAGGTTGGGGCCTTGAAGACGTAGACCTATTTAACAAAGTCATTCAAGCTGGCTTAAAAACATTCCGAAGCCAAGAAATTGGAGTAGTCCATGTGCATCACCCTGTTTTTTGTGACCCTAATCTTGATCCAAAACAATATAAAATGTGCTTGGGGTCCAAAGCTTCAACTTATGGGTCCACACAACAGCTGGCTGAAATATGGTTTGAAAAAAATGACCCAAATTTTGGGAAAAGCAGCAATATTAATGGCTCAGTGAGGACAGCCTAATGTCCAGCTATGCTGGAAAAGACTTTTTTTTTAATTATCTAATTTATTTTTGGGAAAATGTTTTTTGATAATTCACTTTTAAAAGACCACACAGGATATATTTTAGAAATCATCATTGTTTTCCTACAAAGTGCTCGTTTTGAGAAGAACAAGGCCGTTGGTTTTTTTGTTGTTGTGTTTTTGGTTTTGAACAAAACTGTGATCAATATTTGCCTTCAAACAAAAAAAAATGGTTTAAGAGTTATCTGACCAATCAGCGGAAGTCTGAATTGAAGTAGATTTTCCTTATGAACAAAAGATTGTTTCCTACCTTTTCCGTTGCTGTCTTCATTGCTGGGATTCTGTAAATTGGGACCTGAGCGTGCAAGCCAAGTGACAAAACGGTGTATCTAAATGTTTTGTTGTGACTGCTACCGTGCAAAGATTCTGCCTCTTTTGTTAAGGATAGCCATTATTTTTTAAATTGTGTTAGAACAAAACAAATCGGTGTGGCGATGATAAGGGTATTAATCACAGGAGGTTTTTTTTCCAGATGGCTGATTATTTCAGTTTAAAAATACACTTCCACCTGTTATGGCCAGGCAACTTCAAGGGAGGAAAGAAAGTAAGCACAACCTGCTATCCCATTAGTCCTTGTAGAAATTTTTGTCTTTTATATTTGGTCCATATATGGACGTAACGTTTTAAGAATCCATGGTGGGTTCTGTGTATTACCCTCAACCGCTGTCCTGTCTAGAGCCGAGACGATGCGATCAAGAAACGCCGAAGCGTAATGAGGGAGGGGAAGAGGATGGGAAATGCGAATCTCTTGCAGCAAAGCGACAGTACACAACGAACAATTAGAGATCCCTAACGAGAACTTTGAAAAATCTTCTATAGCTAGTGTACTGCACCTGATTGCATTGATTTTGTTCAATCGGTTACGTGATGTTAATGGGAACAATTATTACGTTTGATTACTAGTTTTGTTTTGGGATTATTCTTTTCTGTATCTAATAGACCGTTAATTTATTTAATATCCATTGTTTTAGGTTCTTGACCTTTCCTTGAATATCTGTTAGTCATTTTAATATTTTATATATATATATATGTGTGTGTAAATATATATATATATATTAGGAATGTATTGCATCTTCTCACTGATAAGGTAGTGTACATCATACTTGCAGTAAATGATCTCCAAAGATTACTTTCTAAAATATTTTTTTTCATGGATCTTGTTTTCCCAAATTTCTTTAACATTTTTGGAATTACTTCAGTAAGCTTAGGAATTCTTTTGGTATTCAAAGAGGAACTGGGGATGAGGAGGCCGAACACAAGGAAAGTGCGATCCCTATGAATTAACACCTAGCAAAGTAAGAGAAAGTACACAAAATAAAGTGCCTTAAAGCCAGCAAGGGAGCCCTTTACACTGAGACTTAGGCAGTGAATGGACATTGTCACTGAAGCAGATGATCTCTTGGGACCTACCTACCTGTAAATATCTTGCTCAGCAGAAACAAAAAATAAAAAACCAGCGAACAATATATTTTTCTATTGTATCCTCTAGCACCATTTCGTCTCATTGCTCTCAGTTCCACTTTACCTACTCTTTGGGAAGTGGAGACTAGTGAAGGAATGGAGAAGAACCAGTGCTGAGGTTGTTGCTATGTTTGAAGGGATCTTATGGAGTAATTGCTATTCCAGTAGAAGAAATAACCATTGTTTACACGTGTATGGAATATGAGCTGCAACTAGTGTAGAGTCGATGTCTTATGATGTTCATCGTTTTTTTGGTGACAGTCCCAAGGATGTCGGTACTTGGATGGATTCAGTGCATGGAAATTTTTTTTTTTTTTTTTTTTTTTTAAGACTTGCTTCTAAGATGCAATAAAGATTTTTTATTTGCAATCGGAGCTCCTCATGTCGTCTGCCTCAGTCCGTATCTTTTCGTACAGCGCAGGCACAGCCACAAAGGTAAAGCAGTTTTGGGAAGTATGTCCAGGTAAAAGGATCTCCCTCTTACAAAGGGTTTTGACCTCTGTGTTGTGTTTTGGCCCGGAATAAACTTAATGCCCCGTACCTTGGCTCTGGGGAAGGGGGAAACAAATCCATTCATCAGACTCTGGTGTACGCTCCCGTTGCTGCCGAGCTGTGCAGTTCCCTGGGGCAGCTGGTCGTCTCTAATGGAGGTTTTTGACATTTTTCCTTGTGAAAAGATTAAAAGTGCTTTTGCTGTCTGAAAACATTCATAACTATACATTTAAAACACATACGATGACAAGGCTGAATGATTTCGTAATGTTTTGTGTATTCAAAGCACAGTAAAAATAATTATTAAGTGCATTGAGCACTTACTTTTAATAGCTCTGCCAGTTTTATCACAGTTGTTCAATATTGGCGTGAGGCTTTTTTATGTAAAAATTAAGTCCCAAAGCAGGGATCTTGGGGATTACAGAAGTGTTTCTTCACACAAGGGAAAGAAAAAAAAAAGCAACTGGTATTTGTGGCTGCAGAAAAGAGCTTGAAGAATATGAACCCTAAAGAACTGTACCAAAAGACGGGGGGAAAAAAACCCCTGTACTTATACTGTATTTATTAACATTTATGATTATGTAGGACTTTTTTTAGCCTATAACAGCCGGTAAAAGCAGAATGCATGTAAATGGAAAAAAGCTGTTTAATGAAAAGTGCCCATCTGGTATTGGGGTTGTTTTGCTCAGCTGCCGCAGTTCTGATTCAGTTACCAAATCTGTCCAAGCAGCATTAAAAGCGAGTTTTACAGCAAGCTTGCAGGCAACTCTTGACGCCCCACATCTGAATTGACCACGTATTTTATGGACTTGCAGCTTGAAAGCACTCCATTTTAAAGTTAGATTTCGAATTATAACCATCTATGATAAAGTCTAACCTTATAAACCCCATTTTATACTAAAATAAGCAGCATTTGCTGCCCAAGTTGTAAGGAGCTTGACCAGGTGGAAGTCATCGGCCGGCAAGTGCTAACCCAGCCTCTGACAAAAATCCCTTCTGGGGCTGGAACATTTCATTCACAGTTTACTCTGGTTGTTTGGTTCGGAGAGAAGTTTACTTCATGCCTAGAAGCCAGCTGGTGTTGGAAAACCCAGGAAGGTTTGCCTCTAGTCCATGAAGAAAAACAAGGTATGAGAAAATGAGGTGGTGTCATCCTGACATTGAAGAACATGGTGATGGAGAGTCATTTGCTGAGGTTTGCTCTATGTTGAGATGCTTCTCTTCTTCATTAAAACAATTAAAAATGTGAGCCACTTCTTTCCCTCGTTCTTCCAGTGTATGTAACCTGTGTCAGATGTCATGCTGGTCACTCACTGCAATAAAACTCCACCCAAGCAGAGCTTTGCAGCCCTTCAGCACTTGGGTTTAAACCCTTCCACCTTTCCTGGACACCCATGGGTGCGAGCTCTGTCCCGCACACCCACGCGGAGGATCAACTCGTGAGTCAAAGCTCGGAAACGCTTTGCCATTCCCATCTTCCCGTGGCTCACGGTGAGAGATGGGGTCGCACGGGGGTTTCTCACCCACATTGACTCCGCTGGCCCTGGCCCGTGGCTCGTGCTTGGCAAGGTGGTGGTTCTGGAGGGCTGTGGAGGCCCCTTGTGTCTGCTGAGCTGCGGGAGCAGCCGTCTCCCACCAGCGACTGGTGAGGGACCCTGTTCTGAAGCACAGATGATCCATTGCCATCTTCACCCTTCAGGTATCTTCGCTCCCTGGCCCCGCTTTGCTTGTCAGGGGCTCGATGCTCCCACCCCGGAGCTCCTCTGGTGGTGACCGCCCCCAGGGGTTGTCGTCCGGCAGCCTGAGAGCTGCTCAGCTGTGGGGTGGGCTGTCGCCTGCAGAAGATGGAGCTGATGAACATCGGGGGGGGATCTGCAACGGAGCCTAAAGCCAGCCTTGGGCCTTCCTTCTGCTAGGTATGTTTGTGGGGTGGAGAGGGGAGCCTGCTTGTCCTGTTGCGGGGAACGGCCAAAATTCACTGTGAGCCTTGAGCTGGGGCGCCTTGAGGCCGTGCTTGGCTCTTTGTTCATGAGCTTTCATCAGTCGCTGGAGTTAAATTGCATGTGAAACTTCAGGGAGAGGCAATGGGGTGGAGCTGGATTTATTACCACTGTTTTCTAAAAGCGCTTCCCTCCCAGCAGCTTATTTCTTTGGTCCTCATTTCTTTGCTCAAGGATCAACGATGGTGAAAAGAGGCAAAGGACACAGGGAAAGCGCAGGGCCGGGGAAGGCTGTGCAGTCGGTGTCCGTCGTGCTCGATGTGACTACAGCTTAAATATTTATAAGTAACTTTGCAGAGTCACAGTCCATGGAAGGATTTCAGGTTTTGGTCCTTCAGGCACAATGGGGTTTTATTGACCTGAAAAAAAAGAGTGACCAGCTCCAGCCTCCACGCAGCTTCCCTGGACCTGGCTGTACGGTTCTGTTCAGCAAAATCAGCAAGAAAGTCCCGCTGACCCTAAATCTGCTTAGTCTGAGTTTTTGTTGAAGCCCTAACTTTACATTGCAAATTATTAGCCTAAGTCGTTTTGCATGAATACTTGCTAAAAATACTCCGCTTGCACAGCCAGCCTCACTCGAGAGCTTTTTGGAAAGAAAAATCCTTCAGAGGCATTGAAAATGGAGAGCAGGTTAGCACCTTGCCGGAGCACATGCTTCCAGGTCCCACCAGGTTCCTCCTCCTCTGCTCTGCTTCAGGACGTGGTGGTTTCTGGGCTGGTGGGACACTGCCCATGTTAGGACCTGTTTAAACAAATGTGTTTGTGCCCAGGGCTGCAGCCTCTGCAGAGCAGCGCGCTGGCAACATGAGTTATTGCACGGACTGGAGCAAATTCAGGGCTTTTTGGTCCCAATTTGAGCTCAAAGGCCATCTCCTCCGTGGGGCATGGGCAGTCTTGGAGACATGCTAGGCGCCCCGGCCGAGGCACGTTTGGGCTGCAGCGCAGCCGCATCCCATGAGGTTTCCTTCCCTGAGTCTTTTATGGAATTTCACCTGGCTGCTGCTGCCAGAAGCACTTTTATGCCTTACATCCAAACCGCTGCCGACGCTTTCCCAGGTGCAAGAAACCCGTCCGCGTCCTTTCCAAGCTCCAAAACCCATCTCCCAGCTCGCCTCCAGCCCAGGAATCTCTACCACCTTTTAAATCACATTTATGAGCGGGGTGAAAAAAATTGAATTAACATCAAAAAAATAACAGACCAAGTACTGGGCTGGCTGTATTTACTTTCACACTTTAATTCAATAAAAACCTCAACTTTAATTGACCTGAATTGGCTCCAACATTTCCAGCATGCTGGGCTCAAGTGTCTTGGAAATTGGGGGTCTTCACTGCATGGCTGGGAGTGCCAGAAGGACTTTGCCCAGGTTCTGCTGCGCCTCTTGCTGATGGTTTCTTTATAAAAGGAAGACCAAAAAAAAAATAGTACCACCTTTGTGCTTTATTGACTTTTCGATAAGAGGGCTTATACAAAGGGTGCAGTTTAAAGTAATTCCGCAATAAAACAAACTTCCAAAGCAAATGTGGTGCGATATGGGGCAGATAAAGGCTGTTTGCTTTGCTGGTGTTGGCTCTGCAGGCAGCGTTTGGCCCTGGAGAATCCCGAATTGCTGCAGATGTGCAGCCTCGCGGGGCAGGTATGTGCCCTGGCCGGCTGCCAGCTGCCAAAAATCGCTTGTCTGTGATTCCCCCGGTGCTGAGCACCCGCCCCAAGCAAGCTCAGCCCCCAACACCATCCCTGGCCCCATCCTCATTGTCACCTCCATCCCCATCCTCATCCCCATCCATGGCCCCATCCCTAGTCCCATCATCATCATCCTCCTCATCCCCATCCTGAGCCCCCTCCTGGGCAGCCTCTGCAGCGGAGACACTTGGTCCCCAGGAGCGAACCCAGATATGGGTGACGGCTTCACCTGGTCCCCCAGCACTCTGCAAACTGGGGGAGTTCCTTCTATTTGCCACGCTGCTCTTCAGAGCACAAATCTGCAAAAAAAAAAACCCCGGTCTGTCCGAAAACCCACCTCCTCCATCTGGCACTGGGGCTTCCCCGCGGGGCGGCCGAGGGGCACCAAGCGAGATGCTCACCCGCGGCTTGGTTTGGTCCCCGCCGCAGGAGCTCGCCTTGGGAACGGCAAGTCCTTGTAAGGGGACAGCAGCACCCCGCCGTACCCCAGTAAAGCAAATGGATTTCAGTGTGGCTGCCAGGGCTCCCTCCTGCCCTGTGCCCATGTCTGGATGGCAGCAAGCGGTAGGCCACCAAAGCTGGGGATGCTGCCAGCCCCCCAAATCCCTCCTGCAGCACTGAGGAGTTTCCCCTAAAGTAAAAAGATTTAAAGGGGAAAGGTCCACGGCACTGAAAGGCTCCCTTCCCTTCCAGCTGGCTCTCATGCCACCCCCCCACGTGGTAAAGGTATTAATGTCCAATTGCAAATGGTGGTTTGACATGTGAGCCATGGCGGGAAGGATTTTTTTTTTTTTTTTTAAATTGACTTTTTAAATTGCTTTTTCCCCGAGCAGCTCTGAGCCATGTCAGGAGCCTATGCTGGAGCTGCCCCAGCCCTTAGTGCAGCAGGACCTTTGGGGTTAGACTTCCTTTCGGGATTATTTGTGGGGGGCAGGAGGGTGGCTATGTGCTGCCCCTGGATGTGGTAGCAGGGACGGCAGTGATGCTTGGGCACTTCTGGGGCCTGGCCCCGCTCCCCGCCACGGCTCTCCCAGGGGATTTCTCTGCTCCTGGGTTCAGTTGAAGATCTCCAGGTGGGTTTGGGCAAAGCTGAGCTGGTTTTCACACCGCTGTTGTTTCCCACCGCGCCCGCGGGCTGTGGCATGCGTGTGGAGCTGACTGATGGCTGCTGCTGCCTCCCAGGACTTCAGAAACCAGGTGGAAACAGAGCTGGGCAGTGTTTGCACAAGGAGACCAGGCAGGTTTATTTTTTTGGAAAAATTCGGCACAATTTAAAAAGCCCTGTTCTCGCATGGGGCCCCGCTCGCCGCAACCATAAGGGATAGACTGTCAGTGCGGTGGAAATCAAAGGGAAACCCCTTTTTCCAGAGGTCAGACCAACAAGTCCCCGGAGGAAGGTTTATTAGGGCTGGAAGATCGCACTGAAGTGTTTAATAACGTGGAAACCAGCCCAAATCGCCGCTGGTGGAATAACCAGACCTCAGGGTGACAGTGTGTGGGGTTGAGACCCCCCATCCTGTGCCTGGGGTGCAGGCTCAGCCCCAGAGCCGGGACCCCCAGCTGGACCCCTTGGTGCCCACTGGTGGGGGGGTTTTTCACCCAGCAAAATGCCTCCTCAGACATTCTGTGTAAAAGACCTGATTGTTGAAAAGAAGAGGAAAACCAAAAACCACAACAGGACTGAATTGTATAGAGGAGCCCCTGACATCTCATATTTTTTACAGTGAGCAGGGCCCTGTGGCAGGATGTGGCCACCTTAATGCCCCTTTCAGCCATCGCATCTCCATAAAGTCCCAGTGTAGGGCCCTGGGGTGAATGGGGACCTGCAGCCGTGCTGGGAGGGCCGGGGACAGCAGGTTTGGCCAGGAACAGCGGCGGTGCCGGGTGTCCCCTGCCCGCGGTGGGAGCCATTTGTCCTCTGCCGAGTGTGGCCAGGCTGCTGCGGCCAAGGGACATTGTTTTGGGGGCTGGGTCTTCTCATCTAATCCTCCCGATAGGACTATGCTTTAGAATTTTTGAAAAAGAAAATGGAGAAGGAAGGGGCAAATGTGTGGCACGGGTTAGTCTGTGGCTCCTGCAGGTATGAGGGGTGCTGAGCTCCTCCCGCTCCCTGTAAAGCACATGGCAGACTGGGGCAGCCAGCCTTTTTTTTTTATTAAAACCAGCAATGAACAATGACGTGTGCTCTCATGCCCTGCTGAAACGCAGCAGTTGGAGAGATGCACTCGTAATCGCACGGGGAAGAGGTGGTGGATGGGGGCAGAGCCCTGGTGGGGTCCAAGCCCTGAGCTCCCACCAGCCCCCCCAGCTCCTGGGCACACAGCAGCCGCTTCCCTGTGTCTGTGTGTCACCAAAGCCACTTCCATCCCTCCAAGCTTCTATCCCTCCATCTCTGCATCCCTCTGTGCCTCCATCCAGCCCCAAGCGCTTGCAGGGTGGAGGAGGACTCTCCTGGCTCACAGGATGTGGGCACCACAAGTGTCTAAGGAAGGGTGAGCCCCAGAGGCATCCCGCTAGCAGAGCTGCTCTGGGCAGGGAGCAGGCGGAGGGGAAGCGTGATGGCCGTGGCACGCTGCCGGAGCCAGCTGGGGCTCTGCATCGCCAGGACGGTGGCACCGTGCGAGCTGGCTCCACGCCAGGGGAAGGAGCAAGAGGGTCACAGCTTGGCACAAAGGAGAAATTAGCAGGACCTGAAGCTTGGAGGAGCCTGATGAGTTGCTGCTAAAAGCACAAAAAGGGATGGGGAATAAAAAAAAAATAAAAATTCAGGGAAGGGCTCAGCACAGGCAGAGAGAAGCGTCTTCCTGGGGATGCTGGGAGGGAGAGGGAGGGGGTTGCATAAATTGGGCTGAGCTCTTCAGGAACGGGGCTTTCCTAGGGGTTTTGTGGTTTGTTCTTTTTAAATCTCGGTGTCATTTTGTTAGGCACTGGTGATGAAGAGTAGCCACCTGCCCTGGCAGAGCAGCTGCCTTCTTCTGCCTACAGTAAAAGAAAGCCAGGGCCACAGTGCCAGTTAAGCCACCGAAGCCCGATGGTGCTCCCCATCCCACTGCCACGGGCCTGGGGTAAGCCAAGGACAGGCTGGCAGCCTGAAGTAGCCATAATATTTCCTGTCCTTTAAAGTTTGCTTAAAGAAAACTAATTTCCTCTGTCCTTTCAATAGCAGAATACAAAGCAGCCAGCATTGCCTCTTTCCCATGTCCCTTTAAAAAAAAAACAAAAAACAAAAACCAAAAACAAAACCAAAAACCCCCACTTTATTTTTTCCTTACACTGAAGCCAAGAGCTGTTGGTGCTCTGCTGGACGGAGGAGCATCCAGCTCATGTGTAAACGTCCACCTGCCCCTCTGCATGTCACTGGGACGTGAGAGCCGGGGTTTGCTCTAATATATTAAATTATGAAATTTAATTTTTTTTTTCCCCTGCATGTTGAATGTAACAAAGGAAAAATGCATGTAAGTCACCCAGCTCTTGGAAAAATGAAGCCGAAAATGGCACTTTTTGAGCCACAAAAGCACGAAGAGCCACCTGGTTGTCAGGCAGGAGCGAGTGCAGGCACTTGCGGTGTGGTTTTAATACTGGTGCTGGTCTTTGGCAGCAGCGAGGTGTTGCAGTGAGGATGGAGGGGAGCGGGCAGCAGCCCTCGCACCTTCACAGCTCCGGCCGGCTCAAGCCCTGCCTGCGATGCTGGCTGGGGCAGCCGCTGCAGAAGAGCCAGCCTGTTCAAGGGATGGGGACGTAAAAGTCCTGCTTTTAATTTCTAATCACACCGCAAGGTTAGAAAGTATGATTGGCTTTGCTGTCCTTCCTATCCAGCTGTCTGATGGCCAGCTGCCGCTCCCAGTCCCTGCAGCAGCCCGGCTCCTGCAGAGCTGTTGCTTTTGGGTACCGCAGGAGCCGCAGCCCCGGGGTGCTGCAGGGCTGGGAGCGGTCGGTGTGACCGGAGCAGCACCACGCCAGGCACCTATTTTCTGCCAAGGTTATTCTATCCAGCCCTGGCTGGGGAAACTTTTAACACCGTTAAATTGCCCTTTCCGTGGCTTGCTTCGCAGGCAACGCCTGGATTAGCTGGAGGGATGTGCCCCGAAATGAGACCCACAGGGTGTAATCCCATCAGCCGTGTCCGTGAGCAGCGGGATGGGACCATGGTGCCAGGCTGCTCTGGCAGCTGGCGCAGGCATTTCGGCCCAATCCTGCACCACTGCCCAGGGCCCTTCTTTCCTTTTCTAGGAGAATTAGCTTTAATGTTGCCCCGTTTTCCTGCACACAGAGGAGCCGGTTGGTTTTGGACAGCCCCAGGCCGGTGGGGTCGTTGCGCCCGCAGCACTGCGGGCTGGTGCTGCGTCCCCAGAATGCTCTGAGCGAGCACCAGGACGTGGGGCATTAGAGATCGGTACAACCAGCACTTTGTGCCCATGTCACACCTGCCCCGCCCCCGCCAGCTCCAAAAAAATGTTCAGGCTGTGCCCTGAGCCCCACCGGGCCCCAGGTGTTGGGCATGGCAGTTGTTCTCCATCCCAGGGCCTGACCCTGCATCCCGCTGACGGCACAGATGCCAGCAAAGACACGGCCAAAACCAGGACTAGGAATCAGTGTCCAGATGGTAATTATTTTTATTTCTTTTAAAGCAGGTAAAGAACAGCTGAGCACTTCAGGGAAGAATCTGGGGTGCAGCGTGCGGCTCCCTGCTCGCAGGAGGCAGCTGGGCAAGGGGACGAGGCCAGAGGGTTTGGGCAGCCACGGCTGAGCAGGGGCTCCGGTGCTGACGGCTCAATTAATCCCAGTGGTGACAGGTCCTGCTCCTTGGCAAGTCATTAATGGCCCCAGCACCCACCTCCCTCCTGCTGCCGGTGCGGGGGTTTAATCTCATTTGAGAGCATCCGCTTCCCTCCCAGTGCCGAGCCCTTTCCATGCGCTCCTGCTGCCCCGAGACGGGCTGGGGGAACCTGATGTTGACAAAATAAAACTAAGCTGTTTTCTCGTCTCTCCTCAGTCAGCTGAAGGAATAACTTCCTCTGGGCCCCTGGTCAGGCTTATTTTTAGAAGCTATACGCAGCTATCCCGGGCCCAGCAGCAACGGGGTAACGGGGACTTCAATCACCAGTGTCTGGGGCTCCAGCAGCCCCTTGCTCCTGGGCTTTCGGGGCTTTTCCCACCTTGGCCTTGACCCATCCCTTTCCCCAGGAACGGACGATGGGGGATGGATGACGCCTCTCACCCGTACCTGGCGCCCGTCCCCCCGGGAGCAGAACAGGCTTCGCTGGAGGGAGCGTTGGGAACGAGCACTGAAATCTCAATTAAAGTGCCTGAACTGGTGGGGTTTTTTTTTGGTTTTTGTTTTTATTTCTGTTTACTTTTGCCCCTGGGGATTCATTCCTGCAGCACGTGCGTTGCTTGCTTAATGGAGCCTTGTGCTAATGAGGTTTCAGGTTTGCCGAAGTGGGAGGTTTTGTCCTGATTCCAGAGTGGCAGCTTTCAGGATCTCAGTTGCTTTTGGGAACCGAGCCCCTGTTCCCAGGAGGTTCTGGGACACGCTAACTCCCGTCCCTGTGGCAGGGACCTCTCATGCCACCACGCAGCGACGTTTGCTTCTCTCTCACCCTTCCTTCCCTGACCATCGCGACCGGCTGGCGAGGGTGGCAGCAGGGTTTTGGGAGCAGGGACGTCCCGGCGTGTCTGGGGGAGTGTGCGCAATGGCCGTATGCAATACCAGCTCTGGAGTGCACAGCGGCGAGCAGAACAAAGCCCCTTTTGTGGTGGGGCCTTGGCCGGTGCCCACCGAAGGTTTGGGAGAGGCGCGGGCTGACCCCCTGGGGGAGGTGGAGAGCCCAGGGGGTGCACGGCCCCACGCTGGCTTTGGAAGCAACACGGTGCCCAAGATGTTCTGCTCCAGAGAGACGACAAGGGACAGCTGTGGCTATTCCTGATAGCGTTTTCTCAAAGAAAACCTGCAGGGCTGAACGAAAGTACAAGCCTCTGTTGGGGCTTCAAGGCTCACGAAATAGCACGCGTGTGTAAAAGGGGTCCGGCTCCTGGAGAAGGCGACCGTGAGATGGTTAAACCTCAGCTCGGGTGACAGGGGTGTGCGGCTGGCACGTGCAGGCTTTGGGCTATGCAGCAGGACGGGAGGCAGGAGAGGCAGTTTCAGGGAAACGCAGTTCGTTTGCCCTCACACAGATACAGCTATTTCAGAGCTAAGCTTGAGTCAGGATAAGCTCTCAGGGGCAGCTGTGAAAATGCCCATCAAACCGCAGCGGCAGTGAAGGGCTGAACCACCTCTTCCCCGTCTCTGAGACAACAGGCAGGAGAGATGTGCGGGCGAGGGAGAGCAAACCAGGACGTGCTGCCGTACCTGCTGCACCAGCCGCCGGAGGAGCCGCAGGGGGATGGAGATAGGTAAGGCCGGGGAAGGAGACAGACTGTAAACCTGATTCAAGGAGGACATGCATCTTAATCAGATGCTGCAAACCCCAAACACCCTGCAGCTGATGCAGGCATGGGCTGCCAATAAAAAATGCCACCAACGCGGCGTCATTGTGGGGAGAAAAATGTTTATTTTAAGATACGCTGTTTCTGAAGAAGGATATTTTAGCAGCCTGCAACAGAAATGTGAACCAGAGGGTTAACCTGCCCGTTCGGCCTTGGCCAGCCTTGCCGATGCTCACACAAGTTTCTTGGGATAGAAAAAAAAAAAAAAAAGGTCCAAAATTCAAACTGTACACCTTTTTACAGGGTGCTTAGCCAGGCTCACTTTTTACACTGCTGTACATGCGTGGGATAACTAAGTCCAACTGTATTCAGAGCCAATACATCATCCCAGGCCGCTAATGAAGATTAAAAAAAAAAAAGCTGTGGTGAGCAGAAGCTGCACAGATACACAGGCAAATTAAGCTTATTGTGTTCCTGATACTCCAGAGTGCATTTACCAAGAGAAAGAGGAGTGGAGCAAGGACAGTTTATAAACCTTCCTGGACACAGGG
Source organism: Morus bassanus (assembly GCA_031468815.1). Classification (NCBI taxonomy): domain Eukaryota; kingdom Metazoa; phylum Chordata; class Aves; order Suliformes; family Sulidae; genus Morus; species Morus bassanus. The sequence continues at coordinate 4,053,008 of CM062581.1, forward strand.
CTCCCTTCTCTTACACCAGGAAGTATCTGTCAAACCAAGTGGCTTTGCTTTCTATCAGCTCTATTTACAACTGACTTTGCAACAGTGCAATTAAATAGCTCACTGACTCACTGAGATTGTGCAGTATTATCGGCAGATTATTTTAGGCTCTCTCACAGTAACACTGTACCACAATAGCTTTTAGGAACCAGAAACGCAGTGGCCAGCCAAAGCTTATTGCTGGTTCTTACACCTGGATGTCTCTACACAGCAATCACAACAGGGGCTACACCTGAAGTAGCCTCTAACAAACTTGCAGGGATGTGGGCAGCAGCCCTGCAGCACAGGGCTTCCAGCGGATGCATTTCCCCCCGGGAGCAGAGTGAATTAGCCCACAGTGAACCGCACCGCCGGCCAGCAGGCAGTGGGGACTGTAACGTGCTCAGGCTCCCAGGAAAGAGCCCACTGAAGTTAACGGAGCTCTCCTGGCTGACAAAATACACTATAAAAGCAGCAGCAGCAGCCAGGGCATGCTGAAGGTGAGGAAGGAATTTAAAATGGGGAAGAAGAAACTGGAAATAGAGGCATGAGCAGAACTGCAGCCACCTCCGCTCTCTGCTCTCAACTACTGCAGGGGAGCGTGTGACGGAGCAAGAGAGCGGAGAGACAGCTCAGCTCCCAGGCTCGTCCCTGCCCTGCTCACACCGGTTTCTTCAGTCCCCAAAAGCCCTGACGGGGCTCCAGCCACCGGAACCCCGCAGTGCTCATTAGCAGCAAACCAGACGCGTGCTCCCCCCACGCACCCCTCGTCCCCTGCCTCTCCGGGGCTGCGTCTCGGAGTCCAGGCGTGCTCAGAGCAGGACGCTTCCGTCTTTTCGTTGAGCCTTGGTTCCCAGCGCCACAAGCACTACCTTCTTTTTCGCATGCAGGTTTCAAGCCTTCCCAGCTCTTCGTAGGCCTGGTAGAAAACGTCAAAGTCTCTGGCACTCCAGCCCCTCCAGACAGCCAGGCACCACTCCATGTTTTCATTCTCAAAGCAGCACACAACTGTGTCCTTTGCTATGAGAGCAGCATCCACCAGCGTCCTGGGAAAGCAAGAACAGAGCAGAGAAGGGCGTTACAGCGGAGAGGAGCTCTGCTAACACAGCACACCACCACTCATCTGGGAGGCACTGACTCACAAACTTTCTTTTCCAGCTACTGAATCTCTTTTTATAAGCTGCAAATCCTCGAGAAAGGACAATGTAACAAAGAGAGGGATCAGAAACTATGTCACGGCAAAAGCAAGCGGCTCAGTGACATGCAAAAAGATTTTTAAAGGGATTCAGGAGCCTAAACATGCAGGTGGGTGCTTAAGTCTGCCGTGACATTTTGAAGTTGCTGTTAATCTCCTGATTTGCTAAATCCACAGGCTCTTTTGCCTGCTCCCAGCTGGGCATTCTCAAAACAGCCCGCGCATCATGCCACAGCTAGCAGGCTGCCGAGAGCCTCTGCAGCCTGAAAGGCAGCATGGAGGCAGGATGGAGCCCACGTCTGCCTGCTCAGGGTACGAGCTCCGAGTCCAGATCAGCAGGCATGGCTATGGCAACAGCCCAGGGACCCACAAGGTTCATGCAGAAGGAGTCCTGCGTGACAGCAGCGTGTTGCATGTGCTTCCCTTCATGGTTTCTGAGTGTGTTACCTGATCATAAAAGAGCGGTTGAAGCTGGCCCTGCAGATACGCCAGAGGGAGGTGGCCAGGCAGAAGATGACACTTGCGTCCTTGCAGCGTTCAAGGGAACCTTGCTGGGCTCTTTCTACAACTCCAGTAGCAGACAGGGGAAGACCGACCCCAAACTGTTTCCCCAGAAAGGACCCTAGACCTTGGTGGGGGCCACTGGCAATGAGGGCTGCCCTTGGCAGCTGGGTTTTATCACAAACTGCCCCAAAGAAGGCACCTTCCTTCCCTCACCTCCCTACCCTGCTCTGCACTGCACTTGGAGGAGGCAGGCACTATAGGCTGGTCTTTACCCTGCTGGTAAAACAGGGCAAGTCAACGGCCACCGTGCCTGAACCAGCCAGGCTGCAAGGCAGCAAAGCAGGACAAGTCTGAGATGGCTGTGTCACCTCGCCTAAACTCCACGCTTAATTTGGATAAAGCAAAATCAACCTAAGAGTACCTGTGAACAATAAAGAGAATACTCCACTCCAGCTAACTGATAAAGACACTCAGCTAGCAAGTAGAGGGAATGGCGGGAGCACTTTGATCTCTTGTTGTGTTTGCCCAGTGGTAATAAATGATCATTTATAATCCTTAGCACTGCTTAACCTCCATTTGGGTGGACACAAATAGTACAATCCCAGACTGGTATTTAAGTGATCAGCAGGAACACTCCCATCTCTCTAGCAGCTATTTATTTACTTGGACTCTCGCTCGCTGTATGAAACATTTTAAATTAATGTATATAACTGCTCTCCCCTGTGCTCCAGGAGCCTTCGCCCGGCCCGTCACTGCCAACAGCACAAAGGTGCTCATTTAGAGCCAGAACGTCAACCTGATCCACGTGAATGCAGCCACAGACAAGCACTGCGCTCTGCATAAATACACCTCTTGTTCTTAACGCGGGGCCTGAGTCTGCCAAGCTCCGGCGATCTTCTGCCAGGTGCCCTCAGAGCGCTGGGAGTCAGCACCAGGCAGGATCAGACTGACGTTTATCGCATTGTGCAAGATGGTCCTGCCTGCCTCGTTACAGGGGTACTTGCTCTCTGTGGCTTTTGGAGACCAGACGGTGGTCGCAGTGCCTTCCCCCACCATCTGCCATGCTATAAGAGCATGCACATGCCTTGATGTGCAACCAGCAACCGTGTCTCCTCCAGCTGTGAGCTTCTCAGATGCTGCTGGATGCTGAGAGGAAGCTCCCAAGAGCCCCCGGAGCTTGCAGAGCCACCTTCTGCCACCCAGCCCCCTAGTGCCCCTGGAAATTGGTGTGACAGGCGCTGCCCAAGTCAGCCTCACCCGTAGGGAGCCAGTTCCCCGGCCTTCAGCACAGCGATCACTCTGCCCCGCTGGGTGCCGGATTCCTTCTCCAGTCCAATAACGATGATATCCCCTCCTCTCCTAGAAGAGAAATGAGGGAGACGTCACATGTACTCCGCAGTGGGGACTGGTGACAGCTGAGGAAGGTCCATGCTGGATGACCACCCTCTCTACTGCAATCCCTCCTGCAGTTACATGACCTTTTGCAGGGAAGGGGGGCACTGCGATGCCACCAAGGGGCACCCTGAATCCACTACAGTGAGAGCCCCTGTGACAGGCAAAATCAGACTCCCAGTGGTTTCCATCAGCTCAACAGGAGACAACGGGATTTGCCAGGGTTGTGTCTGAGTGAGGAAGCTGCCTGCTGTTTGTTTCCTCAGTAGCTGGGGAAACAGGGCTTCGAGCCGCACCACCCACATTTCTCTTCTGTTGAAATCAACCCTGCAAGACCTTAGATGTGGCCGTTCTGCCCAACACTAGATATCTTTAAAAAGGAATGGAAAAATCAATGTACTACTGCACTGGGAACAAAATTTCTTAATGATAATTTGACTTTCTGGGCAGGTGAATCATACTGGGAACGCAAAAGTTCCTGAATTAGCCTGAGCTAATCTTACGCTCAGCCCAGAACGGATTTTGATGAAGCTGCTTTGATAAGTGACCTGCTTACCTGGGGATCCATATGAGGTCTTTTACTGGAAGAATCTTGACAGCTTGGAGATGCTGCGTGTTGTCACCCGCAGGCATAGCATCGTGATCCAGGGAAGGCTTCAGCTCATGAAATTTGTCAGACTCGTCAAAATCTGTGGAGAGCGGTATGCTGAGAGAGCTCATGGGCGAGCTGGGTAGGCTGGAGGGGCACTGGGTTATCCTGTTAGGAGGCGAGGAGGAGTAGGAAGACACAGAGCAATAATCTGTGAGCGAGTCCTGGTGGTTTAGTATCTGGGTGCCAACCTCCGGGCTGTAGATAATGCTCATGTCCGCCAGCGGGTTACTCTCCATCGCTTTGTGGTTTATAGGTGCTGTAGCTGGGATGGCTGCCGAAGGCTGCTGGATCGTAAACATGTCTCTGAGGGGGCTGCAGTCTCCGCAGAAGTAGCGCGCACAGAGCTGGTAGGTGGTAACGTGATACATCACCAGGAAGTTGCTTTTATCATCCAGACACCACACCACCTCCTCCCCATGACACTCGGAGTTGCAGGCGATGGATGTGATCACCGATGGCGGGCTGAAGGGCTCCAGCCTCCTGCTGATCTCCATCGTGGCGCAGTCTACGATGAGGATGCCAGGGCCGTTGCTGTACCAGACCTCCGCTCCACTGTTGGTGATCTCCATGGCCTTCACGGGGTACGGGTTCTGCCGGGGGTCGTCATCAGAAATGTTGAATTTGGACCTGTTTGCCGTGTGGGAGCACAGGTAGGAGCAGCTGTCCCCTGGGATGCCCTGGGAAACTGAAAACACTGCTACAAGTCCATCCGACAAGCCGGCCAGCACCACATAGGAGTTCTGCAAGAAAGAGACAGCACATTTGCTATCTGGACTCTTTACTTCTCTGCAATACAAGAGCTTTCAATCCCAGAGGCTCTGGCTGCCTCTCACAATTCTGCAAGTACACTAGTAACTTGCCCCAAATCACTCAGTGATAACAGCAACATAAAAAGAATTCATTACATAGAAGCTGCTGCAGAGCCATACTCCTCTCACCCAGTATTACCTCTCTCTTTATTGGCAAGGGAGGACAGATGGACCTGGCAGCCTGCCCCAAAGCTTAACAAATTCAAGCTGGAGTATGTTCAGAGAAAGCCATCATGATCCTAGGAATCCAGCTGGAGAAACCCGGCTCACTTCCAAAAGGAGTAAAGCTATTGCTATCAGTATAGGTAGGAGAGGAATGGCAGAAATGCAGTAAAAATGGAAAGAGAGGGAGACAATCCTCTTGCAAACAAGAGCACACAGTGATCGTTCCATATCCAACGTCTGCTGCTTTAACAGCACCACCCCTCCCAGGGACGAGCTCTGGGTCTGGGATCCCTGGCAGCTCACAGACAACCCAGTGGAGGGCACAGAAGCAGCAGCAATTCAGCAAAGCAGCTGCCAAGTGCCATGAACAATTCTGCAGGTAGTTAAAAACCTGCCCCTGAATGTACAGATGTGTTGGCTGCGGGAGCCATGGCCAGCGTTGAGCTCTGGTGCAGCACTCTGCAGCACTGCTGCGATGGATACCATCACGTTTCATGGACAGGAGCCGGTGAGAAGGCCATGGTTTGCCGGGTCTCTGACTCCTCCAGCTCATCACAGCGGTGCAAAATGCTGTTAAACAGACTGGGAAATGGATCTTGTGGGAACAAAACTCCCCATGACCTTGGGTCTCTACCAGAAACTCCCCCATCTGTGAAGCAGATAAAACAATACCTACCTCAAAAGCCTTTCTATTTCCTCCCTGTGGAGCAATAAATTCCAAAAAAAGACCCTTTGCCCAGGATTTTTTGCTGTTGTTACAATCTTGCCAGACTAAAGCAAAGCAAAACGAACAGAACCAGACAGAGCATCGCCAGCTGAACCGACACAACCGCACCCCTCCGCAGCCCCGCCGTGGCGGAAAGCCCTGCCTCCCGGCATGCCCGGGACACCCAACAATGCTGCACGCCTCTGCAACATGGGAGAGGGACTCGGCATCACCCCTTGCTGCTTGTAAATGGAGGGAAAGCCTGTGCCCTTCCAGGGATCTTGGCTGTGCCAACCCTGAAAGATAGCTCCCGGGCTGCTGAAACCCACAGAGGCCAAAATCAGTACCTTGAATTGTTCGCAGATATCGTGGGGCAGATAGCATAGGGGTAAGTATTAGTTTAACCGATAGCACTGTTTGCAAGGCTCATTAGGAGCCTTGGACAAAAAGACACTATCTGCACACAAAGTATGAGTAAAACCATGACTGTGCTGAGCCCGTATGACTAATCCAAATCACAGCAGAATTTTACTGTAATGGGAAAAACTAGGGAAGCAAGTGGAAAGTTGTGAAATGGGACTTGGACTTTGACTCAGTCCAGTCCCAATTCTCTAACCACTAATTAAAAGAAACCCAAATGCCCCACAGCGTTTCGTGCCACGTCCCTGCTGCCATGTGGATCTGGTGCAAAGGCTCCTGGATATGAGTTTGCAAGGGAGTTGCATCACTAGGTTGGAACATGGCATGATGCTTTGCACAAGCTGGGTTTTGGGTTACTTTTTCATTGGAAAGGAGTTCAATTATTTAAAACAGAACAAAATGAAGCAGAACAGCCCACATTTCTCTGGTGAAAATGGTCTGACTTTTTCAGTCCAAAGGACCCTGCACTATAGGTATTTCTTACTAAAAATTGATAATTTAAATTGAAATGGGAACATCTGAAATTAACCATAATGCGGGTATGTCAACCTGAACTGCTCCTAGCGTTACACAGGACACTATTAAAGTCTTCAGAGATCTCAATAATTTTGTCTCATTTGATTTGAAAATGCTGAATTATCCAAGCATAGTCTTCATAAAAAAATATTTTGATCTACTTGGTTAGTGTCAGCTACTGCAGAACAGAATCCAGATTCCCTTTTGGGTTCTATAGGCCAAACTTCCCCGGCTCTGAGCAATCGGCACCATGACCGGGCAGAGCTGCGTCAGTGATCCCCACCCAGCTTTACCGGCAATATCGACTCTGCCAAATTCTAGCCTGTCTGGAATAGTACAATGGTGGAAGCAAATCTGGAAGATATTTTATGCTTCGGGGCACTTATTACTCACTGCCTTGGCTATCAGGACCTGTTTCTATCCAGCCACTGTTGTCATCTCTCTGTATAAGAAACGAGGTGCAGGAACTCAAATGCTGAGAAATGCCCTCAACCTGCCATCCCTTGCCTGACCGAGCCAGGGGAGTGACCCATTTCACAGAAGAATACGGCAAAGGCCACCCACCCCTGGGTGCCACCGACTCACCAGACTTTATTAGGTGTCGGTGCAGCTGGGCAGCGAGGCAAAACTCTCCAAATCAGGGTATTACAACAGTGACCAAAGGCAGGCAGGGCAGCAGCCTCCAGAAACCTTAAGTAACTTTCTCAGAATTCATTTTCAACATTTGGGCTCCACAAAGAGCCAATAAAAACACACAGCAACAAAACTGCACTTGAAGTCTCCGTCCTGCCAGAAGTCCCGCTGTGCCAGGGAGGAAGGCCTCTGAGCGGAGCTGTGACAGTATGTGATGTGCAGGAGATGAGCTGGCTCCAGACATCCTGTCCTCGCAGCTAAGGACAGCGCAAGGCTTGGAGCCATCGGGACAGACGCTGTGAGCAGGTTAAAAAAAAAAAAAAATACAGCCCCCGACACCACAGCCTCAGTCACCTCCTTCTCTCTTCCCCGCAGGGCCTGGCACTGCTGGCAGCAAACGCCACAGCAGGCTGCAGCCTTTAAATGCAGTTTTTGTTTTTGTGTGTTCCAGGTTTTTGCAAGAGGCCGGAGGCTTGCACCCATTCAGATGTCTTTCTCCCTCAACATCTCTTTGCAAGAATGCTGCAAACCAATTCAGAAAGCATCTTGTTTTGCTCTTTTTAACCTGTTTCTTTGCTTATTTGTTGGGTTTTTTGTTTTTGGTGGTTTTTTTTTTTAAAGGAAATATATTGAAAATATTATTGTTTGCCAAAACCAATGATACTGGTGACAGAAAGCATGCGACAAAAAAAGCTTAAATTGTACAAGACTTTTCCTTGGCGGGCAAGTTTTGGATTCTGGGCCCCTCTCTGCTGCTTTTAAATTTCCATGATGCTTCCTTTGGATGAGAAACCAAGTTTTGGAAAGTATTTCTTTTGGATCAGTCTTCCCAAGGCAGTCATAAAGAATTCCCCTTCCCAGCAACATCCCTCAGCAATTCTCTGACTGCTGGTTACCTCACATCTCATCAGCTAAAGGCTTTCTTCCCAGGAAAATGCAAGCAATTCTCTTCTCCGCTGGACAATAGGGACTATGTGATAACCCTGATACAGCTCGCTGCGCCATACAGTGAGTTTGACAAGCGTAAGCTTTCCACTTAGCTTTGTTGGAAGAACTGGCTGTTTCGAAAAATGGTTTAATTTCTTGCCAGCCTGGTCTGCACATCCCTATGGCTGCTGCTCTGGCTATTTCACTGCCAAACTCATTCATAGAAAGGAGAGAGGAAAAAGTAAGCCCAATAAACTAAGAAGGAGTGCACCGAAGGGATGTGGATTTCTGGAAGTTTGGGTAGGGTCAGGGGAGGAAGGGAGGCGTCTAGACTCAATATTACTATTGTAGGGCCTAGCATTATTTATGACATTTTCTAGGCAAGCCACAAACTGAAAATAGAAACCAGGAGACATAAAGCCACTCATAACCCCTGAGGAATGGCTTTGCAAGCTGTATGACAGTGGAAAAGCCGAAAGTGAAAGACTTGTTCGACTGTCCTGGACAAAACCTCAGGCAGCATGAAAAAGAAATTTGCCCTATACATCAGAAATGAAACTCCACGGCGAAGAAATGCTGCAGGTCTGGGAGCCAAAGAAAACCGACAGATGCAGCCTGCTGACGGGTGAAATTTATCCCTGTGCCAGCTTTACATCTATGCCCTACTTTAGTCCTACTTACACCATGTTTGGAAGTGAAGCGGTACACCTTACACTAACCATCTGCCTCGGATTCAGTTTGCAGCGACGCAGCAGTCTGAGCAAACGAGCCAGAAATGGACAATAACTCAGAATGGGCATGTGGCATAAAACAGCTCCACCATCGCTCTGAGAGCTGCTCCATATTGAGCTTTTAGACACATAGCAGTCTGCTGGCATTTGCAAAAACTACACAGCTACCAATAATGTTGGAACATAATTATATGTTTTTACTTGAGGTGGCTGTAAGCAAACCGGAGGTAATTTAGCCCGAAAACAGTTTTTATACATCTCCCAAGACTTGCCCGCAAAAGGCAGTCATGTCAGATTTGTCTTGCCAGTAACTGGATTTTAGTAATTCCAGAACTAGACAGATAGTATGTAACTTTTGTTATTACCCATAAGAGTAATTATCCATATTACCCATAAGAGCTGTATTATCTAAGTGTTCTCATTCAAAACCAAAAAAGAAGTGTGGCTGAGCCTAGATAATATTTAAAGAGAATTGTGCACACAAATGACAGCATGCACACGCACCAGGAAAAGAGCGGGTACGAGGGCTAGGATATACTCAAGTCCTGCGTTAGCAGTTAACAAATCTCTATTCTAATTATTGTTTCATGTCCTCTCTACTTTGCTCGATCAGCCTAAACCTTGTCTTCCAGTGATGTGGAAACACAGCTGGAAAACTTCCTTGCAGAGGAATTCGATCTATTTTGACTATTTTCCCAGCAGGCTTGGAAGTGCCAGCTTTGGTCCCCTGACTCAGGTTCTTGCCCACACCTCTGTCTTCTGGCAGAGGCACAAAGACCTGGAAACCTTCTCCTCGCACTGCCAAAATGTTCCTGGGCATCGCAAAGTCCTTCAACACTAGCTAGGGACAAGCTGTGCAAACTCCGGCAGCTTGGCCCGGCAGCAGACAGCTTAGTCTCACTAATGCCCCTTTTCCTTTAGGTTCCTCCTTACCTTTTTGACAACAGGCATTACTAGAAAGCAGCTCACAGTAGCAGGAGTGTCTAAACCCTTCTGAGGAGTCTTTAGAGGACACATGCCCTGCAACCCATACACAGAAATCTTCTGGTCCTGTGAAAGAGCACATAAAAGTCCATAAATTTCAATCATCTTCCATACTTTTCATATTTCGATACCTGAACAAGATCAAATTGGTTCCAAACCCAGTTTTTACTTGTATTTTTCAATATCCAAAGCCTGGATTTCTCTTTTTTTTTCCCTGGAGACCATTTGCTTTGTGGGTAGAAAGCAAGTCCTGCCTTCCCCAGAATGAGCTGTGGGCAGTATATGCACTATCCAACAGCCACCAAAATCACCACTATAGGTGTTCTATCACCACATCTAAAAGTAGCATTTGACAATCCTGACTCTGGGGGTTTTTAAAAGTTTTTTAAATTCTTCCTAAATAAATTAGAGGGATGGGTGCCCCCCCACCCCAACAAATCCCAGATGTGTCAGGACAACTGAAACATGTTGTATGTTATTTTGCATTAATCTGTCAATTCAGGGAAAGCTAGTATTACATTGTACGTGGAATTACACCTGCTCTACACCTCATAAATCTACTAAACTGACATAGAGCACCCAGTCTGGGGAATACCAACACATTTCATTTTGATCGAAAAGACGGATATAAAATGCTTTAAGATTTTTGGATTGAAATTTTTCTATATTTCCTGTTATGCAAAAATAGGAATATTTGAACTTTACCTCCATTTGGGAACAGAAAAAGTCAAAATATCTTATTTTCCTATAGGGACCAGCATCCATGCTAGGGTGGGGTGAATTAACCAACAGAGATTATTTGTTCAGCAAGCGTGGCCTTTTTTCCCCTTTTCTGAAACACTGAACTTCAGGAACATTTCGATTTGTTTCAGCTATTTTTTTGTTTGTTTTGTGTCAAACTATTGTGTCAGAACGGCCTGATACTTAACACAGCCCTTTTTCATGAGTGGCCAGGGGTTCTGTGGGATAAATTAGCCATGCTGTCTCACTCTTATTTTTTTAGCTGCAGTTTTCCACGGTGAACGCAAAACTTGGGTACTCATTTCCCACCAACTTTCAAATCCCTCGGGCCTCTTTCAAAACCCCACCCATAAACACATGGTTTCTTTCACTGTTTCCCTTTATTGCTGACAGATAAGGACATTTCCCAGATAAAACCCTGGGTACAGATATGCTACAACCCAGACAGTTTCGCCTCGGAAAGCTGAGGTTCCCATGATCGCTTTGAACTGAGGAGGCACGATTTTGATCTAGGTATCAGCTAAGGAACAGGCAGAAACAATACACCCGGAGACAGCAGACACAAAGTCACGCTGCTCATCTGAGACACCCATTGTCTCAAACACTCTTGGCTTTACTAATTTAATAGGCTCTTTCTCTTCATCTGTGTCTCTTCTAATGAGGTCCCTTTTGAGCCAGGCACTGAAGCACAGGCAACGCTCACCTCCGTGGCAGCCCAGAGGGCATTCTGAAATTTTAGTTGGCAGCATAGCTTCATTCCTGGGCAGCTCATCCTCTCCACTTCTATGACTCCTTTCTCTGGATTCACCACCGTGTAGTTTCTGAAAGGAGCAAATAACAATTTCCTATAGCCAACATTCAGCCTGCAAACTGCTACAGGATGGTACTCAGCACTTTTGGCCAAGCTGTAACACGACTGTCCAGATGTGGACGATGCTGCGAGGCTCTCCACCCCTCCAAATGGTCTTTGTAAAGGAAGAGAAATACTGATGTGCCACGGCTCTTCCTCAGGGGGCAGATATGCAATTGCTTCTGTGAAGATTTAAACTCAGCTATCTGACTTTGTGTGGAAATGGATTAGGAGAACTTATGTGGTCTGTTACTGTAATTCAGCTGTGAGACAAATAGCTCCAGCTGAATAGCAGTAATTAATAGCTGGTAGGTCTTAGCCCATCTTGCCCATTAGGTTCTCAAGAGAGTATGTACCTATTCTCCAAGTTCACTGCCTCAGTATTATCTGGCTTCATTACTTATTCTAGCACATAAACAGAAGAGCATGATTCTTCCAAATAAGAGCAAAGATCTGTAACCTGATAAAATAATTTATAAATATGACTAATTAATATCTTTGTAACTAAAAGGATTTTGTTTGTTTGGGGTTTGGGGAAGTTTACTGGGTTTGGATGTTTGAACAATAACTGGATATTCACAACCACATCTGTGAGTCCCAGATGTTTTACCAACTGTGGCACAAGGAACTACACATCTCGAGATCTGTCACATATAAATAATTTGTTATTCAGCAGTTTCCAGCAAGTGGATTGTCCAGTCAGGAAGCAGATTCACTGAGATATATTGCTGTGAATATTTGGACAACATCCATGTATTCAAAATACATCTGTGAGTCCCATGTGTTTCACCAGTTTCAGCAGGAATAGTTATACTGTCTGCTCTGAACGACGGACCAGGCACCACAAATAGCAAAACAAATCATTCATGAACAAATCACGTACCTTTTCCATTAGGTTAATGGTTACAAATAATGAACACATTAATATAAAATTCAGATCAGTTTGTAAACGTTTCCAAATAAGATTGGGGCTATAAAAAATCGGTAACATCCACAAAAATAAACTTAACTAGCCATGGGTCACATGTGGCTGAGCAAAATACCATCATCTCAGTCACAATTTAATAACATTTAAAGCGCATGCCTCTTCAGTGTAGCACACATTTTACTGGCAGTATACGCTTGGATGCACACACGGCTTCAGGCATGTGGTTAACTCCTGATGATTTCAATAGGATTTAAGCATGTGCTTAATTGCTTTGCAGAACAGAGATGGAACTGCAGTCTCAATTAGGAAAGGTTTAGTGTTAAATGGCCTCATTAGGAAAGGCAGAACACGTCTGTTCTCATGTGCAAATGCTTCATCCTGTGTGTGTGAATCATTACACTGCCCTAATCTTCTCCTCATATTAACTGAAGCAGAGTTAAGCTCATTAAATATCCTTTATAAAGCAACCACTGTTCCCAATTAAAAGAGTTTGGGAAAACAGTGTTCACCGTATCCTTGGCATTCACCCAAATTCACTTTCACCTTCTTTACCTCCCTCCCAGAGGCATAAGTGAAGACGCTGAAGGATTTTTACCTAAAAAGACAGAAATTACTAATATGAGCCGTCTCACCTGGTGTCTTCCTTCCCATCCCAGAACACCACAGTGTACTCCTGTCCTTGGGAGCAGAAGAAGGAAGACTGCTTCCCACAGGATAGCAGGTACATAAATGTTGCAAAGGTAGGATCCTTCATCTGTCCTACCACAGAAATGGCCAGTGGACGCTGTGGGGAAAGGAAAAGAGAAAGACATATGTCAACCAAGACAGCTGGAGGTCCAGATGAAATAGAAGAATCATAATAATCATTTTTTATTAAAGCTAGAGAGCCAAGAAGTAGTACTTCTTAAATAAATGCTTCTGCTACTTTCTCAAATCTACACCAAATTCTCCTTTTAAATCCCACCTGATTAGTTCTTAGCATCCTCCATACCCCAGACGCTGAAGACGAACCTCTTCTGTACTTCCATGGTTTGGTCTGTATTTCCCTTACACATCTTATTGATTAATTTCTCCAGGTTTATGAATTTTGGAAGCTGACCCACTGTCATGACAGTGTCTAGCTGTTTGTGAGTCAAGCTGACCTCTGAAGGGCAGCACCTCTGAAACGCCAACTTGCAATTGATGAAAAACATACTACAGCATAATCCTTTTCTCGTACTTTGAACCCTTTTCTTCCTCATACCACCTCTTATAATCTTGGGGTTTTTGAACTCTTTGTAGTTACACTCACAGCATGATACTGTATCTGTTTCTAGAAATTATGGTTAATACCTTGCCCTGGTGAAATCAATAGCTTAACTGCCATTGACGTCAAGGGACCTTCATGTCACCACAGATGTCTAAGGCCACCAATCTGCCATAGTTTCATTCATAAAACTCGTCATTTAAGTCAATACAAGTTCTGGGCCATATCAGTGGGAGGGGTAAATGGGCAGCTGAGCTGTTCTGCTGTACTGAGAGCAAGCCTAGCTCTCCTGCATGAAGAGGGCTGCCAGACCCCCGATCAGGAAACATTGGTCATGAGGGTTGTCTTGTACCTTTTCTGGCTTAGTGTCCCAACATTCCATCATGAGTGCCTGCATTCTATATAGCTGCACCTCTTCCGGCTGCCCAAGAACAGGACGGATCCCTTTAGACAGCTTCTTTGCAATCTGGAGCTGGTGTTGTCCTAACGCAGGCCGCTGACCAGACAGCAACTCATATAGGACCATCCCATATGAGAACATGTCGACCTAGAGCCAGAAACAGAGGGAAAAAAATAGGGCAAACCTCCGTTGGTAGGTGAAGAGGAGAACAAGGAAGGCCATGGTGGGAAAGCTAGCGCAGCTGGGTGCTGCACACCATGCATCTGTAAGGGAATTCAGCCCTGTGCATGAAATCAGCCACCCACTGCTGTCACACAGGAGCTGTGCCCACGGATACACCACAGTTACCTTCTCATCGTAGACTATGCGAGGCCTGATCTCAGGAGCTTGGTAGCCTGGCGTGCCTTCCACGCCAAGTGCACCTTCGTGGAACGACTGCCGGGAGATTCCGTAGTCGGAGAGTTTGATATTGATGTGCTCTTTGACATCCAGGGACCACACCAAAATATTGTCTGATTTCAGGTCGCAGAAGATGATGTTCTTCTTATGCAGGTAGGCAAGGCCTGTTACAATCTGATATGCTATTTTGTGTGTCAGCATGTGTCCCAGCGGCACAAAGGAAGACCCTGGCACAAAGGAACAGACTGTCTTCAGTTCTTATAATTGCAATAACTGCTTTTTTTCCCCCCCCTTTCTCCTTCTCTTTTAAACTCCAGAGCAATAACTAACAACCTTTTAAAACATCACTCAATGCCACGATTTGAAATGACACTGTTCATGTTACTATACATGTCTGACAGTTCTGTTAGATTCTTTTTTTAAACGCTTTCACTTCTAGACCCCTAAATCTTCTGGTGAAAATTAGTGTTTGACCTAAAGTTGACACAAAGCCAAGGTGCCAAGAGGGTCAGATAGCCTCAACCTATCTTGGAATTAGTGTTGTTCATTTGACAGCGACAGAAACACAGATAATTATAAGAGAATTTAGAGTGTCAGACACCCATCTGCAGGGGGAAGAACACAGCATTACCCATGCAGCACCAAAGTGAGATGCACTTCTTATTAATTTGCAGAGAAATTGAAAATCCAGGTCTCCAAAGTAGTTTTGAAAATCCTGAGCATCAATTTTTACTAGGTTCCCAAAGGCACAGTTTAAGAGCAATTCCATCCCTCCCACTTCCCCTAGTCTGGAAAAAGATCCCCTTCAGTAAATCAAGCAGTAATTTAGATGTTGCTGACCATTTGTCACTACTGTGACTCGGAGAGTGAGCTCTCCCAGGAGGGAGACCCTGTTTTTACCTTTGGAGTTTTCAGACAATACAGTGGTGAGGCTGCCCAGAGGGGCCAGCTCTAGGGCAAAGCAGAGAGGATGGATACTGATGCCAATGAGGGAAACAATGCAGGGGTGTTGCAGCGAGTGAAGCATGCTGGCCTCCTGACGAAACTCAGAGAAGTTCTTCATGGCATCCATGGCTCTCAGGTGTTTCAGCATGGTATCTGGCAAGACACACAAACCCCTCCCCAGCTGAGAAACCAAGTCAGAAACTCTTTGGAAGGTGCTAATCAGTGAGAAAATGCTGCAGGACGAAGGCAGCTTGTGGGGTTATGCCAACAGCAGGGCTTTAAGTTGCATCCTCATGTTGGCGCATGAGCCACTACAGACATCCTGGCTGTAATCAGGATATATACGGCTGCCTTAGGAAGCAAGTGCTCCCTTGGTCCTTTGACACCAACCTTGAGCGCATCTGGCACACACTGTTCTCATATATCACCTGAATGATTTTTGAAAACTCATGCTGTGCTTTTTAAAGCAGGGACTCGCTGGGTGTGAATGTCACATTGCAGACCCTTCGGCAGAAGGAGTCTTCCCTACTCTTTCCTGGCTGCTGTGCCAGAAGAGGAACCCTTCACAGTAATTGTCCTTCTGCCATGGGACACCACAGGCTGCTTACGTAGGCCTGGCTTTTCCAGAGGTTATTTGTCACTGGCACAGCAGCTGGCCTCCTCCATAGCTCAGGGGTTCACTGCATCCTTCCCTGATAAAAATGAGGAAAGTGAAGCAATTTCCCCTTTCCTTTGTTCATGGACTGAGGCTCTGCTGGAAACCTGGGCCTGACAGACAGCGTGTGCAGTCCAAGAGCCTGTCCCTGCCTGGAGGAGCTGGCAGGCTGAGAAGGATTACCAATTTGCTTTCTATAGCTGCTGGCACAGATGGAGTAAAAGACTTATTCAGAGGTGGAGACCCACAAGTCCTTAGTGCAAACCCATGCAAATCCACCCTTCTCATTGCCAAATAGCTCGGGAACAGGAGATGAAATCTTGCCTCCCACCCCAATCAAGGGCTATGCCTTGGCACCCTATGAGTCCACGTATTGACCTGCAGGAGAGAAGCTTCCTGCAGTGCCAATGACCTTCATCACTACAAGTGCTTTCATGAAGGACTCTTTAAGATGCATCCTCCTCCTCCATGGAAACACATCAATTTTGCTGTATATTTCAAAGCTGTATTTAAACAGGTGCTGCCAGCACTTCGGAGAGCGAAGGCTCTTTGGTCTTAGCTTGGGATCACAGACTGCAAGAGGCAATTCCCAACACCGATTCTGTGTACTGTACCTGCAGCTGAAGTGGGAGAACCCTTGCATTTTTTAATCTGAAATCTCTTCACAGCCACCGGTTTTCCTTGGTATCGTGCCCGATATATAACAGTCCCACTTCCACCCTGGCCAAGAACGTTGTTTTCATTTTCACTGCATTCCAGTTTGCTATTTTCCAGGAACAGTCTGCCAAAAAGAGATTGGGTCTTTTTAATTAAAAGTTTCGAAGAAATTGTAAATTCATATTTTTAATGTAATTTCCATTTTCACAAACCCCTAATAGGTTCTTGTCTTATCTACTAAGAAGACTGGATCACCTAAACTACCTCGGTCATCTCAATGTACTCTATGCTGGCTTGTGTACAGCAGTTTTCTCGCAGAAAAACGTAACTTGGGCAAATATGCAAAAAAGGCTTTTTACTAATTTATCCCACAAGAATCAAACGGATCTGGAAAGCACATAAGCTCCTTTTCCAAGCAGATGACACAGGTACAGACATTTGTACCATTTATCTGTATTAACGATTTTTTTGCTTCATTTACCTCCTGTTCCTCTTTTCTCTGCTGAGGCAGGACAGGATGTTTATGAACAGCCCCACACTCTGAAGCCTGATTATTCAAATCAGCTTACTGTTCCCAGGCAGCAATTCATCATTTCCCCACTCTTCCAGAGACTACTTTTACAGCTGTTCACACTTCAAACATCACCACTCACCTCGCACCCGTCAAATAAATCTCTAGGAGATAGCACTGCGAGAAGGGCTGTCGTGACGAGCCGATGGGGTGTTTGCCCAGTAAAATGACCCCAAGAAAGGAATGGGGCCAGTGGGAGCACAGAAAGCTCCGACAGCAGCCAACAGGACAGGTTGGTCTAGAGGTCTCATGGCTTTGCGTCGGGCACAGAAAGGTCTGTGAGAGAGAGTGTGAACTGAAAGAGACATTGGTCTCCTGTCCTGCTTGCTGTCAGGAGGTCTCTTGCTCTACACACTAAGTAATAAGGGGTATAAGACTGAACCCATCTGGGAATGCGGTTAAGCAGCTTAAAGATTTGGCAGTGCTGCTATGGGTAGGGAAGAGCTGTTTCAGCTGTTCACAACTGTCACACTACTACAACACAACCAGCAGCCCTCAGCCGAGCAGGAGCCTTGACTCAATGTGAATTCTCTAGTGGTGCCTATATAAACTCACTTACCTACAGGCTCTTCAAAACTAAAGGTGATTTCAGCACCAATCTTGTGATGCAGCAGCACTTCCTTTTGGTATTGCCATATTAAAATCTCCTTTCTGGGATGCCAGAAAGAGTCCAACTCCACAAAGCTCTGGCCAGAGTACTAGGCAATGCAGCACAGCTGCACCTTTAAAAAGGGACTTTCACATTGCACCACAGTGATCTCAAAGGACCCCCCGAAGTGATGACGCGGGTCAGCGCGCACCAATTGTCTAAGCAAGTGTGCCGACCACCAGGAGTGCAGTTTAGGATGAATTGCCACAGCAGGGATTGAGAGTGGATGAATTTGTTTCCTGTGGTCAGTATGTCCCTCTAGCAGAGATGACTTAGGAAAAAAAATCCAACCAAATTATGTAGGTACACTGAAACTTAACTAAAGGCTATCAAGTAACGTTACCTGGCAGGAAAATCGGTCATGAAAAGCTCTGGGACCAGCTCTTGGAGAGAAACAGGGATGTCGGGGTGGTTAGGACATGTGATGTAGTCCAGTTCAATGGCAGTCAGGACACAGTCCTCCATGTTAAAGTACTGCGCATCCTCTGCCTTCTCGCCACAGTCATTCTCCTCTGGCTTGGAAGCTGCACAGATGTGGCAGGGCACATACTGCTCCATCAGCAACGTGCCATCACTCTCAGTGGCTGTGAGTGCTTCAAAGCAAGCAAGCAAACAGAAAACAACATAACCCACACAAACTGAGAAAGAACAACAGCTCCTAGCTCATTCAAATGTCTACAGTCACTACCTGGACCCATTGGCTGAAAGTGGTCACACTCATGAAAGCAGAAGTTTACTGCAGTGTACTGACTGGAATAAAAAAACAGCTTTTTGCAAAGTATGCACAGATAGCAAGGACAGTACTGAGGAGACATTGTTGACATAACAGATACTCTGCTTTGGTCACAGGTAGCGCACAGGCTTGCAAAGAAAATATATTTGGGACCAGAAGAAATTAGAAGTATATGAATAAATCACTGGAGAGAACCTCCTACTTGCTGGGTGCCTCTGTGTGAACAGTATATAGGGATCACTGTGTATCCTGAAGGGCATGACCGTGCAGCAGAAGGATGGCAGCTGTGAGGCTGCCCAGGAGCCCCAGCCACGTCTGCTTTGCAGACTGCAAGCTGCCAGATGGCTTCAGGAGGAGAGCAGGCATGGGAATGGGAATGGGAGGCACAGCATGCTGCGCTCAGGCTGCGCGCTTCAGGTGCAGGCTGGGAGTAAGCACTCACCTGCAGCACCCAAGTTAGGAACACGGTTACTGTTTTCAGGGCAATGTTTTCAGCCCCTCTGGGGGAAACATGGATTCTACCAAGACTAAACCTTTGGGAGGTTCACACCTCTCCCACTAACTACAGAGGGATTTTGTGGTGACAGGCTCCATTAAATGCCTACAATTAGGCAGAGTGAATACAGGCTGTAGCCTTTGAAGTCATGACTCTTCTCAAGCTTCAGTGATTAACGTTATCATTATTTTAATCCAAAGGCAAATAAAATCTTTTTTTTATCTTCATAACATGCAGAACATGAATACATGAGAGTGCACAACTGTTTCCTCCAGAGAGCCTCCAATTAAGAGATTTTGGCACTCTTTTCTCAACCAGTGTGGGACGACAAAGAACACTTCAGATTTTGTTTTGGTTTTAAACAATGTGTATTGGGGTTGCAAACAGCCCGCTGGGTAACAGCAGGATCTGTGCTGATCACAGGAAAAACAACTGCAGGAGCCAAGGAAGTTACCTTGGCACAGAGTCCTTGGTATCATATTTACTCATGCCTCCCACATCACAATTTTATAAATTATAGGGTGTTAGAAATGGTGGGCAAATGCTGATCCCAGGTGATGCCAAAATGAGTTATGCGATCAAGGGACAGTGCCATGTAGTTTGGGCCAAGTCCTGTCCCTGCTATGAGCACTGGAAGAGTCTCTTGAACGCCTATGGACGCAGGTCCTGTTTGAACTGTAATGTTTCGCCTGAACTTGCTGTGAGTGATGGACTGAAAGACACAATGTCTAGACCAAGGTGTGCTGGCAAATAACCTTGATCTGTCTGCAGGCTATCAGCTTTTCTCAAACTATATTGGCTTGAGACTATCAGAGCCTGAGGGGTCTTCAATTACCACACAATATTGTGCGCCTGAAAAACTCTGTCAAAGAACCTTCTGTTAAAAAGACATATTACTGCACAGAAAATTACAGTAGTTCTCTTACCAGGAAACCACTGGTCTATCAAAGAGTTGACATGATCTGTGATGAACGCCATTGCTGAAAAGTCTCTTGCTTCTGACTGGCAAATTATTTTAATTCCACCACTTTTTTTCTTTTTCCAGTTCACATCAGAAGACTCGACACTGTGTGTGAAAGCCAAAAGACAGCCGCATGAAGCTTTTGTGAAGTATCACCGTCAACAAACTTTCTTTCTTGCAGGAAACCTGAGTTACATAATAACACGTAGTTCATAAGTAATCAAAATAAAAAGCAATCTAGCTTTGAGGATGATTTTCAATTCAGTCTGTTCTGCAAATGACTTTCAGAAGAGAATTCTTGCACAGAAATGCCGGCTGCTCACAATGGGTAAATGCTACAGAAGGTCAGACTCAGAGAAGACTCTGGCCTAAGTGAACTGAGTATGATAGAAAGTTTTGACAGAAATGCCCCATACAGAATGATTGAGAGTTAGGAGCTTTAAAAGTCAGTAATAAAACTCCAGTGGCATAATAATAATAATAATAATAATAATAATAATAATAATATTCCAAAAACTGTTTGGAAAAGTTTATGGACATAACAATTTTTGTGCAATTCCCACAAAAAAAAAACCAAAACCAAAAAGACCAAACAACCAGCAAAACCCCAAAACAAAACAAAAAACCAACCAAAAAAAAAACCCTAGCTTTAATACAAAGAGCCAAGTTCTGTAACTCCCTGAAGTACATGGGGAGATAAAAGCATGACCACCACTGTGGTCCAGAATTAAGGATTCTAGCCTGCGATTTGCAATGTCTGCGTCCAAGACTCTACGCAGCCGCAGACTGCCTTAATGAACTCAGGAAAGTCACTGTGCCTTTCTGGTCTCCAACCATGCAACAGCACCAGTGGTTCTTCCCTGTCTTGCCAGGGACTGGAAGAGCAAATGCATCTACAGATACTACAAAGATGAAAGTCTTAAGTGACTGCCTACTCTCTGCATTTGAGAAAGAACATG
The DNA here is from genome assembly GCA_031468815.1 of Morus bassanus. Lineage (NCBI taxonomy): Eukaryota > Metazoa > Chordata > Aves > Suliformes > Sulidae > Morus > Morus bassanus. The sequence continues at coordinate 4,073,850 of CM062581.1, forward strand.
GGCAGCAGGTTTTCTCCAGGCTTGCAGCCAGCAGACACTCTGCCTTGGCCAGCTTAAACCAGTTAGCCACAGTCCCAGTTAGCCACAGTCCCTGTTGCACGCAGTCTGATAGCACAGAAGCACCTCCATTGATCTAGATTACTGCCACACAGTGGTGAAGTTTTAGGATTCAGCAGAAAACTCATTGATTTAAGGAAATCTTTGCATGTGAAAATGCATGATTTTACACTGGCAAATTTTGCTCTGAATATTGCTTTCTGTTTTCAGGCACTGTTAAATTTATGGCTGCAATAACACATAAGGTTGATATATTCAGAATGGCCAAACAATCAGTTATTCACCATTTTTGTCACCAGTTTTTACCAGATGAGTTATGTCTATTAGAAGAGCCTCCTCTTCTATTGACGAGTGAGCATATAGCATGAGTCAGGCCCATTTATCTCCAATCAGATGATGTTTCATACACCCTATTAGTCCCCTGTCACGCATGCTGCATTACGAACACAAATTACCTAAGATAGCCTCCATCAAAGGTAACGAACAGACCTTCCTGCCAGTAAACAGTGTGAGTCCTTTTGACTCGGAACGTGCTGCAGCGGTTCCTTTGGGTGCCTGTGAAGCTGTAGATGGTCACCTTTTTGTTTCTCGTCTTGGTGTTCTTCTTGTTTTCAAAAAGCTGAAACATGCAGAAAAGAATGAAAATCAGTAAATTACTGAAATTTCTCATAAGGATGTTGTTTTATTTGAGCAATAAGGTGACTTCTTTTTTTGGCCTTCAGAGGTGCTATCATATGTTTTCCATTAAAGACTGACTTGTGCTCATAAAAAAATTTTGCGATGGAATGAAAATACATGCAGTAAAAGTTGGTTTTGCAGCAATGGAAATATTTTTCATGCCACTCAAAAAAGGAACAATTTCATATCAGTGAACAAAATTAATTCTATAACTGTGACATTTCTTATATGAATTCTGCATTTGCAAAAGTCTTATAAACCTAAAGAAGAGCTAAATGTTCTAGTGCATGATTAAGCCTGCCCTCAATGTAGAGAGTTAACTTTTCCACCTGTTTCAGTGGGAGGAAGATGGCTCTTCTCCAAGACGCTTCAAACCAGCGCTTAGAGCAAAATGTATTTTTGTTTTAAAACCAAAGACTTCATCTGCAGAACTCCACTGTACTCATTGCTGTAATGCTTATTTGTCTGCAGATGGGTCTGATGCCTGGGATCTTTTCCATTCGCTTCAGCGAGGACCAGATGAGGTCCTTAGCAAAGGTGCTCTAGGGTTATGTAGTGCCCATGAGGATGTAATCAAGGGGTTGCCAGGACAGCCTGTTGAAACAGGTAAAGTTATTACATGGTTTGAGAAGCCTGGAACACAGAGGACCTTCCAAAAACAGGTATCGTGTTTTCCATGTTCTGTACATCAATGGTAGAACACAGTTTAAATGGATAGCTGTTGAGAAGACAGCACAGCAGTAGGAAAAATATTTTGCAGGTATTTATTACGGTTTCCAGCAGTGCTATGTTTTCAGATAGAAGCTGCTGCAAAAATATGTCTGTAACAACATCAAAATTCACTTAGCTTTCAGAACCTTACAAACACTACTTTAATGATATGCCTACCACTTGCATTAATAGGGTGTCTGCTTGCACTCATTATCCCATTAAGGCAACAGTCCTGTAATTTTCTCCTCATTTAAATCCATATAGATTCAGATAGCTGACTTCGGTGGAGTTATTCCAGATCTCCACTGGCAAATGACGTGAGCAGAGTCTGGCCCAGTGGAACGGTCACGGACTACAGCAGCAGGCAGAACTCCAATTACTTGTAATTGGAAGATGCTGGACGTAATGAGACCTTCCACTGGATCATGTTATAAAGAGGCTGTGGAGAATGCAGGCTTTCCTCCCCAGTGCCAATTTATTGTTCTAAATGACACCTACTGTGAAAACAGAATCAGATTTTGATTGCAGAGTCTCATCTCTCCCTATTTACTCAAATAATGTTATTGAAGTCTGTGACTGAAGCAAACTGGATGTGAAGAGACACCCATTTACACTTACATTGAACAACAACTTTAGCTGTCTTCTTTTGCTTGCAGAGAGATACAGTAACCTACCTGGAGGTCCATCTCTGCCAGGCTAATTAACATTCGGGCTATGAACCTTTGCCAAAAGCCAACTGGGACAAAACTCATCTTGAAGACCCTTTGGACTGTGTTTGTGGTCTGGTGGCAGAGCCCGTGGATATCTAATGCTGGCTTGGTAGGAAGCAGATGAGGGAGGAGGTAGCTGAAACACATCAAATTCAACAGCTCAAGTTTTAGCTACAGCTTGTAACAGTGAGTACATTGTTACTGGATAATAAGGCAATTCAGTCTCCAAAGAGATTTTTAATGGCACAGCCCACTGCATATAAAAAAGCTTTTAGACTAAAGGTGCTGCAGCAATACATGGAGAAATTCATTTATACTATGGAAGCAAGCAGAGGCAATACAGACATTACACAATTCAGTCAGGGCTATTGGACAGGGCTAAAATTGATGTAATCAGCAGGACACTTGTGTAATCACAAATTAAATGCATTAAAATATAAGAGTCATTAGAACAGCTGTGATGTTGGGACTCATTTTTTGGTGTCTTTACTACTCTGCCCTGGTAGTAAGCAGAGAATTACAGCTGTGCTCCTACGTGGGACAGTAGATAAATGCAAAAACAGCTTACAGAAGCTCAGCTTCAGTAAGCCCAGAAGGTGGGGAGAGGAGGTGTCGTGGGAGGTGGCAATGAGGCAGTTACAGGCTGCAGGAACTGGACTGCTCTGGCTCTCATCCCCAGTTCCAGAATGAGAACATCTTATGGGTCAACGTGACAGAGTTTCCTGCTGCACTGTGCTGCAGCTGATGGACTCCCTACCACATCCCTGACAAACTCCTAGGGCCAGAGCTCACTTTGCCAGACTGATGCCAGCAGAGATATCACTTGTCTTGCTCAGCCTCCTCCTGCAATCAGGTTATTAGGTTCTTTGCCCAGGTGTGGAGGAGACACGGTGCTATCCGAGTTTGACTGGTCAGAAGTAACAGAGCTACACTGGTGTAGAGGACCACTAAGTTTTCAAATTATTTTCAGATATCCCAGTAAGCACAGAATGTTCATTTGTCCTGATCTTTAGTATTTGGGAAGCTAAAACCTTTTGGAAGACTAGAAGTGTTTTGAAAACTATGAGCTTATGGCTTTCAATACCTGCCAATAAGTCTCTTGACAATGACACTCTTCTGTACCAAATACTTCCCAAGGTGCCTATATGATCAAAAATCTTATTTACTTATAAGCAGAAACACTGCTGCCTTATCAGCATTGAGCCTGAGAAAATGTGTCGGCACCTGGGGCTCATCACTGACGTGCATAATGACAGCAATGAGGCAAATGGCCAAGGGACTTGACCAAAATAACAGTGGCAAGGACTATACACACAACTAGAACTAATGCTGGGTCCAAATCCAATGCTTTAAGCCTATCACATTTTTTCTCAAGCAGCTGCAGTATTCTGTAAAACCTGAAATACCAGCTCAGAAAAACCAGCCGTCACTAGACAACAGCTCTCTCCATATGTCACAGTCCATAACATCTGATGACACTTTACAGGATCGCATTCTCTGTTCCATGAAACATCTTTGGAATGTAAAACTGATAAAAATTTCTCTTCACTTATAAATTACAATAAGAATGGTCATACTTTCAACCCTATTTTAACAAGCAGAACGAAGCTAAATTACATGCACCTGAGGCAGAAAAGTAGAGCGCATCAAACTAAAAGTTCTTGCTCTATAAAGGTAGTGGATGCACCATATGACAGCCAATAAATTTTCCTCAGCGCATCCAGGAAAGGGTCTAGGACTATAAGAAGGCCACTGAGGCCCTTCTGGACCGCAGCTATATAGTGGATTATAATACAGATGGTGATTCGATGCTCTTGAACAACAGCCAATGCAAATTTTGAAAATATGTGAAACATGCCCCCATCCACCCTGTCAGAACAGAAACTGGCAGCTGCTTTTTCTACTGGCTGCACAGAAACCCTGTCTGGCAATCTAGACAATAATTGCAGAAGCACACTAACAAATAACTGCTCTGTGTCTGGCTAGTACATTAAATTAATCCAACCTGCTATAGCTACAGTCCATCAGTGGGAAGAATATTCTGTTAATGTGGCTTGGATTGCTCTAAAAAAGATGGGGCAGGCCATGAAAAAGCAGTTTCCTTGTTCCCCAGGCACAGACAATGTAATTGCCTTGGAGAAAAATGGCAGATAGTGACAAGGAGTCCAAAAGGCATTTTGGACTAAGCAGAAACATTGCTGCTTTATCTGTGTTAAGCCTGAGAAAATTTGTTGGCATCCGGGACTGGATAAGTGACAGGCATAATGACAGCACAGAGAATGCCGCACTTGTACTGGCATTCAGAGCTCCCGAGAGGCTCAGGGCGATGCAGCCATGCTGTCCTGGAAGGGCAAGGAAGTGAAATGCAAATGCCACATCAAAAGTGCAATACAACTATGGTTTCACCGTTAACGCAACAACAGGCTGTCGCCAAGCAGATGGGAGAGAGAAAAATAGCAGGGAACTCTGCCCAGAGGAAAACAGATCGGGGGCAGGGGGGAGGAGCACTCATTAACATTTAAAGAGAATGAGGTTTCCTAGACCATTTCTAGAAAAACTATTGATCAACACCTATTGAGGCTAAAAATTAAGAAAATCACATTGCTACTGAAGCTATACTTTCCTGATTTCACTAGAAATAAAATACTACTACTTTCAGAGCTGACATAATTATTGATTACCCAAAGTTTTCTGCCATACTCTGGAGTGAGGATCTTTCACTGGAAACAGATGACTCCAGCCCATCTATATTTCAGGCCCAGCAGCCACGAGCCTCACATCCTCTCTCAGCTGCAGCTGTGCCAGCTGGGCACTTACAGCTTCCACCTGCTCATCGCCTCATCTCTGGCGGTGTCACTGCCCCTCCGTGCTGGTGGATGAGCTTGTCACCAGCCTCAATGCACCGAGTGGACAAAGACCTGCTTTGGAAAGTTTTCAAACTAGCTTGTTTGGACCAAAGGATGCTCATGCCAGGAAATAGAACCCAAATGGATGGGTGCCTTCCATTACACTGTTTAACGCACTGAAATATTTTCTCATAGCAAGATCCTTGTGAAGACAACTGCTTATAGTGACAAAACCTGTTAATATCCACTGATTAAATGGCCATTTTTCGCCAGTCTGGCTAAGCCTCTCTAATTATCCACGTACCTGTTATTGGCCACAGGCAGTGCAATTTCAAACTTGGCCAAGAACTGGAAATACTGCTCTTCGGTTTGCTCAGTGAAGCCCGTCCCAACCAGCAGCATCCTGAGATCCTCTGCTCTGATGACTCCATTCTTAGCTACAGACTTGGAGCTCTTGATGTTGAAAATCCTCTGTAGGCACTCTGAGAGCCAGACGGGGTCAAGAAAGTAGAGGTTTCTCAGGCCATGGCTTGTATCTGGGAAGTGCAGTAGTGTACCCGTTTCTATGAGAAAATTAATCGCTGCAAAAAATAAAGAACTGTAGATTAGCCATAGACCAGCTTTAGGAAACCACAGTGCAGATGAATAAGATTATGAGGCAGTCTGTGCAGTTTTATGCATACCAGATATAGCCAGCACGTACCCAAGCCAAGGGAGTAACATTTATCTGAGGCGTGCTGCTATCTGGCACTTCACTTGTAAAACCCACATCCCACTGCTTTACAGTCAGTATTTCTGTCCCCAGCCAGCCTCCCCTTTACCCTCCCTCCTGCCATCCTCACAGGGAAGGGCTCTCCCTGGCTCCTGCAGAGCAAGGCCTCCATAAATATCACAGGACTGGGGCCCCACAGAGAAGACAGCCTTGAAACTATGGCAACCCTCATTCTTCACAGAGCAGAAATAAAATCAGACAAAGCTTGTTAAAAAAAAAAATAAAAAATTTGCAGACTCAGACCATCCTAGAAACTTCCCAGCGCTCTTCCCAAACCCCCATTACTGATTTTATATTTTGCCAGTTTCCAAAGTGATGTCTACACAGGCGTAGAGCACTCTCTAACTGGTTTTTTGCACAGCAATTATCTGGTGGGCTTCCCCCGGCCCCCCATTTTTATTATTCATGGAATATTTCAGTTGGTCACAGATATTGATTTCCAAGAAATTACTGGTCTGTTCTGACCTACCAGTTTGCAAGTCTTCGTAGTCTTTGATATCATTTCCAGGCGTTTGCTCAATGATCAGTTCTATTTGTCTGTCTGTTAAATACTGTACATCATCATTCTGACTTCTTCTATGCTGTTCTGCAAGGACAGCTTCTTGGAGACTAAGGTAACTTCTTGGTATCTGTAAGCCACATGAGAAAAATAGCAGGATCAGTATCAGACAGCAATCACTCTGCTGGAGGTGAACTGGCTCAGTCATCTCCCCTCTACACAGATCTTATAGTGCTGTCTTTTCCCAAAGCCAGATAGCCATCTTATATACTTCACATGCCTTCTGCATCAAGAATAACTCCTAAAGTTCACCTCCCAATCCAAAACCAAGCCCAAAAAAAGCCCCGCTTTGGTAAGAGTCACCACTAGAAAGCACAGTTCTCACCAATCTCCCTGCAAGTTTCTGAGAGCAAATTGAGCTGCCGACGTCCTTCATGTTGCAAGTGACATGAAAAATCAGCTGTCGGAGTCCATCAAGGCCTTCCAGAGTCTTACATGAGAGCTCACTGCAAAAGTCATGCAAGGGTGAAGATTATCAAACCTTATCAGCACTCTGGCTTCCTTTCCAGGCTCACTTTCTCTTATCAGTGACTAAATTTCCTGTGTAAGATGAATGGGAGGAAGGCTGTCAGTGAGCATTTTTAGCTTTGGAGAAAAATACAAAGAAGCCTGGAAAGGATATATTAAGCCAGTCTCTGCTCTGCTGGCTTCATTCACTGTGCACTGCTCTTCTATCTCCAATGCACCGTGATCTCGGGGGCTTCCCTGGCAGGCTGACCGAAGTCATCACCTTTTTTCCCTTCAGTGCTGCACACATCCTGGAAGGGATTGCAGGAAGGAGGAAAACACTGTGCTCCAGCAATCGCTGGAGATGAGTCCAGTTCTCCCCGCCTCAGATCAAAGAGGCATGATGATGACTACCAGACACCTTTTCCCACCCTCATTCTGGCCCTTGCTCAGTTGGATCCTGTGATCTGGGAATTGATGCTTAGATCCTAAAAGCTGGCCTTCATCATCTCTTTAACAGCTAAAAACCTGCTCTCTCCAGCTCCTACTATTTTTGGTCTTCTTGTGGGCTGGATAAAAACAATTCTCTTCCACTTTCCCCAACAAAGGGTCTTTCTAACTGATCCTACACATGTTCCCATAGCAGACAGAAAATCCTTTTCTAAAGCAATATGCTTTATCTTAAGCCTCAGCCATCAGTGGCACTGGGAAGCGTGCACTCACTGGGATGCTGGAGGACCAGCACTGATAAAAGCATCCTGGGCTCACCCAAACAAGGCTTTCACAACATACACTCCTCACACTCCTCTGGCTGCCTGGAGCACTGCTCAGAAGAGCCCCATCCAGGTGGATGTTGGGGTGTGAAGGAGAGGCACGGGAGGGAGGAGGTAGGAAATCAGGCACAACTCTGACTGGAAGGAAATGCAGGGGGAAAGGAAGCTGAAGAAGGAGAACGTGCGGGATGTGGGGCAGGGTGAAAGAAAGTCCCCTTGAGAAAGGATGATTGAGATCATGGTGGGATGTGGTGATGGGAAAAGAGGAAACTGAAGCACAAAGCTTTCTCTTTCTCACTGAGTCTGTGCCTCACACTGGGTCCCTGGTGCTCCTCCTAACAGGAAAGAGCCAGCTGGGATGCCCGACGCAGTGCTTGTGTCTGCAGAACAGAGTGTGGGAGGTCTCCTGATGACTTTGCCAGGCAGCAGATGCAAAGCGCTGGGGACATTGCAGCGCCCTTCTTTACTTGCCAGCCACCACCTGCTCTTGCCCCAGGCGTTGGCGATTTCACACTGTTTGGTGCCAGCCTGCTGCATCCACGTTCCCCCTGTGCTGTGCACTCCCTTGGCTGACAGACATGCTTCTTTCCCAGCCAGAGAAGCCTCCCCTCCCCAAGGGCATTCTCCATCAGCCAAAGGGAGGGAGTAGCATCAGACTCCATGGCCTGACTGACATCGATCTTCCAGACAGCACTACCCCTCCTTTATCACATCCGGAGAACTCAGATGGCACGGGTTTGGACTGCCGGGGGGGCTCAGGGGGCTGACTCACTCCTCACCCTGCCAACACTGCCATGTGAGCTGCCTTCTTGCCTCAGGTAGCAAGAGGTTCCCATGCAGCCCCCCCTTAACAAAACCCACAGCACCCACCCTGTAACAGTCATGTTTTCAAGCTCTGCAGCATTAATTACTCAGTTTGTACCTTCTCTCCTTGTGACTAGTAAACTGTATCACAATTTAACGGTGAGAAACCTGAGTGGTGCAGGAGCACTAAAACAGGCTGGTCAAGGTCATGACTTTGGAGCTTCCAGCTTTCAGACCCATGATCAGACCCCTGAGCAACATTGAGCTTCTCTCCGATTATACTACATTATCTCAGTCAAAAATAGCTGAAATGCAATGCTGACAAGTCTTTAAATCAGTTCTGTTGCCAAGGAGATCAAGTATTACAAAATTGTTTAAAGTAACATAAAATAAGAGTGACTGAGCTTCATAAAGGCACAAGTACTTACTGTAGGTGCTTGAATGTGATATCTGGGAAGCCAGTTGCTCTGGATCCAGAGGGAGACCGACAGAGAGCCAAGACGTATGCCCTCAGAGTTGCTATCCTCTCAACACGGAATTTAGTTTCAATTAAATCAAGGTGTGTTCCTACCACTAGCACCACTGAATTTGGAGCTTTAGCCTGTAAGAGAAAACACTGACAATGATCTCACCCAGATTACGTCGTGGTAAATTCAGTGAGGACATGTGAAAAGTATAATATTTAAGAAGGGATAGTCATATGCATGAATAAAATGGAATACGTATATATAAAATAGACGCAACCTGTCACGACAGCTTGACAACAGCAACAAGTGATCTGGGTATTACAGAAGTTCTCCTGCAGAACATGGCTTAATCACCTGCTGCTATTGCAGAGCAGGAAACTGTCAGTTTGGGTTTATTACATCAGGGCTTACCATAACGGGAGTTGCCATGTGGTATTAAATTGCTACAAGTCAGCCAAATGATTGGAACTATGTCCACCCAGACAAAGGAAAAGAAGTTAGCTTAGCCTGTAGCTAGAAGATCTAACTTCGATATCCTGAAAAAGGCCTGTTACACTCCAGAATCAATACCTGAGGAAGTTAAACAAACTTTTTCACTAGAGATATATGGGGAGGTGAGATAAACTGCTAGAAATGTCTGAATCTACTTAATCCTGAATCAGTGCAAAGGAATGGGTTAGATGATGTCGTGGTTTCTTCCAACCCTTCCATGATTCTGTTACAGGATTGGAACGTATTCTGATTTCAGGGAACATGCTGCCAAATACAATGGGATTGCACAGGCTTAAGGAGGGATCAGCCTGCCAATCCAAATGACTTTGACCACAGAAGAAAATTCAGATGCAGAAATATATGCTTATTTGCAGTCAATCCATTTCTCTCTTGCGATGCTCCCTGAAATCTCAAACCTGAATGACACCAAACTTGAACCCTGTGCAGACGCAGGAGTGATGGCTTACCAAGTCAGACCAAAGGGCCCACTTGGCCCGGTATTCTCCCTGGAGGCTAATGAAGAGTATAGGCACAGGGTAAGCATATAGAGACCTTCCCCAGTGTGTTCTCCCAGTATCCAGCAGCCTGCAGCTCACCAACTTCCTGAGCATGAGATGGTATCTCTGAACTAATAGCACTTGATGGATTTTTCTTCCACCAGTCTGTTTTTTCAAATTCTGACACCCACCCACAGCACTTTGTCGTTCCAATAAATCCCACAGGTTAGCTATCTGTTGTGTTTAGGATACTTCCCATTGTTTGTTTCAAAGCTACCATCTTGTTATTTCATTTGCTATCTCCTAATACTTCTATTGTAAAAGATCATGAACAAAGACTCCCTTGTGGTTTTCCCCTTACCCCTGGTAAGTCTACGTGCAGCCCTCCTCATTTGCCTCTTTCCCAAGCTGAAGAGGCCTAATCTATTTAACTGCTGTGCACTCAGACACTTTTCCATACTTTTAACCATCATGTTCATCTTTCTCTGTATCTTTTCTGATGCCACTATGTGCTTACTGGGATGTATTAAGGACACAGGCACATCATACATTTTTGAAATATCATAATTATGCTTTCGGCTTTGTTACCTAGTTTGGGTTTTTGATTGCTGCTGACCATTAAGCTAATATTTTTGTAACGTACAGATGTTTCTTTTTTTGAGAGGCACTAGCTTAGAGCCCATTTCTGTGCATGTAATGTTAAGACAGATATCAAACAATGAACATCTACAAAAAATTATGAACACGGTATTATAAAAATCAATCAACACCAATGAATTCACTGCAGCTCAGTCTCAGCTGAGAGCTGTCTGGGAGATACTCTCTAGCTTACCTGAATCTAAAGTGTTAAAAATATAACCTCAAGACTAATGTGTGTCTAACCCACACAAGAAAGAAAATGCTTCAAACCCCCCTCGGAGCACAGTGTGGTCAAACACTAATTCCAAAATAAGTATGTTCAGCCTTACTTAGCAAGGGTTTATAAATCAGCTTTTGTTTCATTCTCTGATGTGTGTGAGGGAGAACAAAGCAAATGATAAATTCAAACCATTAAATATAGCGATACGCCTACAGCATAATGGAATATTAATTCCAAAAGCTATGCAAAATTCATAGCTTGTGGAGTTTTTAAAAGCAGACCAAAAAGAATCTGTAATACCACATATCTATGTGCTGAGCTACTACTTGATAAACAGATACCCCAGAGTCCACCAGTGACTTCTTACCTCAATGTTCAGCAACCAGAACTGCAAGTTTGCCACAGCTTCTTCCCCCAGTGCCAAGTTCCATACCACTATGTACAATGCTTTGTCTGTGAAGAAACACTGATTGACTGTAGACATGCTTGCTGGGCCTCCGATATCCCAGACATTGAACTCCACTGAATCAACCTACTTAGACAAAGAGAAGTGTTCAAATCAAACGGTTGCAGTAAATCACAGAGAGATAATAGCTGAAGTATAAACCTACGCCTGCATAATGTATGACACAAGAAGGGTTTCAATGTCCTAATTGTGCCTCCAGGAAAGAAAATCAACAAGCAATTGTTAAGCGTGGCTACCACTTCCCCACAGGAAATCAAGACTAATTACTTGCTGCTAAAACGATAGAGGTGCCCTTGATGCTGGTAAATCTCCAGTTAATGCTGTGGATTCTCCAGTACAAACAAGGGGCTCATTCTGAGCCCTGTTATTTCCCTGCATCTGGAATAGAAACTGTTTCATCCTTGTCTGTGCCATGCTCGACAGGACCGTTGAAGCTACTTATCTGCCACTGCTATGGGGAACAGGAAACCCCCTGCTGAAATCAATTCCACTGAGCTCAGCCCTAACTGAGCCAAACAGAATACAGATGCTCAGGAGATGGGAAACTTCTCAAGCCTTTCATAAACACCTCCTGCACGTTGCCCAGAGGCTTCTGACATGTGTGTCACACCAGAGATGGGCCAGAACTACAGCTACTGTAAATTAGACTCACTGATTTTCGGGGAGACGTGTAAATGGAGGCCTCTCTAGCTCTGGCTCTCTTCCAAGTATCTCAGCATCCATTCCTCCAGGCAGCTCCACAACTGCAGTAAGAGGGAGCACAGCTCTCCACTTAAATGGTATTCAGGCTCCCAGTTGCAGTAGGGAGCACCTATATACTTGGAGGCTCTGTCCCTAAATCACTTGGCCCTGGAGAGGCAAGAAGCCTGTGACTGAGCAGAAAACCAAACCCTGCTCCAGCCCCCATCCTCAGAGCATCATGTATCACTGAGTGGGCTCTGTTTACTGGTCCAGGGTCAAGTACTGACTGATCCCACATGACAAGTTACCCTACGAGATTTCAGCAAGGAGCTAAGTATCTCAGTAGGGCTCTGATCTCCTAGCATAGTCCCAGTTTGAAGTCTCCCAGAAACAGCTGGAAGAACTTCCATATTGTTTAAACCAAGCCCTAACTAGCACCAGGACTGCTTTGTTAATCCAAAAGACCTTCAGCTGTGGGTGCCTCTATGGAGAGACAGAGACTCAGAGGTAGGGACAAAAGCCCATTCAGCATCTTGATCCCACTCCAGGTCTCTGATGCTGTCTAGGTTTTTATTTTATTCAATTGCTCTTCAACACAAAACGCACAAATCCCTTCTCCCACCAAAGTCTTCTCTTTAAAGACTCAGGCTGTGCTTGCTCTTTTTCTTTCTGTCTCTGGCCTGGCACTCTTTGCTGTAGAGTAGTTTAACTCAGCAGGCTCCTCCACCCTTTCCAAAAGAGACTGGTGGTCATGGCTCTCATCTGGGAAGGGAGAGCCATGCGTTTGCACACCGTCAGCTCTGACAAGACCTCAGGACTAATTCTGCGTGCTCTAATCCCTGTGTTACTATGCAGGCGGTGGACAGGGCCACCTACAAATGCTTGAATGAATTCAGTGCTGTCCAAATGAGTTCAGTATGGGTCAACACACTCCCTGAATGAGCCATCCGAGATTTGGGTGTTTAAGGTATGCCTTAGATATCTCTGGATCATACCAGAGGTCAGGCATCCTACCTTCCACCCACCTTCCCCACCTAGGACAGTTCTGATATCAAGGGAGTCCAGCTTTAGGTACTGATGTCCCATTTTTCTGGCCCCAAATGAAAGGACAATCTGCTTTAGAGAAGCTGATTGAAAACATTCTCTGAGAATCAGGGTCCAAAAACCACCCGAGCTGTGAGAGCCAGAATTTAGACAGTCTACACATGGCTCTCTCTCTTTAGGATACAAAATTGAGTGCTCAGGAAAACATAACTGTCCTCTAGTACCAACTGGAAATGAAACAGAGGAATTGTGATGGGTCTAAAAACATGTCACATGCAAGGTCTGGCTCACAGGTAATGGAAAGTGTTCTTTGTAAAAGGACAAGCAATCTCAGCCCAAAAGGGACACTGTGGGGCTCAAACATCCCATTGGGGCTAAGGATCTTCGATTGTTTTTCACCTTTGCCTTGTGTCCCACTGGCTTGGGGAGCTCCCATTTTGTTGTACGTATGGTGGCATCACTGTGCATCATCTGAGGGACTTTTCCTGTCTGTAGGATCTCAACCAGCGTCGACTTTCCCTGTCGTGGAGGACCAATGACGATCATCTTCATTAGCTTACACTTTTCTGCTTTGCGCAGCTGTGCTCGTAAGTATGCCAGCACTGTTTTAGGGCCTATGGGGAGGGAAGTGAACAGGCTTTATCTGTGGTTAGCAGTTACAAATGTACATATGTACAGCAGGGCTGCACAAAACCTACGGCTGCAGACTCATCAGCTGAATTAATATTTTCCCTGCAGTTTCGCTGTGGGCTGAGACAACCCAAAGAATAAACAAAGAAACCTCTAGTGGACAAACCTGAGACAGAGACCCCAGAAAAAGGTCACTGCTCTGAGACTCTACAATGGAGCACTGTGAGAAGAAACAAATGCTGTGGCTCGTATGCTTCAGAAGCTCAAAGGAAACATAAAATACTAATTTAGTATTGGAAAATACTCAGTTTTTCCTTCTACTTTTATGTTTCCAGTTAAAATTAGATTTAGGCTTCAACAGTGTGCTGGAGAAGGAATAATTCCTAATAACTTTGTTCCCACAGGATTTTCTTATTAAAACACACAAAAAAGAAGACAGTATTGTAATAGATCCAAAAACCTAGCAGCTTACAATAAAGTCACTTCAATGTGACTGTGACTGCTGATCCTAAACCCTTCAGTCTTTAGAAAGGCCGTCTAAATACCCTAAAGTATACACATTCAGGAAGCAAGCCATGGAATTTATCCAGCATGCATACTGCAAATGAAATATTGCATTTATAAGTCATCATTCTAACATGTGAGCTATCTTAAATTGATCGTATAGCCAGAGCTTAGTACTGATTATCAAATTTGCAAATACGCGTAGGAAGTTTCCCTATGCAATTCCAGTTAACCACAACAAGGGCTTGGGCTCACACTGTCTGTTCCTGTTCAGGACCATTAAAAGGAAGCGATTTTCATTATATGTTTGGCCAATTTAATAAAGAACACATAGGATCATCCTTACCCTCTTTTCTGATCTCTGCAGGAACGTTACTGATATTTAGTTCCTCGATATCCAGCTGCCAGAGATTAGCCAGCTGTCCAAGTTCTGGAGGAAGCTCTCGGATACCAGGGTTACTGTACAAAAACAAATAAATCTACCAACAACCAGTCTTTGTGTGTAAGTAGCTGCTCTCATGGACTCTCAGATTACACTATTCTCTCCTTGCAGAAATCTTCCATTAACATTTTAATAAGACTACTCAGCACTTCAATAGTAATTTCCATCCTAAAAGTGATGTATAACCTCAATTTATCCTCTGAGGCAGACAAATATAATGATCTTTACTGGACAGTTGAGGAAATAAAAGCAAAAATGATGAGTTATCGACTCTAACGCTATAGAAGCTGACAGCAAAAAGCCAGAATGAACTAGAGGCACATTAGATTCCCAGGCCTGCGTTCAAAGCATTAGATCATCTCCCCTAATTCAAAAGGCCAGCCTCCTCCTTATCTAAAGCAAATGATGGGCACAGTTCTAACAAGGGGCTGACTATTTCCAGCTTTTTGACTTCAAAAGCACTGGACATCTGAGGTGGGGCTCCACAGAAGACTGGTCACTAAAACAACATGGAAATAATACTGCATAGCTTTTCCAGGACACGGACTTACTTTCCTAAATAAAGTTCTGTTAAACCTTTCAGAAGGCAAACAGACTGTGGGACCGAGTCCAGCTGATTGTCGTTCAGATAAAGGACTTCCAGAGAATCACTCAGAAATGCTGGAAACTCCAAAAAAGGACCTGGAACAAGACAGGAAACAAATTGCACCTTTAACACGTAACAGTAACCAAGGATCTGAACCAAGAGCCTTCACCTTAACTTTGTAAGCAGGACATGAGGTCATGTTCCTTGGCAGGAACCACCACGAAGCAACAGCAGAAAAGCAAACGGCTTTCAATGGCGATCAAACATCAATGCTCACATCTCAATTTTTTAAAATCATGGTGATGCACATGTTTGAAGGTGACAGTCTCCAGGAATTCCGGGGTGCTGAGGGAGGAACTCCAGGTCTGCCAAGATGACTATACATCAGAGGACGAGTGGCATTATATTTCTTGCTGTTGAATAGTGGGTAATACCTTGTGAACTGCCCCTATTCCAGTCTAACAGCTGGCAGTGAAAGGGCATACCGAGGGCACAAGTGTTTCTCAACATGTTTTTTCCACGTTGCCTGAGAAAAGCCAGAATCCAGCTAGAATTTACGTTCAGGCCCCCATGTTGCATCCTGGAGCAATTTATGGTGAATCAAAGTCAATAACAACAGAAAAGAAAACCCAAACTGCAGCTGACAGACTGCTAACCTATGTTGTCTCTAAAATACTGTTTGCATTTGCCTCACTATTCTGTTTTAGACTGCAAGGTCTCAGGGCACTTCAGACTTCCTACGTGTCTGAGCAGCAACTACCATATTTTGGGAGCAACCCAAGCAATAGTAGCAACAACTGCATGGCTGAGTTGCTGCTGCTGGAGAGGTTCAAACAAAGGGAAATTCAGCTGGTTCCAAAGAGCATCATTTTGCTCCACAAATTACTCCCGGGATAGTGGCATAAAAAGCTGCCATGAGTTGTGTTGCTGTCTTAAGAGTCACATGTATCTACCAAGAAGCATCCTGGAGTCAAGGAAAACTAGGCCACACAGGGACAAGCAGATTCTGAGTCTCTGATTAGGAAAGTACAACCAGCACCATCTGGTGCCTCCACGGTCAATAAAAGCAACTCCCTGAGATGCGAGGCACACCCCTCCTCAAGGATAGGTCAGTTGCACTTCCACCAAGATCTTCCTCCCTTACAGAGAAGACTTGAGGAACTGTAACTAGACTTAGCTGAAAAAGGAAAAAAAAAAAAAAAAGAAAATGGAAGAGGTTTTCTCAGGAGAAAAATCCTCAGTTCTAATATTAACAGCATTTCAAGCCTGAGCTATGATCAGAAAAGGAGTAAGATACAGTCTCACTGTCTGCAGGGGTGTTTTATATACGTGACAGGACTGTCTGGTGTGGGCAGGGTGTCACAGTCTGTCTTTGAGTTTTCAAATAAAAAAATCATCTTTGGGATTATTTTAGGAGAACAGCAGGCTTATTCATGGGTTCAATTCAGTTTCTTTCTGGCTCATCACTGGACTTAAACTTTTCATTGTTCTTCTTCAGTACACACCTAGGCGCAGACGGATTTAGTCCCTCTCGGACACGTAGGAGCAAACACCTAAAATAGTAGCAATACTCTCAATTCACCAGAGTCCCAGGCGGAAGGGAGTGTACTATACTGGAAGCAAGCTCGAGGTGTTTATGAATTGTAATTATTTATTCATGAGTTATTTATGATTTCTCTGGCTTGAGCTCAAATTTTCTTTTAAAGAACTGCAGAAAAATTAAAAAAAATCCCATCTTGAAAATATATTTTTGGTTGACTAAACACCAGCAACACCACATACATGTGCAAGAAGTTGTTCAGAGATTTATCTAAGCATCCATAAATTATTCTCTTTAGATAATCTAGACTTAAGTAAATAGCTTTGCTGGTAAAATTGTATGAAAACCTGCCCCCCACCTCACTAGGAGACTTCTGTGAGCAGCTGATGTACTCCAGCTTCTGTTTTCTCTCAATGTTCTTTAAATTCTTGGCCACATCCTCTAGTCTCACCACGCTATATTTGGCAGAGGAACAGAGAGAAAAAGATGAGCTGGCTTTGCTCTGTCTCTGTGGCTATTCAACCGTGGCACCAGCCAGGTGGGCTACTCTGCGCCCTCCTGCAACCTGAGGCAACCTCAGGCAGCTCGAAGTTGCACCAGGCTATTATGGGCCAAGGCTTTTCAAATGGTACTAATGCAGAGTCCATCCTCTCCTCCTTTATGCAGAGGGGTTATGCTGGGTTTGCAGCATGTAGAAATTTCCATTAGGACAGCAATTCCCTTTTATTGCTGGTGTTAGGTGCCTTTGCCCACTGCTCCTGCCCTTCTCTCCCCATTGGGAAATGCTGCTGTAGCACTTCACAGAGAAGCTCTGAAGATATGTCAGACCCCATAGATTCGCAAGGTTCAGACTCCTTTTCACAGTTCTTCCATGTTCAGGATTTCACCAATGTAACAGCATTTCTATTTCCATTTCCTACTTGCAAAACAGTGCAGACCAACCCCTTCGCCTCCTGAGGGTGCAGATACAGGACTTGCTGCACAGCAGCCTCTACTTCCAGGGACAGAAAAGTGAGGTAGGATTAGCCTTGCCTGGAGGTCCAGGTAGAGCCTCTGCCTCTCAGATGAGCAGACTGGAGGTTAGGACCTCCAGTCCTAACCTATAGCTACGGCTGTACTTGGTGCATTTACCAATTTTACCTATTCACGTTGACCTGAGATCGTGCACAATTTTCAGGGGAACTCAGGAAAGCATTTGCTGCAGGAGGGCCTCCTCCTCCCACAAGCAGCTGAGGGCTGCTCGGATGTGCATCATGAAGATGCCAGCTCTATTTCACTCAGATTTGCAAAGAATGCTTTAGAGTAAGCCATTCTTCAGGCAGCCGTGAATGAGAAGACTCTCCAAGTGCTTTAAAATAAAACAAACAAGCAAAAAGAAATGCAGATGAATCCCACAGAGAGCAGGAAGCAGTGCAAATATCTTCAGATATTCCTTTGTTCTCTCTGGGATTTCACGTGCACTAATCCAGAACATCTCTCCTGCTCTGCCCCAAACTGTGGGTGCAAATCACAGAGACAGCAGGAAACATGCAATTTACAAATTCAGCAACAGAAACAATCCTAAGAGTAATAAGACTAATTATGGGTTAATTTCCCTTCAACATACCAGTTAGTACTCTGGCTAAAAAGAATAACTTTCATGAAAAGAAAAAAGCTCAGTGAAGAAAACCAAGTTTCACTCATTCTTCATCTTTCTATATTGACGGTACCAACCAGCTGCACCATTTCTTTAGGAACATTTTATCTAAACCTATTTCCTCTTAATTTAAATGCTGTTGCCCTTAAAATTGCAGATGAATTTACACTTCCCTCCATCCAAACTCCACAGATTCCTGCTGCCACACAGCTCACCTGGCATTCTCAACACTTGCTTCCCTGCATTTGCACTGCCGTGTAGCTTACCTGCCTCTGGGCCACAGCGCACCCTGCTCTTTGTGGTGAAAAAGGGAATCCGCTTCGTTTTAAATCCCTCGTCACTCCTGCAGGCAAAACAAAATGGTGACGTGTAGAGAAAAGAGCTTGGACACAGCAGTTGAGAACTGTGCTGGAGCTGCATGCCCAGGGCACTACATGGTACAGTTTGGCCCCACTAAAGGCTGTGTGATTCACAGCACAGCTCTCACAGGTTCCCGTCTGCTTTTGAGAGATGGGATTGAAACCTGCTGTGCAATCACAGAGCTAGACTCCACCAACACCTGTCCAGGCCCAATGGTTTTCTTCTGGCAAATTAACAGAGCTTTGCAAGGCAGTGCTTTCAGCTCCCAGGGCGAGAGCACTTGACCCCCGGCTTTATGGGTGTCAAGGTTAAGTAGGCTGTCAAACATCAAATTGAACAAGCTTCATGAAAAGTGCTGGAGAACCAACCTGCTGCCATTCCCTGCTTTCACCAGAGAGTCTCTGACAAGATGACCCAACAACATGAATCTGGAAATGCACCAAGACATTCATTTGTCTTTTGTGACTGACACAGCAACTCATAAGGACTCCAGAAAATTTGCGGGACTGGCACCCAAATGAGAAGATGGAAGTATGACACAATCCAATGCAGTTCTGGAGAAGATAAGGGACCTTTAACTCTCTATGTTAAACATCCCTATGGTAACTTCTAAATAGAAGAACATCACTCTTTTATTGGATGATCTTATTAACATCAGCCTTCTCTATGAACTTGCAGCTGGCTACACTTCCATTTAAAAACCAAAGATTTTTCTTTTTTTTCCCAAAACAATGCTCCCACACTAAGTACAAACTGTAGTCCAGCCAGATGGTTTATGGTTAAGATATGCTCCCCACAAACTAGTATTTGTAGTGATGAACCAACCACACAGTGGGTTAAAGAAATTTCTACATGCTCTGAAATTAAACTGCCATTATCAGTAATCTATCCACTTAATAAATGATACAGTGTGCTAAATGCCCAAAGAATCAGTAAAGGATAATTCATCACTGTCACAGACACACAATATACTTAGACACATGGTATGTGGATATCAATGCCTTCTATGCAGGTAATTAATTCACTTCTGACACCCTTTGTCTTACACGAGGGATTTGGTTTGCTATTATTTCTTCAGCTTTTGTTTTCTCAGACAAAATTTGAAAGAAACACTTACTTTCCAAGTTGGTTTTTTGAAAGATCCAATGATTTAAGTTGTTTGCAATTCCACTTATCTTGTGAAGGCAATGTGACTAACTGATTTCCCAGCAGCTTCAGGGACACCAAAGCCTAAAAGAGGAATAGCCTAGAGTTAGAAGACAAAGTCCATCAAACACACAGAAAGAGTTTTTTTAGCATGGCTATTAAATAACAGAAACATAAAAAAAGTACATCTTATTCTTCAGAACATCCTGTCCATGCTGCCTAGCATGCAAACATTTCATTTTTGTCTCCAGCAAGTACGTTTCCTGCACGAAGCAACATCACTATTAGTTCTGGGAGATTATTAGTCTACTTGCTGACAGATTCAATTGGAAACAGCCCATTTAAGAGGACATTTTACTTGCAGTGAGGAAACCTTTCCAAATGGAAGAGAACATATGATTTGCTTACAAAGCATGCCACGTATGGATGAGAAGTCTTATATGTGTGTGTAAGCTAGTGTCAGAGTGGGCTTACACCTGTTGTGTATGCATAATATCGACGTGCAAAATGTGAACTATTTCACACAAGGAAAAGTTTTAATTGCTTTGTTATTACGTGTCTATTAAAAGGGAAAGGATTTATATTAACTTTCCAAGGTTTATACAAGTTACCTATCTATTTTTTTTTTGCTCATACGGAGACAGAAATTTTAAAAACAAGAGGTGAAGCTGATTTGTACGGTTAACCCCATACAGATAGGACTCAGCTGCAGATACCATTAATAGAGTTAAACACAAGCCCTCCTTTACATTCAACAGAAATATAAAAGAAAAGAATGCAGTTCATATTCAGATTTGTAAAGCCTATGCTCTTCCATCTGCCCTTAAAAATAATATTGAGGCTTAAATGATCATTTTCATTTGATTGAAAATCCAATTTTCCACTGAAAAACAGTCTTCTACGTAGAGTTTTCAACCAGGTTTATTCTGCAGGTCCCCCCCACGAAAACTGAGATAAGCAGAATGTCAGCTGAATTATCTTGTGCCACAAGTACAGCAGTGTTAATGAATTATAACCCACGGAAATCATGTTTTACTAGCACAGACTTCAGCTTTAAGTGTGTTAAATGTTTTATGTGCTCCACATAATATAAAAGGTTTATGCCCCTTTTCATCAAGCAGGATTAACAAAGACTCACGAAGCCAGTCTGTTGGCCTTCCTCCCTTTTCTCAGACCGGAAAAATGAGGTATCCATGTGACATAAGCAATGGACAACCAGCAGTTGCTGGAATGGCAATTACCATGCAAAACACTCCCTCTAGTGATAAGAGAGGGGCAGCACTGGGCCCTGGTGGGGCGTGGGGAAGGTAAAGTAAAATATAAAAGTGCGGATACGCAGAGTGAACCACTAGAGGAAAGGGTTGGAAAACTATGCAAACTATAAAACCCTCCCTGCCACTCGCATCTTGACAGCCAATGCTTTTACCATTATTAGTCTTCCACTGGCTCAAACCTCCCGTTGGAAGGAAGACCCAGTCCTCCCTTGGCGCCTGGTGTCGAGCTCTCTCCAAGTATCAGCATGGGGCTGTTCAGTGACAATGCTTCAAACTTCTCCTCCAAAATATCCCTGAGCAGGGGGCGGGAGGAAAGGGAGGCTACACGTTCCAGAATTAGCACAAACTTTGTTCTGTGTGGTCTAGCTGGGGTGCTTCATTTTCAGTCAACTGTATCTATGTTACATGTCCCCCACAAATGCTGACAAAGGCCCCTCTCCAGGAGAGCTGAGAGCCTGGTGAGATTATATGCAATGCTTATGTGCCTGCTCTGTAGGGGGAAAATTAGTGACTTTCAACTGGCTGTGGCTCTTCATGACTGTAATCCTGGAGATCACTAGTCCTTGTTTTGCAGTTGCCTCTTCTCTCTCGTCTCTAACTTCTCCATTTTTGCTGCATTTCAGGAAGAGAACGGGTGCCTCCAGAAGCGAGACAATGGCAGCAGCAGACAATTTCCTTCAAACCTACTGCCTCAGCATGCAAAAGGGCTCTGATGCATTAGATTATATCAGAGGGAAGAAACTGCAGCATCCAGATTAGGCTGCCTCGCTCAGCTCATGAGGTGGAAAAGCTGACCAGTCTTACCTGAATACTTCTACCCAGAGAGAGTCAGGTCTTCTCAAGAGAAGCAAACTAGTCTAGAGTACTAAGACATGGCTTGGAGCATGTACAGTTGGTTCCTTTAGGAGGCAACAGACAGGAAAGCTGAGAAGGCCTCTGCTTCCCTTAGCACCACATTTCTAGTATATACATCATATTAGCAACTGTGAGGTGGTTGCAGTCTTAAGGCCCCTCCACAAACCTAGCAAAGGCCAGTGATGAACTACATGTCCCACCAGCCTAGGTCAGAAACGTGCTTTCAAATCTCAGTGCCTGCCCTGCTTCCAGCTTTTCCCAGGGAGAAGACAGTTCACTGCTGCTCAGCACATTATGTGCAGAAACACGTTAACTGCCCATTTTTCCTCCTTCCACATCTACTTCTGGAGAGGGCTGGAGTATGAGTGCAGCCCTATTCACTGGCACAAACGCTACAACCAAGGAGTAGCCCAAGCCAGGGCAGATCTAGGCACGGGTTTTCACCTTCTAGTTGCTCACCATACTCTAGCCCTTGACGGGGCTGAAAATATCTACTATTTATTTCTTTTATGAAGGTACAGCTGAGGAGATATGGATAAGAACTGGCATTATTTAATGCATCCAAAGCTCACTACCTTTGAAGTCAGACCATCAGCAGAGACTGCACTGAGGTCTTCCCTGATGGCCTGTACTGGTGCCTTCACATCCCTCTGCAGCCTCTGAGCAGTGGCACCCAAAGAAATGTGCCCTTGAAGCACCACCTAGTGTTTAACATCTGCCATGGTGGCTCCCACCCACTGGGCTTATTTTTAATGCATTCAGAAAAAACAAGTTTCGGAGACAATAGTTCATAGGATTCATTCTATTTCAGGAGAAATGCCAATTAAAACCAAATGGTTACCAGAAAGCAAAGCCAGATCTGCAGGGATCATTAAAAACAACGGAGGGAGCAAACAACCCTCAGCACTCTTCTTCCAGCCAGGAGCAAGAGGCACCTTTGCAGCAGACTCCTGAGGTCCAAATTGGACATGGATATGAACCATCGCTTCAGCATCCTTCCCACAGAGGCCAGTAGTGAAAACCATGAAACTTCTGCACAACGATTTACCTCCGTTTCTATCTCCATGACCCTGAGTTTCACAATCTGGACGGGAAGCTTGGAGCAAACCCCCAAGTTCTGCTTTGTTTCATGTCAAAACCATGTGAAGCCACAAACTCTGAAGAATTTTTAAGTAAAACTATGGATCTCTGATGTCCAGTAGGAAGAATTATTAAATCTGCACACACTTAAAGGTAAGAGAGATGCCAGCTAGCATTGTTTAGGGCATTCAAACATGCTATTTTCAGCATAGAAAGACTAATCCTTAATTACACAACACTGGTGTGCCAATTAAAAAAAAACACAACTATTTGTGAGCACACTTGAGTACATTTATATTTCAGTGGTTGGAGCTTGCAGCTACAATGCACTGGTTGTCTTCCAAACTGCACTCCCAAAATCCGAAAACCACAGACATCCAAGGAGTTCTCAGAAGACCTGTGTCAAAAGCTAGATACCATATCACTCTGGACGAGGGCCTGAATGTAGTCATTCAGTAGGTTACAGGCTGCTCAGAGGCTCTGTGCAATTGCTGTGTTCATCAACTCAAAACAGCAGGTAGTCTGCTACCTTAACAAGGCAGCCACTGCTATGACATCAAGGTCTGAGTACGTATTAAGAGAAACACTGTGAAGTAGGAAGAAATGACACTTACTTCAAGCTGGAAGAGTCCTGGTGGAACTTCTTTTAGTGAGTTCTCAGAAAAATCCACTTCTCTGAGGTGATTTTTCCAGAAAATAGTCAATGCGTCAGGTAGGAATTCCAGTGAGTTTCTAGATGCTTTACAACATTTCTAGAAAACACAAAAGAAAAAACACCCACAGAGTAGTAATCATCTCTTTAAATAATGAGGTAGATCAGCTGTCAGATGTATAAGGCATTAATAAATTCATTCTAGGTGATCTCTTTAGATATTTTGATCTAGATAAATTATTGTGCATGCAGGCACATAGGATTTGCTGAGGAGATGCACTCACTTAATTGTGATGGGCAAATTCTTTGGTGGGCAAAAGGTATTTCAAAAGTTATTTTGAAAATTATCTCCATTTGCTTTTCAACTGTAAACAAACACTTCACCAAAGTATACTGTTCTGCTATCTCTATAATAACGAGGAATAAAGTCACAGTGATAGGTGGATATAGATGCCCTAGTTAGCCATGGGTTTGGGCAAAGTTAACTTTGAATGAAGGCTAAGTGTTCTGTAAAATGATGCTAACAATACTTCTGCTCGTATGAACTATAGAGAAAATGAATACATCCATATAAGAAGTGTTTCTAGAATTTTTCCACCAATGCCATCAACATGGTCAGAACAGGGTAGAACCTCAGAAAGACTTGATCTGAGACCCGTAAACTGAATCAGGCAGGGGCACTCATACAGAAGCAGAAGAGCCTTTTAGCCTAAGATGTCCAACAGCTTTT
Source organism: Morus bassanus (assembly GCA_031468815.1). NCBI lineage: Eukaryota > Metazoa > Chordata > Aves > Suliformes > Sulidae > Morus > Morus bassanus. Next base: position 4,098,148 of record CM062581.1, read on the forward strand.
TAAGCATCACAGTTTATTTTTTGCATTGTTTCAACAGCTTTTTCAGCCTCTGACTCTGTCAGAGCAGTTCGACTTACCAAGGGGCAGGCCCAGGGATCTGGAAACACTTTCAGCTGATTTCTGGAAACATTCAGTATGTTTAGGGACTTGAAGCAGTATAGAAAAACCGTTGGAAGTTCCACCAACCTGTTGTCAGAGACGTCAAACTCCTGCAGCTTCCTTAAGCCAATCCAATTAGTTGCTAGAAAACATGAAATATTGTGGACTTGGTGTAAGCATGACAGCAGTCTGATCCAGCAAGATGCTAGATACTTGCTAGATAAGAGCCAAAGGATTTCATGAGTGATAAAAAATAACCAGGCCTTTTCATGTACCTTGGACAAAGGATTGAGAGATGCTTAGCATCTCTAGCTAATACTGGCCTTAAGTCATTATTATAACAGTTTGGGGTTCTCCCCTACAAATGAGGCCTTGAAATGTAAGCGTAACACTGGACTGTACGTACTATTTTCCTCGTCAAACAACTTCTCCATATAATTTTTAGCAGCAATGAGTTTTTTAAGGTTTTTAAGATGTAGGAATCCAGAAGGGAGAGTAGAGATCCTGTTGCTGGATACGTCGACCTCAAGTAACCTGCGAGTACAGAAGATACTCAGTCAGGCACCAATAAAATGCTAGCAAAGACTCCTGTTGCCATAGACATCTATTTTACCAGGACAGCTCTAGGTCTGAATGAAAACAGCTGGAATGCGCTCTCACAAGGCAAAGCAAAAAAACCTATTTAGAAAATTAACCCTTCCAGGGAGCAGACAGAAGTGGTCTGGATAGACAGCAGAACAGATAATTGATACGAGCCGGCAAATGTCAATCTGAGTCAGCTCATGGCTTAGACTTAGAGGAGTGGGGCTCACCAGAACTGGAGAAAAGCAGAGGCAACATGAGACCATACAGGAATAAAAGTCCCTACAATTGTCCTGACAACTAACTTGGAAACACTGAGAATGCAAAGGAGCAATTCTAGGTTGAGTTAAACCTTGTAGCAGACAGAAAATAAACCAAGAAGCTCCCGCATATGCTCTTCACTTTGACACAAGCACAACTGACGCATTTGCACCTGCTCTCCATACAGGTTCAGTCTGCCATAGGCATCCAGCGCACACACCTTGTACATATAATTTCGTCGGACGACTGTACGCTGGGTAACTCCGTCAGCTGATTGTCAGCCAGACTGAGCTTCCTGAGGTTTATCAGGCCCCATGGGATCACGGATGGAAGGGAGACCAGGCAGTTGGCAGAGAGATCAAGCTCAGTTATCTGACAGGAGATATCAATCAGCCAGTCCAGATCCACCCAGGGCAGTTTGAGGTTTGACCAATTCACACACAAAGCCTGCATATGTCAAAGAAAGAAGAGAAAACCACGTTAGTAAAATCCCAGTTGCTCTCGGCCTGTGTTACACCACTGGGAAGGTGGCAGATCAGAGCACAGACCATAAACATTTTGCTCACTTTCCAATCCACTTCTAGGAATTAAACTGACTTAGAGATGAAATCATGCCTGGATATCAGCAGTCCCCACCATATAGCTGCTCCTTGATCTCACTCCAAAGACCACGAGCAAGTGCAAGCAGGGGACTTGGACTTCTTTCCCTGTCCATACACCAGCTCCAGTGTGCCCCACAAAGGGTGAGCTGCCCTTGCCTGAAACCAGCACTCTCATCTGAGAGCTGGACAGACTCTAACGGTTTGATCATCCAGCGATGTGCAGTGAGTTTCCACGGGGCTGGGCTCCCTGCCCCGCAAGATGCATTCACACTCTACGCTAGCTGCATTATATGGACAGATCGGGGAAACCCATCTTAAATCTAGACTCCGCAGCCCGAACCCCACTCTGTCTCTTGGACATGGCCTGCATCGCTGCTCAGATCTCCAAGGGACTCCAAACACCGACAGGCAGGTCCAGAGGAATCCCTGTGGAGCAGTCTGCCTCTGAAACGCTTGTGGATCATTGCTTGTGCATCTGTAGAGAGGACAGGGACAGATCGGCTGAGTGTAGTAATGACTTCTTATGAGGAGGCCTGTTGCTGGAATAACTAATATATGCCCAGGCACTGCTCTTCCATCTTAAATCTTCCAACAACAAGCCGCCAAACTGTTCTGGGAAAGTTTTAGGTTTTGCAAAGGAACATCTGGGAAAGGCAAGGAAAGGCAAACGCCCTCTTGTAAAGCATTTCTAAACACTAGAAATTTGCTCAGTATCATTTAGGAAGACAGTTTAGTATCTGAGAGACATGATTTTGGCAGTTGCCTCCTTTCTAGATAATGTTCTGCTGCTTTTGACAGTAGGATGAAGAAGTCATTTTATCTTCTTTTGTGAAGAAAACAGAAGTTGTTGCGAAAAGTATAACTACTTATTTCAGGCCCCATCTTAGAAGAAAACATGAACACATAATGGTCATCAATGCAAGTAAACAACCCAAGGCTTCATTTTCAAGACAACCTCATTGCGTTCCAATGAGATCTATGTTCCAAAATACACATTTTTAAAATGTTAGTCCCAAAATTTTTTCATAAGCTCCGTGGTTTTGACATAACTCATCCCAAAGACAGCCTCAATGAAGTGATCGTTAATTCTCCACCAGGAGGCAGCAAGGACCCGGCAGCAAATTTAATTTGCCTTCCAATTCCCGTATTTAGCTCTTAAGACTTTTAACCTCAAATTTAAAATTAAAAGGAATATATTTTGGGAAGGGAGAGAAAGAAAAGGGAAAAAAAGGTCTATCTCAAATGCTTATTTGAGACTCAGAACTCCAAGCAATGTAGATGACAGAGTTCAAATGTCTAGGAGAATGGCATAAAGGGTAAACACAAACAGTTTCACTTTTTAGAAACTGACAGCAGTCGTCCTTAGTGTAGACATAGCGCTTTTCAAATGTTCACTAGTGAAGCCTCAGGATAGCCCTGCAAATATGAATAGAAATATTATGTCCATTGTATCACTGGGGAAACCAAGGCAGAGAGCACAAGCTGTTTGTCTAAAGCTACATTCACCGTCATGCCACAAGGCATCCATATAAAACACAGAAAGCCAGCAGCAACAAGAAATCAAATTAAGCAGAGTATCTACCACCACTGCAAAACATACAGTACCTAATGGGAGTTACGCTGCAAAGCTTTCACACTGGCACTAAATATATTCTGCTGTACTGTTAGATTTTCCAAGTCTGTATGTTTAACAGCTTTCTGCTTACAAACTCTTGTTTTAAATTCTGTATGTAGTTTTCTGTAATCTTCTCTCACCTGTAACAGCCCAAGAGCTATTTACATCACTGGAGAGCAATCAGTTATGAGTTATCATAATAGAGAGTATAAACACACAGATCAGATTCCCTCTTCCATCCCCAGCTACCCCACACTTCAGGAGAGATGTAGAGATGTGGTACTGATGTTGAGGGACTGGATCTTCCCAGCATGAGGAAACCTCACTGGGGAAGAGTACCTTTGTGCAGAAACACTTGATTCTTTTTTTCTGGTTCCTTGAATTGTCCCAAGAGCTCATAACAGGAGCCAGATCCCTAAATCCAGATAATGCAGGAAACTAGCTCTACATTACAAACAAAATCCTCAAGTAGTATTGATATCTGTCTGGCAACTTATATGCACTTTCAGGGCACTACCTTGTCTTATATTATTATTACTCTTCATTTTAGAGAGAGATTTTTCAGCTGGTTTAGCTCCCAACCAAGGTCATCAAAAACAGACTTACAATGGCACTGATGAAGGAGTGCATGGCTGAGGAGAGGAGTGCAGCATCACTGTAGCTCCATCCTAGATCAGCTAAAATTGTCCCTGATAGAAATATCGCTTAATCAGCAAGGAAATTCTCTTACTGATGTCATTTATACCATATTGTGGTTTATAGTGATGCCAACAAAATAATGCCAACTTTTTATGCCAGGACAATTAAACCTACACCATGACTTCTGCTCATACAGAAAAAAACCCATCACCCTGCTACCTAACAGTGCTGGGTAAAATCACATACTCTGCTTAGCAAAGACAAACCCCTTGGCTTAAGAAAGAGTTAAGAAAAGGCCTGATCCCCAACTACATGTGCTTCATGTAGATTTTTAATAGGAATGGCCTTTTCAGGCTAGAAGAGAAAAGTGTAACAAAGATCCAGCTACTGAAGGTATAATACAAGCACAGTCTGCCTAGATATGTGAGAAACGTTTTAACAGGGAATTAGCCATTTTAACAACTAACCTTGGCTGGCAATGCGTATTCCACCCTGATACTTTCTTTCCAGAATGCCAATTTTTTTGAAATGCTGTGCTGAGACTCAGTCAAAATGCGGGCGGAGGAGGTAAACCAGAACGAATAGGGGAAAATCCGAGCTTTTAGGCAGCAGTTCCAGACAACATGTCTATGTTCTAAAAAGTAACTGCTAGCAAGGAAGGGGCTTCCTAGTTACCCACATTGTTGTCAAGACATGGGGTATCGAAATACGAACACAGTACTGAGGGTTATAGAAAGGTGGATTCGTCTCAGCCTGACTATCAGACCCATCAATTATCTCCTGTAACCATCACAAAGACCTTGCTCAGAGGGAGGCTAAACCTCACAATCAAAGCCATGAAGATCAGCCATGCTCTTTCCTCTACTTCCCTTTACAGCCTGCCATCTGCCAACAGAAGGGAATAGCAACACCCTTCACAGACATCTCAGGCAGTGGCTGAAACAGCTTTTTACCGACCCCATGCTGCTGGAGCAAGGTGGTAGGCCAACCTGGGACAAAGATCTGGCTGTGAGACTAAAGCTACTTTTCACCCTGCAACAAGGAAAACAGTGAAATTACATTAAAAGTTGGCCTTAGCACTGAAGCTGTTAATTATTATCGCATGTGTATTATGATCACCAAAGACTAGCACTGCATTGGGCAGGACACATAACTAAGATGTCATCCAGAGGAGATTTACCCTGGAAATTCAGGACAACTTTCAACAGTACAGTGAGATGGAAGTGGCGGCATCCTGGCACTTTCTCCTTTGGCAATGGTATTGCCACAATGGCTGTGGATGCATAGGATCTGCGCCATGGCCCAAAAAGAAAACAGGTAAGGAAAATTTTCCTGGTTTTTTTTAAACATCTTTTAACATCTGATCTAAAGTGGGATGCTCCATAGAACCTTTCCTAAGATAAAGCATCCACGACCAGAGTATTGACCCCCATGAACTATTCACATATTTTACATAAACCAACAGAAGCAAGAAAATTGAGATTTACAGCCAAAAATCTGGGCAAACATTCCATGCAAAAGGCTATCCACAGGTTCTTCAGTTACACAGAGGATGCATATAACCATACAGCGCTTTGAAATCCTGGCAGTGACGGGAACGAAGGCCTGGAGAGCTGGCTTGCTCATTTGGTTTCCTCCTCACAGAAGAAAGCAGGTGCTTGTGGTTCAGATCCTGAATTCAGACTCCAGAGCCCCAGATTTCTTGTGTCACACCAGTCACTGTCTCAGGCTACTCAAACTCTCTTTGCCAGCCCATATAATGGGAGAGTAACAACTCCTCTTCTCCCAGGGGAGCCAGGAGTAAAAATGCACTACAAAATCCAAGTCCCTCTTTTGCCTTCCTGCTTAATTAAACTGTGACCAACAAAGCTGCAATAAAAAAAAAAAATCAGAATAAAGAACTGATGGTGCTTATCCCTTCCCTCAGTTCCTGCTCTGTTTCAACATGATGCTCTTTACAGTGGGCCCAGGCTCTTATTTCAGTACAAAAAAGTACTTGTCCTTGAGTACACAGACCAATGCAGTAATAGTAAGATCTATAGCACACTTTTAGCGGGTGCAAGCAGGACCATGTGTCTCTGCTGCTTCTCATTTCAGACTGATACTCATCTCTATTTTGCATTTAGACTGCTGTGTATCATTTACCTCAAAAATGCAGAGCCATGGCCTCCAGATATTTAATGTGATAGAAAGATACCTGCAGAATTCAGATAGTGACTTCTAAAACCACAGACAAGATTGTGAAATCCAACATCTGCTATGAACGGTGCGGGGTAGGTGTCCTCATCTCCTAGACAGCTTTTTGAATCTCAGCAGTAAGTGCTTTGCACTCAGTCCTCCTTCCCATCCAGAGCCAAGGACTGACAGTGTCTCTTCCACCTGAGTACTGCAAACTGGAGGATCAGCCAAGCCCCTTCACCTGACTTAGGGACAGTGGACCAAATTCTCCTTAGTGCTACTAACCTGATGTCACTGGAGTTACCTTAGGAATTTACTTGGCTCAACACTCTGCAGTGAAAATGTAATTAAGTGAAAGAAAGCCTGACAGCAATGCCACGAAGACAGGGGATTTCCTCCCCAACTCATACTTAATTGTCTCCACTATCTTCCCAGAAAAGCCCGTTTCTTCGATGCCAAAGGTCTGTGAGGCTGAACTTGTGGAGCCCAGTGATCAGCTCAACCCTTTTCCATTTGGCACCAGCTGGTGAGCTCCGTACTCAAACGAGAGAGGAACAGTGTTCAGAGGCTGTTAGCTCCTGGGCACAGCCGGACTCTGGGCAGCTTACTGCTTGTCAGAAGGGCAAGGAAAACCTCTGCAGACTCCCCTCTCCTGCCAAGGAAAGAATTTCTCAATATGAGTCCTGAAAACTAAATGGAAATCTTCTAGTGCAGTGATCTCAGGGGATGCACTGAGGAAAGCAACGGACTGGAAATTGTGCAGAAGCAAGAAACCCCACTGCTCTTGGGCAAACGATGAACTATAAATATGAAAAATATTTACTTAGATTTGAGACCGTTTGGTAAGGTGATTAAAAAAGGCTGTTGTGTATTTCTCTTCAATGATGTGACATGCCCCAACAGAACCTTGCTCTTGCCGTAGACGGGATATTCTAAGGACGGTGATCTAATTCCTCCACCAATAATGCTGCTGTGAATCTTGAGTGGAACTGCTGCAGATTTCTTTACCAACGGCGATGTAACTGAGATTAGCCAGGCAGTGGATAAAGAAATCAGAGGAGGGTCACACACATACACATACGTTTTTATGCTTGTGTATAAAAATTCTTGACAAAACATTTCCTAGGGAAAATGCAGCACTTTAAGCTCTTTTCTAGTCTGTAATGGGAAAAGAAATTACATCTCACACTGCACACACTGGAAAGTTACATGTATCTCCACGCTGATTACACACATCAAAGTCTGGAATCTGCGCCCAGCCACCTTACTGCAAGGGGAGGTTTTGGCATTTGTTACCTGTTCCTGCAAAAGTGGAGCACTTCCTCTCTTTAGCAAGACAGTGGTTTGCTGTGGGGATAAATTTATGCCAGGAAAAAAAAAAAGAGAAACAGATATGAGAAAAATCAGATAACTCCTCTTGCCTCAGAAAGGGCAGCACTAGGCACAGCATGATGGCTGCCTAGAAGGTGTGACAGCTAAACTGAGCTCTCCAACCACATTTTATGCATAGCTAGTAGCATTCACTACTGTGAAATCAATTCAAGGTCCACTGTGCAGTGTTTTCACTCAAACCCTTTTGAAGTTCTGGGCTCATTCTGAAATGATTGGTGCTTGGTCTGCCCAGTCCTAGAGGAAAGACTTTTTGATATTCAGCTGTCTGCCATGCACATTGCAGCCTCCTCACAATCCTTTTTTGCTTCCTCCCAGTGCAAAATGCATCACAGCACTTACACAAGAAGACTTACATTCGTGAACCTCACAAGATATGAAGAAAGCACTGAGGCAGCTTGTTTGCAGCTGCTATGAAGTCGTGTTTTAAAAAATTATCAGGGTGTGTGACTATCACTTCTCAGAGACCTGAGCTCTGCAGACAAACTAGGACAAATCTTCCTGACTTTGGCCCAGCCTGCAAAAACGATTCGAAGAGAAAGCATTAAATAAGCAAACATATTAAAAAATAAACAGCTACTAGAAGAATCAAGGTCAAGTTTCTGTGTCTGATTTTTGTTTTTTTCTTTTTCTTTTCTTTAAACCAGGCGCTTCTGGCAATTAGCCGATGTTTCAAAACTGATCTCTTCTTAGCTCAGGGTGTGACAACAGCAAAGCTGAGTCATTTTTTACAGCAGCTAAGTTAAATATTGCCAGCAAGTTCACATGGAAAACAGACCTCTTCCCTGTGATTCAAACATTTATTCCAAAGTTTATTCAAGCTGAATTATCCAGTTAGTTGGATTTTTTTTTTTTTTCTTCTAAAAGGCATGTAGTTTTATCAACTCTTCTCCAGAAACATCTAGGATTTAGCTTCCTTTTGCTTATCTGTCAACCAAACTAAAGAATCCCACAGGGAGGGCTCTAAATCTGCTGATTGAACCTAATGAAGTCAAGCTCACATGGGGACTGTAGTCCCTAACATTCACAGTATCATTGGGAATCCAGCGAGACAGGATTTTGGCAGGAAAACAGAGAGTGGAGAAGTTTGTAACACTGTGAAAACCTCTCTGCTTATTTTCACTTAACACCAAAGCAGAATCAACACCCCACAATGTTACAAGCTGAGCAAACAGATACCCAGCTGGCAATAGGATTCACACAGACAGAGCCTTGATCGAAAAATTCCCCTCAAAATTTTTCACTGCACGATTTTTATGACCTGATGGAAACTGTAACTATTGAAAGCTCAGGGGTCTGATGCTCTTAATAGAGATTAAGAGAACGAAGTATATAGCCTAGTTATATAAAGATATGGGATAATCATGAAATGTAATAATACCCTGCATGAAAACAATGCCACTCATCTGTAGGTCTCACAGCATCATCATAGAATCATAGAATGGTTTAGGTTGGAAGGGGCCTTTAGTCCAACCCCCCTGCAGTGAGCAGGGACATCTTCAACTAGATCAGGTTGCTCAAAGCCCGGTCCAACCTGACCTTGAATGTTTCCAGGGATGGGGCCTCCACAACCTCTCTGGGCAACCTGTTCCAGTGTTTCACCACCCTCATTGTAAAAAATTTTTTCCTTATATCCAGTCTAAGTCTAATCATCATGTATTAAGCCTTCCAACAGCTGTAAGATGTGAGAAGTTTATATCTCCCCATTTTACAGTGGAAGAAATAGAGATGCAAATGAATTACCAAAATTGCCAAAAGGCTGTCGGTGGCTAAGTAGTGAACAGAGTTCTTGCCAACCTAAAGAGGCTTCAATTGCTTTTTGTTGGCGTCTGTGTCCCATCAAAAACCATTTCTGTGGGACAAGCGCAGTTAAACTTACATGATCTCATCACACACAATATTCTCCATGCTGCTCCAGAGAGCCAGATCTGTCCTGAGCAAGTGACAGTAAAGGCTACCGGCCATCTTTTACTAACGAGGATCCGAAGTAGGGACGATGCTTTTAGGCTTGGTCTACTCATGCTAGGCTTGCTCTACTCATGCTCCACATTAACAAAAAGCCACATGAGCCTATTTGTACGTGCTGCATCTGAGCTATCAGACGCAGGGGAAGAGAAGGGTTTACATGCTCAGCTCTTCGCCATGTTAACACACTGGGACAGCACGGAGCTTGTGGCATTACCTTGCAACCAGAACGCGCAATAGAAACCTAAATGAAGTGATTATCCTGGTGTCGGAGAGAAAGCCTGTGGTGGTGCTTATTTCTCTGGAAGACTGTGAGCACAAAGTCAATGCTTCCTTTCCACAGCACATGCCTGGTTCACACACTGATGTTAAAATTGCCATGCGGAAGCTGCTGCACACAGCGTCTTGCACAATGATGCCATTTAAAGGCCTAATGTTTTACACCTTGCAGTTCAGCACTAGTGTGAAAGTCACTTTCACAGCTTGTTCTCTAAATGGGTAGCAAACCACAAGGCACTTAGTTGAATCATAGAATCACCAACCACACAGTATGTGAAGACAAATATCAATTATTCACATGATGCTTGTTAAAAGCACGTCTCTTCAGACAGAAAAATGGCTACTTACCGGTTTTGCTGGAGCACTACCTGGTAGTGGGCTCGTTTCAATGAAATACTTCCTCAGAAGGTGTTTGCTGGATTCAGGACTGTCCATCAGGATGTAGGAACAAAAGAAAGCTCCATTCCGTAATAAAAACACGGCTACATCTTCATTCCCTTTAGAGAAAAGCAGATTGTCTGTTCCCTTCTTCTCAAGCAAATGAACCCACAAGGAGCTGAACAGAAATCCTGGGAAACAACCACTTCTGAAAAAAACCATGGGGGTGTGCAAAAAGGGAACTGAACTGTATAAAGACTGTTTCCTCCAGTGATAGGATTTAGTTTGGTCAAACTGAGACAGCAAAGACACTGTGTGAAAGCACTGGCCCAGGCTCTTCCTTTTTTCTCTTTTTTCCCTGTCTTATTAAACTATACACACAGCTGTGCTTTGAAGTGTAAATTATTCAGCCTAAATCAAGCACGTGTGCCAGAGTGTCCATAACAATAATGCTTTTACTTGCAAGGTCTATATTTTTGAAGGGTCTTTCCCCTAGGAGTTTACAGAGGAATGTTCAGCCTCTCAGTATTTACAGTAATTTAACTTAAGAAGGCTCTGACTTAAATTTGGCTAAGTCACAAGATTCAGAGCCAATTTTATTTTAATTTATCCCACTGGAAATACAGGACAACTCCAGGCAGGCCAGTCCACACTGACACCTTCCTAGATGTGAACAACTCAGCCCATTCTCCAAAAGACATTGCAGAAAAGATGCAAAGTTTTCAAGCATGCAAATACATACCTGCCTTTATAGCAGCATACAGGGGCAACCGTATAAGAACTGGAAACTCATTCTTCCTGACTGCACAGCTCTCTGGGTCAGCACTGTATGCACGAATTAGGAGTTTTACTATGTCCAAATGTCCCTGCTGGCAGGCTATGGCCAGCATCCAGTTCAGGAGTTGTTGGCAAGTACTAGGACCTACTGAAAAGATATGGCATTTGACTTAGTTGATGCCACTGGGCTGTGGTGTGCAAGAGTCATCCACAAATAATGGCTCTGCAGAGGGTTTAGGGTGAAGCCCCTGAGGACAAAGGAACAGACTGCACTGCAAAAGAGTGTTACAGAAGAGCCCTAAGCTGGTCAGGGACAAAGTTTTCAGCTTTGCTTAACTGTTCTTCATTACCTACCCAGCTAATGGGCGAACTTTTTTTACTGTCCCTGACCTAAGCATGCATAAGCTGGCATCAGTGGAAGGTTCTGAGGATGCCTACTAGGCGACCAGCAGAAAAATCGAACACCTAATGCCAAACAGAGGTGGCAAGGGATGACCAGGATTGTCTCTGCATCCAGAGACAAACAGGCCTGATCCAACAGACATTAGATCCAAACATCCAAGACAGGCCACTTCTTCCAAGTTCATGAGAGGGGATACAAAGAATGGAGAAAACCAGCTGACTTTTCATGCTACTGGATGAATAAAACAAAAATAAATGTTTCAGACAACACAAAATAATTGTTTTGGTTTGTTTTCACTGCAACCTAAAGTCTCCCACAAAAAAATTCATTTCTCCTTGAAATATTTCATTTTGGGTGAATTCTTTACTACCAATTCATAGTAAAGTTAGACAAATGTCATTTAAGGCTAAAAACTAAAATACTATGTTCTGATTTCTGCATGAATTTGCTAATATTTTAGTCATCCCCAAATTGCTTTTTTTGCTGAATTAATGTTTTGCCTGTAGAACACTGCCTTCCTCTAGCTGTGCATAATTCTGCGCATGTAACTAAATGCCCATGACAGATTATTTCTGCTAACAGAAAGCAGTCCTCAAATCTTCCCTGATTCACAGTATCACTTTCACTTACTTTAAAAATTCACATCCCCTTTGAAAAGCTTACAGAAACATCCACAAGCCCAAGTTTACATGTCAACTTTTTTTTTGCAGTTTCTCCATGTGGAAATTACATCGCCCTAACAACTTGACTAAATCATTCACCCTCACACTGCAAAAAAAACCAGCTCCACTTCAGCTGTAAGCCACAAGAAGTTCACACTGAGCCAGACAGAATCACTGCAGTGCATTAGCCAAATTGTGAATTCATGCAATTTATTCCTAAGCCCTGTGATTGGTTTCTATGTAATTTCCCAGGGAAACAAATGGAAAGTCCTGCATAAAAACTTCTGAAAGCTGCTGTTTGTATAAAGCACCTCCCCTGACCCCCTGAAGCAAGAGTTTAAGGGAATTTAGTCAGTTCTTAAACTGAGCTAAGTTTCCAGAAACTACTTAAGTCACTTTTCATTACTGAGAGTATTATATTAATATAATTTAATTTTTGCTACTAGGTTACAAAACCAGCATTGTCAGCCTCATTTCTGGCTGAATGAAATATTACATTTAATTGCATCCCCCAAACTGGAACATTTCTTTTGCTTATTAGTACTCTAACAGTTTAAGAACATCAAATAAGCAAGTTTCCCAGCAGGTTATTCCCGTTCTCACTGAGGTCACTGGCAAGCATATAGCTCCAGTGAGGAGCTAGAGCTATATTCAGGTCAAATATTACAGAGGCTTAGCTTAGCTGTTGCCATTACTGCATTGTTTGAGGTCAAGACAGTGATTCGCCCTGGCTGCTGTGCAGGACTGCCAGACCCTGAATCCACAGAGGGTCCAGGTGAGAAGCAGCTGCCATGCCCGCGGTACACTAAGAGAGCAACAGGGGACCCAAACACAGTTCCTGGTCCTGACTCAGAGTAATGCTCTTCCCCCGCCCCCGCATCTGCCTTAAGAATTGTGTCTGGGTCTAAAAATCTCTCTGTTCTGCTATAAAATTATTTTTAAAATAAAATATAACTAAAATATAATGACAATTCTAAATAATTAATTCCCCTGAAAGCCAAAACAAAATGCCAACAAGAGAACATAGAGCACGTTGCCAGCTGTGCACCCAAACTATTACTTGCCAGACAGGCATGCTGCACTCTCACTCCAGCACCACTGTGTCTGCTGGCTCAGCAGAGTGCGATGATGCTGTTTCCTGAAAATCCCCTAATTTCTCTGTGGGGTCTGGGATGTTACCCAGCTGTGAGGGCTGATGGGAATGAATATTCTAAATGGCATCTTCCTCCACTTCCAATCTGCAAACATGGAATATTTTTATGCATGTGTTTTTCCCCCCATGGGGGACGTTTTCTTCAAACACAGCAGAGATTAGATCCCTCCACGCACTTTCCCATGACTATGTCCCTCCCATTTCAAGGGATGTGAAAAAAATAAATAAGTGCCTGCTTGAAGCTATAGCACACAGCTAACAAAAAGTTTGAGGAAAGGCAGAGGCAACCCAATAGGCTTACCATGCAAGGAATCCAGCAGCTCTTTCACAACGTCCTTATGTCCAAAATATGCAGCCACCACAGCTGCATTGTCATCATTAGGTTCTGTTGGTAACACCACTAATGCTTCCTTCAGTAAATACCTCACCGCCTGAAGATCTCCATATGCTGCTGCAATGCCTAAAAGCTGGCACTGGTAAAGAAAACACAGCGAAATAAACTCTCTGTAAAGGCAGAGAAAGCAAGCATTTCTAGAACCACGTATTTATTTGTGCCCATGCAAATGCACACCCACTGTCACTGTGGTTAACTGAGAATGTCATAAACACTAGTAGCCATTATAATAATTGCTGTTGATAAATTATTTTTATTAATTTGTTGGGTTTTGCTTTATAGTTTTTTGCCTGGTTTTACCGCAAAAGTGCCCAAGGCACAGAGGGGTGAGTGTAAAACCATTTTTCATGCACCAACAGAAAAAGTATTTGCACAGCTCTGCTATAAGGTGTAGTATTTCCAGTTTTAGCGATGGCCCATATGCCTGGACTTGCACACAGGTACTCTCCCAAAAAACTAAGAAAAGCTCTGTGCATAGAGGAGGCTCAAAATGAGGGCTCTGAAGGCAGAGCAGTGCAGAAGTTGGCACAGAGGTTATTGTTCCAAACACAAGCAGCAAAATCTTCCCAGGGTGCCATTAACCACCTTTATACCAATGGGTGAATACTTTTTTTTTTTTTTTTGCTAAGTCCGTAAACTGCTTCCTTTTTACGGGGAAAAATCTATTTCCCTGTTTTAGTGACCACAGTACCAGCATCCTTCCTCGCCCAGCCTCCTGTTCCTACATACGCCGTTCCTGTGGTCTGTCTCATCTTTCTGATCAGTGCTTTCAAGGGCAGATATTGTCCCTGAGCATATGTTCCTGAAGTGGCCCACACAACCAGCCATGTTTGGGACCCCACAGCACCAGCATAACATATATAACTGAATAGATTTTCTGCATGACAAACGACAGAAGAAAGCAGCTTGGCATTTTGGTTTCTTTCCCAATAAAATTTGAGGAAGAGTAGTAACCTAACCCTACCTTTTCTACTTGCAGTGCAGTCTCCTCACATGACAACTTGATCAACTCTTGGGCCTTACTGGTGTCTCCAGCTTTGTAAGCATCCTGAATGCTTTCTGTCACAGGTGTCTGAATGATGGAGACTTCGCCGACTGTGGACTGTTTGCCACCCATGTCCACAGTTCCTGCAGTAAAAATAAAAAAGAGGGGTCAGGAAGAAGTACTTGTTCATTACGCATGCACAGCTGCAGTGTCAATGCATCCTGGCGACAAAAAAAGGGGGTGAATTATTTTCAGTGGAATATTTACTGCACGCAATTAAAAAAGGAGGAAAAAACCTCAACACTCAATTGCCTGATAAAAGTGATATGTTAAAGGACTTTCCAATAGGGACATGAAACTAAAATGGACAGTGAGTTCCCCAATTGCTCCCAGAGGTGGTTTCCAAAGGATGGTGTCAAAGCTCACACACACACAGACACGTACGCTCTGCAGCAGCCTGCCTGCCACACTCATCCTCCTGCTGCAGGAGCCAGGGCAGAGAAGGGTTTACATGAGATCGGCACCTGCAATACACCTGAAGGAGCAAGGAGTGGAGTCTGCAGGACCTGCAAAGCCATTCTGGTATTATTAGCCTTGCTTCAGTCACTCTTCATTCACCTCCTGACAACAGTCTAATAAAACCCCACTGTGCTTCTCCAACACTTTCAACCAGAGCTTTATACACCTCAATAAACGTGAAAGAAAATTGGGAATACTTTTACTGTGGGAAAACAGAGTAAAAGGAGATTATGCAAGATGCCCAGTGTCACCCTGATCAATCCTGGAGAGTCTCCTAGGCTAGACTTTTTTTTTTTTTTAAACGCTGTTAGGAGCCAGAAGAGTTTTTACATGTCAAAGATTAAAAGCTGCAAACCATTAGAGAAGATGCTTGCGGTGGGTGGCTAACAAAGACACAATCATGAAGCCTCCCACCCCCACAACTACTGGGACAGGGAAAGCTGCAGGAAAGTCACTGAATTGTGAGTAAGATGTTCAGGTCCACTCCTGAACAACATGCTAGACAGAGAAAAGAAGCACTTTTCACTTGAAAATAAATAATTTCCTACTCACTTTTTCCTGCTAAAACATTATTAATTATTATTGCTTATTTGCAACTGGTTAAACAAAGCCCTTAAGGCCACAGATTTTCACATATGTTAACAAGGATTTTTTTTTGTCTGTTTTAAATGGACATATACATCATGCAGGGCCTAGTTTAATGCAGCCTGGAAAAATAAGTAAATTTGGACCAATCTATAACTGTCAGTAAATATCTTTGAATAATGCAGTCTGAGTCACCAATAGATTCTGACTAACACTTCTCATCAATTATTTAAATGAAGCTCAGATCACTCAGACATCGGAGACGGCTCCAGAGATTCGTGCCATTAAAAGGTGCCCACATCAATAACCTTTCTCAGATGATGCAGAACGTGTGAAGGACAAGCAGCAGAAATCAAGGCAGACAAATGTGGTGTTAAATTACAGCATAATAAACAGCATCTCAGAGTTCATGTTAATAGGTCCAGTGCCTTCATAATTCTGTAGTTTTAGCAGGTACATAGGAAAAGAAATTCATCCAGCATTTGGTCCAGTTTTTTGGAGCAGACCACATACCTACAAGGGATCTCTAAGAATATTGCATATGATTTAATTATCTTTTTAATGGACACCAAGGTAGGAAATTCAAATTATTCTTACGCAAGTAACTGTCTAAAGGGTGACAGAAGAGAACTTTAAAGCAAAATAGTTCTCCAGTCTAAACAACCCAGAACTGGACTAAGCAAAATCAAGAAGTACAGATCCAAGCAAACAGCGCAGTTACTGGAACATGCAGCCTCCTCGCGCTTGGTGCCCTGTGTTGAAATCCTGAACCTAGAGAGAAGCACTGGAATTCCCCTTGGAGGAAAAAATGCCTCACATCGGAGATACAAAACAGCTGGAAAGCTGAGCAGGAAGCCCTGCAAATCGGGGCTGACGGAGCACAGCAACTTTAATCTGGTTACTGAAAAAATGCTGAAAGGAGGGACAAATTTTATTTCCTTCCTGCCTCAATCCTGATTTTGGGGACTATCACTCAAGACCCACATCTGCAGCCATTTCACATGCAAAGGCACATCCTTTCTGGCAAAGAATTAAGCAGGGCCATCTTTCTTTCTTCTTCAATCATGCCAGGGAAGGTGGAGGTACGAGTATCTCATGGTCAGAGATTCATTCAGGATCTGGGAGATCCTGGTGTCACTTCCTCACCTATCAGACAGAGCTCCAGCCAACCTCTCTTGCATCCTGCACACCAGAGCTCTTCTTACAGGAGCATTTTCCATCTCTCCTATTGGAACTGCCCCAGAGTGCAGGGAAGGCTACCAAATCAGTGGGCCAGGGAGCACAAGAAGGACCACAATGTTGTAACTGAGGGAAGGAGGAACTCCGCAAGCTAGACCCTAATCCGAAAACCGCTTCTCTGTTTTTACCGAACGACTACTTCACAAAACTACTTGGCTAATGTGTCATGCTTCCTCTTACATTTTTGGCCCCCTCAAAATTTCTGAAGTCCCTTGTAGTGTTATGGCTTATTTTAACCACTGTGACCATCACTACTATTTGGAGAACATGGGCTGGCCATCAACCATCGCGGTATGCTCATGTACATTAAGTGTAGACTTCTGGGCATTCCAGGAACAGGAACGTCACAAATGGCTGGCTTCCTGGAGTTTACGTGCTCTCAGAGTTAGCTGGTAGTTTAATCAGAGTCTTTGGGATACTATTTTTAGTCCCTAAACTCAATTTTAGTCTTGTCTTTGGCAAATAAGAACTTTTTATTGATCTAACCAAAACTGCCCAGTTTTAAACATTTGAACATCCATCAAGTAGAATTCAATAAAGCTTCACTGAATGTAAGAAATATGGGCAATTCTACTGTTTAAAAACAATATATTTGTACTTAAATATTCTTGGCAGAAAGATAATGCTACTCATCATTCAAGTTTCTTATGTAACTGTCATCAAAACTTCTTTCTATGATTGCATTCTGCAGAGTACATTGACCTCCTGCCTAAGACCTGAGGAAAAAAGCTGCCAAAGGTCTTCAGCAAAAAAAAGACCTTGCAATTAAACTAGTTACAAGCCTGAAAAGATCAAAACTGGTGAGATAGAGAGTGATAAAAAAGCTTCCCCTCAGCCAACAGCTGTACTCACATGATTCTGTCAAAGTTAACCTGAGCTTTCAAAGGTTAAATGAGAGAAGGTGGGCCATCCACCCCTAAGTTCCCAAAAAGCACAGAAGCCTTCCATCGTAAAGCTAAGCATCTCGCCAACCAAATTACCCAATTCACAGAAGACTTCCTCATAACTTAGTAAATGATATATTGACTTCTGAAATACAAATGGAAAATAAGCATGATTTACAAGTTTAATTTATACTCACCAGTAGGAAAAAAAAAAAGAGGAAAATTACATTCTACTGACTAAAGACTATTTTATTTCTACAAGATGCATGACTGAACTATCATCAGTACTGGCATTCATGTAGGCTGGGAATAAAGTTTTGCCAATACATGCAACAGCCATTTTTAGCAAAAATCTGGGCTGAAATCCAAAGGAATTCTGCCTATGGTTTTAACCTTACAAATCTCATGCCCTTCACCTGAGCTCTTTGTGGCTTTCATAATAGGGTCACCTCACTTGCATATAGCCTTGAGCAACAAGATATAAGAGCAATACTTAAGTTGAATAATATTGAACCTCTGTTTTTGGACTTGATCATGCAACATGCTGAGCATTTAAGCCTGGATGTAAAAAGTGCTTTTAATTCTTAGATTGCATGGATTTAGGAACTGGCTTCTGCACTTTGCACAATAGGGTCTACATTAGTGTTTGACAATGCACGTTGCTATATGCAAAACAGCATAGCAAGTTATGATATTCTATCAGTACTTTTTGGATATTCCTGGAATAAAAGGCTACTAAAAACTCCAGAAGCTCTCACACACCCATTCTGATTTCCTTTAGTTTTTGCTTTATTGCACACAGACCTGGGACAGAGTTCCAGTGTTGGCAAAGTTTCCTCTAAAACCACTGCCCCAAATCAGCACCCATCTTCTGAGCTTTCAGCAGGAAAACAGATAAATGAAGCCTATTTTAACTGAGGTGGTATGGTGTGGGTTCATTTCTCTAACACATTTGAACATCAAGGAAAATAAGGTCATGGGTTTTACTCCCCATCACGCAGATCATCTCTGCATAGTCTTTATTTAACTTCTCTGTAGTCCCATAGCTTCTTTTCTTTGCTTGCTTTCTAATGACTGTAAGCAAACAAGCACTGTTTGTAAGGGGGAAATGGGAGGCATTTGCCGACGTTAGAAACACATCCTTCATCTATTCCTCACACAACTTAACAGCTTATATCAAAGCAACTGACTTTGGAAATATTTCCCACTCTTGATTTCAATGTTTTATACTTTAGAAGTAGACTTTAAGCTTGGCTTTGCAGTAACAGCCTTTTACAAAAGCTAAGAGCAAGACTGACTTTCTTTCAAAAATATTCCAATGGAAACAGTGGTTATCAATAAAAAAAACAGTGTTATTTTACTGCCATTCAAAGGTTACAAGAGTATAAAGTGCAACAGATTGCTGTCCCAGCTCAGAGAAACAAAATAAAAACAAGTATTATTAATAATAAAGGGTACCAAGAGCATTCCAGAGATTTGTGTAGTTACACCCTGTCTCAGGCCTTGTTTTTACAGCAGGTTAAAAAAAAAAATAAAATCTAAACTTTCTAAATTGACAGTACGGCATTATCAGCAAAAAGCTGAGGGTTTACAGGTCAATGCTGTGAATCAACAAACGGCTGCATAACAAACAGCACACTGTATAGATGATTATTATCTTTATATCCCAAATCACTGCATTCCTGTCTCTGATACATATCCTCATAGAGTTTGTAAGTGCTACATTAGTCCCTTTGATAAGGCAGGAGTTCTTCAACAACTAACTAGGATTTTTTTTATTTAGCAGAGAAAGATATAAATGAGATGCTTAACACAGGATAAAATAGGGCAGGAAGCTAACTTACTCTAAAACAGAATTACAACAATAATAACGCTTTAAAACGGCTACTGACCTTGTCATAATGGGTGCAGGTATTTCCAGAGACGGGAGCAAATCAAGATGATGACTTTAACACAGCATCCCATTCAGCAATGCTCAATTAAGCTATTAATTCCTTGGACTGTTAGCCACCGACCTCTGTTTCAGCACAAGCAGCTCTTACAGCGGTCACTGGATGTAATGTCTTTTGGCTGGCTGGCTGCTTCTTTGTCCGAATTAACTACTACATTTTAGCCTTGACAGTTATTTTCATCTCCATGTCCCATTACAGCGAAATCCAAGCCTCCGGTTCAGAGAGGATCTGGTGATGGGGGTGGGCAGAGAGGCTGCCTCTCCAGGCTGAGCTTGGATATTAATTCCTCAACAGCACCAGATGGCTACAGCTAACCTTTACCAGCTTAATCTTTTGCCATTTTGACTTCTGAGCTCTGCCACAGAGCAAATAAAAAATGGGACAGAGATAAGATTTAATATATGCTGGATATTTAAAGTCAACCCCCCCAAACACTTAAAACTCACAAGCTACCCTACGGAAGCTTTGGCAGGCTGGTTTGCAAAATTAATGGAAAGCCATGTTATTTCTGAGGCACAGAACTAGAGTCTCTGTAACAGACTCATATATTTTCTGTTGCTTTGAAAAACTCCAGTTTAATAAACCGAACAACAGCGAACAGGAAGCCTCCAGAGATTTCAAAGGATGATGGATCTGTCCTACATTGCGCTTTCCACTTAGATGGGTAAGAAAAAAAATTTCAATCCTATGGAAATCTTTGAGATACTGAAAAATAATTCCCATCCCAAACCAAGAAGAAAAAACAAAACTCTGGCTTCTTAAAAAAAAAAAAAATTAAATCAGCCCAAGTCAGTAAAAATGCTTTATAAAACGAAGGTACTTTTTGTGTTCCCTCTAATTAGCTGACACTTCAAAACAGGGTTTCATTTGCTGTTTAAAAAGTTAAAAAGGTTTCATTCATTTATTTCAATCATTCATTTCTTAAAAGATACAGTCATGGACCAAGGTCTGTCCTCAGGAGGGAAGTTGTTCACCCCGCCTGCCCGCATATGCTCGGACCACGTGGCCCCATAGCCAGGACCTGGCCCTGAACCGCGCAAAGGAGTGTCCTGCAGCAAGAATCCTATGATCTATTTCACCTTGTTCTCAGATTTAGGCAAAATACATATGGCCCAACCAATTCCCCTATAAAATGGCCCCAGCAGGATTAAAAAATGGTCAGAACCATTTAACTCCCCCCACCTTCCGCCCCATGAGAAGACAAGGGGAGAAAGTTACGGTGAATCCAACTGAGAGATAACAGGATGGTTTATCTGGGAAACTCAGCATCCCCATTGGAGAGACCACGCCAGAATTGGGCCACATCCCGCTGACCTTGATTAATATCTCATCTCAATGAGTGAGACATGCCAGCTTCTCAGGACAGAAAGGGAACCCTCTACACACTTTTTCTGCCTATTTTTTGTGGTTCCATTTCACCCAAACATCCATTATTTCAGCTAATTAAAGGAGTGGCTCTACACTAAGATCTGCCTGCCAAGGCAGTGGAAAAGATGATGTATCGAGTACAAAAGAAACCCGCACCTACAACATAGCTTACAATCAATGCTTTCTGCCCCAAAAGGAAACTTATAACCCTACAAAAGACCATGTCTGAAACACAGAAGAATGCTTCAAAGACAAAAATCCAGTACTGAAGGGATCTTTTTCACTATTGCATAATCTGGAATTATTTTTAAATCATTTACATGCCAGTACCACGCATGCGAAGTGCTGATCTGCGTTAAACATTTTCCAGCAAGCATACAGGATCTTGTAAAGGGCATGCTGACAATTTTAGGTACGGCAATGCAAAGTGACCAATTATCACCAGAGCCATTGGAAATTTTCTATTTAGAAACACTCTTAACCTGCAAGGAAAAAAAACATTTGCTAATGCAAACCTGAAAGGAAAATATTAAGCCCTAGATGGAAAAATGCTCTGGACTCCTGCCTTTTTAAGGGGCTCCAGAACTGGATTACAAAAAACAGACGGCTCCGAAAGCTTTAGTTCTACACTTACACAATCATTTCTCCATCATCCAGGATAATGGGGAAGAGGGGACAGAAAAGTCTCAAATACTAGTAACACTGAGACTCAGCAGTCTTTAGTGGGCAGTATCACAGATGCTTGAATGGCTGCGTGAAGCTGTCTGTCTGTCAGAGCCAGCACTAAACTGGAGCTGAAAAACTCTACCAGATCTAAGCGGGCTCCTGCATTTGTGCATGCACCTCCCAGATCCCTGCGACTCTGGAAATTATTTGCATTGTCCAAGAAGTTCACATGAAACCGAGCTGGTTGTTCTTACTTTGCTGAAGTACAAAAGAGGCTACACAAAGCCATTACAAAGCAACAGGCTTAGAGAGAGCACAAAGAAATACACACTGGAATATGACCATCAGAGCAAACCCATCATGTCAGTGTGCAAATCATACTGGAAAGTGCAAGGTAGCTTCAGGGACACTAATAATACCTGCAGCTACCCAGGGAAAAGGGACAAGGGCTACTACATGTGACAGACCAGGATGTGCCTCTTCTCTCGTGCTCTGCAGAAGGACAGCTCTACCTTAGACGTGATGGTCCCCACAGGCTGTTTTAAAAGTGCACACACCACTTCCACTGCCCTGGGCTATGCCTGATGGAAGAGAGACAGCAGGACTGCAATCCTCACTGCAGAGTCAGAGCAGAGGCAGCTCATCAGCACCATGACTGGGCACCCCTTCCTGCCACCTGGGCTCCAGGGCCTGCAGCCAGCCTCTCGTGTACTGATAAACCCTACGCAAATCCCAAGCCAGCCATGCATACCAGCACGCAAGGCTCCCATTGCTGCACACCCCACGTTTAGTTTCACCCCCTCTGTTTATGAAGCTTCCTTAGCTGCAATAGATAACACCAAGACAACCTCCACATCCTGAACGAATGGCAGCAGCCAACAGCAAACACAGGGCTGCTGCCTCCTTCTCTCTCTTCTCCTTCCGACTTTTCACCAAGCGGCTGGGTACCGAACACAAGCAGGCAGCCCTTCGCTAACCCTGCCATCCCCAGCTTACCAGCACAATGAACTAGGCCATTGTTGATGACAGCGATGGTTTTACTCTCTCCCCTGAGTACATCTGTCAGGCCTAAGCAGCTTCACGTGCACATGTAGGAGCCCTCAGATCATCAGTGGCCACAATGCATTTCTCAGCGGACAGATTGCCTCATGAAGGCACCATCATCCCTGGTAGACACACTACTAGCCTTTGGGCAGGGAATGAACAGGACAGGGCCGACCCCTGGCAAGCACAGGGCAAAGTCTGGCTCTCGCAGTGAAGGGGGATGCCCCGCATCCCTCCCGTACTGCCCTCTTTGGGGTGCAAAGGATCAGCAAAGACCACGGAGAATAATGATGGTGCTAATTTCCACGCCCAAGGGAAAGAGACTGAGGGAACTGAGAAAGCTCCAAGTGGTCAGAGAGCCTATTGCCATATTGAAAATACAAATGACTCAGCTCTAAGTGAAAGTTTCTATTTTTGTCTTTTGGCCTCAGTGATTTGGTTCCAATCCTACAGCTTGAATCATTCAGAAATATGCTTTTGCATGCAAGGCCAGCTATGCCACTCTTGCTTTCCAAATTTTAAATTGGAAGATATACATTAGCATGCAGAAGTATGACTACGCTTTTGGATTTTCTTCATGTTCATTTCCAGGCATGGCTGGAAAAAGAGGATTATTAAATGATGAAAGGTGTCTCTAGTGAGACCATTCCTGTCCAACTGAATCAAATATTATAGCCATGAAACCAAACCAAGATTGGATTTCATTTGAAACTTTGTAAAATAAAATTTCATGGCTAACTTTGGTTTCTTTTGAAACTTTTCCTTTTCCCTAATGTTCAAGCTTTCATCAGAAGGGAAAAAATTCCACGCATCAATGTTTTCTTTCAAAGAAATAATTTGCTCAACATTCTTCTAAAATAAAAAAGTCATTAATTATTCACATTGGGGAAGCACCAAGGCATGGCCAGCCCTCTTCTGCTACATCCTCCTTAGACATATATTTAAAGCTATCTTTAGAAAGAAACACATGCTTATAGCCCCAGCTGTGAGAGGCTATCTCTGGAAGAGTTCAGGGAGGGACTCCCTGTGTGTGCGTGAGGGGAGGATGGGCCCGAGGTCTCTGCTCAGGTCTCTTCTGAGTCCGAGTCCTCTACTGGCTCCGAGTCCTCTACTGGCTCCACCAAAGACACATCCAGCGATTCCACAGCTCCTAAGCTTATGTTTCACTTTAATAACAAATGTAAACACCCTCCTAAATGGAAAACCCATTTACAACACTCCAACCCAACTGCTGGTCAAAAATAATAGCACAGAAGCAGCCAACATCTGCCTCTCCAGCCCCACGAAACTCCATGGGTTCTACCAGGAAAGACAAGCCCCAGTGGGGCTTTCAGAGAAAGGTGATGAAAGTGGTAGGATGAAGCTCATAGCTGCTCCATCAGGTCCCCTTGGGCCACAGCAGCAAGTCCAGTTCTCCATCCCTCTATCACATGGCAGGGGTCCTGGGTTTCTGCTGTCACTGGCGTGGCCACCAGTGTCCATCCTCCATTCCTCAAGGAGCAAAGCAGGTCTCTCACAGAACCTGGACATATAAAGATTTTGGAAAGGCCGGCCAGAGAGGAGGAAAAAAAGGGAAAGCAACATTAAGAAGATACATAGAATATCTTGCACGACTCCAGTTTCTCATGTTCAAGGAAGATTAAAGGAATCTGGACAAGGTAGAGCAGACAAATGTAAGAAGTGGACAGCCTTATTACAAGACTACAGATGAAAAGCGTTTGGCTTGTTGAGCCTGGAAAAACGAATGCTGGACAGGGATGGCAGTACTGGCTATAAATACATCCAGAGGAAGACACCAGGGAAGGAGAAGAGCTATTTATGCACAGGGTATGAATACATTTTGGCTGCCAGTTAAAAGAAAGTTTAAAACATTGGAGAAATGAGGCTTTGGAACAGTCTTCTAGAAAAAGCAGAAGCAATAGACAAGTCAACTTGTTTAAAACAGGCTTTGCATAAGGTTTAGGAGTGTGACACCAGGACACTGACCCATGCACTCCTTCCAGTCCTACA
Source organism: Morus bassanus (assembly GCA_031468815.1). Classification (NCBI taxonomy): domain Eukaryota; kingdom Metazoa; phylum Chordata; class Aves; order Suliformes; family Sulidae; genus Morus; species Morus bassanus. The sequence goes on from CM062581.1 coordinate 4,122,776, forward strand.
GCCTGCATTCCCATTTTACATGTGTGCAGGAGTTAACCCACCTACCTGGCACTAACAGTCATACCATGCAAGATGGTAACAGCTTCACAGGCTACTTGGAGGGACGTTTGTAGAGAGAGAATATCTTTTATTAAACAAACTGACAGATCTAGGAAAAAGCAGACACATCTGACAGAAAAAGCCTTGCAAGAGAGTTGAGGGGGTAAACACCTCACACAGCAAAATCCAAGCTTAGTACATGTTAGACACAGTTCAACGTGCTTCTTTAACTGTGTCTGCTAGCCTAATAAAATACCTTATTGTTTGCTATCTTCAATTCTCATTTATCACCAAGAAAACAACAACTCTAGATTAGGTAAAACTGTTGCATGCAGACGAAAAGAAAATACAATCAAGATATTGGATATGGTTGGCAGCAGGAGAGTTGAACGGGCAATTTGGCAACAGCAGAGCCAAGGGAAGTGCAGAGCTGGGAAGAGCATCAGAGGAAAGAGATGAATATGATAGTCTGGAAAAGAAAAGAAAAAAAAAAAAAAACAACCCAGTGGCAAAAGCAAGGCTCCACTCCAGGTTCTACTAAACTCAATGTGAGCACTTCCACCAGCTTCCATGTGAGTAGGAGCAGATCCTCCAAGATGCTGGTTTCTGGGACAGAGTATCTCAGAGGGAAGATTATCTTAACAGCTGTGTCTGGAGCAGAAGAGAAAGCCTGATGAAAAGCCTTCTGCTGTTGGCCAAGACAGTGCCGATCCTGAATGAGGCTGTGTAGTGATGTGCTGCCAAAGCTTTAATGGGGGCTACCAAAAAAATAAAACCTTCCCTCAGTTGTGAGAAAACCTACAAGCGGCAGAGTGCCTGCATTTGCAGGGAGTGGGAACAGGGAGATATTTCCCTTTTGTCTTCCTCATGTCTGGGAATATCAGCATTCATTTCAGTGGAGGGAGGATAAGGACTCTGCCAGGGAGGATGCTACGTTCAAACAAAGGTGAACCTGCTGCAGCCCACAGCATTTTTAGATGGCTGCTCCAAAGTAGAGACAGCAAAATTAGGCAAGGCACATTTCATCCCCTTCCCACCAGCCTGTGATGAACTCTGATCCATTGCATCTGAGAACCTGATCCAATCCATGCAAATAACTTTGATTTGACAGCTTTTATTCTCATCCTGCCATCGTGCAAAAGGTCCAAGGTGCAAAACATTGGAGAATTGTGACCATGATTACAAGCCCACTTAAGGAGCTAGACTTTTTTTGTTTTTCAAGCTACATTTGAGATCTGAAAAGGGATCTTGTCCATCAGCGTTACAAAAAAGGAAAAAAAAAAAAAAAAAGAATGTTCCTGTTTGATGCAAAAATAAAAGCAGTTTCAAAGGCTCTTTGATGTGCAAGACAGAAAGACATGCAGGCAGATTCTGGAGGAGGTCTTGTCTTCAGCAATTACCAGCACTCTTTTTGAATCTTACTCCCCAGGCAGAATTTTTATGTGAAGTAGATAATCACACTGCAGCATGTATCACCTCTAAACCTTGTGGCTTTTCAATTAAGCAGCAATAACCTCTAGTCAAAATACTCCTTGACCAAGATGGGAATAAAACAAATAACCCCCAAACCAACTAACTGCAGGTGAAGCAATTCCAAAGGCATACATGCTTTCAAAAGATTTCATTTTGAGCTCTTCTCGGTAACCATGCCAGTTTTCCAAGCGATATTCTGATCACTAAAACAAACAGTGATGTAATTTCCACAGCGACCACAAACATACCAAGAATACTTTAGCTAAATTTATCCAGACTTCTTGTTTGAGTCATTGCTTTGGTTCATTATTTTTCCATGATTTTCAACTATGCACAGAAAAGGAGTTGTGGACAGCCTGGGACTGAGCTTTCCCCAGCAGTATTCAAAATGCCAACCTTTACGCTTAGGATCCACATATTGACTATTAGAAACAAAATGAAGCTGCTCCTCCAGCTCCCAACCCCAGGTCCCTGCTCCTTTCACCCTTTGCCTTCCTCCTGCCTTTCCTGTAGCAGACTGACCCTTTCCCTCACCCTTGGGTGACACAACATGGGGCTTGTCTTTGCGACTGAGAAGTTCCGGAAGCTCACCACAGATCTATCATTCTCCCCAGCTGGAGAGGGTGAGCCAAAAAAGAGAGGACCTGCAACAGATCTGCTCTGTGCAGCTCCGTTACAGATCCCAAGTCCTGCCTGCCTGTCTGGAGCAACACGTTCCACCACCACAAGTACCCATGCCAGGAGAGCTCAGGCTAGGGAAGGCTGTCTAGGCACCTTCACCAGCAGGTACACGTGTCCCTGCAAAAAATACATAATCTACAAAGACACCACTGGGTTTCACCTCTTCCAACACACACAGGGTGGCTAATTATTGTACTGGGAGGGACTGGGTATTTGCAAAAACTGCAGCATAACCCCTGAGATTTTACGACATTAATTTGCTGTTGTTCAAAGGGACTCTTTTTCAACTGCAATATTTTGACATGGTCTGAATATGTCCTTGCTGACTCCATTTCAGATTCATGATCAGACTCACTGAGTTTGCCTGCACATAGCTGTACCTGTTTTAAGGGCAGGTTGTAATTTCTGAAAGCACACCTTTTTTTTTTTTTCTAACCAGAAACTGCTGACCCCCAGGGCCCCTCTGACAGCAGGAGAGCTTTTTGAAGGTTGAGGGCCTTCCCTAATACTTAAAGACTTATAAAAGAAGTCCTCCGTCTGAGTAAGAGCAAGGCACAAATTCAAAGCATGGACACACGTCTGTTGTGAAACTATCAGCAGCTTACATAAAAGGGCTGCTGCTGTGGTGATACATAATCATGCAAATAAGCAACTGCTGACCCACTAACGAGCACACAGACTTGGATTAAGGAAAGGAATTAAATATCAGCCTAACTTGATCTGAAACAGAACCTATTAAGAGACAAACTTCACCTATACAGCAGCCTGGGAGCTGAATGGTATAAAATCCATTCCCCACGCCCTCACCTGCAGTGCAAACATTTCCTCTCAGTTAGCTGCCTTCTGCCAAGCAGAGCCCTGGCAGCCCCTTTATCGATCAGAGAAATGAAAAACAAACAAACCGCAGACTTAATGCTGTAAGGATCCCTGAAGATCTGATCCCAAGACTGTTATGTCAGTGCAAAATCTTTAATGGGTTTTGGATAAGGCCCCCAAAGGCTTTGGAGATGATTAAAAAAAAAAAAAAAATCATAGCACTTTCTTTCATGCAAGTATAAAATCCCCTGCAACATCACTGACAATACAATAAATCAATTACAGGCCTGGTAAAGACTGAGCTGGTGTGAACACTGTCAATTGCTTTTCCCCACTGAAATGGAGGACAGCGGTTCTATGACCACGGTCTCAACCCTCACCTGAGGGCTACCTTATAATCACACATCAGTAACGTTGTTAAGGAGTCCCTGTGTACAGGTTCTAAGGGCAAAGGATTTTCTTTACTACCTTATCACTTTATCTTTGTTTTTTTCTAGGCTTCTTGATAGAGTTGTCAGAAGTTACATTTTAATGTAATAAACCACAAATATATTTTAACTGAAAGGTGAAAAAATAAAGCTGTATAGCAGCAGATAATGCCAGATACAGCTCAGATGAAGATCAATGCTTTACTACTGTCTGTAAATCAAACTGGCTCTCAGGTTGGACTCTCTGCTCAATTAGCTTCCCAAGGTCTGCACCGCACTGCTGGCATTCCCAGCAGCTCTGCCCTCCTTGCTACAGCCCTCAAGTTTAAGAGCAGACTGGCTTTGATGGTATTTATCAGGAAAAAGCTGGTCCTGCCACTACTAAGACCTAAGTCCTCCTTTATATTCCCTTAACTCCTGAGGGGCACAGCATACACAAGCCAAACCATCACTTTCCACATGCACAAGAACACGTTTTCAAAGACAAATGGTTCTTCCAGATGCCTCTTTCAAAATACAAGGGACATCATCTAAGGGTATGTCTGAAGAACACTGCTGAGTATCCAGACTCTGAAAATCAGTTCAGAGTGTCTTAAATTAGGCACCTAATTGTAAATGCCCTGGTATTCATTGCCCTTTTTGGAAATCCAGGCTCCGTTCAGTGAGATGGTGCAACATGCTGTTGCGCTACAGTCTGCACAGGAGAGCAGGCTTAACCACATGCATCCTCTGCTGCAGTCCAGCCTTCCGCATTAGCTTTTGGCCCCATGTGAGATTGCAGCACCTCTGTATGAAGTGTGTATTTAAATATGTTTAAAAATACAAGCCTATTACTGCTTCACTAGTGTACTTCCTATTCCTGCCTAGCATTTCCTACTTCTCCTTCTGCAGGGCTTTATGCAGTAAGACTAAGTCACATAAGATACCTGTTTTATTTTTCGCCTTTTTTTTGTTGTTGTTGTTTGTAGGAATACTTTTGATTCGCTTTTTGGACTCAAATTAACTCACAACTTAACGAGCAGGAAGAAAAACAGAAAAACTTCAAGACTTTAGTCTGATTATACAGAACTTGAAGCAACCGACACGCTTTGCTGGTCTCTAGTGCTCTCTGTGCTCAGATCACCTCTCAGATGCTCTCCTTGTCCTTCTCACCCCCACGCCGTTGCAGCAGACGCAGCGTAATGTTACTACAGGGTAACGTGTGGATGGAAAAGGGAGGACAGAGGTGTGAGTACTTTTTCGCTGTTGTACAGCACAACATGCCACAGATGAGGGCTAAGTCAATCTGCCCCAAGACCTAGCTGCTGGCCCTAGCCCCATGCGCACAGCTGATGTATAGATTTTAAGCTTTACATCATGATTTCACGAAGAGCAAAGTGGTACCAGTGATGCTGCCAACACTGATTTTCCCTTCCTCCTCTATTCAGCTGGAAAGATTTATAAGCAAAAGTATTCACACTACCAAATGCAAGTTCCTGCCCTTCACGTTTAAGGCAACAAAATCACCTGTGTAGAACTATGAGGAAACAGCAGCAAAGATCTTATCTGGAGGCCATGTACATGCACAGCCAGGAGCCGGTGAGCTCTGCCTGCTTTTATTGCTATAAAGAAGTCAGGTTCTTCCTGTAGACTTTTATTTTTTAAGTGGATTTCACACTGCCAGACCGACAGCCCGGAAGGCTCGGGTTATCCAGTAGTACAACAAAGAGCGCAAGGGCAGGGTCTGCGGAAGTTTCCATCCCTCCACCTACAGTCCCGTCACCTCCTCAAAACGCTGCCCTAAGATGAAGGCCTCGACCACGTTTGCAAATGTCCTGCCCTCATGCAAACAGGGGAGTGACGCTGGATGCACAAAGCGATGTCCCAGGAGAATAAGCTGTTTCGTCTGCTATTAGCTAACCTCAAGCTGTCACCATTCGATCCGTTGTGAAACTTTCCATATAAAATTGCTCTAGCTCCTGAGCAGTCCCTCCTGTTAAAGTGACTCTTTAACTCTTCCATTTAAACTCTTCTTACTTGCACTGGAGACTTTTCTACGATTCAGGAAGCGGTGGCGCAGGCAGCAGCTTTCCCTCTGAGTCAGTACTGAGCTGGGCCACAGCTCAGACGGGGTTGTAAAGGTCACTACTGTCGTAGGTAGCTTCTTTCTGATAAAATATGAAGCCCCGTGAGCTGCAGAGTCACCACGGCACTTCTGAAGCACAGCTTTAAGAGCCTCTGGTCCACTCCAAATGTCAACTCAGGCCATTACATTCTGGTTACTTGTTTGCTCCCTCATTTTAATATTTAGGTCTCTTTTCCAGGCATACTGCTCATGTTTATCTGTGCTTCTCTGGACAGTTGAAAGTCACCAGCTTACAAGAGATTTGTCTCAAAAGAAGTTGTGAAGGTTCATTTAGTTAATATCTGTAAAGCTACTATAAAATTTCAAACAACTATCATTGCCAGCATTGCACCTAATATGTAATATCATACACATTACAACATAACATCCCTTTTCAATGCTCATTTCTAGATTTAGCAGGAGAGAAGAGACACTCTCTGGCGTGTTTGGAGGATAATCCAATTCCACCTCCAAGACTCACACAAATGGCGCACAAACACTCTGCAACTTGGAATAAAATTCTCAATAAGAGAGCGATAAGCTCTTTAACAAAAGTGCCCTTACATTTCAGAAGACAATGGTTGCTTTTCTACATCTTTGCTGAACTGTCTCCTAGAAACTCATACAAGAATTAAATCCTAGCTGTAAATTTTCATAAGATTCAAAAAAACCAACCAGCCCATAGAAAGGAGATGAATCTCTATTCTGATCTAGGCATTCATACAGTGATATCTTTGGGCCTCCATTGTACTTCCTACAAGATTCATATTATGTCACCTCCACTATATTATGTAGAGCTCTTTAACCAAGTTTAAAAAAAACCCCAAACCCGTGCTTCATGAGAGACCGCAGCCACCCCCGTATCTCTGCCTGCTTTCTTTCAATTAGGACAAGATTAACTAATCTTGGAGAGGGGAAGCAGGGTTTGAGGAGGCAAGGGAGATGCTGACTGCACCCAAAACAGAGCAATACTCTGCACTCCAGCAGTGACAAATCCTCTCTGTGGACCAGCGGGTGCTCACCGGCATCATCGAGTCAAGCCCAGCACCATCCCTGGAGGGTAGGCAGGGTCCTGTTCTGAAACACAGCTCGCCTGCTCTCAGGGTAAGCGGGCATCCTGCTGGGATACAGGCAAGATCATCCCTCAGCCAAGAGGAACAGCAGAGGAGACGTGAGCAGTAAGGTGAGCCTTTGCACCCTATGTTACGTTTGCTGACTACAGTCAGTGATGCTGTGAACCTATTCTCCACATGAAGACCTGGCCAAATGTATAGCTGTCAGGAAAAAAAAGCCCTAAAAATCTTAAAGGTTTTCAAATGATCAAGGCACTGGGTGCACATGGTACCCGCTGGAAGGTGCTTCCAGCACTGTGCCGGCCGTAATGCCACACTGATCCAGCTGACCCGTCATGGAGCCACAAGCACCACCGTGCTGTTTGTTAAACCACTCATATCCACTCGCCTGTCCTTCCCGCCCAAAAAAAAGACTCCAAGCTTTGCGAGCACTAATGAGGTCATTAGTGTTAAAGAAATTATCTGTGATCTCACTCTACTTCCCAGTGGTTCCCACTGAATGGAAGCAAGAGGCTGCATCTAGATTGTTAATAAATGCGCATAGACAATAGATTCAAATGTGGAGGCTGACTGAGTCACCGCGTTCCTGCGTTCAAGCTGTGTAATAGGATCCAAACGCAGAAAAAGGACCAGCTAACTTAGGGAGTGGACCAGCTAGCTAGTGACAATTATTCTTGGCAGAACTCAAACAATCCTGAAATAAAAATGAGTTTAAACATGTACACTATGCTTCTAAGGAGCAAATCCACCAGGGCAGTCCTGGATCTTGAGCTTTCCTAGGATCCCTTTGCCAATCTTCCAAAACTGTTTATCAGATAAAACAGCCCAGACGTGTACGTATAGAAGAGTTATACCAGTAAGATTTGTATGCCTCCAGTTAACCAGTTTAACTGAATATATTTACATAACAGAAACATGCAATAAAGTTCTCGGGGGAAAAAAAACCTGAACTGACAATGTAGAAAATACACCTCTTCCACTTTTCGCTTCATTATTCACTCACAAACTAGTATGTTTATTTACTGTATCTTTAAATGGTGAGAAAAACTTGTCAAATTACTATTGCAGAATAAAAATTTAGCAATTCTTAACACTTGCGAATCATTAGTGCAGATTAAAATTCTTCTCATGGTTTATAGCTCAGTATTAAATTGGAGATAATTTCTTCCAGAGAGAAACTCAGAAGATAGAATTTAAGAATTTTAAGAATATTCAATAAACAAATGCCCCTGATTATTATAGAAGGATATAATGCTAATTAACAAAACCAAAAACCAACAAAAAAATCAGTAACACAGAAGAAGCAGAATACATACACAGAAAGGAAAATGTTCCCAGAGCTCCCTGTGACGCTGGTGAGAAACGTCTTCAAACAAGATAAGGCAGCTTCTGAATAAAGTATCAGGTTTTGCTTCATAGTTGCTGATAATATCCAAAATAAGGCTGCAAAAACATTAGCTTCTACTGAAGCCTGCTTACTCACTACAAAGCGTCAAACACACCTTCATCCCACACTTCAAACGCAGATGCTGCTTCCTAATGGACTGCTTGTTCCAAGGGGGGAATACCGTTATACAATAACCAGAAGGCTATTTCTTGATGCAGAAACATAACTGGGTTTTGACTCAGAGAAATGCAGCAGTGCCTAGGAGCTGAGGGTTTGAGCGATAAAAATCATCCAAAAATAATTCGGCTGTTCAGAAAAAAATTTTACAAGAAGCAACCTGAAGCATATGTCCCTTCTGAAAGAGAAATTTCCACCTATGGATTTACTATATTACATAAACGCAGACCTTCTAATCTAGCCCAACCATAAATCGCTGTAAGCCACTGAATCAAAGCTGACAGTAAAACTGGAGCAGGTTAATATCTGTTCAGCCTGAGAAACGATGCTCTGATTTTAGCAGCTTTCATACCCTGAATACACACTGCATCAGTGGCTGGGAACATATTTGCATTCACACACTGAAAAAGCACAGATCTTGTAAAACATATTTAGGAACTGGTGAGACGTGATACACGTCTTGACTAATTCCGTAGGCCTTTGGAGAAAATCGGTCTTCAGAAGAATGTTATTCTTACCACCTGAGTAGTTCAACATCATTCTTTGCAAGTAAAATTCCTTGTTCTGTACTGTAGATTTTCAAAGATTAGGGCTCACATCACTGAAAAATCTTTCATACATTAAAGTTTCCTCAAAACTCAGTGGCAGCTGGCTCTGAGTTCTCTTAAAACCTTTCACTCCCAATCTGAACAGAAAAGAAAAGAAATCATCCTATTTACCATTTTGTGGATCCATGTTGCTCTCTCTGCAAATAGCGGATTCCTCAGTTCCCACACACCAGTACATTCTGGGTCGCAGTTGTGAAGATCCAACAGACAAACTTTCTGCAGCACTTAAAACTGAATAGTGTTGTCAAAGCTGAATGATCTCCGTCAAGTAAATGCAGGAGCAGAGCGACTGCTAGTAAGCCCCATCCTGAAGAAACATCATTTACCCTGTTTAAAAATAAATAGTAAACCAAATTAATCGTTCTAGTAAAGAAATTGCAAGATGCTTATTCGTCTGCACTCTAACACAGCTGTCTAAATATTACCTTGCAAAAAGGCACTCATCATCCTATGCAAATATAAATACAATTATTTTCATAATAGCTTTGTTTAAGAGCATAATGTGAATTAACAGAGGAGACTAACAATGTCTCCACTATAGAAAAGATAATGTTCCCAATTTTCCTCCACCAAAGCTGCTCAGTCTTTGGGCAGAGGGTGTCGGGGGTGTGCAGGGGTCACAGCTGCACTTTCAGATTCTCCACGAGCTAGCGTAAAGGCAGAGCATTGAAACCATGCAGTGCAGCTGGAAAAATCCTAAATGCAACCTCAAAACCTTTCCCATCCACAAAGACGACTGTGGCTCTTGTAAGACTCCACTGTGAGAAACTGAAAAATACTGATGTAGTTACTGAGACAATCCTCTATAGAAAAGAAAAGGGGGCTGAGAGAAACACACCAGTTCCTGTCCCCTTTGCCCAGCACTTTTAGAGAACTCTACTACCCTAGAAGAGTCAGGCTTCTTCAAACATGTTCAGGGAGGCAAGTCAGGCTCTTAAAGGTTGGCTTCTTCTGAACTGTCTTGCATAACAGCCAGCAAAAAACTGCACAACTCAGTCTCCCAGGGCACTTCCAACTCCTTACCTCCTCCAAGTTGCACACCTCTAATTTTCTCTCTTTTAATGCATCTTCCACAGAGGTTAAAACAATGGGTGAATTTGCAGTGTGTGCCCCACCAGCATCAACGCTCCTTCATTTTCTGGTTTCAGTTAGTAAACGCCTCTCAGATGTAAGATGATGCCCCTCACCTTTGACTCTTACTAGTTTTTCTCATGTCTGGTGCGTGATGCTGAAGTTTGGTTGACTGGTGGCTCTAATTCAGCAAAGCAGGTAACCCGCCTCCCGCTTCGGCCAGCAAGACCCAAGAATATCCCGAACTCTCCCTGAGCAGAGCTGGCTTCACTGAGTTGGGATCAAAGGCCAAGGAGAATACACAAATACACTGATCCATCACCACTCTCCAGGAAGCTTTCTGCTCCTCCCTCATTACATAGGGTTTTAACCACCAGCTGACAATGTTAAAAATCATTGCATGCTACATCAGTTGTTCCTAGGCAAATACTTGAGTTTTAGGTGCACTTACAGCAAAACTCAGCTTCTGATGACCCCTACTTTGTGGTGCCTGGCAGCAGGAACCAAAACTCACACCCCAAGAACTGTGCACACCTCTGCGCCCTGCAAGCTGGGTGTTGGGTGCTGCCACAGATTACGGTTTGGTTCTTTGGTGTTTTTCAGAGGCGGGAAAAATAATTTGGGTGCCATATGACAAGCAATGATATGGACTGAGAGACCTGGGCCAGGCTACATGCAAGCACATTCACACACACCCCACAGGTAAACGCCTCCTTTGCAGCAGGATGGCTACAACTCCAGATGGATGCAGATGCATGTGCTGCCAAGCATCCATCCCTCCCTCCACATCACAAACTGCAGCGGCAGCTCGTCTCCCAGGTCAGGCCCTGGCAGCTCTCACACCCCAATGCAGCAGCAGCTGGGCACATGTAAGAGGCTGAATTTGGCAGCTTCCACCCACACAAGGAGGGGAGGCTGTGGGCTGCTGCAGGAGGCTGAGATGGAGGTGGTCCCTACGCCCAGATCTAGCCCATGAACTGGTGAACTGGGCAACGCTGGTGGAGGACTGGATTCTGCCCTGGAAAGTGCCGAGTTCCCACCGGAGTCAGCCTCGGCTCCTGGGTCAAGCTTCTCTCAGCCATGCTGGCAGGCACGGCTGCTGCACTGGCACCCCGCATCTCTGCCATGTTGTGGGTGTGATACCCCAAGCAGAGGTGTCGGGGAGGCTCTCACGCCTCCCAAAAGCCATCCAGGTTGTTAACTCTGAAAATTGAAAGAATGTGATGCTTCCAGCAGCTGCCTCCCCTGCACCCTCGCTATAAATGCACTGAGCAGCTACAGTAAGAATAAATACTTCCCCATGCAAAGACAAACAGACCAGCTCTTTTACGCAGATGCTGGTTTCTGAGGCATTTCCTTGCCGTACGACGGGGGGCACACCATGTGCACTCACAGCAACTGTACAAGAAACACTGAATAGGGGTCAGTGTGGACCACAGAAGCTTAAAAACTACCCCACTCCTGATTTTTAGCTTTCTACTTTGCTTATTCCCCAGGCTGAAACTTTCCTTACATATAGCGAAAGGAAAAAAACTTCCAGGAAAAAAAATAGTGTGGTTTTGGTAATCAGTTCCCTTTAACTGCAAGTAGGACACTAAATGCTATAGCCATGTGTATTACTGCCACGCAGCACCCATGTAAGGAGTGTTGCCATATTTCAGGACCTTTGTGTATATAATAAAAAAATCCCCTACGGTGCTTTTACCTTAAGCAAGATACACTCAACTGTAACACCACGTCGTAATTTGATTTAGGGAGAAGGATCCTATGGGCTCTGCAGGATCTCACTCAGAAGGAGGAGGACCATGAACGCTGATTTACGTCCCATTTCACACATTCCCAGTTTCTCTTCCTGAGATCTGCTACTGCCAGCTGTCAGATAGTGTCCCAGCACATCCGACTGTGCCCGTACCATCCCGAGCACCTCCTCTCTGCTTTGCCAGCCCATCCGCTATCACCCCGTGCCTGAACACAGCAAGGCACCCAGAAACACCACGGTTTGCCCAAGATCACTTCCCAATTCACAAAAAACCTGCCAAAACTTCAGTTCTTTGCTCAAACCATCTGCTGTTTCTGGAAAACCCATCTGGGGCTGGGCGCTGTGATGGGTATCACCGCGGATCTAGAGGGGCCCACGACACCAACTGGATGGTGGGCTCTTCTGGCATCGTGCGAGGCGGGGTGAAGCCGGACCTGGAAGCGAAACGGCCGGCCTGATGCCCTCCTGGGGACACCCCAGCTCGGCGGGACGCACGTCCTTCGTCCTTCGGCGAGCTCTGCGCAGAAAGCGGCAAAGCAGCCCCCTTCTCCCCACACCACAGCCGCCGGCTGAGGAGAAATAAGGCATTACACTCCGATTCGGGGTGTCTCATAAGCCTTTCTAGTCACTTTTCGGTTGCCGCCCGTCTGTCAGCTCAGCCAAGGGGCTGAGGGCCACGCCGGGACCCCCAGGGCCGGGGGAGGCACCCGCTGCCGGGGCCGGGGCGGGGGAGCCCGGGGGAACCGCTCCCAGCCCAGCCCGCGGCCCCGCTTACATAAAACCGAGCTCTTCCTTAAGGCGAGTCCCGAGTGTTTCCTCTCCCCGCCGGGCCGGGGCAGCCGCTCTCCCGCCTGCCTGGGCCGGGGAGAGCAGCGCCCGCCGCCGCCCTGCGCCCGCCGCTCCACAAAGTTCCCTCCGAACTTTTATTTTAAACAAAAAAAAAGAAGGTTCCCCTCCCCACCGCCCCCCTTTCTCCACATGAAAAGCCCCGGCGTGCCCCCGCAGCCCCCAGCCCGCCGCCTCCCCTCACGGCGGGGCAGGTGCCCGCGGGGCGGCCAGGCCGAAGCGGCAGCGAAGCCACGGTACCTCCAGCGTCCCGGGGCTGGCGGGGTCCCGGCGGCCGCCGCCTCCTCCTCCTCCTCCTCCTCCTCCTCCCCGTCCCGCGGCGCCGGCCGGCCGCCCGCCTCGCTCTGCGGCGCGGGAGGCGGAGGGAGGGAGGAAGGAAAAGGAGCGGGGCAGCGGCGCGGCGCCTCCTCCGCCACCGGGCCCGCTCGGGGCTGGCCCGGCCCGGCCCGGCTCCTCCCGGCGCCGCGGCCGCGGTGAGGGGCTGCGCCTCGCCGGGGGCGGCTGAGGGTGACGGGCCGTGGGCCGCAGGCCGGGCACGGCCCCTCGGCCTTCCTCCCCGGGGCAGAGCTCCCGCCGCCCGCCACCCTGCCCGGGCACGGAGCCCGCCCTGCTGAGGGGGACGTGGGGAAGGGCAGGGGGCAGCCCCTCTCCCGGGCTCCATCCCCAGCCAGGGCGCACTCATCCATCGCTGACTGGTGTCCGCCCTCTCCCCGGGCACCTCTTCGTGGGCATTAGCTCTTTGGCTTCGTTTTATTTTAGGAAAAACCAGGCTGTGGGAGTTGTGGGGGCTGAAGCGGGACCCTCTCCCTCAGCTGCAGCAGATCTGGACGGCCTCACCTCGCAAGCAGCCGCCGAGCAGCTCCCCAGGCAGGGGCACCGGCCTGGCACTGATGCACGCAGCACCACTACCCGTCTCCTCTCAGCATCGCTTCTCGACGGAGGCCCGGCCTTACCGATAACAGAGTTGATCCGAGATTTCTTTCTTTGAAAGTTGCTCTTTCCCCAGATCGAGGCGTGAGTTTGCTCCTCTTTGGAAAAGCAAAGCGAGATTGCCCCCTTCCTTCCGAAGGCGTTAGACGTGCTGCGCTCCAGCTGGCACGCTGGTGTTGCCCATGGCTTTTCCTCAGCACAAACTCATCCATCCCCAGGTACCAGGAACCTCTGACAAGCCTGGTATTGCTTCACTTTCCCCACCCCTTGGGCCTACTAAGAAAACACCATTTCTGCATGCCTTTTGCTTTGTTATTCATAATAATTCTGTAAATTACATACAGAGGGGTTTTTTCGTTCCTGGTCCATACCAAGAAAAGGGTCTCTGATGATCACTTGAGGGTGGAGAATTCCATATCCATTCACTGAATGGCTGCTGCAGTCTGAGATTTGCCTTTCTTTGATGTGATTATGGAGATGTAGAGAGGATGGGTCTTCGCTGGTGCTTTTACCTGTGTTCAGGTCCCCATTAATCTGCTTTTAGCTGCAGCCATAGTAACGTTACCTGTTTTTAGCACCCTTTCCACCTCCTACCCAGCCTGCTGTCTTTTATGCCTCACAACCTGGCTCTTACCCAGACCTTTCTTACAGCTTTTTTAGCACAACTGTTTGAAAACCCACTAAAATAACTTTTTTCCTTTATTTTGATAGAGACTTTCCCTAGCAAGAAGTTCTCCACACATTCAAGCTAGATTTTTTTTTTCTGCTTTTTTCCCCCAAGTCTCATCCTGCTCTTCCTGGCTTATGTCTCCATTGATTATGTCACTCTCAGTAATTCCTTTGTATCTCCAGCCTTCCCCCTTCTAAAGTCTCAAAGCTTCTGAGTGATGCTGTCGGCAAGTGGAAAATTCAAGGAGTTTGGCTTAGCCTGTTTATGGACATGACAGGTATTACACGTGTCTCAGATGGGAAGAGAGTTAAAAGACAATGCTATCAGTATGTTCTTGCTCTCTATCTATGTTGCAGACAAGGGAAATAAGACAGGAATGGGAATACATTTAGCACAGTCATACTAGTGATGGATGTGTCTCAAAGAGGTTTAGGAAGCGGCCAGACCAAGGCAGGAAGCCCCGTCTGGTGGTGTGGTCCACGGTCCCTTCAAATTCTCCATTTTGAGGCTCACCTCAGAAGGCAAAAAGGATCCATCTGACTCTGAACTGGAAAAAGCTGTGCTTGCCCCTGCCAGCTGCAGCTCTGCTCTCCTCCTCCTTCTGCTTACTGTAAATGGCACAACTTATAAAAGTGACTGCTTAAAGAGTAAGCTATCAGACACACGCTCCAGCTTTTACGTGTAAAGCACTGACCACACTTTGGCACTTTACTTTTTTCAAATAGGCTGATTCTTCACAAATCGCAGAAATGCATCCAAGTTCAGATTCCTTCACAGTCCCCCAGTGAGATACTGAATCCCCAGATACACACACACAGGTATACGCTCTGCGTTCAGTTCTGCCACATGGAAAAGGTACCTCGAAATTACATTGTCTCTTGTGAGCCTAGGGCACGTTTCTGCTTGGGGACTACCCCTGGGTCCCTGAATCAAGGGGAACAGACACAACGCTGTTCGAGGAAGAGCCCCCTGCAACTAGAGCAATACAGGGCCATTTTGTTTTAGAAGCATGAAACCGTAACCCTTTCCAGTGTTTACTTTTATTGACACAATGGGCCAAATTCAGAGTGAAATAAAAAAGTGACAGGAGAATTGAGTTGAGTGGAAGTTGCTTGCTGATGGAAGGGGTCTTAACACGTGCATTAGAGGAGCTGGAATTATCTTAAAGCATTAATCAGTGTAAATAAAAAAGCATTCAAGGTACTCCTCTGTTAAAATGAGTAAAGTCAATAGAAGTTTCCTGCTTCCCCCACCTTCCTTTCTGAGCAATATCAATACGTAGCATTTAGAAACCATTTCACAAAGTTAAACATTTATTAGGAACAAGAACTATTACAAAAAGATACCCATAGTCTAAATATATACATGAGGTTTAAACATAGCATTTTCATGTACCTTTAGCTATAAAAATACATTAGATTAACTGTATCCTAATTTATAAATATAGTTCTTTTTTTTTTTTAAAAAAAAAGTAGTATTTCATATGAAAGCCTTACTGTGCAATGAAAGAATATATACCCTCTAAGGGGTTATTTTAAAGTTAGTGTCTAGTATTATATAACTTAGAAAATTCAGTGTAGAGTCAAACCCTGATTTATACAATAAGAGATACATTGACTTTTTAAAAACTTGATAAGGGGAAAAAAAGATGTGAAATACATATCATACATATAAAGCCAGGATACTAGGATTTTAAGAATTTCAGATGATTTCAGTTTCAACCACTGTTTATCAAAAATTAATACAGAGATACATCAAGATAACCAGCCTTTTACTGTTTGCCTGACTTCCCTCCTGTCTGACTGCAGCCCAAGAAAACCATCAAGCAGGCAAAAGTAAAATGTTTGTCTGAGAAGATGTTTGCACTCTAAGTATTTTACAAAAATAGAAACTTATTTACAAGGTTCCCATTTGGCCTTTCATGGGGAAGGGAGGACATTTTCTTCACTGGAAGGGGAGATTTACCTGCCTCACATATCCATGGGAGGACAGGCACCTAGTTATACGCAACTGTTGGAGGTATGTCATTTAAGAAGTTAAGCAGTGTTGAAGTGCAATTTTTATGTTCACTAACTAATAAGGAACTTTAGGCTCATGCAAACTTTTTCCTTACTTATCACCACCCACCTTCCTTTCCCCTCCAAAAAAAGGTCCGCTCATGCAACAGAACTTGTTACTGCCTGGGCATATCTCTGAGCAAAGGAAGGTACTAGTTAAATCCTTGCTTGCATCAGAGAATAGAGGTTAGACCTTCATTTCTGCTTCAAGCCCTGACACCAGAAAAACTCCAAGCAGCAATTGTTACCAGTGCTCCATGGAGATCTGTTGATATGCCAAATGGAACCTCTGTTAGTTTGCTCTCAGAGGACAATCCCAGCAAGATCAACTAAACTTCCTAATAAACTGACACCACTAACTCCTGCATACTTACAGCTCCTGCAGACATGGAACTTCCTGTACATTTGCCAGTGGTTCTCCAGGACAGAATTGGGAGGAGGAGGAGGAGGGAAAGTAGTGAACCCAGGAACTGAAGACAGCATATGGCTTGTCATTAATCTCCTAGGAATATCTGGGCATGCAAAGAAGTTACTGCAGGAGATACTAAAGCATGACCTTGGTATGACAGCCGCTCCATGGATGCTATTCCTGTATGTGCATGCTTATACACCGTAAGCAAGAGACAAGGCAGTTCATTCCTCAGTGAAGGATCAGCTACTCTGCGCTTGCCACAAGATGACAGCACTCACCAGGACAATTACTGACACATTTAAGTCCAGCCGTAGCTTATTCCATGGTAACTGGTTTGTACACACAACTCTAACACTCAGTGTGTGCTTGGGAGCAACCTGCCTTTTCATACTGTACTTCCAGAAATTTATTTTAAGCTACATTCATACGGGATAAAGAAGCAATGAGAAGCGCTTATAAGTTTTACTCTCATAAGAATAGCTCTGGCTCAAAAAGTGAAGAGATGTTCACACAGCCTGAAAGTTACAGAGAAAGAGAGCGAGCAGGACAGCTTCTTGCAGCTCTTCTGCTCCCTCCCCCAGAACAGAAGGACTGGCGTGGGATGTTTTCTGTGGGTTATCTACCATGCTTCATGCTTAGCATTCAACTCTGTGTCATCACGGTAAGTACAGTGCAAAATCCTCTTGCGAAAAGTGCTATAGTGAAGGTTTGAGATACAATTGTGACTCGTTTGGAGCCAGAAGGGTTAGCAAGTCAGTAACTTGCATTTGCAGCATGTGTAATGTGTGCACACCGAAACATCAGGTTCAAAGGACACTTTAAAGTCTAGCTCTGTTGGGTGAAATACTGGCCCCAAAGGAGTCCTCTAGGAAACTCCCATAAACCTCATTCAGGGCTAGAATATCACCAATATGGAGAATGCAGGTATGTAGAGAGACCAAGATAGCTCTTTCAAAGAGAATTTCTTTACAGATCCTTCCATGAAAGCTTGCACTCCCATCCCAACCTCCAGCTGCAGTCTTCGCACAAACTCCGCCAACTTCAGCCAAGTTGCATTAGCATTAGCCTTACCACTCAAGTCCATTTATGCCAAGTGAAACCCATATGCCTCTGAAGGTGTTTAACAGGCCATGCTAATGGTACCAGAAGTCTTTCTAACATGCCATTGTTTTCCACGTCCTTGAGGGGTACAGTTTGAAAGCAGATGTCCTGCAAACACTGTGACTGACCAGCATTTGAGTCACAAGTAGCAGACAGATGTACAGCCAGGGACTTGTACAGTACAAGTGTGTGCTATGCTGCCAGTAGGGTCGGTTAAATCAGTTTTCGGAGAGCCAGTTGACAAAATGGAGTCCAGTAGATTCAGTGTTCCTAGAGGAATAAAGTTAGGTGTTTCCATTTTCCTTCCTACCCCTCCCCTCCCCCTTGCTCTGAACACGTCCCCCATGTGTCACATTCAGAGTGTCAGCATTTTAGGCCTTCTGTTTTCATGGACTCTTCTGAGAGAGTTTAATGGTGACTGTTTTCACTTCGGTATATTCTGCCAAAGCATATTCACCGCTGGAAAAGAAGAGAGAGGAAGGAAAGGGACAAACAGTTGTAGCATGTGAATGTGTACTTCCCTACGATAAGAGATTTCTATGCAAGTGCATGCAGCCGTTGTAGATGACATCGGGCCATTAAAACCAGATCTGAACTAACTTACACCAGCTATCAGTTTGGCCCACCACTTCTCATAATCGCCAAGTACATGCACGTAAGTGCACACAACTACACCCCGTTGTAAAAGAAACATGGACTGCTTCTGGTTACAGTAGTCCACAAGATGACACCTTGTGACTCTCTGCCTAGTGAAAACCAACTCTACTACTGTGAGAACCCACAGAAGAAGCATCCACATAAACACAGTTATCAGTGCTTAGACAGTAATTAAAGTTGCTTTTTCAAGTAAGCTTCTATCTACAAGATACCATATAATCAAGAGGACTCAGTTGCTCCAATAACACGTACTGATGACAGACCCCACCACTGCATTATGTCTTAGTTGGTGGAAACTGGCTCTTTTCCCATGCCTTGCCCGAGGGATAAACCCCCGACATCCTTTAATTAGCCAGGCAGTCAGTCTAAGTAAACCATAAGCTCTCAATATATATGTCCCATTTGAGGATTCATTAATTTGCTGGCTTAGCAAGTGAGACATCGGAATGTCTCAGAGCAGCAGATGCACCAGAACAGCTACTGGAAATGGTTCCTGGAAATAAATCTGGCTTATGAAAGAAAAGGTGCATTAGATTCCTCTGAAGAGTCTTCTTAATGGTGTAATAAAACCTGCCTCTCTCCTATACAAGAAGCAAATTAAGATTTAAGTCAGTTTCTCAGCTCTACCTCTAACTTGTAGGGTGACCTTGGTTTAAAAATTGCTGTGTTAGTAGAGCTGGAATGCCTGGTAGCCATGCTGCAACAGGTCAGGCTGGGGAAAAGGGACAGGGGGTCCTTCTGTAATTTAGTAGCAAGCTTGGAAGGTGGGAGGTAGAATGATCTTGGAGATCATTCCTTGTTGTTCTAGCTCCAACATTACAAAGCCAGAGGTGGGAAGAGGTCCAGCTAGGAGCAATGATACAGCAGTCAAGGGAGGCCCAGATACTGCCATATAGAGATGGAGGAGGTCTGGGGTGGGTACCGGTGTCCCCAGCCAAGTGCCATACTTCTCCCTTGATCTAAAAATCTAACTAGTAAAGAAAAATGCTTGCAAGTGGAATGGACTGAACTGAAGTTATTAAGAGCTTATAAAGCAGATGAAGGTACTCCTGAAGGCACCGCTCACGCTCTCACATCTGCGCTTTACATCCACACTGTACTGGCTTAGCACCTCCCTGTGCAGCCTACCGCAAGTCTGATAGATTAAAAGCAAATTCAACAATATTTTCACAGAGTCACAATTGTTATTATTGCATTCACCATCCACATATAAACAAAATATTGAGCTAAACTTACAGTTCTCTGCCATTGCCTGACATTTTAAAGCCACCGAAAGGAGCCTGTGCATAGAGCGCATTGTAACAGTTGATCCTACAATAAAAGCATCAATTGTAAAAAGACAATTCAATACCAAGGAGAAGCAAGATGATGACAACAACAACAATACAAAAAAGGCTGAAATCTCTCAGTTTTCTCTTCATACAGTTCATTCACTTGAGGAATCAGATTTTAGCAATAAAATCTAATTTTGCTACAGAAACAGAAAACATTTGCATGGTAGTCAGTCTGACCTCCATCTCACTTCGTAGTCTCTAATGGCCAAGTCATTCATGCTCGAGCTGGAATTTATGCAGTGTTCAGAGACATGCTTAAAGTAAATAATCCAACCTATTCCTTAGTTTAATGAAGCACATTCTGAAATGTTTACTCAGAAAGCTGTCTAAACACTCACAAGCAGGTCCCACCATCCATTTCCAGATATAGAAGAAAGTTGGACTGCATTAGACTATTGTGTCGCAGTAAAACGAAAGCGCTAGCCCCATTTCCATAGACACAAAGCAGAAAAAGCTCATGCAGATACTTCCTCAGCATTTCAGTAAGATCAAATGACTGAAGAGAGACAGGTATGGTTTGGTGCTGAAGGATTGCCCCTTCACGTATTGTATTGTATCCTTCAAAGCCCCACAGCCCATTTTTATGTAAATATTACTCAGAGGCAGATTCTTTGGGCACCAACTTTTGAAATCAATCCTCTGTATGCATCAGAATCAGACATCAGATCAAATTCCTACCTTTAGTGGGAAAAAAATCATTATTCCATCTTTAAAATAATTCTAATATAAAAGAAGGAATTTTATATGCAAAAAAAGCTACTTCTCTTTCTGGCAGTGGTGTGACGCCATCTACTGTCCATACTGATTTGTGCAGCTAAGACCCCATCTTACCCTACCTGAAGATCGCAGAACTGTTTTTTTCTACATACAGGATTTTGAAAGGCATCATGTCTGGTGGAACTTACTACAACCCCTACATTTTCAGCTTTTCAAACGAAGAACTACATTGATTGAACGAACAAACAGTCCATTTCTCACCAGACTGTCTGGTCCTCACCACCTTATTTTGATGAATAGATGTTGCTTCTGAGTAGAAGATCAAGAATTAAGCAGACTACGAATACATCTTACCTCCAGCACTTACACATCATTCCAAACCATACATCCCTCTCCCCTCCCAGGGAACAAAATCCCAGCCCACACTTAGGTCCCACACTGCTTACCAGACAGTCCCCGACTGCAATGCGGAAGCTAGCGTTAACGCTCTGTCCAGATTCTTTGTGAACACTGCAGCCGTAAGTCCATACTCGGTACTGTTGGCTCTTCTTATGACCTCTTCTATACTCTTGAACTTCATAATTGGCTGAACTGGTCCAAAAATCTGCACATATCAATTAAACATTAATACAGGAAAGCCTTTGCTAATCATGGTAATTTTGAAGTAATCAGAATCAGATGCTTTGTCTGGAAACTACATTTAAAACGTTATATCCTAGCCTTCTAGAAGTCACTGACAGAGTCTCTTAAAAACTACTAATTAAGCTGACTTCAAAGGAAGCACAGTGATGTGCTATAGTAGTTAATATATGCTAAGGTCCAACAACTATTGGATCATCTATAACAATCAAAATAAGCAGAGTTAGATCTGGACAAGTTTCAAATGATTCATCCTTACTCCATTTACGACTCTCCTTTTGAACTCAGAAGTTGAGTATACTCAAGAAGTAATTAATATATTTCAAGGACTGCAAGTTTTCTTCCTTGGTTTTCACTCTGATTTTGTCATTGTACGCAGTTTATTTGCATGCAGTGCATTTACCACATGTGTTTGACCACAAACTTGGCTTCCCAGGTTGCCAGTGTAAAGGCAGCCGGCACACACAGTGTTTCCCATCTTCTGGGATGGAGTCTCTCACAAAGTACAGTACCAAAGGTGGGGCCCTCTTCTGGCCTGCGTGGTCTTGCAGTACAATAAACCCCTGCTGAAGGTGAGATACAATCTCACTTGTGCCACCTTGAGGGCCAGGCTAAGCAGTCTGCCTGGCCTTTAGGCTCATACAAGTCCTTCTAAATTTCTTTGGTTTGGGAGATCCAGGTACTTAACTGGAGCCTTGATCCTAGGCAAAGGATGAATGTGCATTTGCAACAAAACTGCAAATGAATGAAATGGGGTAAGCTTCATGAATCATGACCTGGGATTTGGAGTCAGTTCATTAAAAGAAGTCCTGTCATGGGATTTTCAGCTCTTATTCCCTCTATTTTTAGAATGTAACTCATGCTGAGACTGACTGATATCTTTCCCAGGTTCCTTAAAGATTCTGTGGCAGATCTGAGACATCTAAACATTTTGCCAGGAGTGAACAGTAAGCAACCCCATAAAAAGCACTAGGCTAACTATAAAATATGAGTGCCAGTTAGACTTTGGCAACTACTTATTTTCCGTTGGGGAACATGACAAAAAGTAGATTAACTTCTATTCCAAAGGAATATCACAGGATCTAATCACATGCAGCTTGTTCAATTTTTCTGCGTATGAATAATGAAAGCCAGAGTATTAGATCTGCACTTTTGCTGGCTTCGACCATGTTTTCATATAGGAAAAAAGTGGTCAGCCTCAGGGGATTTCACCATGAGAACGGAATCTGGGATTATTTCAGATGCTAAGGCTACTTGAGAAAAGTTCTTCAGTGGAAGTATAACAGGGCTATTCCTTCCCTCCTCACCAGCTTGAGGTCCCAGAGTTCTTGTCCTACCTTTCTGCAATAAAGCATCTCCTTTTTTACAAAGTAGTGGAGCAAGAACACACATTATAGTACCCTGTCACTTTGAATCAGCATGTACCACAGCTGAGCAATTTCAAGTCCACTCAGTAGGAGGTGTGTAAGAGCTCACGGCACGCACAACCATCCATATGCATAGAGTGGGAGAGCTTAACTCTGTTTTCAGAAAACCTTCAAACTTCAGCACAAAGAATACGTAGAATTGCTCCAGCCTGCCACAGTTTCAGTTATTTTTATTCAGTTATTTATATTTAAAATCAAGGATTCAGACAGAAACCCCTCCATCACCACTATTTCTTATTTGGTAGCAGCATTTATAGCAGCTGTATCTAGGTAAGGCATGTGCTTGTATTTTGCATTATTTCAAGTTCTCCTGATATGAGACCCAAAAGCTTTAGAGTAGTATTATCTACTATGTTTTTACCTGGGTTTGTTACTGTCCATCAAGTACACTCACAGGGCTACTTCCCTTTTGGAAAACCAAACGAAATGGGGGAAAGCAGCAAGGCATTAGAAAGGGCTGGCAAACAGACACCTATTAATTGCACAAAAATTGCTGCTAGAATATTTTGACAGTTTTTTTGCCTGTTCTGCTCTCCCCCTTCTCCTCTCACAATTCCCCCCCACAGGCACATACACTCCAAATTGAAGGTCACCTTGCCAATACTTCATTAGTAGGACGGATTTCAGCATTAGGCAGTTGTTAGGACACTGAAATAAGTGAAATAAGTGAAACTTCTATTCTGCTCTCAGGTTTTCACTTCAAACCACAACCATACCTCTTTTCTTCCCCATTTACAGTAGTAAATGCATATAAAGGTTCAGGTGACTTGTACTGTACCTCTTCTTTGGCGATACGCATGTTGTCAGTGACCTCCGAAAACACAGTGGGTTTTATAAACAGGCCTCTGTCTTCAATGGCAAGACCCCCACACTCCAGCTTAGCCCCTTCTTTCTTCCCACTTTCTATCAGCTCCAGGATTTTATCAAACTGTTTTTGGTCAATCTGTCACACACAAAAGGAAAAGAAACAGACAGCAGCGCCTTTATTATCACTGTTCCAGAGACCAGAGTCATGGTATGTGGTCCAGGGGCACATTTGCCAAGCACTGTCAAACCGGGTAAGTTTGCATCTCACTCTCTGATACGGCAGTCAGGCAATAAGCAGGCTGAAAGACAGGATGTGGGCATAGCCCTGAGCCACAGAAAAGAGAAGGTAAAGTTACATGCAATAGTTTAATCTGATCTAATAGTTTGCTGCCACATGGAGGGGGTCTCCCCACTTTCCCTTCCTCCGCATCCTGGATATGTACTCCCACGGCTCACCTCACTCCGGCTCCGGGACTTACTGACCTTCTCTGTGCACTGATTTAGCTCAGGGGCACCACGAGAACAGCCCGAGACGGGTTTTGCTGGGCTAGCAACCTCAGTCAGCTCAGCAAGAGATTTGACCAGCAACAGAATCAGTGCAAGGGAAGGAGAATGAGGGTATATAAACTATTAAGTCAACTTTGCTGTAATGTGCAGCTTCGCCCACACCTGTCTGTCCCCAGCTGGAAGAACCCAGCAAGCTCTGCCTCCATCTCTTTCCACACACACACACGCTATATGAACACCCTCAAAGATAGGCCCTATTAGTGACTTCAGAACAACTACTGCACTGAAGCCATACTTTTATAAAATCAGAATCACCTTTCACAGATCTTAGAGACTAGTACCATCCCAGCATTTTTGGGTTCTCAGGACTGGCAGCCATATCCTCACTTTTAACTACCAACCTAGTCTAACTCCTCCCCACCCACCCACAACTAAATGTACGGTAATCACAAACAGTGAGTACTGTTGTGTTACTAGCCTTTAAACTGGGGGTTTTAAACTAGAGATGGGGAAAGGCCGGTCCAGTTACAGGACACCAAAGTCACACAGCTGCGCAGCCCTGCACCAAGACTTGGAGGAGACATCACGTACTCCACAAGCACAGGGGGTCATGTGCTGGAAAGAGGTGCAGAAGCCCACAGAATTTCTGATCAGTACCAGTCCTTCTTTTGTGCTCCACATGCAGCAATGTCCTGCAGGTATTGTCAGGTTTCAAACAAACAGATATGACTATTCGCTTGATACATAATTAAGCGATGAAACACCTCTTCACAGCATGCTGCAGATGGTAAAAGACTTATGGAGATGTTTAAAAAAAAGTAAAACTAACAAAAAGCTCAACAAATTCATTGAGGTGATTAAATAAAAGACTCCACCCACTGGTTCAAGGTGCCCTGGCAGCCTGGGAGGTTATTCTGAATGCCAGATATCTCCAGATGCTTGTACTGGTTCAATACCCCTCCCTAGGCATCTGTTTTTATTTCAGCAGGGCCGGTTGCCAGTTGGGACTGTTTACATGGAGCGTTCCACACTCGACTCCTCCAGATTACAGACTATATCCTGTCCCTAGTTAATCCTGGCCACATGCAATCCAAGTTTTCATGCTTTTAGACAAATATCAAAGCTTCAGGAGGGTGTCCTTGGGGTACTTCTGGTACACAGCGAAAACAGAGAACAGCACATCTCCTGCCACACAGATGTGTGTATCATATGCACTGTGGACAGCTTGTACTAAGTGCTCATGTTCTCTCATGTGTGAAGATGCTACCCAAGACAACACTTGATACATGCTACTGCACAAGGAAATGTGTGCCCTCATGTAGGACACAGAGTGTCACATAGTAAGTTGGCAGGTGTCATACATATTGTCTATTTGTCTGGTTGCTTAGTTGCCAAATGTAAATAATTTGAAAATATCTGCAAGTGCTTTCCATCCTGGCATGTCTGTGATCCAGACCAATCCAGTTCATCCACTTCACATCGCAGAAAACAAAACAAGGATATTTATACAGCTGTAACTTGTTGCAAGGCAAACTATAGTTAGATGAAAAGACACTGGGGAAAGAAAACATTTGTAAAAATGACATGCAAGGGCGGAACTGTTTGTCATTGTAACTAGAGCTTGCAAGGCTTGTTTAAATTCTGTCCCCTACTCCACTATTATTTATGGTTCAAGCATTGACTTCTGTTAAAAACAGATGATCTGCTAGAGCAAATTCTACTATTTGTCCATCTAATTCAAAAGAGAGGAAGGCTTCTAAGGATCACTGCAATGCTGGAAATCTGAGAACCCCCAAATCTTCATATCTTGTTCCACTTAAGCCAAGACTGCAAGGAGCAGTCTTTCCTTTTCCAAACCTAGCATTTGTAAACCTACCAAATAACCCCATAACTGTGTCCAACTGCCTGTTGGACACGTACTCTTTCTACTCACATATTTTACTTTCATGCTTTAATCCTAAAGTAGACAAATGTCTACACTCTAAGGAAAAATATTCACCATCTTAAAAATCAAACAATAGGTTTTGAGCTGAAAAACTTCTGGCTAGCAAGTGCCACGAGGCAGCCTTAGTGCTTATTTCCTTCCTGTAGACCAGGCCTTATAGTCCACAAATCCCAGTATCTGGGGTTCTACAGTAACAAAACTAGTCTAGTCTTGTTCTAATCTAATCCCTGTTCTAGTCCACCAGGACATTAGTCTCATCTAATGCAGTCTGCTGTTCACAATTGTATAATACACTGGTTAACCAGTTTGCCATCTGTGCAGATTTACTTTATTACTTCCTCTGATACAGCTCATAGGACTCCAAAGTTAAAAAATGCCCTTGGTCTGCATTTGAGGTTGGCACTCCACTCAGACAGTCCTGATTACCCCTCAGGTTTCTTGTGGTGTCCTTTGAATTCCAGCCAGCCAACACAGTCAAACACATGTGAGTTTTGGAGAATTCTCATCAGAAGCATGCCTCATTTCTGTTTAAATTTAATACTGTTTAAATTTGACCTAATTTTGATCAGAGCAGTGCAGTTTGTACCAGCATAACCCACTACTGCAGCTGACACAGTCTTTTCCCCACACCCATGCCATAAGCACCCACACCAGTGCACAGTAACCCACATCAGGGAACCAAGCTGAGTAAAACCTTTCTTCCTCACTTCCAACAAGGCTGGATCAGACCTGAATCAGCCAGTTCCCCAATCTATTTCATAAGTGCAGTGCAATATAGGAACAAAGAGCTGCAGACAGAACCACTTTTCCAGGACTAGCTTACATGGGCTGTCACCCCATGCTGTCCTGCACCAGGTTGTCTCAGCAGCTACTTAGAGCACTATGCTCAGCCATGCTGCGGCTTGGTTTCACAGAGCTCAAAGTCTGGACTGCAGAGGCTCTCCTATTTTAGACTTTCTGAACTCTCTATAAGTTGCAGGTCCTGTTGTCTGGCTACAAGCACTTGGAGATGATGTAGGACCAAAAAGATCATGGGCTACAACCACTGTCAGCCTAAAGGCTGTCTCCAACTCCTTCCCACTGTTGGCTTCTAAGCCAGTGATCATCCCAGAATGGGGTCTACCCAGCAGCGTGTGGCCATTTTTGTAATGCTGTTGTGTATGTTCACCCTGACCCACACAGGAGGAGAATGAAAGCAACGACCTGGATCTGAAGCAACTGAGGCCTGACAGGGAGAGATGAAGAAGAAGAGGAAGAAAGATTATTTTTCCTGGTGATTCTGCCCTTACCCATCAGTTCAAGATAAAAAAAAAAGCCTCAGAGCAGAGCAGGTTACTTCAGGAATAGAGGAAAAATTTGATCTGGAAGCTTCACATTTCAACAGTAACTTGTGGGCAGGTGTGAACCTTTACTACTTTTGGAGGTATTTTAAGCCCTTGTGGCACTGCATCGTTTCTCTCTTCTCCTTGAATTTCTGTGTGCTGCATCTTACAGCGTAGGCTCCAGACAGCAAGCAACTATAGCTGCAGAGGAAGTGGTTGTTCCTTTGCACTGGGAGCCACATGAAAGCTTTGGGATTAACAGTTTCCTCCCACTCTCTCAACACCTTACCATCTTGGGTTTGACAGTTGCATGCAGAGAAGTTCAGGTGTGTGCGTGGGTGTGCTCTCTCTCCTAGCTACAAGTGTAACAGGTAAGCCAGAACAGGGAAAGAGGACCAATAGGCCATATTTAAAATCTGACCAGACGCTGCTATTCCAGCTTACTGTTACCCTTAATTATAGCTCTGTATGCAAAGAGTCTCCCTTAAGCCACAGTAGTGATACCAGAACATGGTGCTCTGCCATAGTGCTCACTGGGAAGTGCTCTGACAGCCTGGAAAGAGCTGGGAGCATGAATAAACTGAAATAAGCAGCCCAATTCTATGTGTTCTGCTCACTGCAGAGTGTTTCTTCCTTTAAAATGACACAGCTACTCCCTATGATTTCAGGGGCTCTTCTCGTTAAATCAATGGTCTCTGTCAGAGCAGCCAGGTGAACATGGTCTTCATGGGACTAACTATAAATGCAGCTTACGAACTACTACTGCTAGATAAGGTTTAGGCTGATGATATATTAAAAAAAAAAAAAAACCCACCACAAAAAAAACCAAACAACAAACAAACCTGAAAGGCTGACAACCCTTAAGAAAAGGTAAGAGCAGACCTTGAAACAGTTTGAGGGTCAGCTCATCTCTGCTGAACCAAGTTCCAGCATGGGATTATTTTCCTAAGACTGCTGAGCACTTTGAAATCTCTTTCTAGGCAAGTTACAAGGATAGATGCAGCCCCAGCATGAACAGGGGATGTACCTCATCTAATTCCCCATGCATGAGGACGTGCAACGAGGTTTTGCCATGCATGGATCCTGTGTAAATGGGCCTAGATCCAGATAAGGGGAGGCAGATGTCCCCCCAGTCATCCCTTCTCTGAGGGATCCTATATAGCATGAAGGAAGAAAAACTCACAGTGCAGTACTGAGAACAGAAGGCCTAGGCCATGGATTTCTGGGATTCCCCCTTTATTTTTGGTAGCAAACAGTGGACCTGTTAGAAGATCTGTCCCAAGGATCATCTTCCTCCAGAGCTGTCTACCACAGCTCAGATTGCTTTGGAAGGAAAAAATAAGAGGAAGGCTCCAGAAGCATTGACAAGGCTGGTTGTGACAGCAGCTTGGCATGGTTCTTCCTCCTAATTCAGCTGAAACCTCTCCAAAGGATTATAAGTGGGGCAGAGGGAAAGTGGGGACTCAGGAGTCCCTGGGCTCTAACTGCTTGTCATCACCAGCACAGCCAAGTAGCTGAATGGCCGTTTCTGCAGCTGCACTCTTCTGTGCATTGCTATTGCTCTCTTCAACGTGCTTTGTATTACTGTACCAGGGAGACGGCCCCTTCCATAAAGCTGGATAAGAAGTGAATTAAATACATTTGTGTTTAAAAAAATTACAACATAACATTTCAACAGTTGTGATTAATTGGTATTTAAAATAGAGAGAAAAATAAAGCCATGATACATTACTCACCCCATGGCGCTTCTGCTGGGACCATATTCACAAGGATAATATTTACACAAGGAAAATTAAGCAAAAACACAACCCAAAACGAAACAACAACTGTTCTCAGGCACACAGTTACCTGGGGTCCTTGCTCAGTTCTGGCATCAAAGGGGTCTCCAACGAGTCGCTTCTTGGCATACTCCACGCTGCGCTTGACGAACTCCGGATATATCTGCTCCTCCACGAACACTCGCGAGGCAGCCGTGCAGCACTGCCCTTGATTGAAGAACACGCCTTGATGGGCACATTCCACTGCCAAGTCCACTGCAACACGGCCCAGGAGGGAAAAGCGTTACCACATGCACAGTTCCAGCCTTCCAGCATTTCCAGACTTGTTTTTCCCTTTCTCTTTTGAAAGTCTCCTTAAAAAATGCTGACAATGGTCCACACCCATTGAAGGCACTCACAAGGCCTCATACTACCCCCAAACCAGATCTCTTATAATTTCCACCCCGCTTCCTGCCTTTTGTCTCCAGGTCTAGTTTGCCATAGCTCCTGATACTTTCTTCCACAAGGACTCACTGTGGGCAGTAACCAGTTTTTCTTGCTGTGGGAATTCAGGTGTGCATTCCTAGATACCGTGCACTGGTTCCGGAAGACTAGTTTCAGTAGTGATTGTTTAGAAGGCAGTGTGCCCTTCTGTTGTACAGCCAGCTCGGACTGGGTCCTTGCAATGCTCACTGTTAGCAGACAGCACAAATACCTCTGGCTTTCAACCTCCTCTTTGCTGTGCAGGAGAGTGGAAAGTATTTTCCCCAAGCCAAATAGGATTTTCCAACCACTTTGGTGGTCACAAGTTACACATATCTCCTAGCGCTATTCACTAATGCAACAAAGTCACAATAGAACATGCGTAATGAGTCCTGCAGCCCCCAGGACAAAGGTGAAGGCTGGATTAGAGCTGATCCTACAAAACTCTCCTATCATAGGAGTGCCTGCAGAGGGGCTACATTTTAGAAAACTGCTTTCATCACTGCTTGGCTCAGGCTCTGCAGTACCGCCAACTAGAAAGAAGGCACCACAACAGCAGAAACGCACAAATGCAAGATTCATCTGCAACTGCAGCCGTCCCCAGGGAAGGCAACAGTGTAATGGTCTGCTCATTTGCCACGGGAATGCTCCCTGTACTGGGCAAGAGCTCCAGCAAAGCAGAACTGCATTCTGCTCTTAGGGGTTTCCTGCAGCCTTTGGGGTGGATACAGTGGCAAACAGCAGCCCTGCTAGCTGCCAAAGGACAGCAGAGGCACAGAAAAGCACCACACTCATAGCATCTTACCACAAATAAACACAGCAGCCAATACTTACAGTCTGCATCTGCACACACAATGCAGGGGTTTTTCCCTCCAAGCTCTAATGTCACCCTTTTGAGGTTGCTTTTAGAAGCAGCTTCCTTGATCAGTTTTCCAACCTGCAGCATCGAGACACAAAGAGGACATGAGCTGTTTCCCCTGAAAGTCTTAACTCAGCATGCCAAGTGTGATGCTAACATGGGTAGAAGAGCCTGGCGGGTGGCTGAATCGGGTAGAAGTCAGGGATAACATTCTTAAATGATTTGAGTTTCCTACTGCTGTGATGTGTTGGGTCAAAACCAGCCCCATTTTAGGCAGATCTGAAAGGATGGTTTATGTGAGAGAGCTACAGGAACTGTATCCTGATGTTATCTGCTACTCAGAGCTGCAGAACAAGGCATTTCCCACCCAGTGCAAGCTAGTGTGCAACACCGGCAATCAACGGGGCTCCAAGGTTTATGAGTTTTACTTTTAAAAATAGGGAGTTCAACCTCTTAGAGTAGATCTTGCCAAGGCAATGATAAGAACTCACTGTTCCTATCTGTTACCACTCCCATACCAGAAAGCCATGTAGAGATTTTGACATTTTGGAGAAAACTACTTCTTTCTGACAGTTTAGGCTGAGCTGCTCCACACACAAGAGTAGCTAAGTCATGCTCCTTCCAAGTCAATACCTGAGGATGTTAACAAACAAACTCTGTCTAGCTCTGCTGTGGCACTTTCTGCCCAGGAACCTGCTCTGACCATCTGGTGGAATTTATCTGGCCGCCCTCTCCTGAAGGGAAGGATTTACTTTGCTTCCAGAATTTAATCTAAGTAATGTCAAACTAAGGCTCCCCCACCCCCAAAAAATTGTTTCATATCAAATGTTTTCCCCAAATTCTGACTATGATATTTCTTTTTTGTACTGGTAACACCAAAACAGCAATTTCTCTTTCTGTTTTAAGAAATAGAATTCCTCACAAGAAGAGCATAAATCAAGCATTAGAATAATTTAGTAATCTAATTTTTTAGAAAGAGTATGAGTTAAAACTATTTGGGAGCTTCAACTGTTAAGGCAGTTTCTTTCTCTAAGTGTTACCTTATATTTGAATTTCCTCATTTTGTAACTGGTTTTCTTGTATTTTACCTTTGCACATGCCTTGACTTCATTTCTGCCTAAAAACACTGTTGCCCTGGAGTGGAGCTGTGAGCAAGGAAAGCATGGGGCAGCTGGCTGGCAGTTATAGGTCTGGACTTCTCATGGTTTGCCTTTGTAACCCGAACAAGACTCCTGAACCTGGCAGTGCAGATCATCTCTAGTCACTCAGCAGCCTAGTCCTAGAGACAGCAGAAATAAGTGATGCATCCTGCTGCAGATACACATAGCTTCGCAAGAAGCATTACTACAAGCTAGCTGGCTGAAGAGGAGTAAGTTAATAAACTAAGGGAAAGAAAGAAATCTAGATGGGAAAATTCTTGTGGAGTTTAAGATCAGTATTTCCAGGCTGGCACTGAGCCCAAGCTGGGGCTTAAAAACTAAGTCAAAATGTATTTTGAATTAGCTTCACTTCCTGGCTCAGAAACAGTAGCATTATGCTGCAAATACCACAGAGATGCAGCTGAACTCACAGATGGGTGGAGGGGGAAGAAAACACTTCTAAATTACACATGCATTAGCAAAGAATCTGTTTCCCTCAGTGTTTCCTGCACACCCATGCATTAGGAAGACAGGCACAGCGTCTATAGGAGTTTTTTGCCTACAGGCTCCAGCAGCTGAGATTTTCCTTCCACGCCTAATCCACTGGATACTCCTTTTTCATTAAAAACCCAAACAGACCCATGTGGACTGGATGAGTCTATAAGCTCTATTGCTTTCTCACAGCCAACGTCTAATCTGGGCTAAAAATTTCTGATCTAGGATTTGGAGAGAAGCATGTATCTGGGTAAACTCCTAGATTAGATGAACTATCAAGAGAGTAAAAGCTCATTGTGAACTTTTACTTTATTGCATTTGTGTTTGTTCTCATGATCCCTATACAGAAACAGAGGCTTAAAAAACCTTCTCTTATGGGATAAGAAAGCAGTTAACATGTACACAAAGCCACTAGATGGTACTGTTGTTAAATGAAGCAGCTTTTGAGTGTTTAGTGAGCCACTTTTACCGACCAAGAATACCACTCAAGGTAATTTGTTATCATCATGCAATTAGATGACACTCTGCAATTGTGAAGATAGACATAAGAATGGATGAATATGGCAAATGCTCAGCAAGAATAACGTTACTCAAGGAAATAAAAGAGAAGAGACTATATTTGCCTCAACTGCACCCATTGGTGTCAGCATTTCCGTCGTTTGGACACTGCCCCTCTTCAGGGGGTGTGTTTATATTGCAAGAAAAATCTAGAGCAGTGAGCGGAAAAACATTCACATTTCTAAGCAAGCCTTTGTTTGAGAATTTGCAGCAGTGATTACTAGAGACAAATTTGTTTGCATGCCACAGCTGTGTTCAATTCCGTGGACTAGGCCGAGCCATGTGCTCCTTTCCCCCATATAGGTACAGAAGGGGAATGCTGTAGGTGTCTGATAGTGCAGAGGTCTCGCTTCCACCCCTCTCCTAAGCAAGGCAGCCATAGCTATTTACAGGAAAAAACTGAATAGAAGGCGCTTTACTGTGCAGGTCTCAAAAGAAGCTCAAATATTAATCGCATCCATGTCAGCAGAGAAGGCCTTGGGCATGGGGCTATGTTTTTACTGAAGTCCTAGTTCCTCAGAAGTAACTAGAGCTGAGGAAGAATTGTTCAGGACTCTGATTGACATGTTTTTCAGTTGCACACGCTTACAGGGCAGGACTGGTAGGCAAACTAGCCCAGAAGCTCCATCAGACCAATGACATGATGTTAAGTCACTCACTGCCAGCCTCTCCTCTAGAGTGTCTTACCTTATATCAGAGCATCTATTACAGTTCTTACAGAAATGTGGCAGTTTGGCAAAACCCAGCTTACAGAGATGTGGGATTATAACACAAGCACAAGGACCTGAATCAGACAAATCCCAAACACTTCTGAGAAATCCTGTCACATGGAATGTGATGGTGTTGGCAATAGAGAAATCACGAATATTTCATTGGTCCAGTCTTACGTGGATGGCAGTTTTAGAAGAGAATGCAAAGAGGAACAGCAGGTGTTTTATGAGAAATCCATCACCTACCTTTGTTGATCCAGTAAAAGCAATTTTATCAATGCTGTGATGGGTAGAAATAGCAGCTCCGGCTGTGGGGCCGTAGCCTGGCACAATGTTCACCACACCTGGAGGGAAACCCACCTAAAACAGAGGTTAAATACAGCTCTGTAAAGACAGATTTTAAGCACTCTGGAGCTGATCTGCACTCCTGAGAGCTGCAGTTCAGTTCTCAGGAAGCTTGAATTAGCTGCACTATATTCCTTGCAAGTAAAAATTGCAAGTTGCAGACTGGAGCCCATACCAGATACATCACTGTTTTCCAGACTTTCCAGTAACATGGCTGCATGCTACCAGCTGGAGTAGACGTGGGTGAAAGTAACAGCCATACTTAGGAAATGCCAAGTTTCAGCAAGAATTCTTGGAGAAGTCCCAGTTTCAAGTCAAAAGAGAATGAGTCTTTTGGCCAAACTTGGCCCCCAGCTACTGCTGTGCAGCTGGAGCCAAGGGGTAACTGAATGAAAGTTTGTTTTGAACAAAGGTTGACATTTGTGGTTCTTCAGGGGCCAGAGGGATTAAGAAGTCAGTAAAACCTCTCTAGATGATGGGGCTAATAAAACAGGAATACAAGAGCAGATGGTAGCAGACTTATGCCAGTTTCCACCACATTTACAACCTAGTTTAGCCAACTAGTAATTTTGCCAAAAGAGACAAATGGCAAAACTTTAGGTGAAATTCTAGTGCGAGGAGAAGTGCAGGACTTGCTGGTCTGTTTTTACTTCCTGAAACAAGAGTTTCAAGGGTTATGCTCTTCTAGGCTAGCCCTCCCCTACTACTGATTGCACAAGGTTGTTTTCCATGCATTTTGTAACAATGGAATTGCAGGATATTAAGTGTTCACTTCATTTCTTGTGGCTTTTTAATCTAAAATCTCAATAAATGTAGTTACTCCTTCCTAATACTGAAAAAATTTAAGTAATTGCTCATGTACTACCTTGCAAAAAAATTATCTTCATAAGTTTATTTTTCATAAATGGGAAGGGCAGTCTGATTTCTTCTATGGATGTGACAATGATAAAAGTGAGTTTAGTAGAGTTTGCATCTTGGCTAATGAGTTTTCAAAAAAATACTGCATGTCAAACTGTGCAAGTAATGGTGTTTGGAGTCAGCAGCAAAGCCACAAGGAAGCAAAAAATTGGTTCAGGTCACCCTGAGCCAAGAAGTTTTTTCTCTTTTTCAGCAAAAATTAAAGCCAAAATATTTTGGTTGGCCCAAAATTATTTCATTGAACCTAATACATAGCTTTGCTTGTGTGTTAACATCTTCTGCATCCTTCTAAAGATGGAAAAAAAAAAGCACCCCCAACCCCTTATTCTTCTGAAAAACTGCAAAGAATTTAGCTAATTTTGAGTGGAGAAAGGAGCATCTTCAAATAAAATTATTCTGCTCTAATTACACTTCTGCCCTGAAGGGCAGCTGTGAGAAACAGGCAGCTTAGAATTTCAGCTAGAAAAATTAATTTCATCAGAATTGAATGGCTTTCTGGGGTGAATGCTACACCTGTGCTTGGGGAGCTGTATGTCAGAGTGAAAAAAGCAGTGGTGTGGCAGGGCTGACGAGAAGTCATGAAAACTGCACCCTAAGCTCACTCATCTTGTGTAATCTGATTAAGTCAATTAACTGCAGGAGATACTCAACTGGTAGTATTTTTGCACTGCCTTTCCTGACAGAGGAGCCCTAAGTGTCAATTATTAAGGTATCTTTCTATTTTCTCCCAGGCTAAGCCAAGAGAACTGTTTTCCTGACAATTAGTCACATATATAGATATAGGAAGCTGACGTACTGACCAGCCCTGGAAGGTACTGTGCACCTCCCACCACCTCTGTATGATTAATAGATCTGAGGACACTTGAGATCCTACCTGACAAGCCCTAAACCAACATTCTGGAATCCTAACCTATGATCTTCCCTTTATGTCAGTATCAAGTTGGCTTTAGAGGCCAGACATAGCTAAATTGTTCTATGAACCACAGAAATTATAAAGAATTGTTTCCCATGGCACTCTGTCTTGGTTGAATTATCCCACTTAAAAATGGTACAAACTCAACACTGCTATCTAATCACTCTCTTTTTTGTCCCATTGTCTAATAGCACTGAGCTGCGGTCTTTCCCTCATTTGGGAGAGGAGAAGACAAGGCAGAAGAATAAAAGGACCATTTTTTTTTCTCTGTAGCTTCCTGAGAAAGAAGAAAAACCTACAGGTTTTGTGATCTTTGCTACCTCCCAGCTAGCCACTGCCAGTCATGAAGGCCTTTGTAAGAAAAGACTGACACTTTCCTCTGTGAGGCTTTAACATCTTTAAAACCTAAAAACCTACACAGCCAATTCAAAATACAGTCTTGCTTATGACCTTAAAAGAACAGTACCTAGATGGGATGTTCAGATTTCCTTACCTCCTTGATCAGTGAGCCAATATACAGCGACGTGAGAGGAGTTTGTTCAGCTGGCTTAATAACCAAAGTGTTTCCACAGCACAGCGCTGGTGCCATCTTCCAAACAAGCATTAGCAACGGGAAGTTCCACTGCAAGAACACAAGGCTGGTCAGATCAGCCCAGCACAGTCACCTACTCACTCCACGCGGCATTTTCCCCACCTTCACAGAGAAAGAAGCAACTGGGAGGACAGCCACAAAGAGAAGCGGCTGCTTACAAAACTGCATTCACTTGGACTACGGAGTATAACTTCCTTGATTTCCCCCTGAGATCCCAAATATTGCTGGCAGTCCTCAAGCTAATCCTGTAAGTTGGACAAAGCTCTGCATGATGTGACCTCATTCTTTACAGGAGTTTGATCACACTTTGTATAGGATTTTGGCTGTTCACAGAAATGTGTTGGCAGCAGTGTCCTGATGCATCACTTTTGTACAGCGTCCTTATGCGGGGGAAGTACAGGGTGCAACTGCTCATTGAAAAAAATCACATTTTTCTGTGTTAGGTATTGGCTGAATCATTAGGAGTTATACAATATCACTCGACTCCAGGTTTATAACTTGGAAACTGCAGTGGGTTGTTCAGTCATGGAAATCCAGGGGAGGTCTTATACTCCCTTCAAATTGTAAATTGCTCCTTTCCAATTAGTTTTCTTATTTGGAATTAGGAACCAGTCCACATCAGTTTCCTCTGTGCTAATCTCTTTCATGGTCACGTGTATTTGTAGATCTTGGAGCCTAAGCAAGAAGTGGAAAATCTAGCTCAGACTGAATCTCAGAAAGGTCATTTGGCAGCGGAAAGGATTTCTTCATTAAAAATAATTAATGGTGCTTTAGGGATGATGGAAGCAGGCCAACAGTAAGGGGACTTCTTGTCAAGACTCAAGCCAAGGGCCTTCAGCTATCAACAAAGAAGCCAAATATGTTAGGAATCCACAAATTCACACTTACAAATAAATTAGCAGTGTAGCTTTTAAGAGATGAGTTCTGTTCTAACCCAGAAGCTCTGAGACAAAGCAGAATTTAGTCTAATGAGCTATTCTTCGACTTGCCTCTCCCTCTTTCCCAGACCTGTTTTGTTTCAGTGATCTTATCCAATGGCCACATCCCATGATTTGCCCATTTGTCTTTTTCTCCTAAGCCTTCTTGAAGCCCTGAGTTTGCAGCTTGGGCCATCCACACCTACACTACTTTTCTACACTTTCAGAGCATGACATAACTCCATTAGGAGCTTTCCATTGCAGAATGGCTGTGAAAGTAATGCTAAAGGACTCCAGGGCTGCCTCATGACATCACCTTGGGATAAAGCTCAGTCATATGCTGCACTTTCTAAGAACTTCCCTTGCTAAGAAAGTTGGTTTAAATATAGTCCAGCCACAGGAAAAAGGGAGGATCGTTAATTGGTTGAGGAAGACATATGCAGAATAGTCACAGAATCTCTTTAAATCAAGTAGGAATATACAAACTCTTGGTGTTAGAGATCAAACTGGGGAAAAAATTGAAGGGCATTTGTTCTAAATAAACTGAAGACAGATGTGGTTTTGTTGACCCCAACCACCCTTTTCACAAACACAGTGCTGAACTTGAGTCAAATTTCATTCTGTACTTTTTATTGTATTTATTGCTGATGTAGAGTCAACCTGAAATATTAGAAGTCCCACTATGTCCCCTTACAGCGGCCCTCCAAAGCAGCCTACATGTAGACTTTTAAAGGGATAGTTTCCAAAAAGCATTGCTGAGTGCCAAAGGTGGCTGAAGTGTGAACAGGAGATACCTTCTAATTGGTGATCAACATGAGGAACCTGATGTTTTGATCTTAAGTCACAAATTCTAGTTGCTCACAAGCAGTAACACTGCTTGTTCAGCCAGAAAAGCTGTGCAGAAGTCATCAAGCCAAACATCTGATAACTAGTACCGATCATCTCCCACTTTGCCTCATCCTGACATTGCTAAATGGACTGTACCATCTTACCACTGGGGATATAACCTTAGTCCTGCTGAAGGAAAAAGCAAAAGATATCTTTGAGAACTGGTCCAGACCTGGTATTCCCAGGGTCCAGCAAATCCAACACCCCGCATGCATTTCTTTCAGTCTCTCCTATATCCTTATCCCAAAGATCAAAATCTGCCATGGACTCTTATTGATCCAAGTATCCAAACAGAGAATCTTGGCACATCACCATTGCCTCATGGCCTGTAGGACACCACGTTCAAAGCAGTTTACAACCAGACAAGAACAAACTATGTCTCCCATGTAGCTGTAATGTCTTCCTGGCTGTCTGTTTAAACAGAGCAAGCGACACACACTAAAACTAGAGGTATTCCAAGAACTAGCCACACTGTCCCCTCAGCAGTGGATGAGACCTGAAGGAAAAGAAAACTCTATTCAGTGAGATTTAATCACAGAAAGCTCAGAGAACAGCGGGGTTATTAATAATGGATATAATTTAAAACTCAAAACTATGCATCAGCTCTAGGCAGCAAAAAGCTAGCACATGTAATGACAAGATGGTTGTCCCAGCAAAGCAAGAGTCAGAGAGCTCTGACTAGTCTCTGGTGGCTGGTGTCAGCCTTAGAGAGGAACAGAGCATCTGATTAGGAGACCCACCCTTCCATTGCAGAGGACTTTGTGTTGCCAAGAGCAATTGGCATGCGGGTAAAACAAGAAACTACATCAGGCAACTGAGATGGGAGTTCCCTACAGAACAGCTGTACTTAACTAGGAAGCAAATGGCTGCAGTATCAGATGGGGAGTGCACGTGTCCTTCTTCCAGTTCTAAGGGAAATACAGGGCACCATCACTGCTACTTACTGGAGTTATAGCTCCACAGACACCCATCGGTTCGTGCCTGGTGAAACAGACAAAATTTTCATCTGCAAGACAAAAGAATAAAGGAAGACAAAACAGTCAAAATCCTTGCTTTTACTGAAAGAGAGTAAGACGACTGCAGACTAACAGGTTGGGGACAGAACTGAAACCATTTTAGACAAAGAACCCTATATCTGTTCATCTTAACTCAGGCCTCTGGGACACTCCAGGCAGATGAAGATTTGTTTGCAAACAGGTCTTGTACTAGCTCAAAAGCCAAACACTGCTCATGTTCGCAGTAGAGCCTTTTAAAACCTGGGGTTCAATTTCTTCTGTGATCTCCCTGTGTTGAGGCTAAGGTGGAGGATAACTCCCTACCACACTGAAAAGCAAACACAAATTTCATTCAGATTTGGTCTCGCTGAAAGAAGCAAGGCACTTGTTTCCCTGAGGGGGATAGTTTTTAAACTCATTTTGTACAGGAATCGTATTCAGTATAACAGGAATTGCACTTCTGGTAAGAAATCACAAAAAGATGAAACTCTGGGAGTAAAGTAATACCATTCATCTTAAAATACTGCTATCACTCCTTCAAAGAGAAAGCAGGAAGGACATTTTCCTTACAAATTCATTCTTGCCAGAAACCTGGTTTCATTGGGAAGATCTGACAGAAAACATGAACATTTCTAATTACAGTTTTTGGAAGTGATGTCAAATCAGGACCAATGAGCAGTGTCCGGGCAAGCCAAGCTTCACGTTACTCTGAATGAGGGTGACAGATCTCAGTTTATATGACTGACATCGCTCCCTTTGCTGCCTGCACAGATTGAACTAGTTCAGCGCTTCAGAGCCCTTCCTCTGGTGCCTAATTTTTGTCTGCAGTGCCTGTCCTTCATACAGCCTCAGTGATCACCCACATGCAGGGACAAAACAAGCTGATTTTGAAAATATACCATATTACTCATTGTGCCACACAGACGTTCATTGTCTTAACTTGTTCTCCCCAAAACCATATTTGAACTCATATAGCTGAGCTGAATTGTTCTCTCTGTCCCTGCCACAACAGTGCAGTGTGACTGCTCTGGCTCTGCAGTCTAGAAAACATTTTGAAAAACCTCTTTCAAGTGTCAGAAAACTTGATAGGGTGCCTCCAAGAGCTCAGTGCTTTGGCTCCTGAGAGGATTCAACATCTCAGACCTTCTTTTTAATAAAAGTTAAGAAAAACCACGACATGATCTCTCTAAACATCTATGAG
The DNA here is from genome assembly GCA_031468815.1 of Morus bassanus. Taxonomy (NCBI): domain Eukaryota; kingdom Metazoa; phylum Chordata; class Aves; order Suliformes; family Sulidae; genus Morus; species Morus bassanus. Next base: position 4,162,533 of record CM062581.1, read on the forward strand.
CCAGCACTGTCAGGGATGCAGGAACATCAGTGAGGTTGGAGGCACTGGTGGATCCCACATCAACCCTCTGCCCCATCTCTGTGGTATCTAGGACAGCACAAGCTCTGCTGCCTTCACACAATTCTCCCTAGAAACCTCTGTGCTTCCACTCTCTGGTATCTTAATTCATTTCAGTGATACCTAATGAATAAACTCCCCTATAACGTGTGGGTTTTTTTTCTTTAGGAATTAGTCTGAATTTAAAACCAAAAAGGTTTCTCTGATAAAAAAGCAACAAAAGAGCCCATCCATTATTTTCCAGAGATCTATCCAGGCATTCACATTGTTCTCCCATTAGTTTAAATCTTGAAACACATCTACTTAAAATGCATCCTGAGATAGAAGGAAATGCAAAGCTATTTTTGCAGGTGTTCAGAAGCCAGCTTTTCCAGGCGTCTCCCTCCCAGCAGGCCTCCCTCCCTGATCCCATCCCAGCTCTGAAACTGGGTCTAAAGGAACTTACCCACTGGGATAGTTCTGCCCTGAATTTTATCAGCCCATCCAGCGTAATATCGGAGCGTTTTTATACAACCTTCCAGGTCAATGAAATAAGCCTGCAGAAAAGGTTTTCCTGTGTCCATTGTTTCCAGAGTCTGAAAAAAACAAATTGCATGTACTGTCAGACAAGACAATGGGTTTTTTCTTAAAAAAAGCTTTTAGAGAAACACCTTCTCAATTTTATTTTGCCTCGTGCTGCAGATATGGGGTTTCCTTCCCTCACCTTATATTTAAGGAATGAGCTTCTTAATACAGATAAGGCGGAAGGGAGACTAGACGCAGTAACCCTGATGCATACACAAGTTGCTTTGTTCAGTGATTGCAATGAAAGTGCATCTTCCAGAAGCCCCAAGAAGGTGGCTGTGGGTGGGATACAGGGCTGTGGCCTGGGGCACTGGTCAGAAATGATGTGAGTGTCATGACTTCACCGTAACTGACCCTCCAACGCAGATGTTCTGGATTCCAGATGGTGTCACTGAAATCAGTCAGACCCATTTTCCTTTTATTTGGAAATGTATTTTTTTTTTCTGCTTCACAGCCCTAAAACCAACCTCTAAAAAGCCTCTTTTGTCCACAGGATGATAGAAAACACATTTTTTACAGAGTTCTGGTAAAGTAACCTTTGGGCTCAGATCTGTGCTGAGACTAAGGCAAGGGAGAAGTTGCTTCACTAAAGCTGCACTGATGCTGAGCAGCTCTAAATGAAGTCCAGTCTCAGCCTGTGTCGTCCTCACTGTTCTGGACATTAGCTCAGTGAATGCTTTGTTCTCTACTCAGGTCATTAAATGGGATATTGGTGCAAATGGCCAGCACATCCATAAAGGAAGTACTATCCCTTGGTAGATTGAAACATCTTTGTTTACATATGAAGTCATACCCTGTCATCTTCCACAGACATTAGGGTCCAAACAGCACTCAAACAGACATTCCTCTTGGAATGTCTAGGATTGTTATCCACTCTGAATGTCTGCTGTAAAAACTGATTTTTAGAACTCATTACTTAGCATGCAGCCAAGGCAGCTATGGCTGGTTTTCTGCAGTGAAAACAACAATGGCAAACAAGTCCTCCCAGATCAGAAGGACAGCAGAAAACTTGAAATGAGTGTCCTGGTCATGGAAAAAGGAGGGTCCTCTAAAGTCACATCAAAAAGTGAGCAGAAAATGAACAGGGTGTATTCATACACACACACATTTTTTTTCCCCTTTTATTTGCTGGCCAGGACTGCTTTCAGACCTAGATTGTTTTGGTTTTGTCCTGCTGAAACTGGAAGCTGTCATGTGGTTAAGAGACACTGTGTTGGGGGGAAAGAGGCCCAGCTCAAAATAGCCATACAAGTACAGGCTCCTAAGCACATCCCATGTACATTAAGTTCTACTGACCTCAGTGGGACATCAGCTCAGGAACTTATACATCTAACAGCACTAAACGTCATAACCATTCCCCTGAAGATAAGCAGGGCCAAAGCACAGCATTGAACTGGTGAATGCTCAGGTCCAAGATCTTAGGTATAGACTGACAGCAGCTCTAAGCTGACAGGTGCTAGGGTCTGCGGGTGTGATTTGGAAAGATGTCCAAGGCCCCCTACAGTTTGAAGTCTTCTACCAACTGCAGCACATTTTAGCTCAGGTCATCGTCCTCTTGTTCTGCACCAGAAGGACTCCTTCAGGACAGGATGGGGAATCATTAGCAATAGTTCTTCAGTGCAGAAGTCCAAGTTAAAACAGCTTCACAGCTATAAAGAGGTTTTCCTGAGCCAGTACATTCAATAGGGAAAGAAACAGTTCCCACTTACGCACATTTTAAGCTTTGGATGACATCCAGCAAGAGAAAGATTCTGTTTCCAGCCCCCCATTTTACGGGAAGCAGTTTGTAAAGAAGTCAAACTGGCCTTGCATTTTTGTAAAAAAGAAGGACCGAGTCAGTTGTGGTGGTTTGGGGGCTTTTGTTTGTTTTTTGTTGTTGTTTGTTTTGGGTTTTGTTGTTTTGTGGTTTTTGTTTGCTTTTTTTAAGATAAGAGCTGGGAGACAGCTATGAACATTGATGACCGTTAAACTAAGAAAGAATGTTTATTGCTTTGAAAATTTAAGTATTAATATCTGTAATCACCTCAACTACTAGCTAAAGTTTTGGAAAAGTCAACTATCTAGAAGAGCTAACAGCCTTCTTCTACGACCCCTAAAATCATCTTGCAGAAAGAGGAAGATAAGTCATGACTCCTGCATGGACTTTTCTGCCCTTCATAAAGGGAGAGAAAAGAAAAACATTAGGTAGATATGGATGCAACAAAATCAGAGGGATGGAGCTGAGTTATCAGCCAACAGTTGCTGGTTTATCACTGCTCACTGATCACAGTACTTACTGCCAGGATGACTCTGTCTCGCTCGAGAAGATCAGCCAGCTTGTGCAGGAGTCGTCCTCTGCTTAGGGCATCCATCTGTCTCCATGGAGCTCCCCTCTGGAATGCTGCCTTCGCTGCTTCCACTGCATTATCCACATCAGGCTAGAGCAGCCACATATACAAGAAAACCTTAAGTTACAAGGAAGGATCTGGACAATGGCACAGAAACCCCATCAGGTTGCTTCCTAGATGATGCTGTGGTGGCTAAAACAAAGGTGTCTGACAAAACCACTTCCATTTTACTCCTGGATTTGGACCCAACCCTGCAGTAAGTTTTGAGTTTGGCCTGGGCTGATAAACAACCCTGGGGTCAGAGTACCAATAGCATCTTTCAGGAGTAGTTTTATGCAACTGGTTTGTTTATACAATAATCCAGAATAATGTTCCTGCCGATACAGGATGTAAGTGACACTGGGGGAGGATGGAGAAACAAGATCCCAATTCTGTTCCCATTACAGCTTCCTGAAGCATGACAGCCATTGGCCTGCATGAATCATCCTCCCCTGACCAAGTGTGGGAAGGAAAGTCCCCCATGAGAGGCATCACAATTTTATCCAGGGGAACAATCACAGCTCAGATCCCACCATTCAGTCCCACTGGAACCCATGCCAGTAACAGTACACTAAAAAAGCTCCCTTAGATCCTAGATCACACTTCCAGAACATTTCTACCAGATGGGAAGGGTTTTGTTTTCACCTACACAGACTTAGTGCCACTCTCCCTTCGTCTCCTGCTTTACCACACTCTGGACCAAATCTAACTCTGTTTACCCAAGTTACTACTCAGGTGGGCAGCAAATTCCCTCTCTTCCCACACCACCACCCCCAGAGAAGCTTCATGCATTTGAGTCCAGGGTGCCCTGGACTCCTCCCTTCTCCTCACATACATTGATTAAAAAAGTGAAGCCAAGGGCAATCTCCCGACCCAATAAAGTCAATGGGAACACTGCCATCAACATCCACGAGGCCAAGACTGTACCCCAAGCATACATAAAGCATACATCACCCTGGCTTTTGGACAGACTCCTGCTCTACGTAATGTCTGGCACAGCCCATGCCTCACTTTAGCTGATGGAGAACTTGCACCTCACCGCAATATATTGCTCAAGGGGGTGGGAAAGGAGAGAAGGTTTCAGGCCTTGATCATTCCTCATAGCACTTCACCAGTTGCTCTCATTTATGTCTTATCTCAAGTCTTGCCTGGATACAATTACGAAGTAAGCCTCTGCACTGATCCAACAAGGTCTGGCTGTTCTCCCCTCATGGGGAAATGTGTTGTGCTCAACCAAGAAAAATGTTATGGGGAGACACGTTGCCTTCTTACAGCAAAAGTTCACGGAGAAAATAGCAAGTCATCACCCACCAAAATGGCACCTTACACTAAATTTGGCTCCTTTTTTTACAAGGAGATCACACAGCTTTAAAAGTCTGACCTATAGTGCCAGGAAAACAACGCCACCCTTTTGGAAGGGCACTGATGGGGAAACCACTGGAGGAAACTTGTGTGGTTACAAGGGGTTAAGAATGGCTCTGGTTAAGCAAGGGTGCTGGCGAGGCACAGGTAGCAAGCAGCTGCTGTGCACAGGCAGGCTTATCCTGCCTGGGGCCCATCACCTGCAGGCAGAACAGGCCTTCAGAATGGTTTGCTTCAGTTGAGTTGATCTGGATTCAAACTGGCACATCACAGAAGCCAGAAAGTACCACCAGCCACTGCACACTTATGTACTCCCCATCCTGCCTGCTGGAATGAAGACTCAAGCTGAAAGAAGGCAATATTTTATGTGACGAAGCAGACAAAGAAACACGAGAAATGTGTCGGGTTTAAACAAGTCTTCCCTTAGCAGCAATTAATTAGCTTCTGTGACCAGGCTGGGAGCACTGGTGTGCAGAGCATTGGGTCTGCAGTGGCACAGGCCACAACACAGCACACCCTTGGTACTGAGGAACTTCCCACCACTCTGGCACTCACAGGAACAGGGATGAGATGGCTGTGTGGGCAAAGGACTTCAGTGCATGCCCAGATCTTCCCCATCCTTTAAACATGGGAGCACCCAAGCCCTGCTGCAGCTCCTGAAAATACTAGTTGTCTTCATTCTTGTCTCTTTTCTTGGACATGCTGGGTACACATAGCGGCTTGGAGACTGCAGTCACTATCACACAAGCAAAAAGGCTTTCCCAAAACACCCTCAGGGGTAGAACCACCAAGGGAGATCTTGTGAGCCTGCATAGCCTCAATAGGTCTGAGAGACCAGCAAAAACAAGGAAATTCTTCAGGAAGGCTGAAATGCCATTCTTAATCCGTCCTGTTATGACTAGGCATTAGGGGAGTCTGAATGGCATGTTCATTGCAGGCATGTTGCAATAGGTAGGCACAATACGTGACAAAGACTCATAACTGTCAAGGTGCCAGGGACACACTGTAGCATGCAAAACCGCAAGGAGGAGGTGGTCCATGCATCCTGGTGCCCAGTTCTGATCCCCACAGATTTATCGAGTATTACATAAAAAGCTCTGCTAAGAGAATATTAAGATTGCAGAGTCAAGCATTGCAGCATTGGGAAATGCCTGCAAACCTTCATACCCACCCTGGATGTTTGCATTATGATACAACCCCCAGTTACACAACTGCATACCATTTTCCCCTGAACAAACGCACACCGTTCTTTGTTCTAAGCTACCTCCTCCACCTTCCTCCTCTACATCAAGTCCTGCTCATAGCTGCACCATTTCTATCCTGCCCCTTTTTCCTCTCTCCTGCCTCAGCAGCAGGCTGCAGAGAACAGTGGAGACCATCACCCCACTGGCTCTGTGAGTAGGGAAAAAAGCCTTGCTCTGCTTCAGGCTCAGTGTGCAGAACACTGCTTCAGTTTGGCCAATAAGAAGACATGCCAGGGATGGAGCACACCCAGTGGAGACTGTCTTTCTTCAATTCAGTTATAACCTTCTTCGTGCCCATCTTTGGAAAGGCACTTTTCTGACACAGGGCATGAGCGTGCCACAGTTTCTCAATTAGAAGAGGTTCAGAGCTGACCTGCTCCTCTGCAAACAGTCTGTACATCGCATTGCTGTAACTTTTGAATCAAAGTTCAAAACAGCTACAAACAGCATCTTAACAGCCTGAAGTGTCCAAAACCATTATTGAGGGCATTGCAAGTTCTGCTCTAGGGAATAATACTCCTGCAGTCTCTTACCTCAGCCTGTTGCTGCAATCTGAGGTGGGGGTAGATGCCAGTGAACAAAACCCTTTTACAACCCTTCAAAGATCCACACTGGAGAGCAAACTGCTTAGAAATGATCATGACAGACGCTCCACAGTGTTGAGTCCGCTCGACAATTGCAGCTGTGGACCTGCTGCCCACACTCTGTGGCAGCCACCTGAGCTGGGCACTCCCTTGAGGAAGGAACACCCTTCCCCCTGCCCTTGATGGATGACAACAAGCTGCTAGAAGAAAAAAGCCCATCTTCAAGAGTTATTTACAGCACCAGAGAAATGACAATGGCACAAGTATTTTTGCCTTCACATGGTAACACTAAGACAGGGCGGAAGTTCTGGGGCTCTATTCACTGGGGGCAGAAGCTTAATGAAGAAAGTTATTCCCTCCTTGTAATCAACCTGGCAAACATTTGGAAACTAAGCTGTTATTTGGGAGGCAAAAAGCCTCCAAGCATCCAGTGAAAGCAACTGTCATTTTATTTTCAGTGCTTTTTCCACACAAGACTTCCCTTTATCCCCCAACTATCCCATCAAGGGCAATTCTGTCTTAAATTCTCTAACTAAAGAACAAACAACAAAACCTTTGCTCCTAGCCTTATAAAGCATTGGCCAAGTTTCAGCACCAGACTAAATTGTCATCGTTGAGATATTGGCTGCCAAATTCCCACCCCTCACGTGCAGGCTAAGCAAAACACACTCTGCTCGGTCAGGGAGGGGCAGGTTTCTGTTCAGGGCTAGGGAAGTGGAGTCCTGCTCCCGGCCTGCTGTGAAGGCAGAGCCAACGCTGGCACAGCACAGCTGAAGCCAGAGCCAGTATCAGCAACTGCCACCCCTGCACTGGTACTGACCAGCACAAATCAAGTATGGTGGCATGTGGGGACAAGACACAAGCTGGGAAGTGCCGCCAACCACAACTCACCGCTTTCTGTAGTAACTCCAACAGACTGGAGTTACAGACCTAGGAGGGTATGTTCAAGCAGGACAAAGGAAGTATCAGGGGACTCAGTGTGCCCGGAGGACAGTGGGATATGGTCTAGTATCACCAGTAACCAAACAGCTAGTTCGGGATGCTTCTCACCCCTGACTCCGCCTTCTAACTAACCCAGATCTAATCCCACTCAGTCCCTCGGAAAAACCTACTTAAAGCAAAAAAATAAAAATTAAAAAAAAAAAAATCTGTGTGATGTAAAGGGATGAAAGAGGCTTTTGGCACCCACGGTGCCGCTAACTTACATTCTCGTCCGCACTTATTCTATGCGCTGAGGAATCAGACACTTATGCTGAGTATCCACGGGCAGAGGGCTCCACTGACTGGCCCCAAGGAAAGGTTTACAGTGACTCTCCTGCAAGTTAGAAGCTGAAAGCTATCCTTGAATTCAGGCAGGGACAATTCTCAAGGAGGCAAGCTGCAAAACTGGCCTTTTGGATCTGCATAACAATTTTCTTTAACCAAGTCATTAAGAAGCAGCCTTGAAATGCTCATGTAATGCTCTGTAACTGCTTGAGGAGACACTTAGCTCAGGGAACAATAGCAACATCATGGTTTCTGCCTAGCAAAATACAGTTGCATCAGAGTTAGCTTCAACTCTACTGTTTACATGCCACTGCAATTAAACACAGTTGTATCCTACCCAGTTAGTATAAAGGAGTTACTCATAATGTTTGGTTCTGCCTCAATCTGTAATTGCCCCATGGATGCACAGATCCCCATGGCAATAGGTGTCAACAGAGGCTGCTTTAGTGCCGTCCAAAAAGAACGGCTACCTTGCACACTATTTGCATGCAGGCTGGAGATTTGTATTGCCAAGCAAGTTTGCTCCCATCTCCAGAAGGGTCAGGCTCTACACAGTATAATACCAGAAAACACATTGCCCTTGCTCAAATAGTAGCAATCCTACTAGGAAAGGATCCCCAAGGCAGCTACCTGGCTGGAAACCAGGCGTTGGGCCTCACTAGCATTGGATAAGCTTAGACACCAAGAAAAAGATAACACGGTACAGGCAGAAATGCCCATACTGCCCACCACTTACTGCCACCAGCAACAAGCAGCCAAAGCCCTGGTACAGCAGAGAAGCTGTGAATCACCTTCCCATGACATACGGCAAAAAGCTAGCTCTTGGGCCAGCTCTTCCCATAGATCAGAACAGTTGGCCCATCCACGATGAGCTGTTTCGGACAAAAAGTGTCACATCTGATCGTTGCTCGTTGCAGACTGTTATCAAACCAAAACAGTTATGTCCCAGGCTACTCTACAGAGGACCAGGGCCAGGGACTACTAAAGTTCTTGGGAGATACTGATTTGGTTTTAACTGAGAATTGCCACATTTGTGCAGTAGATCAGAACCCATGATACCAGTTGAAAAAGCAGCACCCCATCTCTAGCAGAAAGTGAGCAGTGTTTGCGTGACTGAGCTTACATTCCCCCAGGCACTCAGGTTATTTGTGGATTGTGTTTAAAAAAGGGTGAGTTTCAGCTCGGTGTCTCCAACAGGCTGCCATGCAGCTTGCGTATAAACCAATCCCAACACGAGGCCCACGTTCTCTCAGGGATGTGCACACACCATCATTGCTATTCCCTCAGACTGGCTGTGTTCTTCCAGTCTCCAACACAAGAACGAAGCTGAATCTCATTCCTCTGGCAGTGTTCAGCAGGCAGTTCCTACCGGGGAAAGTGACTCTGCCGAGTTGGACAGGATTGATCCCACCCACCCCATGTAATTCCTGAGCAGCACATCTAATGTCCCAGACCTCCAGCTCAGTTTGGCCAGATGTACGCTGTCGTTAAAAGTCAGCTTTTCCTCTGTGTGCTTCCCTACAAAAGGAAGTCCCTTGGAAACTGTCTTTAGCACTGCCTTTCCAACAACACTTACCTTGTCTCCTTCCTCAATGTCACAGATTTTCTCCAGCGTTGAAGGGTTGTAGGTGGGGAACTTCTTTCCACTTGTAGACTCATGCCATTCATTGTTAATAAATATCTGAACAGAGAGCAAGGAGAGCGGGATGGGGAGGAGAAAGAAAAAAAAAACTATGTAGACAATGCAAAAAACCACAAGGACTCCTCAAAGGTCCTGAGGCTCTTCAATTTCCATTGATGGCAGAGTCAAGTGTGTTCAGTCTCTCTCCCAGGGATACTGTTTGCGATACAGAGAGCATTTATCCGAACTAGAACCTGAGCCAGAGAACAGGCGAAAAAGCCTTTGTGCACCCAGTTAGTTTTGAGCAAGAGGAAGACAGAGGATGGGGCCCACACAGTATAACACCATAATTTGGCAACGAGAAACAGACAGTTTTTGAAATACATCTCCATGGGAACAGCAAGCAGACACCAAGAGAAACTCATATGGTTCAGGCAAAAGGAGCCCCTTGTTACACGCTACAAATGAAATGTCAGCGTACAATATTACTTGGTTGTTTGTATCCTGCCCTGGGCTACTTCCATGACTTGCCCCTCCCCAGCACCGTCCAGAGAAGGGTAAGTACTGGCTCAGTTCTACCCCACCATGCCTTGTCACAGGCTAGATCAAGCCTCCCACGTCACTTGGAGTCGTCTGTGACAAGGTTTAAGTGTTTCAAAATATTGCATTTCCAGAGCAAGAACAAACAGTCCCAGTGTTGCGTAACTGAAAATGCATTAAATACTAGAGTGTTGTTACTCACTGTAAACAGAACATGAATACCTATATACAATTAATTGATTCAACATGCATCTTATCCACACTGTGATCTAACTTGGCAGTGTTGTATTTTATAAATATACTTTAAGTAAGATTAAATGAAGTAATCTTTATTAGTAGCCTGTTAGCGGCTGTAAGCTAGTACTTTTACTTGGAAGTCATCCACATTTGCAATCTTATTTATGAGTCTCTACACACCACCAGGAGATTAATGTTGCATCCCTTACGTTCGGAATTCCCACTGCTTTGGGTCATAGTTTTCTTTTCTTGGGCAGCTTTTTTCCCCCAAAAGGAGTTTCTCCTGACTATTTCTGCAAAAAGCATCTGAGGTATAACTGGCATAGAAGCTGAACTTTTGGACCCACCTGTTTCAGACAGGCAGAGAAAAAGAAAATTTTGGCAAAAAAGTTGTCAAGTGAAGTCACAAGAAAAGATACAATGTTAGAAATACTAACTAACTTGACACTAACGCTCCCAAACTACCTCTATTATCCAAGTACTGCATTTTAACATTCACACATTTTAAATTCAGTTTTCCTTTGTTTCACTAATGAAGAAAGTCATGTTATGAATGTGGGAGATACGACAGGAACTGTAAAGTTACAGTATCAGGTATATGCTCACAGACTAAGGACTGGGGAAGGATATCGCATTCAACATGCATTCTACATGAAAGGGTTGGGATGGGAAAGTGAGGTTCCTATAAGAACTAGTAAAAACACAGGGTCAGGCTGTTTTAAATGTAACATATATCCTGGCATCATTCTGGGAGTAACAACACATAGCCCGAGTCTTTGGTGCCAGGACTTGAAATCAAACAGAAGAGCATATCAGCTGTTCATGCTTCATACCCAGGATCTGGGACATGGGATTGTGGACAGATCACTTCCATCACACATCCATGACAAGCATTAAACTGCTCCACAAGTAAGATCTTTGTTGAAAATTCTTCCTCTCCCCCAACCCTGTAACTGGTAGAACTGAAAATAAAAATCTCTGCTAAGCAAAGTGTGCCGTCAGCTGTAAACATCTGGTGAAACTCAGAGCTTGTAGAAAACACCTCACAGTTTCATGAAAACTGACTGTGGCTCATTATTTTCTCAGATGCATCAGGAGCATCAGATCAAATGTCAAATTCACACTTTTAATTAACATTGGTTTCCACTTTTAAGAGACTACCTTGATACCTTTAGTGCACAGAGTCTCTGAGAATAAAAAAAACCATGTGTTTTAAAACATACATGGCTGCAGGATCAGATCCCAAAGGAGTATTTCAAAGTGTTCACAACAATAAAAATAACAAAAAACAGAACATTTGGATGTTTCAGAAGAACTCTAATGGCTGTGTCCATTTTGGATGCAGGAAAGAGCTGCTTGTGCAGTATTACACCATTCTGCAATCAGCAGCTGCAGATCCAATTTGCTGCTAAGTGACAAGCTTATCTTACAAAGAAAAAGTAGATAAATTTGGGATGTTAAAAATTAATCTAGTCCAGTGATTACCACTAATTGCTAAACTGTTTCAGTACTTTGGATGCATAATTCAAATCAGCACCTCACTGGATAAGTTATCGCTGTTTACTCCTTCTCACTGTAAGGGAAGAAACTTCAAGTTCTGCTTTTTTTTTTTTTTTTAAATACTTCCTACAGAAGTGTAACAGTAACTAATATGCTCATTCAGCCCCTTCAGCACTTTTCATCCAGCCACATAGTTCAAATTATGGCAGTCAAGGCTGCCTAGCAGCATAACCAGCGGGGATATTTTCCCCACTGCACGAGACAGCGGGTCAGGCTGTTGTGGAACAAAAAGCGACTTGGCTATCGCAGAGCTGAGGGCGTGTTAGGGAGCAGGGATTTCTGCAGCGGTGCTCAGCTCCACACCAACACCAGCCTCACCTCTGAGGGACAGAGTTATCAAGCTCAGGAGACTTTGGTTAAATCCAAAAGGTCAGGAGTGACCGTTTAAATGTCATTTAAAGGGAAGAACGATGGAGAGCGGATTGATACGGGTTTGTGCGGGCTTGCTGCCTGACTCCTCGTACTGCAGGAAGGCCATGGAGGAGCTCCGTTGGGATGGCGAGCCACCAACAAGATGTGCGTGAACACCGCTCCTGTTTGGGAGCTGCATGGTGGTCCCAGTCCCATCACAGAGCCCTTACACGAGGCACAGTCCTGCAGGACGCTGGCCCTCCTCCGTGCCCCCTGCATTCACCAGGACCCAAAACCACCCCCGGCACTGAACCCCCTCCCAGCACAGCCCCATCCCACCGCAGAGGAGCTTCACTCCGGGTCAAGGATGGCTGAACGCACCCCAGGTGAGCGGCTGCCTCGCAGATAAACCCCTTCTCACCTCTGCCCGGGCTCACCTCACCCAAATCCAATTTTGCTGGGCGCTAACGTGATGCTAAAAGCATTTACCGGGTGGGTTTGTGAGCGCTGCACCAGGCCCTTGAGAAGATGGCCGTCAGGGTGACCGGGAGGGGACGGGCCAGCGTGGCACCGCAGGCCTGCGGCCGATCAGCACCGCCACCTGGGGAGAGGTGCCCGTGAGGCACCTGGGGCAGCACCACAGGGGTGTTAAATATTTTTTTTTCCCTCAAAAAAAAAAAAAGTTGGTTTCTTGGACTTTAGGGTTTGGGGCAACTTCAGGTCCCCTAGAAATGCCACAGTCATCCGCTTGCTCCAGTCACTCAATCACTCTTACACCCCTGTAAGCCTACTGTTAGGGCAGCAGGAGGAATTAAAAAAAATTAAGAAAAATGACGGTAAGGGAGAAAAACTTATATTAAAAAAAAAATAGTACTTCACCACCAGCCCAGCTCCACCGAGCGCCAGCAACGCCGTGGCGAAGCCCGCCGCCCGCCTCCCCTCGCCAGCTCACCTTGGTGTACTTCACCTCCAGGCTCCGCAGGGGCCGCGGCAGCAGCGGCGGCGGCGGCGGCACCTTCCTGTCAGGCTGCCCGTTCTCCACCACGGCGCCGTTGAGGGCGGCCATGGCCGCGCCGTCGAGCCCGCGCCGCCCTCTGCCGCTGACAGCTCGCGGCGCCGCCTTAAGAGCGGCGCGCGCCGGGCGCCGCCGCCCGCCCCCATTGGCCGCCGCCCCGCCCCGCCCCGCCCTCGCCCCGCCCCGCCGCGCCGCCGCGGCCCTCAGGTGAGGGGCGGCGCCGCCCGGCCGAGGCGCGGCGGCCGGTGGCGGGGCGGGGGGCGCCAGCGGGCCGCGGCGGCCCCGCCGAGGGGGACCGGCCGTGGGTCACGGCCTCCCCCGGCACCGGGACGGGGCGGCGGAGGAGGGGGCTTGAGGCGGCCGCCCGGGCGTCGGGGAGCCGAGCGGCCGCCCTGGCTTCTCCCGAAGGGTGGCAGCAGGGTGGGCGCGGGAGGACGTGCCCGCCGCTGCCTCCCTCCGCGCCCCACCGAAACCCACCCGGGGTCGGTCACGGGAGGATGCTTGCACGGGTCTCCAGGGGAGTACCCTGCTCTCCACCGAAACCCACCCGGGGTCGGTCACGGGAGGATGCTCGCTCAGGTCTCCAGAGGAATAGCCCCACGCCCCACTGAAACCCACCCGGGGTCGGTCACGGGAGGATGCTCGTGCCCCACCGAAACCCACCCGGGGTCGGTCACGGGAGGATGCTCGCACCCTACCGAAACCCACAAGGGGTCGGTCATGGGAGGATGCTCGTGCCCCACCGAAACCCACCCGGGGTCGGTCACGGGAGGATGCTCGCTCAGGTCTCCAGGGGAATAGCCCCGCGCCCCACTGAAACCCACCCGGGGTCGGTCACGGGAGGATGCTCGCGCCCCACCGAAACCCACCCGGGGTCGGTCACGGGAGGATGCTCGCTCGGGTCTCCAGGGGAGTACCCTGCTCTCCCCAGGCAGGGTGCCGGGTGGGGCCCGTATGCAGGCTGTCCCCTCACCTGCCATGTCACACCCTTGACCTCCAGGCGCAAGGGCCGTTCTCGGCCGTTCCTGGTGCCCTGACTCCCACACCCCAACCTGCTACACCCCAGCCTTCCCACAGCACCTCCGCAGAGCTTTCCAGGGCTGATCAAGAAGAGAAGGAAGAAGCACTACATCAAACATCTCCACATCCCGCGTGCGTACCTGAGTCTGGGACCAGTTTGACCAGCCCAGTTTGACCATCCCAGTCAAAGGACTTCAGCCTACCAGGGCAGGACCAGGCCCTTCAGCTGAAACTTCCTGCAATGATAACTGGTATACTTGTGTCCCACACGGTCAACCTCCAGCGCCGTGTTCATAGTAGCATACTCTGAATGTCGAGAAAGATGCTGTCTTTCAAGAAGTCCTAAAGGATATGGAACATGTCTAAAGTGACAGATCTAGGCTCTGCGCCTAAACAAGTTCGTTATGTATTGCTTAACTTCATTCTGAATAAAATATGTGTAAGTCTGCAGGCTGGGGGCCAGGACACTAGGAGTACCCTTACACCCACACACACATGGAAGATAATACAACATATTTTCCATATAACAAGTGGCAAGATGCCAGGAGTTATCTTACAAAATTTTTCACAGAATCTGTAATCCCCAGCAATAGTCAGCACTTTGCTGTTAGAATGCTTAAAAATACTCAGTGCTTCCAAAGGCAGATAGCCTGTGATATCATAGGAGCGTAAGAGTTAGTGCTGATTCAGGAGGGAAAGTACCACCCATGAATCAAAACCCACTTCCTGCAGCTTACAGGATATTCTTGGAGGTCCTCTGCCCAGGTGAAAACCTATTTGATGGCGCTTGGTTCCTAAGAGCTGCCAATAACACACAGGAAGATTCCCCCCCCCCCCCCAACCTACATATCTTTATGTGACAAATCACTGAACCGATTTCTATTGAACTGTCAATACTAAAGGACTCATCCTGTCTCAGCAGTTGCAAGATGAAATTTTCTCTTCAGATGGGAAGGTGCTTCAGTTATAAATAGTTTGTGGGAATATCCTTGTCTGCAATGGCAGAATCAAATGAGCTTTCTCAGAAAAATAAAGGGATACATTACAACAGCAGAAACATTTACTTCTAAGCTGTCCATTTTTAACTGTCCAGTTGTTATTTCCCACTAAAGCTACAAAAGCATCAAAGCTAAAAGAATCTCTTAACCAAATCCCTACATAATCCTGGTCCAAATAAAGAGGAGTTTGGATCCAAGCTATCCTTAGATGTCATTAACGAAACTATGAGGTCACTGATAGGATGTGCAAGTTAAAGACTGAGATGAAAGACATTTCTGTCGATTCTCTCTGGAAAAGATGTGGCCACTGGTCCATTTTAGGGCCAGTGGCTTGGTCTGGCAGCAGAATGTTTTTGGGCCTCTGATAATTTGCCATTTCTGTTTTTACCATAACGTATCACAACGCTACAGGCAATAATTTGACCGTTCAAATATCAGGGAGCGAGGAGGAAATCGTTACAGAGATGACACAATATCGATAGAATTTATCCATTTCTGTCGGTATTTTGCCACAGAAATGCTCAGCTGAAGTGGAAAGTACTCCTGTAATTAGACAACAAAATATCTGGGTGAGGAGAATGATAAGTAAGAAGTTCCAGGACAAGCAGTGTCTTTATAAAGAGTCATTCCAGTGGTTGTCTTGCATGGAATGACCTTGTCTCTTACTTCTCATGGGGAAGACTTTTTACAAGATATTGCTGGAAAAACTATTTTAGGCATTAATACTTCAAGTTGATGTTGGTGCAGTATGAGATACTTCTAAGGCAAAAGTTCCACATGTGGGGTTTGGGGATGTGTAAGACTTTTAAAAGGCTGTACAAAGTGAATGAATTGTGAGTCACTGACATATGAATGAGCTGAAATAATAAACGTTAACCAATATACATAGTTGTATGCAATATTTCCCCTAGTAACATCACAAGAAACGTCACAAAATGTTCCACCGTCAAAGAGTTTTGTGGACACTGACTGGTCCCTTGTTGGGCAAACTTGGTCCTACCATAAATGGGAACAACTCCACCAGCTTCAGGAGATGTGTCCTCTCTCGCTGGTGCTTATATTAGATCCACAGAGGTGGAAACACACTCCTCCAGACTGCTGAACAGTGAGCTCAGCTGGAGATGCCCTAAAAGCAACAGCAGAACCCCGGTCAGAACAAGTTTTATGTTCATTCCCATGCTCCAGGAGGGCCATGCCACCATTCAGACAGGAGTGCTGAAAAAATGGGGTTTACCTAAGTTTGTAACAGTTGATAAATGTGTCAGAAACAGACACAAGAGGAAAAGCGTCTGCTAATGAAAGGTCACATTACTATTGAGTCACCCTGTTATGTTCTACAGTTGCAGCAGTGTTTGCAGAGATGTCTGCAGTATGTATCCTCAACCTGCTGTGCTGGCGGCAATAGCTGCGAGTTCCCTGGTGCTCTGCTTCTCTGCAGAGCCCTATCTCACAGAAAGATTCTAGACTGTGAGTGCACCAGCTCTCCTCTGCCAGCCAGCACAAAGATTGCCTTTCCTCTGTTGGGTCAGACATACATACTCTTAAATCTCCCACCATGAATGAGACCTAACCACGCTTTTCCGTGCCAGTCCGTCTGCGCCAAGCGCAATCACAAGACACGTTCATGCCATGATGTAGCTGTCTCCCTATCTGCTACGGATGCCAAGGGTCTCTGCAGGAATTAATTTCTCTGATTTCCCCACCTCATTTAACCATAACGAAGGGATTGTTGCTGGTGGTAACTCCTCCTCCAAAAACACTCTGCTCCCGTATGCATGTCTTATGCCTTGGCTCCACACCAGGAGCGCAGGCGGGTTGTATCGAGAGGATCAGTGAGACATCTCCAGGTCACCTGAGGGCATGATGGTTCTAGACAGCTTTGGCATCCTGCCCCATGGATGAAGACAGATTTGGCAGTGGGGCATTCACCTACAGGGCCGTGGTTTGCACCTAGCCCAGTCAGCAGCGGCGTAGCCATTGAGAGCTGCTATACAAGTTGATCAGTTGATATTTCAATGCTATTTTGCACCTAGACCTCAGCCTATGCCTCAAGCTGACCAGAAGTCCCGTAGCTGTGTAGAGTAGTTAACATGGCACAGAGCCAAAGCGTATTCTGCTTATTTTACACATACCCCGAAGCACATATACACACAGAAACGTAAATATGTGTGTGAAACAATATACTCTAAAAGGCTACTGGGACTTTATGCTCCAGCATTCAACAGCTAGGAGTGATCAAAATTTGCCTGTTGCACATCCTGATGAGCTGTAATTGAGTTATCCATGTTCTTTTCCTACACGCATCCTCCTTACTCCACATTGGCAGTGGTTGCTGCTCCTGAGAGAGCAGCTCCCCTCATGATTTATTCTCCTCTTGTATAATGTGCAGCGGCGGGGCTTTTTACTGCCTGTTATTCAAACTGTGCTTTGCACACAAAATTATTCATTTCCGTATGGTTTTTCCATGGTGGTCATGACAGCAGTGTCTGGGTGTTTTACATGCAGTGTTTCCTTTTCCACTAATTTTGAGAGGATGCTGACCCGGTATTATCAGTGAGGAAAGAAGGCAGGCTGCAATGAATTAAAAAAAGGGTCTTCATGATTTTGGATTCCCAGTGTGAGTCACCTACAGTCTGAGTAGTTTAGATGATAGGCGTTCGGAGCTCAGCTCCCACTGAGCTCAGCGACGGCAGTGATTGCGCAACAAGCTGGACCTGAAGATCTCCCACCTAAACACCCAGAGAAGCTGGAACACCAGAAGAGAAGGCAGAACACGCGGCATTGCTCCCCAGTGACTTTAATCTGGGAGTTTTCTTATTTTCCTGTGCCTGATTTTGTAAACTTACTATTCCGGTAACTTTGTTTTCTGTGTGTAGTTTTCTAGGGCTTGCGTTCATTTTTCCAAGCAAGCTTAAAAATCATAAATTTCATCACTCTTGATCAAATTCAAGGTTAGCAGCAGGATGGACTGTTCTGAACTACGATATGATTGGCATTTTACAGGCTCCGTGGTAGCAGCAGTGGACTGTTTAATTGATATGGGCTGGCTATTTGAAATGAGCGAGACATCTGCTTTGCCAGCAGGTTTTGGTTTGCTTTGTTTTTCCAAATATTTTCTGGCTGCAAAATCCCAAGATCCATCCCAGACCCCAGCAATAAATCGGGTCTAGTGAGCTCCCTCAACCTGGTCCCCTCTTACCGGGCTGGCTTCTTTATTCCAGACACAGAGAATACAAAGATTGAGAAACAGTCCCTTAGATACCCATTGGAAGAAGCTATTTAGTAACAAAGGCACATATTTGCTTATTTAACTGTCTAAACAATTATGTAGCTAAATAATGGTAATTGCTGCTGCTTAAAAGTTTGGCTTTTACACAGGTTTTTGCTGAGTTCATTGAAGCCAAACCTGATCAGGTGCCATATAAAATAAGTAGAAGTGGTGATTACCAAACTGCTGCCTTCAGCTGTGAAAGACATTGCAAATGACACAAAATGAATTAAAAAGTCTGCCATTTTATACCAAGACAAGTTCTACTCAGTTTATCAAGGTATTCATATGCATTTTCAAAAGGATTGGAATCCAGAGAGATGCCTTTAAAAAACAAAAGATCAGGCTGTTCTGAAGCTCCTTTGGAAATCGTATGTATTATGTGGGGGTTTTAAGTTAATACAGCCTTACTTGGGCTGTGCTGAATGATGTTAGCAGAGGAGGGTTGTAGGCATTGGATATATCTTGGAGTTCGAAGCAGCCTTAGCCCATGAACTCAACAATCCCCTGGTATTTGTATCGCCTTTCTTGTGCCCTACAGGTTAAAGCTTCCATTTTAACTCATCTGGGGCTGAAGAAGGGTTTCTTTCCCTATTTCTCTCCATCTCCACAAAATCTGTCAGTAAAGGTGAAGAGAAGCGATGCGAGACACCATGAGATGCTATTTGTGTAAGTATTTGTAATCCTACACACGACCTCGCGGTGCAGGCCAGGACTTTGGTGGCTCAAGACACAACACAGCCTTTTTGTAATTACTTTATGAAGCAAAATCCTCAATCAAATTAATTTTCTTCATGCGTATCGCAGGTATTAAACTGTGACTGTGCACAAGGACTGGCGTTCCCTTTAGTTCGCCTGGCTCCAAAAGTAAATTGGAAAAGTTAGTGGCAAAGAAATAACAAACAGCTGAACATTGTGAAGCCTTTTATATTAAAATAACTTCTATTTCCTCTTGCCTTCGCTTCTCCCTGCCAGGTCTAGCATTGGAAGACGAGGAGATGGGAGCAGGAACAGAAGCAAGCGCGCGATGACCTACTAAGATAGTGCCTGTGCTGGGAGGAAGCTCAAGGACCTGTTTCATTACACACCATTCAGTGTGTCTGGCAGCACCGAGCCGATGGGAACCGCTCCCTGCATTGATCTAGCCATGCAGACCTGAGGATTATTTGCCTACAAACAGCTATTGTTTGCAGGATTGGCAAATGAAAAAACAAATATGTTTGTTTTCTCCACAGATCATGTTGCTTCCTACTTTCTCTTGATAAGAGGCTTTTGGGGCCAGTGCCCAGGTTTTGGAAGCGGTGGTTGCCTAGTCAGGAACTGAGGAGCCTGAAGTGTGCTTTCTTCTTCCACTCCTTGCTCCCTGTCTCTTTGCTCTCACTCATCGTCACATCTGTTCTGGGCCCAATGCCCAACAATTCTGCATTAACGCCTCAGTACACACAGGCTTGCACAGCTGAACAGTTTGCAATGCAACGTACCCAGTGCCGTAATGTCTTCCTGAATCAAGCTCCTGCAAACAATTTTTATTTACGAGAAGAATAATTTGCCTTCATAATGCTACTTGTGAGCTGCGCTTAGCTGACTCTAGCCACTTCAGGTCTTCCCAGAGAAATGGTTTGGCAGGGCACAGTCACGAATCTAGAAAATACAGAACAGAGCAGGTAAACAAATATCCTTAAAGAAGATATGGTCCCAGGCCTTGATCCTGCTACTTGCACGAGCTTAATGTTAAGCACATGAGCAGTCCCAGATGACATCAGCAGAGCTACTCACATGCCTACAGTGCATAGCATTTGCCAGATCAGAGCCTTTATGTCTAATTGCAAAATAAAAGGCAAGTCTCTCAGTTCTATCAACTGTAATGAATTGTTATTAACAGCATATTTTAAAATAGCCCTGGGACAGATCCCAGGCAGACCCACTGGGGAAAAAGTGATGTGGACTTGTTGCAACAGAACCTGGAAATACTTTTTCTTGGACAAAGCGCCGTGCCAGTCATGTGAAACGCTAACACTGTGGCGAGGTTGTTTTTATAGGCTTTGACCTGTGCAAGGATTTTTTTTTTTGTGGTTAGTCTTTGCGCAGTCCCTCTCTTTTGCACCTTTTGGGTTGAATTCTGCTGTTTGAACCAGGAGTTGGCAAACTGCTGTCCTCCTAACCTTGGGGGTACTAAATCTATAAGGATTTATTGATTTCACAACCTCTCAACATACCTTGGCGAGCCACAGCGGAAGAAGCCAAACCGCGGCACATGTCCACCGGGACCTTTCGCACCAGGTTGGCATCCACGACCCCGGGGGCTGCGGGGTCCCACCCGTGTTCCCTCCGGCGAGGGGTTGAGCAGCACAATAGGCGACATTGTGTCCCGTCCTCCCGCAGCAGAGCCCTCGCTTCCACTAATGGCGAGGCGGGGGACGGATGAATCTGGGGACACACACACACACACACGAGCAAAACCCACCCAGGTTTGCATGCTTGCATTGCATGCCTGTTAATGAAGAGCCGGCCCCTCATTAGGAGGGCCTCGGCGTGCACACCCCGCCAGGGCCGTGCCCCCGTTTGCTGCCCGCTTGCAGCCCCGGCGCCCCGACACCACCGGCGGTTTTTGGGGCAGAGCCGCGGTGCTGCCGCCTCCGCCGCGCTCAGCGGGCGCGGAAGGTGGCGCGGCCTCTCCGGGCTGGCGTTTGCACCTGGGGCTGCCGCGCTTTAATGGACTTTAACACATGCAAACAAGAGCTTTTGTTGGCGGGCACAAAGGCTGCCCCCGGCGCTGGGCTCTCCCCAACACTGCCCGCATTGTTTCCCCTCCGCTGCTTCTTGTCACCCTCCTTGTCAGAGTTTAATGAGGACAACGAGATTTCGCAGGCTCATTTCGCACTTCAGCAACTTTCTAACACTTTGCTAACGAGGGAGAAGGGGCAGGAGAGACCGTGGGCGCAGGGGAGGAGCCGGCCCGGCCCGGCCCCGGGGGAAGAGACCCGCATCGCCGGGGCCGGAGCGCTCGGGGCCGGGGCCGAGCCGGGGTGCGGGGCTGACCCCGGCCTTCCCGGGGCCGGGGTTGGGGGGCTCAGCACCTCTCCATCTCCCCGGCTCACCCCCTTCCAGCCCAGCCCCGCCACCTCGACGTGGCTCGATTAAAAAACCCGATTAAACTCGCCGGGTTTGAGCTCGGCCGGGAGCCGGGGTGGGGGTCCCCGGGGGGCCCGGAGGGAGCAGAGATGCTGCGGGGAGGCGGTGGCCGCTGGGACCGAGGTGGGCAGCGGCTGGGACCGTCCGCAGGGCTCGCAGCGAGGCGCTGCCCCGGAGCAGGGAGCTTTCCCCAGGCACCGGCTCCGAAGATCCAGAGTTTTCTCATCTCCCCGCGGTCCTCGCTGGAGCCGAGCATCTCCCCTAAAGCAGAGAAGCGGAGTGGGGTGGGGGCTCGCCTCCTCTCCCACGCCCCCGGGTAGTTTTTCCCCACCGAGCCGGACCAGCCGCGATGGTGCCGGTCGGCTGACACCGCTCAGCGCTTTTCGGTTCTCCGGGGAAAAACGGGGGTTCGCGGTGCCGGGGCCGGTAAAACCTCCAAAGTTCCGGATTTGCACAATTAAAAGCAAACCCGGCGCTTTCCCAGTGGGCCGCCGCCAGGCCGGGTCCTTCGCGGTATTTTAAATGTTTTTGGTTTTCGGGAGCGACTCCCCCCTCTTCCCCACCCCCCCACCCCCCCGAAACGCGGACATTCCCCTCGGGCTGGCTTTATTTCTCCCTCTCCAGATAGCCAACGGTCCCAGGCAGGCCGTGGCTGCGGTTTTCGGTGTTGTGGATGGAGATTTCGGGGAGGATTTGCCTTTAGCCTTTGCAAATCCCCATCTCTGACTCCTGTTCCCACGACCGAAATCTCCCCTCTGCTTTTTTTCTTACTTCCCTCTTCTGTGCATGTGAGAAATGTGGAAAACTTGAGAAGTCGTTTAATGCAAAGGGATTTTAAAACACAAAAGTATGCGGTGAAAGAAAAAAAAAAAAACAACCAACCCAACCCCAACCACCTAATTAGATATTTACCGAAGGAGCCATTACAGCCTGCTGGGTATAACACAGAGTTTATAAGTTCTCTGGCCACAAAGAAATTCGGTAATTACTTTTTTTCTCCCTTACAATGGGATGGGTTAAGGATGGAGTGTGATAAACTTAACTCTGTTCCTGGCCTTTTTGCAGATTAGCCTTTGGCATTCGTCGGTAAATACCAAGTGAATAGAGACTGTGTGACCACAGTCCCTTGAATTAGGGACAAACATTTCCTCTGTGCATTTTAAATAATGCTACTGCCAAATATTTTGTTACCAGAGATCATTATCCTTTGAATGAAAACTCGAGGAGTAAAGGCATGGGTTTTGTCTTTGCTGGTGTGGAACAGACTATATGATATCTAGAACAGCAACAAGCTTTCACAAATTGCTATATGATTTCTACTGCCAGGTTCTGTGATATTGGATACGACATAAAAATAAAAAAGCCAGGCAGATAGACACAGAAACTCACAGAGACCACCTGTATATTTTGTTTCAAAGGAAAATCTCGGCTATTGTCTTACTGGCTCTGGTTCTGTTAGGCCTTGGATCTGCTTAATCTTTAAAGCTATTCAAACAAATTGAATGATACAAGGCAAGTCTCCTATAATTAATCCGGATTCTTGAATTTTGATACAAACTTTTATGTAACTGAGAAGTTTCTCCCTTTTCCTTGCAAAGCCATTAAATAGACACTAAGTCCTTCTGTCAAGAGTGCTACCACGAACAAAGTTAAAAGGAACAAACCTGGAAATTTTCCCTTTGGGAGAAAGAAAGGGAGAAATATTAGAAAGAGGTGCAAACATAAAGTCATGGGAGAGCTAGTACTGGTGTCTGAACACAGACCCAGGTTTAAAGCGGCCTGTATGCTCGTGGTTTGTTCCAGGTAAAGCTTTTGCAGGTTGTTATTTTTTCAGTTTATCTGAACTTCACAGGGAGTCAGCGCTGGCATTCAAAGGTCTCATTTGAACTTTTTGAAATGTTTGTTCTTTCACTGCTACGGTCCAAAGAAAATGGAAGCGATGCCATCATGTATGGAAGAACTCGTGACGTTAACACTGACCTGCCACTGCAGATGATGAAGCTTCAGCTGCGGTCTGCCCCCTCTCACATAACACAATTTGCTCTCGGTATTTGGCAGAACTACTCCAGAACGGATACTTTGCTGTGCATCCTGCAATGAGGCACTGCTGAAATCTCCCAACATATGACTCTCTTGTAGGAGTCAGTGTTTTATCTGGATTATCAGGAAAGGAAGAATGACGTATCTTCTTTTGGGGTTTTTTTGTGACGTGGGCTGTCTGGCCTGTGACTTTAGTGGAAAATCAATACACAGAGAAAGGCCCATAGGCCTGGACCTGCCAAATAACTCATAGACTGCAGATGCAATTCCCACTGAGGCCACTGGTAAATTCCTCACAGACCCAGCACAGACTCAGCTGGTGTAGGCAACTCTCCAGGTTACCCCACAGCAGATCTACGCCTGACAGCCCCTGCTTTCTGACTCTCCAGCTTCCCTCTCCCCATGCAGATTTTTCTTTTAATCAAGTAAATTGCAGTGAAAGAATGAAAACCTTTTGGTTTTTGAAGCTGATGTGCCTGGCAGTGATGGTTTATACGGTGCAGTTCTACCCTCAGGTGTAGGAAAAGGACCCTCTGCCCTCAGGGAATTACGTGCCAGGTTGAATGAGTTGGGTTTCCTTGAGTTTCTGAGCAGACCTCGGTCTGACTGTCTTTTCACAGGCACAAACAGAAGTGGTGCTGACTGTATGGACAGAGCAGAAAGCTGTGCCCGGCACCAGCCTGGCATACAGTCTTGTCCTGGGTCACATCAGGTGATTCCCTCTCTGGTGGATGCCCTACACCTCATGCCAGACAACAGTTCCACCTTGTACTCTTCGAGGTATAGTTTCAAACCATGTGCCCAGGATGCCAGCACTCTGTGTCAGCCCTTCGCCGCTCACATTACCAGTTTCTCCAGAAAGGCACGGTAATGCCCAAGGCTTGTTCTCCATTCTCTACAGGGGTGTCACCTCCTTGAGGTTGTCTGAAGATCATTTGGAGTGAGGCTGTTCATTTTAGGGTGGGAAAAGAAAGAAAACACAGGCCGGGCTAGTTTCCCTGGTCCCCATAGAAGAAGGGGACAGCTCAAAGTTGCCCATGCAATGGCCCAGGTGGGATGGTTTTCTGGTGCCAGCAGCTTCCAGGCGTTGCTGCTGATGCCAATGCCACTGGGTCTCGTCACAGCTGCTCAGCGTGCCGGCCCAGGGAGGCCACTGCTGATAACACTCTCCAGGTGTTCAGCCTGAGAACAAAGGGCCTTTTCAGTGGCTGCTGAGAAGGAAGAAGCCTCCTTGCTGGTTGCAAAATGGCTTTCCTGGATGGCAATATTTGGTTACAGTAAGATCTGTTATTTCAGAAGAAGCCCCGCAGAAGGGAGGGTAATTTGACTCAGGCATGCAAAAAACCATTGTGGGGACTCTTGTCTCCCTCCTTCTTCTCCCCAAAGTACTGAAATATCTTTGAGTTGTAATGTTTCGTCTGAGCAAAGTAGAACTGGAGTCTGGGACCAGAATGTGTCTCATCTTGTTATGCCTGTTTATGTTAGGGTGAGCTAGTTCTTCATCCTGAAGATACAGGGCTTCCTCCAGAGCCACAGTTACTTACCTGGCTGGCTAGCACACAAACCAGTGTCTTCCGAGCACAAAACTGAGCTGAGAAAAGCTGTGTGCTGGCATGAGCACAGTCCAGGGGAGACTTTCCCTCAGTCTGTGGACCTGAATTTCAATGCTTGTGTTGGAACATCTTAACCTGAGAGATAACTTGGTCTTGTGGATGAGGGTAAGGAGGTGGTTTTGCTATATTTCCCAATTAGATTAGCCTTGATCCATGTACTCTGTGTGTGTTCGCACTGGAGGGATTTCTGAAGAGGAAGGTACTTGTGCATGCGACTGTCGATTGCAGCTGTCTAGAGGTGGCGCATTCTTCCTTTCCCACACAGCCAGCTGCCAAGGGAAGGAGTACCCCTTGTGTAAGCACTGCCGGGATGTTGTCCATATATTTTTCAAAACCTGTGGTTCTAGCACTAGCTGAAAGCTTTCTGTGTTCTCCTACAACCCTCAACGTGGTTATTATCTCCATGAGATGCTCCCAACAGGTTCCTTTACCATGGCTGCTCAGTCTGCCCCTATGTTTTCCCTATACCCCATAAGCTCTTCTTCTCCACAACAGCAGGGAGGCAGTGCCCTCTGATATGTAGGAGGTGACTTATTTAAAATTATTTTCCCTTTGGGTAGAAGTGTGAAGGACAATCCAAGGGGAAACTTCCCACACTGAGGAGGCATTTCCCATCTATGAAAGAAAAACAGAGGGATGCTGTGTTCACCCCAAATGCACATGCTTAGTGGAAAAGCAAGGACAGGTAACATTTTTTTTTTTTTAATATCTGCCAAGATCAACATGGCAATTCATACATATATATATATGCATATATAAAGCTGAACTTCTCATTTTAAATAGGTAGAAGAACACTAGCTCAGAAATTGCACTTTTCAATCAAGCAGTACTATTTCCTATTAGAGACAAGGCTGTCCTAATTCTTCAGATGCACCAGCTAACATCTATACAAATAATGGGATTTGGCTGAGTACAGTTAAATATATTTGATTACTTCCCTTTTATCTAGTTCTGGGTTTACTGTGCTTTTCCTTGGATGGCAAATAAGAAGCCCTTTTCTTCTAAGTGACAGCAGGGAAAAGAATCAGGTTGCTAATTTACCTGAGACCCAGGAGTGTGTAATGATAGATGCGTGCTGGAAACTACAGAGTGGGCTTTCTAATTTTGTGGGGAGGAGAGACGGAAAGCGTGAGATTCATTAATCTTTCAAATTGATTGCACTTTTGATGGACTTTCATGATCATAATTACATGCACAGGAGGAAACAAATGCAGCAAGAAGATCAACTGGCAGGAAGCTGGGACCTAATGAAATGCATCACACAGGAAGCCATTAAAATGGAAAATCTCTTCTTCAGACAAACAAGGACACATCATGCTCGTGGGTACTTACAGTATCTCTCTCAAAGTGAAGGTTAGACTTTACCTGTAGTGTTGTAAGAAGTAAGCTCTTCAGAAGTAAGCACACATATTGTCCAGAACAAATTTGGTTAATTAAGCAGAAATCGTTGTGTGGATGTTCAGTGTTGGTCTTCATAGATGACCAGCATTTGGGTTCAGGAATCAGAGACCACCCTGGGGAGCCACTGCCTGCACAGTGGCTCTATGCTTCTGCTGTCACCGGGTCTGCACGTCACCAGTGCTTCCAAGGGCATATGTTTCATGGGTCTTTGCACATTAGTAAACGGAGCCTCTCCATCAAAGTCTTGGAGATATGTGTAGGAAAGAGGCAGGTGGGGAGGGAGATGGGAGGATGGATTGCAGGCAGGCACTGAAGGGTCATGCCTACAGTTTGGGTTTGTTTCAAAATGGATGTGTTATCTGCCCAAGGGAAAGAAAAGGCCCACCACATGTCCACATTGCCATGATAGCCAGCTAACATGGGCTTAAAGCACAAGCAGCTTGGGTGAAAAGTCATTCTCTAGATAGGAAAAGGATGTAGCAGACATGAATCTGAGCCTGAATTAGTTTTGTAATGTGGATGTGCTGTTAGTCTGATCTAGGAAGAGCTTATCTCCTCCTCTCCCTTCCTTTGTCCTTTTCTGGGATCATTTGTGGGCAGGCCAAATTCAAGCCAGGCTTTGTCCTGGAGAGGTGCGTTCACACTAGACAAGAGAAGAGGGGTGCTAGAGGGTGAGATGAAGCGATTTATTCAAGTCACACAACAGGTGAGTGCCAAGGGCAGTTTGAGTGATCTGATGCAAAAATATCTTTTTTTTTTTTTTAATTTTAATATTGCCTAGTAAACAGTACCTTCTTTTTGTTCCTTAGAAGATTTAACATACTAATTCTTCCCCTGGCTCTTTTTTAGCTGGTTCAGATATAATGTTGGTTATACAGAAATGCAGAAAGATGCCATAATTTCCTGTAGGCATGTTTGTGCCTATTCTACACTTCCAGCAGACCTTGTTTCCCTAAAACATCTACAGGATCCCCAAAGCAGGCAAGCAGCTTTTGTCTTTGCTGTTTCGCAGAAAGAAATCATATCATGACTTTCAAGTAGAAAAAAATTAGAGAAATAATAACATGACCCAACAGCAAAAATATTTTTTTTTCATGAACTATACCAATGAATTGGAAATGCAAGTAGTAAAATGAATTGCCAAAAGTATCAAATATATGTGTTTTCAATAACTTTTTTTTTTTGTTACCTAGTAAAATATTTTCCTGGAGAAGGGTTGTTAAACCCCTCTGTGCAATATAAAGGTGCAGTGATGTATTGTCTCAGAAGTGGTTTAATGGAGTTTTGGGGTCTCATTTTTGTACATATTTTCAACACACGCAGTGCATGATCAATTTGGATTTATAAAATGCTATATATTTCTTTCTAAGCAATGGTCTTAACTTTTAAAGAATGTTGCTTAGTTAGGAGTGCCTGTGTGTGTTTGCATTTTGGCAAGGCAGCAAATAACATACAATATTTATGTCATTTGAGAAAAGTATTTTGTGCATGTGCCAAAAAACAGTCCTTTCTAAGAACCTAAAGGTATTTGATCTGCTCTAACACATAGTCCTGGGAGGAGGCTTAGGTGTGCAGGAGTAGTGGGTAGAGGGAAGGTCTGTCCAGTCTTTGCAGTGTGAAAGGGCAGGATTTTAAATGAACAAGCCAGATCCTGTGTCAGCTCAACCTCTTTGAATCTGTTTCAGTGAAATGATTTCAAATTTACCTGTGTTTTTACTGCCAAAAACCTGGGCTTTTGCAATCAGATTACTAATCCAGGTTGGGCTGCATTGGGTGAAAGTCCAACGCCAGCTCTCCTGCCATAGCTACTGTGAACAGCCCCGGGAGGTCAACCCTCTGCAGGGAGCCTTATTATTACATGTACAGAGCAAAGATGACAAAAAGATGGTGTCTTGTGTTACACCAGCATTCCCCCCTCGGTAGCTGACCCACTTCAGCCATTTTACCAGGAAAAAGCAACCAAGAGCTGAGAGTATGGAGACGGGGAAGATGGGGGGTGGGTGGGGGTTGTACGATCATGATTTAGCCGTATCCTGATCTCTGTTACTCCTGCTTCCTTTATCCATTGGTGTAATGAAGACTGGGATCTGTCCTTGGCTGCTTGGTATCAGCTTCTGCTTATTCATTTCAAAAGGTGAAAGCCCCATGCCTTGCTCACACCCCAGCTAGCCATATAGACCTGTTGCACTGAAATCTTTGTGCCAAATCCAATGATATAATGTTTCATTCATTCTCCATCCCCCCCCGCCCCTTCTCTTTTGCTTTATCTCTTCCTTCTATCTTCAGCCTGTCAGGACTTTCACATACCTGCGGCTGACAGCTAAAAGATCAGGAACTTTGATGTTGTGAGGGATATTTTATCTCAGGTAATTCTCACCAATTCCTACCTTATTGTGTAGGATATCCAAGGACTCCGAGAGTGAGCAACGCCTTTGTCTGGTAAGATCAGAGCAATTTGCAAGCTTTTCTGGGAACAAGGTCCAATAAAGGGACTTTAGAGATATAATCTGTCAACCCCATTGAGCAGCACTGTGACAGCAGCCTTATGATTATTGACAGTTTAAGCATCACCCAGGACAGAACAAGGCTGGGGGCATGCAGTTATTTGTAGTAAGACATTGTTTGCTGAAGAAGCAAAGGAAACCCTTTATACCCGAATTCACCAAGTTTCTACCAAGTTTCTCCGTCATGCGAACAACTGACCCTACTGGGAGCTGCTGCTTTCTGCCAGGAGTTTGGGGGGAAAAAAAAAAACCTCTCTGAGGTGCAACCTCTAAATCACAAAGGTGACCTGATTTTTTTGGCACTAGCTTCAAAGGGTCAACCCTGTACAGCTGGTCCTGAGCCTGCAGCCACTGGGCAGAGGGTGGACTGCCACCCCAGTGTCCCAGACTGTCACCACCTGTGCTGTGTGGCTTTGGCATCACGGGCAGATGCAGCTGTGAGGTCATGCAAAGCCTTTTCTATTACCAGTCCTATGGTAAGTACCACGTGGGGCACTGTCTTCACCATATTTGATTCTTGAGGAGTTTCCCCATTATTCAATGTATTTCTGAATTAATTTTTCTCCTTCACTAGGCAAATATTTGCTTATTTTATTTGCAAAGACATCAGTAGCTTCTCCTTCAGTAAACACCCAGGCCTTACATCTTTATAAACATATTAACAAAGACCGCAGCTCATCTTCAGTGGCCACAGCTTGGTCTCTCACAGCGATTATTTTTGGATAAAACCTTTCTGCAGAGGAAAGTAAGGGGCCTGTATCCATCCACCCTAGTCTGTACCCATACCCTTGTTTTCTTAGCCATCAAGCTGATGTTTATATGTGCTCCTAGAACATGTTTAAACTTCCTGAATAATTGATCTCTGCTTACTGATGAATGGATAAGCGTGTCAGTGTTGGTCTTAATGCCAATGTACAATCAAGCCTTGGATTGTTCCCCAAGCTCTTTTTCTCTTGCTGCTCTCTGAAACCTTTGGCCATCTCCTTCGCGCCATGTTCTCTGCCCTCATCAAGGATGTTGCTGTCCTCACCCAGCATTTTGAAATCAACACTTTGTGACCTTGGGGTAGAAATCCTCCCGTGGCTCAGCGATGGCTTTGCAGAACGAGTTGTAGCCCAAATGCCAATGATACCAGCCATGCAGTTTTGTTGGGTTTCCAAGATACTTGCTGAACCCGCTACAGAATGGCTGACAGCTGGCAGGTAACCCCCTTCCAGCCCCTCCACTACGCCTGCCGAACATGCTTTTCCTGATGGAAGAAGAGACCAACCCTGCAAAGAGTCGTGCGAGGTCGTGCCTACCTGGCAGAGGCAGCAGCAGATAGCGAGCGGGGCAGGCAAACATCTCACCGACTGGCCAGAGCAAAGGGGCTGTGAGCAGCCAGACCACCGGAGGATAGGGTGCCATAACCGCTGACAGAGGTTGATGCTTTGTCCCAGGATTGCACGGGTGCAAATTTCCTGATTCCAGTGTCTCTGCCGTAGGGTTTCTTTATTCTTGTAACAGATGTCTTGGGAAAAACAGATGACGGGAGGCAGGCAGAAAGCAGCTGTGGGTGGTGTAGGAGAAGAATCCTGCCAGCCCACATTGGGCATGGATCTTGGCTCCTGCTGCCGAGGGAAGAGCCGCTCGTGGCCCCGAGAGCGAGGTGCTGGCCACGCCTCTGAGCACCTACCCAACAGGAGGCTCTTGCAACAGCTCCAACGTGTTTCCCCAGTAATGAATTCTGACTTGTTTTCCCAAATCGCCTCATAATGACTCAGTTTGAATCTAATGATGCAATCCTGAAGGGAATCATTACCTCCCCAGCTAGCAGGGTCAGCCACTCTCCAGCTCCAGCCCATGTGGCTGCTGACTGTGGCGTGGTTTCATGCAGCTCTACGTACCCTGGCTCGGCACGTGCCAGCTCTTGGGTGTACATTCTTTCTAGGGATACCTCACCCCATCCCATTACGGCTCATGCCAGCGCTTCCCTCCAAGTCATATAGGTGCGGGACAGAAAAAGCCAATCTGTTTTCGATTAGGTGAGAGCAAACGTGGTGGTGTTACCATGCTGCTGAGCTGGTGGGTGTTTGCTGTTCAGTCCCTCTTATCAATCCCTGATATGGTCCTTCCTCACTACAGCTCGAGGACCAGATGGAGAAGGGACTCGGAGGGAGTTCTGCAGAGCAAACACCTCTTCTGCTGCCTGCTACTCATGCAGACAGAAAATCTGACCAAATACACATAAGAAAAAAACCCCAATAGACTTTTCAAGCCATCACTGGCATCATGTCTACATTGGGAGACATACAAGAGGTTCATCGCCATGTGAGATCCAGCCCCAAATTAAAATATCTCTCCCAGCGACAGCCTTTCCCACAATAGTCTGAAGCAAATTGTGTGTGGGCTGCTGAAATGACACTAATTTGCACCTTCCAATTCATTACGCACTCCAGACTTCATGATCCTATTGAGGTAGAAGCCTGGCCGTGACAACTTTACCAAGCGTTACACACTGATGTAATTTGTACATTTATTCACTGGAGTTTGATTTTTCCAGATTGTGCTGCAACTTCAGCACAGGGTGTTAAATGATTTACTGCAGAGAGACAGTGGTAAGGCCAAGAATAAAACCCAGGTATCGTAGGTCCCTAGATACTATGACAACCAACTAGTGTTAGAATACACTCCCTGCCACTGCCTCACACTTTTATTTATCAACAAAAACAGGTTTAATTTGTTTTATTCTTAGCAAGACATTGTTTCATTGGAGACCACTTAAAATGAGATTTATCTTCCTTGGAATAACTACAGACTCTTGCATTTGTAATTCATTCCCCTCCCATTTCTAATCTCATTTCTATTGAATGTATTGTTTTTCTTTCCATTATTTATAAAATGAGATCATTAAAATGAATATTGGAACTTGACAGGTTTGGGGCAGGAAGAAACTCCACTGCAGATGCATCTCAAATATAATACCTTGGATTGCTGCAGAGCCTTTCTCAGCTAAATGGCAGAAAAGAACTCTTTCTTATGCCATTTATTCATGCTTCTGTTTTGACATTTTTGGGGACAAAAGGAAAAAAGAAATTCTGACTCCTGGAGGCTATGGCACTTTCTGCAAGAGGCAACCCAGCTAACACAACAGCATTTACCTGTGTGACTGCTTCAGAGCATGAGGCTGCTGGGCTGGATTCTTCTGCCTACATCGATGAAAAAGAAGAGGGAACCTCCCAGCCGATGCGCCCGACCTGCAGCTTTCAGAGCTGCACCTCGGGTGCAGAAGAGCCCCGACCCCTGCAAGGGTTGCAAGTTTGGGATCTGTAGCTCCACTGACTCAGCTAAATCCAGAGAGTAATTACATTTTGCCTAAAAATAAACATAGAGTGACTCCCTCTCATCCCTCAGCTGTTATTTCAGTGTTTTTCTTTTGTCTCTCCATGGGGCCAGACCTTCCCTACCCTGATAAAATCCCACACAGTATGAGGTGGGGTTTGGGAGGGATTTGTGGGTGCGAGCCCTCAGTTTGCTCAGCGCTGCTGTGTGCTGTGTGTGGAGGGTCCTGCTCTGCTCCCAACCCAAGCAGTGAGAAACCTCTTCCCACTCTTTAAAGAGCAGCTGCTTTTCACCCCCAGTGGGCTGGATGTCAGGGATGGGTGAAGCGACTCTTGATGGAAAGAATCTGGGGACGTTGAGAATGCTCTATTAATGCAGGCTATTGTCTGACCCTTGGTAACACAGCAATAGGCTCCAGATGCAAAGAAGAGATTTGGGGAGAAGGGTTTTGGGGGACTTCTTTTCCTCATTAAACTTGTATTTGGGAAAAATAAAAAAAAAAAAAGAAAAAAGGAGTAATTTCTGATCTAACAAAGCTCAAATCTAGAGTAAATCCATTGCAAACTACAGCTTTACTCTGGCTTAATACTGGTGTAAATTAGGCTAAGATTTGGCTGCAAACCCCAGCTCTCTCCCCACTCCTGAAAGACGCAAACATTAAGGTCTAAGCATCTACAGTTATGCATTGCATAAAATATTTCCTGCCTAGGAAAATCTCATGGGACATTGATCAGGAGCGAGATGGTGCAAATAATTAGTTTAATTGAAAGTAAAGGCACACTACTAAAACTAAAGAGATGAAAGAGGTTTTTCCTTTGCCAGTTTTAATACGAGCAATATTAGCAGCAGCTGCATTTCAACCCATTTTGCAGATAACTGTGAAAGGGGCATTCTGAAACCTAAACAGTTTAATTGCATAGGCTACCCTTTAATTTAGGATGCTGAGAATGATATGAGGGACTCATTAAATTGGGGCATTAACCATGGCAGAAAATAAAGTAGTTTCTTTGTTGCAGAAGATCTTGCTACCCTACAATCACTACAGTAAATTGTTCATAGGAACTGGCAGGGTAGGATGGGTAGAGACATGTTGAGATAGAGGGAAGCAAATGAAAAATAATTGGTACAGTGCTCTGCAGATTCTATGTCACTGCAGACAGTTTTTAATAACTCTCCAATTATTGCTGCCAGCTGGGGCATATTAAGACACTGCAAGAAGTCAGGCCAAAATCCCCAGGGCATGGCTGCTAACCCGGCCCTGTGCTTCCTCCCCTGGGATGAGGAGGGGGCACGCTGGGGGCAGGCTGCGGCGTGCTGGGCAGCCCAGGAGGGAGCACTCTACTTTTCCCAAGGGATTGCAGTGCTTTACCCCCGCCCATAGCTTAAAATATGAGGTGGTATAAAGCCAGTTTGGGTTCCCCTTCCCTTGGGACACAGGGCAACTCTCGGCAAGCGTTTCCGTCAGTGTAAATATAATTAAGTGCAGCATGATGGGCAGTTCATTCAGCGGCAGCACTGGTTTAAGCAAACCATGTCTCCTCACTGCCCCTGGAGCTGACTCAGCTCCCACAGCTCTGGTCTTATACTTACGAAGCCTGGGCGAGGTGCATCCATGATGGCAGGGAGATTGGAGCTCTCTAAACCATCTCACCTTGCTTCTCCTCTGAGCAATTGATTTGATGCTTTGAATATTTTGCTTTCTTGCATTTCACTGTCCCCTCGTCCTACCTGCTGCAAGAGCTCCACATCACCCAATTCATCGGTTTATTAGGAGATAGCGAGTCTAGGAGTTCATGCACAAATCATGGGCGACCAGCAGACCAGAGTCTACAGCTGGTGGCCAATGGCTGCTAACACCAGAGTGGGCCACAAAAAGCTTGAAGCTTGGAGCAAGAGTCCGCTGGCCACTGTGATACGTCAAAGCAGCACATCCCGGGCAGCTGCCAGACATTTCTGCAACAAGCCTCACCACCTTAGGGGCTGTCATTTAAGCTCTGGAGACCAGAGTCCTGTAATTACACGACCTTCCCATCCTTTTAAGCACAGCCTCAAATCCCACAACAAGCACCATTTCTCTCAGAACTGCAGAAGAAAGCTTGACATCATGAACCCCAAGAGCTCAAAAGCCCAGCTGGAAACCAAGAGCCCAAAATACATTGTCTGAGATCCACTGCCGTTGGGTGTCACCAACACCACGGCTCCACACAAAGCAGGTAGCATGAGCCCGATGGGGACAACTGGTGGGTCATGCCCCAGGTCCATGGATCCCAGTCCCAAGGTAGATGTGAAGACGAAATAACCTTGCCCTTATTCCCCAACAAAACAACGCCTTTTTAACGACTCCTTCCTCAAACTCAGGATTGGGTCCATAAAACAGAAACCGTACTTCGATACCAAATGAAAAACATTACTCACAGACTGTAATTCCTTTCTGCAAATACCGGAGGAGAATATTTCATTTGGCAAACAATTGAGCCTTACAGTTTAGAGCTCTTAATGTGATTAGGGACAGGTTCTGCAACACATTTGTAACTCCAGGTGATTTTGCTATATCTTTTTGGACTGTGACCAGACATAAAAATGCCCTTTTGCTAGATTTGGATCCAACTAAAATTGAGGAGAATCAGATGTCGGTAAGTCCTTTCCAGTTTGATCTTTACCCAGGGGTATCACAACATGCTTCAGCTATGGGCTGCACAGAGCAGCTTTGCAATCTCGGGCTCTTTTTTGCATTAAGAGCATATCTTCTCTGATGAATGATAATTCTTCTGTAGCACATATTCTGTAAATGAGCATGCGCTATTCCTCTGAATTACCGTGATGTACTTATGGGGCTGGAGAGAGTGTGAGTACTTCCATTGGCTCTACGGACACAACTTTACTTCCTTTCAGTCTTCCTAAATTGCTTCAGAAAATGCCAATCTTGCTTAAAATGAGCTGAGTCCACATGCCGCCTCCATTTAGAAGAGCCCAACATTCAATCCTGAAAGCAAAGCCCCAGTGTTTTGCAGGATCAGACACTGGGAAATTTTCTGGTCTCACAAGCTGTCCTGCCAGTGTTTCTGCCTTGGCTACAGAAGGTGTGGCTGCAAACAAATTAAATTAAGAGCAAAATCTACAGGGGAAGGAGGTGGAGGGATAGCACCACAGAGAACAGCTAAATTGTTCTGTACATGCAGCTGAGAAACAAAAAACAAGCTTGACCTTTTAACTATCGATAAGAAGAAAATCCCTAGTTCCTTGTTCATGAGGACTCACATGCTGGCTACATCGGCACTGGTGGTCAGGCTGTCCCTTGTCTTCCCCGTGCCCCGCCGGGAGCTTCTTGTGGAAGTAATGTCCATTGCTCAATCAGAAACTGGATCAACCCCTTAACCTCAACTGGCATGGTCGTAAGATGATACTATGGAATATTTATGGCAAGCTATAAAGAAATAAATAAAAAAAAAGCAGGGGAAAAGAAAAGAAAATTTGCGTTCTAAGAGATTTATCACTTTCTAAGAGGAGGAAAATTGAACTAAGGACAAAACCACATCATTTTACCAAGGAGGTAGGTCAAAGAAGAGTCAGCAATGGGAAAACCAGACCAGGGCTGTGCACATTAAAGCCTCGCTTCCACTAAATGGCCATCGCAGCCAAGACACAATGCAAAGGAATATGCTTGAAGTGTTTTATGATGTCGTTGATCTTTCTGACCCCGATAGCTCTGCTTTAGTAACACTGAGGGAAAGAAAGCTGGTTTAGGACACCTGAGGTGCGTGCTCCATTGGGTGTTAGTGGCAGCCTGGACATCTGATAACCTGGGGGTCTTCACTTCCCGCAGGAACAGGCAAAAGAAGGTTTAATGGCAGGAATTCGAAGTCAGCAGCATTCAAATCGGAGAGGAGACATCTGGTTTTGAACGAGGGCAGCCAACCACTGGAACACGTCAGGAAGGAATGCGGCAGATGCCTCAGCCCTTGCTGTCTTCAAAGCAAAGAGTGAATTTCTCTTCTGGAACGATGTGATCCAGTGCAGCTACGGGTTACCAAGGCCAGTGGGGGAAGCGGCTTGGTCAGCTACTCCAAGACTGTGGGGCTGCTGGCGGTCAGACCAAATTATCAAAATCTGTAAGTGCCCAGCTTGTGCTGTGTGTGTATTGGATGCTGTAAAGTTTCACTGAACAGGTCATATATGTGACTAATTACACACACTTGTGTCTATGCATGTGCAAACGAGAGCCAGGGAGGGTTACAGAAACCCTGGCACCGGCAGCAGGCAGAGACAAGCCTAGCAGCACTTCAGTAAATCTAAATAAACCAAATATCTCAGGACTTTGTCCTTGTGTGCTTTTCCAGATTTTCTTTTTTTTTTTTTTTTTTTTAAATGCTGTGGGACAAACATTAAGGCCAAAAAAAAAATCTCTGCCCTTTACCGCACTTTCACAATCCAGGCATGAGGCCAGACTGCAAAGCAGGACTGTCCAGGGCTGCGGTTTGGTGCTGTGGCTGTGCCAAGGCGATGGCCACCGTGACCCCAAGGACCAGGCTGGATCCTCCACCAGCACCATCCCACAGCACCACCGTTGGCCCAGCCTCGCTGAGAGCCACTTCATCCAGCTGAACCAGCAGAAACCTCTTCCCTTCCTTGCCCCAGGCTGGATTTCTGATCATTTAGGTCCCTGAGCTATCTCACCCTGGGTCAGATGGGTGACGGACCCTTCAGCAGAGCCACTGCTCCACTGGATTTTATGGATCAGCAAATCCCAGCTATGGCAACTGCAATGACGGCCACAAGCAAGGCTAGGCATGAGCTGCTGGTGCAGGGCTCTCCAAGCCCCATCCCTTGATCCTTATTCCTGCCACCTTCCTCCTGCCAGCATCAAGATGTGCTCAGCCATACAATAAGCTGGAAACCCATCTGGTTTTGGTGTGCAAGATTATCTCTCAGCTGGATCTGGTTTCCTAAGATGGTTTGCCACCTGGGCACCGGGAGCTATCACATGCAGAGGGTTTTCTAGTGCACAGGTACAAGATCAGTTTGAGATAAAATGCTGCTTTTTCCTTTTCTTTTTCCCCATTCCTATTCCCTCCCACCTTTTGTAAAAAGCAAACAACCCCCCCACCAAGTCCCCTCCGAAGCCCCATTTGTGTTATCCTTCTGTACCGTACACAGGCATCAGGGTGCTCAGCTGGGATGTGAGATGCAGGTCCAATTCCTCCCTCTGCCCAGGGGGGTTTCCTTCAGCCTCTGTCAAAACTATATCCAAGTGCAACAGGCATGAGAAAAATAAAAAAATAAAATTCAGAAAAAAGAACCACAATTCAGCAGATCAGAAAGCGACACAGAAATAAGCCAGATCCTGTGACCTTACGGTCATTCCCAGGAAGAAATAACTGGAAAAAGCTTGAAGCAGTGGCAGTGGCCGGGTTCACCTCCATCAGTGGGGTTGAATTCCCTCAGATCCTTTCAATTCATTTGGAGAACCTTCGAGCTACTCTCCGCAGCGCCTGCCTTCAGCTACCTGTGTCCTGGGGGAGACTGGTTAACGTCTCATGGGTAAAAATAGCAATGGAGTGAATCCGGGCATAGTCTTCAACAAGAATATTAATATCTCAGAAGGAAAACAAAAGCTCCTCCTCTTCCGGTTCACGCTTTCAAAGGTTTCTTGAAACTTTGTGAAAAATTCTTAACTGGTGTAAATCACGTAGCTCTGCGTAAGCCAAGAAATAGGCAACTATAATTTAGAATACTGAACCAGTTCTAATGAGAAAAGTATCTTCTGTTCATTCAGTACCATAAAAATAGTTATATAAACCCACCAAATGATCTGCTTTAACATTTGTTCAATAGTTTTTGATTGTAGTGGGCAAGAAGCTAGGTTATTTTTTACTGCCAAGAATGAAAAAATTTCGACTTTTTCAAATATTTGCAAAACCAGATGCTCCAGTAAAAATTTTTAGTCCATTTAAAAAAAACCCACCTTATTTCTTAAAAAAACATTTTGCATAGAAAACATACCAGATGTAACAAATCTTTGAGGCACTGCATAAGGACCACATGCTCCCCAGCTTAGCCTGCAGGCAGGATACCCAGCACTGCAGGCACAGACATCGTTCAGAGCCTACGAAGCTCGGAGAGATGTGCTGAATTTGGACTGAATCCTGCCAGGTGCTCAACATCCTCAGCTTGCTCAGGCAGTGACTGTGGGGAGCACTGGAGACCAATAATGAATATTGGAAGAGTCTGTCCCAGTGGGAGCGAGGAAAATCTGAAGGACTTGACTGCATTGAGATACATGCACCAGCTGTCACATCTTCAATCACCCTTGACATTTTTTATTGCCCTGGCAATTGAAAGGTTATTTGCTGAGAGCCTGCGGAGGAAGATGAAAATGACATGGTATCAGAGCCCCGTCCCATCCGTGGCCCTCTGCTTTGAACCGTTCCTGTCATCTTTCGAAGGGATTTGCTTCCTCAGGACAAAACCACACAGGTCAAATGTTTTAGATGTGGAAAGAGAAAGGAACCAAATATCCCTAACAGTGAAGGCCCATGTCTCTGTGTCAAAACACTGTAACAGAACTGACCAGCTCCGAGCGCAATTACTTTGCCATCAGCAAAGTCATTAAATTTGCTCTGTGCGTGTGTGTGGGTGCACGCACATGGCAGGGAGGGAGAGCGGACGAAGGCAGGGGCAGCCCTCCTTGCACTAAGCTGAGCAATTAAAATTTTAATTCATGAAAGCTATCACTGAAGGAGGAGGTCAGAACAACAAGCTAATCATGCAGACAGCAGTCTCCTTTTATTGCCTTCAGAGCGCTACTTCACTTCTCAGTGGCTTACAGTTAGAAGAAGTAATTACCACTGAACCTGCAAAATCTAAATACAGAGCAAGAGCTGTCTGCTCCCTACCAGCACCAGGGTGCTTACGGTGAGAGCATTTCTGTAGCTGTAGCCTTCCGCCTGTTCGAGCCATCTGACAGAAGGTGAGGATGGAGGTTATACACAGCCTCTCGCAAGAGACAGGCTTCAAGGAGGTGTTTTATGAGCTTTTTCCATGGCTTGGACCCTCTGAGAAGCTTCCAGGTGCACTTTCCCATTGCTCTCTTGGTTCCACAACTGCAGGGGCGTGCACGTGAGTGTACAATGGGGGTGGCAAGTAAGAGGGGGCTGCTAACCTGAGAAATTCTTCCTCTGACTCGGTCATTCACCAGAGCCCAAAGAAAAACTGCTAGAGGTCACGAGGGAATCCCTGGATAATGTGAATAACAGCCCAAACAGAGCGCTGCAAGCGCTGCAGATTCCTCCTGCAGGATGTCCACAGGTGGCCACCACCCACCTGCCCTGGGGTGCTAAATGCTGCCTAAAACCTTCCACCTGCCTTCCCGCATTCACTGCCAGCTTCTGTCTCTCAGAACCATTAATTAACAAGCTTCCCATCACTGACATGGCATTTAAAGGGACACCATCATGTAATATCTGTTTTCAATCACAAATTTGGGAAGATTAAGGCTTTATATACCTTGAGACCCCAGGAGGAATGGATTGGTGATGATGATGTTCCTTTAAATAGCAGCAGATGTCAAGACCTGGAGGAACCATTTTTCTTCCAAAGAAGGAAGCAGTGACAAAAAAAAAACAAAACCAAAAAAACCAAACCAAACCAAACCAACCAAACAAAAAACAAACAAACAAACAAACAAAAAAAACCCAAAAAACCCCCCCACAACCCCCCCCCCCAAAAAACGTTAATTGAGCAAAACCTGCATTTTCTCCAATTGAGAAATTGAAAAATTTCTCCAATTTCTCCATTTGAGCCAATGCAAGGGAAAAGCTCAGAACATCACCTCCCATCACTGAGCAAACCCAAGCTAGCTACGATGGCCACTCTGCGGGATGTCCCCAGCTGCGCAGCCACCAGAAAAGAACCAGCTCCTGGAGCACCATGACCCTTGTTTCAGCCAAGCATCTTTGCTCCAAGACACCTTTAGCCAGGACACAGCCAAATCTGCCTTGTCCATGTCTTCTTAGCAGTGCATGCATGGGCACGTCCCCTGGCGTTATCACAGATTTTAGCTCAATTTAAATGCTTCAGTAGAGAAAAGCCTTCACAGAAATAAAATAATGTGGTTCCCCAGCACGATACAGAGTTTTAAGGGCACCTCAGTAGAAGGTCAATGCTTAAAATCTGGACCCTGGCTTAGAACATTTGGGCATTTATTTCCCAGTGCTGTGGGCCTGGTTCTTGCTTACCCTATGGTGCAAATCAGGTTGCAGTGCCATGCCCTTTGCATGGCCAGAGCTGCAAGTTCCTTGGCTTAACAGAAGCAGGCTGCGGATATTTTCTCTAGGGCATTGGTGTAGATGGGTTTATATCAGCCTGAGCATTTGCAAACTGGCAAAGCATCTCAGCAGAAGGGAAAATAAACTATACCACAGCCTGAGTTATTAACTTCTTTTTTTCCCCCCCAAGAAAAAAAAACCGCTACCTTCATCTCCGGGTGACAGAAGCAGGGCAGAGATCATGCAAGCTCAAAGCAACCAGAGAGAAAGCCCATGCTCTGAAGCCAAAGCTTTCAGTTCATTTAAGTAACCTTGGGCTTGAATATCTGCTCCTGGAGCCCATGACACAGAGCCTGGGCTTTGCCTGCTGCTGCCTTCACTGCTTCGCAGCCCTGTCCTGGGGCACCGATCTGGTCCCAAGTGATTTCTAACTCCTTGCTAGCAGGAATAGGGTACAGTCTGTGTTCTTCCCCCATCCATCACAGTACTATAATCAAAATGCTTTTTGTTTTGCTGGAGTTTAATTTTCAGTCTATGACTCCAAACTTACCCTTCTGGGATTGGATTTTGAACCCAATTCCACATTGGAAACCACTAATTTTCTTAGTACCGTTTTCGATGTGGTAGAACTCTGCTTTTAAAAGACTTGGGCACAGGAAAACTGCTTATTTCCATTATTTTTAATAAAAAAAATTCAAGAACAATGCAACAGATTTAATCCCTAGTGGCTCTCAACCCCAGATCTAGTTTCAACTCAAGTACAACCCTAAAACTTGACCCTCTATTCAGCCTCAAACCCCAAACCTTTCCATGGGCTCTGGGTGGAAAGTTAGTGACCCTGTATCTGAGCCAATTTTCAAAAACACAAATAACTTGCCTGATGAAATTTTTGTAGGAAAAAAAAATATATATACACGCACACACACGCATACACACACACGCCATATATACCAGAAGGGATTAAATCCTCATGTTGCAAGAATTTAATTTAAAAAAAAGCTAAGACATCGTAGGAATGCAAAAATATCACCTCAGCCTGGTAACCTTTGGCTTAGGCGTGCACTTCCACAGCTAACAAATGGGAACGTTTCCTTTCCAGCGCTGGGAGGACTGGTGCCACTCAGGAATGCCTGGCTTCAGCCCAGTTAGAGAAGGAAACCAGCAACCCTTTACTAGCGGGGCCTCCGCGGGCTCCCGGAGTCAGCCTCTCATCCCATGGGCTTGTTATAATTCCCACTTCCTTCATCATTTCCAAAGGTGCTGCTAAGGAGGACCAAAGAAGGTCCTGCAAAATTTTCCCACCGCAATTCCAGATTCTTTTTTTTGTTCTGTTCTCGGGAGGTGATGCATGATTTGCATCCATACACTGAGCTCCAGGGCATTAAAAGGAGAACTGTGCCTGCTGCTATTTTCTTACCGGTGTGAACGCCGTACGGAAGAACAAACCAGTGTCTTGAGACAAGTCCGTTCAAACCGCAGAGAAATGGTCCTCAGGAAATATTTGGTACCTGCACAGGGGCAGGAATAAGTTCATTTCACACCAAGGTTAAGCGTTTAATAGGACCCTGTGTATTAGCAGAATTCCTGGCACGTCTGAGCCTCGTTTAAAAGGTGGATGGGAAACTCTCTGCTTTTTGGTCTGATCTCAAGTTAATCACGACAACCAAGGGACTGACCTACAGGAAACAATCCTCTAGGTACTGACGTTACCCAAATAAAGCTAGCGGTTTCTGTAGTTTATTGGCTGTGTTTTTCCCCCCAGCAGGCTTAATTTATGGTAATTACTAGGAACTATGAATTAAATTAATAAAAAGGAAATTATTAAGGTTTCCTGACCTGGAGGCCAAAGGTAAGTAAAGAGAAGCAAACTGCTCCCTGCTGCTTTCCGGGCCAGTGGAGAAGGTCTTTCAGCGCAGCAAAAGAGAGGGCGGGTTTTTTGGGAGGAAGCTGTCTCACCTTGGACGCTGGGATGCCAGGGAGGACTATCACATCCACTAGCCTGCGGAGCCCTGAACCATCACGGCACAACTATTCCCTGGCAGAGCAGTGGGCTGCTGCCTCCTTCTTGCCTGAGCTGTGTCCAGTGTATGCAACACAGAGTCATACGCTTTATGTTAGCAAAGAAATAGAGATCTCTGTCGGATGGGAAGAGACTATAAAAATAATACAATGCAGAAATCCAGCTTAATTCAAACTACACAAAAGTCCAGAGTCCTGTTCTAAATCCTGCTCTGCCAGCTGATCAGAAGAAGTAATTCTCTCCTGCCTGGGTTGGAGCACATTTATTACTGCTTATAATTCTTATATACGTCTCATACTTTAATTTAGCATTTTGAATGCTCTTATGCTGTTGCAAAGTCAGACTGTTAGTATTTGCCAGACCTGACCTCGCAGCCTTTGCTGGCCGGGGTATAGAAATGAATCATGTTCATGAAAGGCAGAGCAGGGCAGACCGATGGCAGGGGAAGAGAGGGTGCTTCCTGCTCTGTTTTCCCTGCAAGATCAGTGCAGAAACAAAGAGACCAAGTTTTGCTCTCAGTAAAGAACCTTGCGTTCATCACTCCTCTCCTCTGCCATGGCCATCTGTGCGTATGTAGTTTCTGCAACGAGTGCTTTCAGCTTAGTTAGCTCTGTTATCTGTTCTGTGCCCAGCATAAAGTCTACCAATGGCACCTCTTGAAATTCACCTCACGCTCTGCAGTCAACTTTGGGCTCTGCAGACAGCCTCATCCAAAGTGGCCCACGCCCTGCCAAGAAGTTTCACAATTTTTAATACCATATATATCTATCTTAGAGGAAGAAAGAAAAAAAAAAAAGGGAAAAAAAAGTCCGGATAGGCTTTTGATAGGAGGTTCAAAAGAATATCTGAAATCACCTCTCTCCTTATACAGATTAAGTAAATACAGCACACACCTGAACTTGCATTTAAATACACCTGAACTGTATTTAAAAAAAAAAAAAAGACCAAACTGCTACAAGCTTGAATCCTGAGAAATGCAGCAAGAAGCTCCTGGAAGCAGCTCTGGCAGGGCAAGCATGAAGAAGCGTAACCAACATTTACAGTGGGCAATTGTTACAGTGAAAACAAGCCTGCCAGATTGTATGTCACTGGGGAGGC
Source organism: Morus bassanus (assembly GCA_031468815.1). Lineage (NCBI taxonomy): Eukaryota > Metazoa > Chordata > Aves > Suliformes > Sulidae > Morus > Morus bassanus. The sequence goes on from CM062581.1 coordinate 4,205,979, forward strand.
ATATCAGCGTCTGATCTAGGTAAGGACGGGACACAGGGGTACCTGGAGCCTTGTCAAACTCAATGCTCTTATGTAGTAGGTTGAATAACAGAACAATGTTTACGTTTCCCCTTGTGCCCTAAGTAGTCTGGAAGCTGGACACCTGAAAAGCATGAATGATTTTTAAAGCAGCACCAGTGTTGGCTCTTGATCACCAAAGCCTTGACCATTCCTTACCAACACTGAAACAAATAAATAAGAAAACTAAAAAAACCAAAACAACCCCAAGTTATTGAAGTTTCTCAGCCTGAACATCTAGTAAAGACAATATAAATGATGGAAAATTCAGCAGCTAGCTCATACTGTGGGCGCATCAGCCACGTGGCACAGTGAATATAACAACTTGAAATGCAACCATTTTGCTGAGAACCTGATGAATTCCAGCCAAGAAAGAGTTTTTTTCTAGTTCCTGCCATATTAACACATTGAAACGTAATATTGAAAGTTCTCTAAATACACAAACAAAACAACATCCATAGCTAATGGCAAAAAACATAAATTGAAGTATGTAGGAAACAAACATCCTGTGTGCACTGGGGAGTAATAAACGCAGTTACAGGAAGCTATATAACAAATGCACCAGAAATACTGGGTGGAGGTAGTAAAAACTTTAGAGCTTTAATCAAGAGGATGAGAGGTCATGACTGGATTTGTCCCTCAGTGCAATGAAAGATGAGATGACTTGTCTGATACATTTATCATTTCTCCTTACTGCTGCCCTCTATACAAAGCATGCCACCTTCTTCCATACTCTTAAGATACTGTCTACAACTCTCTACAACTCTCTACAACTACCTGAAAGGAGGTTGTAGCAAGGTGGGTGTTGGTCTCTTCTCCCAAGTTACTAGCGATAGGATGCGAGGAAATGGCCTCAAGCTGTGCCCGGGGAGGTTTAGATTGGATATTAGGAAAAATGTCTTTACTGACAGAGTGGTCAGGCACTGGAACAGGCTGCCCAGAGAGGTGGAGGTGTCACCATCCCTGGAGGTGTTCAAAAAATGCGTAGACATGGCACTTCAGGGCATGGTTTAGGGGGCATGATAGTGTTGGGTTGACGGTTGGACTTGATGATCCTAGAGGTCTTTTCCAACCTTAATGATTCTATGATTCTATGATTCTTAAGCTCTCAGCTAGCTCTGATCCTCACAAAGCAGACACCTAGGATGCACGCAGCCTTGTGTCAAGAGCAATGCCCCGTGGCGCATTAGTCCCTACAAAACCGCCACACTAAAAAAAAAAGAGCAAAACACAGACAGACAAAAACAACTGCCGAAATGATGAGGCTTCCCTAAGCAGAACCCACTGACCTAAAGGGAGAAAGAAGAATTTTTTCCAGTAGGAACTGATTTCACATCCACGCGTCTGCTGCAGTCACCTGAGATGTCGGAGCCCTGAACTTATCCCACAGCACCATCAAGGTGAGCTCTCCATGTGCTGTACCTCCAAGCTTATTTGATGCAATCTAACAATGTCTCCTCCAGCCTCAGTCACCACAAGACTCGTTCAGTTCTTAACCCTGATTACCAACACAGTTGTGCTAAAGGTGGTGACAAATGCTGTAATACGGATGCTTCAGGCACTCCAACAGCTCTTGAACAGCCACAACCTTCCATCATTGTCAAATCAGGGTGACCACTCCATGGTGCAAAACTCTATTTTACTATTGCCAGTCTGGATCCCAACACACTTTAGAAGCCAAACTGGTAGTTTCAAAATTCAGCTTCATCAGTCTCTTTTAAACTCATGTGCTCTCCAGAACAGTGAGCCCTAATCCAGCTTGAATTGGACCATTTCATCTCATCCCGGGCTCAAGTGACTGTCAGTCCATCAAATGCTTCTTTGAAAACTGATTTCTTGCAGATGACCATGATTGCCATAAAACAGTATTTAAAAACATTTTAATATTTGAAAAGAACTTTCCTTTCCTCTTATATCAACCACATGTTTGAGAAAGGGCCTGGGGTTTACCACTGCTTGGTGAGAAAATAGCAAAAAAGAGAAAGGATAATGGGGTGATAATGACTGGAAATGTATGGGTTGAATTTAGGACCTATTTAAATACAAGAAGACAATTTGCGACTTGGTGGTATATGCAAACACAGAGAAATGTTTGTGGCTCAAATGTGTATTTGCATACAGAAAAATGTTTTGCGGCAAACTATTTTTTAGTGCAGACAAACTCGGACCAAGCTGCCAGCTGCTGAAGCTGTGGTACCCACCCCAGTCCAAGTAGATGGGCTGTGTTTGCTTGGGAATTGCTCAGGAGAATTCCTATTTTGGCATTACTGCTGTAGGACGGTAATGGTTTGCAACCACTGTGCTGACCCCCATCACACTGCAGACCACAGCCAGGAACAAAACTCTTCCTTCACCTTGTGCCTCCAAACCCCTCCCGCTGTTTGATCGATTCCTAGGTGATTTTTTAACCTAGCGGTAATTAGCAAAAGAGCCAACGTGAATCTACACTTCAATCAGGAGCTTCACTACAATGGAATAATTTTAATTGTTGGACTAGATGATGCATTTGGACATCATTTTAGGTCCCTTCCAACTGAAAATACAATAGTCCTATTCTATTCTATTCTATTCTATTCTATTCTATTCTATTCTATTCTATTCTATTCCATTCCATTCCATTCCATTCTATTCTCTCTTATCCTAATGAAAGAAACCATAGAGGAACCAGGTCTGGTCCCACTTGACTCAGGTTAGCTGTATCTTGTTGTCCTTGGAAGGCTCAGGGGTTTCTGCTAGTTTTACAGTGCTGCATTTTAAGGAGTTTGGTGACTGGTGACAACACTTAAACCTCAGGTGTAGTCACTGCCAGGCTCCCATGAATCACATTATTTTGATAAACAGTTTGCCACTTGCTCCACTGGAGGCAGGGAAGTCAGGCTGAATTCTGCTATTAAAAACTATAAAATGTTTTACAAAATAAAAGTGCCTGAAAGTGAATTGTGACTTCAGGGATGCTGATTTGTGATCCCTCACAAGAAGTTTCATTTTAAAGGGGATTCACTTTGAGTAGGGCCTCATGAAGGACTGAACTTGTAAATCTCCCACATGGAAACTGAGGCATACTAAAATAAAAATTTAAAAAAATTGGTGTCTGAAGAGCACATAAGGATGTAAAAGACACAGAGCCGCTACACAAGATCCTGAAGGCTCTCATGATTGTTCCTAGATTCACTTGTTCTTTTTCTCCTTGGCGTGTCCCATCGTTCTAAAAAAAAGATGAAGAGCAGGAAACGGGCCAAGCATGAGAGTACAGAGAGGCTTATAAAAACATTCTTCCCTATTAAGCAACTGGGCTGATTTTCACTGTATAAAAGACGAAGTAGATTGAACAAAATGCTTACCTATACATCTCCATTTCTGATAGAAACCCTAGATTGCCTTTGTCACTTTAGCACATGAGCATGAGGCCAAATGAAACACATGTTTACAGCTATAATGAGGATTAGCTTTGCACTAAAAAAGTTGAACTACAGTCAAAATTAGATGGTGACATGAGTATTTGCCAACAGCATTAAATGAGAAATAACGGAGTATGAGGTTTCTGGAATGAATAGAAAACGTATTGTTTAGAGACCTTCTTGGCCAAGTATCAACATATGCCAATACTTAAGACTTCTTGTTCTTATTTACTTACCCCAACAATAAAACAATTGTTGTTTTGTGCCAACAGCCTGACAGACTGGTCCTGTACCTTAAGAAATACAGATTGGATATTATTTCTCTTGTATCAGCTTCAACCTACTTTTCCAAAAAAAGAGATGCAAAGTAATTGAGTCCAGAGGAGAGGAAATAAGTGAAGGAGGTAATCGATTTTAATAACATATAGTATCAACACACATTAATAAAATACATAAAACAGAGGAAAAAAGCGCTTTCCCATCTCAGAAGACCAGGCAGCATTTGTAGCTTCATCCAGCTCCAGGCAGAGGTTATCAGTGAAGCCTCAACAACAGCAATGATTGATCTTCCCCCAGTACCCTCCATCAGTGCAAGCCCAGAGTGGTGAGGTAACCACCATCGTTCCCATTACAAAAACAAGAAAACCGATGAATTAAAAACCTAGGAAATGTTCTCGAGACCAGAGAACTCGAAATGTATTTGCAGTTGAAACATTCAGACTCTTTCCTGGTCTAACTGCTTCTCTCCATGATATCACCCACTGCCAGGCCACCCTTGTGTTCAAAATGAACTCACCTTGCAGTATTTCACACCTAGGAGCATGCCTCTGTCCTCTTGCCATAACGCTACAGCTGGAATAGAGACCCAAGCCAGACCTCACTCCATTTGAAGACAGATATTGCTAGTAAAGACATCAGGAAAGCCTTCAATTTTGGAGTGATTTTCCCTAACCCTCTTTACTACACCCAGTCCAAGACAGACTTGCTCAGCTGGTCTTCAGGTGGCTTCTGCATGGGTGTGACATGATGCGGGGCTGGATGGGGCTGACCTCGTATGTGGCATAGGGGGGCCCTGATATTTACACTGGGACAAGGTTCAACTCTCTTAACAATTAGGGGAGAATGGACAGAACTCTTGAGTTTTGTTGTGTCCGGTCCAGTGCTCTGAAAAACTGCTTGTGTTACTGAAAAAAAAAAAAAATTACCTATTTCTCTAACTTGCAGAGATGGAGTAAGGCTTAACTCATTCATGTTTTCAATCAAACCACTGGCAACGGGTCCTGTGGGAATGCATGTAGAAAAAGCCTCATTAATTATTAGTTAACCTACTCTTAAGATCAGTTTGCAAACTCTCTGGTGGAACATTTCTGGCAGAAAACAATTTGTCAATGATCAAAGTGCTCCATGAAAATGTCAGTATGGACAATGGTCCAAGGGAAAACAGGCGGGGTCCCAGTAGAGCTCAGGCTGCCACATGGATCCAAGTCCTGCCTGCTGTCCCACCAGACCATCTCCTAGACAGTCTTCTGGGGAGGACAGGAAGCAAAGAGCCTATGAGTCCCAGCCCTAAAGTTCCCAACTTATACTGGAGTACCTGGCCCTGGTCTGAATGGGAAGCAAACTGTGGGCCTGGTACAATAAGCACTTAGGATGTTCCTTCTCCATGGAAGATAATACTACATGCCCTGCAAATCAAATAATCACAACACCTGTAAGTCCTGGATCTTTGTGGTCAACCCTTCTGTTGGTCTTATGAATTGAGGAAACCCTATCTGATATCAGGAGGATCAACTCTGTAACTTGCAACACCTGGATCCTGAAGGCAGGGAAGATGTATGAGGTCCTGAAGCAATATCTCGGAGCCTTGCCAGTTATTTCATCTGTATTTAGATTGTGGTCTCAGAGCCCAGTTCACTGTCCTCCGAAAGGGGATGATCTCACACCAGCAGCCCTCTGCCTCCCCCTCAGAAGACACAGTAATGCAGGAGATACGGTTTTGTCTCTATTTGATCACTTACAGCAACAGAAAAGATGAAAATTTCGTGTTCTGTCACAGTTAACCACCAGAAGACTCTTCCAGCGAAATCTGTGTGAGATACAAGTAATTGCCAATCAAATATTTGAGATTAAGGAAAGAAATATTTATCTCTAAGAATATGTAACCATAAAGAAAAATCTACAGTCTGTGTAGATCTGTAAAGAGAGAAGTCATATCTGGGTATGATCATCAAGATAGTGCATGGTTAGTTACCTACAAGAGCCTGTAGCTTTTGGGCTACATGGTCTAAAAGCTCGTGCCAGGAGCCAGTCCCTTACCCCAAAAGTCTTCATCAATAAGGAGGAGACAGAAAGTATTTTCAGCATTTTGTAGACCAGGATCCATGACACTGCAAGCTGTATATGATTTGTGCCCTTTGACCAGGATCTCCTAAATCAAATTCAGTAGTCACAAGGGCACTCACACTGCTGCTCTATCCATCACATCGCTCGCTCTCCATGACAATGGAAACATGACCACGACCATGATTCAGACAGGAGCCCCTGCACAATCTTTCACTATTTGCCCCCATGGCACTTGTTGTCCTCTCCTCCCTTTAGAACCAAGCCACCACGCTTGGTGTAAACTCCTCTTCCTGAACAAAACCTCGCAGTAAAGAGAGGGCAGATGCAGAAACCCAGCCGCAGGCGCTTGGGAGGACCTCTGCACCGGGGGCCTGGCTCATTAATGCCTGTGGCAGGTAGAAGCACAAGCAGAGGAAAATGTATCTTTCAGTTGGTGACATGCTAAGAGGATGATTTAGCTTTAGGGATCCTGGTAGCTGGGTACGGACCCTTAAAGTGTATGTAATACAATGCCTACAGTATCAACACATGAATATAATGTGTCTTAGGGGTTCTATGTGTTCACCTCCTCCCTTACGTGAGCTGTCCTGCCATCCCTTAAAAATAATTAAATAAAGGTATTGATTGCTTACCACCTGCGCTCCGGACTAATATCCTGCAAATGTTTTTGCTCTGGGAACATGAAGCAACATATGTTAGCATTAACTTTTCTGCCTTTTTTATAAAGCTATAAACAGATCCATTGACTTTCCCCCCCTTTTTAATTTTGCAAAAATAAATGCTTTCCTGGACAGTCAGAGTTCATTACTGAGACAAAGCACAGCTCCCCTTCTCCTGCCCACAAGAGTCAGAGTGAGGAAGCTCACATGGCACACAGACCACCCATCTTTGATTGTAGCGGGCAGGGAAAAAATCTCCCATATTCCATATTTTTTTGAGACTCTTAAGATCATTTTTCTTAGGAGGATTTTTTTCTTAATGCATCTTCCGTATCATAAAACCTGTTTATTGTTATTTCTCTGAGCCATTTTTATTAGAGAGTTCTTTGACTGAGTTTTATATTAAAGATTCTAACAAAGGCAAATAAAATTACATCTATAACTAAGGGCATACTGTTACAAGCTTGCAGCCATCCCTATGCCAAGAAAAGGCTTTGCAGAGTAAAGATACTATAATAGAGTCAGGATTTTCAGAAAGGCTCAATATTCACAGTCAGGGCCAGGTCCACGTAGGAGCTCAGTTCCCAGTTAGGCACCATTAGCAGATGACTTCAACCACAGTAAACATGATGTTGCCCTCCGCTTTGGCTAGATCTGATCAGCCACAGCTTGTGGTCAGCATCACTTATGTGGGAGCTATCGTTCCCTGTGCCATGCATAAAGGGAACTACTCCTCAGCATAAGACCAGGGAATGGATATTTATGTTCAAAACCAACGGTCATCAGGACTACGAAGCATGAGGACATTTCTGCTTGCTGGGTAATGCACAGTTAAATGAGAGGTGAGTTTGGGTAAAGAAACACAGTGCCTGAAGAAGCCAGCTGAAGTGATCACAGCTCTGCAGCATCTCATTCAAGCAGCCATGGATTAACTTGCAAGGGGTCTCCAGGGAATTGCATGCAGTGTTTGCATTCTGCAACTCCATGCACAACCGTGAAAGCAGCAGGGACGGGCAACGAAGGTAGTCACCCAGGGTAAGGGTTTTTTAGTTGTGGGTTGGGGTTTTTTTGTGTGGGGAGTTTTTTGTTTGTTTGGGGTTTTTGTTTTTGGTTTTTTTTTTACTTCTTTTCTTCAAAATCTTCATGAAAGTGGTAAATGCTCAGCTACAACAGTGAGAGGAAGGCAGAGTGCTGCTCACACCAAGACCCTTCCCGGGTAGGAACCAGCCCTGGGAGACTCAACCCTGAAAGAAGCTACTTTGTCCTCCAAGAGCTGCTCTCCTCCCACAGGCTTGCATCCTCCACTTGGTTTTCACCCTGGCAGCCTCTGAAGACCCCAACTAATCTCATTTCATTCATGTTGTGTCAGAGCACAAGCTTCCCAAAAACGTAATTGCCTGGAAAACCCAATACTCCTGCAGCTGGGTCTCCAGGAGGGGTTTTCACACACCCCCTGGTTTTGCAGCAGGGGACGAGGACATGGGACCGGAGGAGGCGGTTATGCAGCATCTCTTCCTACTCAATTAACTCAGTGAGCTTGGAGGAAAGCTCACCATCTGCACAGCCCGTGAGTCACCTCGGGACGCGGGCAGTTTACTGTATATGCTAGTCAACAGAAACAAATAACATAAATCCCTAGACATTAAAAGCCTTTTTAATATTTTTTTTCTCCCTCCTCAAAAATTTGGCTACAGATCTGTAATTATAATTTTCTGGAGATTTTAAAATATTTAATTGTGGTTTCTATAAACATGAAGATAAATTACTACGTCTAAATATTGGTTCTCAACAGTATCTAATGCCTCTCAGGGGGCTGCTTTTATTTTACTAAGACAGAAAAAATAAGTTGTAAAAGATTTTCTTTGTCCCTCTTGCTCACCATAGAGGGGAGTGGGGTTTGAAAAGATTTCTTGTAGTCGCCACTGAATGCTTTCTAGCTGATGACTTTAGACAGCATTATTAAGTAAACTAAAGGGGAAGATTGATTTCCAAGATGATACATTGTAAAGTCATGAGAAATAAAAGCTTAAGCTTTTATTCCAGAAAACGAAGAGGCAGTAAATGAGATGAAGACACTTAAGACAGACACTGTACCACCCACCAGTTCCCCTTTTAAAGCTTTCAAGCTGAGTGGCAGACAGAGCCGTAATGGGAAAATTTTTTAAAAGTTTTGGGGCTTGGGTCTGGATGAGCAACACAACGTGTGTGAGCATCCCCGAGGCTCATCCGGACTGTACGAGCTTCCTGGATCTAACTGTTGGGTTGCACGATTTACAGGGACATGACGAGGTATCACATATTCACAGTTTCTCATTGGCTTGAAAAAACGCCCCAAGAGCGTTGTTGGTTCCAATATTGCCCTGTTATGGCTGTGGATTATCAGTCTCAAGGTATGGATGAGCGAGAAAATGGAAAGTGATAGGACAACAGCCCTGAACCGAAGCAGCAGCATGGGGTTGTACCAGATGCAGTTACACCTTACAGAGTTTGAGCTCTCACTGTTAAAAAAATAAATCCCTAAAAAGGGCAAATCAGGAACTGCAGATGTTATCAGGAACTGAAAATAGTGTGATTGTGTCAGCACAGCTGAAATACCACTGCCAATCCTGTGACTCTTCCGACACAGCCGTGGGAGGAAACTGTTCCTGTACCGTGCATGATGTGCAAGCCAGTCCCCTCAGCCTATGTCATGGGTGGGAGCCTGGCTGAGACGCGGGTGCAAGGCATGCCCACGCCAAGCACCCCCTCCCGTCTTGCTGCACAGCATCCCTCTGCCCCGCCAGCAGAGCTCTGTGCATGGCCACGGTCTGAACCAGCCCAAGAAACTGCTCTCGCTTCAAATTGGGATTTGTGAGTAACTTACTGGGTTTTTGTTTTTAATGCCAGATCAGTTCCCTCGTCATGGCCACAGTGCCATGCCCATCTGAGGAATGAAGGCTGCAGCTTGGGAGCAGGAGCAGATAGAGAGAGGAGGTGGAGGCATCAGCATGACAAGCTGAAACTACCACCAAACTGGACAAGAAACAGCCAGCCAAGACAGAGAGGGACTTGGAGCAGAAGCCCCATGTGGGAGAGGGCACCCTGGGGTCTTTAGATGGGGATGTCAATCAAACCCAAAGCTTCACAAGCAGGGAAAACACAGACCCTCTGGGTGAGCAAGCTGAGCTGCCACGTCAGGGCATGGAGGTTGCTCGCCCATGGAAACCCATCCACAGAGCACTAACGTGTTACCTCCTCCTCTGTGAAGCAGGTCAGGGAAAGGGATTCTTTTTTTTAAAGCAGTGACATTTTGCATTTGGCTTTTATGCAAAGGCTCCAGCTTAGCTGTCTTGTAATGAGTTTGCCTGGCCCAAAGAAACCATAGCCCTTGCCGGGACAGAAAAACGTTCATGGAGAAGCAGAGCTTAGTGACGGAGCCGACAGCAAAGCTTCTTTTGCCCGATTACAATCTGAGCTGCAGCCCCAAGCTACCCTGCCTCTTCCACCAGCCCATGGTGTGTTGAGTGCTCTCCAAACAGACCCAAGAAGATGTGGTTCCCACCCAAAAACAGCTTCCAGGCTCCAGCTGGGCAGAATACAAGGAAAGCACAAACCCTATACAGCTGTATTAACCATACATTCATAGACACGTACTAATAATAGAGCCCAGAAACTGCTCCCAGGTTACTCATCTTGCATGTCAAGCCAGTCCTCATGGTTTCCACAGGCAAAGGGGAGAGGTGGGTGTCTTTCTTGGTTTCATAACAGTGCTGCACGCCGATGTGTAATAAATAAAGATGAAATGGAAATAATTCCAACCCATTCCTCTTTGAGCAGAGTTCAAGGAAAATATTGCAGCTAGAGACTATAAGCAGACCCAATAAATTTGTTCCCCCACCCCATTCCCCTTTGTTATTAGGGTGTGACTAAGACTTTGCAGCATCAACTTTAGGTCTTAATTAGAGATTCTTGCTGCGAGCTCAAGGGGTATTTTAAAATCACATTAAAAATATCATAGGAGGTTGCAGCATGCATGCAGACACAATGCAAACCTGTGAATCGGGCTGGCTGAAACACGTAGTCATGGTCCGGGGATTTTTCCTTTATCTTAAGCCTCGGATTCCTCTGGTGCTATATTATCTTCCGTGGATTTTGTACCAAGCGACAGCAGAGGGGGTTTAATAGACTGCATCCAGCTGTCCTCAAATATTTATATCCAAAGGACTGCTTGGTTTTGTTGAGTCAAAAGTGGAGGAAGTGGGGCTGTATTATTTATAAGGAAAAGCTTATTGCCTGGGCTACTGCTTAAGACATTATTGTCTGACCGTGCTTTCTACCCAGTGCTCGCTGCAGACGACTGAACTTGACCTATCCACCCATCATAAATTAAATTCTTTGATCTCATCTGTAACAACACAGAGCCCTAATAACAATAGATCAAACCGCGGCAGGGACAATATGCTTATTCTTTACCAACTAACTTTTAATTAGTAAACAGCGCAGGGGAAGAATCCACCTTTGCAGAACAAAAAGGGAAAGAAAAATCATTTAGTACTTGAAAGAAATTGCTGATAAAGAGCAGAGGCATCTTTCGGAGCTTTACATCCTTGTTCTGTTCATCTGAAAAACCACATCATCCCCAAACCATTAAAACCAGGATGAATTTCACATTGTAAGAAATCACTGTGAAAGCAAACATCAAAAGGATCTGGGGAGGAGGAAGCAGATCAGGTGGGAGAGAAATAGCACGATACCTTTTATCAACTGTTCATACAGAAACATCTCACCCATCATCTGCCTGTATCCTTGTTTGGGCTGCGCTGATCCCTGCGGTTCATACAGTAAGCCTGGCTGTGGCTGAGTCAGGCTCCCATACCTCACAGGGGTGTTTAATGTTTGCAAAGCAGCTGGGAAAAACCACACGGCTCCCATCATCCTGTTTATTTTTTGTTTGCGCAGGGCGGATTTATTACTGCAGAGATCTTTGGGGGTTCCCCTTTACACTAAATAGCTTCAGTTGGCTCATAATTTCCAGGTAAGCTTATCTGCTGCTTAGCAGGTGGGTTCTTCCAGGCAAACCTAAATACTTAAATGATTTTTTTTTCTATCAGCTGCGGCACTCATCAAGGCAGGGATCTGCCTTGATGATCTGGCCGTGCGTCTCAGGTGACTTTACGCCAACGTAGGAGCAAATTCGAAGTAAAGCTTCTTTTGCTGGAGCGCTCGTCTCCCTCCCTGCCTGCTCCCTGGTGTTTCACAACAGGGTGCAGTGACAGCTCGGCTGGTCCCTCAGCAGGATGCTAACACACACCTCTTGCCTCTCCCTAGCCCACTGCTTTCACAAAACTGGCAGGTATTTTGCAGACTATAAGGTGCAGAAAGTATCACTGAGGAAACAGAACATAAACCCATGTAGATGACATGTTCACATCAGGCTCGTTTCCTTAGGAAAGCAGGCTAAACCCCCAACACAACTTATTAAAACCTGCCTGGCACAGGAAGAAGACAAGCCAAAACCAACCCAAACTGTTTATGTGGTGTTACCACATCCCAAGCAAACAAACCCAGCCTGCCGCAGATTGCAAGCAGGAAGCAAGCCCATGGACAGGGATACTTCACTGAACCTCTCTGAGTATTAAACTCCTTGAGTTTAACCTCTGCAACCACCCATTGTGCCAGCAATGCCCTCACTGGGGCTTAGAAAATACCATGATACTCCATGTATTCTTAACCAGGTTTGATATTAAACCAAATACCTGCTGAACCAAGGTACCAGGATTTCATCGGCTATATGTGTCTGATTGTGAACAGCTAGCTACTACCTTAAAAAATAGTAACAACCCAACTTTTAAACAATAATTCAATTAAAAATGGAAACTTGAAAGCAGTGAATAAAGAAGCCAACAGCAAACCCTTTTTTCCAGTTGGATGTCAGTGTACTTGAGCTATTTTACTAACTGCTCGTACCAAAAAAACCCCAGTTTGTTTACCACTGAAATGCAGCCCCTCTGCAGTGCAAGGCTGCAGGAAAAGCAAAGAAAAATCTGGGTTTCAGCTGAAATTATGGGATGAGTTTCACATAGGAAAAATCTTAATAAGCAAACTGGAATTCAGTCTGGACACCAGGGCAAACACTGGGGCTTTTATCAAATGTCAAGTGACCCTTAATGACTACAAGTGGACAAGCTGGCCTCATTTTTATCAGTCAGCTGCCAATTTCCAGGATAGAAGACATGAAGTGCGATACCCCACAGGTCCTCCCTCTGCTGCGTGTGCTGTGGGATGGGAACCAATGCCTGGGCAGGCTCCAGGTACAGTTCCTGAAACAGAAACATTTAGATTTCCTTTCTGTGTTTTAAGTGCCCACTCTTGAAAAGATATTTCATGTTTACAAGACAGATCGTACGCAGACCAATGACAGATTTCATTAAGAGGACAGAGACGACAGAATACGACCATGGCTATTTCTTCAGATGAGTTTTCAGTTGTTCCCTTAGAAGTTAAAAAATAAACAAATATGGTAAAGTTTTTCCACTGAAGTCTCTGTGAGCACTGACAGGATGAAATCCTGCCCACACTGAATCAAATAACTGGCAAACAAGTCAAAGTTTGCGTGGCATACATACATACATGTAAGCCTTAGGACACAGAAAAAGCACAAACCCCTTTGTGAATTGTGCAGCCATAACACCCAGGAATAACACGAAACTAAAACGAGCAAAACCCACCCGGAGCAGGGGCAAGACCCAGCCTTCGGTTTGCTCACAACTGGAAGGATAAAAAGGGGAAATCCACCGCCTCACAGATTCTAAAACCACAGTCACAACTTTACTTTGTGAATTTTAAAACCACAGCCACAACTTGCATCCATTGATTATTGATACCGTTATAGCTGCTGGGTGGTTTTGAGAACCAGAGGTAGACATCTGGAAGGAGAGAGACTGGCTTCTCCTTCCATCATGACTGTGGATGGTGCCGAGGCCACTCAGCAGAAGTCCATTTTGCTCTTCAGTGGAATAACAGACGGCTTTGCCACCTACCACTACTCGCCGCCTTGTCAAAGCCTTGCATATTGTGTGTGGTCCGGAGTTGGGTCATGCAACCAGCCAAAGCCCTCTAACTCCATTTCCAGTTCACATCACTCTAATAGGCCCTCAGCTGGCCCAAGAAATTCCCAAACAACTCTTTCTACAAACAAGGAATTGGGTTTCTTTTGTCTTGCAATCAGGGGAGACAAATTCTCCCCTTAACCACAGTTTAATTTATTCCTTTTGGTTGTTATTGCCTCCACCTAGTGCAGCTGTCTAGACTGGGGTGGTGGTTTTTGGGTTTTTTTCCTTTTTAGTTCGGGATTTTTGGAAGCTGCTTTTGCTTCTTTCCGAAACAAGTTTATTTTTAGTGTCACTTTTTCCATTGGCAAGATATTATGGCTGAGAGAGCTGTTCTCAGAGGAACTGCTCTGCTTTCAGTATGAAAATGAAAAAAATCTGCCTGGTTGGAGGGCAGGCATAAGAGAAGGCAGCTGAGGTAACGGCAAGATGGTCCAAGCGAACAGGGTCCCGCAGATGTCAACGAAGGTTGGCTGCCGGCATTGCTGGCGGTGTGTGCTGCCATCACGAAGAGCGCAAGTCCCTTTCAAACCCAAACCTGCTTAACCAAGGAGGGTTATGGCATCTTCTGACATCCTCTTGGACTAATCTCCTCCTTGGACGGAGCTCCATGTGGGAGGATGCCAACAGGACTTGCACCTGCCCAAGCCATGGCACTCTCAACTCTTCTCCCGTTGGCTTCCAAGAACAAGTAAACACTTGTCAATGAGCCACCTGAGAGCTTTAAATCATGGGTAGCCTTGCCACATGAACCTTCAACCAGCACTAAACAGTTCTCAGGTGATTTCTCAGGAAAGGGGGTCACAGACACTTTTTTTTTTTTTTTTTGCTTTGCTGTATACCACCCTACAACCTCCTGGCTGCCTTCTTGCCATGCTGACCTTGCTTGCTCCTGCTCTTTCAGATCAGTATTTATCCCACTCTTTCTCCAAAACAGGGAGCCCCTCTGATCTTCCCGCAGTTTTGCTGGTGTGTGTTTTCAGAAAGCTTCAGCTGAGAAAGGGATGGCAGAGTTCAGCCCTGAGTCCCCTTCTCAACTGCAGTGTTTAATCCCACTGCAATGGTTGTCTGCTTAATTACCACTAGTTTACTACCTTGCAAAGAGTAAGGGTGCAAAAATCCAACATTACTTTGTAAAGGAAGAGGTGGACTTGAAATAATTGGATAAAAATAAGACCGTTCTCTTTTTTCAGAGCTACTTTTCAGCATTCGCAGCCCCAAGAGCAAAGGTTTCCTAGCTCCTGACATCTGCCCAGCTTCACTGATGAGTGCGACATAGCCCGAATACAGCAATACCAAGAGGGGAGAAGGAAAAGAAAGTAATATATTTTCAAGCAAATCCTGCAGGCTTTTAGATTGGGAATGAAGAGGTGGGGGGAGGGCATTAAAACACACACGCACACAAAACCCCAGAATTAAGCAAGCGAGACCATTCCAGCTGAGCTGTTTCAGCCATTGTCTTACAACAACTTTAAACCCATTTGCTTCTTTTTAATGAGGTATTTTCTTCCTCTTAACCACCCAAATCTAATCCATGATGTTAGTCCAACTCAGAGAACTTAAAATCAGAACATTGGGGCCTTTCTTAATCCTCTTAACTTGCCAAAGGTTTTCTGATCACACACCTCTTCCTTCCTACTTAAGACTGATTTTTTTTCCACCACCCTTTGTCTTCTGTTTACAGCTGTGAAAAATTAGGATCCAAGCAGTAAAATCTCTACATAACAAATGAGCATTTAGAGATGTCTTGCATGTTTCATTAGAGGAAACCAGGCATATTTTCTTAATTATTTCATCAAATCATATGTATCTAACAGTTCCCTGTGTTCAAATACTCAGCATTTTTTGAAGGACATTTTTTAATCAACAGTCTTTGGTTCTACTGAATAATTACCTTCAAAAGATAAATCCTGTCTCATGCTATGGTCACTTTGCACCTCTCACATGATGTGGTAGGTCAATAAAGCTGTTGTGGAGGGACAGGATCTCACGCGAAATGCAGGAATCCTCATCCTACACCTCTTACAGGCCCTCCTGCCTCCTGAAACCCAGCATCTCAGGAAAGGACGCAGGGCTTGACCACTGCTACGATCTGGTCATTCCAGGGTGATGTCAGGGCTAACTGGACTTCTCATATGAAGAAGCTGGAAAAGCTCTGATCCAGTACTGATTGATTTCAGGACTCACAACCAGAGCCCAGTATATAAATACATCTGAGCTCTATCACCCCTCTAAACTTGGATCTTCATCAGATCATGGCTAGACTAGCACAGAGGACTGACACTATTGGGTATCTAAAGGATACCCTGCTATGAAGACAAGGGAGCCATACTGGAGTGAAAATTGCACATCAAGCTCTAAGAGGAACCTGCTGTCCTTCATGAAATTTCATGACCAGAGAGGGCAGCAGGTGACCTCAGTGATTTTCCAAGCCTAGCAATTTCCAGATTTCCCTTAAAACTTGTGAAGTGTTAGAGCTGCTGGCTGAGCATTTGCTCCTGGAGTCATTCCTTGCGGTTAGACTGCACTTAAGAAATGAAGCATACATTAGAAACCTTCCCTATCACATCAGCAATACACGCTGACAGCGTTAGCTGCTTTAGGATGAACTGCATGATGGAGAGTAGGAAGGGTGCCGAGCAATGCAAGAGCCATGAGTAAGCAATTGTCCAAGGGACAATCCCCATCACGCCCTGGTCCAAATTATGTTTAAAAACAAAAATGAGAGACTTCCTTCCTGCCCCTTGCCACATTGGTCTTCTTGGAGGTATGGGTTTTACTGAGTGGGCCACTAAGTTGAGACAAACTAGGAGCCAAGCAAAGGGCTTGAACCAGAACATGACCTGGCACCTATCCCAAGTTCCTTTTGAGTTTGGTTAACATTCCCCACCCATCATTTTTCATGTGCATGTGCCACATCACTTCCTGGTTCTGATTTGCCTGCTATTTGCCCCACGGGTAGGGTGTTACCCATCAAGACTCAAAAACCAGCAAGTAACCCCTCCTCCCCCTCCTCATAAACCCCACACCCATCTCTGAGGGATCCAAGCATCCCTAGCAGGAAGGAGTCCAAGAATTCTTTATGCACATAAGAATGTCCCCTTGCCACATCATAATCCTGTTTGCTACCAGTGCCACACACTGATGGTCTAGGTCAAACTCCAGATGTTAAAAAACCTCAGTAACAACTGCTTGGAGAAAATGCAGATAATTGGTCTCATACCTACTATTAGAAGGAAAAAAACCCCAACAAAATACATGACAAAAGAAAATGTGCAATAAAAAAATGCATCTTGGTTGCTTTTAACATTCTTTCCTAAAAGCTAATTTTCGCTCTACAGCTGGGGCTTAAAGGCAGATGCACATCTGGTGTAATCTGCCAACTTCCATGGGTCCGGCCTATAGCACTTCTTCCTCCTTTGCTGAAAGTAGCCATCTCAGGTGGCTTGGGATGCAAAAACGTAGACGGTTAATTAATGGGGGATTCAAGATGTTTCCCTGTGCTCTTTCAGCTTTGGACGAACTTGGATGACAATGGCCTCACTGTGGTCAGGTGTTGACTGACTGTAAAACAGCTTCCTGCTGTTTCCCCCAGCATTCAAAAAGTACTTGGGTTGCTCTGTTATAAAAGCATTAATATTTGGCTTGTTGTCACCATTTGTTTCACCTCCTTTGCTACTACTGTGATACATAAATGTGCTATACTCGTAAGAATCCATGAGTAACAGGCAGAAGATAGTGGTCTGGGATGCCAGCCGTGCTATCTGTAGGTGTGTTTCTTCTGTCTTTGAATCATCATCATTACCATATATGCCCTTCAAAAATAGTTTCCAGGCAGATGTTTATATTTTGCCATTGGATTGGCTGGGGTTCTGAGAGGATCAGATATGGTCAAATTCTGCTGCTGGTGCAGATAATGCAAATCCCCAAAAGATAAATGAGGTCAATTATCTGCAATAAGTCACAGGAATTTCATGCCAAGCAAAGAATTTTGCATTAAATCAGGAATCAGAGTTGTATGGGCTAAACTCCTCATTAACCTTAGCAATTGGCAACGTTATTGATCGGCGTTATTTCCCCGGGGTATTTCAGTCTTTGCTCGCTTCCAGTCACGAGTGGTTCATGTTATTGGTTTGCAGGAATGCATTGCTTATCAATCTTGCTGCTTCATTGCACATACTGTATTAACACATGGCATCAGGGGCCCGCTAGCTGCTCCAGCAATGATATGGGCTGCGGAACACAAGTTAGCAATTTTAGATGCATGTTCCTATGTGGGAATCATCACATTCAAATACTTGAAACGCAGCATCCACTTCACTACAGCCCTTTATTTCCATGGCGGGCAGAATAATTCTGCCCAGGGAGCCTCTTCCGTGCAGCGGGAGCTTCATCAGGCACCTGAAGGCAAAGTGAGCAGGTCACAGCATCATCAGCTTGGGTGACCTTCACAGTGTATCCACACAGGGATCCAGAATTGCCATTAGCTTTTTTGAAGATATTTTTAAAGCTCTTCAGGACAGGTAACGGGGCTCTGGAGAAGTGCTTCTGCAAGTTTGTTACCCATGTCCCTCCAGGGAAGGCGGGTAAGACTGAATTTGTGAAGAAGCTTCATACACACCCTGATCTCTGAGCAACATATTCATCGTGGCTTTCTCCACCTGCCACCACCTCATTCACTGAGTTTGCATCTTATCTCCTCACCCCGAAAGCTACATGTCACATGGATATACATAATGAGCACCCAGCAGACTACACCATGGCCAATGCTACCCTGCTTGGTCACTTGGGCTTTCCCCTGATTTCCCCTACAACAAAAAACATTCATAGATGTCCACCTTGTGCCCTTCCATTCATCCTGCCAAACTTTCTCATTACGTGTTGGGTTTTAACACACAAATCTGTGAGCGGCACTTATTTATCGTGCTATTTATAGGGAGGAAATTTATAAAACATGTTAAAAACTTTACAAGGAGAGCAAGTCTTTCCAAAAAACTCAGGAGCACAAACTGAGTTTTGCCAGAATTTGGTTGCTTCATGCAAGAAACACGGTCTCTGCAGGGCTTCGTACCAGTGAGAAAGGAACAACTTGAAGATGAGGAGTGGTACTTGTCCCTAGTGCTCATACTTTGGCAATTAGGACTTTCTCCAAGTTTTATTTTTTAATTTAGTGTCTGTGCATGGCCTGTTTAGGTAGAACAGGCTTACCCTAAAGAGGACAGTCAGATGCTGGAGCACGCAATAACTTCACTTACAAGGAGAAAGGAGGCAGCTGGAGAAGAGGGGGAGAGGATGTGTGAAACCCTGAATCAGGCAGTTGTTACCCCAGCATTCTTTAAGAAATTGCCGTGGTCTGTATAATGTGGGTAGTTTGGAGCAGTTGTGCAGTAAATATTTTTCCCCAAGCGCTTTTCATACTCGAGTTTTAGGTTTTCAGAGGGATTTTTATTTAAAAAAAAAAAAAAAAAAAAGGTTTTTTGAAGGAGGATCAACGACTTAATGAAAAAAGTCTGAGATGCAAGAGCAAGGCTATCGCTTCAAGAGTGCTTCCAGATTTACATAAATAACATTCCTGCTGCATAAACATCTTGGCAAAGGCAGAGCATCTAACCCCCTCCTACTCTATTGGCCTCCACTAAATTCTGCAGAATATTAAAACCCCTTGACGGTAACATGTTCTCGGCCAGAAACAAATCATTAGTTTGGATGAGGGCATCACACTGCATCTGCTCTGTTCCCTGAAGTTCCAAGTGCAAGAGATTTAGTAGGGAGGGGAGAGGATTTCTTTGATAGAGGGATTTAGAAAAATGGCAATTTATATAATTTTAAAGCAGATACAGATATGAGGGGATGCGTCTTTTACAGACAAAGACACATGGGAATGGTCTGGCATAATTAAAAGTGGAGATGGGCTCAAGCTGTGGAGTTTGGAGGTGGATCTGAATGCTCAAGATTTTCAGGTCAGAGCTTTTGTTCTGCCCGCTATTCACAGCTAAGATGGTCCATGGATCAATTTTATCAAGAGTCAGGAAGGGGTAAATCCAGTCTCATCTGTAAGCAAAAAGAAGAAAAAAATCATAAGAGGAGGGAAGCTATGAAATACTGCAGGGGACCCTACTTGGCTGGAAGAAAACTGCAGTAAGGGAGCTGCTCTCCGTCCTGCGGGGCCAGTTCAGCCCTTGGCATGGAGCTAGCAGAGCTTTGAGAGCGCTCCAACGCACAGCAAAAAGGGGCTCTTCTTATGGTCCTGGCTGTTCCCGTCATTGCCAAAACGCCCTGGAGAAGGCAGTGAAGAGGAGTGGTATGGATGAAGCCGTTGCCAGTTTTTAATTCACCTCTTAAACAGAAGGAATTATTTTGGGGTCGGTTGTACTCTTTCAAGAAAGCACTGCATGGTCAAAGCCACCCGAAGCAACTCCTACCCACCACGGCAATAAGTGATTGATCCTACCAGAGGAAGAAATCTCTTTTACCAGGAACATTAATGAAAATTAGGGACAGTTGAGGGTCTTTTTTCTTTTCAATCCAGTCTGTCTCTTGGGGTTTTTTCCCCTCCAGAAACAGCTAGCTTTCTGCTTCCTCAGAGGTTCTTCTTTAAGCCCACAAGAACATCCTGCATGGATCTGCAGGGACAAATGATTTCTTGAAACATACTGGTCTTAATCAAACCTAATCTTTCATGACAGGACAAAACAGCCTGGACAGCTATTAGATTTAGCACAGCTACTCTGAACAGCACTGTTATGTCAAAATTATGCAACCTAGGCTTTGATAGGCTTTGGGGATTTTCTCAATGGTTCCTTATGAGCCTGTTGGTGCCCCTCACATTTCAATGACCACAATATGAACATTAAATGTATTTCCTTTCCCACAGCTGGATACTGTCCCATCTGTTCTGAGACAGCCAAAGTGTCAAGCAAGCCAGACAAGGCAGACAATTTTTCATGCAAATCTGTTGACTTTAGGATTTTTAAATATATGCCTTTTTAATAACCCACAGATTATCTCACAAAAAAAAAAGGTCATTTGCAAAAGTTCCTCCAGCAGTCCTTGGCATTGTTAGCTAATATTGCAACGTACATATATTATTCTCAGAAGAAAACCTGGCAAAAGGGCAGAAAAAAATGCCATGTATAGTCAAACTAATGGTTTAGCCTGAGATGTTGTATCTGACAGTCTGGATGCTTGAGAGGGATGCACATAACCCCCTAAACAACTGCACCCTTGAACCACTCTCTCCAGCTGT
Organism: Morus bassanus; assembly: GCA_031468815.1. NCBI lineage: Eukaryota > Metazoa > Chordata > Aves > Suliformes > Sulidae > Morus > Morus bassanus. The sequence continues at coordinate 4,226,770 of CM062581.1, forward strand.
GCAGCACAGGTGAAAGGGAGAAAACCAGATTCAAAGCATTGCACCAGCCCCAGGCAGAGGGATCAGGTCATCGTCACAGATGTGGGCTCCTTCCCTGGCACCTTCAGCATCCTCGTGCCCTCCTGTGCTAGGGTGGGCAACTCAAGACAACTCTTCAGATAACGCCACATGGCGTGGGAAGAAGTAGCACCCACAGAATCAGGTCTCAAAACAATTTACACAAAGCCAAGGAAATAACCTGTTAAACCAACCAATACTACAGGCAGCCAGCTCAGTACAAGTGTAGAACTCACGATTCATTTAATTCCAAAAAGCAGCCAATCTCACAGCTTAGGACCAGCCTCTGCTCAGCACGCACTGTGACTCACTTACTCATCAGATCTCTTGGAGCAAGGTAGGGATTTGAACAAATGAAGTGCCTTGTGACTATGATACACGGCACCATGATGACACGGAAAAGCCTTTCTTGCCTCTTGGTTTTCAAACCAGCATTTAAATACCCTAGCTTTTTAATGAGATGCTCCACAAAAAACCAGACTGGAAGAAGCAGCTGGCAAATCGTCTGTGATGAAAGCAAAAGATGTTAATTGCCTTCCTGCCATACTTTATATGATAAATTTGCCATCAGTTAGGGGTGCAAGACCCCCACCTGGCAGGAGAGGATGCTACCACGAGGAGGTTGTCCACAGTAGCTTCCAGCCTCTGGATTTTGTGCCTCTTTCCTGGGAGGACTTGCTCTGTTTGGCACCCAGAGCACACCTGGTCTTACCTGGGGTCTGGTGAAGGACCAAACTGAGGCGAAACAGAAACCTACCTCAGACAGACACGTACCTCTTGTTCCTTTAAAATGTATGTGGACATTTGACTAATCCAGGTGCAGTTCATTTCTCCATATTTGAGGGCTGATTTAACAGGACCCAGAATAACACTGGGAAGCTCATGCAGCTGGGACAGCAGGATGCTTCCATCCTCTGGAATAACAGGAGGAAAAGGGAACTGACTGCACTGAAGACCTCTAACTCCTGCTAGCAGCTTCTCACAGGGCAGCTCTGCAATCACAGAGAAGTTGCCTGCCCTTCTAGCACCAAAATTACCATGAAAGAGGCAGTCATGGGCTCTACGTGGAGTAAGCAAGCATCACATAGACCCAAGGCATTGTCTTAGAAAGTAGGCCAATCCCTTTTCTCTAACACATGTTTTTCCTGGGAATGGAGGGGCCATAGGTCTCTGGATATCTTGGGAACTTTGCCACTTCCTCCAATTCCCTCCTTTATAAAAAAAAAAAAAAAAAAATACAGCTTATTTTCTGAAACTCTGCTTTAAAGACCTGAGTTTCTAAACCCAAAATGCATGATGCAGAACAGCTGACTTTATGTAAGACTTGTTATTAGAAACAGTTCATTGCTGAACCGCGATTTCATGAGATGCACCTCGTTCAGAGCACAGGCATATGCACCACGTACGTACGTACATGCACAACAGCCTGGCTAAGAAGCGTGGAGTTTGCTGCCTTTAAGTGCCTGGGGCAGATCCTGACTCAGAGATTCCTCCACATTATTTTCCATGGGAGGAAGCAAGAGTTATTTTGCAGAGGGTCTGAACAGACTAGATGCCAGCTTCTTGCTGGTAAATACCACTTCCAACCTCACTTGCAGTCTCCAACAGATGTTTCTGCTTTTCAGAGTAATGGAAATTTTATAGACCATTTTCTCCTCCTTCTCCTCTTCCCTAGGAGGGAGCAGCAGACCCAAAATGCCCTTAGAAACACAGTGGTCTCCTCCTAAAACGCAATTCAGAGCAGTGGCTCCAGCACATCAGGGAGACAGAGTCAAACCACTCAGTTGTGGATTAGGTTCATCTGGAGAACCAGACATCATCTGCAACCAGACAGCTGCATAAAGATTTCACTTGTCCAACAGCTTTCACTGGAGAAGCTCAAAATGCCTCCTGAAGGATGAGCTAGTGGCTCCCAAGCTGGGTAATGAGCCCAGGGGGACACACAAAAGCAGGTTAAAAAGATTCGGGAACTGCAATATTATTTTTATGCCCTTATTTTTGGTTGGCATTTATTACAGTTGGAGAAACTGAGGCACATGAAGTCATTTGCTTTAGGATGCTCTGAATCAGAGAAGAGCTGGGACTGAATCCATGCATACGAGGTACTGGTGCGCTCATCATGAGACAGCACTTCCTCAGCGAGAGAAGCCAAAACACAAACAGCATGATGGGACAGAGAGAGGGAAAACCTTTGCCAATGTAGACAAAGTAAGGAATAAAAGGGTCTGATGTGCATCCTGAGAATCCACATTTTCCCTTGCCAGACTCTCATGTCTCTGGGCTTACCCAAATGCACGCAAACACCGGCATCTCCCCAGACTGCTCAAATAAACCCTGCATGTTGTAATGCTCCTTAAGCAAAAACCAAACAAAAGTTGGGGAATCCCATTGACTCACACCTGTTTTAATTATTATTTTTTTAAGGGCCCAGGACTTAGCGAATGAGAATATTATCCCATGGGGATTGAGAACACAATGGAAACAGGAAACTTTTAAAAAGCATTTCTGTGGAGATATTATCTCACTGCTGTAGGACACAAGATTTACTTAATTGCAGCCAAGGAAGTTTTAGATTACGCTTTGCAATGTCTGCACGAAAGTCTCAGCTATCATGGGGAAGGCTCCTTGCATGGCTATTTCTTTTAAGATATGCGCCTGTCCCTGAACATGTTAACTGGAAGGGATTTGGTGATAATGCAAGTAGGTTCAGAATACTTCAAAGCCTTAAATTAGATTCAGGGAATCACAACCCATGATAAAGAATATAAAACTGCTTTTTAGCAGATGACATCCTGCTTTCTCTCAGTGAAACACAAGCCTCTATTCAATGCCTTGGAGAAGTTTGAGAGGCTAACAACCCTGTTTCTGATTCTTTTTGTGTGCATAAATATGACCAAGACAGAGGCAATGCCTCCAGGCACCTCCCCAGCAAAATCCCTCTTAATTTTCCATGCCAATAGTCCCTAGAAGGATTCAAATCCATAAGAAGCCAAATCTCTGTTCACTTAAATAAACTTATAACAGTAAGTCTCCCATCCTTTTATGTGACACACACCATGATTTTCAAAGATGGTCTAACTCCCCGTTACCTATGCTTGATTAAGTCCACTTATGAAAATGGCTATCCTTCTGAGTACTTCATTTTCTGCAGGGTCCCCTGGTACTTGAGCCTTTAACAGTCCTTGAACCTAATCCCGCTCCCCACCCCCCCTAAAAAAGACAAATAAGGGGAGAAAATTGAGTAGAATATTCAGCAGTTTTATACAGCCCTAGATGGGACCAATTTCATCCTAAATGGCATCTAAGAATCCAAGTTCCCCGTACTGCAGGGATGACGGAAACTGATTCACTGCAGGATTGTGTCCTGTGTCCCCAGTTTTTACTCCTTACACTTATATTCCTACTCCCATTGCTGCTGGTGTTCTCAGACCACATGGCCAGGTCACCACAGCTTGCTTAGAGCTGTGTGTGAACCTACCATCTTCAGCATCCTGAGCTGATTGGCATTTGATGGTTGAGGTGACCATCTATGACCACTTGAGCTCCTCGAACCTTGTCTGTGATGGAAACACTACAGCTAGGTCCCCATTATTCACTCACTTGCCAATTCTACTGAAATCTGCTAAGGACGTAGTACCTCTGGGACCTCCATCCCTTTCTCATGTTGTTGAACTGGGTTAGCGGGTCCAGAACTGATGGGTAGAAACAAGCCCATTTGAAATTGGTTTAATTTTAAGGGAAACCTCAGATTGCCTCCTCAGTTCTGCTTGGGAACAGCAATGCGTTGTTTTCTGTTTCAGCCCAACTTCATTACCACCGTGCAGCCCCGTGGAAATCAGATCAACAACAGGGTCATTCTGCAAGTGTCCTGGCAAGTGACTGTGGCAAAAGGGCAACAATGAATGACTAACCAGGTCTCTGTATACCAGGGGCTTCTCCAGTGGACCAGGGAGATACTGGCCATACCTCCAGCGAAGCTGTGCTGAAAGGTGTTCAAAGTAATTGTCAAAACCGTACATTAACTTAGCACAGTAGAACAACTGATTCTAACACTGAAAGATATCAACTCCAGCCTTTGGAGCCAAGACGCGTTGTTAGCTGAACAACCCCAAACTAGGCAACCCAGCTTCCTTGGATTTCTGTTAGTTTAGGAAGGATGCAAGGTTATCAAAACAGCAACGAGATGATGGGTTCAACAGCACAAACCCTATGCACACATAGGTTGTGTATTACTATGTTCCATATGCAGTGGGTCAATAGATCACAAACATAAGCTCCCAGAATCTCCAGGTTACGCCCAAGGAATCATTCCATACCTCTAAACACAATAATTTAGAATTCAGAACTTTAAAAAAAAAAAAAAAAGGAAACAAAGACTAAGTTCCAAGAGAGAAAGCGAAGAGATGTTTGTGTTTACTTTATTGTGAAGAAGAAAGCAAAGCTTAGCATTTGTATCCAGTGAGTGCTTCTGGATCTATTATTACATCTGTTCTAGCAGATTTCCCTGCAACAGTCCCTCTTATTGCCCCCAGAAAAATAAAAACCATGAACTGCATGCCAAGTGGTGAGTGTCCCATGACCTTCTCCAGCTACTAAGTTTGAAGCTACAGAGAGGTTTCAACAGCTACTATGAAATGATGCAGCCAGTTATTTCCATGTGCTAACTTTCAAGGTATCAGAAGAAGAACCATCTTTCAAGCAACATAAGAAGAGTAAATAGTGATTAATTTTTCAGCCTCATTACTTTCTTTCCTGCTGGAATAGCAAGCTAAAGTGTTTCTACAGCTTCTTCTGTAGACTTCTGTGCCTTTGCACGTACCCTCACAGCAAGGCTTTGATGATCCCACAGAGGTCACAGAGACCTTAAAGCATTGCCAGGGTTATCTACCAGTGGTTATCCAGAGCACTGCAGTGGCTGTCCACATGTTCACCTGTGTCCAAAAAGGCACCCTTCCCAGGGGCTGGACGTCTGAGCGTCCTTCCAAAAGGTGGCATCACCAGATCTCCACACTGGTGGTTCTACTTCTGAACATCCCTTAAATAAACTTCTGAACAGCCAGAGAAGAGTTTCAGTTTTCTTTTTTTCTAGGACACAGCCCAGTAGGTTGACTCCTTGAATAACACTTCTGCAAGCTGCTGACTTTCATTGGTACTACAACTGGAGCCCCACATCCATTTTAAGCTCATCTAAGTGCTGCCTGCTGACAACTCAGGACGATTTATCTCCTCCTGGCATCACACCCTTCCTCCCTCCTTCCAGCCAGCACCAGATCTTACACAGTTAGTCCAAAAAAATTAACCCGAGTGCTTACCAGCTGTCTGATGACCACATGGGTACATAGGTTTTAGTGCTGGCACAAGAGAGAGGGTGGAAATCCATGACTGGGATGAAGAGGGAAAGTGAAACCTTGCCCTTTTGGCAGCATCTCGCCTTTTTATCAGCTTCAACTGCTCACAAAATACCACCTGAGTGACTGAATTCACTGGCTGCTTTTTGCAAACTCAACCTTCTGCAAAGTTACGCAAACGAGAAGGGAGTTTGAATGGAGATGTGAGCGGCAAGTTCATTTTTCCAAGCCTCAAAATAAACAAAAAATTGTTTATTTTTCTTCACACTCCAAGATTCAAAAGGGATCCCCTTTCATCCAGTTAATCCATCCTTGTTGCTAATATGAGGAGATATGTCCTATGGGAAACGCTGCCCTCAATCGGCACATGCAGCCATTTTAATAAAATCACTTTTAGTTTAAACAAACAAACAAACAAAAAACAACAACAACAAACCAGAAATACCTGTGCATTCCTATGGTGACCTGAGCTGCTTTGCTGCCCTGGCTTATTGCTGCATGGCTTCTGTCAAAATTGCCAGTGGCTTTAGACAAGAAAGAAGACACAAGGCTATTCCCCCTCACTGCTGACTACCATTGACCAAAAGTTATTGGCTTATTTAGCAACAAGAAAGCCAATTCTCATTATTTCAGTGCATAAAAATCCTTTTAAGTTTCTGCATCAACATAATACAAAATCATGCTCTTAAAAACAAAGGGCTTTCTATAACACTGATCATTGAAATATCGCAACACTTGAGCATACAACATCAGATCTATTATTAATATAATCTTCATTTACAGCTACAGTCAGAAATGGTAATGAAAATGTAACAGAGTACTTGTTCATCTGCAAATCATATGTATTTTTCCAAAATAAATGAAGCGTACTATGCTCTCTCCCTTCCAGCTTCCCCTGCCACAACCCCCACAACCAACCTCAAGCAGGGAAGAACAAGCCATAATGCAGAACAAAACCAAAATAAAATTGAAACCTGATAAGGCCACATTCTCGGGGAGAAGCCATGTGTGAGATATTTTTGCTTAATTATTTCAAGAAATGTATGGCCCCTTGGCTGTCACCAAGGTTGGCCTTGTCAGGCTAATATCACGACGAACTATTGTGCAGACAATCACTAGATACTTCAAGTATTTGAGACCCAGCTAATCAGCTCATGTTTCATATTCTTTTTCCAACTTTTACACTGAAATAGAGCTCTTACTGTTTTGAATCAAGCCCTTTTTCTGCTCTTATAGGTGTTAGAGAGATGTCAGAGAGATGTCCAGTTGCAGAGATGTGAGACTTGGTTGGTTTGCATGCACACTTACATTGCTACTGTCACTGGTTCAAAAGCAAATTTTCCTGACACTTTTCAGTCCCACCCAGGCCTACTGAAAATGCAGTATGAAGTCTGATTGCAGATAAATAGTGATTGTAGATTATGGCTAAAGAAATAACTCAGCAGGAGGGCATTCCAGTGCCCGGGTTTCAGCCCGTCATGCCTCAGTGCCTCGTACATCTGGTTGAGAAGACAGGTGCTTTCAGTCCTAAATTATACAGGATATTGAAAAAATACCCACTGGTGATATTAGAAAGGGAGCTGTTTGCTTTCCAAAAAGATCACCTTTGAGCTGAACTAGGCTTTAATATCTAGAGGGAATAATGACATGATTTTTTCCTCTGTTACACAGTGGAATACATAATAGATATTGTTTAAGTAACCTGCTGTATGATCTAATTCTGCTTCCATGATAGCTTCAGCACTCTGACTATGGAGAAGGCAAAGCAAAGCCTAGCTCAAACATGCCAGAACACCTTAGTGTACAGAAAGTCTCCAACTAACCAACTTTATAAATGCACTAGCAGCGGCAAAAACCGCCCTCATCCCAACTCTGAGCTCCTTAATGAGCTCTAATGTTTCTAAGCGAAGCAAATTAGAAAGGTAAAGGGAAGGGGAAACCATGGCATTACTGAATGAAACAGCAAAAGAGACTTTATCATTAAGTGAGACTCCCATCCATGCACCTGCATTAAAAGCAAAGAGCACTTATCTCTTGGCGAGTCTGGCAAGTGATGTTGCTGAGCTGACCCTGGAAATCTGATGCTTGAGATTCAAAAGTCAAGTTAAATCATGGCTTCCGAGCTTTAAAAATCCATTCAGGAACATGCTTGCTCTGCAGAGGATCAAAAATCCTGCAGTAAGACAGGAAGGTGATTGCTGGGAATGACTGCCTAAAGTCAATCTAACAAAACTAAAAATGCCTTAAACAGAAAGTCTGGTTTCCAGCCAGTGACCCACTAGGTCGCTGCATGAACAGCCAAAGGAGGGAGCAGAACAGGGCAGCTGGGGCAGAGCTCCCTCTGTCCACAACAGCACATCCATAAATTACAGCATATAGATTTCATCTCCAGAAGCAAGGGGATGTTATCACATACAATAGTAACAGCACAGAGATGCCAGCACAGCTCTTTCTTCAGTGCAAACCTACCAGGGACCTGGGTGTGTACTATTGCTCGCTCACCCTAAATAGTACTGGTTACAAGAGACTTGTCCATAAATGTGTACCCAGATTTATTCCAGTAACAGAGAGTGTTATGTGACACTTCCTGATTTTTATTTTCTTGGCTTTCACAGTGTCACTGTCACGATAACTGCCCAGACTTCTGGGTGGAGAAGCCAGGTAAAACCTAGCTTCTAGTACATACAGAAACAGGATAAACAAAGGCATGCTTAGCTCTTTTCATAAATAGGCAAAACCCCACCATAATAAATACTCGTTTAAACCTTATCCCATGACAAAAAGTAATTGCTAGGTGACAGCTTGAGTTAGGGAAAATACGCATGAAAACTAGAAATATGGCATCTACTAAGCTGGCAAACAAAGCCATTTTGGGGTAGAAATCAGACTTTAATTAAGAAAGAGAATAAAAGCAGTAGTTTGGGTATTTTCCCACTCTTATAATCACTGTAGACTTTATTATCACTTTCTACTTTAGACGTAACTGTTTGCAGTGAGGTCAAAGGTGGCATAGTTCATGAAACTGCCTTAAGGTCCTGAAGTCCAACAGAAAGTTAGTAACAATATGCCTTTACTGCCACATCTTTTTATGATAAGTGATAACCCTATATACTTGCATTTATTAGAAGGGTACGATAAAGTAAGCTATATCACAAAATATACTTCTATTACAACAATAAAAAGACACAACCACTGCATTGTCAGAAACAATGCCCTAATTCCCTGATGTATTGCTATGCTAAAGCTGATATTAGTCCTGAACAGTATGATACAGGAACAAATCACTTTATAGCTGGTAAGGAGAAGCTGCACAGGGTAACACCAAGGATGAAATCCCACAAGTGAAAACTGAGAAACTTCAGGCGAGCACAGAAGTCTGACAGCACTTTTAGATGGAGAAATGTAACAGCAGAATGAAGTTTCAGATGGCATGAAGATCCATCCTAAGGAAAAAGAAAAGAAACCCAGAGCAGCGCTCTCTGCGAAAGCTTATTCCAGACAGTCCATTTTGGGGAGGAAACATGCCTTGGCGAAGGGAAGCGGGGAAGTCTGCAGTGTTTACAAACAGTATTTGAAGAGGTAGCTTGTAACTGGAGTGGTGTGGAATGTCCCTCGAGAAAAGGGAGGGGGGGAAATGAAAAATTTGGTAATTTAACTTCCTGGGATAATGCTTTTTAAATCTCTCTTAACAAGGCATAGATTATGAAATGTGAATGTGAAAATAATGTGAAAATAATGCCTCTGACAGTAAAAGGAATATGTATACCAAACTCATTCTTCCTATGAAGTGCTCGCTATGGCAGCTACGTAGCAGCTGCCTGTATAGCTGCATGCACTTGAAAACAAAGCCAAACACAGCTGCCTTGGGTAAAAATTGCATCCTGTGTTGTATTTTCAAACCAAACATTTAAAGAGGTTGCAGTTTTGTGGATGTATATCATTTCCTTTGCACCACAGTAGCAATACTGGCATTCCCAACCAATACAAACAAGAAATCAGTCTGGTATCTGTGTTTTGTAAAAACAGTGTCCCTGGTTTAATGCAGGGGTGGGCTCTGTTGCTCATCCTACGGGATTATATAAAGATAATAAATGGATCTTGTAGTTAATCAAAGAGCAAAGGATCTATCAACTAACAAGACCAAAGCTTAGCAACTTGGGTAACCAGTTCAGAAAGTTTAAGAGCATCCCTTCCACAGTGAGACCTCAAAAGAAATACCCTCCACTATATACTGGAAAATTCAAGATAACCAATACTCAGTCTGTTTCCTTTCCAATATAAGGTCTAAAATTCTTCTACAGTGAAGCTACTGGCTACTGGTTTTATTCTTACTACTAGGAGCTGGAATAGGGAGATGATGATTAACTTTTGGGTTTTTTTTTTTTCTTTAGAGACTTCTTCATCCCTTAAATTGGGACTTTCAGACTTCTTAAATCACACAAATATTCCCATCAAAATGTTTAGCCAAGACAAAGATTGATCAGTTGTTTCTTCACTTTGTTTTTAAGGCTTCTTTAAGCTACATACACTCTTGTATTTACACTACGCTATCAGCTCAAGTGGCCATCCAGAAACTGGACTGGACATCCAGGTACTTAAGTTCTGAACTTCACTCATTACACGTACTTTTCTTGTTTATATCTCAAAAGATGAATTTCCACCCCAACGTACATTTAGTTTGTTTATGAGAAACTGCTTCAGTCTGCATGAATTTCCTCGTAGAAGTGAAGAGGTCCTGCCCTCCTATATAGTCTGCTGAACTGTGAGGGGTTAAAGATTAAATTACCCAAACCCTTCCCATTAAACTCTAACTGAATCAAAACAAAACACCCCACTGGAACAGAGGCAATAGTGCTTGAAGGAGTAGATGGAGCCCCTGGATTCCAGAAAATATCTTAACCTAGCAACTTTAATGGCTGACTGTATCTGGTGGGAGGAAAAAACAAACACAAAGAGCCAGGCATATTCATCACCAGAAAAGCCCATCCCCAGTAGCTGCTCATAGATGCAGGGAAAACGCCTGTACTTCTTCTGTACTTTCCATCCAAGCACGTTGTTCATTGCTCATTTGAATGGCAGCCAGCTCCCAAAATAGCTATTAAAGCCACCTCCAGTGAGCCCTGCTTCTGCCCCTTTCCCAAGAGCTGTGCCACTTGTTTCTGCCTCAAAGCACCACCTCTGTCCTGCTGCTTGTTCAGAGGCTGGAAGTCCCTGCTCCACTCTGGTTGCTATTAATTTGGCAGCCCATTCCTTTAGTATTGATGTGCTCTTACCAAATTGTGAGAAAAGCAAAAGTCTTGGCCTTTGAGGTCATTGAGCATGAGACATTGCGTGTCCACATTCATATCTGGCTCGTAAAAGTGAACACAAAGGCAATTAATCTTATCAACAGTGCAAAATCCTTCAGGGTATTCAAAACGAGAACCTACTGTGAAATGTTGCAAAAATTTATGATACTGTGAATTTAATCTGCCTTTATACCACAGTGGTAATGCAGGTAAAGTAACACACATGGAGAAAACCACATACCGATGCCATACAGACAGTGGTGGTGACCGAATTAGCTATTGCCACTAAGAAAAGAAGTCTTGCCATTATCATGAGTAATACTTTAAAAAATGTTCAACAGCTGTCACAAATGCAGAGAGAACAGAGAGTCCAGCAAAATAAGTGATGCTATTCTGCTTTGTAAATCCTCACCCATGCCCTCAGCGTGGCGTTCAGCTCTAGAATTGCTCCTCCCTACACCTCAGGAGTTTGTAGTAAAACCAGAAAAGCGATTAAAAAACCCAGGCTATGTGCAAAGAGAAGAGTATGTGAATGACAACTGGAACTGGAGGTGAAGCAGGAAGGCAGCTCGTCACATGAACTGAATGGAAAAGATGAAGAAACAATTCACTTTTTTCTCATAACATGAAAAAATTAGGGGAAAACCAATGAAATAATCAGGGAGAAAAGGAAAGTATATTTTTCTGCACAACTGTCATTTGATTGTGGAACTCACTGTCATGGGATGTTTTGGATGCCAGATAAGGGGATTCAAAAAGAGTAGAGGAAGTAATGGCAGATGATGTAGTGCGGGCTGTTAAAACACAGGGATGGAGATGCAACAAATCAACAAGAACCATGAGAAAGGACCAGAGAGCTGATGCATGCCTTCTTCTGATTTTTCTCTAATAAAAACCACTAGCTACTGTCAAAGTGAGATGGGTCTATTATGAGTGAAAAAGATAAATTATTAAGGAATGAACTTCTGGGAAGGGAGCAGGATGTCCATGTCCCCTGCACTTGACCCCAGCCGACTGCGGATGGTGCTTGGAATCAGAAAGCTCAATGGTGCTCAGGGGTCTCTTAGTCCTACACCCCCACCTCCCTTCCAATGGGAAAGATAAAAACTGTCAATTTTTCAAAGCTCTCGGAAGATTCAGTCTCTGTGTTGTCCTGCTCAGCCCAAAAAGGGTTGCTGCCTCTTCTAGGCCCACTTTTGTTCACTAACTGACTTACAAGTTCAAGGAGGATCTTCACAAGACAGGGCTTTTCCGCTAGTATTTTGCTACTACATGTACTTGCACAGCTTGAAATCTGCACAGACTAATTCACTTGACCCTCTGACAGGTTTTGTTTCATTTTTTTCAATAATGTGTAAGAATTCAAAACAATTTTAAAAACTATTAGCCACGTAATCAGGTGGTCTGGTTCTTGGCTTTCTACTTAACAGTATTTTAGAAGGTGACACGGATTGTTCCAAAGGTGTTCTCCTGGAATTTAAGTGCTACGTACAGACATCCACTGCTTTTCAAAAAATAATTTAGACATTTTTTTTCCCCATTACAAGGTCATTAAGCTGTATTAAGCCATTGCCTGACATGAAGGATTACAGTTTTAGAGTTTTGCAAAAGACTGATTTTAAACTCACAAAAATCAAGGTCCATCCTTGCTACTTTGGACACTGCCAGAAACCACCAGTCCTGCCGGTGGCACCCCACGTTCAGCAGCTGTGCTTTCTAATGGAGCCAACTCACTGCACGGCCTGTTCACCTACCGTTTCCGGGAACATATTTACACATTCAGCGTATGATTCCAGATCTTGTTTCCTACCTGCTACCCATTTTAGGGCAATATGAGCATTATTTACCTTGGCTTTCTTCAAGGTTTTTGCCACATCTCCTTACTCCTTCTCAGAGTGTTGCTTTGCTCCCATCTCCATTCCTGCCTCCACCTTGTGTAAGGAGAACTTCCCATCATTTCATATTTCTGGGTTCTGGTACAGGAAAACCACATATCCTAAGATCCTACGAGACAACACTGCTAATTTAGTGATAATGAAGATAACAGACATGAAGAAGGAGAGGGCCAGGAGGTGCCACCTGCCAGGCAGCTACTCAGACTGACCAACAGCTGCTGGCTTGAACTGAAACTTCGAAAGTTTTAGAAGGATCCGTTTTCTTTACGCCTGCAACTTCTAGATAACCCCATACAAAACCAGAAGCAGAGCTTGTTGCATGTACCTGCCATCCCCAGGCAAGTTGCGATCCCACTACTAAATACATCACTGGGCTTCTCCTGCGTGCAGTTCCCCATCCTTTGGGACTGATTTCCTTTGACATTTAGAAGACCCCAATGCACAATATGGATCATGGGGCTTCACTTTCACAAAGGTATTAAATTCCCAGTAAACGGAATATGACTTGTACTTGGTCCCAACCATGTCTCTATCCTCCCTGACCACCATCCACCCACACTCAATGTCCCTTCATAGGAGACAATTTGTAAACACTAAGTCAAACCAGTCAATATCAAGATAAATAGATAGTCGCTGTTGGCCAACTGATCTTACAAGAATGAGAAAAGATTAGCTCACATTTGCCAGATGTGCTAAGTGCAGAATACTATTAGGATGAGACATTTCACTGGAGGGGTGGGGGTGTGTGTTTATCTTTTAAAGATCCTCCTAAGCACAATCACCTATTAGCAACCCAGACATTCGGGTTCTATCTTAACATACCAGCACCTTGATTTCAACAGCTGGATGAAGCAGGTATGAACCTGGTTTATTTTTATGGTTCTGAGGGTCGTGATGGAAAGTTGTTGGATGGGTTACTAAGGTTCACCTGTAGCTCACTTCATTTATGTTGACATTGTGTATTCCTTTTTCCTCTTAATCCTAATTTTTTTCCTAGTTTCTTTCAGTAGAGGAGCTCAAAACAGCTTGCCCTTATGGGAGCAGCTGCTTCAGCAGGAGTGATCCAGGTGTGTCTGCTCATGAGAATCCTTATCTCAGTGCTAGAGCAGTTCCTCCGTCCTCCCACCTCAAGGTACCAAATCTTATTGTGCATTTTCCTTACGTTTATCACCAGTGAAGCAGATGTGCAACTTCCCTGTCCAGTTTCTGCTTCATTTTAAGTTTGAAATCAAGCAACAGGCAAGTAAAATCCCTCTTGGTCTTCTGAGTTGTCTACAATATGCAGAAAGTCTCTTACTACCTTCCAGTATTGATGCTGGGCCTCTCTCATAAGGACTCTGTCCATGAGTTACGACTGAACATAGACATCAAACTCAGCAGAAGGTAATTGAAATGAGTAACCAGAAATCATCTTTTCCGCTATGCAAAATGCAGGGGTCACCCCTCCCAAAAGCTCAGCAATACAGCCTTCTTCTGAACTAACTGTCGGACGTGCAGGTCGTCTACTATTTCTTAATCTTACCCTCCCTTACAGCATTTTTGGGTGTTACAATACTTCCAATTCATGAGTCTTCCTATAGAGGGGAAAAAAAAAATCTAAACCTAAACATTCTTGTATTTGGTGGTAACACAGCTCAGACAATGCTCACCACTCCCAAAGTGACAAAGGTTAAACCACTTAATGACCCCATGTTAAATTTTTCCCACGTCTTGACCATAGCTCTCAGTCCCCCTCTTTTTCATTGCCTGTAATTCTTAGTTACCAGAAATCTTGATCTTGAGTCATATCTTGCCGTTACTCATCCTTAATCATGTTACACCTGGCCTACTGAAATATCTTTTAAAATATTCCAGGAACTCTCCAGCTCACTTAAACACTGAGGGTCTGGAATGCTTTAGCCAGAAACATCTCATTTTCCAGGAAATGGATGATATCATCCCATTATCTGTCAGCTGTGCTGCACTGCCCATCATCCCGAGCTTCACAGCTCTCTGCTGATTTATGCTCTCATCCACCCACTTGACTCCAACATTAGCAGACGCAAGAAGTTACGACAGTTCAGATAAAATTCTGCCATTTTCAAGTATTTAGCTGAAGCCATCAAAATGTACCTCTAGAGATTATCTTTGCTTTCCTCCGAGCAGAGGAAGGGTGAGCACTGACCTCCTTCGGGACTCTGGAAAGGTTGTGGTCCCCCAACATGTTTGATTGAGCAAATTATCCACATTAGAATTTCAATATAATAATTGCAACACAAGCTTATTGCATGAATAGCTGCTAGTCATAATCATAGTTCTGCTGAGCTAACTTTAGGCAACGTTTGGGGAGAAAAGTAATAATTTGGGGACTGTTTCTTCCCCTCAAAAATATTTAGGTCAAACTAACAGGAGGAATCTTTTTCCCTACAAATCTTGCCTTGCCTAAATGCTCAGAAGATCGTGACTGTGACTGTACTGCACCAAACGTGGTTCAGTGCTTCTACAGCAAGGGACCTGGGAGACGAATGAAAAGCCTGTAACATACTTAGCAGACATCTCTTAGTGACTGTGCTTTTTGCAAAGCTCACTTTTTCACCCCACCATGGCCTGGACAGCGAGTAGCTGATACAAGTCACAGGCATTTTCCAGTACGCAAACTCTGCAGGGCTGATGCATCCAAGAAGTTTCTGCCAAGAAGGGCTTTGCAAAGGCACAACTCACTTCCGAAAATCCAGTTGTGAGAAAGGCAAGGACATGGGAACAGATCAGTGACAGCGGGAAATGCGTTTCTAACTTCTTATGTCACAAGGTTATGTTTTTTCGGGAATACATAACTAAATAGAGTTTATGCATACTAAATTCAGCACAACTAAAACATGGTATTGCTCACAAGAAAGCCAAAGGTTCTGGGCTTTCCTTACCTAGTAATAGCAGCAGCATCCGGATTATTGCAAATACACAAAATGACAGGGAATAGTGGGGAAGCCTGTAAATTTTTTTTTCATTTATGGGCTTTTTTTTCCCCTGCAGAAGCATGTGTGTAGAGAAAAGCATGCCCTTTGATTAGGGCAAGAAAGCACTGCATGCTCAGCCAACGGAAGAGATTCTGAACTCTGGTTTTAGCAGGATCAGAGATTAAATTAAAAGACAGAAAAACGTCACTAGAGCAATGAGAAAAACGGAAGTGTCACCAGGCAACCAAATTGGGTCAGCGGGGCTGCAGCACCTACCCCACTGCCATCCTTCCAGAGAGGCTATGCAGGACAGGAGGAAAGTCTTGGGAAAGCCTCAGGGAAGGACCGGAATGGGATAATTCATTCAAAACCATATGCTGCGAGCACACAGCGATCAAGCGTACCGAATTACATCAGTCACTAATGCAGCCCCTGACAGCTAACCACACGGATCAGAAACATCTCCAGCGCACAGTTACACATGGCAATGTGATTACAAGAGTGTTTCCTTAAATGTTGTGCAGGCATCTTGAACAGGACAACTATCAACAAATAGCAGACTATCACCATATTTCACACCACACCTAAGGCTCACGTTAGGACAATCTACCCAGCAGCTGTTTTAAGAAGAGTTTGTTTAAATAATTATTAGTGGGTGTATTGCATCCTTTAGTTTTTTATTTCACCCTTTTGGAACAAATTCCTTATTTATGCTCCTACTGTCCACAACTTATCTGGAAAGCTCCCCTGCCGCTTGAAGCCAGCTGGTGTGACTGTGAGCAAAACATAATGACTCCTATTCTGGATCAGCTTTTACAGTCCCACCCTGGAGGTCGTTCTCCTTTATCTCCAACTCTTCCTTACTTCTTTTCAACATCTGGGTAGCTCTCCTGAGGCTCCAGAAATACGCGCACACTATACATCCTGTTTCTCCACCCCCCATTACATATTTTAATGAATACAGAAAACACATGCCCGAGTATAATTTGTTATCTCATGCAGAGCCATTAGCATCAGCTTCCTTCCCTAGATGGAGTCAAGCTCATAGACAAGTTTTCCAGGTTGCACATGCCACATGTCTCCTTGCTCCTTCTCTTCCTTCTCCTCCCATTAGGGACTATCCTTCCTGCTTATCAAGCTCAAGGAAAAAGAGCCAAACTTAGGAGATCTCCTGAGATACTGATCCGCCTATCCTATAATGCAAAGCAGCTTATTAGAGTCATTTGAACAACTCAAAAGCCATATAAAACCAACACAGACTTCACTCATTCCCCCCCGGCACTACAGCACCTTGCAATTCCTTGTAATAGAAAGGTAACAGCACTGATGGGACATAGTTTGGAAGCTCTCCAGTCTGTCTCAGCTGAGGAATGGAGAGATTACCCAGGGCTCTCATAGCTTACACCAGACACTGCAGGCATGAGGGATGGGGGAGAAGGATGGAAATGGAAAAAAGAAGTAGGAAAAAAACCCTACTCTGCAAACTCAAGGGATAACTTCACTGTGAACCCAACAGATTCATATACTCTACACAAGGAAACTGAGCTTTAATGCACTGGTCAACATGCTTCCTGTCCCTTTTTTTTTTTTTCTTTTTTTTTTGCCAGAAGCTACAAAACCCGTTAATCTCTTCCAGTTCCAGCTAGAGCGGCTGGCTCTTTCACACAAGCAGTACAGGCTCAATGTTTTCAGCTCCTGAGGTCACTAGATCCAGACAGCGGCTGATGCAGACAACAATGCAAGAGTTCCCAAAGCTGGACTATTCTTCGGCTCTTGTGAGTTGGTTTTATTCACAATACAGAAAAAACCTTCCTAATACAGGGAAGCTCCTGGTGAAATTGGAGTGGCTGGTAACATCTTGCTTCTCTCCTGTCTCAGACCCAAGTCAGAAGCCCACCACTGGCAGTGGGAAGACCCACTGACTTCACCAGGCTTTGGCATAAAGCCTCAGTACAGAGGACTGTTGGGGATGAAGTTTTGGAAGCATGGAGGTAGCTGACAGATCCCAGAACAAGACAAAGCACTTACAGCATTTGCATCCAAATACTATTTGCTTGCTTATTGCTTCATTTGCTGCTCATAAGTCTTTTTAACACACCCTTTAATTCTGTTATTACAAAAAGAGTGGATGCAAATAACTGCCTGAAGTGAACTGAGGCAGGGAACAACCCATTAACCACTGTGCTGATATTCAAAAATGAGTGTTAGAAACCCTCAATAAGAAATGGTAGTTTGAGGGGAAAACCCTTAGGATTCAAGCAACTGTTGTAAATACACAGCCCTGAGTTACAGGAGCCGGAAGGCAGAATTCAGAATGCAAATTAAAATAGACTGCTAATTCAGAGCAGGCTTAATTATAG
This sequence comes from Morus bassanus, assembly GCA_031468815.1. NCBI lineage: Eukaryota > Metazoa > Chordata > Aves > Suliformes > Sulidae > Morus > Morus bassanus. Next base: position 4,244,651 of record CM062581.1, read on the forward strand.
AGATTATACATCTTTAAAGACTCTCACTAGGCACGTACATTTTCATCCTCAAGCACAAACTAGCAAGCTACAGTAAAATACTCGCAGTCTGAACCCATTCGTTTCTCATCCTTCCTGACCCTAACGGCCATTACACATCTCTTCTGTTTAGTCTACAAAATTCAGGGTCAGCCTTTGTGGGGGAGCCATGAGAAAGGAACCGCCGTGGCAGGGCCAAATGACACCGTGCCCCGTCCCCCGCACGGGTGAGGACGGCACAGGCGGCTGCCAGCAGCAGTCTAGCACCGGTTCCCAGGCCTCGATGGGGCTCCCCATTCTGTTTAACAGTATGAGAGCTGCAAAAACAACTCGCTCAAAAAATGCCAAAAGTGACCTTGTCAAAAGATTATCTGCAAAATCTCCCCCACTCCCTGTATTTTTAATGAAAAAAGTATTTTCAGTAGTAGAAATGTCAGGTTTTTGGCCAGATAAACCAGTTACAGAGATGAGTGCTGAGTTTCATGGATGCAGACTGGTATATAATTAGGGACAAGTATCAAAGTTACTTGTCAGATTTTAACCCTTGAGAAATAAACTCCAGTGTTGATGTAAGAAAAAAAAGTATTTCTCAAGTTGTGGCCTCATTTTATTCCCATTATTTGCCTTCTTATTTCCACCTGTTATTTTGAGAACTGTTTAAATACAAGAAACACATAACCAAGTGTTACATGAAGCAGACCTATCACATATGACATTATTTCTCCACTACTAAAAATATCTTTTAAAAACATACAGTTAGTCCAGTGTACAGATACTTGATTTACTAAAATAACTTGACAGGCTGAACTTGGAGAGATTTTTCGAAACTTCAGAGAATTACCTTGCTGCTGAAAACTGGGTCTCAGACCTCAATAATTCATGCCCCAAACCAGGTAGACATCTTTTATAGCCACATTAGGTTGCTCTTTAAAACTTCTCTTACACGACATTCAATCAAAAAAGACAAAATAAAGACCTGCCACATCGTCCCGAGTTGTATTACCTGAAGAAAAAACTGTTGGTATCAGCTACAGTTCAGCAGAATGAGTTCGGGAGAACAAAGCTTGAATAACCTGTGCAATCCATAAAGCGTAGAGAGATTGCAGAGTCGGGCAGCCTGTCCTGTGTGACAGCAGCACACAGACACCAGCACTGAAATAAGCAGCCCAGTATCACAGTTAACCAGGGAAAGGTTATTTAGAAATTATACCTTGCCCAACTAAAACGACAATGTGCCGATTGTTTTCTTCTGCACCAGATCATTCCTCCAAGAGTAAGCAAAGCCTGAGCCTACTCCTAATCTCATCTCCGTCTTAATTATTGCTTAATAAGTAGGACTCGGTTTGATACACTGATATTTTTTAACCACCTAGAGGCCTCCAATTACCCTACAGAAGATGAAAAATACAGAAATAGCTTTTCCATTCTAGCCTTCAGAGGAAGTATTTGCTTTTGGATGGGATGGGTGAAGACAGCAGGGCTCACACAGCTCGTCAGGCTGCACACGTGCAAACCCTGCACTGTGAAGAGGCTTTCCTCTGCCCACACTGACGGGTGCTTTTTGTGTATCTTACTGAGCAACTCAGGAAAAAAATCTGGTTGGATTTAAAGCCTTGCACAAAGGAAAACAAAGATCTTTCAGCTGAAGGAACCAGTATCTTTGCTCAACAACTTATCTTTGCTTGCACTGTAAGAAAAAGTTCTCTTTGGAGCAAGACCACATATTGATGGTTTATAATGAGTTCAGAACAATGCTTGCAAATCTGACGGTAGCTTATATGTTAACTTTTGACCATAGCTTCTTTTGGCATAAAAAGCCCAATGATGCAGTCAACGACAGTTTTATTCACTCAGGCACACCTATTCTATATTCCTAATGTAGCTATAAAACTGCTGCTCGTTTTCAGCACCACACACCTTTTTCACGTCATGCTGAGAACAGAGAACAACCATTTTTCTCCTGAAACACATGCAGCATAGGGCTGAGAACAGACACATTTTCATCTCTGTATCTGTTGGAGACTTTTGTTCTTCTGAGTTACGCTGTCTCAAAGAGAAAAAAAAAAAAGATAATCTTTCTTCTGAGTACATATGATCACCATTCAGCACGCTACCAGAAAAGAAGGCTGAATGTACAAATTCGTACTTAGAAGAACATCAGGAATTTTGTAAAGGCACAGGGAAATAAGTCATTGCATTCAGCCAGTTCTTTCTTCTCTCACCTCCAAATAGAGTAAAGCAGATTTCTGCTGGCATTTTTTTCAATTAGCTAACAGTAATTTTTCCTTGTATGGTAGAGATTCTTACTATTACAGCTATCAAGGACTTGGATCACAGAGCATACCCCCAAGAATGAGTAATGGTCTCATTTTCCATCTGCGATATGGCGCAAGCTCCAAGGGCAAGCCACTGACACTAGACTGTTTGGCTGGGAGTTTCAGTTTTGCCTCATGCTCTTGTCAAAGGGCCACTGTTGAAAGCCTCCAAATAGGACTTCATAAAAGCGGCTTTTCTAGGTTCAATAGAAATTCAAATGAACTTATTTCCTTTGTGATGGATTTCTGAGTCAACTTTTCCAAAGGAGGGGAGAGGAAATATAATCAGAAAAGGGGGTTATTCCTATTCTAAAAGGGAGAGCAGATCTACGCTAGTCATCCTTTATCTTGTCATCTTCCTGCCCGCAGTACTGTGAAAAGCCCACAAGCAGAAACAGCAACAAACATCAATGAAATACTGTGCTCTTTATACCATTAAGCCCTGCAGTGAGGAGGAAGGGAAACCATAGTATCTTTCAACCCTGCCTTTGTTACTCACACCACGCCTTCTGGAAGGGACAGTACACAAAACATTATGCAAACCCACATAATTCCTGGTAGCTTAGGAAAAAGTATTCATTATAAGGAAGAAAACTTTCATTTCAGTGTCTCCTTGTTGACTGAGCTGACAAAACCTGTAAGAATCTGCCACAAGACCACAGCTGTCCTATGGTGGAAGGAACGTTACACAGAGCATCAAACAGTCTTGCTCCCCCCTCCCATAAACTTCTTTACCAGGGTACACTGTAGCTCCCAAGACCAGAAAGTTGGGTGCATGGGGAGATGGGTGGTGGAGTTGGGGGAAGGTTATATGTAGATCTGGGTCCTACCAACATGCCGACGGGCATGCAGCTGGGGTGAAGTCACAACTTCCAAAACTCATTGGTGCCACTCTGCAACAGGTAATGATGCTGCTCTGCACTGAAACTGGGGTTACCTTGACAGCTTTTGAACTCTTCCCTTTAAGACACATTTTCAGAAATCTGCCTATCTGGGCACTAGCTATCATCACACCAGATACTGGAGAAGTATAGTGCTTTCTAGAGAAAGTTTAAAAACAAAAAACACCCTCTCTCAGTAACTGAAAGGAAGGCTGATTTGACTTTCTAGTCTGCACATTTCCTTTACTCTGCACCTAACAGAAAGAGTATTTAGATGCAAGGGTGTCAAGCAACATGAATCATCTTTAAAGTATTCAGTTTAATTAGACAAGGATAAAGAGGTTTAAACAATGTCACTGAAATCTAATTCTCTGTATTAACCTCTGTCATAAAGCAGAAGAGTGAAATCAGTAAAAGTGAAAAAGTGATGGTTTAGCTAAGCTTATTTGTTACAGCCACTGCTCTTGAACAAAGTGATTTTTATGGCCATGAATCTCCATAAGAGCAAAAGTCAAGGTCACGATAGCAGTACATCATTCTGGGGGAAGAACTGTACTGTAACCTCACATCTGTGCACTGCAGGACTAAAAGGCAGCTGTGACTTGCTACGTTGAGAATAAACGCTACTTAAGAAACATGATGTATCTACGCTGCGATGTGTTCTGGTAAGACAGATGAGTCAAGGGAACTTCACCAAGCATCAGCTCATCTCCTGTCTTTACAAGACATGACACTACACAGAAATCAATAGCAAGCTGTGGAGCCATACTGGACTTCATTTACACTCTATAATAGAAAACTAAGTTTCTTAATAGTATACAAACCAGATATTCAGGACTTCAATTCAAAGTTGATTTTTTTGTTGCAGAACAGTTGATTTTCCTGATGCTATATTTGGAAAAAAGAGATGGGAGAGGACATGGATGAGGACAGGAAACGAGAGATGAGGCTTCAAAACGAGCTGTGCATTTTCTTCTGCATGAACAGAAAAAGATAGCACTTTAATGCTGTTTCAATTAAAGATCAGTACAGCTTTATGCTTCAACGAGTGTTTCTTCCAGCTCCAGCTCTGAGTATGGCTCTTACGCAAGGAAAAATTTTATGGGTGAGCAATTAGAGCAACCGCCAAGGCTTCTGCCTACAGGGGCACTTTTGCTTGGAGCACTTGATGTTCTCTTGACCTAGCAGATAGGCTGGAGGAGGAAAAAAAAAAAAAACCAACCCCCAAACACCCAAAACCAAAGTCCATATATTTTTAATGTTCTCTGGGCAACCAAGTGGCATTGCTTCTTCATTACTTCACAAACAAGGGAATTCTCCAAAGAAGGTTTGGTTTTATAGTGCCTTGTCAGAATCAAACAGCCTTAGTAAAGAACTGGTGGGTCTATACCATGCAAATATTTGATAAAGAGCATGGCATAAGAGATGACAGCAAGAAAAACAATGTGGGGAGTGAGAGACACAATCTCTTAAGTCTCATTTTAAAGAGGAAGCCTGAATAGCAATCATTTACTAACCCCATGATTATACAAGAAAATGATATCATCGGCAAGATGAAAGACTGTACAGAGAGACAGCAACATTCATTACTTCCCAGCTGAAATCGGAAAGACTCAACCTGGAAACAAAGCTTCAGCTCCTCTGCGGTAGGGTAATTAAACACAGAAGTGGCTAAACAGTAAAGGCTTTTGATTTGCCATGATATGGACCTTAAACGTGCATTCGAACATCTCTCCTGAAGATAAACTTTCATCCAGTTGCCAGGATAGATTATTTGGCTCAAGTAGATGGAAGTCTGAATTTTCCTTCTGGTCTCCCACGACCCAGTGAAGAGAGGGGACCTGTCCACACAGAGCTCAACATTCCCGTAATACTTTTGGCTGTCTATTAAGAGTCAAGGTCATACCACCTTTGGAGCTTTAGAGCAGTGTTCTTGCCTGTACAACAGTGATGTTTGCAGCAGAAAGGCCTGAGGATGACAAGCGTGGCACTTTTGCTGGAGGAAAGAGCTATTCCTACTTGCTGGCGAGGTACGGTTTCTGACTCCAAGCCATGGGCAAAAAGCCTTTGTAGTGCAAAGTACAAAGTATTATACAGTCCAGATGTAGCTCATAACAATGACAACCAAATTCTCACTGGAGGGATACAGTTCTGCATGGCATAATTCACTACAAGTGAAAACTATGCAAGCCAAGAGAAAGATATAATCTAATTATTCCTGGTTTCTCAGGACTGAAGGAGAGAGGGAAATTTAAAAGCAAACAATGCTGTGTTGCTCAATATGGAATGCTGCAATATAAAGAAGTGAAAATTAAAGCACTGCAAAAAACACGTCAATTTTCAATAGATATGGCACTAACATATATTAATATTTCTGACAAGCCAAGAATGTCAGATTTCTAAGCACAATATGAATCACATTAGAATTAAGAACAGCTGAGCCCGCACAACAGATTATATAAGTATTTATGAAGCACAGGAAATACTCAAAGCCAGCAAGTTCAGCTGTATATATGAATATAACTAATAACTGTTATTCTACATGTATCTGATAAAAAGCCACTTTATTGACAAGATAACTACAAATTAACAAAGTACTAGATAAGACATTGACCATCTGGGCAAAATGTAGGGGCCATTAAAAATGCCCTTTAAAACAAGGGGTCTGCTCTCATTAAAAGCTGTTCCCTTACCAAGACAGAAGGAAGGCCAATGAATTGTGAAAGCAATTCAAGTTCAGCAAAGTTTTTCTTTGCTCAAAATGGTAGATTCCAAAAACCTTGGCAATGTCTTGAGGGGAAAAATAATCAGTATTGTACCCAAGCTTTGGAAGAAGAAAACACAAGACTCAATTAGCAGCAGAGGTTATCTGAAGCTATTTACCGGATAAGATTGAAATTGCCCATATCTGGGTCATCTTTCAAAGAAGTCTTATTTGGAACCATTTAAAGTGTTTTCTAATATTGGTTGATAACAACTGATGAGACTCTTAAAGAGAGCCACTTAATTTAATTTACTTGGACATGAAGAAATTGAAAGCAGAGTTACCAGATATAGTACTAATAATGCCAATAAGTCACTATAAGATTTTGTTGTGCCCCCAGTCAGTTTGATCCATTAAAATAATAACTGGTTGTGATGAGAAAGAAGTTTGCTAAGCATTTTTTGAGTCTTAAAACAACAACACAAGATAAATCAGTCATCTGGGAAGAAACATTGGAACTGAAGTAAATGAAAATGCAAGGTAAGATATTTCAGTTTTATAAAAAAGAAAAGTATTGATTCTTTAGCCAAGCAAGCAGATTAAAATAAAATAAAACCAAAGCATATAGGAGTCCTGAGCAGTATCACAAGAACTAGCACCACATTAGATTTTTCACTTAGATTAACAAGACACAACAGCAAACTCAGCTACTCTGCAACAAAGGTGTGATCCTTCCCCCCAACCACCACTCGAGGCACACATTACGATTATCACTGCCACCTTACTTATCATGCCCAGTCTCCTCTTCCTCACCACCTTTCAAGCTACTTTGCCTTCGTACGGTGAGGAAATGGTACAGAAGAGGCTGACATGGTGGGAATCTAATGCCCTTGAAACAGGCAAAGAACAGAGGGGACAGCATCAAGACTGACACACTACACCCACAATATCCCAAAGCTGTGGTGATGGCATATTCCTCTGATGGAAGAACATGAGGTGTAAGCTGCCAGACATTTCAAAATGACAACAGTAAATATATTTCAGAAAATATCCTACCCTCCCCTTCTCAGTCCTGCTCTATACATCTCAGTTAACATTTGCTTTGCATCTGCTTTCACGGCATCCCATTTTTCTAACCACACAATCTTAGGTCCATGCTGCTGGATGCCAGCTCAGCTGCCCACCCTACTCACACACTCAACTTACACAAATAAATACGTATTCATTCTTTTCAGACTCAGCCTAAATATCCTTCCATATACTTCACCCAGACTCCTTCCCTCTTTCAGATGCCTGCAGAGATCACTTCATCCATTCCTCGGTGGTTCTGAGTACTGCCAAGCACTAGATTTGGGACTGGCGTATGTCACCGCTACAGGATGCCTGAAATCCCACCACTGAATCCACCTACTAGGGCTGTCTCCTTCGGAGTGAGGAAGGTCTCATTTCCTGCCCTTCTCAGTGACCTGGTGTGGAGGACAGGTTGTGAAGAGGAAAAGGTGGTCAGCACTGATATCAAAGACTAGAGCTGGAAGCAGGCAGGTGCCCATAAGTACAAACACCACCAGAGCTCAAGGTAAGGTGCTCAGGGAACCAGAATAGGTCTGAATTATCTTTTTCATGTAGATTATACATAAGTAGGGATACCCACCCACACCCACCCTCACCCCCCACCCTGAGCATCAGTTGTTTGTTAACACATGCAAGAGACATAAGGGTGAGCTCCAACCAGCTGGGTACCTGCTTTGAATGACTTTTCAGGGTCAACCTCTGAGATTGCATAACAGTTTTGTTACTCCCTCTCTCTGTGGCACAATTTTACAAACCCGTAATCACAGCACTAAAAGGTGGGAACACGAGTGCAAATCCCCGTCCTTAATTGCTTTGCCTGGTTCAGAGTGGGAACTTTAATTCAAGTCTTCCACTCATCAGGAGGGTGTCTGAACCATCAGAAAACACAGTGATTTTTTCTGGCTCACTAACCATTAAATAGCTCACACAAAGTAGAAAAGGAACAGACTCAAATACTCATGCAGATTATTTTATATTAAGGACATTCAAACTTCTAAGCCCAACAACCCACATACCAAACATTTCTGTAAGATCAAAAGCCACATTTTCTGCTCTCTCACACACAATCCCACATTTCAACTTCATCCTCCTACCAAACATCCTGGTCACTTTATTTTCAGACTGACTGCTCTCTAAAAATTATTTGGGTTTGCTTCCTAGCAGCTATATTAAAACCCATTATGAGATGAGCAATATCCAGATAGCTGGGGGATAGATCTCAAGTTGAGCTGCTTCAGACAGCCTCAAAGTCACATTTCAACAACCCATATCCTGCACCTGAGTACTCTGAGGTTTAAAAATCAAACACTAGGTGAAGCTGAATCTAAACTTCTCTTATCCCATGCAAATGCTATAGTCAGGTAGTAACAGATGAGAACCTAAAAATCGCACAGAATTGGCTTGTAGCTAGACATGGCTGTGTAACTTTTCCCAGCCTCACTTTAGGCTTAGACATATCAGTGACAAGGGCAGCTCTGTTTCAGCCAACAATATGCTACTCGAATCCGCACCCTAGTATTTTAAACACATTATGAATGCGGACTGCTGGCTGCAAGCAAGCATGCATTCAGCAAAGAACAGAAGAACCTGCTGTTATACTGATGTATATAAAGTTTAATCTGTAACGGCTTTAAAATTAATTAAGCCTTTAAAATAAAATGAGTTTACATTTCATTGCAGATCTACTTTAACTAATCTGCTGTATTACAGAATAAGCAGATACGTTAAGTTTCTCAAGATAAAAAATGGACAATCAAACTTAAATGTCTGTCAGCAACTCAGGACTAGGTATCAAAGAATAGAAGCAACTCTATCAAAACAGGCCATGTCTTTAGGGGAAAAAAAATTGTCTTTTAGGGGAAAAAATTAGGGGAAAAATTGTGTTTTAGGGGAAAAAAAAAGGAGCAGGACTGCAAGCTGCCCATCCAAATCAATTATATGCTCTTTCACACTAGATTAAATGTTGAGTAACCATCACCTTCAGTGGAGTTACAATGGTGTAAGTCAGAAACGAGGACAGAATTTAGGATAACACTTCCATTAACTTTTAGTTACTTGTGACAGAACAGGAGGAGATGATTTTCTGATATATTTAGAAAGTACTAAGACAGCAAATAAACTCTATTTTTGCAAGTCAGAACAGAAGAATTATGGCCAATTTTGTGATCTTTAACAAAGAATAGATGCTCTTTGCTGTACATCAGTTGTTTACAGACTTAAATTTCTCTTAGAAGTATTTACCCTCGCATAATCTACTACCTATAAGCTTGCTTTTCATTCACCTTTCCCAGACCTTTTAGGAATATTTCATGGATGCTGAGGGGTCTGCAAAACACTGCAACAGATCAAGTCAAAGTCTGGGAAATACTCACTCTCCATAGCGCCCATTGGTCTCAAACACACTTGATGTAAGACTACACCAACTCCGCTATACAGAAAAACCTGTTGAGTTTAGAGAAGGCATAGAAATGCTTTCAGACCCTTTACAAGCACCCTCTGTAGATGTGTCTAACATCCTTCTTGCAAACACGAAGACAAGCCTTAACAGCATTCAAAACTTACCTGGGACCTCACAAACAGCAGTCAGCAGCACTAGAGATCCCAGATGTGGAGTAAACAGCTGGAGTTCCAATTTCTTCACTAGACAGCTGGAGATTTCCCAATAAAAGTCAATGCAGCTTTCGATCCCAACTTTTTGCTGCTCCAGCTGCATGTTGTGAATCCCTGGGGAATGCACTGGCTGAGGAATTCCTGGTAGCATGGCTTCATAAAGCAATGTATTTATCTGCTTTGTTTCTTATTGTCATGGGATTAAATCACATGTTGAGCTTTACTTTGGCTAATAACATAAGTCAAGAAGTAGAATCATATGGAAGAGATTCAATACGCCAGTGATACAGGAAAAGAACAAATTTTAGCCTTTCAATACTCTCCCCGTTTCAAGGAACAGCATAAAACCTTTGAGATAGTGGTAGCCCCAACCAAAGCAGAGGACAGAGAGTAGAGCAAAGAGAACTCAAATGCTTCAGTCCAGGCCATCTGGGGAAAGACATGGCAGAGCCTGTTCTTTGCTCGTTTTCATCAGCTCCATTACTTCTGCTTTCAGAGGCACAAAAGTTCTGTTATACACTGTGGTAAAAAAAAGTATTTTGCCATATAAAATAAGTACGCTTCCTTATTGGACACTTATACCAATATATGGAAAGATTGTATATTCTAAACACGTCATTTGTCAACAGCTTGTAAATCAGTTTTTTTTAAAGAGTAACATTAGTCATTAATTGTCTTAAACTTAACAAGTGAACACTCAAACAGGAAATATGATACATAAACAGGAACAAAGTCTCTAACACAGCATTCAGTAAATACACCAGTCAAAGCCTGGCCGGTCTGTTAGTAACCATCACCAGCAGTTCTAAACACAACTGTTGGTTGTACAGCGTATGTACTCCCAGGGATGTTTGTATAGTTTGCTACTGAGCAATGGAAAACTTCCCCCCCCCCCCCCCCCCCCACCTTTTAGCAGTAATGTCTTTAAATCTAGTCTCCTTCCTTTCCAAATTTTTAGGGTCCAAAACCTTACTGCAACTTTTGGTTGTACATTACTCTCATGACTGAAACCAAATGCTTCCAGTTCCTGTTTGTGTGCCGAGAATATTCATACACATCCCCCTTATTCAACTTTTACCAGAAGTAAATAGACACCAAGCAGTTTCAATTGCAAAATATGACCTCTATTTGGTCCATTTTTGTACCTTAGTCAGTACATGAATTTGAGGAGGAAAGGTGAACCTTAAAACCCTGAAGTGGCTGCACTGGAATCTGAGCAGGGAAAACCCAACTAACTCATAGCAAGAGACCAGTTTGTTCCCCCTTTTGAAGTCCAGCTCTAGCGTGAGTTTTATGCTCATACTTACTGATGAAAAATCACACTACAATTCATGAGACATCTGAATTCCTATTTATGGGGGCAAATTTGAGTACCAAACGCATTACCAGAATCATGTGCACCGGAGAAGGGAAAAGGAGTAGAAGAGACGGACGAACATTGAGAGAAAATGTGTGAAGTGGTATTATGTTATTAAAACATTACATTAGAAATAAACAGAACATAAACAAACAAAAAAAAAAGGCTTTAACCAGGTTTAACTTTCTTTTTTTAAATTCAACTTGACCCAAAGCAAAAACTTACATTGCAAAGGAAGAACAAAATACATGATGATATTGGTAACACAGCGTTGTATGGAAGCTAGACCTGTGGGCAGGTTGCAAGTTGCTCTTGTCACAATGCCATTTGGGGCTCTTGACAGGTTTAACTGAGAAAGTTAGGATCCAAATTTTTTCCTCTAGCCAGGGTCCATCCTGGTAAACACGCTACATATTCTCTTTTGCCTCTGGGTATTTATCAGATGAGTTTGTCCAGATGTGTTCTCCTACGATTGCCAACTAGAGCCAGAAAACGGAATTTTCCACGCTATCCCAAGGAAGCCAGTTATTCCAAGCATGAGTGATAATGGATTTTTTTTTTTTAAAAAACAAACCCAAAACAAAACAAAAAACACTCAAGAGCTTTTCAAACTAACAAGTATTGTCTATAATGTATATAGTTTAGAAATATGGTAATTAAATAATCTAAAAAACACTCTTACTCTGCTGTACATTTATAAACATAAATATTTACAAAAACTTTCTGCTTTGTTTTAAAGGATGAGGTTTGCAGTTTGTTAACTATCAGAGTCTTTTACTCATATTGATTCTTTGGTGTATTTGCCAATTTTTTAAGGTTTATTAAAAGTGTTCAACTGTGAATTTTAAGGTAATGGAACTAGGCTACATAACAAGTCTATATTATGCACTTCTCCTTCCACATTCTAGTCCGAATCAAAAACAAAGTTCAGTTTGTTCTTCAAAGTATTTGTGCACAATATTTAAAATAATAATAATAGTAATAATAAAAGACCAGATTCCCCATTATTGAAATTTGGGTAGGATTAACAATGAATAACCATACTTCACTCGCACTCGAGCACATGTATAACTTAAGATACTGAACGGGACTATCAGTAGGTTTAGAGACACGTGCTGCGGTGCTTTGCTGAATCAAGGTCAGAAACACCAGCTACAAGAGATGGTTTAGCATTGTAAGAAAGGGCGTGGGCTTCCCTCCACCTCAGGGAGGGGAGAGAGGCTAGGGTGAAAATTAATTTAAAAGAAAGCCTTTTTACTGGCCTGAAATGTATCTGTGTTCCCTTTAGATGTCAGTTACTTAAAAGAAATAACCAAAAAACAAACCTCAAACAATAAATAATGGAATTACACATTTCTTCATTAAATAGCATTCTTGTTACCAACAGTCTTCCATAATTTTCTTCAGTCACAGCAACAGACAGAACAAATAATTTGCCTTAATATAGATTGCAACTAAAATATACTCTAGATTACCTTAGAAAATATTACTGTAAAAATTCAGTGGGGAAGAACATTGGTTTAGACCAACTTACAAATGTAGTGTACAATACTAAGTATTTTTTTTTTTTTTAAAAAAAGGAAGCAATTTTAAGGTTCTGATCTCATGTCACAAAACTGAAGATTCATGCTTAAAACCTGCCAGCCAATTCTTAACATCTGTCCTGTCTCAGTACTGCAGAGCTTAAAGATCGTAACGGCTGATCTTTCTTGCTTCAACAGGAGCCGAGAGACACCATCACACACACAAGCTCAAACGCACACCCCTGCCCGTGCTCTCAGGTTGTCCCTGCTACAATGCCACCACCATCACATACAACCTGGAGGAAGCACTATAAAGCTCAACTGCCTAGAGGTGACCACCGAACAGACTGTGTGGTGTTAAGGTTGGACGTACTTCCTTGCTCATGCTGCTGAAGACGTGACCTTTTGGTCACTGCTCAAGCAGGCTGGACTTGAACCGCTAGAAGTTGGAGATAAAAAGGTTCAACATCCCATTACCAATCCTCTGAGCCATGAACCTCCAAAATCACTTATTGTTTTGGAAACCTGATGCAATGCCAGGCACAATAGGGAGAGATAATCCTCCTTGCTTGCCATAGTTCCGGTGCATTCATTATCAGCGATAAGGTTCGTGCTCAAGGAACTGCAGTCCAGGGTTATAAGATATTAAAAGGAACTAGCGCAGTTAAATAATATGAATATACCTGCTTCATCTTGCTTTTCCTATTTTTAATATTAAATATTTTGAAAGTGACAGTGTTAAACTTAAAAGCCACCACCATTCCTTTCATCTTCGCACTTCCATTGGTACAATTGGTACAAAAGCACTCCTGATATTAGAGAGGCTCTTTCGGAGCCAGTGGGATGGCAAAACAAAAGTAGAGGACACTGGCAAGAACTTTACAATGACTCGATAATCCCTTGAAAATAAAGAGAGTGAAACAACTGCACATTTTGGCCCAATCTTTTTTTGATAGCAAGAACTTCATTTTTTTTTTTTTTTTTATGATCAGAAACAAAACTCTTTAAACAGATCTTTTTAATACCTAGTATAAAAGACACATTCAGTAGCCGAATTTCAGTACTCCTTTCAGATTAATTGGAAACCACTCAATGTTTGCAAAATTTAAACTTTCAATATGAATGGGGCTTTTCTTGTTAGTGCACAAATAAAACGCATCTTAGTAACTTATGTGCACTTCCCATTCTCTAACCTGAAACAAACTGAATTTCAAAGCAACCAAAAAAAACATTCCATCACTACCTTGAAATGAAAGGTTTGGCCAATTTCCTTTTTTTGTTTTCTTTTTTTTTTTTTTTTTTTTTTTTTTTTAAGTGGACACAATTTGGCTGAGAACCCGTACATAAATTTCAACTGAAAGTGAAATAAAGCAGGTTATACATTCATGAAATTCAGGGAGTAATAACGAACAGCAACTGCCGCATCACTTTAGTAAAGTCACGTCAACACTACAGTGAGGCAGCAGTTCCTATTCTCACAAATAATGCACTGAGACTAAATGAGGAATAGTGTGTGCGGGGGAAAACACACGTAAAGGGAAAATACATCAGAAAGATTATTGCACAGGAGGCACTGTATGAGAAACAGAATACATTGGCTTCAAAAAATCTAAATTTCTTTACTCTTAAGTTAATGTAAAAAATACAGAGGCTATGCCTCTTTGTAGTGTACTGTCACTGTTAAAAATAGACTTACAAACAGCCGCCTATTTAACAGGGAATGTCAGGAAAGAAGAGGGCCTGAATTTTATGGGCATCCCAACTACAGTAATTAGGAAAACAATAATATAAAAAAAAGCCAATGTATAGACCCTCATATTGAATAGGCTAACTGCATTTTTTCTTTAATTCCCAAATTATATTCATACAGTACCCTAGGACAAGTTGATTATCAACTCTTCCCACTATCCTGCAAAAACATACACCCTGGCAGAGACAGGAGTCCCAGCAGACAACAGGGCTCTGAAGGTCTTTCTCTTGGTATCCTTTTGCAGGACTGGTGCCTTGATTTCCAAACTTCATTTTCTTGAATAACTGCTCTGCATGCCAATTCAAACCAACCACTTCCCTTGAGAGGCTACCTTCCATCTCCACTGCAAGTCTGCACACTTAATGTGAAAACAAACAAACAAAAAACCAACAGCAATTTTTAAAATGTAATATTGTATAGAAAGCTTGGACCTTGTAAACTTGGACCAAGAAACCAAAAATTAAGACCTTCTAGTGTGTGGTATAAAAAACCCAAGGAAGTGTATACCTGCCTTCTGACTTCACAGAAAAATCAGAATTTGCATAGGATATACTTTGTGCAAGGCAACAAGCCTCTTCAGTATCTGGAATATAACTAATCTTGCTCAGAGTTCTTCTCTTCATGGATATCAGATATCATCAAATTTGTGTTTTAAGTAGTCTTTCATGACCTTGGCAATGGGTAGTTCATCAAGTAGTTTTAGGTTTTGAAGGCCTATACACTGACGGATTTTAATTCGGCATAGATCTTGCAAGTTTCTGGGCTGTCCTGAAAAGACAAAAGGAACACGTAAAAGTAAAATTATCACATTTTAAACATACTTTAAGAGATCATTTACTCAGTAAAATCACAGATGTCTGCTGCTTTCTAAGAGGCAGAGGGAAGGGAAAAATTACAAAAGAAAAAAGGGTGGAAGTAAAAACCTTTCTAATGAACAATAATTCAATGAAATCAAGGGATGAATCCTAAAAACATTTTTACATGCACATAATTCTACTGATGTCAGCGTAAAGCGACATTATCCATGTGAGGATTCCCATGAGGTAGCAACATATGCTTAAGCACTGTAGAACAGCGTAACTCCTCCATTTAACTTTTTGTAGATTTTTTTTCTATCCTTGTAACACCTGGGGAAAAAACTCCCTCAGTCTCGCTTCTTTTCAAACATTAAGACAAAAACTTCTACATTCAACTGTAGCAGGACTAGGCAGCCTCCTTACAGAGTAAGGCTTTATAAAAGTTATTCAAGGATCGCGTGGCAAAGATTTTTTTTTCCCTTCTAATGAAAAGAAGCTTTTAGGCTTTGGATGCAGCCACAACCTCGTCAAACAGAAAGAGATGAAAATATGAGTTAACCACTGTCCACAGAGGAAAAGCCTTACTGACATCACATGAACTTCAGAATTTCTGGCAAGTATTTTCCAAAATAAGAATGAGTTTGAAAAGGAACTGGTTAACAGGGAACTGTTCAAAGTCAAACACCTTGAAAAACAGTCCCCCATGCAACATAACATAAGAAAGATTAATCTAGGCTTGTGTCTGAGAGTACCCAGCAATGGATCCCAAGGAAGAAGGAAAGAAAGAACGAGCAGAACAACAGATGTTGAGAAACCCTGTCCTAATATACCCTTCTAGCTTTCAGCACCGGTGCCTTTGGGCCTTCCTAAACCAGAGATTGCACACAGATCTATGTCTTTAATAGCTGTGAATGGCCTGCCCATTGTAAATCTGTCTAATATTTTTTGAACCCATTCATACTTTCAGTATCCAAAACATCCTGTGGCAACAAATTTCACAATATCATTAGGCGTTGGCTGGAAAACTACAAAGCACTTTTATTTATTTTAGATCTGCTTCCTGATCCCTTCATTGCGTGCCTACCATTTTTTGAGTTACAAAAAAAAATAACAAATAATTGTTCTCACACCAGCATTGATTTTACATACCTTTATATTAATCTCCGTCCTCCACTCACGCTCGGTACCTCTTCCCAAAGCTGAAGACTGTATTTAATAACCTCCCACCACAGGAACTACTCCAAACCTCTGACCAAACTAGCTGCCTGCCTTTGTGCTTTTTCCTCATTCTGTTGTATCTTTTTTGATATTATCCCCTAATCAATATTTTGATCATTGACCTAACTGTGTCATGGCCTGGGGAAGGGGAAAGAGGCTTACACAGTTACCAGCGTCTGACAGCTGTCCGAGTCAAAATACTCGGCACCATGAACAATGTAGGTGTTTATGGCAGTATCAAGACGATCTGTCGCCAACACAGCAACTTATTGCAGTCTTTTATTGTCTGTATAATCATTAATGGTAAAAGACAGTGCTTGCTTTTGCAAAGAAGGGCATGGTGATTTCATTGAGCTGACTGCTTGAACCAATCATTTCTTTAAAAAGCAGTAAAAAACAACAAAAGTGACTTTAAATAATTTAGATGGACATTTCCAAGTAGCTTTCCTAGGCTGCCACCAATTAATTTTTGGAAGAGGAAATGCCTTCCGTATGGGGCTCAATGCAGGCAGGCTTTATGGTGGACAGTAGGATGCTGTCAGCTCACCAGGCACCAACCTGTTTCGAGGGGACGGGAGGGTTTTTCTCTCCTAGGCCAGCCCCAGAGCTGGCTCCAGAGCCCAGCCCTTCTTCCATCCTCCTCCTAGTTCAACAACGAACCCTCTATCAGCTAAATAGACATTGACATTATGAGTTTATTAGACTTTCTTGGTAAGCACAGAGTAAAGAAACTACAAAACTATTTCCTGTTTTCTGTTTTGGGCATTTTGTACATGGTTTCAGTTACCCTTTTTAGTGAGTTCCTCCTTTTTTCCCCCTGCATGGTTTTTTCTATAGAAATGGGCTGACAGGCAGGTATACACTGGGATTTATCTTAAGCACTAAAATTATCCGAGGTAAGCTAGCAGAAGTAATACATGAAAATAGTCTCAGTCTGTTTTTAAAGAAATTAATTTGAAATTAAAGAACATGAAAATTTGAGTTTCCTTCATATAAGTTTAAAATACTTTTATTATACTTATCACCACAGTATCTAAATGTCAATTTATTTTTAATTATATCCTTTAGCCATGACTTTGAATACAGATCATTAGTTACTTTGTCCACTGGTGATTTCTTCTCAGCAATTTTCCGCGCCCCCACCCCCCACCTGAAGGAATGAATTTATACAACTCGGACAACAACTGAATGCTCAAGCTTCAGGGAAAGAAAAGTTACTTTTGATAAGAAATCAAGCAGAGGAATGTTTACGGTGATAAAGAAATAGTTCTAATGCTTTAAATGTGAATGCAAACAGGGTTCAGAAAGGATGTGGCTTTTCAAAAGTTAACTGCAAACTGCAAACAGCAGCGTTAGAGGGTAGAGAGGACTACAGATCTATGTGTGTATTTTCCTTAGCAGAGTACACAATAATACAGCTATGAGACACTGACTTCTGGTTTCAGAAATTAATGCCTTTTAATTAACATCCTATGGGGTTTTTTGAGAACAAAATGGAACAGACAACTTAAAATACCCAGAAGAAATTGGTCATCAGTTAATTCAAAAAAGACCGATTATCAAATGTATGACATTTTCCCCTGATAAGCCTAAAAATATTTCCTGGGAATGTGTTAACAATGGACATTTCCAGTGTTAAGCACCAGTTGCTACATCTAGTGGCTGTTAGTGTCTTAGGTCACGCCTTGCAAATTCCAGGGTTATTAATGCATTTGTGATTTATTAGAAACGGTGTCTAGAACACTTACTCATTCTTGGTTGCATCTGAATGAAAGAGGAAAAAAATAAAGGATTACAGACCGATGTCAGTGAACCTTGGTTTGGCAAATGAAAAATGTTATTAGTAATTTGGCAAAGTAAGACAAGTTAAATGATGAATAAAGTTCCGTTTAAAAACAATTAGGAAGTAGCAACTTTGGTTATATCCTGCATCACAAGTTTGGAAAGTTATTCAGGCAAATAAACTAGAAAGGAAGAGAATTAAAAAGAAAAAAAAAAAAAAGAACATAAAAGGTAAGACTGACCTAATTACCACCATCATGCAAAACAGTGACATAAAACTACTGATGACCTTAAAAAAAACCCCAACACATCCCTGATGCAGTTTAAAGGGACACCTTGATGATGGCAGTGCCATTATTCTGGAGCAGGCGGATTATTGTTAGGCTGTTACACAACCTGAGTTACCATCAGGGCAGCAAACACCTGCCGCTGTTGCAGAGCTGAAGGTTTGCTAACGTGTTCACTGGAACAAGTTAGATACTTCAGTGGATTTATTTTGCAAGCTTTATAGCTATTATCAAATAAATTAGAAGTATTAATTACAGGAAAAAGAGATGGATAGCTCACCTTTTGTCTTTCACAGCTCATGCTACGTGCTGTAATGGAAAGCACAAATCCCCACCAATGTGCTTGTTGTGTATAGTTTCCCAAACAAGACAGAAAAGTTTCTTCCAAACAGAAGAAATGTAAAACATAGGCTTATAAAATAAAGAGGAATTGCTTTTCGATTTTTTTCTCTCTAGAGGCAGAAGACTTCAGTACATATAAAATGTAAACATTTTCCTAACTCAGTTCTTCAACTGCTAATAAAGTAAGTTCCTGAGCTTTTTTTTTTCCCCCTTAAGTAATTAACAATTATTTTACTGAAATAATGAAATAAACCTTTTAAATTATTAACAGATTGGCCTTCTCTGGTAAAGCAAGAGGGAAAAAACAAAAGCATGTTTTAACAGCAAGAAATTACTACAATTAATCCTGAATTTTCACTCAGTACTCCATGCCTTTCCTTTTTGCAGTATCAAGATTTTTTTGCTATTCTATCTGGGAGTTTGCTGTTCTATCCCAGAGACAGCCAAAACTTACATTTAGGATTTATTACCTATACAAAGAACTGTGTCATTGTTACAAATGAATTAAGTCTGTGCCTGCCTGTTTTTCCAATGCAGACCATGCTCCCCATGAAATAAAACACTAACTCACCTAATAGGTCTATATTTAAGGATCATTAAGGCGTAATATTAGACCTAGTACCTCTGACAAGACTGATTTTTAGGGATTCTCATCC
This sequence comes from Morus bassanus, assembly GCA_031468815.1. Lineage (NCBI taxonomy): Eukaryota > Metazoa > Chordata > Aves > Suliformes > Sulidae > Morus > Morus bassanus. The sequence goes on from CM062581.1 coordinate 4,263,962, forward strand.
AGTTTTAAGCAAAATATCGTAAAAGTGGAAAGGGGAAATCCCTACCAGTTTCCTCCACTGAAGATACAAGAGCACCTGCGCAAAGTGAAAATCATGAACCGACCTGTTCTGTTAATCAGGAGAAAACTTAGGAGTAACTGAAATTAATACGCTTGTAGGCTGCAAGAAGATCCTCTCTGATGTATTGTTCTATCTACTGAAAAAAAAAAAAAAAGTACTTTTAAAAGCAAACAATCAGTGTCATTGGTTTTAAGTGGATAGGCATTTTCTGAAGAAGTTAAAAAATGAAAAATAACATCCATGACATATTTCAGGAGCCACTCACAGTTTTCTCTGCAATATTAATACATTTCTTTAGAAAAACACTTACAGTAGTAGTTCTCAAACTGAGCCTCTGCCTCCCCTGGGAATTGTGAAAGGCTGAAAACAGTAGCAAGAAACCACTTTGAGTTTCTTTTTAGCTACAAAGGAAACTTAAAAATAAGTTTTGTGAAACATTAAAAAAAAAAACCCAACGTTGAAACCAGGCTGACGTATGGCTGGCAGCAGCTCAGTTCCTCAAGAGTATCAGAATAAGTATTTATATCCACAGCTAACTATTAAAGGCATCCCTTATTTCACAACTGTGAAGGAACTCTGCTACTGTCAGTAATTAAATTTGGTTACAATTTTGTTGGCTTGGGGTGGGGGGAGATTAAAAAAAATAATTGAATTTATCAGGTGGAAACTCACACCCACCAGCCGAGAAACACATTGATGAGGATGCCCAAACAAACAGGACCATACTGAAAGGACGTGATCACCTAGTAAATGGCTGTTGCTGAGCTCAACGGGAATTCACCTGTTCATTCCAATAGGAGTAGGTCTAACAGTTTAGGAAACGCATTGTCTTGTACTCTGTAAAAAACAGCAGAATAACTAGAAAGGATATTTGGGTTTCCAGCATTCAAAATACCAGAAAAATCCAGTATCTAGAATCTCTAAGTCTGAAATATTAATTTAAGACACACAGGGCTGAATTTAGAGAGAAAGAGAATTACAGAGCGTTCATTGAGAAACTGAACAAACTCCTTGAATCAGTATCTAGCTCAATAGGACAAAGAGAGCTTTTAATTCTTTTCAACTGGATATCATACAAGTTATTTTTAAAAGTTCTAGTTTAATTTTGTGTTCAGTATGCCTCTGTTAGAATACTTGAGCTTGAAGTATGTTTTCATTGCTCTTTAAAAAATAATTCTACACAATGAGTTTTAGAAGTCTCTTAAACTTCAGTATTTCTGGCGCGGCAAACATGTACCAAGGAGGAGTATATTCTGGGCTGAAAAATTATATATGGAAAAGCAGAATGCCAGTAAAGCTCAATGTTAAGTTTAACAGGTGTATTTAGCAATTAAATTAAGATTTGAATATGCTTGTATAAGATTTTTTTTTAATACTTTGTAACATTTCTATAAAATCAATCTTACTGAAATTGCGGTAGAAATTCAGCTAAGAATTTCAATACCATAATGTTTATCTAGTTTTAGGAGACAGTAAGTAAAGTGCTCTGAACATAAAGACAGGCTTAAGATGCATTGTCACACTCTTCTTATGTTAAAACAGAGTACAGCATAGGTGTGCAAATGGGAGTGGGGGGTGGCTGTACCTTACATGCCACATGTAAAAATACAGATTCTTAATTTATTTTTTTTTAAAAAGTTAGGCCTCTTCAAAAGAACTATTCCAAAGTATACAACAGTATCCAGATATATAAAAATGATTCAACTGCTTAATATAAACAGTCAACTGCACTCTGATTTAGCAGCTGCATTTTTCAATATCACACCAGGCCATTCTGAGTTGAGAGGTAAACAATTATTTGAAAGGTACCTTCCCTCTTTCTACAAAGAAAGAAAGAAATTGGGCTTTGTCTTTATAAAGGTATCAAAAACTAAACTGGTCTTTAGCAAATAGGTACCTGCAATCTGCAGAAAGTAATCATGATTCAGACAGTATTTCTTTATCACTGAACCAGCTAAAATGAAAACTATAAAATAACCCTCTTACCCTAGTTCCCTGCCTAACTCTGGATGACAAAGCAGACCACATTCACTAGTGCGAGATTTCCAGCAGCACCTAAGGAAGCAGACAAAGCTTGCAATTCCAGAAAAGTTCCTCTGTGTTATAACAAACATGAAGATACTGTTTCCTTTGCAATGATCCATGTAAAAAAAAATATGTAGAAATCTACTTAACTGACTGTGACACTTCTGTATTCATAAACATTTAAACTATGCAGAGACCCTTTTAAAAATGTTCTTCTAGCAAAAAAGAAAAAATCCTAGTGAAAAGTTATTTTTACTTAGCAAAGGAATAGTGACAAAGAATGTATAAGGATTTCCTTAACAGGACTTTGTTTAATTTTTTCTGCACATTTACAGTGCTATATAAACCTAAACACAAAGTTACATGCTCTAGTCAAAGCCAAACCTTTGCCCTTTGAAAAATTAAAAAAAAGAATGCAGACGAAATATTTGTAGGTTATTTCTTTTGGTGACATTTAGATCTTGTTCCTGATCTGAAATTAGTTGTTTGATACCTGTTATCATATATGCCGTATTACACTATCGTGGCCATATCCATTTACTTAGCTATTCGCCTCGACACAGACAAACAACTCGCAGAGCTAGCCATAGACTCTCTTGTCCGCTACGTTATCTGAACGGTGATTAAATTAAATGAGAGCTATGGGGAGGGGGAAGGGTTCAAGCTTTTCTTATTCCCCTTTTTGAGCTCATAATTGAATTTCTAGAGTCTTAAAGTTTATGTAAACCTTTAAGTATTTTTCTAATACTTGCATTTTTTCCTACCACCAGCATTCTCTTTATAAGTTTTAATATTCTCAAATCCCATTCAACCTCAGCTTCAACATAAATCTTTCCATCCTGGACTGTAATTGCACATGTTAATTCTGCAGACAAACACACTACCAAAAAAAAAGTCTACATGTATCTCTATCTTCATATACATTATATACAAGCATCTCTATTTTAATTTTGCATTAGTGTATTCCAAGCTTAACCCACTGACACTCCTGAAGAGGCAGGTTCAGATCTCATAAAACTGAAGCATTATACTAAAGCGCTCCAAAACAACTCTATCAGATGTTCTCAGGCAGTATGGTGGTTGCCAATAAATGTTTTTTGGAGTAGGAAAGTGTAATACAGATAAGGAAAAGGAAGGCAATTAATAAAATCATTAAGCAATTTTCATCTTCAATATTGTTTTTTCACAGGGAGACTTTATACTCATTTTTGGATTGTGAAAAAGAGAAGGCGGGGGGAAGATGTGAGTGACCGTCTAAACACCAAGGCAAGGGCAGACTCAGCATGCAAAACTTTGTTGTTCCTAACTTCCAGCTTCGTGCTTAAATACTGAGACACAACTACAGAATAACTTCCTTCCTCTTGGAATTATTCTAGGAGCAAAGGAATCTCTACCTGTAAGCAGGAAGAATATCAGACCTTCAGGGTCAAAACCCAAAATCCAATATCTTCTTGCAGACTCTCAGGGCCAATACTGAGTATTTCTGAGAGCTTGGTTTCTTGCCTGTTATTCACAACCGGGTACCTGGGCTAAAGGCCACGATTATTACCGATTACAATACCTACCAAAACAAAAAGAAATTCACATATGATGTTTTCTGAGGAACTGAAACTGTACAAATATGTTTTCCGAGTATAAAAAAAAAAACAAACAGCTACTTAACATCTTACATGTAGACTGCTAAATAGCATCCTGTTTATATAACGCATGCAACTGCTTTCACTTGAAGACAGATCAATTTGATAACTTTCGTAATTCACATGTATTAATCTTTAAGCTTAAAAATCTTAACCTACTGGAAAAGGAAAAACTAATTCCTGTTTTACTATCAAATATACTCTTCAAAACTTCCGATGCACATATAAAACTTACAGCTACAGATTTCTATATTAAGCACTTAGTATAATGTTTAAATAAACAAACTAGAAATTCCTGTTCAGCCCTATGACCAAGGCACTGTTACCAATTTAGGGAGATAATTTCAGGAAGACTTGAGTAGAAGAATTATCTAAAAATTCTGTAAATTTTTCTTCTAGCAGATACATATTGCAATAGACTCAGAAGCAAGATTCTTCCCCAAAGTGCTGCAGCGTGAGATCTCAACAATTCCCTGTACGCAGTCTGATCTAATTGGGAACTCAGCTACCAAAATCCCAGCTTGCTCTTTATCCATTTCATCTCTCCTACACCATCTTATTAAGTGATTATTCATTAAAACTGTGGAAGACAGTGTTCGGAGATTTATAATAAGGGCAGCAGAGTTTGTTTATAGTGGTTTGTAAACATACATTAATAATAATTTTGCTCAGAAGCACAAAGCTGAAGTGTTTTTGTCAGCACTAGTCCTCCCTGCTTTCCCAGTTCTCCCTCCGTCAGCACAAAACTGGGATAGTTCCAACACTGTTACACTGGCCACAAATTTAAGCTACTTTTTTGTAGCAGAATTTACTTCTCACTTAACATTAAACCCTTAAGGTATGGAATCTGCAACCTAAAAGTAAAGTTACAGTACCAGTTTCCAACATTCTGAATTAGTCTTTAAACATTGAGGAAACACTTAAGCAGTCTAAGCTTTCATGCTTACTGGTATGTTCTAAGACTGTGAAAAATTGCAAGTCTGGATATTATACCATCTGATAACAACCCTGATGGTGCTACTATAAAGTGAGAGGCTTCAAAAAAGGAAACCAGAAAGAAAAGCTTTTGAATGAGAAGGGGCAGGCAAACTGAAACAAAATCTATTAGTTTCTTGTATTTCTTGTTATCAACTTCCACCTTTCCAAAAATTTTCTTTAGATTTCAGATAAAAGCAAAAATAACACCACAAATCATGAAAACAAAAATGAAATTCCAAATGCTTTTTTGTGTCAGCTACTGACATCAGATCTCAGCTGATTCACCCCCAGCCCACACTAAGTTTCAGTTTCTTTGCAGAGTATATAGCATGCTTAATTCTTGTTAAAAACTACCACATCAAAAAAAATAAAAGCAATTGTAGAGGAAAAAAGCATATATTAAATACCCCATCCTCTGTAGCACAAAGATCATCCTAGTTGGGTGATAATTTATCAGGCCATCTTAACATGTTTGAATTAGCAAACTCCTGCTAATTGCTAATCAGCAATTCCTAAATGCTTTAGGCAATACTATAATTATGAAACACTATTATGCATTCAATGTGGAACAAGAGAGGAAAAGCAAACTTTCAGTAGATGCAATACACCAAAAACCAACAGTCAAAAGTGACCAGAATATTAGGAGCCTAACACTCTTTTTAAATATCAGAAGTCATGACGAGTTCAAATCTCTTTCATATTTCAAAAGACACGAACAAAATCAAATCGAAGCTACACAGCACATGAAAACCCTTCAAGTTGCATGAAAGAACTATGCTGTTTTGTTGTCTGGTGTGGGGAGAGAAGGAGAGAGAATGGGGGAGAACACAAAGCAGCAAAAGCTCTTTTCTGCCCTAGTCATAGTGCCCGATGAAAAAGCCAGCAACTGCAGGGTATTTGCAAGGCAATTAAAAAAAAAACCCAAAAGACACTAAAGAAAACCCCAAACAAACAACAAGCCAAAACCCCAAACCCCAAACATCTTATGTGCTAAGGCCATTAATAAAACGAGATTTTACAGTTCACTTTTTTAAAATGAATGCTTCCTGTAGATATTTAAACAAAACATACTTAACATTAGCACCTTTGCTGAGTAAGAGATTCCCAGTACCACAATCCCTTCACCTTCCCAGAAACTTTCTAGTGCATTTAAATAGCATTAAAGGGTGGAGAGGAAGCATTTTTTTCTGGGGCTAAATTCAAAGAAGGCTTTTAGAGGACACTGTGTCCTGTGATTAACTTCTCTTACATACATACTTGTCACTTCTTGTAAGAAATCCAGACAGGGTCGGCTACTTCCAGAAATACTTATTGAAACAGCCAGTGGGGTCTGTCCTTCATAGTTCCTTGTGTTAGTGTCTGCTCCGTAATTATACAACATTTGTGCACAAAGCACGTCATCTCTAAGAGCAGACAAGTGTAAGGGTGTCTGTCCATCTTCCAAGCGACCCAAGTTTGTATCCGCCCCTCTCTGAAGGAACATTCGGCAGTAAGAGTGATTGCTTTTGATCACAGCGTATCGTAACAGGAAACCATTTTGAATGTCGATGTTGGCATTGTGATCCAGAAGGATTTTCACACAGCTTGACCTCTCTCGGATAATGGCCAGCTGAAGCGGTGTAGTACCTTTATCACTGAGCGGATCAACCTCAGCCTTGAACTCCAACAGGAGTCTGACAAATGAGTCTCTGCCATAGTGGGCTGCTACATGGAGGGGAGTCCAACCATCGTTGCTTTTTGCATTAATAATGTCACTTCTATATTCAGATTCCAACATCAAGCGTGCAATCCTCGCTCGGCCATGCATGGCTGCATAATGCAGAGCAGTGAAGCCTCCAATTAAGTCCTTAACTGTGGGATCAGCTGAAGTTAAAATAAAATTAAAAAATAATTAGAAGGCATTACAGTAATCCAGTGCTGCAGAAAAATAATCAAATGGTTCAATGTTAGTATTTTCAGCATGACAGGATTTTTTGTACTTCAATCTAATTCTTGCTTTCATGACCATGCTATTTTTAAGAAAAAGTTAAATTATATTTAAGAAAGAGTTAAAAAAAAAAAAAAGGGCTCCTTTCATATACACATGTTTCCATTTGACAAATAGTTTTCCACATCTTCCTAGCACTCTTAGGCTAATTACTCAAATCTCTCTGTCCATCCAGTTTTCCTCCAGCTCTACAATATTACATTTCTTTCTCAATGTTCAACTTTTTTATTTTCCCTTGTGTTGCTTCTTGGTCTTAAAAAGAAGCATGTGTAGAAACATCTGCTGTCCCAAATTGCGGATGTTTTGTGGTCTGGCAGGATTGTATTGTTTTTAGGGTGTAATACTGTATTAGGTAAAATGTTTCTCTGTGGTCTGCAGGATTTCCAAAGCATGTAGGATATATGTTATTTTAGATTATCTTGATAAAGTCTGTTTTTAATAGATGATGAATCTGTTCTGAATTTATAGTTCTACAAAAATTTAAGATTTTACAAGAATGTAAGCATCCACTTATGGAAGGAGTAAGGAAAAATATTAGTGCAGAATACAAGCGATTACACAGATTATGCTCTCTCTGCCCCCAACATAGCAAAAGAACTCAGTCTGATTTATGAATTTGAAAATTAAAATAATCAAGTCAATTTACTTAATTTAATTTCCTCAATACACTCAGACTTCTAAAGCAAGTGACTATTCCCACGTACCAAATTAATCACTGAAGGAAAGGCGCCTGCCTCGTTACCGTTTCTCAGCTAGAGAACAAGTCAGGCTGCAGCATTTCTCCTTCCACCATCCGTAGATGCTGCCTGTCAGATGCTAAAAGGTACAAACTGCAGTTTGGAAGTTTGAGGCGCTTTCCTAACCTAAGTCTCGTAGCTGGTAAAGAGCGATACTCTCTGCAGAAGGCACTAGCCTTAAGCTGACACATTTTCAATACTCTGTATCTATTGAGCAACACCTGGGGTCTGTCCCTCACAGTTGCTTGTGTTGTCTGCTCTGTAATCATACAACATTTGTGCGCAAAGCACATCATCTCTCAAGCGCAGACAAGCGTAAGGGTGTCTGTCCACCTTCCATAACCTTGACAGCCCCGTCCTTGCATCCCGGCACATTGAATTCTTTTTAATTTCCTCATCTATACATACTGCGTTTAGAAGGAAAGCAGCAGTGGTCTGGGGTGGTGGGGGGGAAGGACATTGTGACCACACAGGTTTAAAACAAACTCGGCTGAAGGCTACGAACACCCAATGCTCACACACATTGCTCAAGAGGAGCACCTGCTCTCCTGTACCACGTAGAGAGAGTTTTCTGCTCGGCTGCCATCACACTCAAACGGGAGAGGTAAAGAGGGTGGGAGACGCCAATTTGCTTCTCAAAATTCAGACCTGCTGTAAGTTAAGTTCACAATACAATATAAATTGCAAGCTAGTTTAGTCTGAACACACAAAGCTGCTAACACAAAACAAAAGGAGTAAGCTTCCCGATACGGACCTACTGTCACCATATCCAGATAACACACCGAGATAGACATCATGCCAAAATAAAAGGACTGGCAAGGAGTACAGAATATAGCTGCAAAAGTGATCCAGCAACTTTAAGGATTTTTTTAAATGTGAAGTGAAGATTGAGGGGAGGAAAACAAACAAACAAACAAAATCCAACACACAAACTAATGCAGCCTGACTACGCAGAGAAATAAAATGTGAGAATTGCCTCTAGTGTACAGAATAGGAACCTAGAAATAACGAGAGAAAGGTTAAGCAAAGTTTTATCCCTTAGTAGCGACAGCCTTCTTAGTCTTCTGTGAAAAGCAGAAGTTTCGGCGGTCTGTAAAGTTACGCTAACCTGAGTTAAAATAATTGACGAAGCATCCACAGGTTGGCAGGAAAATGAAGTCAGTGACTGAACAGGTGGTTCCTAACCTGCACTATGATGATGTCCAAAATATAGCAAAGAATCAGTGCAACCCACAAAGTCATTAAAGACAAAGATACTATTTCAAAGTGATGCTTGCTGCTCCCAGGGTCTCCTCCTTCGCACTGCTCAGACTATTCTAGATTCTCTCCTGACTGGTGATAAATAAAGTGAGTAGCGTAAGCATGAGAATTAAGAAGCAGAGGGATGATAAATTGTGAGATGCAGAATTAGGGAGAAAGATGGACATATGGAAAGGAGACAGCAGCAGCCAGGGCCATTTTCCACAAATAAAGTTTAAAAAAAAAAATTTCATGTTGTGCCTTCTCCCATGCTGCACAGGGCATGCAAATCTATCATTTCTAGCCCCTGAGATGCAGAATACTGCTGCTAGCCTGTTTAGTCTATGCTTTTTCCAAATTCAGTCAGATACACCCCAACTTTTGTGTGTGCATGTATATGCATTTTTATACAAGTTGTTGTAATCCAAATCCAACAATTTACTTGCAACATGGTGCCCTTTACCTGTGGTTTTGAGTACCTTTCCATACCTTCCCTAATCCCAAAATTTCATTGCTTTTGACCACTAAAGTGAAGCAAAAAAATACTAAGTCATTTAAGAGAAGCGTATCAACAAAAATAGGGGGAAAAAAGCCTCTCAGTCGGGCAACCAATCAACGCAAACAACTAACCTTCCAAAAGTAAACTCGGTAGCAAAATCTCATGATAAAAATAATGTAATTACCGTTAAGATTATGGGCTTCTAGTACCATAGTACTACTAGTACCAGTCTCCCCCTTGATTAAGGAAACAATTTTACCAAGACGAAAACGCCTGTTGCTATTCAGTCAATGTTTTGCTGCCATCTGCTGGAAAACTTTTGAACTTCACAAGGGGTTTTAGCAGAAGTTGGACCTGCATTACATTGCATACGATTTCCATCCGTTCAGTCCCTCTGTGTTAGTAAAAGTAATGCTACAAAGCTGATGTTGCCTTAACAACTTGGGTTGTCGTGGTGGTTTTTGTTTGTTTGTTTTTTAAAAGGCTTCAGTATTGGTATCATGCTGTAAAGTAACTCCCTCCCCCTGGAACACAAGCAAGGCAGAAATGAATTGGGAGTAAGTCTCACCTTACTGTTCAGAATCTGCAGAGGGGTAAAAAAAAAGTACCTGGTACAAGCATATTTAACTAGGAAGCAGTGAAGCCAGCACTTGCCAGCACTTCTTTATCTTGCCTCCATCCTGATCGAACAATTATTTCTTTTCAAGCTTCCCATTAATTTGGGGAGAGCAGAATGTAGAAACACAAACAGCTGCATCTGGTCACTTCTGATGTTCTTAAATATAAGGCATTAATACAATGGCATAAACCTTAAACTGCTTATCAAGGGTACCAAATTACTGCAATCAAGCTCACTTGAGATTGAAAATTTGCGACACTGAATGATATTCAGATTAATTTTATTTCATGTTAAAGTTGGGCACCGCTAAGCTAGTCATTTAAACTCTACTCTTAATGAAACTCCTCTCTAATATTGTAATCTAGAGGATATATAGATCCCTAAACAAGAGTCTAATATTTTAGAGTTTCAATTTACAGCTCAGTGGGACAACTTCCCTTCCTTCCTGACACTCTCATTAACTCACTCTATCACAGTCTAATTTGGGAAGCCAAGAAAGCAATGCTTCTGGCTTCATGAAGTACTTCTATTATGCCAAGCTTACTTCCCCCAACTAGGGCTTAATTCTGACCACAAGGTTTAGAAACATGGTTACATACAGGTTCTGTTTTGAATTTTCTAGGACAACATTGATACAAAAGACCTCCAGGAAAGCAAAACTGTGCTTTATGAGCTGGTTTAGCAGGATGAGCATTTGGCATTCTCTAGTTTCTCCCAGATTCTGCATGACCTTACTAGAATTTAGATACCTCGCAGCCAAGACTAAAAATAAATAAATACATCTGTTTGGCTACTTCTTTCTGTTACTCTTCAATTTCTAGGAGCTTTAGTGAATCATTTCTTTACTTTAATATAAGTAACCAGAAACTGTCCTTCTCAGTTAGTATTGAGAAAATATCAACAAGGAACAGCTAACAACTATACACTTTCAGGTCTTTAGCTAGTTGTAACGTTAACAGTGGTGGTTGGGGATTAATAAAACATGGTTCTTCTCCAGCGCTGGATTGTCTGCCTCAATATGTCATTTTCAAAATAGAAAAAAAAAGTACACTAAAAGGGAAAAAGGGCTTGCTACGCAAAAATCCAAGATTACTGAAAACTACACTCCCTATTTTTGTGTTGCCTTTGTGTTGAGCTTTGTGACTCTAGATTGTTTCTATGGATGGAAAGAGCTGGCTTCATAGAATCTTCACTGTATTAAAATGAGAAAAATACACAAAGAAAGTCAAATTCACTATTTTTCATGAAAACTAAGTTTCTCCATGGTTCTGATCAACTTTCTGCACTTCATCACTTGCTAAAGAATATTCATTATCTGACCTATTCCTCTGTATCTAGTTGGCATTTCTGCTGGCTTCATCCTTTAGTCTGGACTGGGTTTTTATGCATTTTCCCCATTTATCTGTGTCTCCTTGCTCAGCAGATAATAAAAAGCTTCCTCCTGTTCTGCCACCTCCACTCTAATCAGCCAATCTGCAAGCACAATGCTGTCCTCCGGCTCACTTCTTTGCTGGTGAGCAATGATGGAAGAGAAGAAAAAAAGCAAAAGCAGGAGCCAGCCAGGTCATGACTCCCATAAGAAGCTACCTTTTATTTCCAGGTCAGTGACCAGATTCCTTCTCAGCCTTTATTAGCCAAACTCCATCTCCATCCCACTACCACGCAAGACTGCATCAGTATTCTTCCAGCATCTCAGATCTGAGGCACATCACTCTGGCCTCAGCAACAGCCCAGTGTGGTTTTCTCATTCCCGTACTATGAAAATACCACCAGCTCTGCTAAGCTTCATCATCCCTCTAGACAGCCACAACTATCACCAGTTGCCCCCTCCTTCCCAGTACCATCTCAGTTCCCTCTTTCCTCCAGAACTCCATCCACTCCATCTCGCTATCTTCTTTATTACTAATATATAGTCAGTTCAATACTCTGTTTACCAAAAGATTCACACCAGAAAATGAAATCTTCCTTCACCCCAGCATCATTTTGGTCCACAGGGATTAAGCGTCAACATCAAAATAATCCACTTCTTAAGAGAGAGAAGGTGGAGACTGTGTGAAGAAAGGTAGACACAAACCTCTCACTAATAAGGCAGGCATGATTAACTCAGCTTTTAAGAGTCAGCTCATTCACTGCTTAATAGCTCATTTGTGACATTATTATGTTTTAAATACTCATTATCTTTTATGCCTCTGTTTTGAGGGAAAACAAGGCAAGGCACAAAACAGTGCCAATTTTCTGAAGCGAGGCTCAGCTACAGGAAAGCTGCTGTAGATGACTAACCCTCACGCTATTTGTTACTCAACTTTCTAGTCCTGGTGATTAAATGCTATACTGCTTCCAGAACAAGGGTGTTTCATTATAGGCAGTTTTCACGAGGCATCAGATTCAGCTGGTACTTCGTAAAGGAAAGAGTAACAACAAAAATAAAAACAAAACACTGCATCAGCAGCTATTCAATATCAAAGCCTATACAATGAAAATACATAGGAATACATAAGGGGTTTTTTTTCCAGATCATCTTCAAGTTTACAGAGCTAAAACCATTGTATTTCAAGACTTACAGCCTAAAAGTTTTGAATTATCAAACTGAAGGCTTGAGATTATCCACAGGTATCACATTTAAAAAGTAGAATTTAAAGTTATTTATTAGTGCAATTTAGTAGCTTTTTCCCCCCTTCCAATAAGGGTATGAGGGTTTGCCAATATTATATGGTTAGAATCTGTAGTAGGTATATCAAGTGGGTCCAGTTGTTCAGCCTGTATTTCACTACTGCTCTTAAGGAACATACCACTAATTGTGCAAATAGCACAGCCTATTAATGCCATTCAATTTTAAGGGTGATCCATACATCTGACAAATACTGCGACACACATAAGGAGTCCATATGGCCTCGGATATGTAAAGCATCAAAAAAAGATAATTTCCTTGGGACTGAAAACATCTTAGTTCATGATTCATTTGATAAGGACTACGCTAGAATAGAGGATGCTGTTCTTTAAGAGCACTAATCAGAACGTGGAGAACATCTACTGATTTTTATTTTTCCTCTCCAGTATCACATTAAAAGATTAAGACTATCCATTTCTAAAATTTTAGGTGGCCTTGAAAGAAGATATCCTAACAGTACCATTTGAGGGGTAATAATCATCACCCAAGCGAGTATATCACTTAAACCAACAAAACTCAATCAGTTCTTGAAATAAAGCTTCACTACGGATGGATGCAGGAGAGGCGTAAACTCAAGTGGACCAGGTGACACTAGAGTCCTTGCACAAAGAATACTGTTTTCATAAAGTTTAGCAGGCTCTGTTAAAGCCTATATGGAAACTTAGTCTTTAATGTGACTTGTTAACTTGCTTGAGAATTATGAAACAAACTTCCCTAGGATTTCAATTCAAGGACCCGCCTTCCTCTAATAATACCCCCAACAGAGAAGAAAAGCCTATAGTGAGTGCTGTGAGTGCATTTAATTTTATAATGAGTCCTTCTGCCCTATTTTCATAATGCTTATTCGTTCTTTTAACAATTCCTAGGCAATTCTTGGTGGTGGTGAGGGAAGTAAGGTATTAAGATACAAAGCTAATCTATTACCTCATTCACGGAGTATGCATCAGAAGTGAACAGAGATGAAGTACTACTCCAAAGACTCCAAAGAAAGAAAAAAAAAAAGAAAAAAACCCAAAAGTAGTCTGATACCTAACCAGTGCTGGAAGCCCTACAATGGAAATTGGGATAGAAAGCTGTGAGATGGGTATCAAGATTTTTCTCTCTAGGCAACTGACCTCCATGTTCAAGAAAAACACGGACACATCTCTCTTTCCCTCTTGCTGCAGAGAAATGAAGCAAGGTCCAGCCATTGGCATCCCGACCATTTGGAGAATATCCTTGCTCCAGCATCTTGCGCACGGTGTGAACATCGCCAGCAGCAACTGCAGCCTGAATCTGCAACTCTTCCTGTAGTTCAGGGTTTCTCCGACAGTGATGGTGTAACATCCTAGCTGAATCTGGCTTTTACAGAAGCGTCATGAGGTCACACTAGTCACCTTGAATCAATATAAAGCATGAATAAATTAGGATTGGGATCAGGAAAGAGATATCTAGAAAAAAAAGTCAGTACTAATGAAAAGCAATGCTAAGATTTACTCTCTATATGCAGAGCAAAGTCATCTTATACATAGGATAAAAAACAATCTCACTGTTGCTAGCAAAATCATAGTACATGGTTCACATCACTAAACTGCAAAAGAAAAGGACACTTACACATTATAAATAGTAAACGTTTTCTTCAGAAATTATAGCATCAAACAACAGTCCACAATTTAAGCGCCTGAGCAATAAGCAAAATGAAATATCCCCAGAACCCAACATTCTTTTAAAAATCACGAGATGGTTAATATTACTACCTCCAGAGACACTGGTTAAATAGATGATCTAAACTGTTGCATGAAACAGCACCGCATTGCTAGAGCAACTGAACTATGATATTCTATTTTTTTTTCTAGAAATGTATCACCTCTAAGCTTCAGTGAAAATATTTTCATCTTACTAATATAATCTTTTCCTGTGACCTACTGCACATGAACATTAGTAACATTAACGTTCAAACTCAAAACTTTAATTTTCTTTTTTTCCCTTACTTTTTTTTTAATTAGAGTCTACTGTCTGTATTTTGGTTCGTGGGCTTCTTTATTAGTACATAAAGACTGCAAAGAACCTCTATATTCCAAAAATCAAACACAAAGATGGTAATATATGAGACCTGAAAACACATTGGTGCAGTTAATATAGCCCTGTCAAACACCACAAGAACTTATACCAGAACAATTCAATTTATAGTTACCTCGATACAGTATACGCGAGAGCTGGGCCAAAAGGCTATCTAAAATAGCCATTGTAAAAGAGCCTAGATACTAGCATACATTGGGAAAGAAAGAAGTACTATATTCCATGCTCTGTTTGAAAAGTACTCATCTGCAGTTCTACTTGCTACCCAGCTGGGGACAAGAAAGAAATACAGGTATTCAGGGATTCTTCCATAGTACACAAAGTCTGTTAAGTGTTTACATTTTCACGTACATTGGGTATCATATCCCATTAACAGGTATTCCTAGAATGGAAAGGAATATCAGAAGAAAGAGAATAAAAGCAGGGTATTAGAAAGGTAACACTGAGCAACAGGAGTCTCAGAAAATAGTATCCACTGCAACAGTTTTTTAATAACACAGAACTAGAAGTTAAAAAAAGAGAAAGAAAAGTGTATCTAGACTCCTGTAAAGTTAATCAAGATTAAAGTAAAAGGAAAAGTTCTGAAGATGAAAATGAATTATAAGCAAAACTTAAAATTTACAGCAACCTTGTTTTATTAGGATGTCAACCCACATTGCCAACCTAAACCTTCTTTTACGTAAATATCATAAGGATTTCCAGATCTTCATGATTCATAGGTCATTCAAAAGACATTGCAAGCAACTCCCCACATCCCACTGGGCACTTGTTTTCCTGTGATCCAGATATACACACAGACAAGAGAAAAGTGAAAACATCAATCACTGCCATCTTTCCAGCTAAAGGCACAGATATCTATTCACTCTTCTATAACCCAGTTGTGCCCATTGCAAGGAAGTTATTTATCTGCTTCTTGGAGAGATAAAAACTCATAATTAACAGGTAGCTACAATGACCCTATTTACATTGCAAATATGGAACTTACATACAGCAAATGCCTGTCTTTAACATTTATAAATGCTTCAACTTACTATGTATGGCAACAATCACTATTTCAGCGCAGGGTTATGAAAGAAGACTTTTTAGCTCAATAGGTCATACATGGCTTAGGTACTACATAGCAAAACAAAGCCAGCATGAACTCCATTATCTGACACCGGAAGAAAAGGGGATTTGCAAACCGGCAACTGCTAACTCAATAGTTCGGCTTTTGCAGCATATTCCAAAATCAAACTTGGTTAATCTGACGACAATGGAAGTATTTCTATTGACTATAATAAGCTTTTGCTAAGCTCTTTTCTAAACTCCAATTAGCACTTCAGAACTTGCTCACCTATAAGACAGTGAGCTTGACTTCATTCTAGATCACACCACTACTAGTACTGTTAATGAAATCCCAACTACAAGAACAAGGTCCTTCTTTGGATTTACGGGTGAAAACTGATAGTAGAACATGTCTGGTAAGTATGAGCCAGGGGGAGATCCTTCCAAAAAAAAAAAAAAAAAAAAAAAAATCAGAGCGTGCGCCTTTGGCCCTACTTTCTGAGTATGTACAAAAACAAGATATGGAAACTTTTCTCTCAAACTGAGAATATCTGAGCAAAAGTTAATACAAACAAACTTTCTACTGCCATTTTTACAGTCACTTCTTGTAAAGGACTAATACTTGCAAGCTCTCATGTGATCCTGAAAATTAAGGTCAAACTAGTTCCTCAAAATGCTACAGAAAGCGATAGGAGGACTAAACAGATGAAGAGAAATGGGATATCTCATTTAAGGGGCCAGCAGTATCCCCCCTGCAAATATCTATGAAGACAGTTGGATAAGAAAAAAGCAAAGCTCTTTATATCACACGTCTCAGCTGGTGGGTATATTTGTAATGCAGCATTACAAAAAGTTGGCACTGGCCCCATATGTTACATGTGACTAGCAGAGCTTATTCAAATTAGCTAGTACTAAAGTACATAAGTACTAAAACATACAAAGCAGAAGACAAAGTCAGGCATAAGCAGTTCCTTTTATCACTTGTGCAGTTTCTGTGAATATCTACTCTTCTATCTCACCCCTATGGCAAGTAATGAAATTCAAATTACAAGAATACTTAACTGCAACATTAAAGGTTTCAGGGTAGTTCCAGGTACACACCAGCTTTGAAAACGTTTTCACTTCTGCTCCACACATCATTTAAAATTCCTGTTTGCAAATCCCCATTTACACCATCAATCTTTGGAGAGGGAAAGGAAGACTCCTGGAAGTCATTAGCCATTTGGCACTTAATATTTAATGTTTTGCAACTGTAATCAATCTCATTCAGAACACAATATGCATTTTGATTGCTACATATTGGCTTTCTCCATGCAAGTAAAAAAACAAACTGAAGAGGGTGGTGGTGGGGGAAATGTACCTATACATGCTTGGTTATAATGATTGTATAGTGGTATGAAAATGGAGGACAACAACTACTACTTAATTGATTTTGCAAGTACAACAGGATAAATTCAATGTTTTCCTGAATCACCTTATAAGAGGTTGTTACTCTTTGATGGATGTCCCACTCTTCATTGTCTTCACTATTCATAATCATGTGTGCCCATGTGTGTCAAAACCTGCTACCCCTTTAAAAAAAAAAAAAGATATTTCTTATTAGTTGCAAAGAGTAAAAGTGAGAGGTTTACTTACTTTTACTTTGTACCTGTGCTAGAATGCTATATTTTAATGCAGTCATGCCAGAAAAGGCCCTGAAGTGCTTTTTCTTTCATTATCAGACAGTCCTCCAGAGGTTGGGGTGGGGATTTTGCTTCTCCTGGATAAGGAAAAGACTACAAAGAATATTTTATGGACAACAAGAGAAACAAGAGATGCGCTTCTTCTCTGGAGTAAACCTTGAAGAAACGGTCTAAACTCTTCTCTAAGGATTACGCATGTCTGCTCCTGCCATGGAACAAGAATGGATGCAAAGGTTACAGTAGGTATTTCTGCCTGACTGCTCAACATTTCCCTGTGGGATTCAGATGCCAGGAAAAACCTTCAGGACCCCTTTAGCTCCCCGCAACCCATTTTTGTGGGGGGTTTTGTTTGTTTCTTTGTTTTTAATTTCCATCCCATCTATGTTTCCCTATCTAAAGAATAAAACCTGACAACATAGAGCACTGACTTCTCTGTCCTTCATCTGGACTTCTAGTGCCACCAGGTAGTCATCTTTCCCTCACATGACTGATCAGGCTAACACACGCTGCGTTTTACAAAGAGGTAGAGATACCTTCACAATACAAGCAATACCACCACCACAAAAATCTTTACCCTTTTCTTCATAGGTAAAAACTATCCTTTTAGTATCAAAGTTTACTGAACGCCAGTTACAATCCCCATCCAGTTTCGTCCTTCAGCCTAGCCCTCTTTATCCATCTTCCTTGCCATTTGCAGTTAACAGGATCAGTCCCAACGCTTGACCATTTCTCACAGCACTGTTGAGAGCCCGTACTCATTGACGTTATTTTCCTAATTCTTTAGGGCAACCTCTGTCTGACCTTTCATTCACTTTGGCTGCAAGCTTCCCGTGACAGGACCCCTTATCATGTGTAAGCATTGCAATAATATAATGAATAATAAAAGCATTAATTACTTCTTTGTATAACAGACCACACAAACCCAACTGTGACTTGTTTCTTCTGCAAATGTGTTGCACCAGCACAATTATATGAACTGTACAGTTTTTAGCTTAAGTTAAAATTTCCGTCACTTAATGCAACATAAAATCTTGCTTTCCCGATGATAGCTCAGAAGAGGAGGATGAAAAAAAGCTCTCTTCATCCCTCTTATGCACATTTTCCAAGAGCTTTGCTTCCCAAGATAAAACGTACAAGGGCTGCAGATATGCTCACAGCCCTGCACAAAATTGCACTGCCATGACCTAATTTGATCAGATTTCTAGCCTTGTTTTTTTGCATAGATGATCACTGGTTAGTTCACCTTTTTTTTTTTTTTTAATGTTTGCAGGATTTTCACTTTAAAACCCACACATTTTTTATTAGCTGATGCAAATTAGAATTGCACTGACTTCACAGACTACAGACAAGGTAACAGATTGCTCCACTAAAAAAGTAACAAGCTTTTTTCCCCCCAAAGGAAAATTAGCTGCATATGGCAAGAGTAAGATCTGCAACTTTAATAAAAAGAAGTCACATTTGGTGAAAGTAAAGCTCACTTACTCAATGACTTAACAAAGTTTGCTTAAAATACTAATAATTGTAGTAGAAGTAGCACGCTAAATAAAAAAACCCACAAACATCTTCATTATCTATTGATAACACCTCATGTTATCAAAGAGATCTTAGACTTGTCTACATCAATGTGTCACTTCATTAAAGTCATTGCAAACATCACGTGGAAAATTAGTTCTGACATACGTATACACTTAGTTTAAAGAGAGTTCAAGGTTGGTACTGAAAGCAAGACCTTACAATGCACTATTTTGCTCATGCAGATGGCCTAACAGATAGACCTGATTCCTAAGCCCTACAATTACACATCCAAGAGCAGAATAAGGACCATAAGTTACTGACGTTAGCCTAACTCTATACAAGAAGGGAGCTGTACCATTACACATCACATTTAATACCTAGCATAGACCTAATCAGTGTAGATCCTGATTGTTGTCTGTGGTTGAAGTATTCCAAGACATTTAAATCAAATAAACAAACAAACAAAAAAAAAAGCCCTGTGGAATAAGGATAATCACATTAGCATTCATTATTCTCACAACCCACTTCTCCCACCCATTTCAAAACTCGAACAAGCTAAATGTGTTCTCACTCAAATGGCATGTTAAAAATGGTCAATATGTGTTTGACAAAGAAACTAAATACTACTATCATCTTCATATGTCATTCAGCTTCCTATTTCAGGAGTTCTTCAGACAAGAGAGTGAGACAATCATGACAATCATGCTATTATTTGCGTTCTTATATTGCAATTGTAAAGTTTGCAAATAACATGTGAAATATTAAAATTTCAGAGCCTTATAATCCTGAACATATTTTCTGCTAGATGTTCTATGCTACATCCCAGACAGACATCAAGCGAGGTATCCAAGTGGCTGAGATGAAAATCACCAAGCAACACATGCAAACTGCTGGGTCTGAAAGCAACGAGTTAACAGTGCATGAATCCAAAACAGCACAGAAGAACGGCTACTTCAAAGGAAAGAAGCCTTCACTCTTCAGAAGCAGTCATAAAAGTTACACATTTCTCCTCAGAGCTTCTGTAATGCCATCTCATAGCTTGCATGTACTAAATTTAAAAGAACTAAACCAGTTAATCTAAAAGTCCTCCACCAACTTCAGGTGTTACAGCACTGTGTGCTGCTGACTGGTGATGTTATATACTCATAAGCAGCTGTCGTGTTGTTACATTCTGCAGGTGGCTGAAACTGAAGTACAGAGGTATCATTTTACGGACTATTATCCATTTCACAGAGAGGTTGTGAGGTCTGACTTTTGGGTCTGATGGAGAATTAGCAAAATCACCCAGCTCAAGTAACTTCAGGTCTGCAAACTGGAGAGCAAAAGAAGGGACGTCACCTTCAGAAAGCACTGGTAACACATCAGCTATTAACCACCCCCAAAATTCCCACCCGTACATTGGCAACCTTAACCAGAAGTGGAACCCAGTCAAGAAAATACTGTAAATCCTTCCAAATCAAGGACCTCAAAGCTGGTGCTAAAGCAAGGCCTAACGGATCTTTTTCAGTAGAGAATGCTGCATCAGGTTCGCACAGCTACAACTTTCCTCCCTCAAGATGTGCGCTGACAGACTGCAGGAAGCTTGTGCTCTGCAGCATGATCAGAGATCCTCTTGTACCAAGCATAAAATACAATCTCGCTTCTAACTTACAGCGGTGCTGTTACTAAGTTTTGAACAGCAAGAGTCAGATAAAAGCTTAGCCTTAAAAGTAAGCAGTAATTCGCAGCCAGTGTTAATGTGTAAGATTTATGCATTTTAACATGATTTGCTATCATTAAGGAATCCAAACCCCAATATTGCATAGAATGACAGAAATGGAAAACAATGGCTAGTTCAAACCACATTAAAGTGGTCACTTCAGCCCCAATACTCGTAGCACAGCTAATGAACAAAATGAGTGCTGCTTATAGACTTCATTCCATTCAACAACCTCTGGAAGACTTATATTTGCTCTCTACTTCTTTTTAATACAGCCTAACGGAATCCAAGTGGACAAAATTCACTGGATGACTTCAGTGGATAAAGTAAGTTTTTCACTGCGATAGCATCGTTCTGTAAGCAAATACTGGAACAAAGGAAAACAGCCTTTCAGTCAGCACATCTCCTTTAAGAGTTCAGAATTCACACTAAGGCAAAACAAAACCAAAATGAGTATACAGCCTGAAGATTAAAAAAAATAAATGGATGTGTAACTTTATCTAAGGGGTTAGCTATACTTGCAACACGCTGCATGTCTTCCAGAGATCAAGAGCAGGACTTCAGCACACCGTTTATCTCCGTTCCTTGTTTTGACCATGTGCAAATTTCTGCCAGAAGCTAATTCCCTGATTCCTGTGAACTCAATTCCAGTCTCTGCATCTGAATCAAACTTTCCTGCACTGGCATTTCACATTAGGAAGGAGCTTCACAAATCAAATGAAAACTTAAATTTGCTTCTGTGAATAAATCCCAAAGATCTGATGACTTAGAGGCACCAAGAGGCCTCCTGTTGGAGGAGCTACACTAACGCAAACCCCGACGTCGGATGCGCCGGATGGGTTGTAAAGAGGGTGTTATAATAAACCAACTTCGGATGAAACAGGTGTGCCATAACTGCACTGGTAAGTTTGTACTAATGCACAGCTGTCTTGCCTGTTAGCATTAAAATCCCTCCTGCAATCACACTGGGCTTGTCCACATGCTCCGCTATTACTCGTGGTTTTGCAGGATGCTATCAAAATAACATGGAATATTTCTTCCCTGTACTTTCAAAACACATCTCAGAATTTGTGGCAATTGTGTTACGGGGAGATTTTCTATTTAATCTTTGACACGTAGCAGCTACTTTTTAACGTATGCTAAAGACACCTATATTAGAAAAATGACCCACCCTTGACCAAGACTGCTGGCAACAGGTACTGCTCTTTCCCCTGCAACTAATGCTGAAAAATAATTTACTGCTGACAATGAAAAACATTCTGGTACAGTCAATGACATCTCTGAAAACACGACAAAGACCAGAGGGACCTACATAGAGAATGTATTTGCCAAAATAACACAAACTCATCTACATTTGAAACGGATTAGAATGGATTCAAGACAGGCTCTGCATTAAAAGAACACGCAGAAACTCCATTATTTGGAGCACACTAACAGTAGGATGCAGAAAAAGGCTGACTGACATCATTCACCCCCCCCACTCTCTCTCCTTCTAGAACCTATCTCTTCATCTTACCACGTAAAACAAGCAATTCTCCCTACGAACTGCTCTCCCCCTGAAACCTAACCTTCCTCCTACCAGCAGGATTGTTTTTGATGACTCCTTTCGTTTTTCCCCTTAAGCACCTAACAGCATTATCTTCTCCTGTGGTCTCAACCCAAAAAGTAAGTACTTGTAAACAAACGCCATCCAATTAAATGAATTCCAATTTTTGCAGCTCCGTTACAATACAAGAAAACCCGACCCATGCAAAAGTTAGATTCGACTAAACCAACGTAATGCAATTACCACAACTTACTCCAATGAAGATTTTAGAATCAGAGCGGAAACAGATCCAGTGTTGCACCCACAAATTTGTGAAAAGGCTTTAAGAAAAGACCCTTTTAACTACCGAGAATGAAGTAATTTTAACTGACATTCCTGAGATGAGGAGACGCAAAAAACCATTAAGTAGCAATTCATAATCAAAATAATGTTTGCAGATTAAATCTAGAAAATGACAAAGCGCTACAAGAAGAAAGAGGAACTGTACTTCAAATAGGCTTCCGAGCTTTCAAACTTTTAAAGCTCAATAGCAAGTAGGTTTTAAGAGAACAAAGAAATCTAATGCTACCTATTCAAATCCATCAAAAACACAATGAGAGGCCCCAGTCCCAGCCAAACCGTGTGTCTAGGATGATTTTGAGAGTCTACATGAATTATCACCTTTCTGGGGGTTTTTTGAGTGCTGTTTTCTCTCTTCTGTCTTATTTTGTTCTTTGGAGTCACAATTTTTAATTCTCCTCTAAGGCCGCTTAAACCTAGAAAATAAAAGTAGAACTGAGCCACGCGATGACGTAAAAGAGAGAAACAGAGAACAAAAATGGTTAATACCAAAGCAACAGCGGGTCGAAATAGGGAGAGCCTTCAAAAATCAGGAAGGAAAAGGTTATTTACCTAAATCGGGATCTCAGCTCGCAGAGGAGGGCACTCTGTGGGGGTACTAAAGAGTTGGAGGGACACCCAGGGCAGGACCCTACCCTGTCAGGCCAGCTCCTCCGGGGGCTGAGGTAAAGGGCAGGTCCTGAGGAGCGGGGCAGGAAGTGACCCAGAAAGCGGAGCTGCTGGGGAATTAAAATCACTCCCTTGCAGGAGTTCGTGCTTCAGGAACCGACAAGCGCACACACATCTATAAAAAAAGAAAAAGCCGACCGAGTTTCGAGGCCCGGCGGGGGTGGGGTGGGGGTGCCGGAGCCTGGCTGGCGGCCGGGGCGGGCCGGGCCGGAGCAGCCCCCTCCGCGGGGGGACGGACGGGATCCCCTCGCAGCCCGCCGCGGGGGAGCGGAGCGGGGCAGAGCAGGCCGGCGGCGATCGCGGCCGTCGGGGCTGCCCGCAGCGGCGAGGGGAGGCCCCGCCGCGGGCCCTGGGGTCGCGCCCCCCCCCCCCCCCCTCCCCGTGAGGGAGCCCGGGGACAGGCGGGGCTCCGCCGCTTACCGGCCGTTACCTGTGTGCC
This sequence comes from Morus bassanus, assembly GCA_031468815.1. Lineage (NCBI taxonomy): Eukaryota > Metazoa > Chordata > Aves > Suliformes > Sulidae > Morus > Morus bassanus. The sequence goes on from CM062581.1 coordinate 4,287,402, forward strand.
GGGGTGGGGGGGGCGGCGGGCGCCCCTGCGCTGCCGCCCCCCGCGGTGCGGAGCGGTGCGGGGCGGCGCGGGGCGGGGGAGCGGCGGGGCCGGCCGCGGGAGGGGGCCGAGCCGTGCGGGGACACTTTGCACCCAGCCGCCCCCCCCCGCCCCCCCCCCCCCCGCGCCGCCTCGGCTCGCTGCGGGGTCAGTGGGCAGGGACTGACCTCCCTCTGAGCCAATCGGATGCCGCCGCCGTGGGCCCGCCCCCGACCGCCAGCCGCCGCCGCGTACGATTGGGCGTCGGGGTGACGGCGGCTCCGCCCATGAATCTTCCCCCTTGCCGTAAAGGCGCGGGGGAGGGGGAGGGCTTTGCGACAGTGGGAGGGAGGGGAGCGGGGGCGGTTGTAGAGGTTCCGGCGTTTTGACGGCTGAGAGTTGGGCCTTACGGCGCCCCGTCCGCCGCGGGGCGGGTGAGTCGCCGCGGTTGCCTAGCAACGGGGAGGGGAGGGGCTCGTATGCGCGCGGCGGCGCGGGGTGACTAAGCGGGGCCGTGAGCCCCCAGGTGGGGAGGGGAGGGGAGGGGAGGGGAGGGGAGGGGGGAGCGAGGGGGCGTGGCCCGGAAGGGGGCGTGGCCCGGGCGGTGCGAGGCGGCGGCGGGAGGGCTGAGGGGGCTCGGGGCTGAGGGGAGACCGGCCCAGGCGGCGGCGGCGGGTCCCCGGGTCGGATTAGGCGGGCTGAGGGGGCTCGGGGCCGGGCTGGGTGGGTGAAGGAGCGCGGAGCCGCGGCAGCTGAGGGGCCCGAGGGGAGCGGAGGCGGTGCAGGCGGCCTCGGCTGGCCCCCGGGCCGGCGGGGCCTTCGGGAGGAGGGTGGGGGGGAGAGGGCCTGCAGGGCGGGAGGTGCTGGGCGGCGGTTACACACGGCTGGGCTCTCACCTCCCTTCCCTGTCAGGCCGGAGCGAGGTCTTCTACCAGCGACCCAGTGCTGGCGTGTCTGAAACACCAGTGTGAGAGGTACAAGGGGCCGGTGAGGTCGGATCGGGTCCGCCTAGCCCTGTCTGTAGTGGCTAAAGATGCTTGGAGAAGGGCAGATAAAGCATCTGTCGTGCTTAGGCGTCAAAGTTAACAGTCAGGGATCGGACTGCTCGCAGCAGAGGTTATTTGCGACCTCTGGAAGGAAATGACATTATTTTAGGGGCGTTTACAGTATTTCAGCACTGAGTGAAAGGAAGCATATTCTTTACTGAGAGATGAGCCTACGAAGTCATTGCAGGTACAAGTAGTCCGAAGTATATTTTATTTCTTAAATGATTCAACCATTGCATTGTAAGGAGATCCAGAGCTTTCAGACGCATACCCAAAAGTCACGGACTGTGGTTTCATTTTGTTTTATCTGATTTAATTTTTTAATGAAAATAGGTGGTTTTGGATAGTTTGTTTTCTCCCAGGTGCTGCTCATGCAATTAACATCTAATAGTGTACATAACAGGGAAAGACTAATATAGGGACTTGAGAACAACTTTCCCTAATTATGCCTCTTCACTAATATCTCTGAGTAATTGTGTGTCGTCCGAAGTCATTTATGTCAGTAAAAAAAAAAAAGTAAAATGTGATACCAACAATGTTAGTCCAGTCAAATCAATGCTTTCTAATGAACTTTGTGCTAAATTGAGTATCCCACCTTGAAGAAGTATACATATTTTATAACCCTGATTTAGGATATTCTGGAGGTGTTTGCAACCACTTAAACTTCACTTGCTTGAGGTATGATGGTTCTTAAACCTGATAGGCTTCAGCTGCCATCTGAGTTTTCATCCCTAATTTTTTGTTTCCTTATCCATCAAGTTTCTTCTCTCATTCTGTTTGCAGCTCCACATGACTTGGATTTTGATTTTAAAGCCTAACTAAAATAGTTATGAAAATTACATATAACAAAATATTTATTTGGGGTTTTTTGTATAGTTTTCCTTTCTGTCCTTTGCCTGATCAGTCTATATAAAAGGTTTTTAGAACCATTTCCTGTTGTTTACGCAGGAGTCTGGCACTGTAAGGTGTTACATGAATTGGTTTTTAGATGGTGTCACGAATAACTCAAATAAATAATACAAGTAAGGGTTGGAGTTTGTCATTTCTTGCGTATGAATATGATTGTTTTTCTTTATTCTTCAGCTTTGAGCTTTTCACTGTGTTCTTTTACTGTGTCTGAAACAAATTTAGTCATTGTCTGACATTTCCCCTTCTTTGAAGTAAATGTCTTCAAAATAAGCCCCCTCACACTTCATTTCCTTTAATGACTTCTATTCGTGAACTGTTGTCATGTGTGAGTGAGACATACCTTATAGATGTTTTTGTAAAGTGTTCTGCAAATTAACAGTAGAATATAATTATATTGTGGTAGGATCAGGGAAAGCGCAACTAATACCATGTGGTGAAGGTAAAATCTCATAGTGCATGTCCTAGAGGACTTCTAAATCTCTTCTGCCTTAACAACCTTGCTGTAACATATGAATTTGTGCATGAGAGATCTTTTAGTTCACCATGTAGGATGATAGTTCAAGTTGATCTTGAACACAGAAGTAAATGTGTTGAGATAATTTTACTTTATTAGGTATTCATTTAGGAAGAAATAAAACTCGAAGATAGGAACAATAGCTATATAAAATATTCAGAGTGATTTCTGAAGAAATTTTACGAGGTTTCAGGTCATAAATTTCCACCTCAAGTAGAATTCCAAATAGATTCTGTAAAGGAAGAAGGAGTTTATTGTCTGAAGTATCAGATTTGTTCTTAACATCTAAAATGGGATATGGGAAAGGATGGGGGAAGGGTTAAGTGAGGAACATACTATAACATTTTGGAGTTGTCAGGTCAGCCGTTGCTGAATGTGTCTTTAAAAATACCACACCAGAGTGAACTGTAGATTGCTCCCTGCAGGCAGCTTCTTATTCTCTAATTTTAGATTCTCTTCTGAAGGAAGTACTGCCCGATGGTGGAAGAAGTGAGGAGTCTGGGTAGCATATCTTGGTCTACTCCTAATCCTTTGTACCTTTGGGAAGCTATTTGATGCATGCTTCAGTTGCAGTTAAAAATCAAATTGTAAAAATAAAGGTGTAATTCTCAATGTTTGATAACATTTTAAAAACTCATGAATATTATAAACTAAAACAAAAATGCCTCATATACTGAACTTTATAGTTTCATTGTTTTCTAATATTCTGCTAAAAAGCAATAATAATTTAAAATATTTGGTGTGCTGATAAGTGCAGGTTTAATTGATACATAGATGGGAAGATCTTTAGAATTTCTTACCAGTTGGAAGACTGAGCTGTTTTCTTCCATTGGTAAGAAAGGGGAAATGTGACACTGAAGTAAAAGCCAACTGCAGGCAGATGGCTTCGGGAGTCTACCTGGAACTCTACCTGCCAGACTTAGACAGGGATCCAAAAAGCGTGCAAAAAGAAAACTCCTACAAACAACATAAGTCCCATTCCTAACTTCACAGTAGATAAAGGTAATGAGTTTGTTTTATTAAGAGTTCTGGTTAGAGAATATGCTAAAACTGTCCTAAAAAGATAAATATTACAGACTAGCATCACTCTTAATATAGGTGAAAAAGAAACCCTGATGTTAAGTGTATCCTTTTTGTTTTCTGGGGAGGTATGATATCTGCCTAGGCTTTTACATAATGCTTAGAAAATTGTGGGTGCTTAGGGACTCGCACTTTAAAGAGAGACTTGAAATCTTAACAGCTCTTCTTTTTAAGCTACAGTCAATGTTCCAGTGTTGCGATTGAAAGTATGTTCCATTGACATGGTGATAAGGATTTTTTTTTATAGCTTTCCTGAATATGGTTAAGTATTTTTATTGGCTCTTAAGTTTTACACTTTGTTTTTTAAGTATTTTTTAATTTTAAACTTCTCAGTCACTGGGCCCTTGAGACCAGCCCCCTGGCATTGTTGGTCCTTTGCATTATTTGAAAACCTGTTTTGGGTTTCAGCATGTAGGTGCTCAGAATAAGAGTTCTGTACATGTAGATGTAAAGGAATTCTTTGGTCCTCCTTACTAAACTAAGAGCCCAGTTCTCCCCACCCATATATTCATGCTACTCACCTTGAGCCTATGTGCAGTGGAAGACAAGACTTGTCCTTTGGTTTGTGGGGTTTTTTTTGAGAAGTGTTGCCATATCCAGCCTTAGTGGAGCAATAAACATTGCCAGTTTAGATGAAAATTTGCAGTTGAAACTTTGTGCCTGTTTTTGGAGGAATCTGTCACAAAAGAAATGCAGTTTTAGCAGTTTTAGCAATGTAGAGAAAGATGTGATCCAAGTTTTCATATCTTTCAGAAGTAGTCACTAGTAACAGTCATCTTTGGTTTTGTTAGTTCCAGCAAATTAATGTTGGTGTTGGTAGTGTAATATTGGATCTGTAAACTTCTTCACAGCATGGAAATTCTTGTATCGTTTTGATGTCTCTCTGGGACAGTTTTGTTTGTGCAACTATCACTTGCTGTTTGTAAGCAGTGAATTTGTATTTTCGAAATAAGTTGAATAAGTAGCATTAACTCTGAAAATGTGTGGTGTTCTTTTGTATCTTTCTAGTTATCTGTTAAGTTCAGTAATAGCAAAATACTTGTTTCTAGGTAACATTGAAGAGAAACACCTAATAGTGCTTCTGCTTCTCTTGCTGGATAAAAATAACTTTGAAGCTGATTTGCAGTGACCGTGAATAATCAGTGAAGACATACGGCGTTCTCTGGGATATTGAATGTTCTCATAATGAAGATCTCTCTTCTGCAGCAGATGTATAAGGACGTACTGGTAGGCATCCCATTAGCAAAGGAAAGCCATCATTATGCCTCTTTACTTAATCTGTGTGTTGAGCAGTCATCAGAAAGAGATGACTCATGTGATTGGATGCATCTGCTGTCTACTAATGGTGGTATTAGGAGCCATCAGGATACTGATATGTCAGATGCGGTTGTCCCTACCACAGATGATATATCAAATAGCTTTGCAAACGTCAGCTCCTCGTTCTCTCCACGAGAAGTGATGCTGCTTCAGTTAACCTTGGTCAAGATGATGGTTGCGAAAGCGGAGTCCCAGGAAATTGAATTCAATATGAGACAGAAGTACTGTGAAATCTTCGTCCTTCTTCTGAAGGAGGCAAAAATTGACTCAAAATTGGTAAGCTTTTATAAACTTTTGAAAGATTTTTGTGAAAGAGGGGGTGGGGGAAAAGGAACGTGCCTTAGATACTTTTTCTTTCTACATGTCTGCAGATTTCTCTGCTCAGTAGTTATGATCAGCTGTTATCTCACATGGCTTCGAAAAGTTTAGCATCTGTTGTGTATTTCCAGCTGAGGGAAGAGGTGAGTATGGCATAACTTTTCACAGCTTAAAAAAATGACTTTGTGAATATGTGCCTTAAGGTTGTTCCATTTGACTCTAGAGCCAACTTGTTTAGCGTTTATATGGCACAAAAGCAGTCACTATGTGGCTACGGTAAAATCTAAAAATACTTCTAAAGAGGCTCCCTTCCTAAGTAGACCTGCAGAATGACATCAGAACTGCTCCTTTCCCCCATCTGTTGCCTGCATATCTGCTCCAGCTTTGCGAGGCACATTGGCAGTCTGCTGATGTTCAGCACACAGACTCTGTTAGTCCCCTCAAAATGCCACACGGTTTTGTTTAGCTCCAGTATCAGGAACAATGTGAAGGTTATACAAGATAATACTGCATGATAGTTCTTCCATAAAGTGCGTCTTAAGAAGCTTTGGGTTGTAAGTGATGGATGGGAAAGACATGTAATAAATATTCCAAGACAGTGTTTCAGGTGTGTTAGGAGGGGCATGGCCTTTAGAAGGAAAGGAGATCAGATGTATAACAGAAGTTTGTAACGTGAATTGAAATATATATATCTTTAGTTTCATAAAATTCCAGAGTTTCTTATATATATTTTAAGGTAAAATGTGTCCAGATGACAAGAAATATTCTCTTTAATGTTGCAATACAGGTGTTTAAAAAACCTGATAATCTGCACTATCAATATTTTTACAGTTAATTGAGATCTGTTAGGTGATGCAGTAGATAAAAATAGGTAATAACCTATTGAAAGTTAATCAAATACTTTTCTGTATTTTCTTGTTTGAATATTCCAAATACATGAGGTTTTTTACTTGCTGTATATTTGAATATGTATGGTAGCCTCCATAGTAGCCTCTCTGAATATATATTTCTCTCAGAAAGATGCTTGTAGTATTTCTTGCAAAGTTGTCTGGGTCCAAGAATTATGAGTTCAAATATGGCCTGTCTACAGTATTATCTGATTTTAGGTAGGTCACATGACATTAGGAGGTTGGGTTTTCCCTTTCTGGAAAATACAGATAACTTCTATTACATGCATGTGTGACTTCATGTTTGTAAATAGAGGCGTACATGTAAAAGGCACTGGGCAGATGTATTGTTTCTACATGTGTTTTGTCTATGCCTACATTTGAATCTTCTTTAATCTACAATTTTAAATCATTGTCTTGTGATTTAATTTAATTTATACAGCAATTGTAAAGCATATGTGATTATTTTTTTAACTAATCTTCTTAGAATGCATTAAATGTCACCTGGCTCACCTTTAGTTTGAAGACTCTTTTAGGATTCCCTGTGAATACCCACGTAGCAGAATGTCTGTGGACTCTTACAACTATAATCAAGGACATACTGAACGATAAAGTTTTACCCAAAGCAGGTACTGTAGCCGTTTTATGACGGTATTGCTACACGAGTGCCCACTAGGGGGAGGAATGTTACTTGTAATCTCATCTAGAGCAGCTGCTTGTCTAAAGAACACCTAGTTTCTTTGTTGCAAAGAGGGTGACAAAGTACTATTAAAAGTGTAGTGGTTTAAACGTGCTTAAAAACTGAGAATAGTCACAATCCCCTGTTTTCTGCTTATTTGACGATTTAGCTGACTGTGTTGCACTCCAACTTCGTAATGTTGTTGTTCTTGCTGTAGGTATTTTGAAGAAGTTGTTGGCTCCTCTTGATGCTGTGCTTGAAGGATTTTATAATTCCATTCTGTTCCACCATTTTGACAGTCACCACTATACTTCACCTTACTCTGAAGCTGCAAACAATTTGATCGGTTTTATAGATCTGCTTGAAGCACTTTTGGCTTCCAGAATTGAATTAGAACTACCACTCGGATGCCAGAGAGTATTGTTTTTGAAAGTTTCTTATGTCCTGAACCTCATTAGCTCAACAATTCACTATTTATTCAAGAAGAAGTTCATTATGCTCCTTAAAAAATGTGTCCTTTACAAGTCTAGAGAAGATGCTAAAAGTGGATCACCGTTCTTACAAAACCCATCTTTACGTGAGGATATGCTTGCACTGAGTGACGCTGTTCTGCAGGTTGTGAATTTGACTTGGCTTAATCAGATCCCGCTCGGTGAAAAGTCCAGCTACTTTGGAGGCAGTGAAGCTGCTCCTGGTGGTTCTGACCAAACTGTTCTCAGAGCCTTAAGTCTGATTGTGCTTAAAGCACTGGAATTCAAGTTTCAGAACTCTGCTACAGAAGCTGAAATCAAAGGTAATAGTCTCTTTTAGTTTTGTTCATTAAGCAGCAAGAGTTTTAAAGCTTTCAGATTTTACAGTCGCAGCTCATCAAGACTGTAAATAGAATTCAGCTGAATTAGTAGTGGTGGGATGGAGGAAAGAGAAGACCTGCCCAGGAAACCTGCTATCACTGTGTCCTGCCTAATTAGTTATCTCCTTGTACTTTATCCAGTCCTTAGCCCTGCAGAATTGGGGGTTTGGAACACCTGCATTTGGAATTGAAAACTTTTCCTCTTAAGATCATGTGTTAATATTTGAAATAGTTGAGCCAGCTTGGGAACACAAGGCTCTTCTCCCATTAGAAGAGAGCCCATAGCACAAGCATCCATTCCATTCAGGGTGGAGAACTAAAAGAAATGGCAGGTAACTGTTTTCTAATGTGGAGGTAGACCTGCAAGTACCATTATTTTGGTTGAAGGTACATCGCATTACTGTCAGAAAAATAATAGGGCAAAACCCAGCAGTGGTGGAAAAGGTAAAAATAATGAAGCTGTAAAGTAAAAGACAGGAAGATTATGGGAGTTGGCAGAGTATAGTGGTTGTGTTCTTCACCCTGACTTACAGGTCTAGTTCTTTGAATCAGTAGGTGTTAGGCATACTTTTCAAACCTGAGTATGTTTGTTCTACTGAATAGATGAATTGGATTAGGAGAAGAGCAGATCTGGCTCTTGCGCTAGGGCTATGCCACAAGGCGGGCAGTGGGATGACAAGGGAATGCTGCATAACTTGCGTTCCTGATGGGAGAGGACGCGTTGCTGGTAGCTGGTCAGTAGTCTTCTCCTATGCTGTACCGGAGTGGTGGGGTGAGGCAGTCCTGGAATCCCACTTTTCTACCTCTGAGAGGCATGGGATGCACATCTGATGCTAAGCCATGGGAATGTGGATGTGCAAATTTTATCATCAAAGCAGCTTGCTGTCCCTGGATTACAGGCTTCATGGCAAAAATGGAAAGGCAGTTCTGAAGCAGTTTCTAGTCAAATACAAGTGAGAATGGGTGTTCTTATTGTCAGCCAATTGATGATGTGGCAAAAAGTAAAAAACTTACTTTTTTTAAACAAGGATGAAATTTTACAGCATCTTAAATATATTGAGACACTTTAATATAAGTTCTAGATGTAAATGTTATTTTACTCTTTATATTTCTATATTATGTAGCAAGCATAAAATCAATTTTTAATTCATCTGACTGCAAAAGAGCCATGGACTTCTGCAAGACAGCTTCTGACACTTTCCAGATTTTGGAAGATGTTATATTTGTGATACCAGAGTTTTTTAAGTATTTGTAGAGAATATTTTACATATAGTCCACCTTTTGAAAAATGTATAGAGACTGAGATTGTCTTAAGAACAAGTGAATAGAAAAAATGTAGGTTAAACCTCTCTTAGATGTCTGTATGAAAATTCTTTCTCAAAGAAAAAAGTTCTCCTTTTTTAGATTCATGACACCAAAATGAGTTCTTTAATTAGATTCAAATACCCCAACTGTCAAGAGGAATTTCAAGTTGAAAGGAATTGGTGCTTCTATTTTAGTGACATTAATTTAAGTGGTTAAAACAAGCACCAAAATGCTTTAATATGCTAACTTCCCTTCCGGGAAGCTGGTTGATCTTATCTTTTTTTATTAAGATGAATTACAGTGGCGTAACTTTAATTCATTTCAATTTTGAGAGTAATTTCCAGATAGCTTTGATTTATAGAGAAGAATTTCAGTCTGAATAGTAACTATTAATAACAAAGATAATTTGCTGTTCCTATTATTTGCTAAGAGGCAGAGCAAATCTTAAAGTCAAGTATTAAGGAAAAACCACATAATGATAGTTTTATGTAAAATCGATTCCCATGTTGCAGGAAAGTTTTTTCAAAAGCAGTAATCGCTTTTTATATAAACGATGCAACTGTGCTCTTCAAGCCATAGTGTACTTCCAGCAGCATTGGAGTTCTTACTTAAGGAATACCTTTGCGGTAAAGATATATGTCACTATATTTTTTTCTGTCTTCTAAACGTTGAATGTATGCTGTGTTACATGAAGAACTGGTGCTTATGTTCAAACGTAAAGAATCTTTGTATAGTATATCATTAGTACTGAAAAGGTAAGTTTCTTGGCTTAAGGGAAAGAGTCATACGAATACGAAGTTATTCTTATGAGTAAGCTACTGCACCAAAATGGCATAAATTCTCAGGTGCTTTTCCCCTCCAGGAGTGCAGTGTTTAGAGGGAGGGGAAAGATGAAGATTTGCAGGAAAACCGCTGCTTATGTTAATCCTTCCAGCAAGGATTTTAAACCATCTCATGAAGGTACCTTTATTCCAAGCCTGTATGTACTGGAAAATGTACATCATCCGTGAAGAATTTATTTTATAAAATGAGTGTGGCTATAAGCTGCACACTTTGTTTTATTGTAGAAATGACAATTTATTCCCATCAACTATAGTTCATTGGAGTTAATATCTACAGTGAATCACACTGGGTGGGTTTAGCTTCAATCCTATCAAAACATTACAGTTGTATTAGTATTTCATAAGGGAAGACCTACCTGAGATGAAATCTCAGCAAAGTGCTCATATTGGATCATTACATCTGTGGCATTGACTTGATTACAATTCACCGTTCTTTAGTTTGAGATGTACCAGTTAAGCTACCTAACTGGGGAGCTAAAGGAAAGTGTAAATCCCAGCTGTGTAGGTATAGTCACGTTTTTGTTGATTTCCCGATATATGCAAATTTTTGGAGGTGTCATCTCGTTCACTAGTCTGCGTGCTTAGGTGTGAGAGGATTCACCCTGTTGTACCCAAAACTTTTTAGGTCACCTCTGATTATTCTTCCTTGAACTCCAAGGAGACAAAGAATGCTATTAGATGAATGAATTGTGTCCTTAAGGTTTATCTGTCTTGGAGTGGGCGGGGGGGGGGGGTGGGGGTGGACAGTCCTGTACCTAACAAATGAATTGAATTAATTTTCTGCAGGTTACTTACAGTTGTTAACATTGGCATCTAAACATCAGTACGTTTAGAGTTTAACAAAGTAGCCATTCACATTTAATTTAAGTTTAGATAACTGCTTATGCCTCTCCGCAAAATATTTCTTGATTTCTTTGGTACCAAGAAGCAAGAACTAATCTATAAAATTTGATGTCATGATAAATCAGTTGAGCTAAGGAATAATAAATGCATTCATGAACTGTTATGCACTCTTAATTTAAAAACTAAGTGTTCGTTGTTTAGTAACAAAAAACATATAGCAAAATTCATGGTTACTTCTTTTTTTTCAGGAGACTTTCAGAGTTCCATGTCCCAGCTGTTGACGTTCTGGAGGAGTCATCTGAAGTCTTCCCCACAGTCTCACCCAGTTGTACATCACTGTGAATGGCTCTCCTTGATTTTCATAGAGCAAGATGATGATATGTGGGAAGCTGCTAAAGCTTTATTGCTCATTTATTTAAAATTTGATAGGTTAGTTACATTCTGTTTGACAGAACTATGAAGGATTGTAATTCAGTGAGGTTATTGTGATGTACATAACACTTCCACTGATTACTTTTTTCTACAAAAAAATATTCTTAATTAAAAAAACCTGCCAAACCTCAGGACAGTGTAATAATATGTGGTGTAAGAGCAGTTAACTTTGATATTTTGATTGAGTGTTTTTTGGATGGAAATGAGGGAGTTGTGCAACATTTCCTATTAAATACTTTTATCATATTCTGTATTTCAGAATAATTGACTTCACAGTCTAAAATAGTGGTTAGACATCGATAAAAGGCAAGGCTGCTTTCTTTCAACACAGAGTTTGACAAGAATGGGATATTATAACTAAATGTCAAGAATTCAGGGACTTCTGGCAAAGTAGCCCTCTAAGGACTGGACCTGTGTTAATTCTAGCTAGTTGATAAAAACTGTTATTGCTAACAACTGAAATGTGTTCTTCATTAATTTGTCCTGGATGTTCTCTGCTTCGTTGTTGTTTAAATTACAAGATACTGTCCTGATTTATAGAAGGTCCCTCAAGCTTCAAATGTGAAGATATTGCAAGTAGTATCTTAGATACACACAGTTCTTCTCAGGACACCTAAATAAAAGTAGGCCTCTCTTTTCCAATGTGCTTAGCATTCTGCAAGTTAATCTATCTTCAGGTTTACAAAAATATTAAATTAACAATTCAGGTATTGTAAGTAACTTTGTTTCTTCCAGAATGTTTCCTAAGGAGGAGTGCTCTTTAAGAAGGCCTGCTTGAAGTGCTTAATACAAAAACTTTCCTGGGATTGTACTTTTTGACAAAATTGAAAAAGAGCAAGAATACCGTTTTCTGGACGTGCCTGTTTTTAAAAGAACTGTAAACTTCCATTGAATTTAATCCGTTTCATGTCTGTCTTTTCAGGTTACGGCACGATGCTGCTGCTAACTTAAGCCAAAAAGAGGAGGAAACCTGGAACTTCCTTACTCATGCAAGTGGATATAATCCTCACTGTATCTTTTTATTTTTTCTAGAAAAAATTGCATTTGATTCCACAGTACTTCTAGATTTTTTGATTTCATCAGAAACTTGCTTTCTGGAGTACTTGGTAAGGTACTTAAAGCTTCTCAGAAAAGACTGGCATCAGTTTGTAGATGTCTGTAACCATTTAGATACCAAACATGACACTTTTGAATCAATTTCTTCTGCCAAGCCACCCTGTCAAGAAAAACAAAGCTGTATGACTGAGAGTTTGCAAAATGCTTGTTGTGAACCAGAACCACAGACTCTGATATCTTTGGCTTCTTCTCACAAGTACTTAGTGTTTACAACAGAGCAAGGTGATAGTGAAGTCGCAGAGTCTAACCAGTCTAACTCATTGATATGCACTGATAGTACATCTCTGCTGGGTCCTCATCGAAGCCTTGTTAATTATGACAGCTCAGAAGACTCTGAATTAGAATCAGATGGAAAAGAGTGCTTGGTAAACACAAAGCAGGTGCCTTTAAATAATGAGGAGGAGATGAGGATAAGGGAAACTAGTTGCAGCTATGCAGATGATAGACAGAATACACTCAAGTCTGAAGTGTTGCCCCTGAAACAAAACGGATCTAATACCTCGTCCTGTTTGAATTCTGCAGCGTCTTCGTGTAACACCATTCCCCTGAGAATAATGCTTTACAAATCAACAAAATGTTTGGAAGAACTGCAAAAAGCTGTCTCTAGGTTGCAGAGAAGAAATCTTTTCCCGTATAATCCATCTGCATTGTTGAAACTACTGAGCCACGTTGAGAACGTCAATAAGAATATGAATCCACAATAATCCAAAGAAGTGTTCTAGTGTCTCTTTAACTGGTACACTAGGGAATGTTTCCATGAGATTAATGGCTTCTAAAACTCATGCGTTTTGCACTTGTTGGTGTATTTAACCTGAAACAGGATAAACATGGTTTTGGTTGACGCCTTAAAAATCTGCAATTGCATTCAGTGATATGATCTATTACCTTACGGTCTCAGGCTTATTCATGGTATGGTATGTATGTCAGTGTACATATATAAGGATTAAGTGTTAGGTATTCACAATTTGATGATAAATGACTGGTGTGAAAGCATATCAACAATATATGATACGTTAAGTATTGTCGATTATATTAAATGCCATTCTATATATGAAGTCATTGCCAGATTGGTAGTGATTTATGGACTACAGGTGTGGTGTTAATGCAACACTTGACTGCTTAGAGGTTGAGCTAAATAAAGTATTTTAGTTGGGGACAGTTTTGGTGTTTATACTGTGTGTTCGCCATCGGCGCTGTGCTCTAAGCGGACATTCAGATGTGCTACCACAATCACAATAGTCCATGCCACGCTTTTCTTGGCTGAAGGGCTTAACTGATGTATAGAACATATGCTTAATAAATTTGTTAAATCAGAAATAGGTAACTAGAAATTAAATGTCTGCAGTGAGATGGATATTAAGTTTAAATTCTTCTACTTACATCTTTATTAGATATAATTTGAATAACCTGAAAAGTAAGTGTCTAAGGTTTTGCCTGGGGAGAGTTAGTTCAGAACAGGATCCAAACCAGTGTGTGCACTTAGCAGGAAGCCACCTAATGTTGGTACACCTAACATGCAGCTTGTAATGATCTTACAAGGGTTAGGCAATGGGAAAGTGCTGACAACAGGAACTGCTGTAAAAATCTCAGACCTCATCAGGACTGTAAGAAGCAGTTTTCCTTTTAGGATCATCTCTTGAAGGTAAGTGCTCTATTCTGATTAAGAACTAGGTAAGTTCTGTCTTCCTTTTAAATAGCTATTTAGTGTTAAATTAAAATAGATATGGAGTTAAGATGAACAGTCTCTGGAGCAGGTGACTGTGGCCATCTTCTAGATTAGTCTTGAGCCCTGAACTGGTGAATCAACACTATTGGGAGGGGAGGAAAACTAGGTGAAGCTTATGGGATAATTTAGCTGGAAATTACAGGTGCTTTCTAGAGACACTTGAATGGTACAAATTCTCAGACAGGAAGGTTTGAACCTCAGTCTTGTTCTTTCAGGATGACAGCTGTAATCGCTTGGCAGTTACATAGGAAAGAATGATCCCCTTCACTGGTGTGTAGAAGATCTGAATATTCTGTTTGTTTGTTGTGCTTTGGTTTCTTCCTGAGATAACTTCTGTGCATAGGAGCAGGTGAGAATGTCAACGAATGGAAACTTTTCCATTCATGCTTACAGTTACTTTAGTTAAAAACTAACCTCTTGAGTTGTCCAGGGCAGAAGAATGCCTGGTTTCTCTTTACTGTTTGAACTTGGTTATGCTCTAAATGCTGAGTTGCTCATTTCTGTCAGGACTAAAATGCCTCTGGGCATGTTCAAAGATGCAACCCCAGACAACTTGGGAACTTTTCAGTTCAAACAAGGGAAGTGCCTTTGGCAAGGCAGTTGAGCAAGAGTTTCTCAAGATCACAATTTTAGAGATAGGTGGGTACTTACATTTCGGTGAAATCCTTTCCACTGTCTTCACTTCTTTTCTAATCTAGCCTTTGCTGACTAGTTTATTTTAACTGAGTAACTTCATTGTTTGCACCAAAATAGTATTGTTCAGCATTTCTTGGTCTATACTTTGCCAGTTGGAAGTATCTAAATTACAACAGCGTTTCTCAGACACTGATAAGATAAGCAGGATGGGAAAGGTAGAATGGGGAGATAATTTTGGTTAGTAATATAAGTAATATAATTTGGTGCTAGTCGTCTTGTTTGTCAGTGATTACTACAACTATAAACCCTTTTTGAAGTAAAAGTTTAGACATCTCAGAACAGTGTGTAGAATTTAGCAAGAAGGGTAGGAGCTATAAGTTTTGATTTTTTTTTTTAATACAGCAAATCCAGTTGCAGTCCAACTGTGTTTAATTCTTATGGGCATGAAGTTGATTGTGTGCCCAGTTGTTTTTTGGTGGTGATCATTCCCACATGTTTCACTTCTCAGAAAGCCATTGTTTTAATTCTCAGAATGTTTTAGCGGTAAAAATGGGTAAATGTGATTTGTATCTGGCAACTATAGACCTTATATCAACACATTATTAGCATTTATGAACTGTAGAGCCTGAGATGGAATAAAACTGATGTGAGTCAACTTTTTTTTGTTTTACTGCACACAAAATGAGTGTGAGCAGTGAAGGTAGCTAGTAGTTCTATGGCTATGTTCAAAAAGTCTAGCACAAAGAAAACACCTTGCAAAAGAATTTGTATTTTAATCCATTGGTGAGTATATAAGTGGGGTGGTTGGAGTTTGTTTGTGGGTTTTGGGCGGGTTCTTTTGGCCTGAGTTTTTACTATCTAAAATTTTTAGGCAGAGCTGTTATTTCATTTGCTGGGGCAAATTAACTCAGCTGCAGAACCTATTACCAATGTTAATTTAGAACTTAGGAAGTAGGTCAGTTATTACGAGGAGGTCGATGTGCCTTACCTTTGGATATTGATATCCAACTACTTTTCTTGTATTATTTCAAAGCAAGACACAGAACTAGTCAGGTGACCTGTCTGGAGACAGTTTTCTATCTGAGGACTTATCCTGAAATGACCACAGTCTCCATTTATGTCTGTGCAGTTGTTTTGAGGAGTTTACCTTCAACATCAATAGAATAAATTATGCTTTAATGAGGAAAGCAGTTAGCTCTAAAGTTACTTACAGGATGCGCTTTTTAAAATGAATATTTTTGAACTTGAATATTTGTAGAGCTTGATTGTAATTACAGCTGAATCCAGGTGGTTCCATGTTTGTGGTTCTTCAAACTGGATTTCCTTCAATATTTTTATGACTGCTTTCCATTCTAGTTTTAAGACTTGTAATACGAGTTTTAATCCTGTAATACAAGAATAAAAACCACCCTTGAGAATTTCTATACTTACTTGTAAACCTGGGAATAAGGAGCCTTGTCTGTTCCCTGGTGTATCGCTGCAGAAGCATTGTTTGTAGTTCTTCCAAAGTCAGTCTGGGATGGCGTCTGAAGTCAGTATCAAGTATTTATGACAGCCTTTCAGTATCAGTACGAGTGAAAATACTGCGGTCATTACAATTTTACTTCTGTGTATTTTCCCTTAAGGAGTTGTCCAAATGAATTTGTAAATCCTTGTTGTGTTTGGTACACCTCTTGGGCTGCCTGGTTCACTCTGAAATCTTGTTAGAAGCTAATTGCATGTGTCAGGATGGATGATAGGCAGTCTTTTACTATCGCTAGCTCAACAGCAGGCACAGACCTGGACGTGGTTGAGAAACGTCTCAGGGATTTAAGCTTTTCCAAGTCATTGTCTTTTTAAATGTTGTGCAAATGAGTTCATTGCTGATAACTGTCAGAGACACTCTTTAATAGATAAGCTGGCTTGTCGCTGGTTTACATATAGCAAGGAAGGAAGGAATACAACAATATTTTGTGGTAAAAAGCTTGCGTGGAGAATTACAATATCCTTAAGTATTTCTGGTTCCTACTTACCTGTCCTGCAAAACATGAGTTTTGTCAGTCAGCAGTGTCCTTTCAGGGGGAATATTTGAAAAAATTGTGAAAAGTTCGAAAAAAGTAGCACTGCTGAATATTGGCTTCCTTTAAAAGGTTGTAGGGAAGGTTTGTATGTACATATCCTAAAACTCTGTCAGGAGTTCTAGCTGCTAATCCTAGTTGTCCAAGAATCTGCCCCATCTCATCCTGGTGCTAGAGAGTTGAAACCTGAAAGATTTTCTGTGGAGCTTCAAAGAGCTTCCAAATGTCCATAGCTACTTTGAAGGAAGTTGTAGCTACATAGAAAAGAGTGGATAAGATTTTGAAGCCTATTTTGCAGAACAGAAGGTACCGATCAAGTAAGAAAGATTTGTTGTCAAAAGACAAAATTCTGTGTGCTTATTTCTACATTCACAATGTTCATCCTTTGCTTGCTAGCTTTATCTTCAAATGTAATCTTTTGGAGTTCATCAGCTCTTAGAGTAACTTTGTTACTACAGACCTTTTATAACTCTTTCATGTAGGGATTTAACTGAAACAGAAATTAATGCTTTCTGGAAACTTAACCTCCAGTACTTGGCTTCCTTGGTAGTATTTATATTCTTCAAGAAAATCATGTATGAAATGATGTTCTCTTTCTGCTGACACCACTACAGCTGCTGTGAGAATTAGGCAAAGATCCATTATGCAGCAAATGTAAAACTAGACCAATTTTATTTATTTATTTTTTTATCCCCCTCAAGGGAGAATCTAGTACTTGGTCATCTTCAACAGAATATTGTTCCCTCTAACCGAGTGTTTCTTCGCCTAAGCTAAAAATAGTGTCCAGTATGATGCCAGTGATTTCTGTAATTCAATTCTGAGCTGATGCAGAGGGGGGAATTGCTGGCTGTGAAGCGTCTGTGGATGGATAAAGGCTGATGCTCTAAGAGTCTTCTAGTAATGTAATCAAACATTTGCAGCGTTGTCATATGTGCAAGCGTTAGAAATTGCTGAGGTTTATTTCCATACGGTTGTTAAACTAGTGCTTCTAGCTCCAAGGATCAGCAAGGCATCTTTTTTTAATCCTATATTATTTGGACTGTTGGAAATTAATTAAAAACTCTCTGAATGAATTGGTTGGACTAATTGTTAAATGTCTAGTGTTGCAGCCAGAAGATTTTGTGTATTAGTCTCCTGCATCTTAAGATAGTAATGGCACACGGGAGTATTATTTTAGTGAATTAGCAGTGCTGTGTTTGGAGTGGAAAGGATGAATTATAGAAGTCAATCCTTAGGTACAGTTGTTCTTGCTAAGATTTTGTGATTAGCACACGAGTTTCAACACACTACTTACTATAAATGTGAGCAACTGAAGCTGCTACTCTTGCTAAATTTACCTTTTCAAAGGTATTAAAACATACTTAGTGAAAGTACCTTATGTAGATATGCAGTTATATTTCAGTTGCTCTAGTGTTTTTGGTTATTAGAAAGGTGAATTTAGAAAGTATGGACAAAGCGATGCTAAATCAAGGGGAAAGGAAAAAATCTTCTCACCAAGGATAATTTAAAGCAAAACAGACTGGGATTTTGCATAAAGAATGCTGACCAAACTGTAGCCAGATGAATTCTTCACTAAATGACACGTACGTCTCTGCCTCTGGATATGACAGCATTCTTAATTGCTGTCCTGGAGGCTTATTGATACACTGTATGTTCAGTATTTAAATGAAATACAGCCAAGAGTTTGTAACAACCTGAAAGAGATAGCATAATTGTGGTATTTATATCCCTCAATTGTTAAGCGTGCGAGGGAAATTGGTTAGAAAGCAGTCCCCAGGTAATGCCAATGTCTCTTCCTGGAGCCTTTTTCCTAAGGAGTATTTGAAGCCCATTAATAATCCTGTTCTCTGCATTTTAGTGAAGTGATGGTGGCTTGGGTCAGCAGTAGCGTGTGTTAGTGTTCCTTTACTTCTCTCAGCTGTCTTTATCCTTCCAGTATTACTACTGACATCCCCTTTTTTTCCCGTTGTCATCTTCCTTCTTGTTATTAAGGCCCAGATTCTCAAAGTATTGAGTTTTCTTATTCTTATTAAAATTCATGGGAACCAGGTTCTGAAACAATAACTTAAAAAGATTTAAGCGCTTTGAAGATTTCAGCCTATGTGTTCAAATTGTGTGTATTCCTGATTTAGTCCTGCAATGGCATTCATGTACGATAAGTATTTATTACCTTAATGCTTGCTCTGTTCAAAATCAGATATCTAGTCTTCAGTTATGACAGATGGTATTATTAATGAATTAGGTAAGGAGAGGTCCATTTCTGTAAAACCCTGTATGGATTATGAATCGGATCATACCTCCTAGTAAGAAATGTCTTGAAGAAAGGTTTTCAAGAGCTTGTAAATGGACTTCTTCATCCCTTTTATGTAGGGGAAGGTTGGTATATTAGGAGAAGATATGAATTAATGTGAAGAGGAGGAGCTTAGCTTTTAAACTACGGATTGTGAGATTATGAGTTGATATTGATGTCCTTGAATGTGTGACCTGGAATGATTTAATTTTCAGATATTTGTTGATTCTTGAGGAGCGGAAAGTATAGGAATATCAAGATTTTTTTTACCTTAATCTTGAAAGAATGCCAGGTGGCAAGCGGATGGGTTTCACTGGTGGTGAAAGAGTTCAGAGTCCAAATTACTATTATTAGATCAAATTGATTCCTGCTTTTTCTCTGAGTATACATATGACTGAGATTTAGTTAACTGTCTGCCATTGAAATAATCAGTTAGCAAAAATGACTAGGTACTAATAGGCAATACATTTAGAACATTTATCTGTGGGTGCCCCAGATGAATTTTAATTATTTTTTTTGTATAAAGGAAAACAAAAGAAACCCTTAGGTTTTGATTTTTTGTTGTTTTTTTTCTTCCCACTGCAGGTGCCATCATACACAACAGCTCCAATTCTAGAAGTTTAAGATTTAATACAGTCTCAGATTTGCTGGGAGGGTTTTCTCTACTGAGAAAGTTAACTAATACTATAATCTTTCTTATGTAACTGCTTAGAAGCTCAGGTGAAAGCTCACATTCAATGTGTGGATTCACTGTAATTTAATATATGTATTTAAATGGCTGGAAAACAAAAAGAAGTGGAGTTTTCTTGTTTTGTGCTAATTTTTCTTTTACTGAAAACTTATACATAATTTCCAGTGATACGTAAAATAATTATTTGGGTCAAATACATGCCTCCATTATCTAGTTATATTTAATTGTCATGTGATTGAGTGGGTGTTATGCTGCAAGTAAGGAGCAGTAACACTTAATATTTTTTTCTCTCAGGGAGACATACAGACTAAGGTGGGGTTTTTTTGTTTGGTTTTCTTTTTTGCAGCATTCAAATTTAAGATACATGAAGGATAAGTGCTATGAAAGGGCAGCGATAATTGAAAGGTCAGTGGGCAGCTTTGATCAAGAGGGTATGGTTAGCTTGTTATTTACCATGCAATATCTTTAATCTTGTAATAGAGTCCTACGTAGGTGGTGTGTGCTACCTAACAAATGCTTCTCAAAAAGTATGTAAAAACACCTTTTCCCATTTTGTTATTTGTAGCAGTCCCACATTTGCTCTAGTCAAACAAACGTGGTTTTTGCAATTTAGACTAACAGCAAAGAAATTGTGGATTGAGGCATAAGAAAGAAGTGTTTCTGCCAATTGCCTATTACATTACTGGCACAGTGTTAGCCAAGTGATAGATGAATCAGCTTGCTCTAGGCTTTCCTAATTGGCAAAGTGTTCCTAAACTTTCTGCTTGGTTCATAGTAGTGGTTCAGATGTGGGAAAGTATGGAGATAATTTAAAGCAACAGTAAAGCCATAATACTACCTTTCTGAAATAATCCTTCATGTCTAATATTTCTCTGGTGCATCAGTTTATTGAATACCACTCCCAGTTTTATGGAAGGACTGAAGACTTGCAATAGCTGCAGAATAGAACACCTCAAAAAGAAAAAGAAGGAAAAAAACCAAACAAACCCAAAGTATATGAAGAGAACCAAACTTTTCTCTGGAGGGAAATGGACAAACAGGATCCAAATGTTGCCTGGGTCACATCTTCTTTTATTGCAGTCTTATGGAGTATGATGAAACTCAATATATTCAAAAGGAGTTGTGGAAATTAAGGCCGGGGGGGAACCTCTCCAGTGTTATTTACATAGGCACCATCTGTGGTTTAGGAAGTCTGTGAGCCCCAGACTACTGAAGGCTGGGGATATCACCAGTTACTACTTTGTGTTTATTCTGTTCTTGTACTCTTCTGTAGCCATCTGCTGTTAGCTTCCTTCAGAGACAGTATGCTGAGCGAGGTGAAACTTTGGTTCAGCTTTGACATGTCTGTTCCCATTTCGTGGGTTGCTGTTTGCTGACTGCAAGCAGGAAGAAAAGCCTAATAAGAGGTTCTGTGCTCCTGGCTTGTCAGTGAGGTTCTCTTCTTCCTTTTGAACAATATTAAGGTGTCCTGCCCACCAGAATGCGAAGTAATGCCAACACTTCTGAACGCTGTTACTTATTAATTGAAACTGAGGAGAGATGGTGAGGAATGACTTTCAGCCTTAGTCATGGAATTTAAAAAAAAATTAAAGTCACATAGGATTAAGTAAAACTTACATGTTTGTACGGTATCTCTAACCAAACATACACTCAGTGTATATCCCCCCCAGTGTTAGGAATTTCAAAAATTCTACCTCTATATCTCCTGAGGAACTGGAAACACTTTCTGTAAAACATTTAGTTGATTGAGGCTGGAAGTATTCCTGAGGCTGGCCAATAGGAGCAGAAACCTTTCTCTAACTTTATTTGAAAACCCATACTTCACACTGGCATTTTTAGAGGCATTATTAGATGAAGTGATGCATTTGAGGTTTCCTTTTCGGCACAATCAGCAGGCGCTGCATCCTCCTGTGCACATATAGAGCAATATAAGTTGAGACGAATTCTCATCGTGCAACAAAATACCACGTGATTTCAAACATTTCTTCATCTACTGTGTTGAAACAGGCACAAGGGAAGGCGCTTGGCATTACTGTTCCCGAGTTTCACTGAGTAGATACATATGACATCAGGATTGCCTTCAGTCAGAAATCTTGAAGTGCAGCTTTGCTGGGTGGGTCTCTGAAGAATTTGAAAGAGTTCTGTAGATAGGGCGTGTTTACCTTTGTCAAAGTAGTGAGCGTAATACTTCTTCCCTGCTAATGTGCTTACATTCTCTTTGACTGCAACATCATAAAGGTAAGAATTTCTTTTTCTTTCCTTTTTTTTCTAGGTTGGTCTTTCTATTTTCTTCCCCTCCCTACACCAGATTCAGATTATGGTCTGAATCATTAGCATTTGCTGGTCTCTAACGTTGTCTGTTTTATAAGGGAAAAATTAGAGTAACTCTTACAATAGTCTTTGGATAAAGAGTAGAATAAGTGTTAATGAGATTTTATATGTTGCCACTAAGTATTCCGACCTAGGAGAACTGCTTTTTATTTTAGAGAAAAGTAGTACAGGTTACAGTAGTAGTTTTGCTTTTCTACTTCTTGTATCATTATTCTATTTAGTGCTTGTAAGAGTGCTTCCTTCTGAACTGGAAGGGAGAAAAATTTATTAACAGGAAAAATAATGTTGGCTAATGATGTAAATATGATTGCATAAAAAACTCTTCAATTTAGAACTAGCTTTTTCAAGCAACTTAATTTTTTTCTGTGAAATGCTAAGAAAAAAAATGTTCTGTAAGAAATTCAGTTTAACAGAGTTCTTGTAAGACTTACCTGTTGAAGATCTGAAGAAACTAGTGCTATAAATAACACACTTAAACAAGCTGCCAGAAAGGGTTCTCTCCTAGTAACACTCTAACATTCATATGGAGGAACCCTGTTCCTTTTTTCCTCTTACTTTTTGTAATGTATACCTATTTTTAGCTAGCTTCCTAGCTTGGGTCAGATCTTTAGCTGGGGTGCCACTGCTGATGAAGAGGCTATGCTGGTACGCATTTAGCTGAAGATCTCTCCTTTGCATTTGTTAGGACATGGAAAGGATGCCAAAGAGTGGCTGAAATAATGAAATACAAGTTACGTTCCCACTCTTCCTCTAGTTGGCTTTGTGGGTGGAGAACATCTGGGCAGATTAAACTGCAAAGGAGGGGATAACCAACAGGAGGAGAGCTGAGAACAGTGGAGCACAACAGATGTGGCTTAACTGCAGGTTCAGGGTGGTGTGGAGATCATTAAAGTCAATATACAAGCGTGAGCCACGATGTGTACATGATAGCTGAAGACCCTCTTTCAGGAAGCTGTGAACAGGACAGTGTTCCAGAATGCAAGTGCACCAGCCCTGTCCATCTCCCTACCTCCAAAGGGCTTATTTAAAACCTTGAGTCATCCACTGTGCAGGTGGAGAAGCCAACAACCTTTGCCTCTGCACCCTCAGGTCCTCTCTCTAGTTCCTTACTATTCTGCCGTCTTCACATGTTTTGTGGTACTGTTGTACTTCTAATAATGTGCTTCTCCTGGCCACTGTGTACCTGTATGCTGCTCTCTTCTTCTCTGCCCTTAACCCTTATCTTAAATAAGTGACCAAGAAGGCTCATGACTCTGGTAAAATCTCCGTTATGTAACTTAGCATTTTAAGTTAGACTTCAGGTTTTTATTTCAAATAAAATTTTGGTAAGCTAAAAAAAAAAATAATTTTTGCATCTTTAGTAATAATTTAGTAATAATTTGAAGAAAAGTGTCATACTTAAAGTTTTTCCTTACATTCTGACAAGTGTTACTAAAGTTCTTGAAGCACCTGGTGTTTTCCCTCTAGGTCTGTTCAAACTTTTTATGAATTAAGCATCTATTAAGAATCTGCAGTTTGGATAGGGCTTTTTTTTTAAGGAACTATTTTTTACATCAAAATTATTGCAGATATTTGAGTTATTTCATAGCTCTTTATCCAACTCTACCAATATTATGGATTTTTAAAGCTTAAAAGCAGACATAGTTTGCCCTATAACTGTACAGTGTGAGAACTGTATTTCATTTTCCTCAGCTGCCTGTGATCAGCTAAATAATTTTTGAGCAGCTAAAATGGTTTTACCTTTAAGTAGAGAGAACATGGTAACTTTCACCCAAAAAATGAATTATTTCAAACAGGTCTGGTTCTCTTTTGTTCCCCCCAGAGAACAGGGAAAATATAAAACTCTCTTGCCACAGTAATTTAGATATATTCAAAGTGCTATTTTAGCCTGCTACAATATAGTAACCAGGTTACAAGGTAATGTGATAGAATAGTAAAAGTAGTAAAATAAGCTAATTGCCCTATAACTAGGCACTTAAACTGTTTACAGTTGAGATTTGTACAAGCTAGGGAGTAAATTTGAAGTTAAAGGTCTCATAGCAATCTTAATTCAGCTGTTTTATGTGTGGAGTATTTCAGTGTTTCATCATAAGAACCTCTAAGTCCAGCAGCTCTTTTATTCTGTGCTGCCACTGATTGTATGTGCAGGCTTGGTGAGATGTCATTCACGCTGTGGCTCAGGTTGTGCGGAATTTAACTGGAATCGTGTTTTCACATTTGGACAAACGAGACGAGAAAAGACAAGATGCAAAGAGATGGTAACATCAATCCAATATCCTTCATTCAGTTCTCTCCTCCGCAAACCATAGTTCAAATGCTTTATGTCAGTTAGGCGTGAAACACTGCTCCATCAAATGGAAAAAGCGGTGCCAAGAAGCAGGAACAAGCAATGTCGCCAATGGCAGATACCTACAACTAACAACTGATGCCTGAATGAGTGGGTTTGTGTGGAAGAAAACAGTGGAGGTCAGGGTCGCCCTTACTGCCTTAAGGACTAATAATTTTTTAGCATTAAAAAAAAATCAGTGGAGAAGCTAATCTAGTGTCACATCCTGTGATTTCTCAAACTTTCAAGTTTGCCCAGAAGATGTATAAAGCAGCTGTTGTACATTTGAAAGGCTGCATGGCACAATATCAACTGTCAGCACTTGCACAAATACTAAACCATTAACAAGTTAGGGTTTTTACATGTGGGGATTTTTGAGTTTTATTGAAAATCACTTTTCTGTAGTATTGGGATTTTTTTTAAAAGGTGTCTCTTAAGTAGTACTTCTGCTAGCCTCAGTAGGAAAAAGGTTGCATAACTGCTAGCAACAAAGTGTGGGTCCCGTATTTTTTCACCTGCATCATGGTGGTGATCGCAGTTGGGATTCCCTAAACAATGTGCTGTCTATTTTTAGCAGAACACAAATCTGCTACTGAAACTTGTGTGTTAGCTGTTGCACGTATTGCTTAGTCTTAAGCAAAACCAAAACCTGTGATATGGTGGATCTGATCTTTATTTACTCTTTTAAACTCCTTTGGTTTAATGTTGATGATTAACAGCCTGGAACAGCTTTGCTATCTCTTTTGATATCTGGGAGACTTGATTTTTCCCAGCAGTCACTGCAGCAGCTTTACCAGTTCTACCAAATTATGAGAGAAATAGGAGAATTATGTTATTCTTGCTTTTTGCTGATTTCATTCTTATTCTGTTACACTTTTGGAGTCACACTGAATAGACAGTCTAATAAGATGCTTAGAGAAATTAAGGCTTCTTTCACTTGCGTGTTTATATTAGCGATCCACTGGGTTTTTAATTTATTCAGTAAATAAGGATAGGGAAGCCTCCTAACACATCCTTCAAACCTGGATATCGCCTTTTCTTAGTTCTGGTTTTGGAAATGCAGTTTTTGCAAGCAAGAGCTTTTGTGTGGAGAACACAAAGCTTTGGCTCTGTTTCTTTTTATTCATTCCCCAGACTGCAGCAGCCAGAAATTCCACTTCAAAGCAGCTCCTTGAATTTGTTTTTCAAAATGTAGTCACGTAGCTTTTGTCAAACTAAAATTTGCCCTTTTTTGCTTAATGCCATTAAAAATAGATTATTTTTTTTAACTGAATATATCAAGGATCCAAGGAATAGAGCTTTGAAAGAAACTTCACAGTTGGTACTTCCCAACTGTGTAGGCTTTCCTTTAATTATAAAGGATGCAGTTCCTCAAGTAATCATTCCTGATTTTCCTGTTTTGCGCTAGCCCATTTAAAACTAGATCAGGCTACAGAGGAGATCCTTCTTGAGCAAGGAGGTGATTAGATTTCTTTACTTTGAGTATTTAATTTCCAAGACACAGGGGGAACTTTCCAGTTTTCTAAAATATCTTTATTTTATTGTTAGACTGGCTCCTAGGCCCTTCTAGAGCAAGGGCAACAATTCCAGTTTTGTCAATGAAAATAATATTGGCAGTGCTGGTGTACGGATAGGAATCTGGGAGGAAGCAGGGGTTTTTTCACCCTAGGTTGGGCAGAATATGGGTCACTTGGCTGTTGTCGTTTCTCACTCCTGCTTGCTTGGTGGTGTTACAAGCTGTAAGGAAAAAAAGTTCTGAGCTCAGCACCCTTAGCAACAGGAGGTTCAGGCTGGGTAGGCTTTCAGGTTTCTTTTAAGAGCTGGTCCCAAATCAGGATGAGCTGTGCCTTTGCATCTGCTGCCCATTCTTTGGAAGCATTGTGTGTGAGGGGAGGATAACAACTTGTGACAGTTTATGCAAACTAAAACAATTAGCTGCCTTTGAAATCCAGTATCTACAGCCTGATCCCAGCACTGGAACTGGTTGCCACCATTTGTGGTTACACTGGAACACCTGCCTTTGTGTGGTAACCAGCTCCTGATACAAATAAGCGTCCTCTAGTTTTACACTGATGTATTAGGGAAAAGGACCTGGGTCCCGAGGACTGCAGTCCTAGCGCTTCTTGGAGGAGGAAATTTCTCAGCAGCATAAAATGAGCCTGTTGCAAAACACACTCCACTCACCCAAGTGATAAGAAACTGGTTCTCCCATTTCCCGCACAGATTTCAGGCACTATATGAGGAAATGCCCATCTGCCTCACCATCACTGCTCATAGCCCAAGGGTGGCAGGAGGGACAGCTGAAAGGCTTCTGCCTATTTATTAGTCCCTTCCACAAGAGGACCTGTGATGGATGCCCTCCCTTTCCTGTTCATGCTATGGGCACTTGGAAGAGGTGTTCTCAGTTTAAGACTGTATGGCTAAAGGGTTACTGGCCTTCCTAATCTCTTAGATTTTTGGCAGCTTGTTAAATCTTTTGGTTTAAAACCAAAACTAAACAGTATAAACAATGTAATTTAAAATGTATGCAAGTGGTTGAGGTTGGTCTACATGTAATATGCCAGAACAATAGCCTTTGTGGGGGCAAAACCTTTATTCCAGAGAAACTAGCATGCAAACAGTAACAGGAAAACTTTCTCTCCTATGGCACTGGTGATGTGCCTTTAACCTGATGTGGTCTGAAAGCAGAGTTTGCTGTCTCTGGCCATTGGGGCTCTGCCTGGTGAATTGGCACAGATGTGGGATGAAGGGTTCTGAGATGTCACTCTGCCACAATTGTCCCAGGCAGCTGGTAATCAGGAGGAGGAGAGATCAGCACACAGCAGCTATGTTTTTTCTAATAGACAAAGCTTGCTAGAGACAAATGACCCATGTGCTTTCTGTCTCCTTTTGTCCATCCTCTAGCCTCTTCTTTCATGATTTACACAGCCATTGTTTAGGGCCAAAAGGATTCAAAGTAAATAATTTAGAATAAAGCGGTCAAGTCATAATGTGGAGAAAGCTGATAATGAGGATTAGCATTTGGGACAGTGATTGCTGTAGATGTGGTGAGTAAACCATAAAGCTGGATGATTTGTATTGGTGATGCTGTGGGAGCATTGAAAGAACATTTTTGGCAGAGGGGATGGCATAATAGAAGGTTCATCTTTAAAGGTGTCATTCCAATACTAATTTTAATCAGAGTTTCTAGGAAGTAGCAAGTATGTGTTTGTGGAGAAGGAGATGATACATAAAGCTAGAGCTGAGTTATGCCCCGTTAGTTTGCTTTGAGTGGTGCTTCCTGAGATGGAGACTTCTGTCAGTGTCAGCTTCCTTTTCATACAGAAAAATACACAAAGTACGTTTGGGTTTCGTGAGATTTCTCAGCAAGCTGAAAGGGCCACAGCTTGTTTGTAGTATAAGAGAACCTTGTTTGTATATGATGTATGTGACAAAATAGCATTTAGGGAGTTCCTGTATGTTTCAGGATCTCCATTGTTTAAGGCAGGATAAAATTATTTAGTCACACAGCCACAGCTGTCACCTATTTCAGAGCAAAGGCGGCAGAAAAAACTGTGAAGTCCTCAGGTCACTGCTGCCCAGGTGTGTTTGGAAGGTTCCTCACCTTCCAGGTGCTCCAGGAACCTCATTATGAGAACTGAAGCTGAAGGGAGACGGGAAAACAGCCCAACTACTTAAACAGCTGCTATTATGAAGATGGAAATCTCCAGATTTGCCTGGGGAATGGCCTGATCTGCTGCAGTGAAAACCTAGGATGGATGTTGGATGTAGGGTGAACATCCAGTTTCACAAAGCGTAAGAATAGGCTGCAGACAGATGTGGAATCTCATCAACAGTTTTCTAACTTGCACAAGGATGGTCTAATCCCCTGTGTGCAAGACAAGTCCTGGTACAAATACAGGGGATTACAGAAGAAAGAGTTTCAGAGTCATAGAAAGGTGGGTTCTCTGGTGTTTGTGAGGAAGGATTGCTGCTGAAATCTGTGGACTCTGGATTGGACTCCCAATCCCAGAATTCCCTTAAATTTTACATTACGCATGTGCTTATGAGCTTAGTTTAATAGAGATGTATTAACTAATTTAAGACCTGAAAAGGTATCCATACAGTAAGGCATCCATGTGTGGAAGAAAAACATGAATTAGTGAAATCCCATGAATCCAATACAAAAATACACACTACTGTGTTTTTCTAGGGTTTAAGTGTTCTGGGTGCATATTCAGTTACACTCCATCTCACCATAGTCTGGCTGTTAGTGCTCTTTCCTCTTGTGTTGTAATAGACTGGCCTATTTTTACTGCAGTTACAGTTTGTGATAGTTCGCAGTGCACAATCTAGTTTAAGAATATAGATATATTAGGAAGCAGAACTGTGTAATGAGCCTCTCCCATGGTCTTCTAGGGCAGTTTGTCTGCAAGACTTTCTGTCTGACCTAAAATGTCATGTTTCAAAGCCCTGCTTCATTATCATGGCGCCTGCTAGCTGTAGTTAAGGGTCTGTTAGCAGCCCCATTATAAATCCCTACTTCCAGGAGTTTATAATTCAGCAGTAAAAAAATTGCTCTAGGCTGGAACTTGGCATATAAAGTCTCGGTGCAGGAACAATTGTGATTTCTCCCGCCTTTATTTTGGCATTTGCTTGTACACACACAATTCATTCAGTAGGTTTTTACTGTCCCCTTTTGGCATTTTAAAAGATTAAATGGCTGGGTTATTAATATTTCAATACTGACTACTGTGCATGGCTAGTAAATTGATTCACAGTGTCTGTTAACCCAGCTCTGTTTGATGGATGCAAGTCTCTGTTTCACAAACCTGCTCTAAGGCTTCAGCTTAGTGGGAACAGCCCAGTGTGGATCACAGGGATTTTTCGTTAGCTGTTGATTAAAGTGGGCTTCAGAGCCAGCCATGTCTGAATCTGGAAAGCTGGTTTGAGTGCGCTAAGCTGGGTGTCCTGATCAGGCATGGGTGGAAGCTACATGTGGCTGCAGGCAAAACTAAAGTTGTGTGGCCCCTGCTTAAATATGGAGGAACGTGAAAAGGCCTGAGCTACCATCTGTCCTCAGCATCATTTGGTCTTATCGCTTGATCCTATAGAAATGTATCACTGCGAGATCTTCAGATGGGATTTCTAATGCTATGAGGAGACATGGTTGAAATTCTCCCAGCTCAACTGTTTCCTCATCAAAACTATGGTTCAGTGAAATGAGTTTTCTTTTTTTTTCTGGTTTACAGGACACTTTAGTATGGAAAAAGTTATTTAAATTTATTAGTCCTGGAAATTACAGAAAAATGACTTATTTCAGCCTTATGGAAAACATTATAGTAACTTCTATCTTTATTCAATTTTAGAACATTTTTATAGAATATATAACATGTTTGTACTGTAAAGTCCTTACAACTAAATGAGGGATAACAGAAATTTCTAAATAGATAATGGAGAATGCAAAGCTTGAAAATGAGACTTTCACAAGAATGAAATGCTTTTGTTTGAGTGAATTCTTCTTCCTTCAAGAACTGATTTTAGACATTTTGTTCTGATCTAGGGTTTGGTCACAGTTAAATCATAGTTGCAAATCCCCCAAAAAGCTTGCTGTGCACTGTAATTTTTATACTTGGTCCTGTGCACAGGTGTTTGCAAAATCAGGATAAAGGTGTATATTACCATTAGCATATTAAGCAGCAGTAATTCAACAGGGAAATGTCTTCATTATTACGGAACTGAGTCACCCCCGGGACCTTCTCATTTCTTTTCCACCCTTCCACCCACTTATATTTAATTTACGAAGGCAGCCTACGGGAGATCAGTTCTTTTTAGTATGTTTTGTGTATTGGTATGATAGATTATAAATTATTATTGTAAAAAATTTGAGCAGGTACTAGCGGTCTAAAGTGAATGAATGAAATGAGACCATAGATTAACCCCCTGCTGCAGATTTCAAAGGCTCTGCATTGGTTTATACAAGATCAAAATTTAGCTCTATTTTATCTTCTGTTGGATGATAATTCCACCTGCATGCTCTAAACCAAGGGGTTTTCAGCTTCCTGTAACTGATTTTTTTTTTCTTATTTTTGTCTGAGAAAACTGACACAATTGTACTCTTCACTGGCAAGGTCTGTTTGCTCTTGATTTAGTCTGGGACACCTAAGCATCTCCACAGTGCCTGCCATTTCTCTGTAGAGGGTCTCTGTTGGACCCGCAGTACCAGTGCGGGCCAGGACAGCTTGTTCTTGTGGGACTGAGCCTCATCTGCTATTTGCTTGTACCTTATCTTTAGGAAATGCCCTGCCAGCTGGGAACCACTGTCCTAAGGTTCAATGTTTTATTTCATGCATTTTCTTTTTAATACATTAGGAGTAATTTTTAATTATCTTTTTATTTGCTTAGCATGGCGCAGATATTAAAGACACTGAACAGCTGGTTCTGGTGGGAGAATATCTGGATGCCTATCAATGTCACATGGGCACATTTTGTAGACCGTGATGGACTTGTCTTTCCAAAACCACATCAATTATATGCCACAATACCGTATGCTTTTGTATTGCTGATTATCCGATTCTTCAGTGAAAGGTA
This sequence comes from Morus bassanus, assembly GCA_031468815.1. NCBI lineage: Eukaryota > Metazoa > Chordata > Aves > Suliformes > Sulidae > Morus > Morus bassanus. Next base: position 4,318,185 of record CM062581.1, read on the forward strand.
AGAACCATAAACGCAATATTATGCTAATGTTAATCCTCATTAATGCTAAAAATTTTTTGAAAAATAACATATCTTTAGATCAATGTTTTCATGTTTTTATAAAGGAGGATTAGTTGGTGGTTTGCTAGAAAGATCTTAGTACAGATAATATGGCAATGAAAAATTGGGAAATATTTTCACTATTAGGTATGTGTGGCTGTGGTCCAATCTAGAAGGAAAATATTTATATCTAGCTTTTCTAGAACAGCATTTGGATAATTCTAATTATCTCCTTTTGCTACAGATACAATTAATTGAAAACCATTTGGATTTCCTTTTGCTTTTTCTCCTTTGGTGGAAGGGTAGAGGTATTTGTCCTCCAAACCAAACCTCTCCTTTCATTTGGTCCTCCACCAGAGCATTTGTGTGAGGCTGATAGATCCCAGGTGTCTAGCTCTAGCCAAACTAGGCAGGCAGACTGGAGGGATCTCAAAAGCTTCATGCGAACATTTTATGGAGATCTAGTAATACTGATTCTTTTTTTTTCCTCATTTTGGCACTGAAAGATGGATTGCTTCTGCAGCTGGAATCTTCTGGGACAGGCAGAGGCTGGCTCCACAGAAGAAATGCTACAAATATATTAAGATTTGCAGTGCGTTGACTTATTTGTGTGTGTTTTGCTTGACTTACTTTTTTTTGCTCTGAAGAATGTGATTAGTAGGTTTTTCTAATTATTTCAGGATAAAATGAGGAAATTTGGAATGTTGTAAGTTGGACAGACTTAAACCAGAACCAGATAAGATCATTTATGTTAGAGATCAAAAGTAATTTGGATCATATGTTTATAAACATTCACAGTGTTTCCTGAGTAAATGCTTGCCCAACTGTGTCTCACTGCGCTGCTATTGGAAATCGCTCGTGTGAATAATTAGCCCACACATCTGGCCTGCAGTGAATCTGCCCTTGAATAAGGAAAACTGACCGCTGCTATGAGTAATAAGGAATCAATTGCTGATATCAGCAGAAGCGAGGCGGGGAGCTTTTTCAGAAAAGCCTGCCCAAGTAGGAGAGCAAAGCATTTGGCATGCTCTGCAGTGATTGGTATTGGAAAATGGAAGAGAAAGAGAAGCCGTCAGTCTCTGGGGGAGTTGCTGTGTGCCACAAGCTAGAGGCCGCAAGCCAAATATCTTGGTCAATGGTAGCCCAGTGAAGCAATGTGCTAAGTGACTATCTGCCACTAGGAGAAAGTATCCCAGTAGCAATCTTTCAGCTCACCTGGAGAAAACATCTCTTCTTGTTTCACTCTCCCTTAACTGTTGCTTAACTCCAATATGCCTCTGAAAAACACAAAAATCAGGATCTTTCCTTTAGTTTTATAGCATTTCACAACTACAGACTTGAGTCCCTGGGTTTGCATTTTGCATAACTGCTAGTATTCTATGGTCCCCTCTTGGGATTAGCTAGAGGGAGATTCCTTTTTCTCGCAGTGCACTGTCATATCCTATGGCAGATTAAATTGCTTCAGATTTATTTTCTTCATATCCTGTCGTGAGAATAGCTAAGGTCTTGTAACTGTGTTGTATTTTTAAAGTTTTTCACGGTATGTCTTTTCAGATATGTTGCTATACCTCTAGCAAAAGCCTTAGGTATAAAGAATGTAAGACGTGTGAAGCCGCAGCCTAATCCTGTTTTAGAGAGTTATTTCCGGGAGTGCTCAAAACATCCATCCCAAGTAAGGAGTCTCATTCTTTTAAACTAGTTTTGGTTTTGGAAAATCCCAAGTCTTACTGTTTCAATCAGCTATCAGCAATGACATCATGGGATGAGTTCCAGCTGATTGACAGATGACTTAATTTATTTGGGTTTTTGTTGCTGTTCTGCTGACAAGGGTATATGGCATCCAAAACAGAAAATATGTTTAAGATGTTTAATTTTCTGGCATGCTGTTCTAGGTTAGACTGTTTAATATTATTTCCAGTGAAGATCAGTGTTCCATCTTTAACTCATTCTGCCTGGAGAAAACATCAGCTGACATCTGTTGTTGGAAAGCGGTATCATATTTATTGCAAGCTATAATATTGGAACGCTGGCATGGAAGCCTTTTGATCTGTTATATTGCTGCATACTTAATCCTGGCTTATGTGAGAAAGAAAAGCAATTTTTCTATTACCTTGCTGTTTGTTTTTTAAATTTGAACAAGAAAAAACAATAGCCTGTGTTTACCATCTCAGAAAATGAGGCAACTTGATTGTTGATGGGAAACAGGTACGTTGCTGTGAATGCAGCCTCAGAAAGTTCACTTACCTAAGTACAGATACCAAACAATTGCTGCATTCCTACACTGTTTTTGAAAAGAAATACGTGCTTTCTAGTAATGAGGGATATTGATAATTATTGATATGTGGAACTTTGCTTTCTTTCCCTAATTTTGCTATTCTTTAACTGTGTCTTTTGCCTGATATCATCAGGAGTAGATGTATTCGTGCTCACATATGAGCTCTTCTCTATCTGGGCAGGTATCCTCATCTGTTTCACACCTCCCTTCTGCATGAGTAGTTTGACGATTAATCTCTGAAAGGAAGCACAGGATTTTTGTACTTGTCAGTACATGGGAAAGATTCAGGCTGCCTCCTTTAGCTGTCCAGCTTGCGGACCAGTGTGCCTGAGAATGCGTGCAGAGGCCTGGCTGGCAACTGAGGGCGTTTAGGCTCCATTGTCTGTCAAAACAAAGTCGGTATTCCTGTGTGGCAAGTAGAGAGCCTTCCAGCCAGTGGGATGGGCTGAACACAGAGGCTGTTTGCACTCCTGCCCTTCCCGGCAGTTGAGGTGCCTTTGCTCTCATACCAGAGCTTTCTCTGAGGGTAGGAGACTAACTGAACTGGATTTACCTTGGTGGAGGCAGTGCTGCTGCCACCCACTATTTGCATACTAGCCTTGTGGGAAAGAGCTTCCCTAGGGATGAGTCGCACACTACCTCTGCTCCTGCAGCAGCCCCAGGTGAGGTCAGCCCATACCTTCTGCACTTCAGCATGGAGGGGAGGGCGGAAGCCTATAGGCTGCTGCACCTGGGGCACTGAGCACCCAGAAATGCAGGAGTCACGCTGCCTTGTGCTTAGCATGCTGGCATGGCTACACGGCGGAGCCGCTTCACCTTCAGAGCACACGTAAAGCAGAGACACCCGACCGTGGCAATTGAATGGCTAGATGCAGTTCTAGGCAATGCTTTAGCCCTAATTTATTTTTAGGTGTCAAAAGGCAGTCTGGATTTTGCTCAGCAAGGTTAATTGACTTGTCCTGTACCACAGAAGTACCTTGGATTTGAGAACAGAGCTCAGGTCACCTTAATTCCAGGTCTGCGTCTCACCTGTGAGACTCATTTAAATATAATCTAATAATTAATTAGGTAAGATATTAGATGCAATGTCCACATGTGTTGATACATGGCACTTCCCCCTCCAGTCCAACCTCTTGCTTAGCAGTAGAAGTTGCATCTTTGAAACTATCAGAAGCCACCAGAAAGACAATAGCACAGTTTGTGGATCTGTACATTTCATACCTGCTTTAGTTATATAAATTAGTGTCTCAAAAATCCAGGGTTTCTGTGAGTGTCACACAAAAATTAAACCAGGGAGCCTGCAAGGTAAACCCCTACAGATATTTAATACTAGTAGTTTTTTTAAATGAAGACCGTACAACAGTGGGAAGCTGATCTGTGAACTACAAAATAAATGAAAATGATATTGGAGTACATCTTGTTGCTAACATTATTCTATTTTTTGCAGTCAGAGATTCAAGGCCTTGCCAAAAAGTGCAACTGTACAGTCCGTTTGGTGGAAAAGTGGTTTAGGAGACGGCGAAACCTTGAGATTCCAACCGTGCTTCGGAAATTCCAGGAAGCTTTGTAAGAAAAGACAATGCTTTTGATTATTATGGATTTTACTGTTTTGAAAAAAATCATTGAGGTCCTCAGATGCCTTTTAAGGGGGACTCATTTCCAGAAAGCTGGGTCTGTCTGACTAGCATTTTGGTGTTTGCATACACAAACAAATTGAAAGGATCTAGTAGCATTTCTCCAAATGGTGTGACTGAAAAAGATTAGGTTAACAGCTTCTCCTGGAAAAAAAAGTCAGAAATATTTTATGGTTTTCTTCATTGTGTAATAATGGACTTATTTGTGGGCTCCTGCTACATAGTGCTTAATGAAAACATGCAGAGAATTGGAAAATATTTTTCTGTCTGCCAGTAATCATCAGGGAACAAAAATGCTTACTCACTCTTATTTATATATGAATCCATACTGTCATCTTGGGATGCTATTGTGTACAGAAGTCAGTTCAAGAGCAGGAATTGTGGCATCCTAACTAAATGGCAGGTGTCAGAGCTTGAACACAGGGTACTGTGCAAAACACGAGCTCGAATACGCTGATGAGTGTGGGCTCTTGAGCAATTTTGAATGATAATAATGAATATGTAAAGTTTTGAAACCTCCTGCATACGACTGAAAAAGCATTCAAGAGTAAAATTTTTCACAAATGTGTGAGAATTTCCCCATACCTAAACATTTTACTATTTAACTATTCCAGTGTTATCCAAAATCTCATATAAATTGCAAATCCCAAAATGGTTATGGCTTTACTTACATAACACAACCCTTTTGGATACTGACATTAACTGTACCAGTGTAAAACACTTTCCTAATGTCCTCTGTATTTGGATTTTTGACTAGTGTAATTACATTGGCAAAAATTCACATGATTATAATATTTAACATCTTTTAGTGCAGATTAGCTTAAAGCATGGGGGTTAAAAGTACAGCTACGAAGCTCGAAGTTGAGTACTTTATCAAGATTATTTTCAGTGTGGATCGATATGACAATGCTTTGATCTCCTGTGTTGGGCACAAATCCAGTTGGTAGATGTAGATGTGTCGCTCTGAAGCCTAACTGAGTTGAGTAAACTGTCCTGGCAAACGACATCCACGGTTTATTCCTACCGCTGTTTTGTGGATCAGTTAACTTTGTTTTACAAGTGACAATAAGATTTCCTGCTATTGATAAAAGACTTACCTGCCATGGACGTATGTCTCTAGTAATACGCAGCCAAAGACTGAAATTAAAACTTGCTTGGCAGCTTGAGTGAGAATGAGCAAACAGGTTTCTCTTGTGCAATTTTGTGAACCTTGCTCTGCTGTTTGTCAGTGAATTTAATTGGATATAATTCTCAAGGCAACAAATGAGGAACAGAGTTATTCCATGCTAGTAGTCAGTGTTATGAAATTTTTGAAAGCCTGCAATCTCTGGGATCATTTTTCTGAATCACAAGGAAAATCTGATGAGCCAGATCTAAACCATACTTAAGCTATTAGTGCTCCCAGTTAAGCAACACTGGGGTTTGGAAAGCCCTTTGCATGAAACCTTCCGTGCCTTAAAAGACTTACCAGCCTTTAACTTCGCCTACTAAATTCTTTTTTGTTAGACTAAGTTCAAGAGAAAAGATTCTTGAAGTTAAATCAGAAAATCCTTTTGCATAGCTGCTGTTCACTGCTCTCCCTGGTGGCCAGGTTCAGAGCTTAAAAGGCACTTGAGTGAAATTTGGTGAATTTGGATGAGTTTTACTTTAGGTTTTGTTCACCAAATTCATAAAGAAGCTTGGCGAAATGCAAAATGAGGTAGTCCTCTGGCAGTCTTGCATGTATAATGAGTTCATCTGAAGCACTGAGTGTTTATTGCCTAGTGCGTTCAATATATATTTGTAGGGCTGGGGACTAATGGCAAGGCCTTGTTAGGTGCTCTGTGCTTTGGATCTGATTCAGAAAACCGCTTACACTTTACAGCCAACACAGAATCAGTCCTGCTATATCTACTGGACTACTCACACCTCCCTTGCTTGAAATAGGAGGCATGAGGGCAGAATCAGTCTCTCTGTAAAAAGTCTATCCCATGCCATGGTGGTGGTTTTCATAGCATCTCCTGGTTAACTCTGAGCCAGGTATTACTTGTGGGTTCCACTCTCCCCTTCCATTTGCTCTCCTAATTTCCACCATATACCTTTGAATTTTTCTGTCTGTGCAGTGGGTGTTCTGAAGTGTTATTTTCAAATCACCCGAGGAAGGATGCTTTAAAGTTGAAAAGCAAAATGATTGTTTATTACCAGTGTATCAAGTGGCAATTTCATAATTGTTTTCTTGACTTCTTCTGCAGGCATGAGACATATTATCTTGTCTAGCCTCTGCCGTTCCATGCCCTCATCTTTTGTTTGTTTTGTTTTCTCTTGTAAAATGCTGGCTCAGTCTTTGAGCATCTCATTCTTTCTTCTGGGATATCGGCCTCCAGGTAATGTAGGGTGCAAAAAGAAGGGGCTGCTTTTACCAGGCAGGTTCTCATCTTCTCTCATGTTTGCCAAAGACCACAATCTCATTTTTATACATCTTTCAATCCGTTAGTACGGCGTTCCTGAGGCTCTCCTCTCTTCCTTTTTAGCAAATTTAGGTTTTCTGGGAGGCTTTTTGCTGCTCTCCTGCAGGATACCTCTCGCTCCAGAAAATGTTCTCACTGGGTTTGGGGCCATGTGCCTGTCTCTGTGATCATGACGTTTCTTAGCACCTGAAGTCTCGCAGTGTTTTCCTACTGATCTTGAAGAGCTGTTCTGGGAAAGGTCGGGCTTGTTCCTGCCAAGGAGAAGCACGGAAAGGAAGAAGTTTTCTATCACCTGTAGAGGTGGGAGTGGGAATGCTCCTGCTGAGTCTCCAGCCGCACCCAGTCCCAGGGACAACACCTTCCAAGCAGCCTCCAGAGTCATTACAATGTTGATTTGCTGGCTCCAAATCACAGCATCCTGCTCTGGCATATTATAAGCAACAACACAGTTTCGGTTCGCTAAGATACACAATAACTTTGCTGACTTACCAGATTGGGGGTGAAAACCTGGAAGTTTTATCTGCCTTGATTGATATCCGTTTAAGCCACAAAAAGCTTAGATCAGGCTAAATGCTGGCAAACCTATTCAAAGATTGAGGTTTATAGTTAATTCAGACCCCTGTAGTAAGACATAAATTAATCCGGTAGTTGTTAAAGTTTCATAGGGCTCCCCTGTTTTCAACAATTGGTGTTAAGAGACATCAAAGAAATTAACCCAGTAATTGAGACAAGTCACTGTCGGTGTTCAGTGTTTGATCAGACTGGAAAGTATGTGCCACGTGGCTGAAACGCCTTTTGGAGCCAGGGAACTGCAAGATGTTCTTAGTGCAGTGTGAATATTCTAGAGGGATTGATGCAGCGGGAGAGGTTGTTGTTATCAAACACTAACTTTTAGGGAATTTATTACATTTGCTGTGGCTGTTCTCTTGATCAGCTCATGCCTGGCTGGAAAATGACTGCGGTAATCACAGTCAAGATATCTGTATTGTGATAATGTAAAACAACTTACTACTTTAAATATTTAAGCTTTGACTAATTGCTAAATATTAACAATTCAGATATAGTTAATATGTGACGACCCTTAATGTAGAGTGTGAGGGCACGTTTATGTGAAGATTGTCTGTGATATACAATGATTTGCAGTAATTCTGGCTCAGGACAGTAAGTATCTATAAAAATATAATGCTTTGTTTTTTCATTTCAATTTTGCAGCTGGCGATTTTCATTCTATCTTGCATCCTCCATTGCTGGATTTATATTTCTGTACGACGTAAGTTAATTTTTTTAAGGATTGATATTCTTATATATTTAACAAAATAAGGACTGATTTCTAGATCTTCTTGAAGCCCATTGAAAGACTCACTGGTTTCAGTGGCTCTTTGGGTTCAGGTCTTTGTGTGTAATCTAGATGACAGGCTGCAATACACACTGAGTTAGTACTTAATTTTTAAATTATCTTTTGAACTTCTATGATAAAGTAATTTATGATTAATCAGTATTTTTAAGGCAAGTTTTATGTAGTCAGACAGTTTTACAATTTGCCTTGTTAACACCTACAAATGCATCACATGGCCATGTTTTTCTCAAGGGAGGCCATAAACCTTTTCTGGCAGCATTTTTGGGGTCACAACAATGGTGTATTTCACAGCTATTTATTGAGGTGTTGCTGCTGAGCCCGAAGTTGGGAATAACAGAGAGAGTGCTGCTTGTAACTGTGAGCGCTGCCTGGGGTGTCATTAATGCTTCTCCTGAGCAACAGAACAGTTCTCAGCATGTCTACGTTCATCTGGCTCTTCTCCCCAAACACTGTTTATCACCATGAACCAGTGATGTGTGTGGCTGGTAAACATAGCAAAATCTAATCACTGTGGCAACCTATCTTGAGTAATTGCAGTAATAAAACACACACCCACTGCTTTGGATGATGAAATGATGAACTGGAACGTTTCAGGTGTCCTGAAAAGAAGCCAAAAAGCTGGGACCAATATAATAAATCTGAGATGTAAGATCCCTTTAGAAATTGCTGGAGAACAGTTATCAAGACTATAACTTCTTAGCTTGCTTCACTTAAAATCTTCAATACTTAAAATTTTTGAGTTAAGATGACTTATTGTTGCTCAGCTGATCAGTCTCTGAATGATCTGTCTTCCCCAGAAACCTTGGTTTTACGACATATGGCAGACATGGGTTGGCTATCCATTTCAGGTGAGCTTTTTGGCATTGGGCCATCGGCCTCGAGGCATTCCAAGTATTTCCTCATTGGAAGGGCTAATCTGCAGAAGTGCTTCTCCCTCCCAACGGGCACCACCTAGAGAGGTGTGGCACCAAAGCCTTTTGCCGCTCTTTGGTACCTCCTGCTGACTGTTGCAGGACTTCTCCGTGATCTGCCTGTGCTGCAACTCAGCCCTCCAGCCAGACCACTGTAATTTCCACCCATCCCAGGTTACCAGTTGCATACAGTAGATGCTGTCTGTGTTACTTGTTTCAGTGCAGAACCCCTAAGCTTGCACCAGTCCTGACGATGCTTCAAGGTACTGGGGGATAGGATTATGCAGAGTGCTGTGTGCCTGCTGGGCCCTATTGCTCAGTAGTGCAGGTGGAGGGAGTGCTGCAGTGATTTGGTTTGGCATAATGTGAGTCCCTGCTCTGGGGATCTCTGTGCAATACTCTGATTGTTCCCAAGGGTCACAAGGCTCTCGTTTCTTCCTAAAATATTTTACTAACAGTCCCATAATGGATGGGAAGCAAACTGCCTTCTTGCCCACCTGCCAGAGGTTCTTATGTGCCCTCCCCTCCTATTTTTATAAATCTGTGGCCCATCACAGTACCGCCTTATTCCTGTTCTAGTCAGGGGCCAAAAATAAAAAGAATCCTGCCTCCCAGCTGAGTTTTTCCAGCTTCTCTTACTTGTGGGACCTGATAACCAAGCCTACTTCTTGCCACCTGGGAAATGTGTTGGGCAGCCAAGCTCAGCATCTAGCCCTAAGCAGATGCGTAGGATTTTAGCGTAAATAGTTGACATCTTAGTCATGGGATGTGTGATTGTTTAAAATGTTAATTGTTCACCAAAATGGAGGGCTTCGTTTATTTGCAGTTGTTTGTAATTAAATGCAGAAGCACTCTGCGCGTAGTTCTCTGACAAAAAGCATAGAAGAAAAGCATGCTAAAATTCAGAGGTGGGGGAGGAACTGCAGAAACTGAGAGTTTGGTCTGAGTAAAGGTTAAAATATTTGGCTCCCAGAACATCCTTCTTAATGAAGCCCAGAACAGGGATTTAGTTTAGTTTAATTTTTTAAGCAAGACTCAGCAAAGGAGCAAAAGAAGTGAGGAAAGGAAAAAAGAAGTAATTTCACTTGGCATCCACTTTTTGCTATTCTCAGAGTTAACTGTGTTTTTCTTCGTTACAGACTCTGCTGCCCTCCCAATATTGGTACTACATGGCTGAGATTAGTTTTTACTGGTCTCTCTTATTTACGCTTGGGATTGACAACAAAAGGAAGGCAAGTGGTCATGCTTGTTTGTAGCTAGAACCTCCGTTTCTGTGAGGGAGGAAAAATGTTTATAAGGAAAAGCAGTCCTGATACTGGATTTGGTGCAGCCACATGAGGGCAGCATCAGCCTGTCCCTGGCACACCTGCACACATCCATGCTCTCCTGGCCTCCAGGGCATCTCTCTGTGAGTGACGAGTCTTGCTTGTCACTTCATTTGCATGGAGACCCTCAAGGGTTGTACTTGCTTGGCTTTACCTCTTCTCTCCTTCACAGGATTTTCTGGCTCATGTCATTCATCACTTGGCAGCCATTGGGTTGATGAGCGGCTCTTGGTGTGGCAATTATGTGCGTCTCGGAACACTGGTGATGTTTGTGCATGATACTGCAGATTTCTGGCTTGAGGTAACCCTGCCCTCCATCTTTCGGGTTTTTCTGTTTGTTTTGGATTTTTTGTCGGTGTGTTTTGGGAGGTTTTTGGTTGTTGCCCAGGTTATGTTCAGTGACGTTTTAATCTTTTTGCCACAAGATTTATACAATCCCTTCCTATCCCCACAGAGACATGGCTTCGTGGATTCATAAATTCTAAGATAAAAAAGAGCTTCTAGATAATTTAAGCTGCTGCTCTGTTACGGAATCCATGATGAGAAAAGAGCAGAAGAGAAGTTCTTCGGTACAGAACAGGGACTGGAAATACAGCTGCCTCCCTGGATTATTCTTGTTTCACTGTTAAAATTAGACCAAGCTAGCTAGCTGGTGAACAGCTTGTCTATGATACCAGTTCTCAAGCAAATTTAGCAGCCAAAATTTTGGCTACTTCTCCAAACTGGCTTAATTTTGTCAGCATTCACACCCCTGTGTTTCTTCCCCTGGACTGAAGGGGAAGTCCTGAACTAAGTATCGATGTTTAGAAATGTTTAAGAAGAAACTGAAGTTGGGTACCAGAATAACTTAATTCAGCCCTGCCACTCAAAAGTTCATGAAACAGCTGTTTAAAACTTACGCTTGGCACCTGAAGCTTTGCTCACACTTGAGAGCAGCTGTTTCATTCAACCGTGCCCAGGGTGATTCCTAAATGAAGCATGGAGGGTTGTATAGTTCAGCTAGGGGAGAAGCGGTAATTACAATTTTTATTAGTGGGATAGAGACCAATGCTAGGATCTCCACCTCTCAAAAAGGAGAAAACAGAGGCTGAATTAGGCCCAGAGAAGGGTCGGTAACATGCATGCACCAGAAAGCCTGTGTGTGAGGGGCCACTGCTGCTCCTGAGCATGCAGATGTGGCCAGCAGCCTCTCTTTGATCCAGCCCATTTTGAGTCTGGTACAGGAATGAGGGATTACCTCTGTTTTCAAGACCACTTTGTGTTTTCATGACACTTTTATATTCTGATCGGAGAGCTGTTCTTTAGGCCTTTGATACAGAGTGTTTTCCTTTAAGATGAAAGGAGAAATATAAACAAAGAATCTGTTTTGATACTGCTTTATTAGGTATCAGTAAAATGATTGCTTTACATGTCAAACAGGGAGGAAATTTTCTTCCTGCTTAGGTGGAAGATGAGTCCTTGTTTATGAAAATGCAGAAAGGAACTTAACTCAGAAAATATTTGTAATATGTTTGGTTTTTATTCAATGCAGGCAGCCAAAATGTTTAATTATGCTCACTGGGAGAAAACCTGCAATATACTCTTTATCATCTTCTCTATTGCATTCTTCATCACAAGAATCATCCTGTTCCCCTTCTGGTAAGCAATATTTAATGTATTCATAGGCTTTTAATTCATTCCCATTTCCATTGAGAGGTTAGTATTGGTTGTGACAGGAAAAGGAAAGGAATGGATTGTACTTTAAAGAGCAGAAGCAGAACTTTTGTTGTTGTTGGCTACTAAAGGCCAGTGAGAAGAGTTGCTAAAACTGTTATTTTGTTTAAAAATTTGATTTAAGTAAAAATAGTTTTTAAACATGCTCTTGAAAATATGCTGACCTAAATAAAGGCTTTTATGTATTATTTAACTACAACTTATTTTTATAAGTTAAATGCTACGAGCTCCTGCATTTTCAAGGGGATTGAGCTACTTAACTAGAAGAAATCATTTTCCCTTTCATTGCATCCCTCCTGCTGTAGCTACAAAGTCAGAGTACAGTGTAATTCCTATATGATAGTAGTTAATTTTTTGTAGAGCCTTCTTTTTGCTATGTAGTTGTTGGGTAGTACCTCACCTCACTCATGCACATGAGGAGCATTCAGAAAAGTTAGGATGAACCAATTAATTTACGAAGTTGGCGCAAATAAATCATGACTTGCTAAATACTCGCATGACTTTGGAGTGCTATGATTTAATCTGCTTTGGGGTATCTACACGGGTGCTTAGTGTGCTTAATGGTTAACATGTTTAGCTTTTTAAGTGTCTAATGTGTTTCCCATTCATGGTTTCACTGACTTGCTCTAGTTTGCCTTCATGCCCCTCCCTGCATGGGGACAAATCCTTAGAGACTCAAGCTGGTTAAATTAATAGTTCTGAACATTGATCAACACAAGGTTTTAATTTCCTGTAGTATTTTCTGTCAGAAATGCTGATGTCTCTTACTTTCTTGTTATTTTTTTGATTAACTATACAAGAGATCTCCAATCGTTTTGCTTCACTGAGTTTCTTGTTCTTGAGCTCGGAAGCAAAACATGGTGAGATTAAAGGGACTCAAAAAGTCCCAAATAATATAGAAGTAGTAAAGTCTGAAGATGGATGAAACATATGTTCATTAACAAAAAGCCCAGTTGCAAAGCCTGTAGGATTTTCTCTGGAGTGTGGATTTCAGATTAGAAAAAATTTGCATTAACAAAATAGTATAGAAAAGCTCTGAATTGCATAGTGTCTAGACCACACAGAGCTCAAGATTATTTAGAATGCTTTCATGCAAAACTCAAATTTCTCATCTTCTGAAGCCTATATTTCCATCGAGATGCACAATCTAGTTAAGACGGGGCTTGTTAATTAATCTGTCATCTTTGCAGAGCTTTTTAGTGTTTTGTGGAAATAGTTAATTGGTTTGGAATGTGAAATTAAGCATAGAGAAGGATTCTTGCACCATAATGGTGACCTTTTATTTTTTTTAGGATTCTTCGTGCCACATTGTATCAGCCTACATACTACTCTACGACTCCTGTCATAGCATATTTTTTATTCAATGGGCAGCTATTGATTCTTCAAGGCTTGCATTTATACTGGGGTTATTTAATTTTCAAGATTTTGAGAAGGTTCATTTTCTTAAAGGTAAGCAATTTTGCTTCTGCAGAAAGATGTGTGAAGTATTAAAGAGATGCTCATATCTCCAATAGATTTACTCGGAATTTCTTAGTGTTCTCCTGAACTTTTGTGTCAGCATTTTTGATAGGGATCTACAAAGTATAGAGATGTTTAAATGTGCTTTCAACCTCTCATTGTCACACCTAAGATCATAGATCAGAATATCAAAACTTCAGCTAGAACCATTTTTTTGCCTGTATCTGATGTTTTGCTCCGATAGTAAATGAGAAGTGAGCTCTCCCATAAACTGAAGCCCTGAGATGGTGCAGAACTCTTCAGAAATTTCTGCATTCAGAGTGAAAGTAATCTTTTCTCACTGGACTTTGCAGGGACATACCAAAAAATAGAGATGAGAAGTGGGTGATGAGGTCTTTAAATACTGCAGAGAACTTGTACGCAAAGTTCTTCAGGTTTGTCTAAATCTGAGGTCAGCTATGCTTCAGCACTGGTTTCGGATTAAGAAAACTATATGAAGCTGATCTGGTGTTATAACACAATGAAATGCCATCATATTCAACTGGAGTAGAGAAACAGTGCAAGTCTGGTGCTGCCATATTCTGATTTTACCTTGTAGAGAAAATTCATGTGGGGAAAAAGCAATAAAGAAAACTTTGCTGTAGTTTAGGTCTTGTTTGATTGCCTGAAGCAGTAACATTTTCACATGGTCTCTTGTCATGAAGTGTGCAGTGTGGTGCAGTGTAGATAAAACATTTAGCAAAAAGCATTTAGAAAAGGATTTTAGAGAACGTCTTTTTAGATTTGGCCTAAGCATTGACAGGTATATTTTGCAAGTTAAGGTGGAACGTAAGTTGTGCTATCAAAAAATGGGTTGGTTTTGTGTTTTTTTTTTTTTTGAGGATCAAGGTGCAAAAACTTAATTGAGCTGACTCTGTCCTTTTATCTGAAGCAGTTAATGCTGTGAAACAGAAACCTTCCTTTCTACCCTTATTAATTGTTGTTTGACTCATAACAGAAGCCATCCTATAATTCTTGGATTATTGGATTCCTTCAGATCTTATGCACATAGACAGCTGGATGTCATAGGGAGACCCAGTGTCTTCCCTAGAAGAAAACTGCAGCTACAAACTCAGTCCTTGTTAGACAGCAAGCGGCTGTACATAAGGGACAAATCTGTAGAAGAAATGGCTTCTAAAACATGCTCCTACGTTCCCTTAGACACCAAGAAGTTTGTATTTCTTGCATGTCACTTATCTCTGTTAGATTAATTAGAAAATTATTTCTGGCCTGGCTTATTGAGTGTTAAAGTGGTTTATTTCTCATTTTCTTTTTTTATTTTGGCCTCGTCTCTGCGCTGTTCTCAAACAACTCTTCTGGTGAAATCAAACGGGACATCCCTCTGCCTTCCAGCCGAGTAAGGGGAAGGCTTTGGCATAGTTCTCCATCCGCATTTGTTGAGGTTATGAGAGTACAATGCAAGAAGGTCTTCAGATACAGTGGTGAAGAGGACATTACTAGGCCACCTATATAAGGCCATTCTGCCCTGCCTGCTTATATGCCTTTGTAAGGGGCAGAAATGTTTTATTTTGAGATAAGAGCTTTTTTGTATTAGTCATTGCTAAAAAATGGAAAAGCATCAAGCCTGCATCCTTACCCTGGATTTTTGATTCCTTATACAGCTCTCTGAGAAGACAGTTTCCAAATAACATTTTTACAGTGGTAGCAGCAGCAGCCCTAGCCCTTTTCAGTCTGTATGACTTCAGCTGGCTTGCATGTGCAGCCTGTTTTCCATAGTGGTGGCAAACTTGGCTGTGAAAGCAGCCAGTGCCTCCAAAGCTGTAAAGGCAACGTTGAAAAGAATGGTGTTTGCAAGGCAGCATTTTTATACCAACATATTTGTTATAGACATACTCCACACAAATAGCTGTTGCTATTTTAGTGAAATACCAGTAAACCATCATCCTGGTATTAGAAGGGTTTTGTTTCCCTGCCCAAGACTTTTAAGTTTTCATTCAGAAAACAGGCAATTTCTGACATTTTTCTTGAAGCAACAGTTAGCTACTTCAGATGGAAAAATGAAATCATGCTGTAACTGGAAATAGGGACTGATGTTGTTGTTGAACTGAAGGAAGCTCTGAGCATAGCAAAGGTGTCCAGAATTTTTTCAGTGCCCTCTGTGCCTTGAGCCACCCTGTGTTGGTTGGGTCAGCAGTGAAAACCACTATAGTGCAGCAGTTAACAGCTCCTAGTATCCGTCCAGGGGCAGGTGTCTCCCCTGATTGTATCCTTCTGGACCACGGCATCAGACTGTCTGAACGTTAATGGGCTTGGATGTATTTATTCTTAGTAGGAAGTGCTGTTGTCCCTTGTCAAAGGACAGGTTAAAGGATTTGTCTGGTTCAGACATGAAAGGTGGGACTCGGTGGGGAATGTAAACAGGAGGGCCCAAGTCTCCAAGATGTCACATACCCACCAAGTCCCCTTTGCTGTTATTCAAAGGGTTACACAGAGCTGTGTCACGTCTTGCTTAGAGCTGTGGGTCTAGATTCAGTACTCTTGTCTTCAGATTGTGGCAGCAGGCTTTCTTAAAGGTAGGAATTGATACAGAAATGAGAGAGTACTGCAGCCTTGTGAGTTGGTAGCTTCTTCTGTACTTTACTCTTCCCCCTCAGGAACAGATGGCTTTTGTCTGACACTGGCTGGTCAGAAGCTCTTCATCTCAGGTGTCACCTCCCCTCTGCATTAATAAAGGGGACAATTATCCTCAGTTCTCTGGG
Organism: Morus bassanus; assembly: GCA_031468815.1. Lineage (NCBI taxonomy): Eukaryota > Metazoa > Chordata > Aves > Suliformes > Sulidae > Morus > Morus bassanus. The sequence continues at coordinate 4,334,103 of CM062581.1, forward strand.
ATAAGTGCTCAGCCTACTGACTTGCTTCAGCAAAGAACTTGGACTAAAAATCTTGCAACTTCCCTCCTCACAAATACAGCCAGAGATTAATAAAAATGAGGAAAAAGGAAAGAAGGGAGGAGATGATCTTGCTCTGTCCCTCTGTGTCCCATTTTCTCAGGCATGGCAGTCTCTGGCACCAGCGCTGGTAGCACAGAGCAGCACTGGCCTCCAGGCTCACGGGACTTGTGCCACCTTTCCCCTGGCCCAGTCCTCCAGAAATGCCCTGACAAGGGGGAATTCTGCATCGACAAGCGAAGCCGTACTCAGCTACTTTGCATTAAGAAGCTTTTTATTTTCTATGGGCCTAAACTTGAGGGGACAGGAATATTACATTTTTCAAATCAAAAATTGTTCTTACTTCTGGAAAATATAAAAATACTCAAAGGAACCCAAATGTTCTTTCTCATGTGACATTTTGCAACCCTGTATATGAGTAAGGCGTGCGCATGTAAGAAAAGCCCTTCAAGGTCAGACTTGTAGCCATGTATCTTAGATCAGTTCTGCTGTGAGAGGAAGAAGGACATTCTTCAGTGTAATTTCTTTTCAAGTTAGGTCAGGCAATTGCAATGTTAGCTGCTGGCTGCCATCTTGATGTCCAAGGCCTTTTGTTGCTAGGAAACTCCGTGTGTTTCCGTAATATTGTTCAATTACATGGTTAAATTACCCCCTTGTATCAAGTTTCAAGCACCACTGAAACATGTCTAGTCATCATGTCTGCACATATGAGAATATTTTAGGAAAATTGAAAAAACATATAGAGAAGTATGTACATATGCACTGATTTAAAATATCTCGCCAGGAAAATCCCATGGAGATTAAACATTTTATTTCCAAGGTCAGAAAAAGGGAGCGAATGACAGCAGCTTATAGCCACATTATTATGGCAAATTAAGATGTAAAATATATGTTAAAGCCATTACACACTGAGTTAAGGTTTTGAGACTACAGTGCTTTAAATCTTGAAAAAATATGTGTAAGTTGTAGGAAATGGGCATGATGTCCACATGACTCAGATACTTCAGGACTGATGCAACGCCCATCAATGGCAGAAGGTAATGGCAGGCTTTTAACGGACTGCAATGTGACCAGGAATATGTTTTCGTTCTCTTTTAATTGTTTTATCACTGTCAGACTGCCCTCAACTAAGGCAATGAGCTCCTTGCTAATGGTCACTATTATTTAGGAGCCATCAGCTGCAGTTTTATTTGAGTCACTGTGGTTCTTTCCTCTGCCTGAAGCAGAAAAGACCCTGCAATGCTGTAGAGCAGGCTTTTGGACTTGTCACTCTTTAAAAAAATCAACTGGTGCCTCCTATGTATTTTCAATATTCCTTTGGTATTTTGTACTCAGTAAGCAGGCTTTTAAAGATTTTGGTTGGGCGGTCGAAGAATGACTAATGACAGAGTAGGGGTAGCTGAAAATGGTAAGAAAATACTATTTTCGGGTTGAAATGAGAGCTGTGAAATTCTTGTTATGATAATTCTGCTGTTTCCAGCAATCATTCTTCTCCTTCAGCACTCTGTTCTGTCTGAGGATTGCTCTCATACTGAGAAATCTCTGCCAGTTCAAGTTGACTTTCTTTCCTTCATTCTTTCTTACATACTGATACCGGGATGCCAGTAGAGTCCTTGCCATGAAAAGCGGTTAGCCATAAAAAGACTCCTTAAACCAGTTACTCCCTTTTCTGTATCCAAAGAAGATATACTACTAAAACTGTATCTCTAAAAGTGTGCCCATGGACTAGAGCACTTGACGTGTTTTAATATTAATGTGTAGGCAAGGCCTGAAAGTCCTTTGGAACACAGACAGAATATGCTCTTATAAAACATGCCCTCGCTACTTATATTGAAGAATAATGATTCTTTACACGAGCAGAGGTGCTGGCCTATGTTACTCTCTATCTTTCTCGTTGTGAATTTATCTCTTCAGAGACTTGCTATAACCCTTTGTGTAAGTTTTTAAGTTATACAGTTCCCAGAGGCCATACTACTTGCTCCTGACAGATGCCTTTAGCTGAGTCTAGTCTGAGGCTATTCCGACTCACCTTAGCTTCTGCAGAACTCTCCTTCCCTGGGATCCTTTTCTTATTTTTCCTCTTGCTTTTTTGTGCTCGAGCTGTTTGCATCAAACAGATCTTTTATTTTTAAGAATTAATTTGAATCTTATTTGTATTTTGTAACCACATGGGTCCTGGGAGTATGGAATTTCGGTGCTGAACTTGAGTGAGAATTTTCTTGTTGATGAAACACAGGCCCACAGGACGTTGTCTAAAGCAATGGGGGTTTTTTGGTTTGCAGGTCCTTATACGCTTCTCCACGGAAGTACAGACTTCTGTATGATAAATTTAAGCCCCTAGCACTTCCTTCGCTTTCCTTAGTTACCTTTAGAATCAGATCTACATCCTTTAGAAATAGACCATGGATCCACAGTGGTTAAAATCTACTGGTTTACCTTTATTAAATGAGAGTCGCTCTTCCGCCTCCATTCGCCCAGGAGTGCTGTGACTATGAACACTTAGCTGTTCAACTGCTGAGGCGGCACTGACTTTCTCATTGAACTGTGCAGTAACTTGAGATATTTAATCCTAAGCAGAAATCTTATTTTTAAAACTACAGAGAGGAAAAAAGCTCTATGTAACATGAAAGTAGAATGGCCTCTAAAGAGATTACATTTTAAATCTCTTTTGTGGCAAATAGAATTGGATCCAGTGTTCATGTGCCTGAGCTGTGTGCTGTTCAGTGCACGCTAGGCACACCATAGGAGAGCTGAGCCTGATTGCTCCCAGCTAATAAACTCTGGCTTTTAAGTTGAGCTGCGAAGGGTCGTCGCATGACCCTGATCATGCACAACAGTGCTGTGCTTCCATACACCGTGCAATTACTGGGATGTGAAAATGAAGCATGAAATGAAATGTATATTCAGTTTTGGCATGCACAGCAGTTTACTGGGCTCCTAAAAAGTCAGACTTTCAGCTGACTTTTTTTTTCTTCTTTCTGAAGCAGTAAAAAAATCTATTTTCAGGACACTTATAAACAGAGAATGAAATTTAATGAGAATTACCACATTCAGTGAGAAGTCATTCATTTCAGAAAAATGTCATTCTACAGGAGTTAAACAGAGGACAGGGTTTAGCTTCCTAAACTAGAGGCACATAAGGGTTTTTTGTTTTCTTTTACTTACGTGTTTTGTTAAGCCTGTACTGTGCCAGCGACTATCAGGGTGCTGATAAAATGGACCAAGAGGTGTGCTTGCCTTAATTCCAAGTAGTCATTTTAAGAGCAGTAATATATTTTAGAGGATAATGATAATCTAGTTAGTTACAATTTCATGACTGAAGGACTGGGAAGTTGTGGGAAAGCTTTCACTGGAGATTTAGTTGTTACTTTCTAGACTGGGAAGGGCCAGTACACGCTGATGTCCCACTTAGGAGTTTGAGTTCTCTGAGTGAAGCTTTAGCACAAACACAAGAGATTGAACTAGACTAGTAGGGGTTGCTTTTTCCCCATTTTAAAGGAAAATGGGTTATGGGGAAGTTGAATTTGTTGGTTCTTAACAGATAAATATTTATAGTAGATTTCCTCATAAGGATAGCTTATTAGGGGAACAAAATAGGGCAAATGAAAGTTTCCCCTCTTAGAGATGAAAACCAGTCTATCTGGGAACCTTCCCAGTTGATTCAAATTATTGCCTTTGGGACCTGAGCTTTTTAATAGCCTGGAGATGGGAGCTAGCCAGCCAGGTCAGCAGCGTGAAGGCTCATGCCCTAGTAAAGGGAAATTACTTCCTGTTATGACTTTCTTTCATCTGCATATTTCCCATTCTGCTACAGCAACCTAGTTAAGGCCAAAGCCTGGCTACATGTCTCACTTTATGTTGCCAAATTCATCTGAGGGAGGAGGGGTGAGAGGCAGGCAGAAGAAAGCATAAAAGAATATGAGGTTTGCCGGCTGGTATTTACAATGATAAGCAAAAAGGCAAAAAGCTGCTGTGTGCACTCTGGGGAGCTCAGGAACCCTACCCTTACTGGGGGTTTGAAGTCAAGGCTGACCTCAGTGATGTGTATTGTCAAAGTGTGTAGCCCAGCAGAGCCTGTGAAAGAGGAAAGCCACCAGTTCTCTATTGCACAAATGTTGCATGCCAATCCAAGAGCACTGTCTAGTCTCCTTTGCCTCAACCGGTTCATTTCCTGGCACTGTGAGTTAAAAGGCAGATTGCTATTTAAATCTTTACTTTTTACTCCAGATTATGAAAGGGGTCAGCAGCTGAGCAATGACTTCCAGGGAGGTATGTTATACTATATGCTAAGATATACTTCTCATATTTCAAAACAGTAACAATGTTCTTTGCTAGAATTTTGATTTTTTTTTAAATTGTTTTTTAAATAAACTCTGTTTAGAATGCCCATAATTCCACAATACCTTTCACTTGAATATCATATAAGAATCAGGTAAAGTCTTGAAAACTTAAGGACTGTTATGACCATTATGGAGAAATGAACTAACGAGAAACTGAAGAAAATAATTTCTGAGCCTTTAATTGGAATGTGAAGGCTTGTGAAGGTACGCTGGGGTGGGAGCATTAGGACAAAGTACCTTTCCACAGCCCTGTTAGGCACACACAAGACTATGCAAGAGCAGATGCAGTCCTCTGGCCATAGTCCAACAAACTGGGTGTGTGGGTGCTCCGTTTGCCTCCCTTAGGTTAGCTGTGCCATAAATGGGGCCATGCAGGTCTCTTATGTGCTGCAATAAAAGTCTACTGTTTCCAAAGTTGCTGAGATTGACTTCAGTGGGAGCTGCAGAAGACCACTGCCTCTAAGAACAGAAAATCAAAACTATATGTAATTCTGAAAGCAAAGCTTCCTGCCCTGGCCGGCTGAGCAGAATCTGCGGTGTTGATACAGGGCCAGGTTCTCAGCTGGTAGAACTGAGCACGGCTCAACTTCAAGTCAATGGCATTGTGGTAGTTTTCACCAGCAATGGATCTGGCCAAACAAGCACCCCGCCCCTCTCTCTGCATGTATGTCTGGCACAAGGCAACTCTACTTTTAGTAAATCCGTGATCTAAATGACTCTTTTTATGTGAAAGTTCCTACTAATTCAGATAAAAGACAAATGTTGGTACAGTTTTTGCTTTAAAATTAGTTGATTTACCTTGCTATTCGCAGAACGGCATTTGCTGACAGTTCTTCTGGCTTCCCTTGTTAACTGCTCATATCTTTTAATTTTCTAGCAGGATATTTATGAAATGATCCGTTTGTTGCTAGTTTTATATATATGTACCTATATAAAAACTATATATATAAAAAATAGTGTGCATATGTATGTATTTTTTCAATTGCTGAAAATCAATTCACAGAGCGAACCCTAGGCTTTCTATAGAACTTTTGATGCTTTCGTTTACTATTTTTAATATATGCTGTAGAGGTTTGAATTGTGACTTTGTTATGAGGTGTGTAATTCTCATACTTTCAGAGGGGTTCACAGTACTGCAATCTGCTGAATTGTTTTTTAAAAAAAGCTTGAAATAAAGCTAGTTAATGATAGATTGATATCAGTTGAGAAAGGAAATGATCCTATCTTGTATTTAAAGAAAATATGCTTCCCTAGGAGGACCTAGGAGTGTGCTCCATAACCCCTATTACATGTGAAGAAGGGAGGAAATCTTCAAGGAGCAGTCTCTCTTCTGTAACATAGTTCTAGTAACTTTTGACCAGGCACAGCACTCTGCAGAGTTCACCCCATCAGAAAGCAAACAAACCAACCTGATCAGTCTAATCAGGCAGCGATGGGTGTGAAGCATGTGAGGGTAGGATTTGTTTTGCGTAACTTAAGCTGTGCCTAGCTCAAGTTCAAGGATCCCTCTGTAACCAGTGGAGGAAAAGCGGTGTCTTCGGCGAGCAGTTGACTGCGTCCAGTGTTGTCACCCCAGCAGTGGTGGGGCAGGTCGCCCGCTGGGGAGACGCGTTTCTCTTTCCGTTAGTTACAGAGCAGTCCTAGATAGCAATCTCCAAGTAGATACCCGACTTTCAGAATGCTGTAAAGTAAATCCCCCACCAAGTAACTTAAGCACACAACTCTCAGGGACTCCTGATGATATTTAAAAAACTTTGGTCATTAGGTACTACTGAAAGTATTTTATATCCAGCCTTGATATCAGGGTGTTCAGAAATACTATATTGAAATGATTTTAGGTATTGGGATGTAAATGTAAAATGAAAAGACATTACTTGTTAGGTATGTGACTTGAAAATTCAATTGCTAATGTTTAAGTATGGAGATAACCTTTAGATACATCACACAAGGAATGGAATGCATCCGAACCATGAAAATAGAGCAATGAGCACCTTGATGGACATGTTAGATAGGAGTGCCCATCATTTACATGGTTGTATACTTTGTGGTTTCAGCTTAGTTTAATAGTGCTATAAGGAATATTGTAGGAATATTCCTTAGCAGCTGTGTTGTTTCAAAACGTTCATTTTAAGTGCAGTATCATACCTCACTGAGAAAAGCGCGAGTGTCGGATCAGCTGTTTTGTAGCCAAAAAAGCATTTATAAGGAATAAAAGTGCATGTTCTGATAAAAGTTCATACCACTGAACTCCTTGGCTTAATGCAAGTTCTGTCCTAGGGTAAAAAAAAGTTCACTATAGAGAACAGCATCAAATGCCTATTATATTGTTCTTTGTTTCTTTGCCAACTGTGGATTTAAAATTGGAATAATTCAAAAAGCAGTGGGACATTATGACTCACTCAGTACCTCCTGGGCTTTTGACATTATCGTAAAGCCACATACACTTGAGTGCAAGGTTTAGTTAGTGGATTTCAATAACACAGCTAGCAGACTTTATTGAAACCACAGAGTACCTGATTAACTGTAAACGATGATTTAGTTCTTCTGAACACTCTGGGTATTATAGCTCCAGTTACAGGTGTGTTATGCTGAGTGACAATACAAGTGGTATTTTTCTGAGGTTAAATTTATTCCTTCAGTCAAAATCAGGGACGTGTTGTAATAGTAACATCTAGTTTTATGAGACTATTCTTTTCAATATTTGTGGAATTAGTGTAACTTTTCTCTTAATTTGTTTTTCACACGTCATCTTTGAGTTCCCTCTGAAAACTCCCGGTGGAAAGCTTGTCGAATGGGTATTCCATAGCAGAGAGAGATTAAATAAGAGGTGTTTTGGCCACAAGATGTCCAATACAATTAATCTCAAAAGTCTGCATCTTCATTTAAAAACTGCAGAAAGCAGAGTCCAACAGCGTATCTTCTAGTGAAGATCAACATTATTTATGTTGCCTAGTCTGTATAAGCTGAAAAGGGAAATATATTTTCCAATAAGATCTTCCAGGCTGAAAATATAGAACGGTTTGCTTGAATCCAAATGTATATTGCTTAGTCTCTACAGGAAGGTAAAGTTGTATTAAGTCATATGTCAGCTGAGTTGAATTATTGATGTTGAATTAAACATGTTGAACTCAGAGATTCATCAACTTTATGGTATTATTTGTTAGAAAAGTACCCCCTTCTATCTATTTGGACCGACTTTTTATTATCTCTCTTGTTTATTATCTCTTTTATTTGAGTCAGTGGTTGCTGACCTGACTAATAGCTTTCATCTTTGTACTGCAAGCTGTTTCCATATGTGCAGGTGCTGTGGAATTTATTGTCTTTATGTTGAAAAATCAAGATCTAGTCAATATGTTTGTAGATACTTAAATGAAAATATTCTTAAGGTAGAATTAAGGTATAAGATTCAGGACAGTCTGATTTTAATGTGAGATACGCTTAAGAGTCACGAAATTCTGACTAAAGGATAAAAATAAATATTTGAAAAGCAAAAAATCTAAATTTTACCAAATCAGAAAAAACTTAATTAAAATTCCAGATTCACCTGTGAATTGCCTTTATCTGTACCTGGTAGAAGAAATCCGGTTAACTCTGTGGATATAAATTATGCTTAACCTAAAAGGCCCAAATGTATATCCTTAAGCCCTACTGTCTTCGTGAGAGAGACCTGGCTTTCTTAGTGATTATGCAGAACGATGCAGTTGTAATCATATATGGAAAAAATGGAAGAAATATGTCTTCTGTGGCACCTATTAAGTACAACAGCGTATTCCTGTGGAAGCATATGACCTGGCTTATTTCAGATGCAGGGTCATTCTTAGGGTCAATCGATGAGGAGTTGACTGACAGTCTGTTTTTCAATATGAGGTGTCTGTAATCTGGAGAACGAACAGACTAAGCTGTGATATATCAGGTCATCTGGGATTACGCTGGTAGAGTTAGAAAGTCGTACTCCCAAACAGGTGCAGTGATAAGAGTATGAACGTGCTCAGGGTGATGTAGCCCTTGGATCCTACGGAGGCTGTTGATATCTCTGCATGGAGTCATAGAATGGAGTGGGTTGGAAGGGACCTTTAAAGATCACCTAATCCAACCCCCTTGCCATGGGCTGGAACATCTTTCAGTAGATCAGGCTGCTCAAAGCCCCGTCCAGCCTGACCTTGAGCACTTCCAAGGATGGGGCATCCACACCTTCTGTGGGTATCCTGTTCCGGTGTCTCACCACCCTCATCAAAAAAATAGTCTTCCTTATGTCCAACCTAAATCTACCCTCTTTCAGTTTAAAGCCATTGCCCCTTGTCTTACTATATAGTATATTAGCATGTGTGATGACCTGGATTCTGATTGGGACTATCCGGGCAGAAGCTGGCATTCGTGTTGTGATTTATGTGTCATAACTACAGCATTTTCTGTGGTGGAATGTGCAGATAATGTTTAAAATAAGGGCTAGATTTAAGATGTATTGAACATGTTCAAACATCCTGGCATTTAAAGATGTAGAAATCTAAGCTTCAAGTCTTCTAATTGCACTTTAAAGGCAGTATTTTAAAAAAAAAAGATTATGTAGTGTATAGAACTAAGAAATATCACTTGAAACAGTATAACTGCCCTTTGACTGTGACCTTTGTATGTACTAGTAAGAACCAGAATCTTTCTAGAGTCAGTACATGTCTGCAGCTGATCTTTTTGTTTTATACGATAAGAAAAAAATGAGGGCATTGGTGTACCTGGTAAGGTTCTTCCACGTCAAGCTCTCAATAAAGAAACAAATGATCTCGTAAAAGGCTTGGGATTTAGTCACTGCTTGGTATTTATAAGTCTTTGCTAATTAATGTTTTTCTTCAGGTACACAAATCTCTTAGGAGTTGGAATTAAGTTTTTACTGTGAGCTGATTTTAGCTCGGTGACAGATCTTACTACGCTGAAAATTAAGTAGTTCAGATAGTTTGTCAGTAGATACAAGTAGATTCAATCGTGATTCCTGCATGACTTTAACTATAGCCAGTGCTAGCTTTAAACGAAGCGGGTGAAAAGCCAGCAAAGTCTGGGGCAGGAGGCTCCGGGGGATGGCAAGGCATCTGCGGGAAGGGAGAGCAACAGCTGTGCTGGCTGCATTTGCCCTGTCAGTGTCGCAGAGCGCCCAGCTTGCTGCCGCAACAGGGATCAGGTATGTCGGTCTGCTACAGCTAGTGGAAATGGGGAAGCTGTTCAGCAGGCTGTGCTACTGCTTTTCTAGCGGCAGCAGGAGTGAGCTCAGCTTCCAGTATCAATTGGTTTTAGTCTTGTCTAGGCAGGAGAAAAATTGAAATCTGCTTATTGATTCAGTGCTGATCCCACCAGATGAGTTAGGCCTGGTACATCTCCCACCCTGCACATGGACACAATTATACCAGTGAGAAAGAGCTTGAACTGATATGGACTGATCTTGCCTACTTTTGCTTGTGGTAAGGCACAGCAAACCTGTATCATCGTCTTATTTTTTTTTCAGCTGGTTAGCTCGAAAAGCAAACAAACAAACATTCCCCTACCACTGTACTCCCAAACTGACACCTTTAATTTATAAAGTAGACACTACACTATTGTCTTCGTAATGCCAGCTGAAGTTATTGTGTGCCTATTAAGAAGTATGTGCCTTTGTCAGGGAGAACCAGGGAGAAGCTGGATTGGAAGCTCATTCATGGAAAAAAATGTAGCAACTGAACTTCACTGCAGAAACATCTTCTGCTCAGATGCCTCTCAGCCAGATTCTTTTCCTTTGTCTCCATGCAGCCTCAGTGGCTATTTCTGTGTCGGAGCATGTCATTGTAGTAACAGCTTACATTCTGCAGTAAGCTACACTGACCCGGCAATGCATTTGCTAGCAAGTGCCCTTCCCCTTCTGAGAAAGCAGAAGGCATGTTGCTAAGGCTTCCTCACTGCTTATGGGATCAATCCATGTTGCTACAATATATTTTTGCCTTTTTTTTACACTGCTTGGCACCGTTGCTCCCTCTGCTCCTACACTTTCCACTTTTAACTGCTGCATAGCAGATATGAAGCCATGGCTGCATTGCGACCTCAACACGCGCATGGACAAAGATGCCATGTGCCCAGTGAAGGGGAGCAGGAGAGAAGGGTGGTGCCTGCCCAGTCCCACTCCTCCACCAGTGAGCTTCAGTTGGTATCACCAGCACGTAGGAACAGAAAACCCACACTTCCGTCTGTCTTCAGGCACAGCCGAGTCCTCCTCCTGGTACTGCCATCAGCTGTAGAGTGTGCAGTGGCACGAGCTTGTCAAGAGGGAAGTGATTTCTGAGCGCTTTATTGAGAGACAAACTTGCACAGTTAGGAGTAAATTATCTGTTAGTTTAGATGGAGATTTGACCAATGTTTTTCTGCTTACAAGAGGCTGGGAAGTGGCCTATGAAGTTTGCTCACCTTTTAATTTCAAGAAGCCTTTTTCCTTGGTGAAGTCTCTTGGAAGGTCCTTTACTGTTCATGTAATAAGATGTGGTGCTAATGACTTGAATGATACACGTTCTAACAGCACTGAAATGCAAGAAGCCAAAAACTACCTTAACAAATACGGTTCATTTAACTAAAAGAGGCAGACTGAGCAGCAGGTGGAAGGGTTAAACAAAAGGAAAAAAAGATTATAAAAGTTTGCGGCTTTGGCTTCACTACAAATGGCTCTCTTGCAGACTTTATAGCATTAGTGTTGCTTCTCATAAACCTTGAAACCATTCATCCATTTAGAAAGATTAAATTGGTTAGTCATCCAGAACATAAAATATACACATCTATTTTGTCTGTTACCCTAAACCATCTGAAGTATAATAAATGCAGTTGCCATTAAACCAAAGCATTGAGTATTAATGACGGCCTCAGTTGTGGTATTTACAGTTTGCCAGCTCTTGTGGCTCTGGTAGTGTATTCATCTGTTGTTGCACAGGGATGGTAAGAGCAGAGTCTTTGAGCTGGAAAACACAACTATAATGTATGATGTGAGAGGCTCAGAGAAAACGTCTTGGTATTAAAGCAGGGAAAAATCCTAGAAATGTAACATTTTTTTGTTATTCTTAGAAGGTCAAAGTTAAGAGGCACAAACTTCACTTATGATATCGTAATATATTTATAATGGTCTGTTAAAGAGTTTGCAAAGACAGGTTTGTTTGGTTTTCTAGTTACAGATGAAGCTATTGCTATTTAAAGTTCTGTTCTGTCACTTAAACAAGCTAGGTGAAAATGGCTAGGCTCTTCTAAAGCAAGAATTTGTAGAGGCACTTGGTCAGGAAGCAGGTTTGTGATTAAAAATATAATAAAAATTTAGATTTGATTTAGCAGCATTTTTTCTTGATTAGTATCAGGATTTCAGAAGTAGTACTCTTTCCCAGAAGTAAGCAAATTTGCAATGGTTGCTTCAGAATACAGAGAAATTTAATTCCTGCTGCTCTGAAATATGTAAGACATTATCTCAAATGCAGGGATTTCTGGTGTGCTGGAAAAAACATTTACATGTTTTTTAATTACTACATATAGTGCCTTTAATCAGAGCATCCAGCTTGACAGCATCAAAACTGGGAAGTAAATCCTACCCGAGTTTCCAGTTCTGTGTTGGAAATGCCAGCTTATTCCTATAGGAGGCAGGAATTGGTGTCATGTATCAGCTATCATTCAAAGCAAAGCAGATTGACAGCTATTCGTAAGCATATGCTTGAGTACCAGCAACTTCTGTGGACCACAGTGAGCTACTCAAAATTAAATATGCGCTCACGAACTTTACTGACTCAAGTCTATTCACAATGACCACAAAAGCACTCCTCCCCGTTGCTCCCCACGTTTGCAGCCTCAGCGCGAGGCTGCTCAGGAAGATGAGAGTACTTCCAGTGAGTCTAGCAGATTCTGCGTCAGACACTGTACTTAGGTTTAGTTTGCATTTTTTTTTCCTGAAACATTTCTGGTGGCAAAAAAAGTAACAAGCCTCCCTCCACACCCTCGACATTTGTCTTTTACTGCAGATACAAATCACAAAACTACCAGGAGCAAGGGAGGTGATCTGAAAGAGGCAGAACCTCATAAATTGTTTATGGGGGAAAGGCTGTCTTTCCCTTTCTCTAACTGATGGCGTGCCAAGTTTATTTTACAGTATTTACAGTAAGATTTGTTTGTTTTGATAGCCTTTGTATGTTGTTAGGGAAAAGGCAAAAGAAAATCTCCAAGAAGTTTATAGTTTCTGATGAGACAGAGTTTAGGCTTTAATTTTTTTTCTAGTCGTATACATTTTACTAGAAGTGCAATATATAAAGGGATATGAGATTGCAACTGGATGAGTTATCACTGAGCTGTCATTTATTTTCTCTGTATGAATGTGGTGCTTAAGAACCTCAGAGCAGCAGGCTAAGAAAGTGAAATTGTTAGTTCAATCTGAGAGCAGATACAGGACGGGCAGGAACAACCCTGGTTTCTCCTTTCTGCGTCTCATCTCTGACCTCGGCACATCACTCCAGCAGCAGGAAGAACGTGCAGTCTCTGCCTGTTTAGTTGAGGTCCAGACAGCTGACAAGGAGAACAAATTTATCCGTGATGGAGCGGTCCCCGGTGTGGCTGTACAGGCACCAGCGTGTCTGCGCGAGGGCTAACATGCCTGCCAGCACCAGCGCACAGCGCTGGAAGCAACGTGCTCTGTTATGAGGAGAAGCCTCAGGTCTCCCTCAGCAGACGGTCCCGCAGGCCAGACACCCCTGCATCACAAAAAGACACCGTGACGCCTGCAGTCCTCGACACTTGAACATTGACACCACCGACTCCTGCTCCGCTCTGCGTTGGTGCGGCCTCACCTTGAGTACTGGGTGCGGTTTTGGGTGCCACAGGACGTCAGGGATACAAAGCTACTGGAGAGTGTCCAGAGGAGGGCCATGAAGTTGGTGAAGGGTTTAGAGGGGAAACTGTATGATGAGCAGCTGAAGTCACTGGGTTTGTTCAGCCTGGAGAAGAGGAGGCTGAGGGCAGACCTCGTCATGGTCTGCAGCTTCCTCACAAGGGGAGGAGGAGGGGCAGGGCTGATCTCTTCTCTCTGGTGACCAACGACAGGACCCAAGGGAATGGCAGGAAGATGTGCCAGGAGAGGGTTAGGTTGGGTATTAGGAAAAGGTTCTTCCCCCAGCGGGTGGTGGAGCCCTGGAACAGGCTCCCCAGGGAGGCATCACGGCGCCAAGGCTGGCGATATTCCAGAAGCACTTGGACAATGCCCTCCGAGACATGGTGTGAATTTGGGGTTGTCCTGTGCAGGGACAGGAGCTGGACTCGATGATCCTTGTGGGTCCCTTCCAACTCAGGACATTCTATGATTCTATGACTATCTGGTGGTTAAATTTTGCAAATTCCTATTAATATACTAGATACCCTGGAGCTAATGGGTAAATTGTCAGCCACAGTGTGAGGGCCCAGGTTTTGTTCCTCAGCTATGGGGAAACTCCTGTTTTTAAGTGAGAGGTGGTCAATTAAATCATGAGATGCTGGAGAGGGAATGACTCTTGCCTATCTCTTCCAACACAAGAACTAGAGGGTATCAGGTGTACCAGGCACCTTCCAAGTAACTGGAAGAGACAACCAGTGGCGGCTGCTAATCACACAGGAAACTGCTGGAGGTGGAAAAAGTTTCTTAGGTGCCTGCTTTGATCTCATTTCCATTCTCAGTCACCACTTAGGCAGAGGGAAGTGTTTACTTGATTTGCAGCATCTTTAACTAGAGCATCCTACCCTGAGCCTGCAGAGCAGGTCATCTGTTGGTATGGAAAGTCCTTCCAGGGAGGCAGGTGCTGCTCTTGTAAGCTTGTTGTACTGAAAGGAAAATAGAGGTGTTTGGTTTTAATGCCAAAGCCTTGACTGTTTGAACCAAACTTCTGGACACATTGTAGGGTCCTGGGTTATGGTAGGAGTTGTGAAATAAGAGACCAAAGGTATATTTTACATGCCATGACAAATAGCACGGAATTGTCTTTCCTCTCCCTAACCTTTGCTGTGAAATACCGGGCAGACACAATGTCTTTTCTCTGTGTGGTAGAAACATTCATTAGCAAGTGCCCTGTTTGACTGTCTGGGAATGAAGCATGATTGCCAAATGTTAGAAGCTGTTCCTGTAGAGCTGGGAAGGGGTTTCTGTAAGGGCAGACTGTCTCTCTGACCCCCTTTCATCCCTGCTAATGGAGCAGCCATCCCCTCCTCCCCGGCAATTCCCTTAGCAGGATGATATACCCAAAATGTATACAATAGCTGGATAGACATGGCCTCCCCTTTGGAAATGTTGATGTGATGTGTACGCTGTTAAGCAGGGAAGAATATTTTAGGGTCAGAAAGTCTCTTTAAGCAAAGTTAATACTAGGAGATGCTGGCACAACTAGTCACTGTTTAGTTTACACCTGTCAGAAGCAGGCAGCCTCTCAACTCCTCTGTTTGGGCGAGCGTATTGATCATATTTAGCTTTATACAATATTCTTTTCATATTCCCTGCATTTTACAATTGTTAATTAATCCCACAGTACCCAGGGATTTCTAGTAATGCTTTACAAGGGAAAGTGGAAACAAGCAAGAAGAGGTCAAATGACTGGGCCAAGGTCAGGGAAGAAATTTTGTCTAAAGAACATTAGGTTCTGCAAGATTAAAGTGTTGTTAACTGGTCTGTCTTTGGATGTCAGCCTCTGTTTTGGGGTGGGGGGGAGTGCTTGTAGGGGGCAGTTTTGATATTGTCTAGTGTATTTAGAGCTCCCCTTTCATTTGTTCCCTTTAGCACATTTTTTTTGCTGAAGCAAACAAAGGACAGAGGAGTTTTTTCTTCAGAGGATGATGGGGAATTTCCAAGAAGGGAGAATGTCTCATGTTCTGGAACTTTTTTGCACATCTTTTTATTTTGCAATTACAGATGGGGGCACCTGACTAAATTAATTGATTATTTTTTCAAAGTTATTGCAAAGATCCAGATACCCAGTTCACTTTAAAAATAAATGACTTGCTTGTCTGGCATCCGTAGGTCTTTTTGAAAGGTCTGCACTGATAATAGCAATCCCCTAACTTATCTGACAGTAAATACTGCAAGTATAAAATATGCTCATGGTGCTTTCTTCTCCCTAGGACTTGAAAGATGACCGGAGCGATGAAGAGGAGGAAGATTCTGTTACAGATAATGAAGAGGAGTCCACAAAGAATGGCAACAAGAATGGCTGTGGGTCAAGCAAACATCTCCTAAACAGCAGTCACCACTAGCCCCCTCCTGCCTCGCCTCCTGCAGTGATTTCTGCTCTGTTTTTCGCCCAACCTACAGGATAGAATTGAAGTCAAAAGCCTTATGAGAGGCTGTGATTGATGTATTGTTGGCTACTGGACCTGGAAAAAAGCCCAGTTTAGAGGCAAGGGAAAAACTGCATAACATGACAAAATGTATTAATGATCCACTTTCTGAATCGTTCTTAAGTGTTTGGAAAGATGTTTGGATGCACTGACTGACAGTGCTCAACAAGGTCAAAGCCTGAGAGTGTCAGATCCTTTAGTGTCCCATTGATTCTAATGTTTTTCAGTCTGATTTAAGATATATTTCACCAAGCAGTTTAATTCACAGATGTTTTGTGGTAGGTAGGTAGTGTGAACTCCATTAGGAACCAAAAATACTCAGTGTGGGAAAATTTTGATGGTGGTGTACAACGACTGGCATTTTAGTCTTTACTTTTCAGTTTAAACCCTCATCAAAATGGTTATTTTTTGTAGTTAAATTTCATTTCCTGGCAGCCAGTGGAAGCTAACATGGAGGAAGTCAAACTACTTGCCTGTGAAGAGCTGGATTCACTGCAGAAATATTTTGGAGGAAGACTATATGCTGTATGATAGATAGCTCAAATATTGTGTTCTAAGATTTACCTGCCAAGGAAGTCACTGTTAAAATACCAAAACTCAGCCCTGATTCTCTATTGAGATCCAGGTTTCACAAATGTCTTTCATATCAGTCATTTTGGCCCAGTCTTAGAACGGAAGGTGCAGTGGGGAGGGAAGATAGTGAAAATTGAGTCTTCTCACAGGTTCTTTTGCACTTCTTAGTTGTCTTCAAAACTGCTGAACACCCCCTGCTCCTGACACATCTATAGCCCAGAAGATTAAAAATAAATCTCATCCATTCCCTTCTTGTGAGCTTGTCTCACACAGCGGCATTGGATGACCATCTTCTCAGGAGCGAGTCTGCTAAATTCTGTTTTGTGGTTCCTGTGTGTTCGCTGCACGCATCTCGTCCCTGTGGGAGCGTGGCGCTAGCAAGGAATGTCACACGGTCAGTGCTGTGTATTCATCTGATATCAGGATCTGTATTTCCATCTCTGCTCTTTTTGAAAATTGGGAATCACATCGGCTAGAGCCAGGCTTGGATGTGAATATGTGACTTAGGCCACCTACCATTGTTTATGCCATAAGAAGTAGAGGAACAGCGGATGTTTTACCAGCTCCTCTTATCGAAAGTGCCTCTATCCTAAGTTTACACTTTTGTTCTAACGCTAGTGCAGAGTGCAGCAGCATTTTTAGTCCCGGGGCTTTCCAAGGAGAGCCTGGGCCTTTTAAACAGGGCGGTACCAGGCTCATTTCCAGATGCATTTAGCTCACGAGGTCGTAAATGATTTGTGTCAAGTTTTAGAGGTGAGAGGCTCTCCATGGGGTTCTCCAGTAGCTGAGATCATCAGGTGAACTAAATCCAGTAGCTTGATAGCGACCGGGGGACCGCTGCTAAAACAGCCACAGCGCAGAGCTCTTGGTTCGGAAAGGCTCTTTTCCCCTTAAGGCTGCTCAGGCAGGAACTTGGTGACCTACGGGAAGCACTATATGACTGACTTGTTTTCTCAAGATTTCCTTGGCAAAGGGGGATATAATTCAGTGACTGAAGTATTTGAAAGAATGGGAAATGTTTGGGATCTCAGATACGAAGAAAGAAGTGTTTTCTGTGCAGTTACAAGAAACTGTAGGAGTACTTTGTTACAGATGCTGGTAGCGTGACAATATCTACATATGGTCTGTTGAACTAGGCTGTGTTTAATTATTTACTCATTTTGGACCATGTAATACCCCAAATGTTTATGTTTTACCAACAAAGAGAATTACACTGAGAAAGGAGTACGGCCTACAGCTTCTGAGAGGGATGGGAAGTGTACAGTGGCGGGACAGGACTTCTGAACCCGTGGTTGTAGTTCAGTAGTGCCGCTCGGGCTGAGCAGGCAGAATTCCCTCAGTAGTTGTTGTATAGCAGCGTGTGTCCTTACATAGCTGTAGAGAATATCTTAAATACTGCAGCGTGAATTTATTGGAAGCGTAAGTACTTATTACATCATCTAAGGCAACTGGTGAGTTTGGCAGGGTCACAGTTGCTTATCGGGGCCTGTTTATTGCCTACATGAAAAGAACTGGCCTTGCCTAACAAAATGTAGAAACCCGACGTCTTGGAGGCTTTACGCTCCCTTTCAGAGCAGTGGAGACAAGGATGCTTGCTACAAGACATAACGGGCTTTTGGGAGGTGGCCAGGGTATTATCATTTGGTTTTGGTGCCAGAAAGCTTGCCTGCTCTGACTAGGAAAGGAATTCAGGAAAGGAAACACAAGGAATGATGTTGTCACAGGAGCAAGCCTCTGAACAACTACTGAGTTTTAAACTGGAATTTATGGTCTCCTTGAGGCCAAATCTTGCCCTTCCTACTCGGACAAGTCTCCCACTGAAGCCAATTAACTCTATTGGAGTTTTGCCTAGGAAAAAGTTTGAATTGCAGTTATCCAACCTCATTACAAGACCTGTTGTTTTAAATTGATGTGAAACTAGGGTCTTAAAGGAAGAGTAAAAGGTAGATAAATACATTCAAACATAAAATGTTGAGGCAAGTTTTAGGTGAGTACAGAAGAATACGGAAGAAAATAACGTCCTGAAGGTGAAGCACGGTGAACAACCAAATAACTACATCACATTGCAGTTCGGGGTGTGGAAGGAGGGAAGGCAGGCCCTTCCAGGGGGTCACTGCCATGGCCAACCAAAGCGATGAGAGCTAAGAATTCTGAACGTAAACCACTAGGTACTGGCGATAAATACCCACAGCACAGAAGGAAGCAGGAACAGGTTGTCACAGTGGGACCGGATGCATGTCCTGTGTTACCATCAGATTTGTCATTCCTGACGTTACAGGTGTTTCATTTTCCACTCTTTACTGATAGAAACTCAGAAACAAGAAGCTGAGGTCATGGGGAACACAACTTATCCTGAAGAAATTAATGTCATGCTGCCTCAAGATTTTCAGTCTATTTAATGCCCTTAACATTTTTTTTTTAATGTTGTCATGAAAAGAGTCTCAAAATGCAAGTGCAGCACAATTGTAGGTGATGTATGTGAGCACAGACTCTAATGCATTATTTTGACCATTGCACAAAATGGGTCCTGGTTTAATGCTTGGACACTGTGCGTCTGGTTTTGCTGTGTCGCTTTGACCATGCCGAAATATCTGTGATAGAATTACAGAATGAAAATGAAATCTTAGTCCATAAGAATCAGCGGAAACTCTTCCGTTCCATTTAATTCCTCTGAATTTTGTTCAGGTCCTCCTGTCCGTGTATACTATGCTGCCTCTGTGCTTGTTTACTACATAGATTTACCAATCTGCTCTGGGTTTGATTTACAGGTCTTCTTTACTCCACAGAACTCATTTTGTCAATTTGTATCATTCAGTATAATTATCTTTTTTTGTTCTTAATGCCACTGAATTTGTCTGGTCAGTTATGCTACACACTATAAATAAATATTTTTTAAAAATAGGTGTCTATGTAAGGATTTCCTTGTTTTCCCCACCTTGCAGTGTCCTCCCCTCCCCTTTCCATTCCCTCCCAGCTTTCCACTGAGGGCCTATTCAGGAACTAGTTCCTTACTCTTCCAAGTTTTTCCCTTGCCTGGAAAAGGCTGGATGACCCACCCGCTTCGTAAGAGGCAACAGCAATTGCTACAAGTGGACTTTTCTTTCTTTTTCCCCTGGACAATTCACGAATGGAGAGGAACCAAAATTAACGGGAGCATCATCCATTGTTTGTGTTAGTCAAGATTTATGCTTTGACTGAAGTGCTTTAAAGTGGTCCTATGTAGACTAGGGACTACTCACTGTAGAATGCCAACATGTTCTCGTATCTTTACTTGGTTGGTTTTTGTTGTGCGTATTAGGGCTGCTTATGAAGTTATGTGTGTTTGGGGAACGTTAGAATAATACGAAATACAGAGATAATTCTTTTTTTCCCAGGAGTGCTTATGTTCATGCGTAGTCTGAGGTGCCATCGCCCAGTTAGATTGCTGTGGGATTACTACCTGAATGTCTCATCATAAGCACACTTGAGATAAGTCGGACGTGGCTCTTAAGCTGGCAAAAGCAAGAAAGCTCTACTGAAACAAGGGAGCTCTGCTGATTTGTATCAGCTGAAAAGCTGTTCCATGTTCCTTATTCTTTCCGTTTCTGCCTCCCTAGTCGGGGAGATCACGGAGGCTCCGACTTACCATCTCTTCCCATGGGCAAACAAACATAAGGGAAGGTGTTTAAGCCCAAATAATGAACTGTAGCAGAATTTGTTGGTTTTATTATTGGAATTCATTTTTTTTTAAGCTTATGAGTAAGAATACAGTAGATGGAAAACAAATCGAACAGGGATATGTGAGTTTTGGCTACAAACAACTTGCAGACTGTGAAAAAAAAAATCTTGCTGATTTAGAAAGAAAAACACCATCTCCACAGGCACTTCCCCCAGCTGTGGGTTTGAAGAACAACAGATCATCAGTGGGCAGAAATGAAAGTCCATGCTGAGAATAAGAACATAGCCCAGCCAAAGAGAGCTGGTTTGGTGGCTGTCAGCTGCCCAGGAGCTGGGGAGCCTTTCTGTATGGAGCAACAAATGAACCAAGAACGTAGCTCTGAGCTGATTTCATTGGTCGTGTTCAAAATCACTGAAAATGTCTGTTCCCGTTTCCCAGTTTTATGGGCTCCCTCCCACTCTGTATGTGCCATATGCAGCCAGGGTTTTGTTTCTTGCATATGGAGTTCGAGCTTTGGCTGCCCAAGGTGTGGACCTTCAGGAGGATAAACACTGCGGAATTTTTGAAGGTTGCACAGGACATCTGTATTCCCACTGAGAATGTGATTTCTGCTCATGAAATTTATGAAATCTACCTGATGCCCATGCTTTAGAGACAGAGAGTAACTGATGTATGTCAGACAGCAAGGTGGCATTCTGAGTGACCAGCATCATGGAGAGGGAGCTGACCTTTCCTCAGCAGAGCTTTGTGAATAAGGAGAAGAAAAGTCAGCAGAGGTCTTGGCCAACTGATCGCACAGGTTTTTCCTACGGACATAGGTGTGAAAGACTCATTTAAAGGCTGCTTTCTCCAGCTCTTTAGTGGGGAGCATTTTCTCTCACTGTTTCTATATTTCTGGATGATGCTACTTGGTTTATAGAAGTTGCAAAATAAGGTCAGAGCAGTCATCACTCACTTCTGAGAGCAGCCAGCACCACAAGCTTGAGAGGTGGATACCAAGCCAGCAGCCCAGAGTAATTCCTCTCCCACTCTGGTATGAGGCAGAGGTAGGTTCATGCTCTGAAACATGTTTTGGGTGAGGAGGGGTGTTACCACGAACAGTTGCAGCTCTAGATGTTCATGCCACTCGTGTACAACACCGGCTGCTCTGTGCTGCAGGGTTTGGGCACACCTTGACTGAGGAACTTAGTTCAACCTTCGGTTCATTTCTTTGCATTCCCATTGCCCAGCTCGTGTTTGCCATCCTGCCACTCAGGTGTTTGGTCACCTGCATTGCTGCTTAACCTCATCAGCAGAGATTTCTCCATGCCCCCATCTCTGTTCCAACCTGTAGCAGCAGCAGCGTTTGCACATACTGCTGAAGGAGCGCACTGGCCTACTGAAGTGTAACCTATTTGGTATATCACACGTGAGAGGGGAAACTTCACAAAGTACTGGGACATAATGGGGGAGAGAGGAAATCTGGCCGGAAAACCAGGACCCCTGCAGGAAAAAAAACATAGTTTCACTTTCTGTCCTGTCATCCACATGTGTTAAGATCTTAGGCAGCAGAAAGAAGGTAAAGCTCTGACATTAATCCCTTGTCAAAGAATGGGATTCCCAATCAAGGAAATGGAGGTGATCAAAGCAATGTAATCTTCACCCTAGCTGACTACAGAGAACTTCAAGTAGGCTTTGAGAGTTTATTTAACTGAAGTACCCTCTGTGGGATTACTTGAAGTTTCTAACATAATAGAAGACAAGACTGAAAGCACAGGTCTAAACTTCAACATACAACTCTGCAAATACAAAGTCATAACAACCCATGTAGGATAATGTTGTTGATGTTCCAACAGTCCAAAGATTTATGAAAATATCTTCTATTTACTCAGCTGGAAAGAGCCCTGTTCTTCTGGAGTTTTGTTACCCCATAAAGCATTCAGAGGAGACCCCATAATCATTTCAAAGTCAGAAACATTAAGTGGAATAACAAGTATAAACCCTATCCAGAGTGACTTTGAAGTGCAAGAAGCATGTCCTTGTAGCCATAGAATATTACTCTGCTTTGAGCCAGGGTGGGAAGAAACAGCTCCCAGGCAGTTGTTTCAGGTGGTGAAAAGTCCGTATATTTCCTGCCACAAAAGAAGCTGGTCTAAAAAAGTTAGAGTTGAACAGTGAAAGGGTTGATTAAATTCCCACTGAAATTCACAGGAGCTTTTCCCATGATGCTGATGAGAACTGGATCCAGACCCCAAGTGACCAGATAAAATGATAAGGGCAGTATGACACTGCATTCTCCAGCCATCAGGAGCAGGGCACAGCCCCAATGATTCCTCCTCCTACAGCCCAGGGCAAAAACCTCCCCAGAAAATGAGATCTCTCTGCAGGACACTCACCTGAACGCAGTTCTGCCTTTGCCTCTGCCCAAACTGGGCACATATCTCTTGAAAGACATCCCTGGGAAAGCAGTCCCTCCTCTTTCAAGCCAGGAACTTCACTTTCAGCAAGCAGTCTGCCTCCTGTCCTCTGCGCTGTTCAAAATCTCAGCAACGACTGGGTTGCTGATGCTAAAGCCTGCGATCCAAGGCCAAATTTACCAGGACAAGGCAAATGACGAGCTGCGGTTATCACAACCACCTTAGCGCGTGAGTGTGTGAGAGGGCTGCTGAGCCAGAGGAGAAAAGGGAGCAGAGAGAGGAACTGGAGCAAAATGGCTGGGGCACTGACATCACCAAGAATCACAAAGCAAAGCAGTAACAAGGCTAGGAACCCCAAGAGAATAAGGAGGAGGGAAAAGACGGTAGTTCGGTAATACTGGGGATCAGCCCTTCCCAAGCAGCAGAAGCCAGCTTTGCCTGGACTCCGAGGTGAACCCTGTAGCCAGGACAACTCCTTTTCCCTGAGCACCAGCAGTTTCAGATTGAGCCCAGCCGATGAGCTCCCGAGGCAAGAGCAAAGGCAGCAGGATCTAGGAAACGCTCCTTTAGAAAGTTCCCAGTATGTGAGTGAGGGGACAGGGAGGGACTCAGCTGGGGCTGGGCCAGGGTAGCCACAGGTGGAGGCCAGTAGCCTTGCAGCTGTGGCAATGACCCCATGGTCCACCTCCAGTTGCTGGGCAAGCCTGAGTCCCCACTGAATCTCAGCGTTGGTTTTGCGCTTTTCCTGGCTGACTGAGACTCCTGAGAGTCCTGGAAGATTTGTGTGTTTGCTTGCTACAACAAAGAGCAGAAGAAAGCTGCTAAAAGGCCTTTCCAGTGCTAGCGTGCATGGGTAAAGTTTCGTGGTTATGTCATGGGCTGCATACAATGCAGAAGTCCTAGTATTTCAGGAGAAGAATCTGTGGGAAGCAGGAGCTGAATCTTATCAAGTTGTGCTAAATCTTATCAGGCTATGCAAATCCTACCTAGTTCCTTTGCTATTTTAAAGGAGGAATTATTCAGCAACCAAAGAATGTTTCATACATTTCCCTACTGCAAGAGCCAGGGAGGTCAAAATGCAGTTGCACATTTGGAGCTTTTTTTTTCCCCCCTTCTAATCTTTTGGATCCTGCAAGGATGGCACTTGAGCAGAGACATGACACTGTAGCAATAGCTCTTTTGCCTGAAGTGAGGACTATCCTGGAGCCCACGCTGTACTGCAGCGCATGCACAGCATTTATTGAACCTGGAAATTGCTCCACACACCCACTTCTGTGCTGCAGTTTCCTCTCCTGCACCCAGCTGTGATTCTACTCTGGCATAAAATCCAGGCGAGAGGGAAGCCGGCATGCTTACCCCTTCCCCTGCTCTGGCACACATAGGCGACATGAGGGAAATTGTAAACCAGCACCACCACGTCTCTACACCGTGGATTGCAAACATGGCTGCTCCATCTCTTGTGGGCAAGGACTTCTTTTTTTGTTTTAAACATTTAGGGACTTATCCAAAGCAAACGTTGGAGCTTAGCCATGGCTTGTGAGGTTAGTCTCGCATCCTGA
Source organism: Morus bassanus (assembly GCA_031468815.1). Classification (NCBI taxonomy): domain Eukaryota; kingdom Metazoa; phylum Chordata; class Aves; order Suliformes; family Sulidae; genus Morus; species Morus bassanus. The sequence goes on from CM062581.1 coordinate 4,358,008, forward strand.
TGGATGCAGGATCCCAGAAGCTCCACAAGGCAGTGGAGCTGCCAGCCCACAGCTGAGCACCCTCGTTCTGGGCCATGGAAGGGCCACGCTCCTTTCACTGAATGTTAGTGAGAGGATACAAATCCCTGCTCTCTAACACAACGTTGCGAACAGAGAAACCTCTAAGTTTCTTCATTTTACACAACTGAGAGGATTTTACTGCCTGCTGAGGGAATGGATGCTCCTGTGTTCTGTTCCGTGTTATCATGCACCGTAGGTGCCAGTGTGAAACAGCAAATAGTGCTGTTGGTCTCCAGGCCAAGGCAGCCGGCGCTGGGCACGGGGGAAATGTCTCACGTCTGGGAAGTAAATGTACTCGGGCCTTCCCCCTGGTTCTGGCTGACAGGTCCCTTCGGAAGGCCCAGAGCAGCACTGCTGGTCTGTACGTGCGGCATGCAGCGGTGAGAAAGCTCGAGTACCTATGCCATTAAAAACCGCGTGCATTGGTTACCTGGTTATTGCTGCAAGGGCCCACGAGGTGGCAATAGCAGGACACTGCTCCCTGCTCGGACACGGCTCCCATGTAGCATTTTTGTCCATCTTTTTGCCCTTTAAAACAAAGAGAGTCTAGTGAAGATTGGGGTGCAAAAGTGTTTCTTGCAACTGGTAATTTCCACTTGGTGGGTCTCTAACTGCGAAACAAGTGTCTGGTACATCGCTGGTAAAAAAGCACTACAAATTTTACTGAGAGCAAATGTTTGGTACCAGTCCCGAGGGCTGGCATCTCACTGGCTGTCACCAGTAACCCTTTCCCCGGAGGTGCAGTGCTCTCCTGCTGACTCCCCTGCTGCCGGAGCTGTGCCTGGGGTATCCAGGGCAAGGGCTGGGGAAGAAAGGATGTTAAATCTCTGCTTTACTGCTTGTACTTTTTTGTATTGTCTATTTAAACCATGTATTTGTCAAGCCACAGAGTCTGCAGCTGCTAGTAAGTGAAGCCCCATTCTCACCTGTATCTTCAATGTCTGTAAAGCAAATAAGGATGATAAAACTCTCAGAATAATGAGGGTGACACTGCCCTTCCACCTTAGGAGACGGACTCTCCACCACAAGCATATGAGGTGCTCTGTGTATTGCACCAATGCCAACAATAAAGCAAAGCGCTAAGGGTAGAAGGGTTTAGGCCAGGCTCAGTGTGTGCATGTGCAAGGGAGGGAGCAGCAGGACATCACCTCCCAAACACAAAAGGAGATGGAGACTGAGGAGCAGTTGCATCTCAAATCCCTTAAATCCAACAGGGGCTGAGCGTTACGGCCAGAGCAACCCAAGGATTTGGGAATGCCAAGAAGTGATTTTGGGTAAGAAAATAAACTGTGACGATGCATCGGGAGGGCACCCTGCCCCATGCACTAATCCCAGCGTTAGTTCTGAACACCCCCAGGTGTTCAGCCTGCCTGGTGCTGTTATCAAGGAAGGATGGGAGCCCGCTGAGGACAGCCTGACCCCAGAACATATTCCACCACCATACTGCTGAGTAGATCTACCAGAGAGAGGGGGAACACCTGCGCTCATGGGCTGAGGGCTGTGAAGAGCCTTCAGCTGGCAACATTCAACAGACAACATCACCTGGCAACATCCCCCCACCAACAGCTTTTACAAGGGCAGAAGGACAAATTAATTGGGTGCTGGCTGTGTGCTGGAGAAGATGAGGTACAAGGCAAGCTGCTCAGTGAATGGGGCCTACGTCACCCTGACAGGTATGATGTGCAGGGACACAGACTGAGCTTTGGGTTTTGTGCTCCGAGAATGTTGCCCTAAAACACCTCCAAAAACACCACAGTGCACTGGGAGGAGGCACCACTGAAAAGTGCTCCCCTTAGAAAGCTCTTCCCAAACTTCTTTAATGCAGATAAGTAGCGGTCACTGCAGCCCTAGGTTGAAGCACTCATTAAGCAGGGTTAAATGCTGGACAAACTGGGCTTTTTATAAACACAGAGCAGAGACAAACAGTTAAGACCAAGATCTAGCAGTTCTAGATATTTTCCCCCAAGGACATCGCAGGGTCTGGGGTCGGAAGGGGGGCACAGCGCATACCTCCTTCGGTACTGCTGCTGTGGCTGGTTCCTACTGGGAGGAAGTTTTGGGCTCCGTGACAGGTATGCTGAGGAACCCAGCGGCTCCATAGCTGTGCTAACCCCTGGCTGAAACGGCTCACTGAGCCAAGCAAACAGCCTGCACACTCCCACGCTCCCCTCGAGCGTCAGCGGGGAAAAGGGATCTGTTGGATCTGTTGGTATAAACCAGCTTCCTTAATCCCGTTCGGCACAACCCTCGTGGTCGGGCTGCGCTCAGCTATGGCTGTGTAGAGAGCTGGGAAATGATTTTCTTTGATAGTGGGATGAAGTGTTTTCTTGAGCTCTCTCCATGCATGGCTGTGGATGAACAGGAGGCGCTCGGAAGCTGTAGACTGTGGGTGGCAGCCTCCACGGTTCCCACCTGACCCCAGCTCTTCTCTAGGTTTCTCTTTCAGAGCGAGGAGGCAGCTGGATTTGTCTTGACTGTCCCAGCAGAGACTGAAGCTTTGAGGCTGCCTGTTTGGCACTCACTGTGCGTGGGGTTTGCCATGGGCTGGTACCCAGCTGTTGGCGCAGTTTCCTCCATCACAGCTCACAGACGGTGCCAGTGGGACTCCTTACTGCCAGCAGGTTAACTGAAACGCATCTCCTCTCATTCCTTGTGGGTGTCCAGCCCAGAATGCCTGAAAGCAAGCAGTTATAAGAGTCCTAGAGTGACGCTAATATTTTGCTTTTATGAACAAATACTTGTAACCAAGCCAAAGTCAATTGCCAGCTCTGTTGGGAGAGAGGATCTAGCATCAGAGGAGGATCCCAATTCTGTTCTTGGTTCACTGTATGACCTTGCAAATAACGACAATATTGGCCCCAAATGGACTGGGATGAGGTATTGGTGGCTGTTGTTGATTAAAGAGCAGGATGTGTTTCAGACTCCAGAAGGGTTGCTCCCTCCAGACCTCGCACTGGCCCTCCGTCTGGCCGGTTCTTACCTAGTGACTCCGAGCAGACTTTGCTGACGTGGGCAGGCGGGTTTCCTTGCTCGCAGTGGAGGAAAAGGCAGCCCTTGCTGTGGCTTAGAAGAGTGTGACTTGCATAAACTCTATCAAAGTGCACGGCACTACAGATGTGGCCATGCAATGGTGACAGTACATCCTGCCTTGCCCTGCTCCTTTCTCCCCTGAGAACAAAGATGCTTTTGCTGCTTCAGGTCAGCTCAAGAGCCTGAAATGTGGGGCTCTTTCCCCAGGTAGGTGCTCTAAGTGACCCCTAGGCTAGACAACTAACATAGATACGTGACATCAGTTGACCAAATGTCCCAGTTTGCATCTTCAGGCTGGGGAGCTCATACTAAAGGCTGTGGGACAGCATGTGCTGGAGGCTGAATGCCCACAGCTCCCTCCCTGTTGGGGGTGTTTGTCCTCCTGGGACAGCACTGGGGAATTTGCTGGCTCAGTTGGGGGTGATGGGGAGGTAGCGCAAAGACTGAGTGGTCCAGAGGCGGGGAACTGCAGAACAGCCAAGTCTGGGGAGAAGGCTAGCAAAACTCTATTATTAATTTTTAAAAGCTCCAGGCAGTCAGAAGCTTTGGGCCGCGAACTCTGCACTGCTTCCGACAGTGGCGTTACAGTAATGCTTGTGCACAGCTCTGCATCCAACATGGGAGCAACCAGGAAAATTTGCACAAACTTGGGTAAAGGATTGGTCCTGTGGGGAAAACTAACTCTGGATGCTGTTGCACTGTTGATTCTATCACTGCTCATGGATAAAAGGTGGAGGGTTTTGATTGATGAATTTGTGTAAAAATTAGTTCAAATGGTTTAACAGAGCTTTGAGGGCAGCTTGGGAGCAGCTTGAATATGAGACAAAAGAAAGGTTAGACAACAGAAGTCCAGAGCAATGATAACGCGAGCACACGGACTTAGGGTTGTTTCACTTCCTCAAGAGAACAGGGGTGATTGCAGGCACAGGCTGGGGGGGCGGTGGGCCTCGGGGCGCAGTCCTTCCTCAGCTCTGTGCCACCATCCAGCCATGCTTGTGCCTGGAGGACAGCCCTTTCCACCTCGGCGCATCCCCCCCACTCACAGCCCTGCAGCCCCAGCGGTGCGTGACTGGGGACACCCCAGCCCTGCAGTGCCTGGTTGTGGGCCCCCCCTCCCCGGGGATGGGAAAGTGCCTTGCTGGCTGGAGGAGAGCAGGCTCCTGTGCTGTGACCCACCTCGGAGCCCCTGCCACAGCGCTTGGTGAGGGCCCCTGACCCCTGGTAATCCCTGCTCGTGGGGATATTGAGTTTTCTGTTTGCTTTGCAAGTGTAATTGGCCAAGACGCTGTGAAGGGAGGAGAGAGTGCTCAAGGGAGAGGTGTTAAAGAAATAGGAAAACATTATTAAGAGTGTTTTAAGTCAGCAGTTTCCCTTATTAGTACTTTCATGATGGAAAGAAGCCACTTTAGGTCTGTGCAGTTGCACTGGGCCACCATGTCCAGGCCCCTGTAGACAACCATGCAGAAGGCTGTGCTGTCTTGTGCATCCCCTCAGCGTCACCTCTCTCTCTCTTCCAAGCCATGCACTGCCTTCTTGGCTTACAAATCTCCTCTGGCTTCTTGTGCCCTGCTGCAAGGAATATGCAGAGAAGGAGGAGACTTATATGAAATACTCAGTTTGGGGGGGGGGGGGGGGGGTGATCCTCATCCAAGGCAGGTGTTGGATACAAAGGGAGATGTTTGAGAGAAGAGGAACACCAGCTGAAGGGCATTGCCAGGGGAAGAGGGAGGCGGTGCCTGCATGAAGGGCTGTGCTGTTGTCAACACCAAGCATTCAGAAAATCTGCCTCTGCACCAAAAAAGAAATCGACGGCATCATTTTTTGAGAAAGGATTATTTTAAACAATCCTATCATTGGGAACCTCTTCATTTGCTCCTGGGTAATAAGCCTCTAGGCTTCTCGCAGCTCACATTTCCCAGCCTGTCATGGGGTCAAACATAGAGTGATGGAGTTAAATGAGGAATCAGTCTCATGATTGCAGGAGCCAAGGCCTGGAGAGGAAAAACCCAAACAAACCATAAAACAGAACAAAAGAAAGTGCCAGCTATTCCCAGGTTCCTGATAACATCATCAGAGGTGGCAACACTGGACTTCATAAAAAGCCTCGCTGAACTTTAGGGTCAGCCTCAAACAACGACAGCTCTTTCCTTTGTCCATTTGTTCCTGCATGCCTGGGGAGTGACGTGTGGCTGATTATTATTGCCTGGGTGATGGCTATCTATGTGCAGCTCTCAGATACCAAACAGACCCTGGACTAGCCTTGTCTGTGTTTAAAAATGCCAGCATGGTCTGGATGGAGGTGTTGGTACACTTTCATTTCCAATCTCTCTACACAAAGTGCTGCCTGCACTGGAGGGAGCAGATTCTCTGGCACCCTGAAGCTGCGTAGCTCGATAGGGAGCATGTTCTTTTATATTCCCGGCTTTTCTCACCCACAGTGGCACACGTGCAATGTCATTTTCTGCTCTTGACAGTGTTGCACCCTGATCTCTCCAAACATCTGCGCCAAGGTAGCGAGATACCCTGGGAGGTTTCATGCAGACAGTAGTGGCACCAGTGTGGGGATGTAGCCAGATCTCCAGTCTCATTGGGGCAGGTGTGAAGCGACCCAGCATTTCAGGAGTCCATTCTGCAGCCGCCATCCCACAGGAGTATTTTTCGTCTCTTTTCTCTGTATTCCATGGAAATAGGATGTTTTTTCCCATTGCAGCTTAGTGAAGCTGTGAGGCCCCTGGAGACAGGCAGAGGGGAAGTGTTTGGAGGGAAGATCTCCAGAGAAAACCTCAGGCAACGCACTTGCTGTTTGTGAGACAGATGAATCTCAACCAAAGCAAACTCCCTGACAAAAGGGAACCCTCATCAGCCTGTGAATAAAGCTTCCTGCTAGGGGAAAGAAAGGGATAGGTCTCCTGCCAGGGACTTACCTTAGCTGAAGCAGGCTGTGTGCTCCCATGAGGACACAGGTGCCGGTGGCTTGGCTCTGTCCCTGGACACCGCCAGTATCACAGTGGCTTTTCTTTCTGCTCCTTATCCCCAGGAGCTCAGGAACAGGCTGTCCATTTTCAGCCAGACTTAGCAGAGGTGTCCCAGAGGGAGTTTTTCTCTAGCAGGCTCAGGAGAATTCAGGCTGCTGGAAGGAAAAAACCTCGTAAGTGCCTCTGCTGAGGGCTGCCTCAATGGTACTAGACACTGGAGACTCCACATAGAATCACAGAATCATTTAGGTTGGAAAAGACCTTTAAGATCATTGAGTCCAGCCGTAAGAAGTGAGTCCAACATGAAGCAGCACAGCCATAAACACCCTCTATCTAGGGAAGAAGCTTTAATCAAATCTGTTGCTCACTGTGAGAAACCGATCTATAGGAAACCCACTGCTGGCACCTATAGAACTGCTTGTATTTATTTGGTTGAATCTTTTAAATGACAAAAGAGCTTTTCTCGGTCCCCACCAGTCATTAAACTGTTTCTGGCTTCTTTGCAGGGGCATTTGCATGGGTAACAGCAGCACCTGCCAGGTCTGTGCCCAACCAGCCTGGCCAAACCTTGCAGCGTGAGGGCAGGTGCAGCCTGCAGCCGGGGACGAAGTCCCCGCTGCCCAAAGACCGCAGCGAGGCGAGGAGCTGCGGAGAGAGCAGGGAAGGCATCGGAGTGTCCCGGGCGGGAGAGCATCACCCGTGACGTTGGGACTGCCCGCTTCAGACCAGGACAGGAAGGGTTTGGAGAGGGGTGGCGGGAGAGAAGGGAGAAGGCTGAGTAATAGCCAAGTTAACCCTTCGCATGCTGGCATTTTCCAGGCGGCGAGCCAAATGACTGCTCGGGAAGATGTATATAACACATGTCTGCAGTCTCCAAAGGGTTATTAACTGCGCAATAATGGCCATGAAACTTGGCTAAAATTGCAAAAAAATAAAACATGAGTTTCAGAGGGGGAGAGGGCTTGTTTCCTACAACTGCGGGGCCAAATCCACTCTCTGTGAACGTGAGAGGAGGAGAAACACCCCCTCTACTCCCCACCCCGGCTGGGGGCAGGGGAGAAACGCAATCACCACAACGGGACCACAGCCCCCTCCTGCCACATGCGTTATCCTTATCAGTAACAGTTTCAAGACATTTCTGAAAAGCCCATGGTGTTGAATTAATAAAGAAAGTCTGTGTCTCACTGGAGATTTGGGGTTTGGATTCAATAAAAACACTGCTGCTCCTAAGACAGTTTCCTCTTTTGTTGTGTGGGTACCTCGGCGGGGGCTTGTCCCTTGCTCCTGGCTCCAGCCCTTGCCAACACCAAGGCCTGCCTGTGATGTTGCCCCTGTGTGGGGCGTTGCAGCCTCTTGGGCCCCTGCCCAGACGCTCTGCAACTCTGCGGTGCTCAGCAGGGACTAGCCCTACCCCAGTGCAGTCTGTGCCGGCCAGCCCAGCCACTGCGCGAGTCCTTCCATGCAGTAAGTTACAGACTTCTCTTTATTAGTGGCCCACTTTCCCCACACTATTAAATGTATTTTTTCTCTGTATTGTTATTATTTTTTTGGCAGAGGTCTTTGGAAGGTGAGAGAAAGGACCTACTAAAAATTTAAGCAAATCTAAGCCCCCTCGCCAAACCCTTTTGAGGGAAGAGATGAGGCACCAGCTTCGGTCCCTTAGCAAATGAAGACAGCTGGTGGTCTGGGTTTAAACATGACTGTTCGGGGCTCAGGCCAGATTTGGCAGCTCACAAATCAAACTGCCTCTTGGTTCTCAGGAGTGGAGGCTTTGCCACGGGTGGAAGAGCTGTGGGGGAACTGCTACCCAGAGCTGCTGTGCCAGCCAGGGCCCTGGCCTTCGAAAAAAGGCGCTGAAATTTTTGGTTTATAATGGGTCAGGAGAGAAATTCAGGCTCTGAGGTTTTGTTTAAACCGTGTTACATTACACTATTGACATAGAGCAAGACAGTCCCAAACTGAGTTTTTGTCTCACTTGAATGGGTCCTGAGCCAGTCCTTTTGATTTGGTAACTAACTTCTTGTTAGAACGCAGACTGAGACAGGAAAAAACAGAGCTATTAAATCTCACCTGATCTCGCGTTAAGAAAGTGAATTTGAGCCATGGGTCTTGGCTTCGCTCAGATTTTGTCTGCTGGGAGCTGGTCACAGGTCCTCAGTTTCGCTCTTGCTGCTGACCGCTGGTAACATCCTCCAAGCATCAGCACACTGGAGAAACGAGAAACTCCCCCAGACCACAGTAGGAGGTGGGACGTGTGCGTGCACTCATGCCTGTATGGTGCTGCAGAGGCCCTGCGCAGGGTAGGTCTTGCCAAGGTGCTATGCCAGCCCGGCGTGTGCCGCAGGGCGTCCCTCGGTGCCCGGGAAAAGCACAGCCGGTGGGGCTGTGAAGGGCTGGAGGCAGCTTGAGGATTCTGGCTCTCAAACAGACTCTTGTCACAGGAGCAGATCTCAAATAAAACATGGTTCTTGTTGGCTGTCCAATGCCTGAAAGAGAGAAAATTATGTTAACCCGCTCATCTCTTTTACCAGTCCTTTGCCGATATTCAAACAGCCCTTTTGTTAGCACTACTCCCGTCACCTGCTCTCGCAGGGGTGAACATCCAAATCCAATTCCCCTTGCTTGCAACACAGAACCATTACCACCATCGGTACAACTCTGGACAACGCTGGTGTAAGTGCTACACTGCTATCTGCCAGAGTCATTCACACTCTTTTATGGGTCTTCCTTTGAATTTTTCTGCAGTTTCAGTAAGAAAGTCACAGATTTTTGCAGAAGTTTAAACTCTAGGACACTGCTCTGCTGGGCCACAGAAGTTTAAAGCTGCTAACACATTGGGTCTTTACAGCTTTCCACCGCTTGGCCATGCCAGGAGCACAGGATCTGATCCAAAGCCCACCGAATGCAGCAGAAATCTTTTTACTCTTGGAAATCACCCTACTGCTTTCAGCAGCTCAGGGACCAAGCTGACTTCTCCTGACCCCTGGGCAGCCGAGGACATGCAGGACACAGCCCAACTATCAGGTAGGAAGGAGCTCTTGTGGCTGCAGGATCTCAGTGAAAATGGGAATTGGTTGCACCTGGGTGAGGATGTGAGTATCTCCCGCAGGTGGAGTGGCAAGGGAAAGGGATCTGGCAGGTAGCTTCCTCCTCTTCCTTCTCTCTCGAACAGCCCTCTTAACTAGCTGGAACAACCTGTCCTCCCTGATTGAAATGAGTGTCCCCCACTTGTCCACCCCTGTGAAAATCAATTTTTATATCTCCTGAGCTTTATGGACTTGTTTCTTTTTTTCATCCATGTGATGAGCGCTTCCAGGAGTACGTAAGATCATTGCCTAAGATCTTTGTGCGCTCATATATTGCCAACCTCATTTTTTTTCCTGGTCTTCAGAGTCCTGGGATCGATACTTCAGATGGCGGTGGAAAAGGCTGCAGGAAATGAGAAAAAACTCCTTTCCTGTGAGGGTGACAGAGCAGTGGAACAGGCTGCCCATAGAGGCTGTGGAGTCTCCTCTGGAAATATTCAAACCCCACCTGGACACGGTGCTGTGCCCCCTGCTCTGGGTGTGCCTGCTCAAGCAGGGGGGTCGGACGAGATGATACCCAGAGGTCCCTTTTGACCCCCGCCATCCTGTGATTCTGTGAAATGAAGGAATGGGTGAATTTTTCCAGTGAGTTTCTGTAGCAGCATCTAAATTCTTCTAGTAACGGAGGAAAAGACTTGCAGAAACGCGACAGAGGAGCCCCCCAGCCGGGTGCTTTTTGTTCAGACCGCCCGTGCCTCTCGCTAGGGTATGTCTAAGGGCTTCATGGGCACCGCAGTCTCAGAGAACTGGCTGCAGAGATGCCCACGGGGTAGTTCATGGACACGGGGGGGGTGGGGGGGGGGGGGGCCGGGCACGCGCGCGGGGGGTGGGGTGGGGGGGAAGGGGCAGGAGAGGGCGCCCCCTGCCGGCCGCCCCCCCCCACCCACGTGCACCCCTCCCCTCACAGCCCAGCCCTCCGCCCAGCGCCTTCAGCTCGGTAGCCAATGGGAGAGCGCGGGGCGTGGCCGGGTGGGCGCCGGCGCCAATGAGGGCGCGGGGCGGCGGGGAGGGGCGTGGCCGGGCGCCCACCACGCCGGGGCTGTCGGCGGCGCCGATTACTTTTTCCGAGGGCGGGGAGGGCTCACTCCGGGCCGGGCTCCCGCCGCCGCCGCTCCGCTCCGCGCTGGGCCCCGCCGCTGCCATAAAATGTTTGACGGCTGCCTCCTGCCTCTCGTGTTTCCCTGCCTGCTGCTGTGGGGACTGGACGCCGGCACAGGTAGCGCTTTCCCTTCCCCTGGCTCCCCGCGCCGGGCATCCCCTTCCCCGGCGGCGCTGACAGACCTCGCCGCCGGTCCGGTCCGGTGGCGGCGGCGGGGCGGGCGGTGGGCACCGGCCCCGGGCGGCAGCATGCGGGCGCGGACCGCGGGGCACGCACCGGATCCCCTGCGTGGCCGCGGTCCCAGTCTGCAGGATGAATTGCTCCAGGCTTTTGTATTTTCTTTTCCTGTCCTCTCGCTGCTGCTGCTGTAACGTTTCATGTGGAAAGCTGCTGACTGTCCTTGGCTGCGGCTTCGGCTTGCTCTGCTTTTCCCCTTCTCCCTGCAGATTTTTATTGGGGTTGGTGAAACGCGATGCTCGTGTCTGAGCTATATATTTTTTTTTAGTGATACAAGTAGCTTTAGCGTTCGCTATATTCCTCTCTTCCCCGCACGTTTTTGTCTCTAATATGTGTGTGTATATATACAGAGAGGGAGAAGTAGATCCCTTTCCTCCGCTGGCTCCATTGTCCCTGCAGCCCGCTCACCGTTCCCAGTGCATGAGCATCCGCGCTGCAGCCCGAGCGGGGGGCTGCCCGCGCCGCCGCAGGACGGCGTGGCCCCGCGGGGAGGGTGGGGGGGCTGGCGGGCACCAAGCCCCCCGGCCGCCCCGTCGGGCCGCGGGGCTGCGAGCGCCTGAGCCCTCTCTCCTTCTCGCCTGCAGCTGGCGGAGCGGAGCTGGAAGTGGTGATCCCGGAGCGAGTGGCGCTGGAGAAGATCCACCTGCTGCCGCCCGCCCTGCGAGGGGATCGCGGCGGCCCCCGGCGCCGGCGGGCGCTGCCGCGGCAGCGGGCGGCGGCGGAGGCCCTGCTGCTCCGCCTGCCCGCCGCCGGCGCCGAGCTCTACCTGCACCTCCGCCGCGACCTGCGCTTCCTCGCCCGGGGCTTCGTGGTGGAGCAGCGGTTCGGGGAGGCGCGGCGGGCGCCCAGCCCCCGGCGGCGGCCCCCGGAGGAGCGGCTCTGCTTCTACACGGGACACGTACTGAACCGCAGCGACTCCTTCGCCTCCCTCAGCACCTGCGCCGGGCTGGTACTGCCACCCCGACCCGCCTCCCCTCAGCGCGGGCCGCCGCCCCGACCGCCCCGCTCCCCGACCGGGAGCTGCCCGAGCCCCCCGCCCCGCTCCCAGCCCGGCGGCGGCGGGAAGCGCCCGTTGTCCGTGCCCGCACCTCGCCTCAGCGCGGTGCGCCTTCTGCCCGCCGTCCTGCCCGTCCCCTCGCCTCCCCTCGCCCTGGCGAGCGTCGCCGCTGTCCCCTGTGAAGGCTTCCCTGTCAGCCGCCCTGCCCCGGCGAGGCGGGAAGCGCCCGTTGGGCCATGCCCGCACCTCACCTCACCTCACCTCACCTCACCTCCTGCCCGCTGTCCCCTCGCCCTGGCGAGCGTCGCCGCTGTCCCCTGTGAAGGCTTCCCTGTCAGCCGCCCTGCCCCGGTGAGGCGGGAAGCGCCCGTTGGGCCATGCCCGCACCTCACCTCACCTCACCTCACCTCACCTCCTGCCCGCTGTCCCCTCGCCCTGGCGAGCGTCGCCGCTGTCCCCTGTGAAGATATTCCTGTCAGCCGCCCTGCCCCGGTGAGGCGGGAAGCGCCCGTTGGGCCATGCCCGCACCTCACCTCACCTCACCTCACCTCACCTCACCTCACCTCACCTTCTGCCCGCTGTCCCGTCGCCGCTGTCCCCTGTGAAGACTTTCCTGTCAGCTGCCCTGCCCCGGTGAGGCGGGAAGCGCCTGTTGGGCCATGCCCTCACCTCACCTCACCTCACCTCACCTCCTGCCTGCTGTCCCCTCGCCTCCCCTCGCCCTGGCGAGCGTCACTGCTGTCCCCCTGTGGGTCTTCTGTCCGTCCCGGCTCTCTGCTGTGGGAGCTGCCCCAGCCTCAGCACGTCCGCTCTGGGTGGGCGACAGGGCCCGAGGATGCTGTAGAGGAGCGTCCAGGCTGATGGACCCTCCTCTTGTCACTATGCCCGTGCCATTGGGCTGGTGGCTGGGTCCCACCGTGGGGACTTGATCACACACCTGCCTGGCTCCCTCCTCCGGCAGCTGTCACGGCCTCAGCAGTACAGCCTGGGACAGCGGGCTCCTCGGGTCTTCGGCTGGCCCTTTCCACCTAGCTCATGCGATCAGTGTTGGTTGTTGAGGGCATTTCGTGGGAGCTGTGGTGTAGGGACACCTCCGGCATGGTTGGGGGAACCATCCTGCTTGGGGATGCTTTTCCCACCTTAGGTGTCAGGATTTCTCCACCTGACATAGTGTTTTCAGGTGGCTCCACAGGGCCTGGGATCTCCAAGCACCCTGATTGCAAGAGGTGATCTTCCATGGGACAACCTTTGTGTTTCTCAGTGGCAAAGACTTAGATGCTTAAGGCAATGGCTAGTTTGTAATTATTGTTGATACCTTGAAAGTACTTCAGAAAGTCACTGGGGTGTTAAGCGTAGACTCCCAGTACATAGTCCTGGGATGTGTGCTTAACTTCTTGGTACAGTCCTATTGATAGAGATTTCGTCTTAAACTTTGCAGTAAGAAGCACTTCATGTGCTCTGCACTTGGGACTTGGGCCTTCATTCCTGAACCATTTGAGGGCGCTGTGCCTCAGGTTTAAAATAAAAACAACAAACAAAAACAGTGGCTCTGAGATGCTGCGTATTTGAGTGGCACTGTAAATTGAGCTGCGTACCACCGAGGGTTTTCTCAGAGTTTAAAACTGATATCTTTAATTCAAGCTTTAAATCACTAAGAGGTCTATGCTTTTGTCACTAGGCACATTTTGTTAATCCCGTTCATGAAGTGCTGGGCTTCCAAAGGTACCTACTTCGGCAGAGCTGAAAAGCACAAACAGGCAGAGAAGGAACCTTTTTAAAAAGAGGAATGTAGTTGTAGGCACAGTATTAACTGCCTGAGATCAGGGAACGGAGGAGGGGGAGTGAAAAAGATTGGCCATATTCCCAGTAGAAAAGTTGGAAAAGAAACAAGACTAGTTAGTCTTTGTTCATTACTCCGCAAATATGAACAGCAATACTGCAATATCTTTTTGTATCATATGAATTCTAAGCAATGACTAGGTGGACATAACTGAGCTAGATGAACTTAGGATCAAAAAGTGATGGGTCGCAAAGCTGCTCATTTGTGGCACCTCTGGGGGACCAAAGCCAATAGTGGCACATGTGTAAGAGGCAGTCCTGGCAAAGCACTGCTCGCCTTTGCCTGTGGATCTGGACCTGGGAGTGTTGAGAGTGGTGTGGGCAGATGTCTTGAGAGAGATGTGTTTCTGCATGTTGGGATACTCCTTTCCTGTTAGAGGAATCTGTTCATTTAATCTTCATTTAGATAACCACCAGGAAAGGGAAAAGAGGTCAAAGCAGATGCACGCTACATATGAGTAAGTTAAGGTTTATAACACCCTTGTGATGTGAAAACTAGCAAACAGAAAAGTGTGTTTAGGACGAACCTAAACTTAAGATGAACCTCATTAAAACCATTTTGAAATGGTTTCGTTAAATTGATCCACATCACCATGTAGATAGACCTTCTTATTTTAGCTAAATGGACCTTTTTGCTTCTTAAGTCTGGTCTTAAACATGAAATATATCAGATTCTAGCCTGCTTTCAGTGTTTAAGCAGCCTTTTGCAGTGGCCGCACTAAATCAGCATACCTGTAGTGAAAGCTATGCAATTTAGTGGTAAGATGTTTTCTGGGATCAGAGGGATTAAGAGTTTGCCTCAAATTATCTAGGAAGTCTTGAATCTGCCATGAGTGGAACTGAAATCGGGTGACTAGAGCCCCAATTTTTTGCCTCCTAATCCAGCAATTTAAAATACCAAGGCCAGCACTACAGCAGGTTTTGAATTTTCCAGTTGCTTCCTTAAGCTCTGTTTGCAGCAGAAAGAATAAGGCTTTGCCCTCATCAGGAGCACAGCTTCACAGGCGGGGTATGGACGAGGCCTGCACACTGGGCTGGAAGAAAGACCTTGGTAGTGGAAAACTTGCAGCCCGTCTGTCCTGACACTTGTCTCCTGAGCAGTGCTAGTGCTGCAGTGGGAGTTTGCCTGAGAACTCCAGTGTGGGAGTGCTTGTTGGACTCGAACTGGGTGATCAGGACATCTCATTCAGAAAAGCTGGTTGCTAAGAAATAGAGTAGGTAATATTACTGTATCCTGATCTCCAGCTGGCTCAGGCTTTGTTGTAATTGTATTCCTCAACCATGTCATAAATCACAGAAAAAGTGATATAAAATGATCAGGGCAAGTGGAGTTCTAATTAAAACAAAATCCCTGATGTAGCGGCATGAAAACTGAGCTACAACCAGACTGAGCAACTGATTCCTGATAACGATATCAAAGTGCCAGTGTGGCATCTAAAGGTTGTGTTTTGGTTTTTAAACTCTGCTTGCAGATGCTGCTGTTAACCAGTGTGTGGTCTGTTGTAGTTTCCTGCTACAGCTTGCAATTGTATTGAGAAGGGTGGCCATGCTCTTGTAGCTACGTCAGTCAGGTACATCAGTCCTAAACGTGCTACAGAGGTCTCATCTGCACAGTTAAAGTACCGCATGTAAGGATACTGCAACCCTCCTGTCCCTCTTGACAGCCTGGGAATTGCAGTGTAGAGCAAAGATACTACGTTCCTGAAGAGCACTACTGCCTTCGACTTGGCAGGACTGTATCCAGTCCGGGGAATGCAGTTGCGTAAACGCTTTGGCTTCTGACCATGCTGCAGGACTGAACTGTCCTGTGCTGGGGAGACACAGGTGGGAGCAAAGTTCTGCAACTTGTCCGACCAACACTAGAAGACAGTAGGCAGTACGGGAAATTGCCTCTCTTTTGGAAGGTTCCAGCTTTGTAAGGCCACTGTGTGTGTTGCCTTGAGTTGGGCTGTGTAGTGGACTAAGGCTTCTGCTTCTAAGTCTGAGATCAATTCCTAGATGACATACGTTAGGTCTCCCTCCAGCAAGGAAATTCCAGTTTTCTTGACACATCTCAGAACTACTCATCCATTGTTTTCAGGTGCAATTTCACAGTCAACATTTTGACTGTTGTTACTCTTGGTGTGCCGCCCTTACCCTCTCTAGCAAAGTTTGGCAGAGCAGTGCTACCTTCTGTAGAGCTTTTTCGATTGAAGCCTGAGGAGCACAGTAGAGGTGGCCCTTTCAGCACCATATATTTGTGCTGTGACTGCCACAATGCTTTTTCTGAGTCCTAGCAGGGCTTATCAGTCCTGTGGACCCAAGATATGGGAGAAAGGCAGGGTCCTGTGCCCTTTGGAGAGATTTCTTCTGTGATTGTAGATTGCAGAATGCTGCCTCAAGCTATCTGCAAAATGTGGGATTCCCAAAGACCTCCTTTGATGTATTAATTTTTTCCTTTTTTTTTTCATACTAGAGTCACTTTGACATGCTGAAGTGCTGGACTGCTATGCAGTCTGTTGGACTGCAACCTTAGTACCTAACAGCTGGTGTAGGCTTTTCATGTTTCTTGTACCTAATTTTTTGAAACAGTTACAGTTTTAAGAGGGTCATGGGTTCGTGTTAAAATGAGCATTAGGTTTTGACTTAGAAATGAACTTGAAAACTCTTGTTTGTTCAGGAACCTTATTTGAAAGCTGAAAATCACTGGCATGCCTTTAGAGGCAGCGGTCTAACTCTAAGTATCTTCCCTTTTTCATTTTGAAGTCTGGAATCTCTGATTTTGGGTTCGGGACTGCTCTTTGGCCTGTGTCTAGTTAAAGTGGATTGTCCTTCTCAAGTGAGCTAAGAGGAGAGGTTGTGGCTCATTCCTGTGCAGGCTCGTTCATTTAACTTTTTCACGCCACATTTTCATCTCCTTTGAATTCAGTGAGACTCCTTGTGCAGAAGTGGATGATGTGCATTACAAGTGCTCATGGAACGAGGACAGTGATTTTCTTGTTATAGGGTGGAATAGACTAATTGAAGCTACACCCTAAGAAATACAAGCTGGAAGCTGGGAAACCTTAAATGTTTTGCAATATTGTCTCATACAATCAACACAGAGAAGAAAAGGGCTTCTTTTCTTCCAAGCTTCATGTACGTTTACCTTTGTTGAACCTCATGCATCTCCCAGTGAACAGGTTTTCCAGCCTGTTAAAATATTTCTGAATGGTGGCTACTTGTTCTGGTGTGTCCCCTGCACTTCCCAGTTTGGTACCATCCACAGATTTTGTGAGGGGGTAGATGTAGACAAGCTTTGGCAAGTATGGGCAAGGAGAGATGATAGAGCATTCCTCTGGACTTTGTGTCAGTCAGGTGTTTTCTTTTTCCAGGAAGGTTGGGCAGAGATGCTGTAAGTCTGGTGGAGGTGATAAGGGAAAATACTGATTATAAAGTCACGACTGCGCATTTGGGTACTAAACAAGGTTAAATGCCAGAAATGTATTTTCCAGTTAGCTGCAGTACCTGGGAAATTCTGCCCCTGCTGTTGCCCACATTGCTGTTCACCGATGATGATGTGGGACCAGATACAAATGCTGTTTGGATGCATAGCTTCTTCTAGTGTCTCTGAACTCCTGCTGATTTCCAGTGCCTACACAGGAACTGGATGGCTCAGTGTGGTTTTGGATCCAATATGAAAGGCCAGTCAGGGCAAAGAGAACTGAGTAGGTTGGACTGCAGGCTCCAGGGAACGAGCAACAACTCAAAGGACTCCTCGTGAAATGGTAAATCATCTCTATCCTTGTGAAAAAGAGTAATAATAGTACAGAAGAGGCCACTGTTTGTTGGTTTTAAGCCTGACTCTGGTTATAAACGGGAGAGAGAGCGAGAAAGGTGGGCACTTCCAAAGAGCACTTCCCCCTGACAGTTCGTCCTGTTCCTTAGGTACTTTAGATTGGTGAATTGTCCCTTTGGAGGTGTTTGCCTTTCTTCGTTGACTGTGGAGGGAGATGATGCGTGTTTCAGAGCAGTCGTCTGAAGCTCTGTGAGCTCAATCCCTGTCCAGTGGTAGTGAGTGTTTTCTGTGTGCAACAGGGCGGTGCTGCCCTTCAGGTGACTGCAAAAGCTCTGCTGTTATGGGAAGCAGGGCAGCGCAGGCATGCTAGGATTATAAGATGATATGATTTCCCCTGAGGAAACCTTCAGCTCTGCTGAATTCTCTTGTCTGGGAGAGGAGCTGTCTGGCTTTCATCCATAGCTGGTCCCTGAGCTGAAAAGTTAAACCTCTTAAAATTACCGTGCTGGGTTTCTTTGTGCTGGGATTTTCTTTCCCCTTCCACAGTGGACAAAAGGGAGAGCACGTTGTGGTTTTGTTTAGCGGATTCGGAGGCTGGGGCAGGCTGGAACAGAGGTGCAGTTAGATATTCTTGGGCATGATCTGCTCTCATAACTGAGTGAAAACCTGAAATGACACTGGAGCAAGACCTAATTTAAAGCTCTTGTTTTAAACTTGCTTGAATTGCACTTGTAAATAATAACTAACTTAAAGATGAAGCATGGTTAATAAGGACAGGACTAAAAACCATATGAAGTTTATTAAACTGTGTTTGTGTTGTTTTTTGTTCTTTACTTTAAATATTAACTTCCTTTTAACTTTGAGGAAATGGTTAAACTACGATTTACAGTGTAACAGTTGAGAAATTGAGAAGGGGTTGGAATTTGTCAGATGTTTAAAACTGTTCTCTTTTCAGCGTGTTCATATGTATGTAACTAATGAACTCCTAGGAGCAAAAGAAAAATCTGTTAAAGATTCAGCATTTCACAGATCTCGTTCAAAGATGTTGTGAAAATAAAAAGGGCTGGAAAAAGAGTGTAACTGTTGGAGAGTATTAACGTGTGGGAAGGTCCAGAACCACGTGCAGAGAACATTGAAGATTTGGATTCCTGTCCTGAGTTAGCCCTTGAGCTGTTGTAGCTCCACCAGTACTACCAGGGGACAGAGACAGAATAGTGAAGCCAGCAAAGCAGGACGATGTGATTACAAATGCTATTTGAGTGCCAGCACTAACAGTCCCGTTGTTACCGTTGTAATTTAGTGATACGGTGTGAAGACCTTCCTCCTTTCCCTGCTGTCATTTAGCCTGAGAAAAGCTCCTGTGGCAAGGGAGTTAATGTGTAGAAGGAGAGTGACCTACTGGTGGTACAAGAGTAGGTTAGGGAGTGAGCGGATTGCTCGAGTGACCAGTGTGTGTATAAAACTTTGGATAAGAGCTTGTGAGAACATTTTGGTGGTTTGGAGAACAGGGCCTTTTCTGCTAGTGAGCAATGTTGAGCTGACTTTTAAAATCAGGAAATGAAATATCCTTAATATGAAAGATATAGCCACTGTTAAGCACAGTGGTGAGTGGGGCTGTAGTGGGAAGTGTGGATTGTTTATTTTAATCAACTTGTCAGTTTGGTTGCCTGCCTTTTTGAGGCTGCAATCATTCCAGCCTTTCCTGTTAGCTGAGCTGCATGATTCTGTCAGCTATATGGTCCTGTCGTACTAACTGTAAAATCCAGGTTAGATTAATAATGCAGATGATGACGAGCTTCTACACCCCTCTGAATTTTTGGGCTCCTGATGACTCCTGTGTCTCAGGTGCTCTGGGATGATGGGGCTGGGCAGCAGCTGCTTTCCCAGACACTAAGCAGTGCTGGGGTCTGGCGCAGTGGCAGGTCCTGTTTGTATGGGCTCTCACAGTGAAAGAAGGACGAGAGGGAGTATCCCAGCTTTTGATATGCATCTCCCCAGGCAAACGTGAATTGGCAGATCTAAAGCATTTTATTTAATTGGAATGATTTCCAGAGATGTGGGAAAAATAGCTCTGACAGTTACATGGTCTTCTGTTTTACTTCTTTATCTTCAAAATCCAGCTTTCTGCTGTCCCTGAACATCACACAGACTAGAGAAGAAAAGCATAGAGTATTTGTCTAGTGCTGACGTCTGATACCTCATGCTGAGCTTAGCACAGTATAGTATCTGGTAGGCATATCTAGAGGCAACACGAGGAATGCATTTCTTACAGAAAAAGCAAAATAATGACCACAGTATCCAAGTTACCAGGTCCAAAAGATCTCATCTGGGCCAACAGGTTTGAGGACTCTTTCTTTAGAACCCAACTGACAAGTTTAGGGAAAATTTTAACTCCCTAGGAGTATTTTACAGGCCCGATCCTGCAAATCCTTGCTGCTTGAAACTCTACTTGGCTTGTCAGATTAAACTTGAGATTGCTTCTTAACCTGTTCCAGGGTGAAGACGCATGGCTCTTTCCCTCCATAGGTTTCACAATTCCAAAGCAAATGTGAAACATAAGTCCTTTCCAATGGTTTAAATTATTTTCACACTTGATGCCAGAAAGTTGGGATAATGTCGGGTGGTGATGAAACTGACTTCTTACATATTTTTGGCACCAACAAAAATGGTTGGCAGTGTTTCAGGATCTCTGGTGTGGCTTTTAGTACCATGGCACCAGATTTACAACCCTTCTTCTAAATAATTAAAACCTATATTAAAGAAGGGGGCTGGGGCTACCTCCCAGCTGGAAGATTGGAACAAGGAGGGGAAGTAGTGGAGAGCATCATAAAGGAGGCTTGGAGAATAAGTCACTATAGCTTTTGCTGTCTCTGAAACAATTCTGACAAAGCCCAACTTCTAATTTAAATGAAGAGGCAGCCCTTTTGGAAACACCAGGGCAGAGTGGGTCTTGTAAACTGGTATGCATTCTGTAGGTCCAAGAAATAATGTCAGTTTTGGATTGTAAATGGGAGCCCTTCTGGGAGGTGTCAAGTCATTTTATACTTAATCAGTGACCTTGCCCCAAGAGCAAGGTCTCTTTTGAAAGACCTCAAAAGAGGTGTCTCTTTTGAGACAAGGGACTAATTGTTAACACCGTGCTTTGTAGCCATGGCAAACAGAGACACTGATTTTTATATTTTTTTTCCAAGTGCACTTTTGAAATTAGTGACCATTTCTGAGAGATCCTGGTTTCCCCTGAATGCTGTTCAGTTAGTACGGCTGTCAAAAGAGGAGAGCTCTCATTTCTGTTAGCAGAAATTCCTCTTGCTGGAAATACTAGGCCAAAGGGATTTCCTGGGTGTACGTGAGGACTGAATTTGGCAGAGAGGTGTGGAAATGTACAATATACAGTATGTATGTAATGTATATTATAAATCATATTAGTACAGTCAGCTGTTGAATATATAGTATTTGCATGTACGTGCAGAGCATTTATTTGGATAGTTGCCTGGCTGGCACAGAAACAGTGGGGGGGGTAAAAAAAATTCTAGTCTCTCTTTATATGTATAGGATGGGTGTTAGTCTTATAGGTATACAGCATAGCCGGACCCCTTTGTAAGCTCCTGCACCTATAAGGTGTACCATAGGCACAATCTGATGCCTCCTGGCAGGTCAGATGAGGCCTTCTGTTTGCTAGCAGAAGTTGGATCAGATCTAGAGAGTTCTCCCAAGGGAGTATATGGCAAAGAGCTGTATTTCGAGACTTCTAATTGCAATACAAACTATCATTGGAATAGTATAATGAAAAGTAAGAAAGAAACCCTCTTTGTACGTATTCACTTTCTCCAATGTGTTATAACCTCAGAGCTGATTACTAAACCTGGAAGCTTTGTTAAGTTTTAAGATGATATCTTTGCTTTCACTCTCTTCCTTTCATGCCAGGTGAGGAGTGGAAAAGGCATAAAAGAACCTTAAAAACTCTGGATTGCAAGCAAAGGAGGGCTCTCTTGGGGCAGAAGCTGCCTTCCAAAGATGTTCTTGCCAGCCCTGGTGTAAGGTCTGGACTTGGTGCAAGAAAGGCAGGGGTTTAGTGCGCTGACCTGTAGCCTATGGAGTCTACTGTTAATTAGACAGGGTCTCTGCCATCCTTGTGTTACTTATTCCAGAGATGGTGGAAAAGCTCGTAACTGGGAAGATACAACAGTCCCTTCCCAGCTTGATGCCTGAAACCCAACCCATGGCTTGCAGGGAGAGCAGTGCTTACTATGTGGCCCCTAGTGTAGTCAAGAAGAGGTATTTACTCCCCATACAAAAAAATGTGGGTTGCTCTGCAAGTCATACTTATGACATCAATTCACTCTAGCGTTGACCGCAAGAGTGACATACATAGGTGGTCTCCTGTTTGCAAGCAATCTCACCTCTTTGCTCTACCGAGATAGTAAATGCCATTTAATAACAATGTAATTCTAGCTGGCAATTAGAAAGGCGATCATGAAAGGATTTCTGTTAGCAGGATTTCTTTGTCCTCATGTGAGCTCAGCATCTCATAAGACATATGTGTTTTATAGTGGTGCTCTAGCTGGAGGAAGAGGAAGAAGGGAAAGGAAAGGTGTTGACAAGAACCCCCCACCTTTTTTTTTTGCACATGTACAGTGCCTTGCACAATGATGTTTCTAAATAGCGCTCAGTGACATAAAAAATAAATGAGAAGCAGATGAAGTTATTTAGTCTGTATTATGCAGACTGAACACGATCATAATCACTTTTCATTTCCTCACACTGTAAATAATGATTGCAGTGAAATGGTCTAGGTTCAGACTTGGGTTGATAGACAAGGTTAGGATACCAAACTGTCTGACGGGGTTTTTTTGTTCTCTTTTGTGGACAGGTTGGCTATATCCAAATTGGATCAGAGCACATGCTAATACAACCAGTGAATACATCCGAGACCTCATTTAGTGGAAAAGAACACTTCATCAGGCGTAGACGATCCACAAAATCAAGCCATCCCGTGAAGTCGCACATTCCTGACGAGCACTGCAAGGTTGTAGCAGGTGAGCTTGAAGTGGCTCAAGAGAGCAGCCATGAGTATGCAATTACATTTTTAACTGTTGTTCTGCCAGATATGTCTGTATTTTGTAATTCAAGTGTTCGGGCAGCTGGAGCTAGTGAAAATGGCATGCGTTAATGAATCCTTCTGCCACTTCAGGCAGAAGGAGCCACATCACAAATATAAAAATTGTTAGGACATATGCTGGAACATTCAGTTTGTGAGAAGGTAAACTTTGTGATGGGTCAGAGTAAAATTCTCTTTTTAACTGTGCAATGTGACCGCTGCTCAGGGAGGTATTAACAATGTTTTTAGAAAAGGCCCAAATTTTGAAACTGAAGTCAGTGGTGAGGGGTGCTCTTTTGTCTCACCCTTTCACTAGAGTTGTGCCAAGTCAGCATGGATAGTATGGTGATCCTTGCTTTTCAGAATGCGGAAAGCATCGCTTCAGATACTTTCATATAATTTTGTCAGAAGTGTCATCTGTGGAGTCCAGCTCCAGGGATCCAGCTCATAACAGGATGAAAAGATATCTGGAGAGGGGAAGAGATGTACAGTTTCTTTTGTAAAACAATCTACTTTCTTTTTCAGCTTCTCGCATTTTTACTTCTGCCTAGCAGAGCACACCATCCATAGTAGAGTATATCAGGGTACGCGGTTAATGGGGCAGACTCCCTTTTTTGGTTTTGGTTTTTTTTTCCTTGCTTTTGTATAGGCTTATGTCCATTTGAAATTGCCAGATGTAGTTGAGCAAGGTAACTTTTTTAACTAGGAACCTGATTTTGCTTTTTCTTTCTGGTGTTTGACTCATCAAACTTGTCCTATAGCATGAGAGCTAGAGGTTTTTTTTGTTTCTTTGAGTGGCAACTCTTAAATTGTTTGCTTTAAGGTTTTATGAGATAAATTAAAGGTTTTTTTCCCCCCTCTTGCCTTGTGTTAGGGGGAATGAGCTCATAGAGATAGCAGAGAAACTTTTAAGGACTTAAGCTTTCCTTGGAGATCTGTGAACTCAGGTTTGAGGTCTGAGAGTCCAAAATGTGTTGTCAACTCAGATATCCCTAGGCTAACTTAAATCTAGTTAGATTGGATAGTGAAGGAGCTACAGCTGTGACAGCAGGGAACCCATGTGAGTTAGGTGGTGGAGTGCTTGAGCAGTTTATGTCTGCCATCCTGGTGCCCTGGCTGTGGATACAGTAGCAGCTGAAATGCAGATGTGCCTTGTGTGTGTGAAGCTATTCTGGACCAAACAACCACCTCTCAAGCAATTTCTAGTGCTTTTCTGCTTAAATAGTTTAGCAATATGAGGTATATTGTTTCAATGGGGTTTCTGTAGTATAACAAGAGTTGGGAGGTGAACCAGCTTCCTGAGAAATGGCAACGATTTTGATTGTAATTGTGTGCCTGGTAGTTAATGGTAGACGTTCTCTAATGCTCTGGATTCAGTTTCCAGTGTCATGCTGACACACCTTACCAGTGTTAGGAATCTGGGCTTAAATCCTACGGGTCTCCGTGGGTATGTGAGGTGCTGATGGCATGTTCCAAATTGTCAGTCTTCAGCTGTGACCTAGTGTGACAATGTTAAAGTTGTTTTTTTTAAATTAAAAGTTATAATCATGGATCTGATTTTAAGCCCTGGAGTCCCCGTTGGAATGGGAGACTAATAGTAAGGAGATCCAGTTCTTTGACAGTCCTCCCGTCAATATTTTTTTTTTCCTGTCTTTCACCTTCCTCCAGTCAAGGCACCACAGAAGGTCAGTAGCATTACTATATTTTTGCACTTAAAGAGTGAGCTGCTGCAAACCTTGCTGGTGTTCTAATGCTTAGCAGCTGAAACCTTGAAAAAATGCAGCTGTCTCACACCCTTTTCATTTTGGGGTGGGTTTTTTTTGTTTGGTGTTAATAATAGAACAGCTGTTTATTACTATTTCCTATCATTTTTCAAGAGAAAATGTACAACACTATTCACTGATCATATCCTGTCTTCTCCCATTTTTAAAGCCAAACAGTAAGATTGTCAGCTAGTATAAACTGGTCTAGTTTTTGGCTTCCTTGGAGCAATTGAATTTTATCCTTTCTGGAAGTCTGTCTGGGTGGGTTGCATAGAGGGTATTTTTTATGAACTTTGTGAAATCTCTTCTTTAGGTTTCAGTGTGCCTTTATATTCTGTTCCTTTTCTTCCTCTCCTGCCCCATTATACCACCAATATTCCAGCTTCTGCTTTCTGCTGCGTGGGCTGCATACTGAATGGAGGCAGCAGGTCAAGGCATCTATGCTGTTTTCTACTGGGCTGCCAAAGGGACAAAATGGGAAGCGAGACTGGCAGGTTTAATGGGTACAAGAGTAAGACCCACAAATATGGGAAGAGTTGAGTGGTGAGGAACAAGTGCTGTTGTTGGACATAAAGGGATATGGCAACAGCTGGAGGCATAAAAGGCTTCCTTATTGGGAACAGCAGTGGAAGCAGAGGTCTGAAGGAACTGACTGCAATAGGCAGCCATGAACTTAAAAGTTTGCCTGTATCTCTCGGTTTCTGTATTTAACGGAGCTGGTGTACCAGCAGAGATGACCTTTGCTTGCTCATAAGGTTGCCTCCTAGCTGGCACTGCTTGTTGGTAAATCCTGTAGCCAGGAACTTTATTTTCTCTTGTGTGGAGTTGAACTCTTAGTAGTTCAGCAGGTTTATCGTTCTCATGGGTTTAGACTAAGCCAATCTTCTTTTTGATTCTCTGAGTATGAAATCTTGGTTCTGGTTAGAGTTACAGATCCCCTATGTCTCTTTTTAGAGGAAACATCACGATTCAGCACCACTCTGATTTCCTAGCCAAGTACTGTAGGTGCTGCAGCACTGTGTTCGTAGAAAGTGCATTACAAAATTCTTACACTGTAAAATAAGACAGCCGTTAGTTGAAAGCTGAATTGAACCAAAATCAGTCTGGGAAATCTACCTCATCCTTTTGCCACTGAACCTTTTGACCTTCTGTCTAGGAGCAGGGTGCTGCCTGTCCTTGGTAGAACTGAAATTCCCTCCTTGAGAAGAGGGACTAAAGGAGAGGAAATGGGGGAGACACTGGGTAATTACCTGGGATCAGAAATGGAAAGAGGAGGTGAGTGAGTACCAAGGTATCAGAACTGTAAAAGTAAGACACTAAAAGGCAACACTGAAAAAAAGTGTTCCCAGTAACACCTACTGCTTCCTGAAGGCTTCTGGGGACCCACTACCTGCTGCTCTTCTCTGCTTTGTCCAGAAGGGAATGTGAATAGACCCCACAGTTGCTGGGATCCTCCCTGCAAGCTTTGTCCTCCTCAGGTTGGCCCAGAGGTGATTGACAGGCAGGTCCTGAGCTTGGAGGGACCTCATGGCATGGGCTAGGTGGACCCTTGGTCTGACATGATGTGATTGCACTTAACTGCATGTGTCAGCAAAGTTAATTACATATATGTTAGGTTCCTAATCCATGGACAGCTGGAGGAATGAGAATTCCCTACTGCAGGCAAAGCTGTTGAAGTTCTTCTTATTTGTTTGGCTAAGAGCACACATGCACATACATGCACACACTGCTACCATAGCTCAGCTCATGCAAAGGTGGTGGCCAGGCCACAGGGGCTGAGTGTGTATCTGAGTTCTGAGGCAGACTGATAGTCTGAAGTAAAATTTATTTAAGGCTATGGGTCTTGTTCTATGACTGTTTTTTTTTCCTACCTGATGCTAATTGAGGGGATAAGCTAGGATTGGGTTTGGGGAGAGCAAAGCACCTGACTGCTGCACAGTGGGGAGTGCTGCTTGCTCGTGCAAACAGCCACCTCTTCAAGTAGCCGTGTCATAAAATAATGAAATTGCTCATGGGCTTTGCCACTTAATGTCAGACTCCTGAATATTTTTCATTGTTGCGGGAAAGAAATGTAAGACATGGCTGTTAATAGGCTTAGCACATTAACGACCTAATTGACTCCTGTCTGGTTTGGATTAACTTTTGTGCACAAGAAGTTCAGAAACAAAAAAATTAATCCTCTCTGACACACAAAAGGTCCATTCCTAATGAAATTGTGTGGGAATGATGATCTAGGGGCACGCTTCCAGAGCTTCTCCTGGGAAAAGGTCTCTTTACTATGATACTCAACCAACATTGGCAGAGTGAAGTACTAATCAGATTTGTACTAGAGGTTGTTTTTCCCTGGCTTGTAATTTGGGTCACCCAGGCTAAAACCTTGCAGGAAAGAATGGAGGTTGTAAATACCTAGGAAATATTCACATGCTAGACATTTTAGATACACATCCTGTGCTGTGGAACAACATAGACAGAAAAATAAGTGTTTGTGTAAATACAATATAAACCAATAATTTTTCAAAGCCACAGAATTGCCACGCTTGGGCATTTTGCAGTCCTTTGCTGTTCTTCTTGTATTTTCTGAACAGACAAGAATGACCTCTAAAGATATTTTCTTCTTAAAATTTTGTAATTCAGTGGCACCTGGCATGATCTGAGGTTATCTGAGATTCAAATAAAATACAAAGTATCAGATGCTGAGATTTTAATGTTAGTTATTGATCATGTCATAAGAATTTAAACAGGGCTAAATTGTTCAATGGCAAATTTCTATTTGCAGCAATGGTCCTGTGATATATGACTTAATTGATTGTAAAAAAAGATGCATGGTGATGTAATGACTTGTGTGAGTGTTTGTAGGGGGAGGAGGAAAGCATTTTAAGGAAGCAAAATGAACTTAATCAGGAAGTGCCATGTGTTAGTGCTACTGAGGGGATAGAGAGCACACCTTTCCAAGAGCATTCCTCTTGTGTTCCAGCCAGAAGTGTGGTGCTTTCCTCACAGACCCTAGCCATGGGAGAGGGAAACTGAGCTGAACAGTTCCTTGGGGCTAGGTAATGCTAGCAGTCTGGTTTGATAAGTGGTTGTTAAAACCTCTAAAACAACTCCTTTAGTCTAAGTAGTGTAACATGTCCTACCTCACTTGAAATTATTTTTAGAGCTGCAGGAGAACTTTGTGGGAGCCAAATTTCTCCTGGAATAATGTGTGTAAGAGGATTAATCTGGCTGTAGTGCTGTAGTCAAGAGTAGGAAAGTACTTAGGGTCTTGCATGACTGAATCTTTGAGATTTGAATCTGAAAGTGCCTACGCAGAGGTTAAAAAAAAAAAAAAAAAAAAAAAAAAATCCCAGGTCTCTGCTTTCAGGGCTGATGTTTTAATTCCTGTGTTTAAATTCTGAAGTGCTCCAGCAGCAAAGGACAGATCCCATCACCATGGGCCAGGTGCTATTGTTAGTCATATGATATGTGTATACGTATTATTTTTATCATCTGTCATCCAGCAGAAGAAAGAGTTCAAGTCACAATGCACACTTCCGTGCAGGAATGAACATGAGCCTCTGTGAGGCAAACAGAAAACCTATTAAAAGGTTTCCAGGTGCATATGCTGTGAGGGGAAAGGAAGGAAAGGTTGGGTTTCATTTGCTCTGAAGCATGGTGTCATTAGGAACATGGGAAATAGCTTCACACCAGTGATGTGAAACACTTCTTCAGTTCTCATCTCTAGACACTGGGCTCCATCTGGGGTACAAACCTGCTATCACACACTGTTCTGATTTTAAAGAAATAGTTTGACGACTTTCTTGTCAAAGGTCCTGGACTAGTGGTCTTTCTGGAGAGAGAATGGAGTCATAGGGAGTTTTGTTTGTAGGTTTTAATACGTGTAAGTAAGAATTTCTCTACAGGTGAGCCAAGTGGAGAGGGAAAGACTTGTCTCTTAATGCATCATACATGATTTTTGCAGTGGCCTCAGGTTTGGCCTAGACATCCATGAATAGACTTCTCAATTTATTTGTGGGGACAAGAGGTAGTTGCAGGGCTAATCTGTGTTTTGACAGTATCTGCGATTCCCGTCAATCTCTGACCCTGTAAGAAGAGCTCTTGACAGAGGGGAAATGGGCAGACCAGAGAGGACTACGGTGGAGCTGTACTATCTCCTTTATTAACTTCCTGTAGCTAAGAATGGGGGTAGAAAACACCTGAGATAAGGCTTCTTTCATTGCCCTGTCTCTCTGCGACCTCCTAATATGTACAATAAAGCTGTTTCCATGTGACAATATCCGCCACACCCTCAACTGCAGTAAATGGATATAGTTATGTTAACTATCATGGAACAGCAGCAGTTTAACTAATTTGCTGAGATCTAGTCACATATTTTCCATGTTTTCTGTGATATCAAAGTCTATGGATGGGAAAAGTTTTTCAGTTTTTCTTGGTGAGAGAAAATATCAATGTTAAAGACAGAATCAAACCATGTTATGAAAGCATAGGAATTTCCTCTAACCATGTCATAAAACTTTCTGTTTCTTTGGGAAAAGTAAGTTCTGTTATAACTTTTCCAAAGGTCTCCAGTGATGTATTAAAGTCCCCTTACATAGAAGGGATTTGATATAAAATACAGTGCAGGAGCATGAGAGAGAGCAGCTTGCCTTTGGAGGGAAGGTTGTTATTTCACGTTTATGATATAGACCTCATAAATTACTCTTAAACATGGTTTTGCTTTAAACCCTTTTGTCAGTTTAAGTGAACCAGTTTTCATTTAATGCAAATGTGCTGCATGGAGAGACACATATACTGAAAAAACAGGAAGATCAGCATTTTAATTCACAAAATAACAATGCATTGCTTCTCTGTATAGTTAATTCTCAACCTGTTTTAACAATTGATCAAAGCTGGTAATAATTTAAATAAGTGCTAGTATGCAGGTATCAAATGTAGGGAACGCTTTCCCCGAACAGGTATAAATCCTAAACACATGTTACTGCTATGTTGCATTTCCCCATCTTTAATCATTGTCTCTTAGCTGTGTTTTCTCTGCAGGTTTGACTTGGCCTGCAATAGCAGTTGTTATGGCCAAAACCCACGTGCACTAAAAATAGAGAGATGTAATGCAACCTGTATTAGTCCATATTTGGAAGCATCTGTTGAAGAATTAAAGCAAGGATTTCAACAATGGGCTATGCAGAAGATGTAATGTGATTAAGTGTTTGCAAGCATAGAAGTATTCCCTGTATCAGAAATTCAGCACTTTACCCATGGGAGTGTGTCTCACTTGTGAGGATAAATCCCTCGTATTTTCCAGGTCCCTGGTCTTCCAAACAGGGAGTCTGGATTTTCCCTGTAAGTGTGTGATTGTTTCCTTATGGCTGATAAGGAGCAGCCTTTTGGAGCAGCCTGCCATTCAGAAGTGTCCATTTCCATCACATGTGGCAAGTGAAGTTTTATTGCTGGTCTGTTCTGGATGAAGCCCTCAGCATGTGGGCAGCATGGATAATGTGGAGCAGGAGGGACTCTGGTTTCTTCTTCCCGTACTGTCAAGGTGCAAAAGAGCCAAAAAAAGAGGACATGCAGATATGCATGGTGTATGGATTTCTTCCCCTTCCAGAGCAACTGCACATGGTAGAGCTGTACTGCTGCTTCACTTGGTTCCTAATAAAACTTATTAGGTTCCAGTGGAAACTAGCACTGAAATCTAAACTGGCAGGTGGTAATGAGCTAGGTTGTCTAGTGTACACCATCCTCATCTCGGGATGTTCACGGGTATTCCAGTGGTCATTCTGGCTAGAAGGGCAGACAGGTGGCTCCAAGGAGACTAAGGTACATTGCTTACCTTTTACCTGTCTTTGTTTTTTCCATATTATCAGAAATCATAGCTCAGGGTTAGAGCCAGGAGTTGGGAATTGGGACTCCTTTGGCTTCAATTCCTAATGTTGTTTGACTTTCAACCTTCAGCAGACCCCTTGGGATCCTAACTATAAAAGTTCCCAAGAGTTGGGCACCTACATGTTTGTGTGGCCAAGACGGGAACACTTTGTGGTAGGTTTTGCCCCTGTTCAGAATTTTTAAGCTTCCTAAGCCATATGTGTCCCAAACTGTGAACCCAAGACTGAAAACACAGAAAATTAGAGGTCATTTAGACTATAACCTCTAACTCAAGCAGTTTCTTTATTTGCAAATCAGGGCTGCTAACTCTGAGCTGGCAATGGTACCGAGAGCCTTCGGATATGAAAGTTGCTCTATAAACTGACAGTTTCTTCCTCAGCTGATCTGTTCCCTGGGTAGTTTGACATATCTGTGTACATTAGGGATTAAAAATAGCTGTTACACTACTTTTTACTTAGCTTTAACCCGCTGAGCCACCACTGTTATGGGAGTTGAACCTCTGTCCTTTACTGGCTTTTGCAAATCACCAGAAGTAAATTGCTCAGGCTTCCAAGGAGGTCTGTGCCACCTCTCTCAAGGTATACGTGTAATGGTGAGGCCAGACTGTAGGTGAGGAGCCCTGGTTTGGTGAGTCCCTGAGCTCTTCCAACCTCAGCAGAAGTGATTGGAGTTCAGCTGCCAAAGCCCAGGATGGGTTGGTAAGGCTGGCAGTTGTAAAAACATTCTTTGGAAACTAAGCACGTTCGCTAAAGACTCATTAAAATAAAATAAACCTGGAGGCCAATGATGCCATTTTTCACAGTATGACTGCAGCCAGGCATTTTGTAGTCTCTAAAGCTCTGAAGTGGATTAGGACTGTGCTTTGTGATTGGTCTCAGATCTGCTGAGTTTGTGATCAAAACTGAGGAGTCTGAGTTCAGAGTCTTATGTACATCACTCCTTATCACTAGGACCTAATTATATTTGTGTTACAGGATCTTTCCCCATGGCCCCAAGCAAGCTGGGACCTTTGTGTGTCTGTCACAAAGTAAATCAATTCAGCTTCAGAGAATTTACAACTAGTAACAGAGCAAATCAAATATAGGATGAGAAACCAGGGCACAGAGGCTGAGGGAGTGGCAGAGCAGGTATTTCCATTCCCACTTTTATAGTCTTACCATTAAGCCATGCTCACTGTGCCTGCTTTCTGTACCATTATATTGTCTTATCTGACTGTCTTACATGAGTGAGTCCTTGTTTCTAGCTGGATGGAAAGCCTACCATTAAGGTGTCCTTTTAAAAGATGAGTGCACATAGTTCAGGAGGTGGCAATCTTGGAAATCCTACTGACAAACTGAACCAGTGAGCAGATAGAGATCATACAGCTTGTCCTGTGCTGTCTTACAGGCCTGCCGTTAAAGACAAAGTCCTGATGCATTATGTTGATGGCTGAGTATGTTTTGCAGAAGAATAAGGTTTTAAATGATGTGTCCAAGCCACAGACTAACTTGGATAACAATCCTTGCAACAAAATCTCCGTGGTGTTTTGAGATGCAGCACTGAGTTCATGACTTCTGACTTAAATTCTTGTTTGCTGCTGTGCCAGACAAATAGTCATGAACTTGTTATTTGGTATGAAAGTGGCTGTGTAAAAAAAATAAAACAAAACAAAAACAACCCCCCAACAACAACAAAAAAATCAAACCAAAAAAACCCACCCCAAAACAAAACACATTTTTGGGAGGTGGATTAGAGAGCAATAGATCGTTCTGCTATGCAGTGATTTCTCCTACGAGTTGACACATGTTTTTGGCTGCCATTCTGGTCAGAAAGAAATTGGAGGTGCATAACCATTTTGTAGGACAAGGCATTAAAAATGAGAGGACAGCTGTCAGTCTGTAATCAGCAACCATTTTTTAAGTCCTGAACTTCAGACTACCCACTGGCAATCAGCTAGGTGTGGTAAATCTGAAATTCTAAGCTTTTAATGGAGGTATAAAAGACCAGTGCACAGGGACAATATTGTGCTGTGTCCTGACAGAAGTGAAGGTGAAGGTAAATGTTCCCATGGCTGGAGATAGATTGGGGAGTGCTGGTTGTGGCAGCAACTCCAATAGTGTATGTTCTCTGTTTCCTTCTTCAGTCCTTGCTTGTGTCTACTCCGAGGTGGGTGCCACAGGAAAGGTGTTAAGGAAGCCACTGTGTGGAGCAAAGCCCCTGGAGCTGAAGTGTGGGGTTTTTGGGTTTTTTTTTTGGTTTGGTTCGGTTTTTTGTTACCCCCACCCTCCTCAGGAGATCAGCATTTTGAAAAGAACCTCTCTGTTGTTGTATGAATGCAAACTGCAGCTGCAAGGTAACCAATGCACAGAGCTTTGGACATAAAGCCTGCAGGAGGCAGTGTTTCTGGTGGTGTCCATGAATTTTGAACTGGCCCCCTTTATGTGCCTGTGGTGATCTCACAGCTCTGAGCTGTCCTGTGATCTGTGGTTGCTCTTTTAGCTCAGGCTGTGTTAGCATATATCCTTCAGTGGGCTGACTTCTGCAGCAAACGTTTTGTCATCCTGGAAGTCTGAGAGCTCTAAACCCATTCAAATTTGTCTTGCTTCTAACCATGAGCAACTTGATTCCCAGGCCGAGCAAACAAGGTTGCTGACATGTACAGCTTGTGGGCATCCACCGTGGTGAAGCTGTGCAGTCAGCCTTTTGAAGAAGCTGTTCAATAAATGGTTTAGGAGCAGCTCTGCTGTCAGATCCAAACATGAGGAGTAGATTGATTTAACTGTAGCATATTTCTTTTGATGTGTTTTTAAATAATAAACACTCTTCTGTGTCTCAACCCACTACTCCTTGATCTTAATTCAAACTAAGAAGGAAGCCTGCCTGTATTCTGTTTGGTTTTTGCTTTTGCTCTGGTCCTGGGATGTAAATGCTGCTGCTAACTTCCATTTTGTGTTTCACTTCCTTCCTGGGCTCCACCTTACACCTTGCTGCCTTGGTTTGAAATCAAGTCAAGTCACTGTGCTAGATTTGAAAATGTGTTTGAAATTAGTGCAGTTTCTAGATTAAATAGCAATGAGTTTCTAGATTAAATGGCAATGTCTAAGAGACATAGATGCAGTATAATGATCATTTAAACACAGAATTGATAGCCTTTTGAGAGGTGTTTGTATCCTAGTACTGGTACCAGAGAACTTTGTGGCATCCTGTTCCTCTGATAATTCAGCAAACTGGCCCTTCCTCTGATTGACATATGGTTTTAGGTTAACTAGTAAGCGTATACCTCAAGAACTTCCTTTCTTTAATTTCTGGACTTGGTTTGTGTGCAGGATCTCCTTTTACTTTTGCTTTGGAGAGGTGATGGTTTTTACTTTTAAGTGAAACTATTAAAACCCACCTCATGTGAGTACCAGTGAAAGATTCTCTAGGAACTCCTGGGGCATAGGGGAACTAATGTTTAGCTGTTTGCTCCACTTGCATACTCTCTCCTTCTTTTTATGCTGCTGAAGTAACAGCATAAAGGAAAGCAGAGCTAGCTCTCCATGTGAGGATATATAGAGATGTTAAAGGGGTCGTGGGTGGATGGAAGTTAGCAGAGGGCTTCCTGAGGAAGAACTCGAAAGGATTTTTAAGGCAGCAATAGAAAAAGGCTTCTAGGGAGAAATCTGGCCTTGCAGAAAGGACTCTGCAGTTTTGCTTTTATTTGTGGCTTTTGTTGAACTGCATCCAGAAACTTTCAGTAGGTTTAACTAGAATGAGGTAGCTAAAATTGCAAAGGGGATGATTAGGGAGAAAAAAAGTGGAAGGCTATAGGAGAAGAGGTTGCTTTTCAGAGGAGTGTGGGAAATACTGTTGGAAGGGAGGTAGGAAGAGCAGGAAGGCAATCTGCAGTTACAGCAAGAATGTGCCAAAAACCAGACAGTGCTAGACAGGGCTTTTGGTGTGTAATACGAAAAGGTCATTTGGGGTGGTTGCTTCGGAATTGTAAGTCTGTTGGGTTGCCATAAAAAGCACTGAACATAAGGAGTTTTCTACTGAGGCTTCAGAAGAGCTCTGTTGTGCTTCTGACTACAGTAGGGACTATGGGTTTTTTGTCGTTCTGAGGAAGATTTCAGAGACTGCTGGACTGCAGAATGTGATATGATCATGTTGCTTTGCAGGTGACTAGCCAAGAAAAGGTAAATAAAAGCCAGCTAATGAGCTTGTGCAATGTTACATCCGTTTTATACTGAGGATCTGGGGGTGTACCGCCCTTCTCCCATCACCTAACAGTCCTGAATTTTGTGGATTTTTTGTCCAGGTAGACTGTGTAACACACTGTCAAAGCGACTGGCAAAAGAATAATGTCCCTTGTGTCTAGTCACCCGCAGCATATACGTGCTGTGTTGTAGATTGACTGTTTCAGCTCATATTTCACATGAAATTGTCTGACCTCTTAAGCGGGGAACACCTGACTCCTAAAATAGTGTGCAGTTCGGTTATGTATGCTCCCCGCAATGTAAACTCCTCTGACAGGCTCCTGCCCATGTTTTATGGCCTCTCATGCCTTCACACTAACACTTAACATCTGCACCACAAAATTTGTAACATCAGTTTGTTCAAATAAAGAATCCACCAGGCATTTAATCCTAGTTTTAATGGCTGATGTTTATTTTAGTTTGGGGTTTCATGTACTCATGGAGGGATTCTCTGCCCATAGCCCATAAATCACATGGGGCAGGAGCGAGACTTCTTCGTGCTGGCTTGTTTCTGAAGTGAGGCTTTAGAGATGAGGGTTTTTTTGATACCTCCATAAAGTTGACTCACGTCAGGTATGAGTTGCAGATGCATTTAATGAGGATTTTTACTATTGGTTTTGGATCTTTTTCTCCTTTTCATCAAATGTCTGCGATATGGGATGTGTCTATTTCTTTTGTTCTGTTTGTGATGGT
This sequence comes from Morus bassanus, assembly GCA_031468815.1. Taxonomy (NCBI): domain Eukaryota; kingdom Metazoa; phylum Chordata; class Aves; order Suliformes; family Sulidae; genus Morus; species Morus bassanus. Next base: position 4,392,733 of record CM062581.1, read on the forward strand.
TCATCCATGCAAATGATAGTTGTGTTTTCCGCATGTGCTTGATTATGCTGGAAAATTGTTTGCATGTGTGGTAGGCAGGAAGATGCAAATAGACACCACTCTGAAAGTAGCCCTCTGCAAGGACAAAAAGAATAAAGAAAAGTTACCCTGTAGAGGAGCTACAAACTTAAAAAAAAAAAGCGTGGGGGACACAAGAAGACACACGACACCTCTGTTCAAGTAGGTTGTGTTGCTTTGCCTTACCTCTTCTGTAGTGTATCATTGGTGACCACCTGAGCTCTTTGTAGGCTCCCTTGAGTCCATTACATGTTGCCTGTTTTAAGTGCTTGGTAAGTTTACACTTGGAGAATGTGAGGGAGAGGATGAGAGTCAGAGCCCAGATTCTCAAAGTTAGGTCACTTTGGCTGTGTTTCTAGGCAAGCCTGTAGAGTGGTAGTTTTCCACACACAATCTCTAATCCCTACCACCCAGTGGAAAGCAGCCAATCCACAGCTTCAAGTAAAACTCATGGAGGAATGGGGGCCAGAGGTTTTGTGTGAACCAAGACTACCCAGTAATTTGCCAGGAGACCCTTTATGCTGCTGCTCTCCAGAAATCACACCTTTCAGAGTTTTGCACAGCTGCCTTCTGAAAAGAGGTGCCAAGTCGAATCAGTAAAGCCTTGCCAATTCCTTCATCTGCTTCTGGAGGAGGGACCATGCCAGGCAATCCTATGGCTAATGACCATGGCATGACCTCTTCTCCCTGGAGTGCAAGCTACAGTCTAGCAGAGTGGGTTCCTCCTCTGATGCAAGTGGCTTCTTTTCCACCAAAAAGGAGATTTTTTGAAAACACGGAGTAGTCTGAATTTATTTTCTTCCACTTAAGCCTTTTTACATAGCTCATTCAATGCCAGGCCCAGACTTATGTGAGTTTAGGCCTAGCCCCCCATAAAAGCAACTTCTCTATAGGTGGGAATTTATACCAGCTGAAAACTTTTAATTTATTAGGGAATTACCAAAATAAGAATTTGATGGGGTGTTACTGTGTGTGGGGTGTAAGTGCTGTTACTTCCAGGAAGGTTCTGACTGCTAGCAGCAAGACCCAAAAGGTCAATGTTCTTACTGGAATAATCTGCCTTCTCTTCCTTTTTCTCTGATTTCTCCCCTGGTATTTAAATGATAACCTTGAAAGTACTGCAGCTAAAGATGTGTGGCTATGCAGAGGGAGGGAGGGAGGGATGGATGGATGAATGGATGAATGGAATGAACAAACAAACAAACATGGGAGCTTGTTCACAGAAGTTTGAAGTCATCTCCATTTCATAGCTGGCAAATCAAAGGTGCATTCCTCTTTCCTTCTTTCTGATATAGTCACTCCATTTTCTTTTTATTGGCTTTCTAAAGCACTTAGAAACATACAGAACCCCTGCTCTGTGGCAGCTTTGTCATGATTGTGCATTTTTCCGTAGCTGTCCTGCAGTCCATGTGAAAACAAGCCTCAAAAGTTGGTTATTTTCATCTTTGCTGCTGGTATGTGGCTTCCACTATTTATGAGCACACCAAGTTTTCATTTTTTGCTTGTCCATGGGCTCCTGTCTGTCTTTTTAGACCCAGGGGGATATTTCCAAACTCTTTTTAAAAAGATTCAAATCAAATTTCATGGTTGTTTTCTCAGTCTAAAATATGTACCAAGTGTTGACAGTTGATGCCTTGGGCAGAAAAGCATGTGCAGAGCTCTACTGGATGACTGCTAGACAACTCAGAATAGGGATATGGGATGGACATGTGCAAATGTGTATGTTGACAAGACAGAAAATGTGTGAATGAGCAGAAGGCAGGGAGTCCATTTCAGGTGGGCTTTGGGGGGGCTTACAGCTGATGGAGTTTATCACCCTGGATACAAGAGGGTCAGTGAGGGAAAACTGATGATCTCGATGCGAGTGCATTTACCAGCCTGGGAAAGAAGGAAAATTCAAGCTGAATTCTGTAAGGGAGCTGGTAAACAGGCTGTGGAAAAACAGGATCAGTGAATGCTAACTCAGACCTGCCTGCTGCAGAATGGTGCTTTGCTAAGAGAGGGTCTCAAGTTGAATCTACAGAAAACGGAAATGTGATTCTTTGCTCTGGGAAATGAGCGGCATGTGTAGTGTGACATAAGAGGTATCTGTCTGATCATCTATTATGGTCTATCCCCTGTCACTTTTGCATTTAATGTTCTTTCAGGACCTGTTTTGTATTCTGTTCTCTTTTTCATTGGAAGAAATCAGCATTAATACCAGTGTCAGTATCTTATCCATAGAATATTGCAGGCTGAGCAGTAAGCAGATGTAATTTCAGTGGATCTTGGCAGTTTGTTTCTTATTGCAAAATAAATTTGTTTTAATGACTTCATTTGTTTTTCTTTCATTTTACAATTGAAAATATGAATATATTTTTTGTTACTGCAGTGAAGTGAGTAGATTCAAGTTCAGATCTGAACTTAATTTCTCCTTTGTTCATGTCTCAGCTGCTTTGCATATCTGCCTTTGAGCTGTGAAATACATTTCACCTTTCAGTTTAGAAGAGGACAAATTACTAATACATTAGTCCCTTAGTTTGGAGAAAGGGAGGCTTAACTTTTGGGTTTTAATTTTTGTGTTGACAGTAGCTGACCACTGCTTCACTTTCTAGTCCTTAGAAGGGGTCTTTTTTACATGTTCTTGTAACTTAAGGATCAGCTGGTCTAGGGAGTCCCCTGCTTTTGGTACACATACTACAATGAAGAGGCATGTGAGCTCTGCATGTAGGTGGCCGGTGGCTACAGCTGCTGGTGCTGGCGCTCATGCCAATAGCAATAAATGAGCAAAGAAAGCTTGAGAAGGTCTTATCTAGCCTGACCTTCTGCACTTCTGGGTTTCATCCAGAGACTTCCGCAGTTGGCCAATAATGCATGTTCCAAAACAATCTAACTTAATTTAAAATTTTTGAGAGTCTACCTTGTGTTCTGTTACATTGCCCTAGTAATGCTGGTAGCAAGTAAAAATGTGACAGATGGAAATATTGACTCCAGGAATATCTTACAACTTCCCTGGCTAAGGAGAACTTGCAGAGTCTAGAGTGTACATTGCATCCCAAAGCATGGTCTCCAATCTTACAGTTTTCTTTAACAGATTTTTCCAAGCAAGATTTCCAATTTCTGAAATTTTCACAAAAGCATGACTCCTTGGTTTGAATTACAGTTAATCTTTTGCTTTTCTGGACTTCTCTTTTCCCACCCTCTTTCCTATTTGCATGTAATCTGGTGGTCTGATATGAATCTGCACACAGAAGTACAGATGTACTTGCAATGGAACCTCTTGGTTGCTGCTTTTAATCAGCAAAGAACACTTTAATTAAAGGTCATTGCAATCTGAATGTGCACAAGAATGTTTGTTGAAGAGAGTATAAATGTTTTATTATAATCTGCCAGCCTTAATAAGTATTTTGACTTTTAGAAAAGAAGAGACAAAAGAAAATGAAATCAACCAGTGACTGGAGGGAGAGACGAAATGCCATTCGACTTACCAACGAGTACACAGTAGAAACTCTGGTGGTGGCAGATGCTGATATGGTCCAATACCATGGTGCAGAGGCTGCCCAAAGGTTCATCCTCACAGTTATGAATATGGTAAGTAGGCACTTTACTCTCAAAAGAATAAGCAAGAGTAAACAAATCATATCCAGGGTAGGTTAAAGCTGGCTTCCTTGACAGCTGAAATGGGTAACTCTTTTGACCTTGAGGTATGAGGAAGGGTTTTGGTTGTCTTGTGTTATGTGCCTCTTCTCCCCGCTCTGTATGATTCCAGGTATTTGCCTAAGGACATCACAATAAAAAACTTTTTTTGAGACTGAAATTGCAACTTTTCAGTTAGGAAATATTCCATAATTGTTCAGAAGCGGTGTTTTCTACCATGTTTTTCATACTGCTATGGTTTACCTTGGAAGGGAGTATCCTAGAGTGGATAGATGGTCTTGTCTGACATGACATTTCTTGGGTTCCTAAAGGTTTCCATGGCACACCTGTTTCATAAGAGATATTTCTCTGTGGGTCATTGTCATGGCAGGCAGTCAAAATGTTATTGAAGACAGCAGTCATGTTGATTTCCAGCAGAAAAACTGGCTTTAGGTCAGTTATAACCACTTTTTATCTATTTTTTACACAATGAAAATGGCTGCCTCCCTTGCTGTAGAAAACATGGCAAACTTATCACCAAATGGCCAGCTGATCCCATTGTCTTGGCTCCAGGACCGCTTGTGCTACGTGAAGTGGCACTGATCATACCTCTGAATAGCTGATGGAGTTGGGCTTTAGAAGCATTCTAGAAATTCTGCAGAGAATCTGCCAGGAATGAGGAGAGCCTTTTGAAACTGCAAGCTCATATGAAGTGTGGGTGTTAATTTGTTAGCTGTCCTAGTAGTTAAGCTTTTGTCTCCGTTGATAAGGGAACACAAAGCCTCTCACCAGGAGTGCTCACTCACTCACTTGTTGGCAGTGCCAATAAAGAGATAATGGCTAAATTGGATGTGGACACTGAAAACCATGCTCAGAGGTGGCAGGGGTCCTTCCAGAGGCATTTGCACAAGGAAGTCTTGGAGGAAGCTTGTATTCCTCTGCTCGTGCTATTGTAACATCCAAGAACTGTTCATTCTCCTGACTACTGCTCTGTTGTTGTTCATGAACAGCAAATTGGCTTGCAAAAAAAAACCAGTTCTTAATAGTAATTGACTGGTCATGCTTCCCAGTGAAGAGCTGAGTGATGGTTGCTCAGTGCATAATCCGGCTATGGGACAAGAGCTTTTTAAGAGGTCTTGTATTCTTTTATCAAGCACTGGTGTGAGGGAGCCCTCCTGTAGTGAAATGCTTTGCTGATTAAGCAGGGAGTTTGTTTAACTAGTCTTTTTTCCATTAACAACCTGCTTTTCGGTGTCCCTTCCTCTACCTTTTTTTTTGCCTTCTAGCATGCTGTGACAATAGTTACTTAATAGGGCTTCACTGTGTCTCTACATTTACTTGGATGGGTTTGTAGGAAATGTCTGCTTGCAACAAATCCATTCATGCCACCATCACTTCAGGGCCTACTTACTGGCTTTCTTGCATTTAAGGATGTGTTTGTTGGGGGCACAAGTGCCTTATTCTTCTCAAAGGTCCTCCACCTTTAAATTCACATACCAGCTTTGCAGTGAGCAGGCAGACCATAAGTCATATTCAGCTCTGAACAAATCTGCTTCTCAAGTCCCTTTTTGAACTAACAGAAATGCACATTCAGATGTAACGTATGTGTCAAGGCTGAGTTTCTTCCTTATGTCAGACTCTTGGGACCTTGAGAGGGGTGATGGATGCTATTGCTTGCAGTGGCAGCCCGGGGTCCTCCTGAAATTTGTTCTGCACTGATTCCTAAGTGAAATAATAAAAATCTGCCATTGTGTCCCACAGTTCTGCTGGGGCTGGGACAGGGCATCATGGCTGTGAGAGCTTTTAAAACATGTATCTTATCATCTGTCTTGATGATCCAAGTGCCAAAAAGTCAATTATTTCAGTGTAGCCACTAGTGCGTCTCTATGTTGTGTAGCTTTATCAGCCTGTGAAAATTGTTAGGGTTTAGTACACTGATATACCAAGTCCTAAACAAAAGATGGCCATGAATACTGTGCCTCTCCAGGCTGAAGGGTACTGCAGAACATCTCAGCAACATCAGCTTGCCAGGTGTGAATATATACGCATGGAGAGGTGCTGATAGATGGGTTGGGTTCTCTAAACCCATTTACTAAACAAATATTGAAACTTAGTTTCTAATGGATTTGGCTGATGGACTTTTAAGCTAGGTTCTGATGCTGTAGTGTGAGCTCACCCCTTTATTAGACACTAGAGAGTGCACATGGAAGAGGAGTCTTGGCTGAGGAACACATTTATCTGACATCTCCTAAGGTGCAAAGTCCAGCTGAAATGCTTCCCACTGTTAAATCATTGCTCCTGGGGGCTCACCCATGTGGTTTTTTCTGATGTCTGATAGGATTTGAATTTGTGTTTCGGCTTTTCAACCTTCAGAGGAGCACTAACAGAATCTCTTTCCTTTGTCTGGCCACCTACATTCCCACACTTGCAGGAACATACGAGCTTTCAGGCCTCTACCTCCTGAGGAAATTGGTTGTGAGTGGCTGGCAAGATCAGAAGATACTGAGGAATAATAATAGGCAAACACATAGACGTCATCGTTGCATAAATCCTTTATTCTGAGGCTATAAACCAAGGTGAAATCGAAGGGGATTTTGACATTCCATTTGCCATAATGAAAGCTGATCTTCATCCCAGTGAAAGAGGCTGAAGACTAATTCAGAAAATATATTGCAGGAGGAGAGAGAGGATAGTCATGTGGTTTAGGTAGGCCTTAGCTGAACTCTTCACTCAGCCGCACTCTTTGGATGGTGCCTGAACCAGCCACGGTGAATCTTTGTGTGGTAGTTTCTCATCTGTAAAACTGTGATACGAGGAATAGCACAACACTAACTCCTTAGGGCAGCATCTGTTACATCCTTCTCTGGTGCAGGATCAGTTGTGCTCTATGTAACCACACAAATGAAGGCCTCCTGGCTGCTTGGGATCTTTATTTCCTGCCTGCCTCAGTACAACTTCTGTCAGCCTTCCGTGACTGTTAGTTCGGGGACAGGATTTGCCCCATGATATTAGGCAGTGCTTATTCAGCTACACTGCAGGATGGCGGGCTGCCTCTAAAAGAAACCAGAATGTTAATTTTGGCTTGGATGCTTGCATTTAAGCAAATAGAACATTACTGGTCAGGGGTATATTAACTTAACTCCTCGCTGTAAGCCATTACGTTTACTGTCAAACCACAAAACAAGCATTAAGAGGTCTTATTAATGCATTTTATATTTATAGACATTTTAAATAAAGTGATCTGCCTTAAAGTATTTAATAACTATTTATGTTACAAGAATTTCAGAAGGGGAAAAAAGTCAGCATTACAAAATACTGTTTTATTGCTCCTTTGGTAAATGAGAATCTTAGGGGAAAAAAACCCCACCACCCTCCTCTAGAATAACAGCTAAGAAACACAGCAATCCCCTTTTGCAACCCAGAAATAACAGGTAGTACTTCATATAGCAAATGCTGAGATTTTAATGATGTTCTGTAGTTCTGTCCATCCCCCTGAACAGAGAATAGATTCACATCAAAGGTACTTGTTTTTCAGAATGTCACTGGAGACGTGCAAGCGCTTCCATTTACTAAACTAATATTTGAAGTTGTAAGACAGATTTTTCCAAGATCATGGAAGAATTTCTCTCTAAAGTACTCTGTAATGTATGAGTAGGAACAAGCATGGCTCCAGGGCTTTGAGTTGACTTTTTTTAAGTCACCACCTCTAAAATGAAATTTTTTCTTGTTTTCTGGCAAGGTATTTGATTCAGCACGATTTTCCTAATGGGCGTTTCACAGAACCACAGAGTGGTAGTGGTTGGAAGGGACCGCTGGAGATCATCTCGTCCGACCCCCCTGCTTGAGCAGGCACACCCAGAGCAGGGGGCACAGGACCGCGTCCAGGCGGGTTTTGAATGTTTCTAGGGAAAACATTCAAATTCAAAAGCTATTCATGATGGCTTTGTGATAATGTTGAAAAAAAAAAAAAAGCTGATAAAGAAGTTGTCAAATGCTGCCATGTACATCTGCAGCCTTAGTGAGGTGGGGAGTTTATGGACATGCTGGATGTAAGGACATGGACAGGGAGAGATATAAGAAGAATTATAGAAATGCAAAACCAGCTTCTTAAATATAGGTGCTGATTTATTTTTCTAAGTTAAACTCCCCTGTTATTGAGCTTTTGCGTGGTGTTGCATTGTTTGCATTTCAGTTCTTCTCCCCACTTTGCATCCTTTGGCTTGAGTGCCTCTCCCATTCGTGACCTTCTTCAGTAGCCAGTGTTTAGAACTTCCTCTAAATTCCAAAACAAAGTGTCTGTGGTAAAGCATGCTTATTTTGCTCACCCATTCTGTTAGACTGCATCTGGCAACTGATTTCTCATTGCATTTCATCCATGTGGAGGCTGTTTGGATGGATGTTCTGTTTCTTATGAAGTCCTGTGTTGCTCTTGCGACACTTCATGGCTTCATGTAAACTGAACTTCAGGTTTTTCAACCAGCAACTAGAAGAGTAGTGCATTGGCCTTCTTTTTTCCTCTCCCCTGCATTTGTGCATATAGCTGCTATTTTGGACTCGGTTCAGGAGCAGGTTTCAAAGCATGAGACACGCACTGCTTTCTTGCAGGAGTTTTAGGCTTTTGTTTCCTCTTGTGTTTTCTTTTCATCTGAGAGAAATGGCCAGTCAGACAAAAAGGAGATTCTCTGCCCTCGTAGACAGGCAGACTGGCCTGGCCTCTATTGTGGCTCGTATTCGTGACTTATGCTTTTAGCTTCCTGGAGAAAACTCTACTTCAAATGATTCTGAAGCATATGATAGATGAGGTATGAGACCCTTTGGAAAGTTCTGTCCATGGTCGTAGTGTTTTTATTGATGAGGAGTGACTGGTTTCAGCTAGTACCTGAACAGCAAGTTGTGAATGTTGGCTCCTTGCAATTGTGCAGAGCTTACTTTGCAAACCAAGTCCCACTCAGACAGACCCTCTGAGCAGTTAGGAACAGAGGTGTCTGAACTTCCAAGACCACAACACAGAAATTTAAAAGCTGCTTTCTATGGATTTGAAAACCTTAAAAAAAAGTTGGTTTTTTCTTTTCCCCCCGAAGTGCATTTTTGGGGGTTTTGGAAGAAATTACAACTGTGGCTTGGTTTTGAGCTTGCCTTTTTCTGAGAGAACATAGCATGCAGGGGTAAGTTACTGTAGTATGTGTTAGTTCTGCAGCTGTTGCTAAGCCATGCGATTAGTGTGGAAGCTCTTTGCAGCAGCAAGCAGTAACTTGAAGTTAGTGATCTTTTGGATGTCATTAAGAGGGAAAGTTTTTATGTTGTTCTTTAGGAATAATACTGGTTTATTCTCTGAAGCCTTATTTTTACACTCTACAGATCGTTTTTCATTTTGGATTTCCCCTGTGAGTTTTTTCTATGTTAAAGAAGCAGATAAAATCATTTTTATCATGCATGCCTTGATGGATTTATAGCTCTGTGCTCTTGGGGGCTGGCACATAAAGGCTCCAGAAGTGCCACTGATAATCGGCTCCCTTACCCTGATCTGGAATTTTCATGATGGGAACATGGACATAAGGGAAAAGGATGTAAGTGTTTGATCACTGCCTACAGATTTCTTTTTGCTCCAGCAGCCCTGGGAGAAAGAGTTATGTCAACTGTATCTTATAAAGAGCCATGAATATGTTCTTTTTCATAATGTTTAATGGGGTAATTTGAAAGCTTGGCTTTAGGTGGGTGTTAGAAATCCTATAGCACTTTTCAAAACAAGTGAAGGACAACCTCAGTAACCTGACTAATGCTTCTGCTGTCCAAACGTTGTCCAGCAGCCAAGGCAATGGGGAGGCTCTTGCCTGAGTGCAATGCTTAAGGAAGAAAAAAGAAAAAATCAATTTACCCTCAGGGTTGCTGTTCTGAACTCCAAAACATCTGAAACACACACGTCTCCCTCCCACCATCCACCTGCAGAGGAAGCTCTTGAGAATTAAAAAAAAATTAAACTGATGTAGTTTAGTTCCTCTCGTAGCACAACTTAGACATGAGGAATTGGGCTTTATGCATGCTGGGGCAGGCCTGGACAGCTCATGCCAAAGCTGCATTTATTCTGTCCCTTCCATGTCAAAGCTATAAGGAGAAAGAAAGGCAGGAGGAATGCAAACAGAGGAGGAGGAAAAGGATGTTTGAGGCTTCAAGCTTTTCTGTTTCCTCTAGGGCATTCTGTGCAGTAAAGCTCTGTCAGATGTCAGAGGTGGGCTTTATTCTTTTTCTTCTTCTTCTGCACTTTCCCTTCCATTTTTCTGTCTGTTTTGTATGACTCTTTACCATACCTCTTTCTGTTTCCAAAGCTCGCTCACTCTACTTTTGATGACTTCTCACTGAATGGAAGTCAATACAGTGTAGTTCACCTGCAACAGGGCAAGCAGTGATCATGACCACACTTTAGCCACATTGACAGCTTTTCTCATTCCTTCCCTTCAGCCTAGTGACCAAGAATCTCCATGGCTCTTCCAGCCAAGCTGCTTTCTGACACTGTGGTTATGTCCTAGAACAGTAACGTTTGCATTTTGTTCCATAGCAGTGTGTTAGCGGGTTTCGTGCAGCTGACACTTGTCTTCCCAGCTGCCTTATTTTATTAAAAGGTTCTAAAATATCCCAAATATTTTTACTTTTCCCCTGTTGGAAGTGGTCACAGCAGCCTCAAGGGTGTGATGCAATTGCAGGCTTGAGGGAGGGTGGCCCACGGTACTACTGCGAGTGGGAAGGGAGGTGTCTGTGAGTCAGTCTCTCTATTAATGCATGTTGTCTGTGCAGCAGGAAATCTTGAGAACATCTGCACTAGGAAATCCCATTCCTCCTCCCCTGGTACCAATTATCTCACCCACCTCGCTTGGCACTGTTAGCTCGTGTGCCGATGATAGCCAGTTGGGCGTGGGGTCTGAACAGGTTTGACATGCCAAGTCTGTGGGTGATGGTTTCCTTGTAGGCTGGGTGAGAAGGGTAGAAGGTGGTCAATGCCATGATGGAATCCCATTCCTAGCAGGGAAGACCTATGGATTTTGAATTCTTTTATTTTTAAGACACATGCATTCTGTGACACTGCTTCCTTTGGGCACAACCTACCTCACAGTCTGGTTTAATACCAGCTTTGTGCTGCCACAATGGCTGTAAATAACCTGTGCTGAACTCAGTCTCATATTTTTTCATCAAGTCATTTAAGGTCTGGATGTCTTCTCACTGGGGTTCATTCTAGCCTTAAAAGACCATGCTTTGAGACAGTTTGGGTTTTCATTTAAAAGGATAGTGTGTTGGGTGCAGCTGGCAGGGTGCTGGCAGTGGGGGCTGCAGGGGCCTGTCTGAGGAGAGACCCTGGGGCTGCCCCATGCCGGACACAGCCTGGAACCGGCACTGCAATGCTTTGCAATGACCCCACCGCAGGACGCAGCGGAGCCCATCAGCAAAGCTGTTGGTGCCTCTGTGAAAACATATTCCAGAATGGGCAAAAGGCTGCATAGACAGCGAGGAAAAGTGTGAGGAAAAGTCCGTGTGAGCTCCCAGGACACAGCAGGAGGAGGGCAGGAGGTGCTCCAGGTGCGGGAGCAGAGGTTGCCCTGCAGCCTGGGGAGAGACCATGGTTGGGGCAGGTGGTTATTCCCTGAAGAATATTGTGGCCTGTGGAGAGGAGCCTGTGCTGGAGCAGGTTCTCCTGACAGGAACTGCAGCCTGTGGAGAGGACCTATGCTGCAGCAGGGGAAAAGTGTGAGGAAGAAGGAGCTGTTGTGGACTGACCACAACCCTCATTGCCCATCCCCCTGTCAGGTTTGGGGTAAGGGGGAAGGAGGCGGAGGAGTCAGGAATGGAGGAGTGAAGATGAGCCTAAGAAAAAGTGGTGGGGTGAGGTGAGGGGAAGGAGATGTTCTAATTTATCTTTGTTTCTCTCAATATAAATTATTTTAATTGGCAATAAATTACATTTTCCCCAAGTCAAGTGTGTTTTGCCTATGATGGTAATTGATAAGTGATCTCCCTCTCTTTATCTCAACCCATGAGCTTTTTCATCTTATTTTGTCCTCCTGTCCTGTTGAGGAAGGGTTGTGAGAGAGCAGCTGGGTGGCATCTGGCAGGCGTCTAGTCAGAGAAGCTCAAGTGCCATGTGGCTGGTTGCCTCTCAATCTCAAACTCCATGTCTCCATTTCACGGTCCTATGTCTGGGCTAAATTGCTAGAGTGTAAACCGTCTTGCGCTCTGTTTTAATTGGGTATAGTGATGGAGACTATACATCCTGTACTCACTTGGTTAATGAATAAGAGCTGTTTGGGTGGTGATGTTTGCTTGTGCAGACCAATTTGCAGGCACACTTTTAGGTCTGTTTTCTTGCTAATTTGCCTGCAGATCTTTGCTCATTTTGAAAGACAAGTTTATTTGTGGGTGGACCGTGAACAGTTCCCAGCTAAATCTATGTAGATCTTTCGGTATAAAACTTTACAGGGGGATTTTTGCTAACTGGAAAAGAAATAGAAGAATCAGCGAAGGCAGACGAAGCTGGAGATGTCTCCCCGCTCTTCAGCTTGGTTCACAAAAGAAGGTTGGAAATTGTAAATGTGATATTTTGACGGTGTCCTGTGGCTCTAGAATGGGACCATCTTAAATCACAGTGCTAATGTCTTCTTCAGCTGAGCTTATTATGATTACACTTTAAATCCTGAGAAACAGTGCAGTGTTGTATGAAACAACAACAAAAAGGATTACTCTTCCTCTGGCAACTGTCTATCCATCTCTGAGGAAAAAATCTTAAAACTTCATTAAGAAATTATTTACCCCAATATGTGGGTATTGTTAGCTATTGTACTTTCTTGCCTTTTGCCAGTAATAAATCATCTACTTAGAGATTTGTCCTTGTGGTTAAACAACTCATAAGCATGGCCAGAATATGCACTGCCACTTTTGTTTGCACCACATCTTCAAAATTCCGCACACCGTCTGTCCTAAAACATCAGGAAAAACAGTTCTTGCTAATACACCTGGGTTTGTGCCGCAGTGATAATCGGCATCCTGTCATTATCAGAGTCTGGTAGGCCAGCACTGTGGTGTCAGGCAAGTTACAGGATGTTTACCTGTACACACATTGAAGTACTGAGTGCAGTGCAGAGGAACCAGTCCGACTGCATTGAAGCAAGCATCTCTCTTTTAATCCAGTCAGAGCTCATGGACTGAAAAGTCTGGTTCAGCCTCTGAGGCATTCAGAGTGGGGGATAGAAGTAGAGCTAGCTGGAGCAGATCTCTGATGAGAAAGGGTCTGTATTCTTGAGGTGGAGTGTGTTTGAATGCTTTAGTTGTGATGAAGTAGAACAGCCACTTGTACCAGTCAGGCTTATTTAGCAGAGGGAGAGGTTATTGTTCCTACTGAGCAACACAAACTACCATCAATCTGGGGCTTCTTTGGGCTCCATTTAAGAGAATAAGCAAACAAAGCTTGAATAAACAAACAAAGTAAAGCCTCTTTTGCATGCCTAGTTTCTTTTTGGTTTAGTATCCAATTGTTGCTGCTCTTAGCTAGGTTGGGCTCTTCTGAGATCAGTGATGGATGAAAATACAAATGCAGTCAAAGTTATCCTTAGGACAGAGAGCACAGGAGAAAGGGAAGAGGGGCTTCAAAATGGCATGCTAAACTCCCCAGCAGCTGGTTCTTGCTATGCAAGTTTTGCCAATGAAAACTGCCTTTTGAAGCCGGTGGTGTTTGGATCTCTGTGCTGGGTCTGGAGGCAGGCAGCTTGTCTGCTCTGATGGAAAGGCAAGCACCATCATCCATTAGGCTTAATGATAAGAACCTGTTTGCTGTACTCTCATTTTATGAGTAGAAACTTTATGGGATGGTCAGAGCTAGCAGTGAGTTAGGCAAATCAAAGGCGTCCATCATATGCAAATGTTTGTTAGTCTCTGTAGTGGTACATGAGAGATTGACTTGATAGGGGTGATGCCCCATTGACCCTCTCAGCTGAATGTCCAGGTCTCCATTTACACATAGGTCAACTGTCAGAGCCCTTCTCTATAAGTGTCAAGTTTATCCCCCCAGGTCTGTAGTGAGAGGCCTTAGCTACTCTACCAACAGACCCCCGAGCTAAGTAAATAGTACCAGCACTTGTATGCATTTATATACCAGCCGCAGGGAAGATAAATGGCTTATTGTGCTCGTACTGAAGGTCAGTGGGTCAAATACTGAGTAGCGTCTGTCTTGCAATCTGTGCCTAAATTATAGGAAACATTTACGTGTGTGCTTAAATCCACCCCCAAACACTAAAGAGCTTAAGAACACTCTTACACTGAGCACATTCCTGAGTATTTGCACAAATAGGAAAAATACCAAGCGTTGAAAACATAACATCCGACATGTGTTCATGTCTTGGGTTTGTTGTAGGAAGTTAGCTGAGCCTGTGTGATATTTCTAGCCAAACGAGATGTAAGCAAGGAATATAGCTTACCTGAGGCCAAATCCTGCCTCCCATTAGTCAAGAGTCTGTCTTCAGTGGTCTTGATTTTGTTTTTTTGACTGAGTAGGGAGTACAATATTCATCCAAAGGTTATTATGGGGTATTTTAAACCTTCTTAAAATAAACCCCTCCCTCACCTTTTTTGATTATAGTCTAGTTAAAGCATTTGTACATGGAGAAACGGGTGGAATAAAATTCTGGCATCAATTAAGATCTTATGTTCTAACCTATAAAAATGAGGTGAAGTATCTGAGCTGGAATGCAAAATCTGGAGAAAGTAGTAAGGTAGTTTCCGGTGCTATTTTTGTATTTCCTGAGGCTTGTGTCATTATGTGCTGCCTTATTACTATTCTCTTATATAAGATATGAAAATAACAGAGGGAAATTGCTTTTCCATTCTATTTCCTGAAGTCTAAAACACACCATTATTTCATCTTGCATTCAGATATCTCTGATATTTAAATGCTGAAGATCCATATTAGTTGGATGCTTCGTAACTTATGTCCATGTTCCTGAGACTTCAGTTTATGTTTAGAGTTCCTCGGGAATATTTCTTTCCTTTCCTTTGTTGCTCAACAACCCTTTTTCTCTTGTTTATTCCAGTTAAAAGTATTTTTCTTTCTGCAACTAGCTTGTGTACTTTTTGTTTTGTTTTGTTTTTTAATGTTTTTGTCCCTGAATGCTGAATCTTGCTCAGATTAGTCTGTGACAAATTGGTCAGGTGGTGAAGCCAAATGCAGTACGGTAGGAGCAAATCTACTGTGGTTTTGCAAGCTTTTTAGCTACACTGTAGTATGTGGAGTTGTTAGAGTTGTAACACAGTAGCTCTTAAAAATTCTTTGTCTTATTGAGTGTAGTAGCACAATCATTTGGATTTGGTTTGGGTCAGTTTTTTGAAGGACAAATGTCTAACTTCAGGCACAGTTAGTTCCTTCAACTATTGCTAGGTCTTGGTATTGTTACTGATATACTGTGGATGTTTTCTTTGCATTTTAACAGGTGTACAACATGTTTCAACATCAAAGTCTCGGAATTAAAGTCAGCATTCGAGTGACCAAACTAGTCCTGCTCCGCAACCGTCCTGTGAGTTCTAACACATTTTCACCCTGCTGCTAAAATTGTACTGTGGTAGTCTCACAGGCAGAGCAGGATCCTTGTGCTGGGGCGTGGGGGAAAATGGGGCATGTCTGGCTATATGATTGCAAATTTTAAGTAGTGCCTGCCACACTACACCAGGCAGTATTAAAAGTGGGAATTATAGGGGGCTGTGGGAGTGAAAGGACCTACAGTCCTTTTATTTATCCTTCCTGGTAAATCTTTGTCCACTTATAGCTGTGAACCAGTCTCAGGAGTTAACTCTTACAAGGGTTAAAAATTATACGGCTTTTGTATTGAATGTGTAACTTACAAGACTTTTGAATGTAGTGCTGTATTAGAAGCTTATGACTGCTGCCAGTTGATGGAGTTTGTTCTGTAGATCAGATGACAGAAGTCAGTGTAGATTCCAAAGTCCCTAGTTCACCTGCTCAGATGAAGCTGGTTTCGCACTTTTCATTCTATCACATCTATATCTTTGAGCCTCTGATATTTCATCAGCAGTCTAATGCTTTAGGTAACAACTGTGACTGATATTTCTTCTTTTGCATCCCTTTTTTTTCCAAAAGGCAAAGTTGTCTATTGGGCATCATGGAGAGAGGTCTCTGGAGAGCTTTTGTCAATGGCAAAATGAAGAATATGGTGGGGCAAAATACCTCGGTAACAACCAGGTTCCTGGCGCAAGGGATGACACCCCTCCTGTGGATGCTGCTGTTTTTGTAACCAGGTATAGTGAGGTCTGGCTTATCAGTTTACTTCAACCAATAATGGCCCATAGTCAATGATGGGGTTGTCTGGTCTAGCAGTAATCCAGGAAAAAGATCTGTTGATGATGATATATTTGCTGCCTGCATGGTGTTCGGGTGGCTCAGATGACTCAGATGAAAGTAATTTGTCTTATTTCTGTGTATACTTAACAAGGTTGTGCAAAAGCATCTCTCCTCCTGAACCAGAGCATTGTCGTAGCCAGGATACAGGCAAGACGTGGCTGTAGCACAGGTGATACTTTTTTCTCACACCAGCTGGTGTAAGTAGAAAAAATAGGTGAGGTTTTGGAGCAGAAGCCCTTCTTCCTAGAAGAAACAAGCTATGGAGTTGAGAACAAGTGCTCTGTGTGTAATTAGGTATGAATCAACTGAATAGTCTGAGAGGAGAGACAGTTGGTACCTGTGGAGCAGACAATGTGTCAGTACCAGGGAGGTGGTGAGGGAGTGATCTCCTAAAGAAAGTGAGAGATTAATTCCATAAACTAAATTAATGTTCTCTCTCTTTGCCCTAGGAAATAACCGTTTTAACACCTCTCCTGTATCACAGCTGAGATAGAGGAGAGGTGTCATTCTTAATTTGTTTGTATGTTTGAAAACTGCTGCATTTATTTCAGACATGAAATAATCTGTGTATGAATACCTGAGCCAAATTCCTTGCAGCCTGCAGCTCTGTACTTACTGATGTATCGAACACATCAGGGTATGGCCCAGATAAAGGAAGCAAAATGGGTGTGGTCCCTATTAACCTGTGGTCTTTTTTCCTCTAACTTCACTACGTGAGCTCAACCTCACAATACAACACGAGTCCCACGTTCCTCACAGTCACCATAAATTCTGAGTAGCAAATCTATGGTCTCTTAAGTTGATTGCATACTTTAAGATGTAAATGAAGAATGCATTGTTATAGAAATTATCTCTGAATAATTTAAGTGAGCATAAGAATATAGAGTAAGATGGATGCTGTATGTGGTACAAAAACACAGCTTCCTACCCACTTCCCCAGTTTGAGACAGGAAATGTCTGTACTGCAGTTCAATATTATTCACCTCTTTCATCTTTTTTTTCTCAGCCAACAATGTAAGTAGAAATACATGTTTTTGCATAAACTGCCATTCAGATTGTAATAATCTGTTGTGTTAATAGCCACATTGCAAACTATCCATGGGATTTTGGTGAGTGTTTAGTAAAATAGCTGGTGAGCAAGGCATGGGGCCAGCAAAGTTCCTAAGAATGTCACAGACGTGTGCAGCTCCCCCAAATCCTTCTCTCTCCTCTGTATTCAGTGTAGTCCAACCAAGCACTTAAGCAGATACTTAACATTTTAGACAGGGTGAATAGTTCCTTTGAAGTCAATGGGCTGCACATCCTGGATATAGTTAAGCATGTGCTTCATTGGATCAGGGCCTAAATAAATAACTAACATTTTTGTTAAACTCATCTGGGCATCCAGTTGTCCTGCATGACAAGTGAGGCATACAGAATCTCTTCTGATGTGCTCTAAGCACGAGGCGGAGGGAATGAGCAGAGCATTTCATCTCTGCAGTCTCTCTGCAGCTTATAAAATTGAATGCATAATGTCAGGCTAAATGAGTTGGACTCAGGCATCTGAGGAAGAATTATAGAAGGAATTTGTACAAAGAATTGTTCAATAGATTTGCAGGGGTTTGCAGTCAGAATAGCTGGAGAAGTACAGGTTCCATTGGGTTAGAAACTAGATTCAGATTTTGTGAGAAAGTTCAGGCCAGGGAGCACATGGCTGTGCAGAACAGCAGCATTTTCCTTGTTTGATAGACCAGCAGTGTGTACTTGTAGTCTTTTCCCTTCCTTCTTGCTGTGTCTTGTCATCCTTAACCCATCCTGCTTCTGCCGCATAGAGGATGCTGCATTGCTTGGAAGACTTTTGGCCCAGCAGCCTGATTCCTGTGTCAGGGAAATGAGGTTTTCTACTCTTGGCTTTGGAAGTGTGTGTGTGTGTGTGTCCCTGGACCCTCCCCAGACTGTACAGATGGACCAGTGGTAGAGGATATGGGAGCAACAGCATGTCCAGCACAAGCAATTGCGCCAGAAAAAGCAGAAGCTGAATTTTCAGCAGCTGCAGCTGCTTTAGGACTAGAAACAGATTCTTTGGGGTCAGCCTCTGAAGAAATCCCTCTGGTTCCAATCTGGCTGTGTTCATTTGAAACACCAAGGCACGCTTGCCTTTTGAAACTTCACCTCTAACTGATGTTCCCCATATACTCATTTGTATGCAAAAGTAGATTGCCTAGGTGGCAAATATACCTCCTGTGGGATTTGAATAGTATCCACCTGATTGAGTTCCAGGTAAGAGGCATACTACGTCTGTGAAATAACGTGTGCCATTGTCCAGTTCAGTAAATAAATGAGACTAGTGGGAATAATCTGTTATACCCTGAAGGTTTGAGTATAGTGTTGTGGTCTCTATAACCATCAGACTTTTCTTGTTTAAATTCTGGTTTTGAACTTGCAGGAATTCAGATCTCTGGCACCTATGGATAGTGTACTTAATATATTTAATGGCAGCTGACCACAATAACTTCTGTCTGCAGAATCTGTATTTTAGTGATCTTAGAAGTATGTCTCCTTTGAAACACATTCCCTCTCTTGATCTTCTGGCTTCTGCATTCCCTAGGAAATCTTCAGACATTCTGATGTTCTCCCCACCTCCTGGCTGTAGGTGTGGGGGTCACTTATTAGACTATAAGTGATGTGATAGCAGAGCGAAGAATGGCACAACACTGAATAGGAACAGAATTCAGCGCTGTCATTTAGCAAACCAAAGACTTGGTTTTTTTCCTGACATACTGGTGTAGTTATTCCATTTGCAGCCTGCTCCTCCCTTCCACATTTCTCCAGCCCTTTGCCTTCCCATTAAATGGGCAAATGAAGCAATTCCATGTGCATTGAGGAAATGGGACACATAGTGCTATTAAATGCATATATGCATGTGCAAAGGTTTTTTTGGCAGTTTTTTGACTGTACCAGTTTCCTCTGTCCTTTAGCTTTATGACCCCGCAGGGTTAAACTGGTCAAAAGATGTCATTTGAAGGATGCTGGGAAGTGGCCATTAAACAGAATACTTCTTATTCATGTTGCACAGTTCAACTACTGTCCTTCTTTCTTACAGGAAGGACTTGAATTGCAGAATTTAGCTTAGCACAGTTAGGTATTTTTTTCCAGTTCATGTGAGCCAGATGGAAGAGTGACTATAGGAGGAGTTCTGAGCTCTTCCTTTCTGGCTATTTTTATTGAACAAAACAACTGACTTGTTGTCATTTTTTTAGAAGGATTGTTTAAGTATGCTAATGGAAACACTCTGCACAGTACCACAAGTGATAATGACTGAGAATTTCCCAGGTCCCTAGAAGATGAGAACACATGGCCTGCTTCATTCAGTCAGCGGCTAAAAGTGAAGAGTAAATTTGCTTCACAGCCACAGCGTGTGATTTCAGTATATTATCCAAGACTTAGTGTGATAAGGTCAGATCTTGGATTTGAACTGCAGCTCCTGGAGTAAGAGTTTTATTCCAAAATATAAAAGATTCTGCTAACAAAACTATGTCTTTGTGATAAGAAACCTCTGCACATGCAATGAATATTAGGATATCTTTTTTATATCCTTGGAGTATCATTATAGTATCATTCATGTCAAGCTCACAAGCACTTCAAAAAATACAGATGCAGTCAAGTGGCAAGAGAGACCTGTGATTGAAACCTTTTAAAAGCGGATCAGGTTCAGTGCTATGATGGGGCCATCTTACCTCACTGGTGTGACTGATCCACAGGTGAGACAGATCCTTCTTAAGGGCTTTTTAGTCTTTCGCTCCCCTCTAATTGCCAGGAAAGGACTGCAGGAGTTTCAGTATATAGGTTTTGTGATGGGGTGGTTGCTTGCCTTTGGAAGAAGACTGAGACCCACCAAGCTCATTTGTGACTAGAAGTTTGGATGTGCTTTTCTGTTTGGCCACAAAGTTTTGGGGTAAAATGTTTGCAATGATTTAAAGCCCAGCATTTTGGTACAAGATCTTTAAATAGAAGGATGGCATCTCTTGGACTTGTGTTTATGACAGTTTAAAGGATGGGCTGAGGCGGTTTCATACTGGCAGGCCCACATGCAGTGAATTGGGCAGCTATGTTCAGTTCTTCTTGCTGACCTGTTTCAAGTCCTTCCCTGAGCAGACAATATCACAGCACTCTCTTTACAGACAAGGATTGTTCTACCTCTGTAGGAGAGTCTGCAAGTTGTGCTGGATCATTTATGAGACCCCTCATTTTATGGCATGGTGGTAATTTCTCCAGGGAGCTGCCTGAAAGTGCCAGACACCTTTCTGTGTAGAACATGGAGTGCAAGGAGCAAAATTGCTGTGCTTTATTTGCAGAGCTGGCCAGCCCCTGAAGAGAGATGCTTTTCTAGCAATGGCCTCCTGCCATCTGCTAATAGTTCAGCTATCTGTTGTCACAAGAAAAGCATCTGTTTGATTTACCAGTTTATATAACATAATAAGTCCTTAAATAAACCTCCGTCAAGTTGGCTCTGGGAACTCAAGCAGGCGTGCTTGTGCCAGCTCCGTCAGGAGACTGTCATTAGTCTTCTTTGGAAAGGCTGGAGTGCCAAGGTGTCGAGACACAGTAAGGCTGTGGTGAAAAATGAAAGCTGGGGCCGGTGTGTGGTCGTAGCTTCCGATTTTTGTTTTGTTCCTATCTGATTTTTTAACAGTTTGATGGTCATTATGGTTTTTCTGCATTCATTGAAGCATGGTTAGTTTTCAATGTCTAGTTAACAAGAGCTGGTAATAGCTGTTGTTTCTCTCCTTCCAAGCCCCTGACAACTTGATTTGTGACTTGCAAAGGTATTTGGTGTGAAGGGTTTGGGTTCATCAGCCACAGTCCTGGGCCTTAAATCCCTTTTCCTATAAACTCTAGTTTCATATTTTCCTTCAAGAAAAAAAGATTTTTAATCTTTCTCTATTTTTATCTTAAGTATTTTCTTCTTCTAAGTATTTCTCTTTCTCTAAGTATTCTCTAAGTATTATCTTTCTTTAAGTATTTTTAATCTTCCCCCTGCCAAACTCTTAAACTCAAAATCCCACCAGGGACTCAGGCATTTCAAATGACACACTCCAAATGTACTAATGTGATTCTCTCGCTAGCCTCCCCACAGGGTGAGGAAAGCCATAATGATAGAGATTGCAGTTCTTCAGCTTCCCTTGGGTTAAGGAACTTCTGAAATGTTTTAGCACATGTGATGCTTTTCTCTAGCTCCTCTTCGTAGTGGATAGCACTGCAAAGCAGATCTAGTTGAAGATAGCTCCTAAAGTTCAGGTCTAAGTGCTTATTGAAATGTATTCAAACCATTAATTTAGTTATAAAATACTTTTCCTCCCACACTTGTTTTTCTGTCATGAGGAATCTCATTTACAGAATCTTCTCACAAGAAGTGTCATCACTTAGATGGTGAGCTTCAAGGCTTTTTATTCTGTTTCTGTTTAATACAGCTCCATGTGTCCCTGGTTGATTTGCGGGTGCCAGTGGCATATGTAATATCTCTTCCTGCCTTGATGAGATCTGGGGAGACTGGATGAGATGTGGGGCAGTAACAGAGACCAACTGAAGTCTCTTGAACCTCTCTGTGTTGGATTCAAATCATAAAATGGCAAATCTGACTATAATAAGTTTAGCTGAAGCAAATTCACCTAGCTGTTACCTGGCAAATCCTGAAATTCTTTCTTCTTCCTTGTTAACATCTGTCTGTCTCTGTTTAGTCCTGTTTCTTTCTTGTCATTTTCTATTCCAGTGGAAGAAGAAGAAAAACTGAAGAACTGAGAATTTCTGGGTATACATGATCAGTTCTGTGCCTCCAGGCAGTGTCCCCACATATCTCCTCCTCCCGCTTTTGATGGTGCTGTTGCATCACAGGGTGCCTGCTCCTTTCTTTTTTACAGTTCTGTTGTGAAAATAAGAGGTTCAATTTTAATCCAGTTGCTGAAGAAGTCTGACATCATAGAGTGAGGTAGTACTCTTCTATATGCTAAATCTTAAGTCTATTAAATTGGACTGTGGTATATGGAGCTGAATCACATAATTGCTTGTAATCTTGCAGTAGCGATCAATGCTGCTATCTCTGTTGTCATCGTGTAGACTGCACAGCAGTTTTAAAAAAAACACAAACCTCAACACCCATGATATGTGAGTCATGCATCACTGCTTTTTCCTAGCCTGAAGTCTGGAGGCACAGGATACATTTCACTTCTGTTCTGTTTTTCTTTCTAGGACAGATTTCTGCGTACACAAAGATGAGCCTTGTGACACTGTGGGTAAGTCAAAGAAGTAGGGGAGAGTATTTTGGTAGCCACCACTATGCTAAGAGGGGCTTTCTGGGCAATCTTTCATTCTTTGGTTTGCTGTAACGTTGCTTTTGTTATTCTGTATACCATTGTGATGCAAATATAGATTAGTTGAGCAAGGCAGGATCTATAAATAAGCCACTAAATATTAACCCCTTCTAAGCACTGGAGGTCTCTGAGTTCAGGAAGTAATGGAGCGGATATAGAGTCAGATAATTGGAGATTAGGAAACTGTCTTTTGGTGTGTCTGTATAATGCTCCTTCCAGTGCTCTTTCACCTAAAACAAGAACTTGCGAACTAATGAATGTATTTCCAATTGTAAGAACCTGTGTAACACTCCCAGATCAAACTGGCACTCAGACACCAGAGAAGAATACCTTATTGTAGGAAAGCCAAGTTAAATCTTCTTTTCTGCCTCCTACTCCTCCTACTTCCTAACTGCCTTTAATCTTATCCAAACCCTGGGTAAACAGGGTCCTTATATCCCACACATTAAATACTTTATTTATTTCTTTATTTAACTTAGGTAGCAGTAACCTTCACTGTATCTCTTCTGGTATTTTTTTTGAATCGCCACAGTAGCAGCAGTGTTTGGAGGCATAGCTTAACATCCTCTCTATGACGATTGCATGATTTTTTTAGACTTGCCTCAAAGTCAAGCAGGCTCTTATCCTACATTCTATGTAAACTTGGAATGGATCCTGATTTTCAGCTGATCTTACACTCCAGTGTTCAGAGAGACGCTCGCAGACTAGGGATTGCTATGCTGACAGTAGTGGGTGATGAAGAGCATGGGCGAAAGTGCCTTCAGCAGGAGCTCTGAAACTCAAACACTAAAGTCTCATCTCAGAATGCAGGTCCTTCCCTCTCTGGGTTGTGGAAACTGATCAGTTGAAAGGAAGAAATACAGAGCTGAAAAATACATACATTTTCTTTTCAAACACGAGCAAGGACTGGCCTCTACATCCAAGTTTTCTTTCCAGTCGGAATCCCTTACAATGCATTTATTCTGTGTCCAATGGAAAACACGCTTCCACTGAGGAAGGTTTTTACACTGTGTACCTGCACCTGGAGATGGCTGTGGTAAGATACAATAAAGAAGTTAAAAAAAAAAGAGAGAGAGAAGCTGATGGAAGACACATGCTGACTAAGGTCAGAGCTCTTTCCATTTTTAAAGACAGTATTGTTGAAGATCTCTATTCAGGGAATTATATTACCATAGACAGCATGACTAAGGAAATATTTTTATGACTTCTTTTCTGTTCTTACAATACCCAAGTACATTCTTGTGCTGCGACTTGCTGCAGGCTGTGGCTGCAGTAGAAAAAGTGGAAGATCAGAGCAGTAAAGATTAAACTAATTTATTGCTCTTTCCAGCATAGTTTTTCCAAGATATTTAGAAGGTGAATGTTCCTGGGACAAAACCAGTCTGGCCTTTTTGTTCTCTTCAATCCTACTTTTTCTTCCTTCTCCCGTGACAGTTACATTATGTGGCAGCAAAACACTGGCATCTTCACTTATGCATT
The DNA here is from genome assembly GCA_031468815.1 of Morus bassanus. NCBI lineage: Eukaryota > Metazoa > Chordata > Aves > Suliformes > Sulidae > Morus > Morus bassanus. Next base: position 4,416,619 of record CM062581.1, read on the forward strand.
TTCTATGCCCCACTGTTTCTGTTGTCTGAACCCAGAGGCAGTGTGCCTTATCCCTGAGTACAGATGAAATCCTCCATCGTATGATACCATCTTGTCTTAAGTACTGTTGAAATAAGTAAATATTTTAATAACATCAATTTTCAAGCATTATTGCCTGTACCCAAACTGGTAAGTTACTGCAGTTGTTTCAGGTCATCTACAGTTTAGGCCCTTATCTCTGTGGTATATGTACTGGCAGCATATTTTGAGAGTTTTCTTCAAAACCATAAAACAAGGAACTATTCTAATAGGGCTGCAATTTGAATGAAGTCTGCCCAAGTTATATCGCACTCTGATATCTCATCTGTCCCTGCCTTGAGAAACAGTTCTTATGCTTAGTGGCTGGAGGTGGAGCCTGAAGAAGGTAACCAATTCCTCTGGTTATCAGCTTGCTAAGGAGTAATGCAGTGGTGCAATATGAAATTGGAATGCTGGGTTTTGATGGATTCCAGAAGTAAAACAGATACTTCATATTTCTGAGTCCTTAAGTGTGTCCTAAACCCATAGGATAGTATCTGATAATTATGGAAAATGTGTCTGATGCTCTGAATATATCATATACTTGTGATTTATGTAGAGATCATTGTCTCTGCCTTCTGTGGGTGGATATAGCACTGTATTACCTTCATTCCCCTTTCTCTGCCAAAGGTATTGTATTGGTGAAATACCTATGTGATTTTTCTTTAGTGATGAAAGTTAGCCCATATGTAATCCATTCAAATTATGGATGTGAGACCAGAAGGGAACTTGGCCTTGTTGTGTTGTTTGCATATGTGTCACAGCAAAGGAAGAATAAATTAAGGAATGTACTTCTGTAGCATAAAACTGGTTTGAGAAAATTATTAGTGTTTGTAGTACTAAATTTTTACTGTGTGAAAAGACTCTCCAGTTTTCCTCCTTAGTCAGAATAGGGAAAAACAGATGTCAGTTGTAGAGAAGTAGGTTTTTAATAGCCACCATTCTGTGCCCTGTGTATATACATGGGTTATATAAATAGCTATGTAGCATGGCATTTACTTGGGCTTAATGTGAGTGCAACAATCGAAGTAGGCTGATGCCCACTGGTATACTGTACTGGCTTATGAAGAATTATGTTGATGTTTCAGCCATCTCTATTGTTGCCAGATTCCTATTCTTCACTCCAGCTCCCAGATTGTCCCCTCCAAATCAGCAATACTGCCTGTGAAAGCAAGAAGCTAGTCCAAAGTGTGACATTGCATTTGGTCTTGACAGTGATGCTGAGGTTATAGCACTCCCCAAAGTTCTCTAGAACAGCAACTTGCTTTCGGTTCTTGCCTTGTACTTTGCTTTTATATATGAAGAACAGGGTCTCAGCAGATGCATATGTGTTTTTATACCTGCTTGTGGATGACGTTGGCCATTGCAATGTTGTACACTGCCATCCTGTAAGGGAAGAAACATCTTTCTGGTGAGCAGGCACTCTCCTAAACTCTAGGAGACTGAGGCTACTGCTCTATGTAAGGCAGAGAATCTGGTCTCTAGACTCCTGATTTCTGTTCCCAGCTCTGGCATTTAGTCACTGTGTGACATTTGGCAAGTCACTTACATTCTGAATGCTTCTGTCTACCTCGATGAAATGAGGATTTTGAGTGCAAAGCTACAGGAGATTGCATAGCTTAAGCAGTTCTCATATAAAGCAGTGTGATGTCCTTGAGTATATGATACAACACAAGTCCAGAATCTAATGTTGCTTAGTCATGTTTAAGAGACTATAAAGAATCTATTAGATTATGTGTACCGAAATAAGAGGACTCAGAGCGCCGTAGGTAACGGGTTTTTTAGTGACAATGCCTTGATTTTCTTTACATTGTGAGAAATACAGAAGCAAAACTTTCCCTGGTGGATGTATTGAGGCCCAGCTGTTGTTCGGAAGTGGGATTATGAAGTTTAAATGGCTTATAAGAGGTGTTCATTTGTACTCAAAAAGATCCATATTGAAAAACCTGTCTGGAATCTTTGCCTGCCATGCAGACATAGAGAGAAAACAGCAGCAGGAGGTTTGTATTTGTATTCTGGCAGGGGCCCCTCACTGAAACCAGTTGCTCTGGGGACTTCGTTCAAGTTTTCTTGGCCCAGCTGCCAAGGTAGTGTGGAAGGTTACATAATGGCTGAAACAAGTTCAAAAATGGTGAAAATATGTAGGTATGTCTTTGTGGGGTGATACCCCACTGGCTGCGTCAAGAAACTGAACCACATTTGTTTAAGGAATAGTTTGTTAATGCTCATTGCCCCACTTGGTTGTGTAAATTAGCCCTAAGAACGAATGAATTCAAAAGTCGGTGGACAGAAGGAAAACAACATGCCTGTGTGCAATACATTTGCAACAATTGTGTTTCAACAGCCTCAGTTGCGGGACCTCCGATACTCCCTGCGATTTGAGCAGGGAAGGTTCGCTTTGTGCGACACAGCTTGTCACACACCAGTCAAAAGTTTGCAGTCTGCTGCTGCTTCAGACTCATCTCTCGTGATGTGACTCTAACCAGATCTGCCGTTTCCTGCAGAAAAATCTTTGTTCCAATTGAGCTGCCTCTAAGCCAGCCAAATTGAGAGTTTAATGTCTAGCTATTAATATCAGGCTGCAGCTTGGAGCCTTGCACGTTGTCAGAATCCAACCTTTCTGTGACATAAGCAGATTGAGAATGCCCCTTTCGTTCAATATTTCCACTGCTAGTGCCAAATAAGCAGCTTTACGGTTAGTTAGGAATGATCCTGCATATTTCAAGGCAAAGCTTGGCCTTGATTCCTCAGTGTACATGTTACCCCAGATCCAAGCTGAAGCTTCCCTGTATTCAGCTAATAATAAAAGTGGGGGCAGTGTGGAATTGGGAAATGGAAAATGAGAATGTGTCTTAAATATCCTTAAATTGCCCTGGTTAAAAATGTCTTTGCCTCTGCTGCAGTCACATGTGCTTTTCTGTGGCTTGATGTTGGGGAAAAGAAAGCAGAGTATAGTGTATATACTGCAGATGGGCAGGTTTAGTTGGAGGAATAGCTGCCTGGAGAAAACCAAGCATCAGAGCGGAGGTGATTGAGAAACATAGTTTTCCAGACTGTTTCCACAAATGAATCCATGTTTTGTGAAAAACATTCCCATCTCCTGGCTGGCTTTAATTAAAGGGCTGAAAGATAACTTACTGAGAGTCCTGAAGATTAGAAATCCTTCCATAATTTGTGTCCTTTTTCCTGAGTCTTCCAAACACTGATATGGGATTGGGGAAATCGGGTTTTGTTTTTGCCACTGTGCTGCTGGGTGACTGCACAGATGACATCTTTCTGCTGTGCCAGTGTGTTCGTATCTTAGTCCTTTCCTTCTTTCAAAAGGCTGTAGAGAGCTATGGGTGAAAAGTACTATCACAGAGAGCTGCATATTATGGTGCTGTTAGCCAATTTCCCTCCCTTTGTAACTACACCCTGTTTTCTTCTTATGAGTTTATCATAGTGAAGTGTTTCAAAATATGCCTAGGTTTTGCAAACGAGACATTTGATCTATGTCTCCAAGTAGATTTCATCCTTTTCTTTTTATTCTATGTAAAACACCCAAATAAAGGACTGCACATTTTTACCTTTTCCTTGGCCGTTTGCTTGCATAGTTGGGTGGCCTCCTGTCCACAGAAAGTAACAGTTCTGGTTGGTCCTGCCTCTACTGTGTACTGTTCATTTAAATCTTCCTCCCTATGTAATATTGATTCCAGTCCCCTAACAGTGTCACAACAGAGAATTAATCCCCAAGGAAAAGGAAAAGACTAGCTGGTTTGCTGTGAGTGGAAAAGAAAAGGAATTTTCACATTAAAAACATTTTCCATAGTGGTTCGTGTTGAATGTTTCTGTATATTCCAGGGCGGGTTTTTGTTTGATGCCAGAATAAATAGAAATACCTGCTGCTTAAAACAATTCATTAGAGAAGCAGTGCCTGGCTTTAGCAAAAGCCTTGCTGGGACTGTCCTTCGGACCAAAATCAAACACACTTTAATGCATTAAAATGAACATACTGTAGGTTAAAATGTCCCTTAAAGAAACACTGTCAAGTTAATTTGGTGTTTGTGAAAGGAAGGGACCTCGCAGCACTGCAAATTTTTATGTCACTTGTGGCTGCGTAGGGCAGTGGAGAGTCAGGCTGCTGGCTTTATGAAACCAAAGGGAGCCACGGTACAGTGCAGTGAAAGACTTTTTCCCTTGCCTTTTGGTTGCTAGGGGAATAAATGCTCGGCTGCACAACCCAGACAGTGCAGAACTGTGCTATTGGGCATATTCATCACTACCATCTCTCAGGCCCCACCCTACCCACAACGGCCTTCCAATTTCTTTTCACCAGCTAGCAATCTTTCTTCCAAATTCCCACTAAAAATTTGTGTGCCAAGTGAGTGTAACATAAGATTGCATAAATTTTAATAGAAGCACTGGGATGAGCACAGCCACTCAAGTAATCAGGAGTTCCTGCTACCGTAACCCTTGCTCTTCCTCACTTCAGTGTCCTGTGTGTGCTTTTCCTTCTTGTTTCAGAGACATGGCTTCAGCCAGCCTGCTTCACATGTGCACAGCTGTTTGCAGGCTCATAGCTAAAGATGAGGGGAAGATCCTGCTTACACTGGACTCCGTGAGAGTTTTCTTAGTGATTTCAGTGGGGTCAGGATCCTGGTCCTGTTCTTATATGTTGTCTGAGACTTGCAGCCCTCCTTTGGGCCTCTGTCAAAAAACTGGCTGAGGTTTTTTCTAGAGAGACTAGTTGGTTTAGGGTACCTGAGATATCTTTGGAAAGCATGATATCCTGACGATGGTCCTTTGTACTTTCTGAAAATCAGCTGACATGTCTGTTAAGCTGTCTATTTGAGCATTCAAAATCACTGAAATATTTAAAAATCTTGCAAAGAAACAATAGTCTGTGAGAGCCAGAAAACGAAACTCGGCAGAAACCACAGTGAAGCTGACCAGTCTGCTTTTGGAAAGACAAGGAAAACAGAAAATACAAACAAAGGCCATTTATACACAATCTATTCCCCTCCATCCAGTCTGTAAAAAATAAAAAAGCTGCGCATGCCAGTTTTAACAGAGTCCATATTTATTGTTAAATGCATCAACTTTCTCATTGATTTATATGAAAACTTAAAATGTGTGCAATGTTGTTGGCTGAATGAAGTGCTGATATTATTTTATAGAGACTTATTTTCTGGTTTTATTGTTACGGAAAGCAGAGCATTTGAATTTCATTTGCCTTTGGAGTTGTTTTGCAGCTCAGTAGTCGTCTTTAGGTTTGTCTTTATTCATTCCATATAGTAAGGGCAATGGTGGATTCTTAGCCTCCTCAGCTGAAAAATGGCTGTCTTTCAGGAAGAGGCACAGTAGCCAAACATAAAATACTGTCCTTAGTTTGCAGCTTATACGGTCCTGTTGCAAGGTCTTTTTGTAGAAAAAAGGTGATTGATCAGTCTGTTTTGTTTTTAAAATTATTAATCTGTGAGTGCTATTGACTGAATTTCTAGTTATCTCAACTTTTTTCTTCATCTTTGCTCTGTTGTTTCATGTCTTGGGGGCAAGAATTAACTTGTGTAATTAAAATAAAAGAAAGTGTTTAGTGGAGAGAGGGTTAGTGACAGATTTTCTGTACATTTGTCATTGTTCCCTCTTCCATGTGTCTCCAGTCCCTAGCTCTGAAGTATCACAGATGCTCAATTGCTCTCATGATTAACCCCCTTCCCTTGCCTTTTTGCCAAGGGTCTATTTCTCTTTGGTGGTAGTTCAGAGCTCTTAGAAGCTCTTGCTCAATTTTGTTCCTTCATCTTCTCTTTGTTCAGCTGGGCCTGGACACCAAGAGGCTGCTCTCCCCAGAGAGGTCTGGATGGTCTGTCTTCCATCACGCTAACCGCATGGCTTGCCCACTGAGGTCATGGAATTTCCCTACGTTTACTACACTTTGTTCTTCGTAAACTTCCAGGAGTTCCTTATTAGTTCTCCTCCATACATCATTTTCCTTTTGTGGCCCCAAAATGTTGTTTCAAGCACTTTTATTTTCCAATTATTTAGCTGTCTGTCTTCTTAGGAAGCACCCATCCCACAAGATAAAACAATAGGCCTCACAGTGGTGTTGTAAGTTTGAAGCTAGCTTGTTCTCAGTAATTTGGAACTAAACACAGCCAGTGGGGAGGAATAACACACTTCCTGCTCTGTACCTGACCTTTCATTTCCTCCATCATCAAACTGCTATTGGTAATTAATGCTCATAGATATTTAAGCTGGCTTGCTGAAATACATACATAGTCTTTGTCAACTGTAAGGCAGCATGTCCAAAATCTACTCCTCAGCTTACCAGCCTGCTTTTGTTTGTTAGCATACGTTTGTTGATCTCAAATCTTGCTTTTCTTGTTGCTCGCTCAAACCCTCCAGTCAGGCTTTATGCCAGAGCTTTTGTCTTATTATAACTGGCCCCAAAGGTGGTGCAGGACATTTAAGGTTATCTTAGCTTGAAAATTTTACCTTCTCCCATGGTTTTATTAATGGTTCGTGGTAATATGTTTTGATAAATACAAGAGAACAACTGTCTAAAATGCTGTGGAAAGGAACCATAGTATTCCTTTACCAGGCAGCCTATTTCTGAGTACATATCCTTCAGGCCATCACATCTTGTCGTTGTACAAGGTGGATGCTGATCACTATTTGAGTGAAAGATATTTTTGGAAAACTCACTGGCTGCAAGAATTGTGTTATGGTACTTTCCCATCAGGCATCTAGGACTCCAAACCAAATCCTAGCCTAATGTCAAACTGGTGTGTAACTAAGCTCCTTTCTGTTGCCTTTATTAAAAGGAGCATGTCACGAGGGAAAATTTTTGACTTTGTTGCTATTTATTCTGATACTCTGACTTTATTCTTTCATTTCAGCTCCATGTCATAACTCACTTTATGCGCTAAATCACTGTGCAGTTTGACTGGTACGGGTGCAAACATGTACTGCATTCCACTCCAGGGCCATTTATGTCTGTATGAAATTATATAGACATGTACATAAAGCACCTGGGAATTTCAGTCTCCTAGCTTAAAGGGCAGATACCTGCATAAGATGTTCCCTTTCCCATCGTTTTACCCCTCACCCCGCTCCTATATCTGGGGCTTTGACATGCAATCATTGTGGGGGAAAAGACTTGTTATTACTGTTTTAACTAACAGTTCCCAATGAATTTACTTGATAGTATCCCTCAGAAGCAATTCAGCAAATTTTCCTGCTAGCATGGAGTAAAAAACAATCAGAAACATAGTTTTTTAATGTTTGTGTTTCTTTTGTGCGACAGGCAGTTCTTATGTTTTTGGTTCACCTGAATATAGTATGCTAGAACTTCTGAATTGTAGTTTTATCTCCTAGACAGTTTTCTGCCTTGATTATTTTCTGAATTAGAGATTTGTGGGACACTGCCTAAGAACCAAGGCTTTGCTTGTGGCTAAATACCATTTAATCACTATTTAAAGAAATCTCTGCTGTTTATCTCTGAAAGTGGTCACTGTGTTTGCAAACAGACAAGCTGAAGGCAGAAGCCTAATTGATGTCCAGCTAAGCATGCGCTGCCAAACAACTGTCAAGAAAAGCTCTGGAACTGCTTCTAGCTACTGTGTGTGTGAAGCTGAGAAGCCTTTGAGGCAAACATGAGCAGAACAATCTCATTACATTAGGTCTGTGGACAGACCATTTCTGTCTTTTGGGGTTTATAGTGTTTCTGCTGTTGTCTCTCCCCTCATCCATGTAAATGGAGACTTGCAAATCAGAGATTTTACATGCTTTCTGCACTGCTTCACCAGCTTCACACCCCAGCTCCATCACTTCCCCTTGCTGAGGATTTGTTTCTCTGGGTGATTCTCGCAAGAATTAACATAAAACAAATAAAATCATCTCTTCTGCTTTCATAGCTCATCCTGCTTCCTCCTTTCTCTTTTATAATATAAGGTTGTGGAAAGAGAAATAATATTTGTTTTCTACAGTGTCAAACCTGCTGTCAGTACGCTATAAATAACCTGTCGCTTGCTTTTGTTATCTGTGCTAGAAATGCCAACCCAAGATTCTCTGCAGCAGAAAGCAGGATTTTCTGCTATGACGTGCTTCGGACCAGGTGGACAGGGAAAACATGGGAGTCATAAAAGCGTTTGCTCATTGTTTCTTGTCCAAGGGCAGAGAACATGTTTTGCACATCCCGTCTTCCAATCCAGTGCCTTACCCGTTAATTCACGGTGCCTCCCTGATAGACCCATGCCATTGAACAATACATTGAAGGTTTTTTGCATTTTATTTTATTTGTAAAAAAGAATTTCTTGAGAGGAGAAGGAAATGAATTTGTAAACAGGGCTTTTCCTCAGTAAAATTCAAAGCTCTTAACAGTTCTGATCCCTTTGGTAATCCCCATTGTACTGAGTGAGGAAATGAAGCCTAGAGATGTGAAGGGACATGCCAAAGGACAGAGCTGGCTGGGGGCTAAGCCACAGCTCTTGAGTCTCAGTCCAGGCCCCTCAGCTGGAGGCAATGCTACCTCTTCTCAGGCCTTCCCAGTGGAAGCTCAGCTTCTTTGGGCAGCAGCCAGTTCTTCAGGTCAGTAAAATAATGATTCAATCCTTCATCAGGCCAAAGGTTTGCATTTCTGCTTTCCACTGCCTGGGTTTTTATTTTTACCTCTGTTTACACGTTCAGCCTGATCAGTTTGCTGCAAATTGCAGCCACATATTGTTTAAGAAAGCTGACGCATTTATAATTGAGAAACCTCTGAGGTTTTTCTTCTCCTGTCAGACATAGATGGCTTTTATCCAGTTGACTGCTTTACAGTGACTTTATCCTTTGCTGGCTTGAAAACATTTCAGATAGTTTCTATTGTTTTATAGACCCCGTAGCTAAAAAACCAAGCTGTGTAAAAACATCTGTACATAGCTGTGCAATAGGCTACAGACATGCAGGGTAATAAGGCATGATTGCATTCATTGTAGCATTTGCTCCACTGGATAATCAAATAGAAGCATTCCAGTTGCACACAGGATATGTAAGAGTAAAGGAAGGAAATGAAGGACAGTTGCCTACTGTACTTCTACATTTCTTTTGTCTTGCAGCTGCCAAGACTAAGTGCAATTTTGAGAGCAAGTTTGAAATAACATAGAGATGAGATTTTAATAGTGATAACCAAGAAAACAGCACTGGGAAGTGTGCGTAAAACTTCCCCCCTGTCCCCAAGAAGGAAGCTTGACCTGCACTGATTCTCATTTGGGTTTTTTTCAACTTTGGTTAACCATCTGGTAGCATGACCTAGTATAATACCTAGCCTATTTTGCAGGGTGTCTGGTCCTGGAAGGATTTTGCTACACCAAGTGCACTCAATAGATTGAAAGTCAGTTTAAGTCCTTGGAATGTTGCTGGTTTGCTCCCACTTCCACTGCCTCGGCACAAGCTCCAAGCCTTTCGGTTGTGATTGTGCTATACACATAATGCAAATAGGAATTGGGCATGTAACAGGACTTTGCACCACTGAAAATATTCCCTGTGTTTACCAGCATGCTGAAAATACAGTAGGAAGCGTGCTCCAGCTATGATCTGGTGCAAGCTCGCTTCATGGCTGTAAATGTTAATGGCAGGTGCTGTGGGAGAGGTGATGAAATTTTGAGCTGACCCAAGAACACACAGACCATGGTTTGTCATCATGTGTTAGAGAGAAGCACCTCCACTTTGTTGACAAAATCAGTATTTTACAGGGACATCCCCCTTCATAGTTAGATTTGCGCTGCATTCACAGTTCAGCAAAATTGAGGGGCTAAAGAAGACTGCTTCATGATCTGTGGTCACAGCTGTAATTAAGCATCTGAAAATACAGTCTTATTTTTAGAGGTTCTGTCCCACACTTAAGTAACGGTTACAATGCAGCAAACTATAAGTGATATAATTGTATTTAATAGTTTCCTGACTCTAAGCTGATCAGCTGTGACTGTTTTGCGCTATAGTTGTAAATGAAAAAGAGTAAATTTCACCTACTTGGAAGTCTCTGCTAGGCCATTAGAAATGGTATAAATGCTCTGTTGCCCATAGTGGGAGTTTATTTAAACTTCAAATGCAAATTTATCGGGATACCCTATGCCTGAAAAATCATGCCATGTAAATAAGAATCCAACATATTTCAACATGCTCTCTTTTTAATGCTTTATATTTGACTGTTGGACAAGGATTCTGTATGTCAACACTGTGAATCCTGTGCTTTATCAAATGGTAGATCATAAGAAGTGAGTGATCAAGGAGTTAAACTTCCTTCAGTAGTTGTTGCTTGTAGAAGTGGAAGAGGCATTTAGAGAAGCACCTAGGAAGCTGAGAAAGAGGATGAAGCAGATACAGAAGACTATGATTTACCATATAATTTTGCATTAACGTGTAGGATTGTGAACCGCAGCACTTCAGGAGGATACAGGATGCACTTGCATTACAGGGATGGCAAATGTCAGGGCCCTGAGTGCTTTCCCAGCCCTCCTGGGAATTTGGCTGCCTGGGCCAACTTAGGTAGTGGTTCAGGTGTCTGGCTTTGAGGAAAGAACTTCAAGAAAGGTCTGCTAAGAACCTCTCTGCTCACCTTGCTTGAGTGCAGTGGGACTGCGCCTTTGTTAGTGATGCCACTGCCTCTACCTGCCTTATCATGCTCAACTTCAGGTCCCCTTCCCTCTTGGTGCAGCACCTGCCTTAGCTGCTCCCTGACAGCAAACTCTAGAGAGGGACGGTGTATAAAACAGGCAGTAATTGTCAGCCATCCCAGCTGATTCTTTTACTCCACTGGTGACTGTGTCCAAAGATAAGATGGGAACTTCATAATTTGCTCAGAACTGATGTCTTTGGGATAATTCTGGTCATCTTTTGACCTCACCTTGGAACATCTGGCGTGGGGATAATGCTCAGCTAAGGATTGGCCTGCTGAATCAGCAAATTCACATTTCTCTGTTTAATGTCCAGAAATTCAAGAAGAATTCTTTTAAACTCATTTCTTGGGGAAGTTTAAACGGGTAGAGGTGAGCAAACAGGCCTAACAGATAAAAAGAGATGAAAGAAAGCTGACATGGTTTCTAGGAAAGGAAGCAAGATCATGGCTCATCTTGCTTGGTGACTTGTTGGAATTCTTGAAGACTCTTCCTGCCAGAACAGACAATGAGAAGGGGGAGATGCAGTGGGCTTCACATTCCTAGCTTTTTCTAAAAGCTTATGATGGAGTTTCATTGCAGTAGTTAGTGTCTGACGTTTGTGGTCATGGAACATGAGAAATAACTGGTTTCAGTAGCCTGAAGAGTAAGGAGGAAAAAGTACTGATAAAAGGTCCATTACATTTCTGCCAATTCAAAATTTTTAGTCAGATACTGCAGGGAACAAAGGTTGCCTCTGGGCTTGTGTCTTTTGAGAAATGGATAGGCTGATGAGGTCAAAAATAAGATTTTGCATTTTTGCACATTCTAGGGAGTGAAGAGGCATTAATAATCAACAGCACTGGTATACAGTGAAAGATTTAGATTTTGTAGGATCTTTTGGCTTTTCAGCTGTCTTGCAGATTGCATGGGTTTCTAGATGGGAAATTACACCAATCTTCATTAACCCTGAGTGAATACTTGTGATCAGTGGCTCTCATAGGCTTAACTTTTAGTTTTCTGTTTCTTCTGAGCAATTATTTATTTTGAAGAGGTATAATGATTCTCTGGGTTGGGATACAGTCTATAGAGAAATTGGTCTTTGTTCTTTGTTTATTTTTGCTTCCTGGTTAAATCAATGCAAAAATATGTGAATATATCTGTGCATGTGCGTGTGCTTGCATTTCTATATCCATTTATGTGAATGTATACATCTTTTGTGATAATAGCCATTCTGGAAAAAAAATTGCTGTGTGTGGCAGAGTGCTTTGAATTTTACATACATGAATTTGACCAGATTTTCCTTGTAGCAAATATTGGGGTTTCCTTATCAAGTTCTTGCCAATTTATATAGGAAGATGACTGCAGGAGATGGTAAAATTTTAGCCTAATTCTTACTGAGGTGTACATATAAGCCACTGCAAGACAGCTGAAAAACCATATGTAAGTATGTGTATATATAAACTGTCCTTTGAACCCCTGGAATTTTATTTGGATACAGGGGCTCTGCTATATACAATTTTAAATTTCAGGTTCAGAATCCTATAATCTGCAAGGTGTTTGTCTGAATTAGTTTGACAAGTCTTTTTCTCTTTTAGATCAGCGGATAGAGATATGTTGAACTTATTAAAATAAAAAATTTAAAAAAACATCCTAGACCCAACCCATCAAATATCTTTCTCCTTCTGTACTCTTTCAGCATGATTTGTAGAATGCTAAGGATTTCTGTGTTTGCTTAGCTTGGAATTAGCCTTGTATTTCTACTTTAGTTAGTGGTCATGAGCAGTCAGCAGGTTGAAGATATTTGTTGGTTTTGTGTAGTTGTCATGCATTTTTGTATAGCCATTTTGCCTGATCTGTTTGCATTAAGGCTCTGCCTGACCATAATTAGACTGCTGGGTACACATTAATGTTCTGCTGAGGATCTACTTGTTGGTTTTAATAATGTCATCCATCAAGCTCTAGCATGTACAGCAATGTTTGCGCTGTAGTAGACAAACAGAGAGAACACTGCAGTTATTTATAAGAAAACTGGCCAGTAAGTTAGGATGCTCTGTGTGGATGTTTTTATTTATTGGAAAGTTAAACTGATGCTCTAAAATGAGTCCATCAGTCTAATCAGACTTTGTTGTTCTTGAAATGAGAGAAAAGTAAAGGATTGAAGTTAGATTTCTATTTAGAATTTATATTTTATATCTCTGTTTAAGAAACCTGTAGACTCATGTTTCCTACCTTCTATGGCCGAGTTTGTCTGCTTTTCTAGTTATGTCTGTAGGTCAGAGAGAAAGTGCTGTCTCCACCTTGGTCTTGTCTGGGTCCAAGTATGGATGAAATTCCTGACTACACCTCTCTCGCCCCATGTCTTGACTCCTGATCAGTTCTGGGGAAGTACTGGTGCTCTTTCTAATCCTTTTGCTGACCTCTTACAAGTGTCTGTTGACTTGGACTTCAGAAAAGCAGCATTATTTGCTGGAGTTGCTCTGTCCTTCCAGGTGGTTTTCCCTGTGATTCTTGCCTGACCTTCTGTATCTGGATACATACTTCAGCAGCATCTGAAGTGGAGATGCTTTTCCTGAATTTGGGCCTCAGATCCTGCAGCACAAAAATATTGCTTAGGACTACTGAAGTCCTCAGCTTTGCAGTTCTCTTTCAGAGACGTCAGTTGCCTCATGAGAGTCTAATAACTTAATTATGTTTCAGTTTCATGTCTCTTCTTCCCTGTGTCTCACTTCCTTCTTCCATAACGTTCTCTGATTTGTCCCAGATTTCTTCCTATGTGTTTATCTGTCTCCCTTGGATCTTCCCATTTCCATTCTCCCTCTGTGGAGTGAATCAAGAAGAGGTTCTTGGCACAGCCCTCTGGCATGTTTGCATTCTTTCCGATGTCTCTCTGAAACTGAGGAATGGAGAAGGGTGCAATGCTCTCAGCTCAGAGCAAAGGGCCTTTCCATGATGGGCCCCAGCTCTTGACTGCTGCGGTTTGTGTTGTGGTGCAGAGGTGTGTCTGCTATGATGGTTAGATCCTTGGGATTTTTCTTGTCTGAATGACAGATTTAAAAGTGATAACTTTTGACCGAGTATCTCAGAACAATCCCTCTCTTTTCTATTTTTATCTTTATCTGTGTCTCTTGTTGCATTTTCAAACGTGGGAAAGCTGTAGTCCATATTTGTTCAATGAACTGATGTGTTTACAGAGATGCAGAATACCCACTCCTGCACCAGTGTCTGTGAGCCACAACGTGGTCTAAACACTGAAGTAAATAAAGATTTTTGGCTTTACACTGAAGTAAAAAAGACAAAGACCAGCCTTCTCAGGGTGGGAACTAAGTAAAAGAAGCCAGGAGATGGCTTAATGTGACTTCTCCAAAGCCAGTGGTAACACTCCTGTTGATTTCAGTAAGATTTTGTCAAGCCCATGGTGATTATGATAGCTGGTACAATTAGATCGGATGTAATACATATTCAACTTGTTTTCTGTGAATGCCATGAAGCTGTTTATGCTATCATTAATCAGGTGGCTTTGTTGGGAAATGCACCTCATTACATGGGAGCTGACAGGAGGCCACTGCCACTGGGCACCAAAGCAGGCTTGTACAAAAATATCCTGTCTGCGTAGCTGGAAAGTACAGCTGTTATCGTTGGAAATTCTCTCCACAAGCCACTTACTGAGTGGGGCTTGACAGCTGAGAAAACCCCTACACACCGTGGTGCAGACTCAGCACGTAGTTTTCAGTCAGGGACACACAGCTTTGATTCAGATCTGGGAGTGTCACCCAGACAGCATACAAGTATATAGGAGCTTCTGCACTTCCCAGGGGCGTTTTATTTAGAAGCACGTGAGACTAGAAGAGGCAGTTCTCCCCTCGTTGGTCCTGATACTTTAGCACAAAGACCTAGAGCAACAACGTGAACACGCATGCATGGAAACGTCCCACTGGCTTCTGCCGGATACTGTGACAGTAAGCTTCTATAGTGCTGCCTGCAGGTGCAGTCTCCCTGTGAGCCTCACATGCTGTCATTTCTGAATTCAGACTATAAAGGCCTCAGGACTGGGACTGTGCCTTAACTTGTGTCTGTGAGGCACCAGGGACTATTCGGGCTGCTGTCAGTCATTGCAGGGAGCTCAGCAGTATTCATCCAAATTTGTGTTTTCTTTTACAGGAGCTCGAGTTTGAACATGAGAGATTTCTTTTTATTAAGTGTGAGAAAAGCTCATGCTGGTCTTTTTCTTAGTGAAAATTTCTCTCTAGCTTGTGCTACTTTAAAGGTGACATTTTTTTTTTGAGTAATTTAGAGAAAGATATACTAAAGAAAGTAGATTCAGGGCATATTAAAAATATCTCTAGCTACATTATCTCTGAAATAAGCCATTACTTCTCTTCTGTCAGACTGGTGCTGTGATGTGTTTATGTCTGCATAAAGCACCATGCGGGTCCTTTCCTTCCTGTGGGGTGGAAGTCGGAATGGACAGCTCTGTTTGGGAACCCAGAGGAGGGCCCTGTAGGTTAATAGTCATTTTAACCTGTTTGGTGAGCGTGTGTATGCAATGTGTGTGCTTTGTGCTTATGTCTTTCTACCCCAATGACAGTCTTTCCCTAACAGCTTTTTAACCCATTGGTCAATTTGAGTCAAATTTGAGGATATGGATCTCAGAAATATTAGGCTTTTGGAAGTTTCTTGAAAACTAGGAAACTGGGTAGAGGAGAAAGCTTTCTCCCTTTGATGCTGCCACTGAAGGAAAGATTGCATCACCCACATTTATGTGGGCAAGTGCAAATGTGTAGGAAATCAACCCATTAATTTTGCAGTAAGTTTAGGTTTGGTTTTTTTTATTGTCACGTCCCCCTCCACCACACTGTTGTGCTCTGCCAGAACAAATGTGCTGACTGTGGTACCGCGTGAGGAGAAAAGCAGAGCCATGGCACTGCCTTAGTCTCCTCTTCCTGCCCACCGATGTGGAAGGATCATTTTCACTCCCTACTCCTGGCAGCAGAGGTAGTAGCCAGTGCTGAGGTATTAGGGACCAGCTTCGTTCTCTTGCATGACGCAAGCTTTTCAGCCCAAGTTCTGACTTCCAACAGAGTAACTCAACCCTATTAACATTATCAGGCACTAACCCTAGGTTTGTCAGTTTTCTCAAGTCAGGCAGGCTGTGAGGTTAAATCAGCACTCAGCAAAGAATTAAAACAGAAGGGCTGAACCAAGAAATGCTAAATAAGTTTATCAGTGCATGTGTTGGCTGGCAGCTTGACAAAGCGAAGCCAGGAGCTTAGACAGCCCTGTAAGTCAGGATGTAGGAGCTGTAATTGAGAAGTATCACAGAAGCAATTTGGAAGAGCATCTGTTCAAAGTTTGATTACTGTGAATCATCCTGTTCTGCTGGCCTGCTCTGCTAGTCGCCTGAGCTGCTTTTATTTTGCCAAGAGAACAGCTTGACACGCATACAGCACCTAAAAATAAAATACACTTTAAATATTAACATGTTTCAAAAGTATAGATTCATTCACTTATTGAGAGTAACAATTGCTTAGTCATTCTCTAAGAACATGGAAAGAATTTAATTGAGAGCTGTGGAAGAATGCCATTCATCAGCAGCACAGGTGTTCGGCCATCTCTAAAACTGTCCCGTTCAGCAGACTGCGCTGAAACTCTCCAGACACTGAACCATTGTTCATGATACATTGCTGAACGTTGTTGAACGATTGCAGGACTGATCCTTGCTCATGAACCCACCCCTGACGAACAGCACGGCAGGCTGAGATAGGCATGCCTCAGTAAAGCTCTTGAAACTGTTAAAAGTATCTTTTAATTTATTTGAATAGCTTCATGAGTTTCTTAGTGTTTGCAATTACAAGAAAGAACAACTGGAACTGAATGCTGGACCCTGACTGTTAGCTATTAAAGCAGATGCTGTTTTGTACAGAGACTCCAAATATTTTTTCTGATTTATTGCCAAGTCTGACCTTGTCTCTTCATTCTGGAAGGGAGATACTGAGGAATTTGAAGGCTTCAGGATCCCTGCTGTTGAATTCCATGTTCCTCTTTGTTTAGCAGTCTCATTAAAAGCTTTGATTTGATCTTTTTCTCGATTCCCCTTCATCCTCTCTGAACTCAGGCGCTCTGTTGAAGCATATGGCTCAGATGAGTTGCAGGGACAAACTGACAAATTCAAAACTGGAAGTCACAGAACTCATCTGAAAAAGCAAGATGAAAATAGCCTCAAAGCTGGTTTTGGAACCTTGCACAGTTTGTAAAGCTGCAGCTATTGTAGACAATGCCAGGGTTGTTTTTCCATTTCTTGGAAGATTATAACCTTCAGATGGGAGTCCATCATGAGAACAGGACAGGTGTTAGCAGACTAACATAGGCATGTTGCTGAGTGCTGAACATGGGGCATGGTAGCCCTCAAGCACTTTGCTTTCTGATGGCAGAGTTGTTATTTTTTTTTCTTTTGGTGAGTTATTTATTTCCTGAAAGATGCAGCTTAGGGGACACTGAAGCGATTCTTGAGTTCAGGCCTATTCCACCAAATAGGACAGGTCAAAATGAAAATATGGAAATGTTGAAATAATTTTGATTTTTAATAACATTCAAGAAAGTGAAGGATGAGATTCATGAAGGCTCTTTAGAGAAGGAACAAGTGGAGCTCTCTCCTTTTGTCAAGCAATCCAGCAGGTGAGAGGTGTGGACTCATTTCTATCCTGTGTCTCTCTGCTTCAGCCATTGAAGTGAAAGACAGTCACACAGCTCCACAAATGCTGAATCCAGTGCTGAGTCCTCCTGTTGCCTTGGCAGGTTGCCTGTTTTTGCATATTATCATGCTAATATTTGCATGCATGTGAGAAGGGAAGATCCCACTTAATTCTACAACAGGTTGTGGAAAGGACCAGCAGATTCATCTCTGCAGTGCAGTCTACCTCCAATTAACAAAACGAGGCCAACAGAAGACATTCAAATCCAAATACCTTTGAGCCCCAGGCAGGGGTGTTCTTCAAGGGCCAGAAGCCAAATCCTGATTTAGCGTTTGGTTTCACAGTTGGTGATTTTTTTTTTTGGGGGGGGTTCACAGTCACATGTTCCTGTAGCCTTTCAAAAGCATCAGATCTCTTCTGACTTCTGCTCGATCTGATTCCTTTTTGGTGTAAGATACACTTGAACAACCGTGTCCCCTATGCCTGTCTCTTTTTCTTTCAATAGTTTGCATCCCACTGATTTCCATTGCTTGTTTCTATACCAGTTCTAAAAGCTGTGCTTTCCTTATGCTATGTGCCCTTTTTTTGCCCACACTAAGGCACAGGCCTCCCTGCCCGAATACTTCAGTGTCCTCATCAGGCCTTGTTGCAGTCTAGCTCTTACCTTTCCTCCAGTGAACCCATGATGCCAGAAACATGACCCAGGGCTGTAGATCCATTTTCCTCCAGCAAGTAAGTACACACAGAAGTCCTCAGAGAGCTCATCTTCCCTTCTGATCTTATCTCCTGCCCTCCTTGACCCCTGCCTCCCACAGAAGTGACTCCCTGCTGCTTATGAGATCAAAGTCATGTTTCTTGAAGACTTCTGGAAAACACATATTATCTCCATTTGCTACATTTCTGTCCCCATCTCCTCTCAATCCTTAATCTCTTCACATCCATCTTTCCCCCTTGTTCACTAGATTTGAATTATGCTAGGCTTCTGTATACTTCCCAGCACTATGTGTTGACTCATCCAGTCGATCAATCCCTCCCCAACTGGAGTCCTTCCCTCAGATCCATCTAGCTAGCTCTTCCCCTGCCTTTCCTCTTAACTGGAGTACAGCTGTTGTAATATATCTTACTTTGGGTAATTAAGCCCATGTATTTCTACGTGTGTGCATGAGCACTGAGAGTTTCAGCACTGTGTAATGCTGTCTATAAACAGGTTGTGAATTAGCTGCCAGGGTTTGGGAATCTACATTTGGGAATGGTGGTTTGATTTGGACTAAATATCCAAAACTTCATATTTAACTAGAAAAACAGGAATGCGGAAAGGAACTGTGTTTTTGCCTGTTTGAGATCTGCATTCAGCAGCAGCTGGGGCTCCTGTCGCTGGGGAGTGTGCGGGAGAAGCTCTCTGGAATGTGGCTGTTAGCATATCAAAGTAGAGTAAACATGTAGATGATACCCTGCTTCCTTGCTCCAGTTAATTAAGCCACTCCTCATGTCACGTTAGATGGAGAGGATTTATTAATGTGCTGTCATTTAAGGAAGCAATGGTTTGCTGAAAGGGAGGAGCCATGTTAATGGCACAGAGGATGTCATGCTGAACAAAGAGCAGATGTCAAATAAACAGGGTATTTCTTTTTATCTCCTTCTTTGCTGAGGTCTTAGATCCCAGTGCTTTATCGTAAAAGCTTAGAAAATTAGGGCTAGAAAGAACTTCAGGTGGTCTTTTAATGCATTCCCTTGCTCCAAGGCAAGATCAGTGATACCTGTGTCACTCCTGATGGATATCTGCTCTATGAGGCTAACCAGTATGCTTGTTTCCAGCTTTCCTTGAATTACTGTGAATGCCATACCTCTCCTCAGGTATGGTCAGTGTGCTTGTGATCACAAATCCTTGTTGAATGGCATTGGAAAGGAATGTGGTTTTCAAAGATGCCCGTGCCAACCTCTGGGGGTTTTCGAAGGTTGTCTGCTCTTTGCTGGCATAATGCAGTGTTAATAGCCTGTCTGGCGTGTTTTTGAAGGCTTTGGTTAAGGCCTCTTCTAGGCCAAAAATGTATTAGAACATCTGTCAGCTTTCTGCATCTCAATGCATTTGGTACCTGAAGCGACTTTTTACTAGCTTGGGTGAGGACAATTATCCCTAAAGTTATAAGAGGTCTCGATCTTTAGGGCTTTTCAACTGCCTGGGCAGCCCCTTGTACACTGGGAGAGGCTCTGTCTAAATCTGTGAATTAGCATAGTGTAAATCCAATGCAAGTAGCCTTAGAATAAGGCTCTTGGCATCTTGGGAATGTCTGTGTGTGGGCAAGTTAGTAAAGGAGCAGATAATCGATTCATCCATCAAATTTAGAAAACCACAGGAGGGTTCTCAGGAAACATAAGAGCTGTGCAGAAAGACTGAAGGCTAAAGCTGAGAGTTGGCCATGCTGGGGAAGGGATTCCACATGTTCCATTAATTGCCATCCTGCAGGGTAATTAAACAAAGGGAAAAGAAGACAGCAAAAGCGCTCCTTTAAGCCCTAATATTTGCAGAATCTTGCCTTCTTTGCAGACATGAAGAGGTCTAGCCTCACAAAGGCCTTTTCATCAGAAAGATATATATTAGGGCAACTTGCACAGACAAACCCTGGTTAGATGTCAGTTTGAAAATGGGGGCAGCGCATTCCTGCACAGAGTTCAGTGTGGGCTGAAAGAGTCAACTGAGAAGTTCTGTTGAGCTTCAGTGGTGCCATGGCTAAGATTTGGGTGTATCTGCATGAACTGCAGTCATTTCACAAAGGCTAAGGCACACATTTGAATCTGGCTCTCACAGTTAGAGTCCTGGTCTTGTGAAATGTTATCCAGGGCCAGTTGCTAGGCCTTTGGGCGCCGTAGCAGTATTGAAGTACCAAATATCTTTAAGTATTCCCAGTAGTCAGAAAAGTATCCCCTATAAAAGGTATTGTGTATTTCATTCATTTGTGCTATTAGGACCTTGTCTTCTGAGGAGTATTACATTGTCAGCTCTAGAAAAATCACAGCTAGTGTTGTGAATATAAGGGAGAGATTTTATTTGTTAGTCTTTCAGGGTGTGTGTAATGAAAATCAAGAGATTCAGAAAGTAACTATGCTCTGTGTTTCAGCTATTTATTTTTCTTGCTGGGCTTTTGGGATTCTGACAGCAGTTGTGTATACTGGAAGTGACAGTGTTTTCAGAGTTACAAGGAAGAAGAGATTTTATTGGGCACTACAGGACAACAGTCAGTCCCATAGGGGAGGTGTCCAGCCACAGAGTACACTGAGTTCTGGGAAAGCATGCTGCATCTCTGCAGGTTGTGCTGGTTTGGAGGCAAGGAACAGAGTTTTATAGAGGTCATGCTGAAATTTGGGTAAGGTAGAGTCTCCAAAGTAAGAAGAGGATTCTCTGATGATGGGCACATTTCCAACAAATTGGCTAGGTACAGAAAGTCAGGGTCTGATGTGTGTTCTCAGAAGTAGTGGTGATTTCTTGTGTGAGCTTACCAGTTATTTAAATGTTGTGTCTTAGCTCACTTTTCTGTAAAGTTGGTGTAGTACTTGCCAGTTTCTCAGTGAGCCAGGGAGCAATATATATGGGGACTTGGATATCAGTTTGAAAACTGTGTGTGAAAACAAATGTGTGCTGTAGAGTCAGAGGAGTGAACCTCACATGCCCTTATCTAGAGGTTTCTTGGGATTCCCAGGAATCCAGATCATCATCTGCCTGCAGAAATGGCATGGGCTTACCAATGCTCAAAAAAATTAGTGCTGGAAACAACTTCCTCCACTACACAACTGCCTGGATTTTTTACTTAATTGCAATCTGGTATTCTAGCTTAAATTCTGCAGAATTACAAACTCCTTTTGAGGACTTTGACTATTCCCTTGTTATCTGAGTGCCTACCCAGTCCTGTGTAGAGTTTCGATATGGTTCAACCACCTCCCACCCTGGAGGCAATTTAAGCCCTTAACAGGGAGTGGATGTTCTGCCAGTCAACAAGGTCAAGTAAATTGAACTAATTTCTCCCCTGGACTCATTTTTGTCTCTTGTATGGCACGAAGAGAATGAGACAGACAGTGGGTCATATTCTCTCTCCTTTGATTAAGTACAAACAGAGGAAAAATGGCATCCTTATTGTCAGTGTCAGTTTCTTTCTCAGGCACATGCAGGTTGACTTATTTCATATTTCACATTATCTTGAAGAGTAGAGCCATACTTACGGGGGGACCTATTTGAAATAGGCCATGGCTGACTACTTGCAGTGTCTGGGAGCCAGTTCCATCGGATGGTCCATGGCATCACAAACTCTTCCTATATAAATACTTGAGTTCAAAATGTTGTGACTTGCATTGGGTACAGCACTTGGCATGATTGCTAACTTGTTTTTGTACCTGACTGTAGCTGTCTCCCATGCATTGGATGGCTGTACTATAATTCCTGTACTTGTGATTCATAATGAGTGTATTGTTTCCAGCGTGGGTTTCATTAAATACAGTGACAATGAAAATTATTGCTAAGGAAAACAGTTTCCATACGTGAATATTAAACTCTAATGGAAACCATGTTGTTACTGCAAGATTAACAGAAATTGGCATCTAGATGACTATCCAGCATTAAGCCAAATTAATCTGTGCCACTAAAATTGCGTGTGTGGCTTTGAATTAGCACATTCTCATAAAATGAAGGAACAGCTCAGCCTGTTAGCTTCTTCTGGATGATCCCTGTAAACCAAACTTGGAACTGGAGGCTCAGTAGAACAGTGATGGTAACAACCTTAGCCTCTCTGCGTTGTACATGCTGGAGAGGGTCCTTCCGTGGACACCGTTCTTTTTTCGCCTGGATACTGCTGACTTCTTGGTACCTCTGTTTATTCAGTAGAGCAGAGATTGTGTTATTACCTGTCTTGGAGGCAGTTTAGTGGGTACTTCTTTAATGTTTTTTAAATTTTGGAACCTTTTATATGTAGGCTTTATAGAAAGGGAAAGTATTTTTCATTTTTAAGTATCATAAACACTGAAAGATTCCCTTGGTGACTGACTTGATGTGTAAATACAGAGAGGGCATCTCTGTCAAACATATCATTGCAATTGAATGGAAAGGCAGAACATGAATCACTTCTAGGGTTTCCTGATTTTACTTATGTAGGATGTTAAGAGCGGCTGCAGGAGTATAATTGATGGCAAGTGTGAGCTGCACAAATTGAAAATTGTAGGAGGATGAGAAAAACATCAGCTCAACGCCGAACTAGTAATGGTGGGGAATGGGAGGTTTGCTCTGTGCATGTGGATATGCAGTGAGTCTCCATCTGTGCCAAGCAGACTTCAGGACTTCAAGTTTGGCTCCCTTCCCAACAGCAAATACATTGAGGAGAGGAAAGCTAGCCAAGCTTTAATCAAGTAAAAGTTCTGTATCCAGAGGTGGCTGGCAAAAGAAGAGATTAAAGTATTAGGAGTGCAATGAAAACAAGACATTAGAGAGTTGAAAGCTGGAGTACCTGGATAAACCACTTGCTGAGTGAATATTCCACAGTCATCAGAAGGAAGCCCCGGGTGTTTCACATAGGATGAAATGTGAACCCACGCACCAGAACTTGTCTTCTTCCAGCTTTGGCTATCACTGTGGCAAGTATGTAATATCCTAATGCCTAGCTGAGCTGGTAGGATAAATGTAATCATTCCCCTTAGAGATATTGCTAGCAGAGGGCTCATTAGCTGGCAGAAAGGCCAACAGCTGCAGACTGTTTATGTATGACAACTTTTTGGATAAATCTGAGTTTACACAGTTGCCTGTGTCCTAAGGTTTGCTGTGGAAGCGTAGATAGCTTTGCGTGTTCAAACCCAAGCACAGAAGTTATGGACTGTAATTAGACAATTTCTTGTGAGAGAAAGGAAAAACCCCTCACACTTGCTAATAGTAAAAATAGTAATTGGCTTTCCTTTCCCTCTACCACTGATTCTCCTGCCTGACCTTTTTTGATATTAAAAACAGATTTGTGGTAATTGCTGGCAGTTGGTAGTGTATCTGGAAAGATAAGGACCTTTTTTCCTTGAAGAAAGCCACTGTCTGTATATTTGCATAAGCACAGAAGTGTGCTTTAAAAAAAAAAACAAAAAAAAAAAAAACCAAAAAAAAAAAAACCACCAACAACAAAAAAAAAAAAAACAACAAACAAAAAAACCCAAAACCACCCAACAAAACAACAACAGAACCAGTTCAACTTTCATCCCTATTTTTCATTTTCACACACCTCTCTCCCAGACTGAGCCAGAAGCAAAATTA
Organism: Morus bassanus; assembly: GCA_031468815.1. NCBI lineage: Eukaryota > Metazoa > Chordata > Aves > Suliformes > Sulidae > Morus > Morus bassanus. The sequence goes on from CM062581.1 coordinate 4,440,249, forward strand.
CCAAATCTCTTATATTGTTCCTAGCCTGGTAGAACCACAACATGCCAGGATTTTCATGAACATACCTGAGTTCATGAAGTTTCTATCCAGTTCTGCAGACTTGAAAGGCTCAGATGAAAATCTGGAATTTTAAGAGGCAAACAACAGTTTCCATTCATCCCAATGAAGAAAATAAATCATATTAATGCAGCTACCAAGGCATTGTACTACTGTCATTGTCAGTTAAAGGTGTATTTTTCTCTACATATTAATTAAATGGATCATTGTATTGGGTTACAAAAAAGTTGTATTTATCTTAATGGTTCAGATCTATTTACTAAAGAACTGTATTTTGTTTGCAGATCAATAGCATATTTCCTATTTATGTTCTAATGAAAGAATTAATGGTAAAATATAGGGCCAAAAGAAAATTATGGTCTTAGAAAATAGTTTGATAGAAAATATATATTTCAAAAACATCTTTGAGGCAAGCTTTTTCAGGCTTAAAATGTTACAATTTGTTATAACTGGCTTGCTGTTCCAGAATGACTCTTACTAATAAGCACTCAGCAGTTCATGAGCTGGACTTCTTACCGAGTTCATTTCATGTACTGCAAAGTTTTCTGCTGTCTGCTCCTCTAGGATTATGAGTTTCCCTGCCCGGTCCACTTCTGTTCCTGTATTGTCTGATCCCTGGGTTCCACTGCAACAGAAGTCTTTAATAGTTGTAATAATAAACTAATTTTAGATGTCTGCATTTTTAAATTGGTCATTGCAAATATTGCAAAATGGCCACAGAGGATGCACATTAAGCATTGAAAGTAACTAATAAAAATAAGGTGACTAAGAGTCTATAACTGAGCCAGTCACGTTTTCAGCCACTGATGGATGTACGAGTCCTCAATCGTCAGCTTTCCACCTTTGAATAATGAGACTTTTAGCACAGAACAGTGTTATTGCCAGTCAGTTTCAGCAGGGATTAGAGCCACTAAACAAAGACTTCAGAATAATTACCATTTGAGGTAATGCATTTGACATTTTAATTGATGTTTAATCTTTTTTAATATATTGACAGGACTCTAGACTATTTAGCTACACCACATCTCCCAAACATGGAAATATTGCCCCCTTCCATCTCCAAGTGACAGCAAACGTTGACTCAGCCTCATTTTATGAAATTTATCAGAAGGAATTAAGCATGAATCACTTCAAGCTAAACTGGCTTGCCTGGTGGACCACTGAGCTTGAGATGCAATACTGTTTTGTTGCTTCTCAGATAAAACCTCATGTGTCAGATACAACTGAGATATATATTGGCACTGGTTAAATGGAAGATAAAGGCGGAATAATCAGGTTTAGTAGTAGGAATGAAACACTTTCAGTGAGAATCCTGCACTGGTCGTTGCTGGTTGCTGTACCTAAAACTGCTGAAAGGTAACCAAAATACTCCTCCCTATTTAGTAAAAGAGTATTTCAGCTGAGTTGGGTCAGTTTATTATGAGCTATGTTTGCCTCATCCCCAAAAGGCAGAAGGATCTCCAGGAGCAACTTTTGAGAAGCTGGTAGTTGTGCCCCAGGGTCATAGCACACCACTGTGGGAAGAGCCTGTGCAGTGCAAGCTGATGAGTGAAGGCAAACTCAACAGCCCTCACTAGTATTCCTCTCTCACAGCTGGGGATCAGGATTACCAGCAGCCGATGGGCCATCACAGTTTTGTCTCCTGTGACAACACAGTGTGCTCCAGTGGAGAGGCAGCTATGGAGTGGATTAGCAATTGGGCATAAAGCATCCTTCCTCCTAAGTAACCTGTTTCGTGTATGCACGCTGGGAGAGGATTTAAGAACTCAGAAATGCACAAAGGCACAAAGCTAAAGAAGCAGAGGATTGGCTGAGTCACCTAATTGTTCCTTTTCATCTTCTGTGACTCAAATATTCAATTTTTGCTTCCCTTTAACCAAAATCTGGCTGTTCCCCTTAATCGCAGACCTTCTGCTATTGGCTTTACAATAAACTAACATTTTCCCAAACAGTATTTTCCTTCTGCCAAAAGTATTCCCAGAAATTGCTGATCCCAAGTAGGGTGGGAAGCAAAAGACTGTTATTGTTGAGGGTATTATTATTTGTAAGTCACCATAAGAGTGCATGGTAGCAGATACAAATCAGGAGAAATATTTACTTCCTTTTCAGAAATCAACCAGCAATATTTTATGAACTTTAAAAGAAACAGAAGGCATGTTTATAGCCCAAGACACACTGCAGACACCTACAGTTGAGATTATGGTCTATGACCTGTTCATTAGGCCATCAGGTCTGTGGAATAAGGTTGCAATCTCTTTTTCGAAGTAACTCATTACTTCCTGAGCAATTCTTGACATCCTTATGACTATTCTGCAACTAAAAAGCAAGTCAATTTAAGAAGAGTGCTGAAATCCAGCCTTCGATGGTCACTGATTTAAAAAGATTACATCTTGATTTCATTTTTTGTGTGTGGTATGAATCTGGCCTTCCACAGTCAGCACTTTTGAAGTAAGCAAATGTTAGTGTCTGATTTCTGCACTGCCTTCACTCTCTGCTGCTAGTCCTGAATTATAAGGCTATTGCCCATCCCTTCATTCCATCCACAGTCCCCCTGGCAAGAAATATCCCTATCCATATTGTTGTCAAAACTCATAAAAACAGAACTGGACTTCTTCTAGGTCTAAAGTTTTGCACTGTTTGCAGCCTGATAGACACAGCTTTGTCAACTCTGACAGAAGAAAAAAAAATTATGTCTCCATTGCATGGTTATGGTCTACTCATTAAAGGCAGCTAGATCCTAGCTACTCCTCTATAAGAACAGTATTACAGTGAGGAAATAGATTCCCTGTTTTCTGTTAAATATAAGCAAATATATCTGCTGTGAAAACATTGAAAGGCATCTGTGGAAGGTCTTTACACTTCCCCTTCTAAAAGCATGGCAGAAGGATGCGTGAAGTGGCAGGATGAACTCAGCATTTAGGTTGCTGCATGCTCTCTGGAACTCTTGTTTTTTATGCACACTTGAAGTGTTTGTGGCTTTTGAGATGAGCCCGTTTAGCAGTGGATGGCTTGTATAAATAGAGGCATCCTTAGGCTCTGTCTTTGTCTTTAATCTTTGTGCATAATTCCCAGTGGCTTAACTGTGGTTTCTAGGTGGCAGACCAGAAAAAATCTCACCAGCACATAGTCCTGTGCGTGGCCTGTGATGCCACGTTGGAAAACACTTGGAAAAACAACGTTTCCAAGTACCATGGCACTTTCTGCAGGGGACAGTCTGGATGCAGAAAGGGCATATGAGGACTATTGTTTTTCCGTAGCAGAAGTTTAATTCCTTTTTGACTTCGGCCTACAACCATTTGTGGTGCCCACACAAACAGGCCTAGAGAGTACTGTGCAATTGTCCATGGGATCAAATCCTAAATTCCACTAAGTCATAGAAGACTTCTGCCACCTACATTGGCTTTGTGACTCACCATCAGGAGTTTGCCAGCTTTTCTGACTCTGCTGCTCTTGCTTTCTTTAAGGATGAAAATAAAGGAAAATGTAAGATCTTTTCAGAGAGTCTCTGCTTTATTGTTTTATTCCTTCTCCCCAACTTTATTCTGAAAATCAGGAGAACTCCATTTAAATGCTTGTTAAGGCTGCTTCACTGCATCTTCTAACATTGTAGTAGGGGGCATTAATAGGCAAGCTTAGATGATTTTTTGAGCCTGTATGGACAGTGAAATATATTTTCCAGTGAAAGCAATGAAGGTGAGTGTGTTTCACTTGCTTCCTGTCTGACAAAATTCTAGACGGATTTTTCAATAGGATGATGAACAAAATACTCAGATGATTTTATGTGCAAACTGCTCTAATATTTTTCATACTGGGCACATTTTTTTATCGTTTTGGTTGAGTTAGTGCTGTATGTTTTGAGTGAATGAGCTGTTTCGCTAATTCTGATGGGAACATTCTCTGTGTTTCTGTTGCAGGAATTGCTTACCTGGGAGGTGTCTGCAGTGCCAAGAGAAAGTGTGTTCTTGCTGAAGACAACGGTCTCAATCTGGCATTTACGATTGCACATGAACTTGGGCACAAGTAAGAACTTGTCCTTCTGTTTCTTTCTTTACTGATGCTACTGTAGCATACTTTTGTTTAAAGCCATACAAATGAAATTACTAGCGTGGCATGTTTGTTACGATTTCGTAAATCTAGCAGATTGATAAATAACTTAATTTTTAAGACACTTATATAAATATTCAGTTCAGTGCACACAAATCTTTCTATTTGATCCTCTGCTATTTTCCACTGATTTTGAGTAGCACAAAGAGGCCTCATTCACTTAAATGATTTATGGTAGTAGTTAGAGACAAATTCTGCTTTTGTTTATGCTGTAGTGTAGGTCCACAAAAATGACATCAACTTCAAAATCTTTGAACTTGCTATATTTTCTCTGAAGTTCAGGTGTCTATGTCAAGGATTTTAATAGTTTAAATACTTCGGTAATGGTTTCATCTCTGCATGTGAAGTAAACTATGGTGGCTGAAATTGAAACATCAGTATTTTGGAAATGCCCTTAAGCAGTATTATTTGATCAACAGAAAAAAATCATATAACTTGATTTATCAGCTCAATCACAGCTAACTAACACACTTTGAACAATGACTGGAAAAAACAGCAAAGAATGTGATAATTCCTAGTCAGACAGAAATTTGCAGAATGAGATTACTCAGTACTTTCTGCAGGTGACTTTGAAGACTTCTTAAAGCTGCCTGTAAATATCCCATGGACAGAAGAAAACAAAATTGACTGGAAGAGTCACCTGCATCGTCTTAGTGCAGTTAATGAGTTAACCCAAAGGTCAGCATCCACATTCACTGCTTTCCAGTGTAATATGCACTTACTGATCATACTTATGACCTTTTTCCCCTTTCCATTGACATCACTCTGGTTGCACTGTTGCACGGTTAGACTGTGTAAGGTATAGAATTATACCTTTATAGATTTTTATATACACACACCCCTATATAGACTTAGACCAGGAACAAATTTATACAGGGGCAAGGGCTGTACTTATGGGATTTTCAAGTACTCCTTCCTTTAGACTCTCTGGATGGAAGGTGGGAAATCCCACCATTGTTCCTTTAGTAAGAAGCTGTGCGTAAGTTTTGTCTGCACCCTTCTGTCTGTTGTATCCTCCTTTCCTACAGTAACAAGCATTTGACAGCTAAGTCAGAGCCAATGTATCATGTTCAAATTCTGGCCAATCTCATTCCATGACAAATAATTATTTCATGGCAATGTATTTCAAAGTTGCATGGAGGATATTTAGGTTACTACCAAAAATGACAAGACGAAAATGAATCTCCTGTTCACCCTCCAGTGACACCAAAAGCAGCTGAGCCAAACCGAGGGTGGTTTCAGCAGAAATGAAGGACATTTGGTTTTGGTTTTATTTAAATTGCATGCCAAGATGTTAAACTGAGCCTAAACGTAATAACAAATTAACCTGTGGGTAATGTTAAGGGAAATTCAGCACTCATCTTTGGATGGGCCAAGAGCAGGAGGGAAAAATACTTGAGCTGCAGAAAATCCAGCTGTGTAAAAGAGTGAGACTGGTCTGCCCTGGTGTTTGCCAAGTTTCCCAGCAGAGCTGTCAAGATTCCTTCTAATAATGCCTTGCAAAAAATCCACAACATAAATAGGGGATGTAATGCTTTTGGATACAGCTCTCCATCCCTGCAGAAAATAGCAAACTCCATTTTCTTTTTCTGAGTGCAATTTTGGTGGTAAGATCATAAAGTCCTTTCTCTGCTGGTTTTCTTTCTTTGCCTCCATCTTGGAAAACTATTTCAAGAGGTGGGAATGAGATGTCTAAAGGGGTTGGCAGAGGGTGGCTTAGGTTCAGTGCTGTGGAGGATTTGGACAGTGAGTGTGGTATTGTGCAGAGAATCTTCTGCTTCAGGAGAGTCGTAGATGCAATTGTGGGGAGAGATGGAGAGCTTAAATGAAGATTGCAGGTGAAGAAGGACAGATGATACCAGAGACTGCATTTTCTAACAGAGCTGTCTCATGAGCCACTTTACTGAGAGGGCAGAGACTGGAACAGACTTGGGCAAGAGAGACTGGGAAGAGTACTTGAGTACTGGGGGGGGGCTTGTGGGGGTCTGTAAGAGACAGACTCTCCTGAGAAGGCAAGTGAGCCAGCAAGGCTCCAACTGAAGGAGCTAGCTGGGTTAGGTTAGAGAAGCTGCTGGCAGGATTCTGCTGCCACAGGTGTTTGGGGGAGATGTTCCAGGTTAGCCTCTTTCACAATGAGTTGCAATTACCTATCACACACTGGAGTAAGCCCTCCAGCCCTTCTGCCCCCTCTTGCCTTGCTTAAGCCCAGCCATAAGCATGCATAATCAAACCCCAGTGTGCCAGATCAAAACAGAGGGGAAAAAATGCTGTCTGTCTCTCATCACCCAACCTGAGGATCAAATCATCCCTCTATACTGTCATCCACCAGTGGCCCAGTTACTTATTTCAAAGTCTGGACAATTTACTGGTGCCTTTCTGGCCTTGAAGTCAACAGGAGTCTTTTCGTTGACCTTACTAGGCGTCAGACCTCTCCTTATTTGTCTGGTTTTGAACTGCAACAGGATGCTCTGAGCAGTCCTATTTCAGCATGTCTTGTGCAAATGGAAGGATTGTTTGCATGCTTTACCTACAAACTTGTAGTTTTTAAGTGACCGTGAAATGTAAGGAAACACATGGCAGAGATGATGACAAAGAAGCTGACATGAGCTTCAGGTTTAAAAATGAAAATGAAGGAAAGCTAAGTGCAAGTTTATTAATAAAAAAAAAAGTCCAATCAATTACATCCATATTGGCAAAAACATAAATTTTGGAGAGCTGTAATAGTGAGCTTTATTGAAAGCTGATTTCCTTATGACTGTAAAAAGCTGAGATTTATTACTTCTTGCCCTAAGACTAACAAATGTCTGTGGAGATCACAAGCCCAGTTTGGCATTCACAGATAGTTTCTGATGTAGACTTTGGAAAAAGTGAATGGATTACAAATTGATGTGTCAGATTCCTAATCTGCCACTAATGTCATTTGGACTCACTGCAAAAAACACTATTACGGACAGCTGCACTGTGAAAACATGGAGACATCGTTAAATAGGTCCATTAGGGTGGTGCTTATAAGTCCTATAGAAGTTCATCTTCAGGTTTAACATATAGAGTTGTTGTTGCTTGATGATGGGGTGACTGATATAACTTTTATCTGTTGTACTTATATCTTCAAATCTGGAGCGATAATTTTGGTCCATGGACACAAAGGGAGTGTCCTACAAAGAGTCCAGGAGAAGAATTGTGCTGTCACAAAAAGGTAACAGGCAAGATAGAGACCACTGAATATGTGATGAGGCTGCAAATCATAAACTTCTTACCATACAAGACAGGACCCTCAGCAAGCCTTGTTCCTTCATTCAGCATGGTCAGTAGTGGATGTCTTTTCAAAAAACGCACTTTAATGTAACCACAGTTAGTTGGTTTTTATCCAGGGATTGCTGGGTGGAGTACTGTGTTCTGACCTACACAAAAGGGAAGACACAGAGATCACAGTGGTCTCTGAAGTCTTAAATAAGTCCAAGGTCTTCATATTATAAACAGCTTAATATGCTGAACACTTTCTTAGTCTCATCCTTCCTCAGACTAGCAGGGCAACTCCATCAGTAAGAGCTTGAAAACACCCTACTGTTGTCAACGGGATCCTGAATGGTGCTTCCTTCCTCCTCCACGAAGTGGACCAGTGTGAAGTTGATCTCAGATTCATACCCCAAAGACCACCCTGAACAACTGTGACTTTTAGAAAAATAGTGCTACTTCCCCCTCCTCTGGATCTCTTTTTGCCTACAGCAGTGACATTGTTACCATTTTCAAGTCATTCTCCAAAGAAAAAGGCAAATAAGTTTTTTAAACAAAAGCTGGGATTCATCCTTATATCCGTTATACCCTAAATGAAGCGGGTGGGCTGTAGCCAGTGGTTTTTCAGAACAACAATGCCAGCTTTGTTGCCATTCCTGTTTCTTTCAACGGCCTCAGCTTTCCTGTTGTGGGGTGGGGGCAGGCTTGGGTGAGGAGGGAAGATTCCCATTCATGAGCTAGCGGAACCTGGCACTGCCTAGATGGTGAGAGAATAGCCGGAGGTGGTATGGCTGGAAGCCACACCGTGTCAGATGCCCTTAAGAAAGTGAATCAAAATCAACTGACAATAAGCAAGATGCGGTCTGTTGCCAACAGTCTGAAACCGCATGGCCTCAAACTTGAAGCTGAAACAGATGAGGACAAAAATGAGTCCAAAGGTAAAAAGCATATGGTGCACAAATCAAACAGCTCTGGATTTGGAATCAGGCAAGAGAAAAGTTTAGAACCAGCAGGTTTCTGTCCAGTATGGTTATTTGCTTTAGATGTTAAGTATTGATAGATGTAGCTTGGTTAAAATTACTTTAGGGTGCATAATTATTTGCTGCATAATTAAGTATGGCCTTTGCGGTGTCTCTCAAGCAATAGTGGTGTTGCAGGTAAGGGAAAAGCACTCTCTGGATGTTTCCTTACCGCCTGATATTTATGCTAATAGGCTTGTGAATAAAGTTTACCTCCCTGATGTGTCTAGTGCAGCACCCAGCAGAGAGATTCTGTCATGCAAATAGTTGGAAGGCAGAATGTGAAAATATTGCAGGCTGAAGGAGAATGTGTCTTGAGCAGATCCAAAAGGTGCAGAATAATGCCCTGTGACAACTTACACTAGCAAAGCCAGGTCACTGGGGTGCAAGCATACAAGCTTAATTCCTAAGAACCAAACAGGAAATTAACAGTCCCCCTTCTCCCCCGCCCTGCGATTTATAAAGCTTTGGTCATAATGCATTTTAAAAATGAAAAGTTTCACGAGGAAGCTGAGGACCACCACAGTAAATGGGACACAGATCTGAGCAGTCAGATAGTGCTGCAGAGTGCACCCTGTGCTAATATAAAACTGTTTCTTTCTCTTAAGCAGTCTGTTTCTTGATTCCAGTCAGCGCAGTGCCAACAGCAATGGAGCCAGCCAGCCAAATCATGGTGGTGGTGCAAGGGGAGTGGTTCTGGAAATAATATAAAAATGGAGAGACCTTTGCTACAAATGCTCTCATTTTATCCTGGGATTATAACATTTAGGTGCAGGATGTGAGTGCTGAGAAGCTGTTTTGAGAGAAAAAAACAACCCTCTGTCTGTTTTTAGAGCAGCTCACTGTAGTCTAGCCTTGAACGCACGGCTCTACTGATGTAGGCAGCTGAGTGTAGTTTCTATCCTGACTGACTTTAAACATGAACCCTATTTTTCAAAAAAGCTCCCACCTGAGCTGCTGCTTCTGCTCTGTGTTGCTCTTTGGACCATCTCCATTGTAATGATGGCAAACGCAAGGTTTTCTTCATAGCATTTGTGAAGAGCTGGTTTTTAGAAGTGTGAGCAAAGCAACCAGTTGGATCCTTGAGTGTTACGGTGCTGACAGAGAGATCAGTCACAGAAAAGAAGGCAGACCTTGCAACTACTGTTTGATGTGTAGCAGAGGCCTGAGTTAGTCCCACATTTATCAATAAGCAGGTTCTGCCTGACCTGAATTTCTGTGGAACGTTTTTCTTCATTGCTATTGCAAAAGTACACTGATTAATTGCCAGGGAGCAATCTGTCCACAGATTACTTTTTACCTCCCAAAAGGCATTAAAACCAATGTTACTAAAGTTGCAGAATCAAACATGTAGAAGCACCAAATCTCAGTTTCAGGGTTATCTGGACAACTTCAATTTTAACTCTAGTCCCTCCATCCTGTGAATGAGACCAAACTTCTATGCATAGGATAGTATTTCAGCATGTAGTTAAGACTCTATCTCAACACATGCCCACAGGCATCTTATTCACTTCTGTGCACGAGCGTTTTACTAGAGAGAGAACTTGCAAAGAGGTGCCCATCTTGTGGGCCTGTAGGGCAGTATCCACTTATGTGATGGCTTAGGGATGCAGCTTGTGGCTGACAGGATCTGTATTGTGACTGGATAAACCTCTTCAATGGCACTGCTGGCAGTTTGGATGGAGATTCTGTCTTGTGGTGGAGAGCTGTGGCGCAGTTCCCTATGTGCCTTTGTAAAACCCTGTGTGGCTGTTCTGACCATGCTGCAAAAGACAATGTGTTGGAACTCACGTCTGCATTTGTAGGGATTGAAAATCAAGGTCAGTTGGATCCCAAGGCAGACTGGAGCCAGAGGCAATTCCATGCAAGCTTTACTCTAGCAAGCTCAGGTACTAGTCACTGTGTCACTGTGCCTAGACTTCCTTAGTAGTTGGGTAGTTTGATTCAGGCAGTTACTGCCCCAGCTATATTCTGCTAGTGCCAGCACTCTCCATTTTAAATCTCACAGGAGTACGTCGCTGTTCAAGTATATTGCAGTCTCAGGATTACTGGGAGTGACTGACTGCCGTGTAGACATACCCTGAGGCTGGCCAAAAATGCTGGCAACAGTCCGTACCCACCCTGGAGTTGCTAATTTTATTTTCTGCCATTTGTGTTGTAAATCTGTTGTGGAATGTCTCTCTCTGTTCCCAGGCTCCCTTTCCTTGTTCCCCTCCTCCCAGGTTTCATTCTTCTCCCACAGATAATTGCAAGCACATTTTCACAGTTAAGTTGCCCTTCTCTGTACAACTCCAAAAGGACATAATGGAACACTGCCTATTTCATCGTATATGTTTGTACATCAGAATTGGTATGATCTAGTAAAAGCAATTATTTAATAATATATTCTGGTTTTGAGAGAGAACCTAGGTATAGACCAAAATTTCAGGAGATGATTGTTCCACTTTTGGTAACACACTGAGGGGCCTGTTTTAGACAAAAATAGTATTATGTACCTAAATAGTTTGATATTAGTAGCTTGATAATAGCTTTCTGAAAATTGTGGCCTAAGTTAGTCAAAAGGAAGCAGAAATCAAAGACAAATATAGATCGAAACATGTAAATAAAAAAATATCAGTGGAGACTTCTGCAAGTGTGGATGGTTTGACGTGAGGAAGAGGTAGCGATGGAGCACCGCTAAACAGAAGGTGTGTTTGCCCAGCGTAATACAGTACACGATACTTGGGTAAGTTAATCTGAATCCCAGAAGTAGAATATCCCTGTTGTATTAACCTTGTCTGGGCAAGTTGTTTTTGCAATGACAGTAGGATATCACATAGAGAAAAATCACATAAAGAAAATCACATACAGAAATCACACAGAGAAAAAGAAGATTGGGAAGGAGAAATGGAGAGGTTCGAGTAGTATCATGTGCCTGATTCTAAATAATAGGCCTGGTTTTAGATGGGTTCTTTTAGTTTTATGTAAAACTGCAAGATATTTACAGATGTGGTTACTGAATTTGCTAATCCTAGCATGGTGGTGGGGTACCTTCCCTCTATCATGCGTATCTTTTCTCACCCTTGTATCTTCCAATTTTGATCGTTTATTTACAGTATTGGAATGTAACCACATTGGAAGTGGGCGTGGCTATGTCCACTTCCCATTGCTTTCTGGACTCTTGTGGCAAGCATTAGCGTGGTTCTGGGCAAGGCTTTCTATGGTTTTACTCTATGCTTTGTGAAGGATGTCTGTGTAATCCCTAGTGAAGCAACATTCTCTTGCAGTCCCTCTAATTTTTTTGCTTTTGGGCATCTTGTACAGCTTTGCTTAACATACTAAAACTGCACTAAACAGGCAAAAGGCAGTCATTTAGGAACTCCCAGACAACACAATTTTCGTTTAATCAATAGCTTTGTGGCTTTGCCAGCTATGTCTTTCTTTTTGAAGGCTTATTCTGCTGAGTAAACCAAGGTCATGTTAAATAGCTGGGCCGTAATGATTTGGCAAATCTTGCATATGCGTTCTGCTACAAGGGTTCTGGTTTCATACTTCATTGGCTTTGCTGGCAACAGCCTTGTGCACCCAGTGACCCAAACATAGGGACAGTACAAGTCCCCATTGTGCAACCTCTACAGTACACACCAACACAGGAGACATTAGGTTTGCAAGTGCCATTTACCAAATAATAATTTGTGTTTATACAAGGGCAGCAATCTAGTTGAAATATTTACTTTTCCACTAGCAGTTGGGTCCCAATAGCCTGTAACCCATGCTGTCTGCCTGGCTTGCTGAGTTCAACAGGTTCCAGGTGAAAATGACTGCAGAGCTGGGGAAGGTGATAAATCCCAGACTGTCACTTGGAAAAGCCTTCGGTAGTAATTCAGCAGCAGCAATGCCAGTGGAAATGTTGTTGCCTCTAAAAATGTGGTTCCCTTTACTGTTACGTCAGTAGAAGGCTGGACTGTGGTGGAACAAGGTTGGCTGCCTCTTGGCCAACAATTGTGTTGGGGAATAAAATTCAGCAAAAAGAGTTGACTAGACAAACAAAATAAACAGGCCTTCTTTGTTCTCACTGCTCCCTTTCCGTTTGCAAAATCCTCCCTCCATCAGATGCCAGGCCTCTTTCCATTGCTGGATCCCACCCAGCAGAGAATTTTGTCATCTATGTCTTCACTTGAACCCCAGTTTCCAAAAAAGAGAAGAATAATCCACAGTTTTCTCAGTTTTCTGCTTTTGTTCTTGTTTAGGTAAAACAAATCAAAGCAAAAGGAGTCTGATCATAATGGTTTGTTCTCACTTGCTTGAAAAGTTTCCTTCCTGCTGGGCTTTAATTAGCTCAGGGTGTTGGGCCTTAAAAATGAGTATTTTTTACTATACCTTCTTTCTCTGCTCCAAAGTCCGCTGAGACATTCATTTTGTATGCCAGATCTTATCCACGGGTGGGATAGTTTGACCTTTCAGAAATTTCTGATGTCCACCCGCTGGTAGCTGACTCTCACCTGCCAGTGAGAGTCCAAAGCCTGTCTGTCTCTTCCACCTGCTACCAGCTGGGCTCCCTTCCTACCACCCTGCTGTTTGCCCCCATCACTCCAGAGACAGCTAATGAAGTGGCAGGTTTCTAATCTAGCGTTTTAAATAATCGTGTTGATTATACACATTAAGACTAGACAGGATAAAGAAATACTCCCTAGAACAGTTTGCTTCTTAGTTTAAATAGTCTTTATACTTAGGAAAGGTATCTTTCCTTCAAAGGAAAAGCACAGCTTCCTTTCTTTGTCTTGAAAACACAACCGCTAGCACCTTTTGGTGGGTAAATTCTTTCCTGTCTAGTGCCTCCTTTATCTCAAGTAAAGCTGCTTGGCATGTAACATGGGATAGATTTAGCCCAAGAGGGCAGAACTCTTCCCTAGTATCCATCATGAGACACCATGGTCATCAGTGGTCAATTTTTTGCAGATTGTCTGGGTTTAGTAGCTTTAAAGTAATGTGGCAAACTGGGTTTTCCTACAGGAGCATTATAATAATGACTTTGTCACCTGCTTTTCTGCTTGTGTGCACAGGCATCAACTCCCATCTACTTATTTTCAGTGTCACCCTCTCCACTGGGTATATTTTTTTACCTCTTTCTCCGTTATTTCACTCTGTTTTTGACACCTTTTCAATACTAAACCAGATATGATCCTGAGGCTTCTCTCCATTCAAGGAAAAAAACCAACTTGTTTGTTTAGAAAAATGTATTCATATTTTCTTTTTATACCTGAAGTACTACAATACATACCTATAGCTCATTCTGAAATTTTTATGGTCGTTGTGGAAGTAACCTTACCAGGTTTGCCAAATGCGTTATTGCAGGCAGCACCTCTGAGTATAGTGAACAGAATCACATGAGAAAAACTCCTACACGGTCTCCAGAAAGCTGTCATCAGTGAAACGACATGCATGCTGCACCTCTTATCAGCTAAAAACCCTCTAAAGGGATCTCTTCTTATGAAGATAACAGACTTTTTTGTTTTGTCTTCACATTAACGTGTTCAAGGTAAAGTTATTCAGAGCAAGACTATCTCTTTTCAAGTTGCTTTTTACTTTCTTGATGTGGCATTCTTAGGCAATATGAAAGCAAACTTGGCTTCATTAGCCTTGAGGTTTGTAGGCAACCAGGCACACCCACTACCCAAAGAATTCATTATTGGTCTGAACATATCATTTCCAAATTGCTTTGATACCAAGCCATAATTTGCAATGTTCCTGTTTGATATCAAGTCTCTCTCTGCTGATCAAATGAGTGAGACTAAGTGAGATAGAGTGCTGAGCTTTTAAAATCATTTATGAACAGCCAAGGCCAGATGGTTCTGGGATTATGAATTATTTTCCCAGCTGCACCACTATGAAAAATCCCAAGGGTTTAGGGAGCTGGCATATAGAAGGACCATTACTGGAAACAAAGTTTCTGTAAGGATGGGGAGCACCCCTGAGTGATGGAAGTGGCTGTGTCAAGGATACCACTGAACATGCCATGTCCTATAGCAAATGTCTTCAGCTGAAGCAAATGTCTTCAGCTGAACTACTGCAGACTGATCCATTGCTAGATTATAATGCAATTAATAGAAATTTAGAAAAATTAATAAAAATATAATGCAACTAATATAAATGGATCATACATTTCCTGTGCAACTTTTTTTCTAGACTTTTTTTTTTTTTTTCATTCTTGCAAGCAGAAGAGAGCACACAGGTTTGTTACTGTTCACTACAGTCACCTGTCATTTTGGTGAACCAGTGTAAGAGGGTCACATAGGATGGATTTCTTCTTGCACTGAATCCGCAAGCCCACAGTGATTGGCAATGTAGATCAAGAAAGGAGAAAAAAAGAGGCTGAAAAATATTTCTTTCTGTGAAAAGGACTTCTGCTCTGGCAACCGTAAAGCATGTATCCACTGGCTTGTCTGGGGAATTCACAAGACTTGATACTGGTAGAATTATATATACTACGGTTACTTCACGCCTCTTTGTCTTTTGATGTTGGCCATCTCCTCATTCCCACCTCCAGGAATGGAGAATTCATCTCCGAGTGTGGGGAAGGCAGCCAGCATTTCTGACTCCCCAGGCTGCCCCACTTCCCCCAGTGCTCGGCAGTGGGTGGCTTCCTGATGGGGTAGAGTGTGGGACATTTGTGGTTACTTGTGTTGCACATATTTGGCAAATATGCTCCACTGTCTCTCCCTCCTCCTTGCATTTTCTTTTAAGGATGTCTCATGTTGCATCTCTTTGTTCACATTTGACCTTCAGTCATTAATGCAGTTGACTGGAGGCTTTCACTGGTTTCACAGGAGTTTTAGGAAAGTGCACTCAAATGATTGCATGCAAGAGCTTCCCCTTAGGTTGGGAACACTTTGAGTGACAGACCTGTCAGCCGTTCTTACTGAGCTTTTGTCTGTCTTTGCTAGTGGGTGGGAAATCCCACCCAGCTATCCCAGGGTTTTGTCTTTTTTCCACCCTACAATTTATATTCCCTTTTCATCTTCTGAGGAAATGCATGTCACATTTTCTGAGGTCTCATTCTCACCCGCTTCAGGCAGTGCTGAAAGCAAACAGCTTGTTACCCTTCAGCATGTTACTTCTACGATGCACCAGGGTGCTTTCTGCATACAAGGAGCTACAGATGGAGAACAGCAGCCTCTGCTCACCAGAAAAGAGTCTTTGCCCACCACTGTCTCATTCATAGTCACTGTGCTCCTTCAACAACAGTGCCCTGCTTTCTGAACCAGACTGAGGCAAGTGAGAGAGACAGTATTTTTTATGTCTAAGAAGTGGATTAAATCTTGTGGAGGGCAAGGAAACAGCTCAGTGCATACATTTTTATGGGGACGTTACCCTTTGGCCCTCTGATAACTTTATTCTTGCTCAAGGATGATCATGACAAGTAGCCAGTGTTCCTTCGTTGATAGCTTGAGAGAAGTGATTCCCAGGAAAGAGTCATGATGCATGTTTACAATGAGTGTTTTTTCATATGTGTGTTCACCCCTTCAACAGGAATTGGACTGTTAAAGCAATCCTTGACTCTTACCGATACCGTTGCGTCAGGAGCCTGTTGCCTCTGTATGTTGTTGGCATGTATCAAAGCATGTGAAAGGGTTTAGAAATGCTGAGCATCTGGGTAAATGGCTGCCATGGAGATGGGGTAGTGCTCTAGGAATGAAAAGTGGCCAGGAATCTACATGCTGGGTGACATGAAGGCACATAGGGCCAAAAAAGAAAGGCTGGAATGGAAGCCATTGTGAGCTCTCATGAACACAAAAGACAGTGAAATTGTTATTATAAGCAGAGGTGTGCTGAGCTCCTGATCCTGTTGGGAGAGTGTGAGGGCAGAGAAGGAGCATGTTTTTCAGCCCTGGGCATGTGATTGGATTCACTTCATGAGCCTTTCCTGTGCCTCCATTGCCTCAGGTGAGTCCCTTCTGCATCAGCACGGTCAGACTGAACTACTATGGCCACTTTTGAGCCCTTATGCAGTAGGGGAGTGGGCTGTTACAGCCATTACGTGCTAACCCCTTGTAACTGGGTTTTCTACCTTACTCTGCATCTTTAAAAGTCTTCCTTCAGAGATACAAGATTCTGAACAGGACAGGACCCCATCTGTGTTGAGGGAGTTGGTACTGAATTGTTTACACTACGCTGTGTAATCACAGTCCTTTCTGAGTCTGAATGCATACTGCTGGAGCTACTGTTGTTGACAGCTCTCACATTTAGAGATTTGTGTTAGATACTACATGGGACTTGGAAAGGAGTGAGCATTAAGATCAGAAAGAAGAAGGATGTTTCCTTGAGGTAATGCTATCTCTTCAGTGTGGAGTTTCCACCGAGTTTATTTGTGCATATATTGATCAACTTGAGCTTTTTCTAGGACTTTTGTGTTTGGTGGAGCACTCCTTTTTCTGCCACATGGTACACTACCCTCTGCATTCTCAGAACCTGCTGATTCTTACCAGAAACACTGTGAAGCTTTTTCAGGAAAAGGTTGCTATGGTGGGCCCACGTCCAATGTCCTATAAATTAGATGCGGTGGAGGCAGGCCATTGGAATGGTAAGTGTTCAGTTGCATTGCAACTGGATTCCTGCATCTTACCAAAAGTCTTGGAACACATCAGGCAATGCCTGCCCTGCTGTGAATCAGCCACTCTGCAAAAGAGGCAAGGATTCTTGAGGGAGAATCGCATGAGCAAATGTTGGCTGGGAAAAGGAGTCAATAGTGTGGGCACGTGACATTATCGCTGGGGAGAAGACCATAAGATGATCCACCCTGTTCTTTGTGGCCCTGGTCTAACTTCCATCAAACCATATAAAAGGACTGTCATTGATGTCTGTGGGGTTTGGCCAGCTCTGTTACAGGTATCTAGGACCACGTGGGCAGCAAGCTTTTAGATTAAGTGCTTGGGCAAGTAAAAGGCCACACTGCCTGTTCCTGCCATGTTAGTCTCTCATGTGTGCTATCTGTCCCTTGCGGCACAAGCTTATACTTGCTGCCTTCCAGATTCCATGGCAAAAGAACTAATTCTTTTTAAATGAAAACCATATCATAAAGGGCTGGATCTGTCATGCAGCTGAATAAACCACAGCTTTCCACACTGTTATTCACCATAGGCGTTCGTGTGTTCTCACTCGCTGTTGTTG
Source organism: Morus bassanus (assembly GCA_031468815.1). Taxonomy (NCBI): domain Eukaryota; kingdom Metazoa; phylum Chordata; class Aves; order Suliformes; family Sulidae; genus Morus; species Morus bassanus. The sequence continues at coordinate 4,457,810 of CM062581.1, forward strand.
ACTTCTTGGCTGTTTGATGAGTAGATAACCATATAAAATATCTGGTTACTTCATTATTGGAGAGTGACATAAACTTGGTTATGAAAACAAGAGTCCAGTAGTCATGGCTCCCTTTAAATGTTGTCTTTCCTGAAAAAAATCCAAACAAACCAATAGTTCAGCACCCGTCCTGAACACCCCTGTTCTAGATAACATTATGTACATAATGACCATCTTTAATTACTTTAAATGCTTTAAGTAGGGTCATCTCCTCCTCTTCATCACAGTTCCCCAAAGTACCTCCTGGCAGCTTCTGAAATAGCCAAGTTATATATAAGTGACTGTGTTTACATGTTTGAAAAGCACAAGGTGAAAAAGCCTGTTTTCCATTAAGCCAACAGTCTTAGTGACTGTTGTTTTTGTAGGAAGGTTATGCAAGCTGTTTCATTGCCTCCTCCCCAGCTCAGCTCACCTCAGCGTGTTTCCCCAGCATTTGTTAGTTTGCCCTCCATCCAAGCCTCACTTGGACTCCCTTCTGACCCCTCTGGCTGTCTCTGCCTCTCTTCGGCTGCTCTGCAGATGCATCGCCTTCCTAGGTCACTCTCTTAAACTTACTGTCCTCATTTTGCACTGCAGCTCCTATTATAATTCCAGCTCTAAGGAGCAACCCCATTTCACTTCTGCCTTTGTTATGCCTTTATTCTCAATTGGTCGGAAACCTCATAACTTGCAAGATATCAGCATTTTATATTGAAATGTTAAACATGTTGAACCAGTTCAGAAATAGGCATCTTTCCAGTGATGCAGCTTCAATTTCAAACGTTAATAAAAATTCCTAACATTGAACTCGATTTGGGACTGGACGGCCCACAGGCTTGATTATGTGATATACTGTCTCCCACTTCTAAGTTGCTGGTTCAAATCCAGCCCAAGTCAGTAGCTGCTGAGAACTGTTGACTTACATTCTCTGCTTAGTGACCTATATTGATTTGAGTTTAATGGCCATGTTTAATGTTCTCAGCTGTCAGCCATGCACCCTGTATAACCACCTTCCATACCAGCATCTTCCTTTGTGGTTGAGGTTGGATGGACTACAGAGATGGGACTCCCTTCTCAACCATTCATGAAGACTCGATAGGAAGTGGGCGGAATTTTGTCCTTCAGTTATGTCCTTCATATGGATAAACAGATGGCATTTGTGCCCACAGCGTGTCTAAATAGCAGGCTTTCCTTGGGGCACTGTTGTCCTGCCCACACTGAAATGCCAGAGCAGATAAATTAGCTCCCCTTCTCCCTTCCCTCTCACATTATGTGAGGATGTTGTCCGATCTGCCCATTTCTCCAGTGGGGTTTAGAAAGAAATCTTGTGCATAATCCTGGCTCTGCAGTTAATGCAATCAATCCTGTGTCATGCAGAAGTTTAGTAAGCAGCTGGGGTGACAGCCAGTCACCTTGGGTAGCCTTGCTAGTCCTGAGTGTCACCCGTTTCTAAAGTGAACCAGTGTTTGATTCACCCTCAATTATTTGCAGACCAATGGAGTGGTTTGGCTTTCCCAGGGAGGCTGTGGAGAAGCTCTTATTAACAGCCAGCTGAAGTGCTTATTTGAAACAGAGGGATTGTAGAAACTCGCGGTGTTTCCACTTCTGGGTGTGGTTTTTTTCAGGCTTCACTTCTTCATAATTCTTTCTTTCACTTGCTACCCTCTTTCTGCCTTTTTCTGAAAAAAAATCCTCTTCTTTTACTGCTGATGGTATTTTCTATCAGCCTTGCCTCTTGCCCCTACTTCATAATCTCTCCCCACCAGAGGGGGGGTTTATGACAATAATCCTGGGGATTTCTCAAGTGGTCTGTTACCAGCCACAAAGTTGCAGCTGTTGAAAAAATTTAAAGCATCTCCTAAAACAGTTTCCCCCAGCCTTTGGCGTTATAACTCAGATTTGGGGCTTTTAATGGGAAACCTATTGAGAGTCATAGTGGTTCTGATGAAGATTTGTATACATGACCTTAAGAACTTGGAGGTGCAATGCACAGTGCATTGAAGGCAGTAGGGAGGCTTTCACACAGGCTTTGGTGCGCTTTGGCTCAGGCTTTTAAAGAATAACAGGAAACATTGGAAAAGGCACCAAGGGTAAACAGAGCCGTTTAGTTGCATTAACTGTCTAGAGGAGAAGCTCCGCTAATGACCGAAACAAACAAAGCAAGTGCATTTATTTAGCATTGCTGTGGGAGAACAAATGGCTGTTAATTGCATTTAGCTAAAAGGGGTTACACAAGAAATTGGCCGGCTCAGGCCCAGAGTGTAATTCTGGCGTCCTGACCCAGTTCTGATTGCTGTGTAGACTCTGTCGGAGAATAGTGTCCTGGAAAGGAGCATAGATTTCAGAGAGGCCAGGGCTTTGAGAGACTGCATACTATTTTTTATTCATAGCAATGCTACATTAAAGTGTCGTTCTGCAAAAAACAGCCTCAACAAGATCTGTTGTTGCTGCCTTCCTGTGACTCCTGATAAAACTTGCCTTGCTGTGATTATGTTAATGGTCAGAACTCAAACTGGTCAGTCAGCTTGTTTCTGGATTCACATATGATAAGCAACAATAAATATGGTGCAGGACTCCTTCGGTGATGCCTTAGTGTCTTTGACTGATAGCCAATGCATTATTTATTTTAGAAAAGAAGCTGGGGTGTGAAACCAGAGTCCCGTTGTGCTTACTCTGAATAAACATAGAAAGAAAAGAGTTTAAGGACTGACAGTCTAAGCTGTTCTTGCTTGCCTTTGTGGAAGATCATTGTCTTCAGGAGGAGAATGAGATGAACGGAAGGCTCTAAATTCACCCTGTGCTTAGAATGGAGCTAGTGGCTGTGGTAGTAACACCACAAAGGGAGATCGAGTCCTGTTCCTCTGTAATGGCTCTGCTGCCTTTGCCTTTGCTGCAGCATGTGTTTGCTGCTCCTGATAAAATGAACAGTTATGACTCGGAGAGCACAGAGGGCAGTGGTTTTGTAGGGTAATGTGGTGCCATTTTGACATTCCCACTTCTAATCCAAGAGCCATTCTTATCAGCTCTTTTTTCACATTCTGTTCATGTAAGAATAGAACTCCTTCCCATGGCAGAATATTTCAAGAGACTGATTATCTGCTTCTAATACCATGTGAATTTCTGAATAGCAGGTAAGATTAGATGATCACAAACTGAGTCAGTGCTTGCAGTGCTGTTTAGTACAAACAAATAATGCTCTGTCTGATTTATTTCTCTTAAAAGGAGGGGGACTAGTCATTAGTGAAAGGAATCAGCATGGCATTACATTTACTATGCGTTTAGGAAAAAACTGATCCCTTTGATGTAGCTGGAGACCCTTGAACTTCAGAAAAGAATGTGTTAGCGTGCTAGGGTATGCCTTAGTCCTGCAGGTCATTTAATCCTTTCCTCAAGTGAGTCATTGTAAGGTAAAGGAGATGCTGGGAAAAGTTCTGTACTGCCAATTAAAACAGGCTCCAAAGGTGTTGCTTGTTTCATTCTACCAGAAACTCATCACAGAGAGGCCAGTAGAGGTTGCCTATGTACCTCGAGGCCAGATCCCAAGCTAATATAAACTGGCATGGTTCTTTTGACTTAGCAGAGCTCCTTTGCTTTATACCAATAGCTCAGGCACAATTCCTTTATGCTTACAACTTTTTAAAGAATTATTGTTAAGGAATCAGGAATGATTTGGAAAGGTGTTGATTTCCACATATGTAAGAATTGAACGAATTTCAGAAGAAACGTGTAAATAACTCCGAGAAATGAGTTCTGACTCAGTCTTTGTAGAGAATATATTCTATCTGCTTCAAACACCCCTGCAAAATCAAACCTGAGTAATGAATGTTGTTAGCCTCAGCATTTCTCCTAGGCAGGCATCTTTCATGAGGTCAGGTTTAAAATAAAGTTAAAGTCAGGAATGTACTAATTAGTAACTGTGGCCCTTCTTGTTTGCCAACCAAAAAATCTCACTTTCAACAGATTTCACAAAGAATAAATGAAGTTAATCAGAAAGCTAAGGCATTAATCTTAATTAAGGAACTCTAGATCAAACACTAGTCTTCTGTGGAAGAGATAAAATCAGGGAGCCTAAACCACTTTGGAAAGTCAGGAAGATGGTTTGTTTTCACCTTTTTCAAGTGGAACAGCTGAGGTGCCAACCAGGAGGCCATTCAGGAAGCTGCCAGAATGGAAGTGCTGCCAAGTCCCATCCCACAGAAGTCCTGACAGAGTAGAAACCTGAAGTACCCAACTTTGAGTCTCAGCACTGTGGCAGTCACAAACCAGGCAAGCTGACAGAAACCTTGGAAACCTGCCTCGTTTCCATTAGAAAAATTAACACGATTGCTGCCTTCTAAACTGGCATTTTTGGGCAGGCAAACTTTCCTCTGGAAGATTTCCAGCAAGCTTACATACCTTTCTTCATGGTACTTAGCTCTTCCTTTCCTGACTTTTAGGAATACGAACTTTAGATGGGCTTATTTGCATTGGAGGAATACAGCTGGAACTTTCTTCCTAGCATGTGAAGAGTTTTCTCTGTGTGTAGAAACAACATGGGTAAAATACTTGGAGTGAAATCCAGGCTCCGTTGAAGTCAATGGCAAAACTCCCATTCACTTCAGTAGAGCAGGAATTTCACTCTTTACTGTTTTGAAGTTTGAGTTACTAATAGACTGTTAAATTATTCCTGCGTGCATCAAACAAAATGTGCTTGATGTTAATGTTTCTGCTGTGTTCAAAACCCACAAAGGTTTAAAAACAAGAATAACTATGAACTTCTGAGTCTAAAAGTTATGTTAAATGTAATTTTGCTAGAAATAATAATGTCCCTGGAGATAAACCTAAAATAATAGACTCCACCATATAATCTTCACTTTAAGCTAAAAATAGCATAGATGGTGGTTTAATCTAAGCCATAATTATCAAACTGCTGAAGCCAGTTTTGGTTCATTGCAACTAGAAATGTATGTCGTGTTTAGGCTTTGAACAGTTGAGTCCCAAAACTGGAGAGAAGCAAAGCCAAAAGCATAGTCAGAAAGCAAACAGGAGCCTCTGATTTGTAGAGAAATAGCAGGGATTAAAGAGTCCAACACCATATTTAGAGGGACTGCTCCTGGCTTGCTCAACCCAGCCAGCTGGAGACCTAGCAAGTTCCTATTAATCTGTGTTTTCAGCCCCAAATTGGTGACTCCTATTTTGCTAGAAGGTGACACTGGCCACAGGAGGCACCTTTTGTCTGAAAGCCATTTTCCATTTCATGTTGGAATTAAAAGAAGAATGCTAACCTGTCAAAATGTTTTTATTACGTACAATTTTAAAAAATTATTTTAATGATCATTTCGAAGTAGGATGGAAAACCCTTAAGTCACTTTTGCTGCCAGGCAGCATGGTATGATGGGCTGAGTGTAGGACTGCCAGGCAGGACTTCTGACATTTCACTGATGCAATAGGTGAACTTGGTCACATCGTTTATCCCTTCTTTGCCACCATGAGGGCTGTTCACAAAGGCTTACATCCAGCAGAGGAGTCTCACCTTCCTATAGCGGCAACAGAGATTTACTCTGAACAGTGATTTACTGTAGCAGCCCAATGGTAGACACTCCACTAATGAGAGAAGGGTCCTGAGTGGGAAGTTGTGTGGAGGGTAAAGTAATGCTTTTCTATTTCTGAACACTCTTTGAAATCCTCACTGAACGTATTTGAGTTCCTCCATGTATATTTATACTACGCAATCTGCTGTTTGTTTAGATGGTTTGTTTTGCTCAGTATGTCACATTCTGTTCTTGCTGAGACTGGCATGGGGCAATCTTGGTGTTTGTTGGGACAGTGGTTGCAGAAACGGGGCCTTGATTCTGCCTCAGGCTCCTTGCTGTTATAGAGTCCTAGACTAATTTAGGTTGGAAGGGCCACTGGAGGTCATCTGATCCAACCTACCACTCAAAGAGGGATCAGCTTCAAAGTTAGATGAGAAAAAGATTGTACAATACCACAAATTAAGAGAAAAGTTTTTCCTAACAGTGGAGTTATTCCAAATTCACACTGACACAACAACAAAATTGGCCCATCTCTAGTATTAATTTATTGACCATTCTCTCAGTATGATTATAGGGACCATATCCACTAGATTTGAGAAAGCAATTCAAAATTTTCAATAAATACTACCTTTGATAGTCTAGCAGATATCCTTTGGCTGTACTATATCACTTCTGCAGGTTCACTTCTCACAAACCCTCAAATAGTTGCATTTCCTGATAGGAAAGTTCATAGGAAGCACATTTAAAAGAGACAAACAGACATTCAAACAGGCAAATACTAAAACTTTTGTGAAATTAAGGCAATGGATAAATTCAAGGAACCTATATTTATTCATTAAACAGGTGCCCAGAGCAGTAGGCGAAGGATTCTGTGTTATTTGTGCAGCCTGTTTTCGACTTGTTAATTGTCATTACTAAGTCCAATGGGAAATGAGAAACCCACATCATAACTTGATAGCTTTTTGTCTTGTTTTGTTTTAATCAAACAGCATGGGAATGAGCCATGATGATGATCATCAACCCTGCGCAGGGAGGTCTCATATTATGTCTGGAGAATGGGTGAAGGGCAGGAACCCAAGTGACCTTTCCTGGTCTTCATGCAGCCGCGATGACCTTGAAAACTTCCTAAAGTAAGGATTGTGCTGATTATCAAAAATCCTATCAGGCAAGAATCCAATGTGTTATTTGAAAGTGAAAGTCTAAACAATTTTCCTTAAAAAAAAGTGTGTGCTTGTGTCATTAGGGTGTGCAAGTTTGAATCTGTCTCTGTATAGTAGCCCCTTTGAAACTGAGGTTTGCAGAGAGGCAGAAGAGTTATGTACCATTTTCAAGGTACTGAAAGCTTCTTAAAAACAATCCCAGATCACCTTCATTTTACAAAAAAATGCCCTTCCTGTTTGCAATGACAGAAATCTGTGTGTAGGTGGCCTGAAAAAATCTTCTCCATTGAAGGATGCTGCCAGCTTTGTGCTGTGGCTTTTACTGTCATTATTATTATTAAATAGCTTTCATTTTCTGGCAACTTTATTTTGCCTGAAGGTAATTCTGATGTGTTTTCTCACCCCTTAGTGAGTGTTGGTCTTAAACAGTTCACTATAAATTTCTTTCCCACTGCATCCATATTTCAGTTCATCATGTTTAACAGTTCAGGAAGGATTTCTGTCCTGCTGCTTGTTAACTCTCAAGCACTGGAATTCTCTGAACTCTGTAATTGTGGTCTTAGACCTACAGTGCAGCTCCCTGACAAACAGTGTCTAGCACAGTGGCCAGTGCTTTTGTTGCTAGAAACGAGTTCAGTATGGAAATTTCCCCAGTCTGGGGATTACAGGTGGAAAAGAAAGGTAAATAATGAAAGAAAATGGGAAATCTACTGTTACATTAAAGGCATGAAGTTGAAAAAGAAGTGAACTCACTGATCACTGGTCCCTGATAGAGGGGAGATGACAGTGATATTCCAATTTGTAAAAGAAGGCAAAGGGAAATATCTTTCTTTTTGTCTGTGATGGAAAAGAAAAGAAGTCAAGAGCTTAAAATTCAGCTAGGGGGATTCAGGTGAGACATGATAGAAGACTTTCTAGCTGTTATTGTAAGGTTTGTGAAGCTTTGGACTAGATAGCCTGAGGGCAGAATCGAGTCTCCATCAGATTTTTAGAAATAGTATAGACAAATGTTTAACTCAGAATAACGTGAATATAGTCAATTCTGCCTTGAAGCCTGGGGCCAGGGATGAGTTCCCAAGGACCTTTCTATCCATAGTTTTCAATGATTTAGAAGGCTTCCAGAAATATATTGGGAAAAATCACCACTGTTTTACATGAGGTCATCAGATTCCCTGTTAAAGAGAGGACAACAGCTTCTCTACAGCAGCGATCTAGCACTCAGGTTCAAAGGTGCTTTCCCTTAAAGGCATATTTAATTCTGACACTCCACAGGTCCAAGGTCAGCACCTGTTTGCTGGTAACAGACCCCCGAAGCCAATATGTGGTGCGGCTCCCTCACAAGCTGCCTGGAATGCACTACAGTGCCGATGAACAGTGCCAGATACTTTTTGGGACCAATGCTACATTCTGTAAGAATATGGAGGTAAGAACTCATGGGGTGTACCTGGAAACAAGGTAGGAAGCGGAAATAAAGCTGTCAAACATTGGGGAAGAAAAGGAGTCTGAACTTTCCTCGGAACTACTTAATGGGATTTTCAGCATGTTCAGCACTGCTGATGCAAAATCAGTAGTCAAACTCCCATTGACCTTCATGTCAATAGCACATACTTCTGCAGTCCTCCTTCTTTCCCTGCATTGGTCTTGTTAATCTCCTAGAGTGGACCCAGAAAACTTTTGTTTGTATTCGGTCTTAATTTAGGGACAGTTCCCTTTTGACGCTGTTTTGCTGAAGTACCTAGTAGAGATGGTTATGCTGGATGTTCAGCTGAGATGAAAGTCTCTTCTCACAAGAGTGTTTGCCTACTTCCACAGACTCAGCTGCTTCCACAGATTCAGCCTAGATGACTGTCTGGACCTTTCAGTAGACCTCACCTTCAGACCATTACAATGTTCTTAGGAGCTGACTCTAACTCTATCTTTAGAGATTTGTGCAGAATGAGGCCCTTTCCTGTATATTTTCTAAGCAACATGATGTTTAGTCAGGATTTGGGTGCAACATGGCTTAAATCACATGGTTGGTTGGCAAAATGGAGACGCTTACTTTTGGTGTCTCTAGAAGTAGGTCATATTTGAGATGAGGCCGTCTGACTTGTCCTCTGGAATTTAGACAGCTAAACTTTTCCTAAGGGCTTGCACATAATTAGATGTCTTCATTCTGACCAGAGCTTGTCTGCATCCCACTTTAAATAGGGACTGGAGAGATGCTTACTTCCAGCATGGCCTCGGAGATATTCAGAAGAAAGTCATGAAGCACTGTGTCCTGTCACCAGCATCAGCTGGCAGTGTTTTGTCCTATATAGACAGGCATGAAGCAGCCAGGTTTCTTGTTGTCACTAACTAGCCATTTGTATTTTTTAGTTGTCCCTTATTCCCATTCTGAACAGTCTTGGGATCTTAAATCAGTGTTAACAAAGAAAATAATGATCAGTGATAACTGAGGTTTCTAAGTGCCAAATTACTAAAACTGTTGAACACATGCAAGTCCTGGGAACATGCTCCTAGTTTCCCGTTTGCTGTTTTATTTATTTTGGATTTGGAAACTATCTAATATAAAACAATAAGAAAAGAATCTGGGTAGGTTGTATTTTCCAGCTCCATCAAGAAAATGCAGACCACCAGGACTACTGTACTGGAAGCAAAATATTAGAACATAGGTCTGTAAAGAAAACCCCAGATCTACCCAGGATGATTCAAGTTGTTCCACTTGTGTGGGTGTCACCCAGCTTGACTGCTGTTGGAATAGATTTTTGCTGTTTCCCTTGTTGCGATAAAAAACATTATGTTTCTGGATAGTCCAGTGCCTAATGAGAATGTCAGCCTACTGGTAGGTGGTCAGCATTTCTCATGCAGAAATTGCCTGTCCAGTCTGGAATTGCTTCAGGGACAAGTTGCTTGCCAGAATAACAAGCCAACAGGCACTGTTCTTCTCTGTAAGATACAGACAGCAGGTGTTTGTGTCTCCCAAGATTTTTCACCAGTCTTATTATTTGACATCTTTAGAAGACAATGAAAGCTGTGCTCTTCTCCTCCATCACTCTTTTAGTGTCTCCTGAAGAAAAGCGTATTTTATAAGGACTCTAGTACTTTCTACTGAAAAACCTTGTAGATCTTCAGCAGATTAAAACCAATTTGCAATCACTTATTTAGAAGTATTTTTCTGTCACAGATATGTGTTAAGCGTTAGCATTCACACTGTGAAGCTTTGGATCAATTATGTCACATGCCATTAATTTAGGTAAATATTTGCATCCTGTTATGCTACTCTGAATTGGCGTTTGAAGGGAATGAAAGGAAATTCTTTAGAGGAAATGATCAGCTTTAATTTTTAAACCTTCGAAGTCTGTGTTCTTTTCACCTTTGTGTTTCTCATGCCTCATCTGCAGAATGCTTGTATCATAAGTCTCAAAGCTGTCTACAAAAATGTGAACCAAAAAAAAAATTGGCACTAGTCATTGGCATTAGCTGTAGAAATTACTGGCAAATATAGCTGTCTCCTCTTTTAGCCAATGGTAATGTGGTATTTTTAATTCAATAAAGTATTAAAAAAAATCCAAATGTAAAAGTAATAAACATTTGACAGTAAATATTTGTTACAAAAAGGAAATAAACTTCAGGAAATGAGCCTCCTCAATCTTTTTATGATTGCATATGTCTACTGTCTATTTTCATATTTAATAGAAGAGTTACATTACAACATTTCATTGGAGATAGTTGAGCTACATAATTATATCAGGCAAACTAGAGGACCTGTATTCAAAAATGCCATGCAATCTGGTTGCAGAGCAAATTTCAGAGATTAGATTAATCCAAAATTTTGACACTTTTGAGAAACTGCAGAAACTTTCTGTGTAGTACGCTCTTTCCCTTAAAGGCATCAAGGCCCAAATTTTTAAAGGAATGTAATCTCTTGTGCCTTCACAAAGAGTCAGGTGCCTAAATGGTTGGCAGTGTCTGGGCCTCAGACACTGGTCCAACTATATAGTTAATCCATGAATATTAAACCTTATCAGGGTATTTCAGATTGCATCTCCAAAATTCTTCTTCCATGTTTGTTTTTAATGATAACTAAGATGCCCTAGTACAAAATAGTAGCCCTCAGAATTACGTTTGCCAAGTCAGCTACCCTGCAGCTATTGTGTTCCAAATTTGCAGAACAAAAATGAAAATATATGAGGTAGGCTCAGCTTTACATAAGCTATACCTCTTGACGTTCCTTTTTTCATTTGCTTGGACACTGTGTCTACATTTTAATATACTCAAATTTTAAAAAATGAACTGATTAACAGCATGAGTATATGATAATCAGCTTAATCATAGCCTATTGTTGTAATCTATGACCTCCAAGATGTATAATTTAGGATCTGGTTCTGTAACATCAATGTTAGGTAAGATTTACTAGTGCATGTCACCTGTTTAAGGAGCTCTGGAATCAGACTTCTAGGCTGGATGCTTGTTAGGCAGGGAACAATCAATTTCTATTTATTTGAAAAGCACCGCTTCTATTATAATAGCATATGAATAATAAATGGTAAGATTACCTGCCAGCCCCTTGCAGGAATGCAAGTCCATTTTAGAGCGTGCTCTGCTCATAATTTTAATGGTTTGAGATACAGCCAGGTGGCTGGGTTTGGATTAACTTTAACCTGAGTATTGGGTGAGTCCATGTTCATCATAAAGAAAGTAAATGTTTTCATGGCTTCGTGGAAGAATTAGTTTTGATCTGAGGAACGGAATAAGAAAATAGAAGTTGGACAGTTCTCAAGCGGGATGATTTCATGTATGATAATGAATATCTCAAGACCCTTCAGTAGTTCACATCTGAGTTACATAGTTTTCTCAGTAACATGCAAAGGGATCAAAAGTGCTTTCACATGGTGCTTTGTGTTAATCTTTTCCATTGCAAATGTTAGGCATTATCTGATCAATGAGAACGCTTATCCAGCAGGACATACAAATGTGCTTCTACTATACCAGATGTGCTGCCTTTTTCCAGGTGGGAGGCTGTACAGTCATGCCCCTTGCAGTGCTAGAAGAGCTTTTGGCTCACCTAAGAATTTGCACAGTGATCTTTATTTTGAGGAAGATAAGTTGCTTTTAGCAGAAATTAAATAGATGACCATGTCATCCTCAAGCTCTGAGCAAAATCACGATACAAGTTGCGGAAAAAACTAAACAGCAATGCAGCTTTGACACTGCGTAGTGCATTATCAGTGTACCCCAAACACAGAGATCTTTTGGAATTCTGGTTGCTAAATGTTGATGTGAGTCCAGGGCTAACAGGCTAGGTTGTGCAAATTACAGGAAATTCAACCTGTCTGACCTCTGTTCTTCAGATCCACACTGCGCTATGAATCAAGTATTGTGAATTCATTTGACCCCTATGCAAGAGGAAGCAAAAAGCTTCAACTCCACTCAAGCGATGAAGGCTTCTGCAGGGAGCAGACTTTAACTCTTTGCTGTCCCCTTTATTTAACAGTGCCATCAGTGAGAGGAATAGCACAGATGGTTTATGCTGAATCTCTCACAGAGCAGAGATGGTGTTTCTCCACCAGAAATGCGTAAAAATGCATTGCTCATAACCTTACATGAAAATATGCTGTGTTTAATCAGAACACTGGGTTTATTTTTCAGACTGGCATGCCTACGAACAGAGGCTTTTGCACTGAAATTGTATTTATGGAAAAAATCTGATTTCTATTTCTTGTATCCAGTGTTTGGCTTTTTGTTTTAGATGCCTTTTGGCTTATTTATTATTAACACATTTTTGCGGGTTTTTTCATAACCATTATCTTTCGGTATTGTTTTGAGTCAAAACTGTGCTTAGGCTAAAATGGCATGTGGAAAGAGATTAGCATTGCTACAAAAAGATTTTTTTCTGAAAAAGGGAAACTCAGAGGTAACTGGGATTGTGAGTTTTGACATGACACTGTTTTTAGAAAAATTAAAACAGCTAGAATTAGCTCTACTGTTTTTTCTTAAGTTCAAGTTGTTTTTTAACAAATATAGGTATCTCCTGGTATCTACAAGGTACAGAGCAGCAGCACAGAACAAGAGGGCAAAGTTGATTGTAAGCCAAAGGAGACTGACTAGATTTCTGGGCTAAAATGGAAACGGAGAGGAACCAGAAAACAAAGTAAAGGAAGAGCAACAATTGTAATAATCAAGTCGATTTTACGTATCTATTCAGTTTTCGTATTTGATGGTAGGGTGGTGAATATAATTAAGCAGTTGTGGGTTTCTCTGTGGTCTTGATCTTGCAAAGAGACTGGCGGAGTGGACTCTTGGACTCCATGCATGGGCATCAATGGGCCTCTGTCTGTTTTTTCTTTTTGGGGTCATTTGCAAGATCCAGACGATGATAGTAAGCCCTATTATTTAGTAATGTATAGAATATTTACAAGAACATGGTAATTAGATTGAGAGCTGCTTTAGCCTGAAAATAATAGGTTGCTTTGTCATTTTCTGTACAACCAGGGACTTTGTCTACATAATTTTCCATTACACACTTTAGCTTCTGTGTAAATATAATAATCATAATAAATCTTAAAGAGGATTGGTTTCATTTTCCTGAGGCTTGCAGGAGAGAAGCCTGGCAATTCTAAAACAAAATGAGAAGATTTTCTTTTTTAGAAGTAAAGATAACAATTTACTTAATTGCCATACTATATTTTATAGTTTTCCTAATGTAGGTTGTTAAAATTCAGACTATTTTCACATTGCCTGTTTCATATGAAACTGAAGTGTCCTATTTCACTGCTTCTGTATGTTGCAAAAAGACAGTTTTCTCTTTATTTTCAGTGGAAATACTTTTTGTTTAAGAGAGAGAAAGAAAGAGAGAGAAGCAGAGTTCCTGCCTGGGCAGCACAGCCCAGTTTACAATTATTGGAATGCTTCAGAAATTTTTGTACGTGTTTCAGTTTGGAAGATGGTCAAAACACATTCTGGTGCAGTGGTTTAAAGCAAAATAAAAAGAGAGAGGGGAACCAAAATAAAATTATAAAAATACAATGTGGAAATTTAAGAATATAAAAATAATAAACTCTTAAAAATAATACAGAGTGCCTATTAAGAATCAAGCACTTGAGCTTGGCAAGTCTACATTTCTTATTAAGACACAAGGGGACGGAGAAAGAATTAGTGTAGCCTTGTGATGTGGCATCTACAGCTGAAGTTTGAACTTAACGAAATTAGCCAAAATACGATTGAGTATCAGCCTGAAAATACTGTATAACAAGCTTGAAGGGCATTCAGACCTCTCCCATTGGCCTTCTGGGAACTTCCCATCTGCAAAACACTTCAAGAGAAAACTCCCATAATCTTCACAACCACATCTGAACAGTGTGTGTATATATCTATATTTATTTTACTGTCCCTTTCTTCTCTTTTCCCGTGGCCAAGAAACATGATCCGTGATTTCATTCTTTTAATTTCCTTTTTTTTTGTTTTGTTTTGTTTTTTTAATGGACAACACTGCCTGTTGTTTAAAAAATCATTATTTTTCATATCCTACAATCAGGGGTTAAGGCCTGAGGAGTTCACTGGGAGTTATTGAGTGAACATTACTCTCAGTGAAGACAATACGAGATGGATGTTGCAAAGTGCAAGGTCAGAATTTTAGGCTCTCAGTTGCAAACACAATATTAGATGGGAGTGATCAGGTTGATTATGAAACTTGCCTGAAGCTCTTGCCCTACCTTCATCATCAGCAGATATCTCCTGAGCTAGATTACAGCTTAATACTGTGAACTCATAAGCCTCTTCTTGGTGGGGTGTGTCTAGAATGAACCTCAGAGCAGCACTTAACATATGGCATGTACAATATGATGCTAATAGAGCTGCTATGGTTGAGACATAGCTGATTAGCTATGGCTGTTTTAAGCGTACTGAGGTAGAAATCGTTAATAAGTCAAAGGACAAGATTTTTAACCTGTAATTCAAAGGAGTGACTCTTCCAATGCCTTGTACCACGTCTCTACATCTTCCACTTTTGACCACGTGAAGATACTTACATGATTTCTTCAGCTGATGTAACATGTACGGTTGTGTTCTCTCATTTAAGATGCTGAAAACTGGACTCAGCAAAGCTGAAGAGCACATACAGTGAGAAAGAATTGTGTGTTGGTGGGAAAGTGGATAAAGCTTATCTTTTTCTACTTCAATTTCTGTGTGTCTCTGAATCATAGACCCACAGGAGCTAGTTTCGTGAACGCCCTAAAGGCACTGAAAAGATTAGTATTTAGCACAGGCTGCCTTGCCATAAAATTAGTTTGTGGTCTCATTAATGATATCTTTCCAATCTCTTTCTTTTGACTATTACTTTAATTCCAGGTACATGAAAAAAAGAAATAGAACTGGTGCTTTGCAAAGAAATACTTTAGACAGTGGAGAAGGCATTTAGTTTGCCTTGAAAACACCAGAAATAGCTAAAACTAGAGACAGTGTTCTTCAGTTTCATTGTTTGCTTCCCAACATACAGTTAAAAAAAAAAAAAGTGTTTCTACTTACTTGTGCCTTCTCTGGCAGTATGGGAGTCTTCCACTGCTTGTCTGGCAGAATCCATTCTCAAAATACTGGTTTCTTATATCTCCCCCAGGTTGGAACAATTTCCAGATACTGCATTGCACATTTACAGTATGAAAGTAATTAATTCCAGTTTAACTTCCTCACAGGAAAGGGTGAAGAGCTTGCAGTAGGCCAAACCCCTCTCAAAAGAAGAATTTTTTACGTCTCTCTGTCTCTTACCATCTACCCATTAGAGCCATTCATAGAGCCCTAGGAGCAATTTTACTATGAGAGATGATGGCACATGGCAAAAGATCCCTGCTGCATCTGCTCTAGAGAGGTCAGGGCTCATTGTCCCGTCTGTAAGTGTGTTTTGGGCAGCTCTTGAATAGCCTGGTTTTGCTTTTGCTAACATTGTCAAAACATGAGAGCTCTAGATTTTTCTAATCCTTCGGCTTTCATCTGCTGTTAGAAAGGCTATTTGACTGAAGAGTATAAGCAGTTAATTTCATTCAGACCTTAGACATCCAAATCTGTCTGTGGTGAGCAGTGTGTCATGGTAAGTTACTGTTTTGGAAGCTGACAGATATTTTGTCTTTCTCCCTGAAAGACGAAGGGGAAACATTCTTATGTTTTAACTGTAGATCAGAAAAGCTCTTGGTATCACTCCATCTATACATAAGGGTACATTTCATAAGGGATCCATGTGTTGGCACTTGGAGTAATGCATATCAAGCCATCTAGCTCAGAGAACCAAACCCAGCGTGACATCCTTCATGTTTGCTGGGCTCAGTTTGTTTTGTTTTCTCTGATACAGAACATTAACAAATCTCTGAAATGACTATGTTGAATTTTTTGTACTGTTCTACAAGAAAAAGAGTAGCACCGGAAAGTAGTTAACTCTCAAGGACCATTTCCTTAAGAGTTCTTTAACTGTCAAGGGCCATTTCCTCAGGAGTTAAAACAATCTTGTTGATATTACACACTTGTATGTGATGTTGGTGACTTTCCACTCACAGAAGTTGATGAAGAGGCCCTTCATTGAGTTAATGGAGCTACATTGATGAAAAAACTAATACAAAGGGGAATCAACTCTTTTTTGTTGGCTCCAAGCAGGCAGGTTATTGGACCTGCTCATCTAAAAAGCATAATGTCCCCATGTGTTTCTCTATGTTCTCAAGAAACAAGGTGATCACCACATAGTGAAAACAGGGAAATGTTTTTTAAGAAACTTTTTCTAGTTGCCTCCAGGAAGATTATATGGTTGTTTTTTATAATACGGGTTAAGATGCTGTCTGTCCAACAGTAAAGAGATCCATTCTGCTTTGTCATTAATGAATAAAATTACATATTATAAATTTGTGGGATTGTTGCCCAGTTTTGTTAATATGAGTAGTGGATATCAACCATTGCCTGAATATTCTAGGATAGTTCTTGTGATTCTTTATGAAGCCTTCCCTTCACTTTTGGATCAGGTCTGTCATGTGGACAGGTAGACAGATATTTCCACTATTGGACCTACCGCTTGTTCCTTGGAATATGAGCCTGAGAAAAGGTCAGCAGCTGGCCACTGATACGTGTTTCCAAGCCCACAGTTACCTTGTCTGGGACAGTACATGGCTCCTTTTCAAAAGCGCCTTCCAATTTTACAAGATTCTGATTTTGAGCACTTTTCATCTAGTTTTCAACAGCAAGAAGCTCCACCTAATAGCAGTGGCAAACAACAGTGCTCGCCTACCTTGTGATCCAGGTAGATTGTCAGTTGTTTATGAACCCAAAATTAAAGACAGTGACAGTGTGGAAATTGGGGTCATTGTTTTTCTCACCTTGTTTTGTAATGAATTCTTCCTCAGAACCATGCTGTGAGGCTTCAAGAACTTATACACAGTGTTTCAAACAGGAAAGTGTGTGTAAATTGTGTGTTCATTGTACTTAATAGGTGTTAATTAGGATTCTGTTTATAAGCCTGCTTTCTGTCATGGTTAGCTATATGCCAAGCCAAAACCTTGGCAAAATAAAAGAGATCTGATACTTCGTTGAAAGCCAGCCTATTTATAAGCGTGCCTGTGTGTTATGTGGTCTCTTACTCCTCTTCCTTAAGGATATTTACTCTTTCTAAGTCCTTCTTCATAATCCCCTCGTTTTGACAGCAAAATTGGTTTCATGGTGGTTTAATTCTGCTGCTAGAAATTAGAGGTTTGTCTTTCCAGTGGAAAATAGGCAGCAGGAACAAATTCATTCTCATGAGAAATAAGTGTTTCATTTTTTTGGATGAATCCAAGGTGAGGGAGTGAATATGTAGGGAAGGAATTAGCTTCTGTTGAGTTGTTCCCTGGTGGGAAGGATATCTTTATTCATTGGATTCTCTTTATGCTTTGGAGAGTTGGAAGCTCCCCTTGTAGGTAATAATCTGAGGCTTTGAGACACAGGAGCATTGCGAGCCCTGTCTTCTCCCTGAGACCATGTGACGTCATTGGGCAGAATCATGCTGATTTTAGTAACAGTGGTGACGCAATAGCTAACCCAGAAACTAGCAGACTCTAGACTTACTGCCTGTGGGCAAAGAGCTGGCTGAATTAATTCTGGCTTCTCCTCATTTCCAGCTGCAGCACTGAGTTAAAGAACCTAAAATAGATTACTTCCCTAGAGCCACATGTGAGTGGTCGTAGCACTTCACACACTGCGAGTCAGTGCTGGCACACGTGTGGGATGGAGTTACACGTAAGGTAAACACCGTCTTCAGAAACAGTATTTCTTGTGAAAAAGTATGAAAAGCTGTGAAAGGTGGGAAGGCCCACAGCCAGACATGTTCCTGGGAGTATCCCAGGAGTTGTTTCTGGTTTTACCCTGAAGTTTAGCCAGAGCAGGCAGTGTGAGCCTGTGGCTGTGACACTGAGCAGAGGACTGCAGAGCTCTGAGCAGTGTTTTTGCTTGTCTCCCAGCAGACTTTCAGCAAGACATTTAATTCCTTTCTGTTCCTTATCTTCCCACCTATAACAGAGGGATAAAGCTTCCTTTATCTCCAAGCTCCCAGGAGTCTGTTTAGATTGCAAGTTCTTTGAGGAAGAGAAAACACCTGGCACAGTAAGGCCCCTTTCTCGAATAGATGCCATTATAATACCTGTAATCAGAAGCATCGTTCATCTGCCAAGCAGATATCTCCTAGCTTAGGAGTTTCTGGACTGTGACTTCTCTCAGGACTGGTTTCTAACAGCTGTGCAGACAAATTTTCCTATCTTTCAGGCATTTTTGAGAGTCTAAAATTTGCACCTTTATAAAAATTCCATTTTTATTTCCATTTTAAAATTTGATTTTCTGTCTGTATAAATTCCTTAAGGGTTCAGTTAAACAAGTATTTCAATTTAAAAAAAAAAAAAGGAAATTTAAATTTTTGAAATATTAGTTTTCAACAACCATCTCACTTTTTAAAATTTTATTTTGCTCTTGGAAATATTTCAAGCTGGGAGCTGATCCAAAGAGGACCTTTCCCCACAGACAGTTTCAACAAATCAATATTTTTCCAGTGAAAAACATCTATCATTGCAAAATCCTAACTGGCACTTTTTGAATGCTGTAGGGAGGACTTTGCAGGCAGAGACCTGCCTTCAAAAAGCTGGTTGCAGAATTTACAATTAGCAGTAATACAGCTCTTTTGATGGCTTTTTCTATATCAGTGTAAGTTCTGAACTGCCACTCATATACAAGCAACCTCCTTTCAAGTCCTGCCATTTCTCACTTTGATTTTTCTCCGCAAAGCTGGCTATTTAACTATTTAAAAAGTCAGTCACTGAGACTGGTTAGCTATAGGACTCTTTAATGGGGATTTTTGTCTGGGTTTCTATTGTAGCTGAGGAGGATATATGATCTCTTTTGAAATGAGCTATTAACATGGTAAAACATCTTGGGAGCATACAATACCAAAGCTGATGGTTTAATCTTTGCTGGGGTATCTGAATGCTGTATTGAATACAGGGGACTGCACTAATGAGTGTTTGAGCTTTGTAGTGGTATGGCACTAGAACACAGAGCTGAAGCGCAGTTACCAGATTTTTCTGTAACTGTTTCCTGAAATATGCTTTGCATTTAGTGTTCGGAATCAAACGCAGGGATACTATAAAAATCCTATGTTTTCCATACCTC
The DNA here is from genome assembly GCA_031468815.1 of Morus bassanus. Lineage (NCBI taxonomy): Eukaryota > Metazoa > Chordata > Aves > Suliformes > Sulidae > Morus > Morus bassanus. The sequence goes on from CM062581.1 coordinate 4,477,143, forward strand.
AAAGATGGGAAATCTCAGAAAGGTTGGTGTTGCTAAGACAGATTTTTCCTTTATTTTTCTCCCTATAAATATATGTGTGTGTGCACATATGTGTGTATACATGTATGTATATGCACAAACATATACATATATATATATACACACACATACACACATGTATGTGAGTATTCGCACCCGCTGTATCCATAGGCTGGGCTCAGCTCTGTAGTTCTGCTGGTACAGACACACCTGTTTGAGGTTATCTGTGCCCATTGCTTCCCCCAGGCCACGGCTCATACCTGGGCATGTTAGCTGCCTTTATCACCTTCCACATTCTTGTGGGCCGTGGAGGAATTCTGGTTGGCAACCAAAATTGTACAAAAAGCTGCTTCATTTTTATGACTTTCTGTTTCCACACCACCACCCCCCCCTTCCTCCTCCCAGTTTTACATCAAAGAGGAGAATTTAACCCTGACTAATTTACATGCAGCTTATGATCCAGGGACTTGAAGCTGAAGCTTAACAAATACTGGCCTTGCATAATGCACAGATATTTAGCAACAGTGCTCATCTGTGTCTAGAACTAGGTCTTTAAGGATATAGTGAATTCCATTACATCTTCAGCCAGGATGTCTTTCTGACAGAAAGCAGAAGCAGAGGGTTTCCTTCTGGAATCACGGGGCAGAATTTCTGCCTGGGTCATTCAAGAGATCAGGCTGTAGGGTTTCTTATCACATTCTGCTCTGAAGCTTTGTGGTTATGTGTAAGAGAGGGGCTGAAGCCTAGAAAAGTGAAAATACATGCTACCTCCACCCTTCATCTCTGAAGCTTCCCTTTGTTTTATGTATCAGTATTCCCCAACCATAGTTTGAAAGGAGGCATTGCTAGTGGTGCTTTCACAAGATCACTGTCTGCAGTCATCAAGGGAGAAGAGACAGCCCAGACTGTCAATTAATTCCTGAACTTGGCTTAACAGTAACAACATTTATAAGTCATCAATACATTTATTTGTAATGGCAAAGAAACTGTTAGAGCCTGTCGTGTTCATAGGCTGCATTTAATTGTGTCCTGCAGCTATGTGTAGCACATCCTGCCACTGTGGCTAGAACCTCCTATGATACCTTCCACTTAGGTCTGTGACATGCTTTTAACATATCTTAACTGTTTTGAATCCTTTTTAATCATTCATATGTGTAGTCTTAACATAAAGAACCATCACCTTTAGATCCCAGTGAGTTAAACCAGGTGCAAGGGTGCTGTAGCTTTACAACTAGGAAAACAAGCATCCTCTCAGACCTCTAAGTTTGGCATTGGGAGAAAGCTTTTTCAGTTTAAATGGTTTATTGCCTAGATTAGTGTTCTTTCTGTAGCACTTGTGGACAGTTAATTGATGTACTTTTTGATTTTAGTTCTCTCCAGGGAAGGTGGGGTTTTGAGAATCTAGGAATTGCGGCATGGAACAATTGATTTCTCAGTAAGCTCTGAAATCTCTGGCTTGTGAATTCTTCAGCCTCAGTATACCTATCTGTAAAACAGTATGTGATGCCCTTATGGCTAATTGATGCCTAAGTGCTTTCAGAGCTGTGGGTAAACCACTAATTAGTCACAGTCATTTAGTCAAAATTACTAAAGTCTGATATTTTCCCATATGCTTTATTAGTTCAGGGAAAATGGCTTGAAAATTCATTGATTTAGGCTTCCCTGGTGTATTTGCTGTTGTTTGTTTGTTTGACAATGACTTTCTGTGTTGTGGTTAATACAGATGTTGCTGAATTGTGCCGTCTGCTTCTAGTTTTTGTGAATGTTCTTTTGGTTTAAATAGTGCAAAAGCCTCTTTCCAGAAAGAAATGTAGAAATAAAACTGGATGCAGATACTACTGCGATAACTATTTTGTTTCAGTATGTTCTACATCATCACTCTTGGTATTGGGATTTATCTCGTCTGCACCCTCTGCCGTACAGATCTATTTTATATAGGCATACCAACGTGCATGTACACAAAACACACATGCATCCACAGTCTCTTACATTACATTGTGAAAGAACCATACGGTTGAAGTGTGTTGACTCAACTATTTAATGAGGTGCAATAAATCTTGACAAGACCAGCTGGCACTTGAGTTAGGCTTCTCATCTTTTTACCATTACATTGAAACGTGAACAATAGTGGAAAGAAATGTAACTCTTCTTTTTTCTTTTTTTGGTACTCAGATCTGTAGCACTGTATTGAAATCATCCACTTTCATGTAATGCAAAGCACGGTGGATGCTGTGGAAAATGTTAACGATGTAAAGGCCCCTTTCCCTCGTTCTTTTTCTCAAATTCTGAAAATGTTATTGATCTGACAGATCACGCAAGTGTGGTAGGCATTAATATCCCTGCAACACACATTGGCTGAGCAGAGCAACAATGTTGAGTAATGATACCCAGGATGTGCTTCAAATCTGGTAGCAGGATGTGCTGTACCTCTTGCTGCTCTTGCCCTCACATCTCACTTTTCACCTTCTCTAGTACATTGGTCTCTAGCAGCTGCTTCTCACCACCAAACCTTTACTGACTTTGCCCCTGCATGTCACCAAGCTCCTCCTCTGCTGCATGGCACACTATGAAATCCTTTCCTCTTCCTCATTCTGCCTTAAGATCTTCTCCCAAGGGGCATTGCTGTCTGATTATAGCTACCACCAGATCCAGCAGGGCTGACTGCATTTCATCATGCTTAGTTACTTGAGCATCTTTTTAAAAAAATACAATTAAGCAGCTCGGACATGTAAGCATGTGTCATGGTTCCAAAGCACCCATCTTGGCCTCCCATATACAGTTCTTTTTTAATGGAGCAGATTTATTCTTGTGAAAAGAAACCTATTTAAATAATGCACTTCTTGTTTTGGGTGGGTTTTGCTCCTGACAATGGCATCCATCAACCTCTTTTATGTTCTCAGCCCCACCACTTAATGCCAATATATCATTAAAAAATAACTGCTCCCAAACCAACTAGATGCCTCTGGGTTCACTTGAGAAAGTCTGCCTGAGCTTTGCAGTGTACCCCATAATGATAGCTGACATCTCCAAAAGTAATAACTGCACCTCGTTGCTTTGTGATTACAGCATTTGATGTGTGCTGGGCTCTGGTGCCTGGTGGAAGGAGATACGTCCTGTAAAACAAAGTTGGACCCCCCTCTGGATGGCACTGAATGTGGCGCAGACAAGGTAATCAAAATGCTCAGTAGCAGTCAGTTCGTTTTTTGTAGCATTGTCTGTGGAATAATGTTTCCAAGATGTTCAGTATTTACCATAAACCCATATTTTTTACTGATTCTGTTACAGAAACTGCTCAATTAACAGCTGGATTGGGTTAAGTCTTTCTGATTTTATGTTACATGTATTTCAGTAGCCTCTGGAGACCTCAGTAGTCAAGTTCTTGTGGTCTAGGCATTCTACAAACACTGCAGGAAAACCCCATGCCTCACTCTGCTAAGTGCACAGACTGAGTACCCTGCGAGTCATGTTAGGTAGTAGCTCACTCCTGTCACTTCTGCTCATTGCTGCCGGTGGTGTTTCATGAGTGAGGTGTTTTTTCAGTGTAAGCTAAGGTACTAGTGTTCTTGGCTATATCTGAGGTAGACAGTGTGGAGAGCATTTAGGCTGACATTTGGGGAGTGAAGAAAGATGGGGAAAGAAAAAGAGGCTACTTAAAAACTTCATAGTTTCTAAAAGTAGCTCAAAATGTGTTGAGCTCAAATTCAGTGATGTTCAGTTATTTTTGAAGTATCTTTTGCTGCACTGTATGTGTATACTCAGATGACTAAGGCATATATGGACTTCCCAGAATCCAGGTCAATGTAGAAAATTGCTACAAGAAACGCAAAATAAACTCTCAGATCAGTGGATCTCCCTCTGGTGAAAATCACCATTCCAGTAACTGGCTTCAGTGCCATAAGGGTGGGAGTTACTGAGGCTCAGCCGCTGCCTCCCAGCTGACCTACTGTGCTAACAGAAGTTGACTTAAGTGAACATGTTTGACCTCTGGGATGGGCTGTTCTAGGTGGTATGTGGTTCATAAATGTGTGTGGTTGATTCTCCCAGTGCGGCTGATAACTTGTAAGGCTACAAAAGAACTTCACTGGTTTGGTAACTGCCAGCCCCCTACTTACTGGTTTTGGATTCTAACATTTTTTGTATGTTGTATGGTCGGGGAGGTAAGAAAGGGTAAAATTAAAGTGTTTGTTGCTAAAATCAAATATTAGAGACCTTTTCTTTGCTTGCAAATAAAGATAAACAATGACAAGAAAAGCTGAGTCCTGGAAAGCATGACAAGGAAACTGAGACAAAAGGTTTTTAGATATATGTTTTTCTAACTACAGGAGTCCTGGTGATTCTTTCGTAAAACTGCTTAGCAGTGCTTACTGTATCATATCCTGGACAGAGCAGGAGAATAGGCCAAGTTTGCTGCTTGGTCAGGAGCCAGCACAACCTATTAGAATCAAAGACTGTTTGGGGCTTTGGCCAAGTTATGTCCAAAATACCTCAATTATTTTGTACATACTGGGAATACTGCTGATGAAGACATTGCTTTGGGGTATAATTTCTTGGACTCGGTTTCTGTGAAGAGTGTGGCTTTAAGTCTCAGCACTTAATTTTCTGCTTTATAAAGCAAGGGGACCAATTCTATGATTATGTTTTTTTAATGACAGAACTCCCCTCAGGGGTTCATTGAGGGTGACACTTAAATTTCTGTGTTTCACCTCCTCCCTTTCTTCTCCTCCCACCTCCATCTCACTGAAGCCTTGAATCTCTAGAAACTTAAATGTGGACTTGTTGTAATCTCTCAGACATCCTTTTAAGTCCACCTGTGCAGGAATGTTTGCAAGATCAGGGCTTCTTTCCAGCCTGTGCTAACACAATTGCGTTTCAGTGGTGCCGAGCCGGGGAGTGTGTCAGCAAAACTCCCATCCCTGAGCATGTTGATGGAGACTGGAGCATGTGGAGTCAGTGGAGCATGTGCAGCCGGACGTGTGGCACCGGAGTGCGATTCAGACAGCGGAAATGCGACAATCCCCCGTAAGTCTTCATATCATGCTGATTTCTTTTTGCATGTAGCACTTAGACAATCCTTGCTGCAAGACTACAGGGAAGAAACGTGTGGCAGAGCTGTGCAGAAGACATGAGAGATTTCTTGTTCACAAGCAGCAAGGACCACATCAAAATCCTGGAGTGACTCGGAGGGAAGTAGGTTCTGTGGAAGTGACTTGAAGGGTTACCATTGGAAGTGGCCCATTGCAGTGATTCAAACATAGATACAATTGAATTAAAAACTTGCGGTTTGGCAGAAAAAATGATGCTGTGTTTCCTCTCCAGCACTGCAGTGAATGAGGAGGGGTTGATCTGGATCTACAGACCAGCCTGAGCCAATATGTCTTAGAGATCAGTTTTGCAGGGAGTGCTGGCTCTGGGCTTGGGAAGCGATAGAGTGGCTGACAGTGCTCATAGTGTCATATAGCTGTGTTAGTAAAGCACCCTGAGATATTCTGTACATCAGGATGTGCTGCATGTGAAAAGGAAAGTTTTACTGCATGCAGAGTGCAGTGGGTGCTGTTTAGCTCCTGCACAGTGACTACAAATAAGCCTATGTTCTCTGCTTGGGCTTGGATTTTTTTCTGATTCAGGAAGAAGTGTAAGTGTTGTTATTTCCCATGTGCCATCCTTCATCCCTCAAGTCAACTGAGGCACATCTGGAAGTCTTCTCTTCTTATGGGAGGCCTGAACAGGTTACCGTGGTGGCTGTTTAACTGACCACCCCTGTTTGTGTGCATTATAACTTCTGAGATGAGTGAGGGTGCTCACAATCTTGAGAGCAGCCCTCCAAGTGGGATATCTCTAACTTTATTCATATTCTAATCTTTTCTCCACAAACAAAGCACAGGAAACTTTTCTTCTTAAATAGGGGCTGAAATTCTGGCTAGCAACATAGGCACTTTGAAGACATGCCTGGATGATGGATAGGCACACACTGGCTGCTGCTGAGCTGTATTCATGTGCAAGGGATATTTTTTGTTTATTCCTCTCCTTAAATAACACTGTACTGCAATTGCATGTCTATAATGTCCAGGATTGATTTTTTACCAGCTCATTTTCCTGAACGAGGGACTGAGCTGGTTTCTTTGCTGTCAGCTACAAAAAGTCTCTTTAACCACAGTGCTGACCAAACCTAAATCCATTCATCATCGTTCCTTAAATAACAGGAAATGCTCCCTCCAAGATTGCACACTGATTTTAAAATTCTCTTGCTTATATACATTCTTGGCTGGGGATACACACGTGATCTTCTTTTGCTTCAAATTCCTGGCATCAGCCCACTTCTGCAGCTGGTTTATTCACTGTCCAAAAATATTGGCTAAGGGATTTATCTTTTATTTTATGTATATTTGGTCCTGGGATTTTTTTTAACTGGAATCCCTACTCCTGCCAGCTGACTTTTGAGCCTGTGGGACTATCAGTATTTTTAAACCAGTTGCTTCACTGTTTGATTTGGTTTCTTCTCTTTGTGATTTCTCTGAGTATTTGCATGCATTGCCTCCAAATGGTTGTAAGGCAGTGTCATGAGCCAGTTTGCACATGCAGACTTTTGAGTTGTAATGCCTTGTGTTCCCGTCTAGGCTTTGGACTGTTGTACAGTGGGATTGAAGAGAAAACCACTGGCTTAAACAGACATCAGAATGAGATCTCCACCCCTTCTCCAGTCCCCTCTTGTCATGTAAAAGGTCACAGTGATTTCTTTAGTTCCATTAGTGGGTAGATTCTCTTGGCATAAAGGTAGTGGAAGGTGGCCGTGAAGTTGTCTACCAGGAGAATTTGCACAGTCACTGTTTCAGGCATGTGTAAGGGTGGGCTTGAATTATACTGTTTATTGGAAATCCCAGGCAGTGCTCGAGCCCATATTATACAGGGCTTGGGACCTGGGATTACAGGGATCTTTCCCTTCAGACTCTTTTTCAGAGTCTGATAGAGATGATGCCCAAAGCCTTGGTCTCAGCATTTGGAAAGGCAGAAGGGACACAAGGATGAAAGCACAAAAATGGAGTGAAGCAGGAAAAGAAAGGTGTATGAACAAGTGCTAGGTAACCATTTGTGGGAGACAAGAGAGAGTGGCTGTCATTGTTTTTCTTCATCTTGCATGACGAAAACCCCCAGTATCCTGTTTAAATGTGCCAAGAGGCCTGTAATACTGAAATACTGTTACAGACGTCAGTTAAGGAAAAGATTTCTGTCAGTAATTATGCATTCCCTACCCAAACAGTAACAGGGCAGAACATAATCAGCATGGCAGAGCTATGTCTTGTCCATTTCGCTGACTGCCTGTCCATGTCTGTTTATTTGCTTGTTCCTGAAACCTTTGAATAGATGCTATATATTCTACTAGTGTTTCACTAGAGTAACTCTAGTAGAAAGCACCAACATACTACCAAATAAAGTATGATGCTGTTGGACAGAGGGGAGCTGAGGTGGGAAGGTCTTGTCGGGTATGTTATTTTTGGTTGGATTACTGGGAGTAGAAACATCCCCCAGATCTGTAGGATGCTCTGTTGTTCTGTGGCTGATGAGATGAGTGCATCCAACTCTTTAATTTTGGGAGAAACTACACCAGGAGGAGGCAGTTCATTTTACTCCTTAATTAGAAAGGGAAGACAGGTCAGGCTCCTGAAGGGCCGAGCAGAGGAGTGCAGGCCAAAAGGCACTGCGTTCCTGCAGCTCCCACTGACTGGGAGTGGTGGGTGCTCAGGAAGTCTCTGTCTCCTATTGGATTTGGCTATTACTTTAGTATTGCCAGTGACGATTATTACCAACAGTGAGAGCTGCTTGCTTCCAGTCTGCACTGGCAAACTCATAGAAAGTCCCTCACAAGTTAATGATGTCTTAAGATTAAAGACAAAGCAACTGCTGATGAGCACAGTAAATAGCAGTCCTGCTGTGTCTCCTGTTCCATGGCCATCAGCTTGATACCCTGCTCCTGAGAGAGTGCTCTGTTACTCTTTGGGTATTCTGACTGTTTTCTTTTTTTGTTGTTTTCTTTTTTTTTTCCTCATGCACGTACATATAAACATGCACAGAGTCACTTATATTCAATGGCTACATCTCTTTAACTGCAGCCAAGGAGGTGGTGCTGAAACCAAAGTTGATGTGTCTAATGTCTTTATGTGAGTGCAAGGTTCATGTGGGAAGAAGCCTGCGTCATGCTTCTAGTCCTGGACTGAATGTTTGTCTCATCCAGTCTAAGGCAGCAGACACAATCCTCCCAGAAGATTTCTGCATCAGTCTCAGCACATCTGCTGCGTTGCACGTGTCCGTGGCTGAAAAGAGGTGTGAGCAGTGTAAACAGGCGTTTGTTCAGGCTGTTCTGGTGACCCTCTGTGATGTTACAGTGTCATTGGAGATCAGCATTTCCATTAAAAAAAACCCAAAACACTCTTTCTGGGATTAATGGAGCTACTGTAAAAATTTGATCTAGGCTGAAATTTGGCATAAAGCATTTATGCAGAATCAAACATTTCTGTTGCACCAAATGCTGAATTCATCAAGTCCAGCACAGCTAGGACATCAAAGACCCAGTCCTATAGCCGGCATGTAAATGAACAGGGCAACTCTTGCTGGGACCACTGACACAAATAAATGATATACAATGAGGGCCTTGGTTTCTAATTAGCTGAGTGATATAACCTGATGTTCATTGCTCTTCTGGGAGGGAGGGGGGAAGAAGCTTTTGGAATGAACTGCCATACAGTTAAAAACTGGAATTTGGCTGGAGTTGCCTTTTATAGCCATCTGTTAAAGAAAAGTAAGAACATTACTTTATCCATCTTTGCTGATTACAGCTGGGGGATAGGTGACAAATTCAGGAGAGTATCAGCAAGTAGATAAAGAAATTAACTGTTAGGATGGCTAAGTCTTTTGCTTACTTGGGTTTTTGTTTGTGTGTTGTTTTGGTTTGTTTTGCAAAGAAAATACAGGCTATTGTTGAGAGTTTGAGTTTTCCTTCTTCTCTGGAGAATCATAAATAAGAATAAATAGATTTTGCAGGTGCTTAATCCTGATGTTGGATTAATGGCCTTTCCTGCATGTTTAAAAAACAAATGTATAAAATGGTGTGGTTTTCATGGATGGAGACTATTTGCTGTAAAGATTTTTTTCTGGACACCCTACTTAAGGGTATCTTCTGAACTGCCTGATGGTGCAAATATAAATAATACTTAGACTTTAGGTGTCATGCTCAGCACACCTTCCAAAACCTAACCCTCACAAGTCACAAGTTAAGAAACTTGTCACGATTCACAGGAAGAGTTAGTCAGAGCTCAGACCTGATGTCACAGCAGAACCCAAAGTTTGGGAGGGCCTTACTTCAAGTCCTGTTCTGAAACTGCTGGTGTACACACACACACACACACACACACATACACTCCACTCTTTCTCAGTCACTTGCATGCTCCATCTGAAAATAGGTTAGGACAGCAATGAATTGCTGTTGAAGTCAAAGAAGAAATTTAGGTCAGCAGTGCAAAATTAGTCACATCCCTTGATTCATGGCCAGAATACAAACAGTTAAACACTCTGTATCTTCTAAGAAGGCTGCTTCATGCCCACAGGTGAATAGCATTTTGGATTACCTCTTATCTAAGGTGTGCAATGTGTAGGCAGCTCCTATTTATTGATCTGTGTATGGGGTACTACAAAAGAACATGCTTCTGAAGTACTCCGGAGCATCTGTTAGGATAAATCAATTATAGATCCAGAATGGAGCTTGGCTAATTTTCTGTCAGAGCCACTGAGAGCAGGCTTTGCCCTCCAGCAAGGAACATCTGAGAGGAAGGATCCTTCCTGCTATTTCAAGAGTTGCCTTGGATGGGAAAAAGTAGGTGAAAGCGTGCCTGTGAGAAGCTGTGCTGTTCCTGCTGACCCTGGTCTGTCTTTCCTGCGATAGCCCGGGGCCAGGCGGGAAGAACTGCCGGGGAGCCAGCGTGGAGCACACTGTGTGTGAGAACTTACCCTGCCCTAAAGGTGTGCCAAGCTTCAGGGACCAACAGTGCCAGGCCCATGACAGATACACCAACAAGAAGAAAAGCCTCCTGACAGCTGTCGTCGTTGATGGTAAGTTTTTTCATCTTCCTCTGTAATTCCTTGCTGTTCTTTCACTGCAGCTTCCCAACCCATCTTGATTTCATCTGCAAGACTCCAGTTTGTCGGTGAGAAGGCTACAGTATGTTCCCCTTAGCTACAGCTGAAAGACTGATTACAATTAGCCCTGCTGATCTTCTAGCCTTCTTAACAGAAGATACAGAGCGGTCATCTTTTTGTAATGCTGGGGGAGAGGTGCCTTAACTTGATTCCCAGTCTGGACAGGCAGGTATTTGGGAATGGGAGTTTAAACATTAGAAAGTTCAAATTAATTTGGAACTGAAAAAAAAAAAAGAAGGATTCCCTGGGACATTTTCGATGCGTGTCAATTCTGGGCATTTCAGCATGATTGCCTATACTACTTACATTCCTTTAATGCTTCCTTTGCTGGATCTTGCTGTTCATCTACCCTTCAACCAGATGTTGGGGGATATGAAAAAGGATCATAATAATGTCCTTTCTGCAGGAACAAACATCTTTCGCTGCACTCTGCTGAAAAACCAACAAGGCTAGTTTCATTTGGTCATCTTAAAGACATGCTTGAACAGATGAGGGTGGTGTTGGAACTGATACCGGAAGACCAGACATTGGATAAGCCCTTTCCTGTGCTAGCACTAACAAATTAGGTTTGACGCCAGGACAAGCGTACAGACACCATTTCAGCAAATGCAGAGCTACTTCCCTGACTAATCTCAGTCACAGAAAACTTTCCCAGTTTTTTCCAGGGGTGAGCTGTTTCACTCCTTTCTCCATTTCCAACCAGAAGCTATGGGTTGCTGAGGGTCCTGTAAATAGGAGAGAAAAGAAAAAAAAGTGGATGATTCAGTGATCTTCTCTGATCAGTGCTGCCAGAATTAGTAGCATATTGCAGTGGGAACTTCATTCAGCCACAGAAAAGGGAATATGCCATTTTTTTGCCACTTGAAAACTGAACAACCTATTGCTAAAGGACAATGGCCAATATTGTTCCTGCTATCTAGCAAAGCCTCACTCACCTGAGCCATGTTACCTCAGTTTCCATGAATGCAAATTAGAAACCTCTCCTGCCCTGTTGCAGATCTTGCAGCTGCAGAAATAGAGGCTGTCCAGAGGTGGTCAGACTAGTGATTTCCTGCACAAGCTGCTCTTTCAACAGCTTTCCCAGCTCCTCTGTTCACTGTGCAAGTGAAATCAAAATCCAGCCTCTGCGAATTTGCTTTGCATCAGACACAAGGCAGGGAGTTTGAACATCTACAGGATATGCCTGTAGTTCCCCTGTCAAGCAAGACAGATGGACAGAGGGCAGCTCAGCTTCACACTTCAGTGTCACTGTTTCTTGAAGCAAGTTAGAGCACCCATGCAATGTTCTCCAGTACCTTTTTTCAGCATACCGAAGCACCACACTCAGAAGCATTTAAATAGACACAGATCCAAACCAATCTTGAGCTAATCTCCATGGTGCTTGAACTCTACGTACATGTATTAGGGAGGTGGGAGCTGACTGCAGGTTTTTGATGGCATTGGAAACTTAGAAAAGGCCTATGCCACTTAGCTTAATGTATTGGCAAACCTTATGTCTGATGAGGGGAGGTACTTGACTATGCAGAACAAAACATGTTTCCATTTGAATGTCTATAGGTTCTTCCTTGGATGAAGTCTGTGAATAGCAGAGTCGGCTCCAAAGGAAAAACATTACATTGCCTAAATATCTGTTACTTAAACATATGGCAAATGCAGTCAGCAAACCCTGACATCTGCTGTATGCTGCCAGTTAATAATACAAATCTTTGAAAAAGCTTTTTTACTTAACTCCTTCTCTGGTAGCTTTCCCAAAGTGAGGTCTATATATATAAAATATAATGATTGCCATTAGCATGGATGAAAAATGCAACTTTTCTCTACTGATGTATTTCAAATTAATTTGGGGGTTCTTTAGATATTCTAGCAGCATAGTTTGCTGACAGACATCTTTGTAGGACTGCAAATACCAGTTTAAGGAAATAGTAGGTAATATATATGCAAGAACGCTTTAAATTTATGTATACAACTGTTCTTACTGGCAAACTGATGCAAGAAGTCAGTCCATCAACAGTAGAAATGGACTGGAGAACTTGTTCTTAAATCACTGGCTGTAGCCTGAATTTTGTCTGAGACACTCGCACAGTGACTTGGTCATTCATATCAGGCTGCTGAATGTTCCCTGTAACAAACATCTTCCGTTCGCAAACAGATACATAGAAGTGTACTGACTAAATGGTATTCTGTGTCTTAAAAGACCAGTCTCATCAATGTAACCCTTTGAATATTGATATTTTAAAGTGGGGAAGTGACAGGCCTAATTGAAAGACTCGTGTTCCTTCAAAGATGAGAATATCAACAGATACCCTTTCAAATGCGTTCGCATAGAGATTGCATCACCATTGCCTCAAACACTTGTTTGTGGTGTTTCTAAAAGCAGTTGCTTTTGTCTTTCTTTTTCCAGATAAGCCATGTGAGCTCTTCTGCTCTCCGTTGGGGAAGGATTCCCCTGTGCTGGTGACAGACAGAGTCCTTGATGGTACTCCATGTGGGCCTTACGAGACCGACCTCTGTGTACATGGCAAGTGCCAGGTGGAGTAACTTTCTCTTGTTTTATTTCTAGTGTTATGTGTAGTCTGGGGCAGCTGTGTATATCCTAGAAGAACAGGCATCCATGTTGGTGGCTAGGAGGCTGTCTCTGAGGTGAGAGGGCAACCTCATTTTATAGACTCATTGCAAGCGCTCCACGGCCCTGTGTCTTGGTCTGAGAGTTATCATAAATGCCCGAGGTATGAGATTATTACTGAACAGCTGGGAATGTTCAGTGATCACATTTGCTTGTGTGTAGTCATCAAATGGCTTGGATGGGAAGGGGCTTCTGCGAGGATAGCAGATGGGAGTGGAAATCTGGCTTGAATAACTGCTCCATTTTGGCTATTAGAGCAATCACTGAAAAAACACTGATGCTGCAAACTGGATTACAGATTGTCACTAGCCTGTTACAAGTGTTACATTGCCAGTATCATGATGCTTTTCAGGTCTACCTGATTCCTGCCTAGAAGTATTGAGGAAGCTTTTCAATACCAGTTGCTCCTTGGCTCCTGCAGCTGCATGAGCCAGTAGCTTCCCCTGTGTAATTTTTCTTGTCTATATTACTATAGAATGCCAAGGTGAGTTACTGTAGGGGCCCATCAAAACTGTTTGAAAGGCCTGTTTCCCTTGCAGTAAGAGAAAGGTTCCCTTCCTCCCACAAACTAGGTTTTAAAGCTCCATGCAATAGATAATACAGGTTTAAAGGAGGAGATCCTGCAGCCCGAAGGACAGCCCAAGCCAGTTTTCTTTTGCCTCTCATCTGCATTGTCTTGTTTGGGTCACATAAAGAGCAAACCAGAGAGAATGTAGGGTAGGCTTCCTTCTGCTGTACCACAATGGGACAATCAATGTCCCCTTGGTTGTCCCTGGATGGACTGTCCAATCCCTGAACATGCTTGTTTCCTTCTGTCTCCGGTCAGACAAGTCAAGAATGCAAATGAAGAGGACTCTGTTCAAGAGTTTGGATTTGATTCCCTTTTCCTGGAGTGAAGGTGTGATGGCCTAGAACAATTGCAGTGATTATTTCTCTCTAGCCAAATTACATATGGAACCAAAATCAGGTGTGCGTGATCTTTGTAATTCAAGTCTTCATGGTTGGCTGGGCAGTGAGACAGTTCATAACGCAGCACATCAAATGCTTAGGGAGGCCATCTCTTAGAGCTGGTATTTCAGATTCCTTGAAAATTTAGTGGAGTTGTGTAGAGACATACTAACTGGAGATTTAAGGTTGGGACAAGGAAAGGGAGAGAAGAAAATGTTTATTTAAAGATCATAAATTAGAGGAAGTAATTCGGAATGGATGCTCCTAGCAATGTGTTGCAGTTGGATTCAAGTCATTTGTCATGGACACTATGACAGGGCAGACACTTACTGGCTTTTGTCTCTCCTAATCATGTAGCATGTGTTCAAAGTTTGCTGCACATGCGTTAGTGATTTGAAAGTCAGTTGAGCTGGCTACTGCAACCTTGCCAGTGCTGGATTCTTCCTGGCAGTTCTCCCTCTAAGTTTATCCTCATCTAGATTTGTATCCTATGCCAGGAGTTCTTCTTTTCAGTATTAACCAGCCTGTTGTATCCACCAGAACATCATCACCCTTTACTTCCACTGACTCCACTGGAGATATGCTGGTTTGCCCTGGGGACGCAAGGCACACCAAATCTGGCATTATTTCTGATTTCTGTGAGCAGTGATTAAGAACTACCAATTTTTATTGCTTTGAGCCTTCCAGGCGGGGAGATAGATGAACATGATATTCACCTGAGTGTAAGAAAGGCTTTGGGGGCATAATGCAGCTTCACTAACAGCAATGCGACGAGATGAGTGAAAAATCTTTGTCTAGATTGAATTTTGCACAGCTGCAGGAGACAATTCCCACTCTCTCCTGCCAAATGCTGCTGAAAAGGCATGTTTAATTCAGTCCTTCTAATTTACTCAGATGAAGAATCTGAACGGCAAGTTGCTGGGGAGGCAGCGCGAGTTGGATTCTTTATATGCTCTTTAATACAAAGTGCTTTGCATAGAGCCAGGTTCATGGTACATCCCAAGCTACTTAATTTTTCCCTGTTTTCAGCTGTATCTGAAAAAACTAAAAAATCCATTAATAACCTTTTATAGTAAGGCCAGCTGTGCACCTCCAGCTGTGTGCCATTGACCATTACACTGGGCTGGCTGACTTTACTGCTCCAAACATTCGTATCAGCCACAAATGGTAAATCAGACATTATGGCATTGTACATTTTCTTCTTCCAGAGAGGAGCAGTAGCCAGCTCCCCTCCAAATGAAAACCTTTATGAGCACAGAGCTTTGGAGGTACATCATGAAAAGCAAATTGCAATCTAAGTCGGGGGCAACTGCCTTTAACTGTGCAGAGAGGTGATGACAGCTGCAGAACATTCAGTCCATTTGCATCTGGCTGAGAGAAAATGCAAAATGATCAATTCAAGCTGAGCAGATTTGAGAGTCTTGTGAACTCATTTATAATACTCTTCTGCCTTATATGCAGTTTAGCACTGAGAATTGCCATATGTGACCATGTACCCCATTTGCCGCAGATACTTGTCCAGCTAGCTGCCTATTAAACCAATTTAATCAGCATATTTATTTAATTACTCTTCTCCTTATTTCTTTACCCAGTGTAGACAAAGCCTGGCAACAAGCATTGCAGGGGGCCTGGAGAAGACAATAAGTGCTGAAATCAGAGGGTGGTATTACTGTTATTTATTTTCTTGTGTAATCCTTCTAGTTAAAGGCTCTCAAAGGCAGGAATGACACATTGCCAGTGTAACAGACAAATTAGCAGTAACCATTGCCTGCGAACATCTAGTCCAGGAAATGTAATAGCTCTTTTCCCTTCAGCAGTAGAAGCTCCTAAATGAAACTCATGCATCGTTGTTGCATGATGAATGAATGTAGATGAACATGGCAAAGAAAAAACCTGTTCTTGCAAGGAGGGGGGTTTTGAGAAGGGAAGCAGGAACAGATTCTTCGAAGCCTCAAAATACCCTAACTGCATTTGGGCACTAAGGGAGGAGAGTTTTCTTTCAGTTGTACTTTGTGAACTTATTACAGTTGCATTTTAAAGCCATGAGCTGAGCTCCAATCTAAACAGGGTGAATGAAGCCTTTTGGTGTCAGCCTCACTATCCCTGAAGCAAAATCATCATAAGCAGCAGCATCCCTGTGTTTATCACTTACACCAGAAGGCAGCTGGAGTGAGTAAACTTGGTTAATACTTTGGTCATGCACCAGAGAGCAAAGTCAGCCTTAAATTTAGCATAGGGGTTCCTAAGTCACCTAGACTTCTTATAATCTTACTCCTTGTCTTTGAGACAAATCATAAGGTCTTCATTCAGTTTTCTCCTGTCCTTGTTTACTAGAGTTATTTTTGAGGCTGAACATTTCTTTCTTGATAGTGATAGAAGTTTGCTGGAATGAGGACAAAATAAAAGCTATGTAAGAGCTTCAGGAGTTGGTCTCAAAAGTTGAAGCGAGTGTTATAAAGTTGTGCCTTTAGAAGAAACATTGTAGAGTAATGACAAATGCACTTATCCTTACCATCTTCTGAGCAAACTAGATGCCTCGTTCAATGTGGATATAGGTCTTTGACTTTTTCTTCTTGAAATGCACATAGTCTTCTAGCAAGGACAATTTATTTTCTCCTGAGATTTTTCAGAGACAGAAAATCTGTAGCAGGCTGGAAATTAAGAGCAGTGTGATGCATCTGAGGTGGAGGAGCGTGAGTGCTCACCTAGGCTTTGCAGCCTCTCTCTCTTTCCTGCTTGCGCAGTTTGCTTTCTGTAGCATGGATATTGCTGTCGTGGTGAAGACGGGGAAGGACAGTGCAACCTGCAGCTCAGATTCCTTTTATTTTTCTCATATTTCTCTTCAAGTGACAGGTGGCTTTCAGACAGAGGATTCCCTGAGGGTTTTGTTCTTCCTCAAGACTGTTCAGTGTATGTTTCATGAGTTGACATCCATGGAAGCAGTGCGCTTTCTAACCTCTTGCAGTTCTTCACTCTGTTTGTGCTGCTGATGTTAATAGAAAACTGCTGGCAGAAGTAGAGCTAAAAAAGGTGTCCGATGTCACACAGCAGTGGTGTGGGGAGAGGACAAGCTGCTCAGCTGACTGTTATGACGCACGTGGCTTTGCGCTGGCTTTTCTCAAAGGTGGATTAATCTGAGACTCATGATAGCATGAGAACTTTCCAGTGGGGACTACAGATTGTACTTCAGGATGTAATCTAAGGTCTCTTTGGAAAGAGAGACCTCCTGTATAGCGGAACCGGGCTAGAGATCAAGGGCAGTCTTTGCTGTGATTTAACAATTTAAGAGGTGAAGATGTTTTGGCTCTACCTACAGTTTTCTCATGAATGTTTTGTCGCATCATGTCTACTTTTAACTTGCTGGTGAATCCACAGTACATTCAATGATGACAAGCCACACATTAGTCTGTCCTGGCACAACAAAAATATTATAGAACGACTTTTTTCCAAAAGCGATTGTCATACAGTATGAAAGGGGAGCACAAATTTGAAAATGGACACATTCTCAAAAATAGTTTTTGCAAATTGGATGGGCAGAGTGTCAGGAGAGGGCCACAGGTGGCAGAGGATAAATTGCAGTTGTCTCCTGGACCTGTTGCTGGAAACAGTTTTCTACGTAGTCAGTACCCACTTTTTGTATTTGATTGATGCATCCAGTTCTGGTTTTGCCTCCTCACTTGAGTATTTTCCATATATTATTTATATTCCTTCATTACAAACTGTGGTACAAGGTGTTCCAGACTGGGTAGCTTGTCTCCATACAACAACTTGGCTTAGCACTGTACTTTGATAAATTATTTAGTGTATGTGCACAAAATCCAGAAGAATTGTTTGAACGGCATAAACCTGATGTATAATTACCTTTTTTTCAATTTCTGGGTCTGTAGCAATGTAATCTGAGGCCTAAAAAGAGTATCAGGGCTTTTGGCAAGTAAGGCATAGCGACAAAAAACAAGACTTTGTTGATATCTTACTACTTTTTTTGTGTACTTTACAGTGGGATATGAAAAAAAATCATGCTGTTTCCCCCTGTTTTTCTTCTATGTTAACCCACAGAGAGCATATAGTAGACAATTAATTGTGTTATCTTCCTTGGAGGCTTTAGATTTTGCTTTTGGCTTGAGCAGCCAAGGATCGACCAGAAGGGAGGCTACAGGTATATCGTATACTGATAAATAAATATTATTTTCAAATCCAGAACTGACAAGATAGATGCATCTTTTAAAGAACAGGTACTTGATATAAAATCCTTTGGTATCTGCAGCCTGTTGGCATTTCTACAAACCAGGGCAGAGGCAGGGTGGAATCAGGTCAGAGGTGTCAGTTCAGATGAAGCAGGTTTGGAAGGATCAGAAAGGGGTAGCTACAGAAAGAGACCAAAGAACAGAAGCAAAAGAGTTCCTGGGATGGAAAAAGGCTTTGTATTATTTGCATGTTTGCTCATATAGCCTGCTCTGTTGCCAGAACACAGGGGTTTTGACACATAACCTTCAAGCTCTATGTGTGAAAAAGTGGTTTTCAAGAACAATTGTATCTAGCACCCCCATGAACTGCTAAGGGATCTAAACACAAAGTCAGTGGGCAAGTGTAATTGCATATCTAATGCAGATAAGATAATGCTAATTTAAAATAGGCAGTGTGTATCTCCTGTTCCAGCAGAGCTGCTCTGATTCAGTTAAAATCTGAAGGCTCAGGAAGTGACAGGAGGATATTTGCTGAACTAAATTCTACATGGACTCCTATCCATCACACCAAATTTGTTGTGGAACAGATGAACTGCTTGATTAGGGATCTAGGCTCACCCTCCCTCACAAATCCTGACCCATAGTCCTCCACAAGGGCAGTTGTGTTTAAAACAAAGAAATAAGAATTCTCTTACCCTCAGATCTGAATGTCAGTTGCTCACATATGTACATTCCTGTTTCATGTGGTCCATCCCTGGAGGTATCAATGGACACTGGATATTATGGACAAAAAATTGGCAGTGTGGATGAATCTGTCATAACCAGCATGCTCTGTACATGATTAATTTGTAAAATGGCACATGTTGCATCAATATTTATATTTGATCCATTGAGACAGCTAGTTAGTTCAGCATATGGGAAACATTACAGTTTTGTGAGCCTACAATGTCATTTCTTACACAGGGCAGTTGTATATAACAAAAATAATTGTGTTTATGTAGCAAAACATACTCATGCAGGCTGTATCAATTGAGCTTTTGCACAGCCATTGAAAATGCAAATAAAAATACCGTTAAAAAATGTCCAAGCAATACAGAAAATAGTTCACACAGAAGAACCCAAATTATGTCTATTCAGAAGAGAAGAGGGGTTTTCCTATGCTGGAGCCAGCAGTGACTGAAGCTGGAAATACCACCCAACAAGCAGTATTTTCAGATGTTTAATTATAAAAATGAGAAGAAGTGGGAGGGAGAGAAGGAAGAGTGGACTGAGATATCAGCTCAGAGAGAATGAATTTCAGGCCTTTGGCTCAGCAAACGTGCAGTTACCTGCCAATTTAAAGGTCAATGGATAGTTCCAAAACATGGTGTCAGAGTAGGAGACTGCCTGGGTTGAATAATTAAGAAACCTGTGGATATAGTTGTGACTGTGCATGCTGAGGACTTGAAGCCCCAAAAGACTGTCTTTAAGTTTCTTGCCAGCACTCCCATGCTTTAATATGGGCAAGGGACTGGCTTTGGTTAAAATTCACTTCCTCTTTGTCCAATTGGTGCTGTTAATAGCAGTACTGCAGCACTGCAGGCTTTCAACAGCTAGTACAGGCAGGAGGTAGAACTCCTGGGTGGTGTCAACATCAGTCCCTTTGCAAAGTTATGCATATCACTGCCCAAATCCATGTTGGATGGTACAGGGAAGCTCCAAGAGTCCAAGAACAGGGCTGACAGTGGCAAATGCTCCCACAGACTGCTAAACAGATGGTGGTTACACCAGGCTGGCTTTTTACTTTTTATTCTTCCTTCTGAACACAGACAAGCTCCAAGTGCCCTGCTTGCTCCTTAATGGATCATCTTGGTAAGAATACAAGACTGCTTCCCTTCTCACCAGTCCATTCAAGACTGATGGAACTGAAAGTATCCAGCTATTGCTGGATAGACTGGTCCATGGACTCAGTCTGCTCAGCTGCAGGATAACTCTTGGGTCAGAAAACACACAGGATATTATTTGCAAGGTCTTTCTTTCCTCAGAATGTAAATCTTCTCCTTTCTGTCTTTCTGCTTCTTAATTAAAAAAAAAATCACCTTACCTTGGTCAGTATGCTGGACTGTACAGGAAGCAGCACAAAACAAGTTAAAGATGGTAACGATCAAATAACTCTCTTGAACTATTTGGGTTTTAAGGGATTGTTTCTGCACTATGAAAACTTGGCTTTTGAGCAATGAAATTTGGGATTTTCTCTTTGAATACAGTTAATTAAGATCTCACTTTTTTGAAAGCTTTCTGCAGCCTGAGGACAGCTCTATCTATTTTAACGATTGACAGTATAATACATATAGCATACAGTATAATGCCAGTGAGAAGCTGATGATGTACAGACTCAATAGATCTTCACCCCGGTCGGGTGGGGCTCAGGCGCAAGCCTCTGGCCCCCAGTGCTGGAATCCCAGGGGCTATCTCACCTTGGAGAAAGCTGGACATATCTCTCAATTAACAGTCCAAGGACTGCTGGCAGATACTTTCCTCCTAGGAAGGGTGATAGTCACTGTGTTTTGCTTCCTCACCTTTCCAGCCCTGTCTCTTCCCCTTTGTGCTTGTTTTAAGAGTGGCAGTATTTTCAATGTGGGGAGTTTTCAAAGGGTCTGTGTGACTGAGGTGGTCACTGTAATATGTTTCTAAATGACTTTGCAGCTTTTGGAATCTATTGTCAAATCTTAACAAAAGCTGTTTCATTATGTACTGTTATTAAATACATTTTTACTTTGGAAATGATTGGAAGGCTTGGGGAGGGGGAAATGGGCTCTAATGTTTTATGTAGACAAGAGTAAAGTGCTTCCAAGGTATTTTTCCCCCCTAAAGTAGCAAGAACACACCAATTTTCATCTTGAAGCCAAGAAAGAAAACTGTTTTATTCTCCTAAAGATTTTCCTTTGTAAGAAGCCATTTCCTGGCCCAAATCTGTTGGGGTCTTTAACCCTCAAGCCCTGGTTTGAAGGGAAAGTCTGCCCTGTGGATGGGAGGGACGGTGCCATTGAAGGTAAGGCTGCAAGGGCCATTCCCAGTTCCTCCACTCACAGGGAATTAGGGTGAAGACGAAAGGTAAAAAACAGCAAAGGTTTTGGGAGGTATATTTGTGGATTCAGTGGGTGCTCTTTCCATGCCTTCAGAGAGGGTCTCTCAAGTCAAACTGTGCCAATGACCTAGTAAACGTGGGAGAAAACGGCTTGTCTTGAACCCCAGTGTCAGAAGAGGGGGGACTTATTCTTTCGGAGTCTTTGCTGGCTTACACTGGTTTACATTATCTGGGAAACTACAGCATAAATGCAAAGCATGTGATTGCTAACTCCCCATTCTTTGCCTGCCTCCGTTACAGTCCTACAGACTCCTCATGTAGCACTGGGAATAAGTGTGGTTCAACACTCATTATATTCCCTTTATTCATTTGTGTGCTCACATAGTGCTAATAACAATGCAGTACAATAAAAGATAGCGCTAGAGTCTTAAATTAAATGCAGCCTTTCCAGTATCTCAGCAGGGTGGCAGGCAGGCATATATTTCCAGCTGCCTTTCAGCAACCCCATTAATAAATCATATTTATTTTCCTGGAAGGAGAACTGCTGGGACATCCTTCTGTTTTGGGGGCAGAATCACATTCAATATCCCAAAATTATTTGTTGGACATGGGTGTGAAGTTTAGACTTGAGAATTGCAACTGCCAGAAACTCCATGGTCGTCTTCCTACCTGCCTTTACCTCCCATTTATTCAGGTTTTTTCCTGTTGTTCTCATCCACCAACTTATATGCTGGTCTAGTTAATGAGCATTTGAGTTATTTCCCTTGTATGTGTTTAGGATGATCATCCTTTCTCAGCATGTGTCTGTCTGTAATGATTTACCCAGGCAAACACTGCATCAGAACACGTCTGAATGCTGGCAGGCTTTGATCCCTGTAATACATCTGGACTTAGGCAGTGGCCAGTGTCTTCTGAAACAAGGGGAACATTTGAGTTCAGGTCCAAATCACATTGCTTACACGCAGACAGTCTCAGATAAACAGGCCAAGTTCTCTTAATATTTCCCTGCTTACCCTATTTTTCAAAATGTTTGTTGTTTTGATTGTTCCCTAAGATATCTCTCCAACTCTCCTCTGGCTTTATTATAAGAAGGCAAGGAAGGGAGAGACCTGACAGCCTTATTCAAATAAGTATTATTAGTGACAGTCCTGCTAACTCATTTGCCAAGAAAATGTTTATCTGCAGAGAATAAATCTTCAACTTATTTTTAATAGTAGAATCTCTGCTAATAACTTGCATAATGACAACTCTTATTTCAGTAGAAATTTATGTTTTAAGAGTGAGTTGCTGATTATTTTGAGGGTCTTAAATGGACAGAAAACAATTTACACAGACTAATGACAGTAATTCTTATCAACCTCAAGATCTACAAATGTGCAATGGTCACCATCATAACCTGTAGATGGTTTGTGAATAAGGAAGATCACCATGACAATCCCTATAGCTACAGGGAGAATACTGTGACTCTTCTAGTAATACCTGTCTGTGGAAGCAAAGCTGCAGATTTTTATTGGAAAAAATTTAGGTAGGTATAGAAAATAATGAAAATACTATTTAAAATGAAGCTTTAGGTGAAATTGTTAGGGTTTGGGTTTTGGTTGTTTTTTGTTTTGTTTTTTTTTTACAATTGAGTGTCTAAGCTTAATGCAGTGCAAGCAAATGGAAAATTCCATAATTGTGTAAGCAATCTTACTGTATGGATTGGCCAAATATGAACCTGACCTGCTTCCATTGAAGTACTTTTGCATTGGGGGTATATTGAGCTATTTGATTAATGAGGTCTTTTTTCAGGTATTGCAAAAGTGTAATCAGAACTGAATGTTACACTCCCAGTTAAGATCCTGACCCGAAGCAGAGCTCTTCCAGTGAGCAGCACTGGAACTTGTAACAGTAGTCTGAATTTTTGTGTGGTGAAGGGCTATGACCAGGATTCTGGTCACTTGGGTTAATTTTCATTTAAGGAAGTCACATTTTTCTCTTTTCTAATCTAAGTATCACAGTAGTGGTCCATTTCTCTGGGATGTCTTTGAGCTCCTCAGATGGAAATTGCTATACAAATTGTATACATTGCTTTAATCTGTTGTGTTTGAAGGAAGTTAGAGTGGGTTAGTATGAAATCTATGATGATATCTGGAAGAACTAGTGTCTGTGAAACTTTCTTCAGTTAAATCTTCTGAATCTGAGTTCATGCTCTTAGTGTTAGAAAAGGGGGTTGCTGAATAACCAACTCAACACCGTTCCAAATGAGTGCTCCCCTGATTCACAGTGTTCTCTTCCTGTTCAGGTTTTCAGTCAGATGTCTATCTTAGTCTTGACGTCAATGTTTAGAGATACTTTAACCTTGCAAACAAAATAATGGGGACCTCTGGTTGTTGTCATTAGAAAATTGGCTGCGATGGAATCATTGGCTCAGCTGCCAAAGAGGATCGCTGTGGAATCTGCAGTGGTGATGGCAAAACCTGTAAAGTGGTGAAAGGCGACTTCAACCACACCAAGGGGATGGGTGAGTAACCCTCAGCAGCATTTTAGTGGAGTGGAGGTTCTCTTAACTGCTTGAGGAGAGTTAAAGAGTGGTAGTAATAGCTCTTCTTCTTGGATAGCATTGGACTCATCTGCTCTAGTAAGCACATAAGAAACACAAAACAAAACCCAACTCAATTCAAATGTGATATCCTGTCTGCTTCTTATTCAGTTGCCCACACACCAGCCATTGCCTCTGTCTAAAATTCAGAATGAAGTTATGTTTCTCATTTTGAATACTACCGGTGCTGTTGATTTTAAATAAGAGACAAGATCACAGTATTGTTTCCAGTGGGAGGGAAGTCTGTTTTCAGCACCATCTTTGAGCTCTTTGAGAGCTCAGAATGATGCATGTTGCATGTTGCAGATGATTCATGTTATAATCAGGATATCTCAGCTAAATGAAAGAGCGCTCCCCTCTGAATATTTTTACTGATTCCCTGCCAGCAATAGTGTCCAGTGTAGGATACAAGAGCTTCCAGTCAGACTTAAGACTTTCCCCTCTCTTGTTAAACATTAATGTGTATATAGCTTGGTGTTTGAATTAGTCCTTGTTCCAGAGTTTCTGTATTGTGCTTCTGAGAAACCTGTTATCACACTTCCTAATCAGTCAAAGGGAGAGAAAGCCAGATTCAGGACTTGCAAGCTGCTCCAAGAGCAAGGAATTGTCCAGAAAAAATTATTTCACATTCAGGGAATACAGAATTGCCATTTCTGTATGGAGAAATACATTCAACACGTGCCACTCCAGGATGGAGTTCAGCAAAGCACATAAAGATACCCTTTAAGCACAAACTTCAATTGTGTTTAGTTACCAAAGCAGCATCAGTGCTTAGCTGCTTCCTTGAATCAAGCTCTCAGCACTGAAGTCTGAGCCTCTGATTTTATTCATTGACCTCTTCCTCTGCACCCTCCTCCTCCTTATCTGTGGAACCAGCTGTAATCTGTCACCCCTTCTGAGCTGCAGGTAGGATTTCCCACCTCCACCACATCTTTCTGGAGCACGTTTGTGCTATTGCATTGCTAGGCCAACCTGTTGAATGATTTCCTGCATTATTGCCTTTGTCTCTTTTGTCCCAGCTATTTTCCACCTACGTATGTCAAGGCATTTGCATTTGATGCAAATGGTGGGAAAAGTTTCTCATTTCCATTAAAAAAACACTGTTTTCCATTTCTGTAGCAGGTTTTATAGTTGTTCATGAATTTCTTAATTGCTCCTGAAGAGTAACTATCTTTTATCTTTTCCAATGAGACTACGAAACATCTTGTGCAGATAAGTAAGAAATTTCTGGATCACTGTCAGGAGGTTGCACCTGTTTCCAACTAGTCAGACTGCTTGAGGGTGATAACGTTACAAGGCTGTAGGAACAGAACAGTTTCAGCTTTAACTGGTTGTCTGGCTGCCAGGACACTACGGGAGGCTTTTACCCCCAGCGCCCTGTGACCTAATAAGAAGAGATGGCTGACTGAATCATGGTCAGTGTTCAAGCATTTATTGATCCTTATTCTTTGCTGATCATCTCAGAAGCACAAACCTGTCAAAATGTTGCTTTGTCAATGCAGTGTTTCCACCTTTACCCATCTCACGTAATCTGTAAGATAATTGTTTTTACAGTAATAATCTCATAATCATTTACTAGATGTTTTGATTTATTAATTTTAAAGGGAATTCAATTTTATGTGGGAATAGTTTTAAAAAGTGAAATCTGTGATATGCCAAGCAAAATCATCTTTGCTTTTTATTTTTTTAAATTATGCTCTTTTAATGAGCATCCTAGCCTACTAAAATGGAAAGAATATTTACAGTCTTTTAATTGTTCACTGTTCATGTTTTCCTGCCTTTGGATTTCTTTTATGTTAGACACTAAAAACAGACTCGTTGGTCTCACTTATGAATTCCAGGCCCGATTCTGCAAACATTTTATGTGTTGTGAGTTACTCCCATCAATTTCAATTCATAGACTGCTGTTTTGCAGAATCACGTCCTCAGGTTAACTTACTGCATGTAGTGCATGCAGTAGGCAGAGCTCCGGGGTTGGGTCTGAGGTATCACAGGTGAACACGAGGTTACTCAAGAAAAAAATTGGCCTTTTTTCTGTAAATTGACATTTTAGCACATATGTACAAAAATCTGACAAAAGTTGGGGCAAAGGAGAATACACAATACGACTACAGTAACAGATTCAGGGTTCGGACATGTAAATGATCACACAGGTCAGCAGCAAATCCCTACAGACTTGCTGTGAACCAAGTCAAGGCCAACACACTGAGTCAAGTATGCTGACTTATTGTTTCAGAAGAGAATAGACTTCAAATATCAAGACATTGATTGTTTTGGAGCGGTATCTGTTTTGGGAATTGCAGCTGCAACCTTTGGGCCAGATCCTCAGCGGCTCAGCACATGGGACTCCATTGACTGCAGGATCGGTCCCTATAAGTCCTGTGATTGCAAATTATGTTGTCAAGCCCTATTAACTGAACTAAATTCATGCCAACTCCTTTCTGTTTCTTAGTAACCAATAGTCATTGTAAGAAGGTTTCGACATGTGTGATGGCAAAGGCAAAGGCTATTCCCAAGTGTTTCTCGTGTAAGATACTTGAATGCTTTTTGCAGTGTCAGTGGGTGTTGGTGACATCCTTTGGTGTTGGTTCTTTGTCTTCTTTTGGTTGGATTAAATGGGAAGATTGGTATCCAAAGCCATGGATAAACTTCAAGTCGCTTTACTATTTAGCTTGGTTTGTCAAGGGTATCAAGTACAAATCCTTTCCTTTTAGAAAACCTATCTGCATGAAAGAAAGCCAAATTTTCATTAACCATGTAGAAAGAACCAGGCCTTTTTTTTTTTTTTTTTCCAACCTAATATCACAGATGATGTTCTACCACCCTGGTGGGGCATGATGGTGGAACATTCAAAGTGCCTCATAGGAGATCCAGCAGTTCAGATCTTGCCACCTGTGATCCAGGGTGATCCAGCTGTAAATGAATTCCATTTCTCTTTTGGGGGGGAGGTCAAAAGCCTTTATGGTGATGCTAAACATCACATACACTTGTGTGCAGCTGGCTGTTTTCAGTAGGCCAACTGAATGCACTGTTTAGACTGAGGTTTACTTTTGACTGGCAGCATGCCCTGTACCTATTTCTACAAAATAATTTTTTAAAAACAAACACAGACTTGTTCTGATGTCCATCTCTGTCTCCCTGCCACTGTACAGGGGACCTAGAAATACAGGACAGCTCTTTGGCTCCTATCTGTTGGGTAGCTGATTTATCACTGACGACTTCTGTCCAGACTCCAAGGCTGTGCCTGTAATGCTCAGAGACCTGCATTGAGAATGAGACCTGCATCTGTCTCTCTTGATTTTTCTCAGCCATATCAAGATTTTCATTGCTGCCCTTTGCTTGTGATCCAAAACAAGGACCACAGATATTTGGATTTTTTTTAATGGCAGAACATAATAAGGTGAGATATGCCAGTTGTTGTAACTATCATTTTGGGAAATGAAGAGTGTATCTCTGCTAGCAATTTTTCCTTTTAAGATGGTGAAAAAGCAGGCTTTTTATTGTGTATGTTACTTGTCCAGCACATATTTAAAAGAAAGAAAGGATATTTGAACAGTGGTGCTGTAGTGCTGGCTAGGAGCATCTTTAGGAACTCTTTTTTTGTCTATAGATATACATCTAAATGATGAGAAAATAGAGGCCTAGGGCTAACTCTGGGATGTCTTATAAGGGTTTAAGCAGAACATGCATGGTAGAAATCCCAGCAACCAAATTCATAGCAATAGTAGGAGGCTTTGAAATCTATCCATGGCTCCCCAATGAAATTATTTTCTTCCAATGAGCTATCCCATGGCTGGAAGTGGACAGGTGCCAATGGAGGAATTATTCTCAAGCTAATAGCGAGTGAGAATCATCACGACTATTCAGAAAATGGAGATGTAGTTACCACTGGACATATTTCTACTCCACTGCAACAACTAGCACTCAGCAAAAGGTGCAAGGTGGGAAGGCTCATGGAAACTGAGATGCCCAGCTGGTACTTATCCCTAAAATATTAAGGCAGCTGTGCTGGCCATGACCAGCAGGTAGGCAGGGCAGACTGATTTCCTTGGCTTCTACCTTGAGATCTTTGTTCAAAGCACTTCTGGGAAGTTTGATAATGGGATGATCACTGTTGACTTTCTCACACCTAATTTTCATGTGTGCACAGGGATAAGATATGAAGGTACAGTGCCCAGAGATCAGTACTTTCAGCCATGGGATAATTTTTCCTTTACCTCAGAGTCCATCTTTCATTGCAGTGTGAACCAGGAGAACAGTTTTGTAGCAGATCGATGACATTCTGAAATTCACGCTAAACTTTCTGTTCTTTCTGGGAATAATAACAATGGCTAACAATGGATTTTCGTGTGTGAGCTGCTTTCCTCTTGCAAATCTCTCCAGCATTTAAATGAAGATACAGTAGCCACTGTTCACATATTAATCTCCTTGATGACAAAGCCACCTCTTTGTTCTGGTGTCTCTCCTAATACACGTTACACCATATAATTTGTATCTAGGATTTGCTTCAATCACAGTCTTACATTCCTGAGACACTGATGTAATGCAAATTATCCAGAAAGATTGGTGCGTGCCAAAGTAACTGTTCCCAAGGTGGAGTATACTACATACAGCACTATAAATTATCAAATAATGAAGTTCTCCTGTTGTACTTTCAAAGCTTCATCTTAACAGGCTGATTTATGGGTGAAATTACTAGAAATACTGCCTGATAGTTGCCAAATCTCATCAGTCTTTAACCAGTTCCTCATTTAAAGCAGAACTTTAAGCCCAACCTTGCAAACCCCTGCAATGCAGACAATTATCCTAAGACCTAACAGATCTTTGAGAGTCCTTGACTCAGGGCCAGCTCTGAGACTTTTTTTGGTCTTACTAGCTGACACTTGATAATCTTTCTGGCAATCTGCAGTTACAGTTTGCTTAATAAAATGTGCCTGGAAAACAATGGAGGTGTTTTCTGGTGCAGTTATCTCAAAGATCAGGAATATTCTGTGACCAGAAGCCTCACATTAGCTCTAAGGACCAGACTGGAGTGGTGGTAGTGATCTGAGTTTGTACCTGTGGCAAATTTGCATGGAAGTTATCTAGTCTGTTTGCAATAGGATTTGACGAGTAACTCACACATTATTGCTGGAAATAATGAATAAGAGTGTCAAGGCACTCCTGGTGGGACATGCCCAAGAATTCTGCTTCAACTCTTAAAGGGCAGGTCAGATCCATACAACTGCAAAGTGGTTTGCAGTTCACTAACAGGAGAGTGAAGGTCAGCAGTCAGGTTTGTGCCACACGATCTCAGTGAGTTAGCACAGTGTTTCTTCTTATTCAGGAGCTGTGAATACAACCCCCCAAAGCCATCAATCAGGATTAGAAATTACATGAGGAGAAAAATCTGGTGTAAGACCAAGCTAAACAGTCTCCAGAACTAATACATTATTAATAGCTTACACCTTACTATTTACCATTGTAAAAAGTAACATAAAAGTCAACTTTTCCACGTGGTGTTTCTCTCATGGCACAGTGATGAAATGAGAGTGTATTTATGGCACTTGCAGAACCTCAAGCATGGCTCCGTAGCTCGCTCACCTCTACAGCAGTGTGACACACTCCTGGCTGCTGCTAGGTCAGGGGACGGATCCAAAGTTTATTGAAGTCAGTGACTGGCTTTCCACTAAATTCACTGTAACTTTGTATCCACCCCCTACATGATTTAGCTCTGGGCATTTGTATCTGGCATGTGATTCAAAAGATAAATAAGTAAATAGTCCCCCAGCAGGTACATTAAATTACCTGAAACTTGGGCATGTTCCAAACTGGCTTCCTAACAGGGGTGTTCAGGTGTGTCATAGGGCCTATTTCCCCGTGATGGACTGTCATTAATCACACCTTTGCTGTTTGCTCATGTCTGGCGGTAATTGTCGGTCGGGTTTATATGCAGATGCATGGGGTGCAGTGAGGATGTTTGATTTCTGAAACACTCTGTTTTGACTGTAATTTGGTATCTCAGCTGATGAAAAAACAACTCCTGGCAATGTCTAGAATAAAATCCAACATCTGTTTGCTTTGATTTCATAACAGATTTCAGTATTGCCTTAAAATTGACCCTGGAAGTAATGGTTTTTCCCAGTAAAACCCACGCTGTAATAGTGGATAGGAGAGCCACTGCTCTGGCTTCTGTACACGGGCATGGTTTGCAGCTCTGCTCTCCCTCTTTCCATTTTTCCTGCAAGGGATGACTGACTGTTTCTGAGATATCCTGAGTAAGGGAGAAGTAAGGAGGAACAAGTGCACAAAGAATTGAGCTGAAGCATCAAATGTATCATTCAGATACAATGATCAGGGAAAGAGGGAGTGTCTAGCCCCGGTCAGCTATCCACCCAATGCACCTCATGAAACCCAAGAGCTCAAGCCATATTCGTAGCACAGTGAAGGGGCTGGGCACTCCGCTGGTTCAGACAAGTAGAAATGAATCCACAGTGTGAGTCCCAAAACCCCCATCTGTCTCACTCCATGTCATACTGGTAACAGAATCACTTAGTGTTGAGATGCACGAGGCTGTCAGCATCCACCTTTGAGGCCCCCCATATCAGTGTAGCAGAAGCACGGCCATTCAGCGGCACTTATCACTAAAACAGCTCCCCAGACATTGCTGAATGCTACAGGAGTCACTGTTCCTTATGCCAGCACTTTTCCAACCCATTGCTCTAGACTGCCCTTGATTTCCATAAAGCCAGGGCTGATACAGAGCAGTTTCACACAGCCTTTTAAAGCAAAAAAAGGAATGAGGGAACATACAGGATAAGCTACTTAACATCTAAAAGAAAGGGGAGAGCAATAACCCAAAAGAGGTGCCGAGTTATACACTGCAAAGTAAACTGGGTGGCCAATTAGAGGGAATCAAGTCATGGTTGTGATGAGATTAGTGTCATTTACAGGCCTGATTCAGAGTCCAATGAAGCCAATGGAAAAACTCTGCCTGGCTCCCAGACCTTTGGAATGGGCCCTAATGTTCCTCAGCTTTACAGTTTAAAGGCACCACTTCCACCCCATGGAACAAGTCCATAACTCCACATGGCTCCATGGTGGGGGAAAACAGGCTACATTTCCTTGTACCTCCTAATTATTCTTACTGTTATTCTGTTAGTCAAAAGTGGTGTAATTGTGTCCTATTACTGGTTGTTGAAGGAAGCATGAAGAGGGCATAGGAGTTTCAGAAAGATAAAACCCAAGAGAATGCTATAAAAATATGATGGGGTGCTGTAAAACTTCCCTGCCATTTCAGGTGCTCAAATGGTCTAATTTGGCATGTGCGTCTGCTGGCAGCGTTTAGAGGTGACTGGTGGTCAGTCCTTGAGAAGCTTTCAGCTCTGTTGTTGCGTTAAATCTGAGCTCTGGAATTCTGTTTAGCAGCCTGATGTAAGGATACCATTACCATTATATCCTCCAGAATTTTCGTATAAAGCTGAAGTGTAAGTGAAAACAATTTTTTTTCCCCCAGTTGTCCCCCTAATTCCCACTGTTTAGTTTTAACATCGTCAAAATATTTTGTGGAAGTGAGTCCTTTCTGATACTGATCACAGCCTCGAGCAGGTTTTTTTGTAGAGAGGAAAGCAGGAGTATCTATTGGAAACTTCATCTCAAATCACAGATGTCTGTTCTGTGATGTGCAGTGTTGCTCCTGGCAGTGACACTTCACATCAGCTCAGGAACAGTCCTCGCGCATCCCTGTCAGTACCGCAGGAGAGCCAGGATGATTCGAAGGGAGCAAATCTAATTAGGCCCAAGCGCAAGCCTTAAGTCACAATTAAGCAGCACACATGCATTTCTCTCCCTATTCTCAGGCTGAAATGTTAGTCATAACCATGCATGTCACAGCAGTGAAACTTGGGATCTCATTTCCCAATGCAGGGATCTCATTTCAAGTGTTTCCCCCCCATTCCCCAACCTGGGCAGGAGTTGATTTTTTCATGGTGAAATACTGAATGATTGATGCCTCTGGCTGTCTGTGGCATGCTCTCATCCATCTGCTCTTCTGTTGCCATAGGTTACATCGAAGCAGCTGTGATCCCTGCAGGTGCCCGGCGGATCAGAGTGGTTGAGGATAAACCTGCTCACAGTTTTCTGGGTAAAAGACAAAAGAAGAAAATGTTTTGACTCAAAACTCAACTCTGTTTTCTGTTAAAATGACCCTTCTCTAAATGACCTGTAAGATGACAGGTTTGTTGTTGCCATGATGTGGCTGTTGATTTCATTCTTGCTTGCAATCTCTCTCTGTTTTTGTGGCTTGGTTTCATGATGTTTGCTTGATGTGACAGTTCGTGACACTTACAGGCTCTGTGCAACCTGAAAGGACCAGAGAATACTTTTATATAGACAGAAGAGTTCCTGAACGGAACTTGGCACTGGGCTGAACATAGCTGCCAGGAGCACACAACACTTTGGGAGGGAGTGGAAAAGAGAACAGTGTCTTTAGAGAAAGGAATGGCAGAGATACCGATAGGAAGGCACCCAGCTCAGACTGGAGTAGAGGCAGGACAGGGCAGCTGATATCCCTCAATAACCTGACCATGAGGTTGCTTGCACCATTTCCCGTGGCAGCAGGTTTTCACTTGATGCTGTATCCAAGACCTGATCCTGCACTCTGAGATGGGCTAGCTGCAGCCTCTAGTCCACTTGCCTCTATTTTCTCAATTTGTTTAATCATTCTCATTCTCTTCTCATTTCTACTTCTGCGAACAGGCTTTTCCCTGTTGGAAACAAACTTTTAGACATGGGTGATGAGTCTGATTTGTATGTTAGGTTGTTGTAGGGCAGAGTCTGTCAACTAATTTGTTGTCCAGTTATTAATGGCTTAGATCAAAGATTGGAAGGGTATTTGTAAAATGCAACCAGTCAGCTACAATATACATCTGTCAGTCTGGTCTTCTGCCTCATCCCTCCAGTGTTAGGGGTGTTCCTTTTTGTGTCGTTACTGTGCAATAGATGAAGGGCTTTATCTCCCATCTACTTCTAGGGAGACCAAGTCATAGAAAACCTAATGCCCCATTGCTCTGAATTCACACAGGCAGCCTGTGGCAGAGCAGGGAGTTGAAGGAAAATTGTCTAAGGCCCAGACGAACACTCAGCACGTTGAAACATCCTTTGCACACTCAGAGCTGCATGGCCACACATAAATGGGGGAATTCTTCTGTCTCTCTTAAGTTCTTTATGCTGTGTGGGAAAACAAAAGGATAAGAGAAAATCCCAAACTTCCTCATTTGTTCAGTGAACTTCTGCAGCTTATAGGTCCCTGCACTGTCAAACCTAAGCTCTTCTTGCTGTGGATGAGCTCATTAACACATGATTTTTGTCCTTCCATATCAAACAGTGTTTCAGCCCTTCCACATGCTGATATTCTCATTGCAGTGGTTGGAACAGATGCATGTTCCAGCTGCCCCTTAGCCTGGGAAGTATTAGGTACTGTTTTCACTTGTGCATGTTCTGGTTCTCTCAAAGTGAGCTTCTCAGAGCAGAGACACTGCAAGGTTTTAGGATAGAAAAGCACTCTGAAAGATGGAATTGCTTCCAGAGATATATCAAGCCTGTGGTAGGAACTCTGAGAGGATTACAAAGCTTGTTGCTCTCTGTTTTGTGGAAGGGGAAACTGAGGTGTTGCAACTTGCTCATGGCTATGCAGGGAGCCAGTAACAAAGCTCAGACTAGGACCCTGGGTTTCTGATTTCCATGACTTTTGCTTAAAATCCTCCAGCTCCGCAGCCAAAAGGAGACATTAATATCCAGTGCTGGGATATAGGACGTTGCTGAAAACCTTTACATAGTGATTGTGTCTTAGGATTTCAGGTGTAGCGCCATTGGTTTCTGTCTTGAGATGCTACCAAAGTTGGCGATATCACTGGGAAAGAAGCTTTTGTTCCCTGACTTTCATTCCAGATTCAGGGGGAAAAAACAGGGCAATCATGTCATTCAGCTGCCCTTAGGTCAAAAGCATTGGCATTTGTGCCACTTCTTGGTAGGAAGCACGTATCACTACTGCTAGTATTTCCCCTAATGCTGCAGCCAGCTTGCTGGGAGAGGATTACGCCTACATGTAACATGTTTGACACAGAAAAGCACTGGTGGAACAATGAGAGCCAGTGTTTCCTTGGGTTTTACAAATACTCTGCCTTCTGGAAGCCAGCCTTTTTGTTTGTCTTGGTGGGATTTGCACAGGGTATTTGTCCGGGGCTTGGGCTTTGGCAGATAGTTGCAGCATTGAGAGTCTTACATGGAGCTAGCGACTGCCCTTTGCTGTGACCGCATAAGCTTGACTGAAGCAGGTATTTCCCCACTGGGTGGTGAAGATTAGGATTACATATATTTGAGAGCAGGACTTGGCCCTGTGTGCATCACATAAAGATAGATAAAAATCTGGCTGTTTGAAAGCTTCTGAATGCTTTTAGCTCTTTGGTTCATAGTCAGGAGCCAGGAGAACCTCTCTAAGCTTTCCAGGGTTTTCTCTTTCAAGGAACACTGGACACAAAGAAAAGATATTAAGTCTTGCTAACCTAAGCTGAAGAACAGCAGCAGGAGTGTTCCAACAGGACAAAAAAGATGACCAAGAAAACAAAATCCATTCACTCTGATAGGCCTCATAACGCATTGTAAACCCAGGTCTGAGTATGGAATGATTTTCTATTTCAATTACACTGACAAAGTTGAGTCCAATCAGGTCCTATTTCTACTCAGAACCGGGTACAGCACTTTGGAAATGAGCCCAGTATAATTTGGAATCATTATTCCATGTGCTGGGAGCAGTGCCTGAAGAATTTCCCTCCACCTACAGGCAACCCACACTGGCTGCCTTGGCTGACTGTAACGCTTAAAAACCACCTTGAACAGGAAATGCCTCGGCAGTTTATGTCCACAGGCTGGGAAGCAAGCTGGAGGGACCCAAGGTGGAAATAAAGATCTGACTAGATGCCAGGTTTAGAAATAGATTGGTCAGTTCCTGTCTTCCAGCCAACAAGAAAAAAAGAAGTTATGGGTTGTATTGGGGTTCCTTTTTCTTTTGCTCTTCTGTACAACTTTGAGCCAGAAAATCTTAGAGATGTAACAGTGGATTCTTGCTACTGCCTAAATGCACCCACAATGGGGAGAAGAGAAAGAGCTGCGCTTTGCTATCCTATTTGAGGCATAGGGTCACAGAAGAACTGCAGCCAGCTGTCCAAGGCAGAATAAATCCTGTGGGTGCTAGGTTAAATCAGTGAGGACTGTTTGGCAAAAAGGGCTCACAACTGCTGCTTTCCTGTTTGAGCTTTTCAACCACTGTCAGACAAGTTTTGTCAGAGAAGACTGTGTATATCCTGGTCTGCTCAGCTCTTGCCACTGAGCTCTCAGGGAGGTTGGGAACGTGTTCTTTGTTGCATGCTTTGCTTATTCTCTAAAATGGCAGTAAAGATACTTGCTGTCTTGCAAAGTGTTTCTGCAATGCTTGGATGAAAAGCACAGCATTCAATAAGAGCAAAAGGCCTTTTTCACCCCACTGAATTTAGTATTATCATCTCTGGGGCTAGGCAGAGCCAGGCCTGCCAGAGTTCTGTGTGACAAAAACCATTGGAGAAAGAGCAGTACCCTGTGTCTAAGAGACATGGGGAGTTTATAGCTGCAGCATTGATCCCTACTGATGGGGCACTTAAGTGCAATGAAGACAAACAGTGGCAAAAACACTTTGGCCCAAATACTCTGCTGAGTCTTCAGTGTAATTCCTGCAATCCCCAAGGAGCACTTTTGGGAACATGGCTGTTTCCAAACCCTCTGTCTCCTCAATCACTAAGGGAGCAGTGCCTGCAGCGATCAGAATCAAACCTTTCCCAGAAAAGAGGCCCACAAAGATTAAACATTTTGTTTTTCATCAGTGAGCTATCTTCCTTTGATGGCGAGCTGGAACCAAAGCATAGTTTTAGTCATTCAAGCTCTTATATGCTGTTTTGAGCATGTGCCGTGATATCTTTGCTAGTCAGCCATACTGCATGGAGATAGTTCTATCTCATCCAACGCTTTGATTAGTCATGTTCACAGCTCCTCAAGGCCAGTGTGATGCCTGCTTTGATCTGCCTGAAAGCCACTAGGCTTTGGCAGAGGAAAGCAATCCTTCAGAATTCTGTCTGAAGTTTGCAGAAGGTACTTTGTAGATCGAGGAACAAAGCAGGAAGAGAAGTAAGCCATGGACAGAGTTATATTGCTGTAGCATGCAAATACCAGGACATCATCATACCCCTAGTCTATGTGCCAAAGAGAACTTTCCTCAGAAAAAACGTTCTCCCACGTACATCCCACTCCTCGTGGGGAAACCGAACCTGCAGTTTCCCTTCACCCTGATCTTGGAGCCTCTAATGGGACCATGAGAGCTGTCAGGAAGGTTGTGTGCAGCAGGACAGAAGGATGTTCCACCTTTCTCCAGTAACTCCTTAGGATGCAGATCCTCAGAAAGACACACACAGACGCAGAGGACATTGTGACCTCCACCTGCTCCAGACTTCCCCAGAGGTTAAACACTACAAATGGTGCTTAGTTGGTAAATTGAATGTGCTCTGAAATATTCCTGGGCACTGAGGCCAGTGGTCATGGAGCATCTTGTGTATGGGCTCTCAGCCCCACTGAAGGGGGACTGCCTGCATACTGCTTATTGGGAAGGGACCTTGGAAAGTCCTGGATCCTGAGCCACACTGGGAGCTGTTTGGGAGAATTCAAGTTGACCTGGGCCATAAGGTATGCTAGGGACCATTTTAACAACACAGAGGTTCCCAGGTGCCTGGGAACGTGTCTGTGCACTGTACGTGGAATAGTCTAAAAACAGGTTTCCACTGGAATCAATTCAGGTATCTCCTCTTACCTTCAGCAGACCCTCTGGGATCTGTGGAGCCAGGCACTTGTCCTGTTTAGCCAAATAGAACAGTTTTTCAAGAAACCCCCTAAAGAGAAATCTAACAGGGATTTCCTTCCTCTTAAGCCTAATTTGAGGAAGGGATGAGCTGGCCCCCCATTTCTTGAGGGAACCTTCATTGTAATAACTATATAAAAGGTGTTAGACATGGCAACTAGAATAAAAGGAAAGTCTATGCAGAACAGCCCAGTATAGCTACAGACACTCCCACAGTAAATTAGACCCAACTGGTAACTCAGTTGTGTTGTGCAGTTGACAAGAAGTCCAGTTCCTTGTCTCCTAAGCATATTAGGCAATTGTATATAGCCTAAGCTCACCTAGAAGGCTTTGCTGGCTATGGGGACTTGATCCAAAGAGATGACAATGGGATATTTTCCTATTGACTTGAAAAGGCTTTAAATCAGCTCCTCTTACCTTCTTGCAACACACTCAGTTAAGTGAAAGCCAAGGTTGTGTTTTTTAGTGGAAGAGAATAAAATAGGCATGAAATGCTGGAGATTAAGAAAATATCTTGTTAAAGGCTTAGCCGAAAGACACAGTTAACCTTGGACTAAGGAATCCCAGTAACACACGGGCTGTTTTTTCTGTCTGATGTCAGGGCAAATTTGATCATGGTGCATGGATCTCCACACAGGGGCCTGGGACTTTCTCTCTGTTAGAACAGGGTCTGCCAATTTTCTCTTCCTTCAATGCATCACGCAGACAGACATCTGAATAACTGTGCTCCCATTCTAATGTAGAAAACACATAAATCCCTAAATCAGCTTGCACTGACGAGTCAACAGTAATGTGATGTCCTTATGGCTGGAGTTGTCTTCCAGTGTTTGAAGGATATCAGTGATGCTGATGCAATAGGTCATGCTGGAAGAAAGGACGTGTTACTCCAAGTATCTTTTCTTCTCAATATTCATCTTACAGGGCTTCCTTCTGCAATAGAGCTTTCTTCATTGTCCTTACTGATGCAGAGGCACTTCCTGAC
Organism: Morus bassanus; assembly: GCA_031468815.1. Classification (NCBI taxonomy): domain Eukaryota; kingdom Metazoa; phylum Chordata; class Aves; order Suliformes; family Sulidae; genus Morus; species Morus bassanus. The sequence goes on from CM062581.1 coordinate 4,514,647, forward strand.
AGGATGGATGTGATCCTACAGTATCTGACCTTATGCATGTGTGTCCAGCTCATGGACTCTGAAAGGAGGGTGGCTGTGGCAGGCTGTTCCTTGCCTGCTGATGTTTTTTATTTATGGCCTGGTTTCCATCAAACGCAGGGGTAGATTGTGTCTCACCTGCTTCTGCCTTTTGAAAGCAAAGAAGGCATCAGGAAATATCCTGACCATAAGCTCTGCTTATTTCTGATGCTGGGGCTTTATAATGCCTGTCCAGCTTTTTAACTCTCAAAAAAGCCTCTGCAGTAATTTAGAACAACATAAGGGCCATTCTAAATTTTGCCTGTAGCTAGTGCTTTTGAAGGTTGGAATATTCTGCTCTGCAGGCTTGAGCACAAGGGGGTATTAAGCTCATCTGCCAAGTTCACATTCTGTCCACTGACCAGTCCCGGCTTTGTAACTTGACTTCTTTTTACAGCTATGACAGCTAAATGTTAACTTGTTCAATGTTTGCATTATGGAGCACACACAGACTCAGGAACAGTTTTATTTTGCACTTGCAAATCTTCATGTGTGTATCAACACAGAGATTTGACTGATCTTTTTCTCAAGGAAAGTTTAGGGAAATACAGTTTCAAAAGCTGGTTCTGACTGGAAACTAAAAATAAAATGCAGAGTTGTGTTGCTACATTTGGAAGGAAAGTTTAGAGATAAATGATCTATGAATTTTATGTTAATGCTTGAAGAGCAGAATAGGTTTCCTTATATACCATCTGAATGAGAATCTCTGAACCCAACTGCTGCCAGATTTTAGTCAGTCTCTGGATGGGCAGTCTACATAAAAATATACAGATCTTACCTTACAAACCAGACTTCGGTTTACAGCCGCTGGTGCTCTCATACTATTTCACCCCAACTACCAGTTTTAATAGCTCTAAGAGTATAACACTCCAAGTATGTAAGTGTTTTACCAGAAGTATCTTCAGGTCATATTCAAGCAGCTACTCTGTGGTATTAGATTCTTACATCATGTCTGCCAGATTCATATATGTGTCCAAATTTATGGTACTATCAATTTTTCTAAGATTAAAATCTAAATAGTTAGATTTGAGAATAATCCTTAAAGTGATCTAAGTGTTAATTTCCAATAATATACCAGATATTCCAGGCATGTTCATTTTACATATAAGCCTACATGTTTCCCGTGTAACCTTTGACAAATAATATTGAGATTATTCCAGGAAGAATTATGGCTCTGACTGATTGTTCTCTAATTATGCTCTCTGTTTACAATCTGCACCGTGCTCAGCTTGCATAAGGAAAATGGGCTAGTAAGTTTTGCACTTTCCTAGTCAGTCACCTCTACTTTGAGATTCTTGCTTGTTAGCACAATGCTGTAGTCTTTTAGTATTACTTTTAAATCCAGATTAAATCTCTCTTTACTGAAAATCAGAGGAAAACATTTCAGTTGTGCAAGCTTCCCTCTGCAAAAGCAGAGCTGTATATGTAACTAAATTCAACAATATGCCATGAGTATCTGTGGGTTTTGCACATGATCCTGAAATAGGTCAAACTGTGAAAGACTTCTACCAATTAGTCCTAAATTAGTAGTATTTTTTCAAGGACAGTGGGTAGTTATCTTTCCTTCCTTTTATTTCCTTTGTAACTCCTTCTGCACACTCTTTTTTTTCTTCCCTTTAAATTTTCTGGCAGTGGAATGGCACAGAGAATGCCTCAAAGGTTTGAAACTGGAGAACATTGCTTATTCGGAAAGCAGAAAGTAATAATTTTAAGTAGTAAAGCCATAGCAAGACCAGTTCATATGACATTATTTTTACTTAATAGCAATGTTAATATAATTAGAAATGCCTTCATCAACTGAGATACAGAATATGCCTAAGTTAGAAACATTATGACGAGTCAGCCATAATTATACTTTTTTTTCTTTTAAACTCCTGTCTGTTACAAGGCTACTCCATCTTGTACTTCAGGTGGGCTGAGACAGAAGCTCAACAGCCTATATTGTAATTACAAATTTGCTTACATTTCGTTCCATGGTGTTTGATTCGTTCCAGCTTTAAAAGATTCCAGTAAGAGATCCATTAACAGCGACTGGAAAATTGAGCTTCCTGGTGAGTTTCAGATCGCAGGCACTACTGTCCGGTACGTGCGAAGGGGTCTGTGGGAGAAAATCTCTGCCAAAGGACCAACTAAAATACCACTGCACTTGATGGTAACTTTATATCCTTTGTTTGTGTTTCTTAAGTGATGCAACATATAGGGTTTATATTCTAGCTGAAATTTAAATTTTGATTGTTTGCTTCCTCACCAGAGTTTTTAAAGGTATGCTGTACTGCTCTCTTTGCATTCTTTTGCAGCATTGCAAAGGCCAGAGAAACCCAGCTCCCTACTTAAAAATAAATGATACTCTATTCTGGGAGAACATGCAGTGTCCCAGTAGACTCATGTCCAGCACAGGATACTCCTGTGATGTGTTGCAGACAATGTGACAGGTCTGTTCCAGAGGATGTAGGTTTCCTGGGGCCTTATTTATCTCATGGACATACCTACTCACACACGTGAAAGGATATTTACTAAAATATCTTCTCAACTTATGCCAGAATGTATTCTGGTTTTAAATACACTGTTGCTCTAACAGAAGAGATGTAGATTTGGCATGTACAGATGACACGTGAATTTGACCCTCTGTAGTGACTTAGTTACACACAGAAATGTTCCTTGTTTTCTTTATATTGTTTTCTCAATTTTATGTATTTTAAGGTGCTCTTGAAAGTTTTTCCTAATGTTCAACATAATCCTTCTGTTAACCAGGCATGTCATTTTATAAACAGTTATATGGCTGCTGTATGAGAACATGAATGAGAAGCCCACAGGGGTGGGAAGAACAGGATTGTAGTCCCAGTCCTGATGGGTGATGGGGTGACTCATGAGCCAGTCCCTTAACGTTGGTGGTAACCTTGATGTTTCTATCTGTAAGATAGCTGTAATAATGCCTGTCTCATATATGTGTAGCTAGTAGAAAGTCTATAGAAAGCTTTACAGTTTCTATAGTAAGGTTTGCATACAAACATAGAGTATTTTAATGTATGCATTGTTTCCGGTAACTTTTTTATCCAATTACATTTTTCTGTGTGCTGTTTCTTTTCCTTGTGACTTTTTACCACATTTGTTCACTGAAGGCTATCTGTAAGCCCTGCTAAAAATCAAAAGTCTGTCCCTTTCCTCACCTGAATTTTTTGGCTTGCTGGTGTTTCTTGTGCAACATTTTCATGGCCCAGTTTGAAAAGCTCAGAAGTTGCTAGAACTTTTCACACACACAAAAAAAATAATAGTAATACTCAGCTTTGTCAGTACTTTCTCTGTGTCAAAATATGTTGCGTAGGAACATGAGGTGTTTTGTCTTTGCTTTGTCAGACAGATGAGTGAGTTTACCAGATTCACATACAGACCAGTGTAAAGCTGGTTTCAAAGAGGTTACTACTGATGTAATCAGTGGTGCAGGTTTGGGCACACCTGCACCTTCCTGACTTAGCCATGTAATTCAAGGTCTGCCCACACAAGCGAGGTGTATACAGGAGCCTTCTTCATCATCAGAAAAATCATCTTCTTCTTGACTTTAGCCTTAACACAAGTCTTTGTTTCTGAAACTGGGACTCTGACAAAGTATCTTGTACTGCCAAGGTCTTCCTAGCCTCATGTAAGAAAAAGGAGTTGCACAGGTACCGTTTGTGAAGATGCTGTGCAGGGTTTCTTTGCCAGCTTTTGCAACCTTCCAGGGTGTTACTTGGTTGAGATGTACTGCAGTAAAATCTGGTACCAACATTTTGCGAACTTCAGCATCAGTAGATCTTTTTTTTTAAAGATTTTTAAATTTCCCCTTCATTAAGAAGTAAGTAACATAAGAAACTAGTGATTACAAGGTTCTCCATGAGTATCCTTTCCAGGTACAGACTGGCATTTTCAGCAGATATCAACAGAGGAAATTTTCCTTCTTCACCTTCCACCCCCAGAAATGATTAAAAAGGAGGAAAGTAAAAGTTACCAGACCATTAGAAAAACATGTGGCTTAAAATCACTGCCAGTCATAAACAAAGCACACATGAAGTCTTTTCTACAAATCAGATATTAATCTTTTCCTTGATACAGGGTAGTGGGTTTCATTCTTTCAACACAAGAAAGGCAGGATGGTTACTAGTTACCTCTAAATAGAAAACTGTTGTTCAAACAGTGGTGGAATACACTGGACTGACAAAGAGCCAGAAGCTTCAGTCAATCCATTGTGACCTGCATTTGAAACCAATTATGCACACATACACACACACCCCAATTATATATGGCTACGAAATTGCATGAAATTGGTTTCATATGGGCCTTTAGATTCACTAGTCTTGCACCCATATTGAGATAATAAGGATTTCTTTTTAGGAGCTGGTTTTTAATACTTGAGGCATTTCTCCAAGTGCATTGCTGTAAGTATATTTCTTGGAGAAATTAATGTTTGTGTAACTATGCCTGTGCTAGACCTCCTCTTGGCAACAGAGGACAACCAAACACTCCCAGAGCATAAAGATGCTTTAGACAAGACTGATTGATCAATTCTGTAGAACAAGCTGTTTGTATCTCATACATTTAAAGAAAGCCAGAGCAGGTCTTGCGTTCTCTGCCTCTGACTGCCTGGTATTTTGAATTGGGTTTAAAAAAAAACATTCATCTTTGAAACTGTAATGATAGCTGGCTAGTTTTAACCTTGTTATTCAGTTCTGGTAGTTAGGCTCCCTCTGCAGCTGAAGCAAAATCATGTCTTTGTTCCCCACATCTTCTGGGAGATGCTTTTCTGCCCAGGGTTATGCCCTGTGCAGAGCAAATCATGGGTGCTGAGTTTGTGTAGCCCCACAGTGTTCACTGCACAGACCTCCAGGATGTCAGTGGCTGCAAGCTGGACCCCTTCTTTCAGCACATATGGGTTTTTTTTTTGGTTAAATGAGTTTATGACAGCTTTAGTGATATTATTGGCTAAGGAGGAGTGATTTCTGCCAATCTGAATGGGAAACAATTATTGTTGGGAGAAAATAGCACTTGCAAATTTGTGTTACAGTAGTACTTCTTTGACATTTGTTAATAGTATGGTAATTCAGATTCCATGGACCTCATACTCCATTGGGTGTCTTCTAGTCACTTCTGACTCAAGCCAGTGAAAGTGAGAACCAAATGAAGCCCAACATGTAAATCAAAACAGGACCAGAATTGTCATCTACCTGTGGTGAAAAATTAAGCATTTTGCTCTGTTCCTCTGCCTTTTTTAATAGTCAGTGAGTTTGGGAGTAATAACACTAGAGGCATCATGTGTGACTTCATGGGAAATAATCAGCCTGCTGTTGGAAGCAGGTTTCACCTTCCTCTAGCAATATGCAGGGCATGAAAAATATACATGTTGCCAGCAGCTGTATGATATGGCTCTTCCTTGTCAACCTCAGGCTTCTGAGACAATAAAATCCTGCTCCTACAGCTTGCCAGCAGGAATAGTCACGCTCACTTTGAGTGCCACATTTTCCAGGAGGCATGTGACTTTTCTTTTGCATTAGTTGTTTTTACTTTGAGAAAGATCAGCGCGTTCCTTCAGATGTGTTAAACATTTCTGCCTTCAAGCTATGGACTGCTGCAGCCCAACTCAAATGCAACAGTAAATGCTGCAGCTCACAGAATCACACAGTGGTTGAAGTTGAAGGGGATTTCTGGAGGTTGTCTTGTCAAACCTCCTGCTCAAGCAGGATAGCGTAGAGCAGGCTGCCCAGGACCGTGACCCATAAACTGTACAGTGTTAACCCAGAACTTCCCTATTCCCTACAAAGGTCCCCAAACGTAAGCCTGAGTCTCTGCATGAGGCTTGCAGACAACTTGCTTTCTAGAAAACAAGGGTAGGACAGGTGTGGTGAGTGACTCTAGATGCTCACTAAAATAGTTGCTATATGAAAACTGCTGATTTAATGTTTCCTGTTGTCTTACTATTTCTCTTTAGCCAGTGGCCTGCTGATTGCCAGTTGAGACTTAAACAAAGTTATGCACCAAATTCCAGGTTTAGACATCTCCATGACTGTTTTAAATATTCACAAATCATGAGCAGTTATTGCTCCTGCAGGTGCCCTGTTTTACCAATACCACTGTAATTTCAGGTTTCTAGATAAAGATTTGGTTGCATTTCATGAGGCACTTATATTTTAGAAATATTGGCCTGAGATAGCATTTCCAGCATTACTGTCTCTGCAGTCTGTTGGCTTTCCCAGTACACAGTGTGTTGTAACAGCCTTTCTTTTCCTGCTGAACCAGGTGCTGTTATTTCATGACCAGAATTATGGAATTCATTACGAATACACCATTCCTGTAAACTATACTGCTGAAAACAGAAGCGAGCCAGAAAAGCAACAGGATTCTTTGTACATCTGGACGCACAGTGGATGGGAAGGGTGCAGCGTGCAGTGTGGAGGAGGTAGGGCCATTTGGAAGCTTGGTGGGACTTGCTGTGCAGTGTTTGCAGACACCAGCCATTAGAGAGGTGCCTGCAGAAGACAGCGTTGCCAAAGCATGAAGGAAACTGGCCATGGGAATGGATGTTGCCATAATGAACTCAAATGAGAGCTCATTCTCACCAGCTCTTCCAGCTATCATCCACATCCCCACAGTTAATTTTCACCCAGCATTTTGGCAGGGACACTGCTTTGTCGGCTCATTACTGTAGGCTGCAACTGCACCTGGATTAGTGCTCCACGGATGGCTCAAGGCGCTGTGTGCAGCCCCATATCTCAAGCCTCCGTCACATTCTTGGAGCAGAGTTTTCACAGGTGTTCAGGCATGTTCACTGAAAGACACTTACTTCCCGAGGGATGAAAAGGGGGCAGTGCTGCTGTGACAACTCCTGGAGATTGTGTCAGACGCTCTTCATGTGAGCTAGACTTTCTGGGAGTACATGAGCACACTGCAAATCACACTTTTCAGATGATCCCTAGGATGTGCTGAGACAGATTTGCTGAAACCCTGGGGGGAACTGATGCCTGTGAAACCAGAGACTGGTTTGTCAGCCACTGTCCATTGAATTTTCAGTGCTGGAAGAAGTGGGTTTTTCCCTGAGGAAAATGGATCACTTCCGTGCATCCTGGCCAGTCTTTCTTCACTAGCAGATCCAATTATTTATCATATTATATGACACAAATCAAATTTGAAGGCTCACTGCCCTCAGTATACTGAAATCATGGATTTATCTTTCTCTGTAAATAGAACTCATTTTAAAATGGAGACGTACGTTTACTCATGTTTTAAAACAATAATTTCTTAGAGTCATTAAACCCTCACATGAATGAGTAGGAAGTTTGATTGTGGCTCTTTTGATTTGTGTTGCAAGCCTGCCACATATTTGAATCAAATAAGTTCCTGGCAATATGGCTCCCACCACCTCTAGCTTGGATGGCAACTGATCTCTTATATTTTGGTTGTCAGATGCTTTTACTACTTATCGAAGCTGGGAAAGGCATTTTCCCTTCCATACAGATTTTTTATTAACAGAATTTAAGTTATTTTTTTATTATCTACTGCAGATCACGAATAAACTCAATTTGGTGCAGACTCAGGGTTAAGAAGAGGATCTGAGAAACAAAAGTAATTAGCAGTAAGGCAAAGTCACATGGCGCAGGGTTGGCATTTTCCTTGTCACATCTGGACATTGTCATGCCGCCCTGTGGCACAGCTTTCCTGATGTCACACAATGGAAGGCTGAACCCTGAGGGCCACACTGCTGCATCTCACTGAAGCTGCTGAGGCACAGACAGTTTGTGTGAGAAATGCTGACTGCTCCTGAGACGTCTCCTACTGGCAGGGTTTTTAAATTTGGAGGACCAGAAGATGACAAATAATTTATTTTGGTCGCTTAATTTCACCTCTTTGTGAAATACGAACAAGCCCAGTTTATCACTGTTGAACCCCAGTCTCTCCTTTTCAACCTGACTCTTCCTGAATGGGGAGCAGCAAGGGACAGCTGTACTGTCATTATCAGTCACTGAGTGGTGGAAGGTTGTGTGGCTTCAGCTTACATAGCTGGAGCATCTGTCCTAGGTGATTACAGGGCACAGCTACATGTGGAGGAGGAACCAGAAATGAAAGCAAATTGTTTTCAAGATTATTTTCACATTAAACACGAGAAAGAGAAAGCCCAACGTGCTGTTCCTGTGAAGCAGTGATTTTTGCAATTATTGGAAGAAGATTGGTAGCTTTTCTGAAAAAAAAAAAAAAAAAAAAAACCAGAACAGTACAAAGGTAAGACAGAAGTGGGAAGTAAGATTGCTTGCAGAGGTGGTGGGTCTGTGTAGATTACGTCTTGTAGAGATAGTACGGGGTTCCTAGCTTCTGAGATTTGGTTAATGAGTTGACATGGTTTTGTTCTTAGCCACTGGTTTCCTTTTTCAGAGTTGTTTTTTTATTTGACTTGTAGGTGAACGGAAAACCATTGTGTCCTGTACTCGAATTATTAACAAGACCATGACACTGGTGAATGACAGTGACTGCCAACGAGTGAATCGCCCCGAGCCCCAGGTCAGGAAATGTAACACACACCCCTGCCAGTCACGGTAAGGAGTTAAAAAATAATAAAACCCAATATCCTTTTCCTTCACAAATTGCCCATTTCCAAAGCCTCCATCTCATGAACATGGTTAAAATGTCTAAAAGTATTGGGACACTTTGTTAGCCATAGTAACCAGCTGTAATATTAATTTCCTTTGGTCGAGCAGGTCAGATTTTCATTACCTCAGAGTCCATTTAATTTGTGGCCAGTAAGGCCAGATTCCATGCAAGCTGCCTTCATGCACTGTTTGGGGATGGTTTTCTGTTCCCCTTGGCTGCCTCCTGGGTGACAGAGCAACTTGTAGTATAAAGTTAGACAAGAGTGCAGTGACTACATATCTAACCTTTTATTTTTTTGAATCAGCACAGAGTAGGGTCTGATTAATTGTCAAACAGTGCTACAAAAAACCTCACAAACAGACCCACAGCCTTTAAACTACTATAGGTGACCTGCTGTGTTGCATGCCTGATCTGTATTAGCATAGTTCGGACTGGGAGTCTCTTGGCGAGGAGTGTCTCTTCTTCATGTGAAGTTTGTACAGTGTCTAGCAACACCTGCATAGTTTTGGAAACCTACCTGAATCTTGCTGAAGTTAAGAAATTATGGTGAAACACATTTTAGATGCTTTCCTCAGTAAGGGTGTTTTTCTGCATCAGTAAGAGTAATTAGAGATCTAACAGTAATAAGTTCTAAAAAGAATAAAAACTTCCTTTTTAATTTGGCAAGCACTTTTAGCTGAATTAATTTTGATCTGCATTGTATAAAAAAAAAACGTTTCTTGGCAAAATGACAAAACACAGGAAGGCAAATTAATTTGTTCTGTTTGTTTGTTGACAAAGAAGTTCACTCTTGCTCTGCAGTAATGTTTAGCATTGTGGAGTAGTGTAAGACGGCCCACTGCGATAGTAGTTAGAAAATCAATTTAGGGTATAGTTCAACAATATCTAAAATAGCATATTCAAAACAACCTGCTAGCTGTGGCATCTTGTATAATCAGACAAGCCAGGGAAACATACCTACAAAGCTAATCCTTCTGGGAGAAACAATAGGGAAAATGAAAAACAGCCCCTTCCTTCTAATTAGACCTGCACTCTGATTCAAGTGCCCTGAAGCAGGGAAATCCAGTGTCAGGTAATCCATCAATAAGGCTAGGCTGTTTCAGGTTTCGTTTTCTGTCCGCACTGCCTATTATTGCTGCTGTACAATATTGTGGCTGTACTGCTTTCAGTGGTACTGAAAGGTATAATGAGATACCCCATGTGCTTCTAGGTGTGTAAGGAGAGCCAAACTCCCAACAACTTCATGGAAACAACTGTCATTTCCATGAGGAAGTTTCCTAAATTCAGTGATACTGAGATTTCTGTCATGTCATTCTCTCAGAAAGACAGAAACAGGGAGCATATGCTTATGTTTCTGCCTTGGCATGAAATATTTCTTCTAGACCTTTTGTGAAGCCAGTGGGAGGAGATTGGAGTAAGCCCTGGCAGGTATATGGAGGGCTTCCAGGTGGTAGAGATGAAGAAAAGCAACTTACAAAGCTCCGGAAGAAGTGGGCAGCTTCTGCCTCTACCAGCTGAGAGCAACAAAGGGAGGTCTTGGCCATCAGATCTGTTAGAGCCAGAAGACCCACAGTGATGTTTCTCAATGGGATCTCCACGACCCTGAGCCCTTGGGGAAGTCTCCTCTTTGTTGCACACTTTCCCCATGACGTTGCTGCTTGTCCAGGGCAGTGACAGCGTGTTAGGTTAAATCACACAAAACCTCCTGAGAAGGGAATACTCTGTTCTTATATCCAGATTTTGTTCCTTTGGGGATTCAGGTCCAGCCCTTAATGTTATTCCAAGGTATCTCTTCTTCTGTGTGGAGTTACCAGCCAATTTATAGCCACAATTTAGCACAGCACTCACCAGGAGCAATTGCCACCGGCACGGTGACACTCTCATTGGTCCGTTTTTTTCAGAGCAATGACAGCAAACCCCAAATGTGCTTAGTTACCCGGAAAGGCCACAAAATCCTTGCTGATGATCTGATAGACCACACTCCCTCACTCCCTCCATGTAGACCACACTTTCACACTTAACATGCTTTTGACTGGAAACATTTTCAGAAGCACATTCTCTGTGCCTCTGTAGAATTTAAATTTCCACTTGCGTTTGCCCACCCAGATATTAGAAATGCATGCTTAGCATATTCTCTGACCAAGAACATCTTAAAGAAACCATTCTCTTTCACCATGTCAATGCTTTTTTTATGAGCCCTGAATTTGTTTTAGGGTTTCAAGTAAAATTATTGTAGCATCTTGTTACAATAAGGTCCTTTCCCATTTCCACTCAGACCTAAGCCCTTCACCTGAGCTCAGAAGAAGCAACAATGCTTTCCCTGCTGTAATAAACCTGCTCTGTTTTGTGCGGTTTGAACCACATTTACACTTTTACTCAATATTTAAGAGATTCATCTTACAGAGAATTTACCTCTAGAGAAGCATCTTATGGCCAGTACAGGACTGGGTCATAGGACACTCAGTCTGTTTCTCTTTTGGATGTTTTAATTCACTATCCCACACTGTGCTTCCTCTCTCAATCCAGGTATAATCTGGATTGCAAACTCTTTGGGATGGGGTGAGATCACATTGTATAAATGGAGGAAGAGGAGGAGGCTATTGCTGTTAAGGTTGTAATAAAAATAAAAAAATAATAACCCACATTATATATATATATATAAAGTGATCTGGAGAAAAAAAAGGTATGATATTAATAATAGTGTCTTTCTTCCAGCACGATCCCAAAGTGCTTTGCAAATTATATATCCCTTTGAACTTCAGCCACCTCTTGGGAGAGCCAAATAACATGGGGCAGGGGACAGTGGTTTCATGAGGCCAAGGAGAAGATTAGAACTTTGCAACTGCAACCCAGCATCTGAAAAAAACAAAGCAGGATTGAAAAAAGGATTGGATACACTGACATGTTTTAAAATTAAACGTCAGAGAAGAGAATTTTCTTAAGGGTTTTGTTGAAACTGGCAAAAATAAAAGAATCTTTCATTCTTTATTATTGTTACTCTTTCACCTTTTAAAAAAATGCCTCTTTTTCTTCCTATTTTATTTTTTATGTTCCTTGACCCTCTTTTTCCATTAAATTCTTTACAGCTTCCTTTCCTGTCCCAACTGCACCCTATTAGCACCTCTTTATTCTAATCCTTTGCCTAGCTCTTTAGATATTTTTTACAAAACCCTGCTGTAACCAGATGGAATCTGGATTCTTGCATACGGTGCGTATGGGTTGTTTCCAGCACACTGAACACCAACCCAAATATATAGGCAAACCCAGCACTCATGTTGGCACAAGACTCAGAAATCACAGATCACATCAGCTGTTATTACTGAAAACATAGGTCGGCCAGTGGCCACACACTTCAACATGCATGGTTGGGTCTATGAATATGAAAATGCTCCCCTCTAATGCAGGAAAAGAACCAAAAACACATGAAATTTCCCAACTGTTAGACTTGTAATAGCCTGTATGCAAACACTGTTAATTTTCTTTCTTTTTGCTGTAATAGATTTTAATAGAGGTTGAGTTCTTTCAAGGACCTGCTGAATATGTGGTGTACCTAAACAGATGCTTAACAGCAGCATAAAATCCAGAAATCCCTGCCTTCATCTACAGAAAACCACAGGAGGCCTGAGCCCTTATTTTCACTGTTCAGGACTTGAAAGCATCTCGTGAGTCCAAGGGTTAGTTTTCTGCTACCAGCAGCATGTCATAGCTCCTTTCCATAAACTGATTTTGCTCACAGCAAAATCTCCTTCCCTCACTGGAAGGCTCTCCTGTGACCTTGCTGTTCATGTGGGTTAGGATCTTTTATTTCCAGCTTTAATTATTCATTGTTATTTTTCAGCCATTTGTTCTTGCATCACCTCTGTTCCTTTTCTTATACAGTATTTTGCCTCCCTAGCTCTTTGCCTTGGGCTAAGTGCCATATGATACAGCAGACCAGTGTATCTCATCCTTCCATCATTTTGCTGGGCTAAATCCATAACTTTTCTTTAACTTCTTATTGGATCAGAGACTGTGCATCAATTCTTCATTCCCTTGGTCACTTTGGTCACCTTCTCAACTAGTGCTTTAATTTATGTTATTTAAATTCGTAATTTGAGTGCATAGGTGACCAGAATTGTATGGAGAATCCCAGTCTCAGTCCAATCTAGCCCTTACGCAGTTGCATTCATACTCTCCTGTCTTCACTAGCAGTAACTCTCCTGATACATACTTTGCTTTTTTCATGTCTACATCATATTTGTGGCTTACAGTCACTCTAGATGCTTTCCTCCTCATTTGTTTCAACATATGAATCCTACTTTAACACAAAAATGCTTGTTATTAGTCCCTAAGCACACAACCTTGCACTGTACGCTATTAATTTTCATCCCACCTCTGTTATTGCAGTACTCAAGGTTGTTCAGTTCTTCCTGTATGACATCCTAATCCTCTGTTGCATTGACAATGCTCCTAGACTTTGTATTGTCAGCATTTTCCCCAATTTTTCAGCAGTTTTCTTCTTTTTGTGCCAAGGTCATTAATGAACGTACTAAATTAGATCAAATCCAAGACAGATCTTTCAGGAAGTCTACCGGTAACTAATCTAAATTCCTTTCATACCTGATATTCCTTTACAGCACTACACTGTGGCCAGCTCTCAGCTACCATACCATACAAATTATGCATTGATATCCATGTTTCCTAGCATATCACCAGTTTCTCCAACTTACATAAGCATTTCCAGTGCAGCAAAAGGAGTTCTTTACTGATAACCAAATAGATTAAATCTACCACATTTCCTTTGTCTGGAAAAACAGTTATTTTAATCAAAGAAATACAACCAATGAGTTTTGCCTGGAGGAAACCAATGTTGCATCTATTTACCACTACGTTCTTGATTATTGTTTCCCTCCAAATCCACTCTAAAAACTGGCACGCTGCTGAGGTCAGGTCTGTGGTTACATGGATCACTTCTTTCTTTCTTTCTTTCTTCTATTCCCCTTTCGCTTTTCCGTCTGTGGACTGGAATCCAACACCGTGCTCTCCAGGGGCTCATGCACCGCAGTGATGCCCACTGGGAAAAAAATGAAGCCAGTTATAAGAGTCAGCCAAGGCCCCAGCTGACTCAGCACCTCGCCAACCTGCCTGAGAGGCTAGTGACTGCTCAAAGCATGGTGCCTCAGTGTGCAATAGTTGATAGTGCTCGTTGCTTTGATTCCTGGTCTGATTCAAGCTCATGGTGCGTATTTGTTATGACCCTTGCTGTCTGAGAGTCCACCTCTCCCTTTAGACTCCACCATATACCTGTGACAGTGCTCTGTTTAACAGTCCAAGAAGACAGAAATCAGTCTCTCTCCCTGATTCTGGTCTGTTTGCACCATGTTTATTTGTGTTATCGTCACAGGTAGACGGGGAGTGGAACAGTTTTGAATTTATTTTGTGAGGTGAAAGTCTTGCAAATAGTGGAATTTGGGGGGGAGCAGAATGATGGAAAACCCTTTGAGAATGTTAGCAAATTACTTGCAGGGCTGTATGGAAATTATACTAAACTGGAGGGACATATTGGGAGTGTCTGTTAACTGAAGGGACTGAGCTAGACATTTAATGGTTCCAAATGAGTATGTTCTTTCATTAATGCAGTCAGACTCTTTTGGAACCTGTACAAATGTTTATCATCCATAAGGTTCAATGGCAACAAGTTCAAAACCTTATCTGTGCCTTGTGCTAAGAAACATCTCCTTCGGTGTGTTTTGAATGTGGTTACATGAAAAAAAGAAAAGAAGGAACAGCCATGGGGAGGGTTTCGAATCATTTTAGCCTGGAAATCTGGCATAAATAGTAATGTTAGCACCCTCTGATCCAAGGAGGCACCACGTAAGAGCTCATTTTGAAGTACTTCCCAAAACTGGAGTTGGGATCTCTAGAATCAGTTTGAGCTTAATGAATTTGCCAGGACTGTGCTGGACACTGTGCAAGACACGGTGGCTGCAGGCGCTGAGCGAACGGGCAATGCTGCGCTCTGGTGGCTGCTCTTCAGGGAGACCATCCTGGGCTGCCAGACGTGGGCAGCTGCAGCAGGGCTCCGGCAGGTCTTGCAGGAGTAGAAGCCAAATGCTGTAGACCAGAAAGCCTGAGACTCCTCTGGGCACCTTTGTGAGTGGGTAGCTGACATCCTGTTGTGGGCACGTCTGGTTATCACCATCCACTAGAAGGAGACAAAATCACATGCATTCCAGGTTGTAGGCAGCTCATCAAGAACAGCAACAGTCAATCAGTAGTTAATTAGCTATTGAAAGACAAAAAGATATTTTCAAGCAAATCCAGCAACTCAATTTGATGAAGCAATTCTGGAAGAGAAGTAAGAGAAGCCTTGGGAACAGACAGTGAGTAAAATGAGGGGGGCTTGTTGGCTAATGCTAAATGCATTTACATCAAATAATTCAAGATGATTTGCTAAAGCAGAAGTTACTTTGGCATTAGTTTTCACATGGAGTCATGAGATGGGTTTCTTAGCTTTGGTGTAAACCCCCAGGCTGGCTTACATCACAGTTTTTCCCGTTACAATGTTTGACTCAATAACCTTATGGTTGAACATTTCCTTGTTTTAAAATGTTAAATGATCTGTGCTTCTTTGGTTTGAGGCTCTTCAGGCCAAGTTCAGTCTTTACGCACAAAGAAGGATTAGCAGGATAATCTAGCAAAATATTTAATTGTGAAATTCACTCCCACTGCTGCCTGCTGTAATGCTCTTCACACTGTTTGCATCCTGTGGTGTGAGCTGAGGAAAAGGCACTGCCTTCCTTGAAAGGCAGAGAATGGAGCTGGGCACCAGTTGCCCCATCAAAGATACACCAGCCCTGGATCAGGGTAGGGGTAACTCGCTGCAAAAGGGCTCTGAGAGTGCTGATATTCTGTGCCTTAGTGTAGTGAGGCAGCTGCCGGCAATGACACCTACTTACACCAATGCCATGCTGAGTCCTCAGAAATTGGGTGATCTGCTTGATTTGGGGGAGGGAGGAGGGAGAATACAATGTCTTCTATTTAAAAAAAACTCCCCAAGATTCATGTAAATTATAAAACATTGTCCTGTGGCTGATTTATAATTGGTGGGAAATTAAGAAAAAATAAAGCTGTCAAAATGATAATCACTAAAGAAAAAAAGAAACCTGTGTGAGTGAAAGTTGGCAAGTCTGTTAGCAGAATGACTACTGTACTGGAAAATTACTGAGCACTGTTTATAAAGGCAATCAGACAGGAATGTTAGTCTTGGAGTCCTACTTTCGACATCAGCAGCTGTATTATTCTACTAGATTCCTTGTACTTTTTTCCAAAAAAAACCCACCTTCTAGTGACTGGGTGTGGCACAACCTGTTCCCAAAAGTCAAGATTCACCTGATTATTTTGACCCCAATATAGCAGAGATATAGTGGAGAGTTTCAGAAGTGTGTGGGGAGAGAAAGGTGCAGTAGCAGAGCACATGTATTTCGTGGAAATCATGAGCCCATTTGTAAACAGTGTTTTCTTGCTTCTACATATTCAAGCATGAACTTAGTTTGATAGCTGTAAGCAAAAAATATCTGACTGTCAGTTCCACTTGACGGATTCTCAGAGATCTTTTCTGATTCCTCTTGCTAAAATTATCCAATCTGAAATCCTTGCCCCACTGCAAGTTGGTCTGAGTTTCGCTTAACATCAGGAGAGCCACAGTTTCACCCAGGTGCCTCAGAAACTAAGAGCAAATTCTACATAATTTTGCTTCACAAACTGGTGCTAAAGACAACCAGTACTAACTAGACATGGAGTTATCCTTATCTGTACAGTAGTGCAACAGTGTATGTTAAACTAAAAGGTGCACAATAAAATCTATTAGAAATAGAACCCTCAGATTACACTGCTTTAGATTAGTTTCTGTCACAAGTGCTTTTTCAGACTAGCTATGTCTTGTTTAGTAGCAAATTTCCTCTGATACTTTATTCAGCAGTAGTACAGGCTCTTAACTAGTTCTCATTAAAAGCCACTTCTAAAAAAAACAGGTTTAATAAAAACAGAAAAATTTGTTGCAATTTTGACACAATTTGCAAATGTGTCTTTGGTCACATCCAAGCTATTCTGAAAGCAGGGAAATTGATTTCACTGTAGCATTGGAGAAGGAACAAAAGTAACGCAATCCCTGTAGATAGTGAGTACATGTGCAAATATGCCATGGGTGTTTAGTTAGTGGAACAGAACCATCCTGCAGGCACAAGTCTTCTGCAGGGCTCGAAACAGAAAAAAACAGATGAAATTTAATGGGCTGCAATATTTACCCTAGAACATGTAATGGCTTTATGTTATAAGAGGCTACAAATCTCTATAAAGTGACCTCATGTCTTTTGATTGCACTCCTTCACCCCGTCCTTCAGCCTTGACCCATTTTATCTTCATAGCATTTTTTCCCAAATCCTTAGCTACAAGCTTTCATTTGCAGACATTCATCTCCCCTGGGTTTGTGTACATAGTGCTGGAGACAATTTTTTTCCTAGAAAATGTGGGAGTCTTAGGCAAGTAGGTAGAGTGGATAATTCAAGGTTAATAACTAATCCAGACCATAGAAAGATCAAATGATGAACTGAACCTCCAAAACATATTTTAGGTTTGCTCCAGGGGCCTGCCAGATGAGTGTTGCCAAAGCAGATTAGAAGAAGAACTCCCAGTTCCTCAGGAGAGATACTGAGAGGTCAGAGGTTGAGGAATATTCAGAAGACAAAGATTTAAAACAGCCCTCTCAGATTGCATGTCCTGCCCATCCCAGCTCTTTGAGGCTATAGAAAAACACACCCTTCTGGGCATTTTTTAGCTAGAAAGACAGCCACTGACTGGGTTAAAAAATCTGTGCTTAAAAGCTCATCACTTTCTTCCTAAATCTAACCACCAGCAGGGATCATCTAGCTCTTGAATCTTCTATAGAGGTAAGATTACAAAAAATAATACCATGGATAAAGCCATCCCTATGGCTGTGAGGAAGATGAGTGTGTTTGTCACATAAATCAGTGCTTGTTGGAAAAATGAGTGGCTCTTCAGGGACTTCAGCTAGAGCACTCACATGGGCCAACAGAAGATAGGTTATAAGCTGGGAGGGAAAGACCAAACTGAAAAGAACTGTGGTGTCAAGCGATCCCTAGGATCAGTTTACAGTCTTGAGACATAACTGGAAGCCAAATGCTCTATATGATATACACAGGGTTTAGTGTACAACAGTTAATTGCCTTAGTTAATAACACAGGGCTAGCTTGGTGTTTTGAGTTAGAACACGGGAATTATTTTTTACACTGTCATAAGAAAAATACTTACTGTTTTTTAAAAAAATGAAAAGTAAGTCTCATTCTTAAACACATCCAGGTGTGTTCAAAAGGTCTAATGACAGTGTAGAGAGGAAAATCTGTCTGTAGTGTAATTTAATAGTAACCATAATGTGATACTTTTTGTACATCACATTTTTCTTCCCTGTGTGTATATTACTTGCAGACAATAATTATGCTAATACCTTGCTGCACATTCCTTTACTGAATATGAAACTGGCAGGAATTTTCATATTTAATCACTTTATCCATAAATCCCTTGTCTTTCCACTTTGGTCATGAACAATGTTATTGAAATATACTTGCAGTGATTCTGTGTCTTACAGGCACTAAAAAAATATTTTCAGCTGCCTAGGAAGGGGGCTTTGGGGGAACTGTGGGGGAAGATCAGGGCACTGCCAGTACTGCATGCAGGACTCGCATTTACTTGATTGCCAGATCATTTTTACAAGCCATTGATCCAAGCAGAGATTTCACTGAGAGGATGAAGTTTTGTGGTCAAAGTGATCATCCCCTTGATGCCTTTGAGGATAGCCTACTTTACTGATATTATTATTATTCAAACATTTAATCTGTCACTTGCCTCTTGGGTATGAAACTAAAACCACCACTTTAAAATAGCCTTTAATTTCTAAGTATTTTGATTCCATGTTAGCAGCAGTTGTCACAAGTAGGACAGAGTGAGCTGTGAGGTTTCAGAGATCCCTTACAGTGTAGTCCCACCTTATTTGTAACCATTGGGCTGGGATCAGGGATGGATGTAGTGGATCGGTAGCTGAAGCTGGCCATGCAAATGCCACTCTGACAAAAAAGCTGGAGATTGCGTTTTCACCACAGGCACAGCTTTGTATTGATTCCCTGGGTTTTGGCTCATGCCCTGTGCAATGATTCTTCTCATGATGATGACAATATTTGTTTTTTCTGTGCCAGTTTCCAGTTACACTCTGTCATATCTGTGCTGAGCGACACTAACTAGAGACCACTGAACAGGGTAGAAATGAGGTGATTTCTCTCCTCAACAAGAGCAACAACATAAAAAAATTTTTAAAGAGGAATTTTCCTTCCTGAAAGGAAAGTCATAACCTTACTTCTTAAGGCATCTTGGAAATAGTTGGCATGCTGCGTGCTGCCCATCCTAAATGCAAGCTCACAGACAGCCTCTGCCAAGAATGTATTTTTATCTTTCTCCTTTGCTTTCAGTCCCTTTCCCTTTTTCTTTTGCCAGTAGCCGTAGATCACAGTGAGAGTACAGTGCTGAAGTGTATATTAGTTCAGTGGAGCCTGTACAGAAACCGTTCCCGGCCCTGTGACTCACATTCAGCTCATAAAGCAAAGTCACTCTTTCCCCCTCCATGCCCTTGTTGAGCGGTTCCTTCACCCAGACAGATAACTCCCTCTGCATTTGCTCTGACAGGGCAGAGCCCAGCTGATATCAAGGGAGCCTGGCTATTAATTTTCATGAACACTGATTTCTGCACTTCAAGGCTGTTTTTGTCAGTCTTTCAGCCCTAGTATTCAATTACCCAGCTGGCATTTTCCCATTCCGTAAGCAAAATACCAAGCACTCAGCCACAGAGATGCACCTAAACTACTGTCTAGAGAAACACGTTTGGTGTCTTGCCAGCTGTTTTAGCCAACGGAAATTCACAGATGTGTCAACTGCTTTAATGCACAGAAACATTTGAGCAGGGCCCTGTTCCACAAAAGACAGGTGGCCAGCCTGCCTGGTCCTGTCCTGCTCAAACCAAATGGCTTCTGCCTTCACTGTCAACGCAGTCATCAGCACTGTCACACCAGGTCATCAGTCATAGCAGTTGCCAAATGAATTCATGACAATTGTACCAAGTGAAGATGTTTCTACAAATTGTGCTGAACTGATTTTTCCCTGTTCAGGAATGCAAAGATGGGAAATGGTTGTTTGATTTGTTTAGGACAAGTTACGCAGCAACTTCAAAAGAAATGTGGTTAATAAGGTGGCACATATGGTGCTCTGCCTGGACTACAGGAGCCTTCAGCAAAATGAAATAGTCTTTCTGAGCAGACTTGTTTTTGAGAAGTCTTATTTGAGACACTTATCATAATAGACAACCCAGGATTGGGTGACAAGTAGAAGATTCATGGTATAAGGATACTAATCTGGATGACAGTACTAAATAACAGGCTAGAAGGTCAATTACCTGGTGAGAAAGGCATGATAGCCTTCTGGTGCACAGCACCTACACAGTTATTGTTCCAGTCTTTCACTTCTTCCAGGAATGCCTGTAATTATAGAGAACATGTTCCTCATTGACAGAGTGCAGGAAGTGGAAAGATCGATGCTGCTTGTCTTCAGGAAAAAAATCGTCCCTCCCTACATACCTCCTAATTCAGATTCTTCTTAGAGATTTTATTCACTGCCTTGTAGCCCAGCTCTAACCACAGTGGTGCTTCAAGGACTTGCTGGAGGCAGTGGGAGCCTTTCAGTTGGCCTTACCCTGACTTGGAAGACAGTGGGTTGAGCTTGCCTCATTCCCCTGGCATGCCCACAGCCGCAGACTGCTCACAGCAGCAGTGCGTTCCTTACTTTGGAGGAACCCGAACACCTCACACCATTGTGCTGGGTGTTTGCCAGAGAGCCTTTAAAGACATAACAAAGCAAACAACAACAAAAAAGGCCATATATTTGTTCCCAGCCCATTTTGATCAAAGGGGAAGGAAATGGCAACTGAAATGTGCTTACAAAGCAGATGAATCCCAAAGGCTCAGAGAAACGATGGGTATAGAGAAATACCCCCCATCCCCATCCAGACTGGGTTATGGCACATCCTTGTGAGCTATGGCAGCTTTGAAATAACATCGTAGGATCCTTTCTAGAGGGAAAATCTTGTCTTTTTAAGTACTTCCTGAGCCTTGGCAGTTAAATGCAATTCAGATTTTCTAAGAATGAACATGGCCGGTTATTCTCCATTTTTGAGGCCCCTAATGCCATGAACTTCAAAAAGGTGAGATTCCAATTAAACATCCTGGAAAGCTCAACTATGAAAAATGAAATCTCACCAGCAGCTGTGAGATGGTGAACTAAAAGTGAGGCAGGAGATGTCTTTGCTTTCTAATAGTCTGGGATGTAGAGGATTTGTATGCTTTGAGGTCATATAATGTAGGGCTAGAGAAGCTGACTCCGGTCCTGGATGTGGGAAAGCCGTGCTGGGCTAGGTGTCTGGCCGTAGCACCATCCCAGTTTGTACACAGTGAGTATAGGTTCTCTGCACAGCTCCACTGCACAGTGAAGATGTGCATGCAGATGTAGCAGTGGTTTTCCCAGGTACCTCTCAAAGGCTACAGTTCTTGTGGGATAGGATGGTCTGCAGACAATTCTGTCTTTATCTGGGGTAAAAATGCAGCCACAGTGTAGAGACTGGGGGTTAAAGGGAGCTATGCAGAGTTTGTGTTTCTGTCTAGCATGGAGACAGGAGTGGATATTCACTTGAATACTGACACTTTTCTGCTTTGCACACTTCAGCTCCCAAAGGTGGTCAGGTGATCTGAGTGTGACAGCAATACAGCACCGTCGAAGAACCCACAAATCTGGGAAAAGTTGCTCATTTCTCACTGTTTTTAAGTGAAACATAATGTTTTATCCAACCAGTTTTTTAACATTCCTTCTCTGGCTCCTTCCCAGGTGGGTGACTGGCCATTGGAGTCCCTGCTCTGCTACTTGTGAGAAAGGTGTCCAGCACCGGGAAGTGACTTGTGTTTATCAGTTGCAAAATGGCACCTACGTTAACACAAGAGACCTCTACTGCCTTGGCAACAAACCAACAACAGTACAAAGCTGTGAAGGACGGGACTGCCTTTCTATCTGGGAAGCATCGGAGTGGTCAAAGGTAGGAATGTGATTCAAGAAAGGAGCCAGACTGCACGCAGCTCTGGATATACTGGCCCTAATCCAGCTAAGTGCTTAAAATTAAGCATGTTCTCACGGTGAGCATACTCAGTGCCTCTCAGGTTTGGGTCACTGGATAGGAGTGTCATTTGTTGAGATGATCAGTTTGTATTCCATACCGGATGAGTTATTAAGGCAGGTTTTAGATATCATGCTGTAGTAACTGTATCTTTCCATCTGAAAACTCTGACCAGCAAGGAAAAACATTTCACTGACCTGAGGCCAGAAGTGTAGTAACCCACCAGGGCTTCTGGCTCCATTTAAATGCAGTATGAAACAAATACCAGATTTATCAGGCATCTACATGTTACAGAGTATGTACAATCTTTGGGCCTTACCCATCCTTCTTTTGTGTAATTCCAGGAACATGGAAAAGCTGGTTATACTTTGTATAAAAGGTGCATCTCCACATAGTTGCAGCATTAAGAAATTGTTTTCAGATATTATAAATGCATTTCAGATATAAAGGATGTGTGGTCTAGACAGTCTGCATTTTGTTCAGGAACAGAGTGAACAGGGAGTATGCCTACATTTTGTGTCCAGGACTCAGCTAATACAGGGCAACTTTGTCTGTACCTTGTGAGTAACGGTCCTAATAGGACGTCCATGTTAGTTTTGATATTGTATCTGTTTGTTACGCTCATCTGAATGATGAGAAGATCCTTTCACTCTTGGAGCAGTGCTTACAGCTCTACCAGTCTTACTCCAGACTGCCTGTGTTACGGGACTGTCCAGCAACAGTCATTTCTGTGGGAAGGATCTTTCCTTGTTATTCTTCTCTATTTTGAAACAGTGAGCTCCTGTTTAAAACATTGTCAAAGAGCTTTTGCGAAATATTATTGTTAGAAGTGTGCTTAAAAGTCACAGAAGCTCAGGATACTAGGGATCTTGCACTGAGGAACAATGTCTCTTAACAAACACAGTGTGATTCCATTGTCCACCTTTTGAACAGGAAATCTTTGTTTGGCAAGTGAGATGATAAGTGAGAGTAGTGTTTCCTTTCAGTAGGACACTGTATCTGTTCACTAATGCATGAGATTCGTTTCCTTTCTGAGTTCTTTCATTTCAAAAGATGTGGAGAAGCACACCAAAGTTTTAATAAGTTGTCTGATAGGTCTTTTGTGTGTTACAGAAGTAACCCTTTCAGATGATGCCCTCTTTATTTCTTATAGCTGAACCAGCTGAACTGTTTATATCTGAGACTATTCTTATGGTGCAGTTCCTACCTGTTTTACATGCAGAATTTTTACTTAGGTCTTTTGTTAACAATCCCTGCTACTTCCCTCTCCTTTTTCTGAAATGGAGTAAGTCAGGTTGCAGAAGACTTTTTCCAGAGAGGAAATCTTCCATATTTGTGACCACATAACTCATTAGCAAATACATAATATTTTTAGATCATTTTTTAGTAACTGGCTTACTTTTCCTTTAATAAATTTGTTTACCTTTTGTCATGTCTGTAATTGCCTACTCATGATTTTAAATTCATTCTTGTTCTGGCACATTTCTGCTGTTATGTAGCACAGTTGACTCTGGGACACATTTGATGCTCTGCCAGTTTGAACACTTTTCATAACTAGGACTTTCTTCAGTGGTAATCACTTTAATCCTTAACATTTTAATCTGATGTTGTGGCGTAAATATCACAGTAGTGGTATCATTTTATAAATAAATTTTCTCATGTATGTTTTTGAACTTTTTGGTTATACAACAGAAAACAGTTGACCACACTGATGTCTAGTCCCCAGTGAAAAATGTGTGTTTTCAAAGCAAATTCCAATGCAATCCTCATTGTGGAAAAAATTAAGTTCCCCTTTTATTGCCAAAAACTTGAGATTGTTTTGGACAAAGTAATGCTCAACCCATTTTTAATGACAAAAATAGAGACTGTCAGAACAAGGTGAATCTTTCTACTGTTGGGGAACTAGAGTAGAAAAGAAATATGGATTTCCTTCAAGTAAATGAGCTGTGTCTTAACTGCAAAGTTGCGTGGCTCCTTTACAAAACCTTACGAGATTTGACTAATTTGTTAGTAAAGTAAGACCTAATGATCTCAGCTGGACACTCAGGGACTGCACATATTCATTTGTAGACTGCTCTGTTGTGGAATCTCTGTAAAATCTATACATTAAGAAATTCTTCATGAAAATAGAGGACTTGAGGAAAGAAAAAAACTCTTAAAGAGGGTGATTTATATGTGACCACCAAAGATCTGTTGGAAACCTTTTGCAAATGCTGTTTTGTCTAGGAAAGTATATGCAGTATTAATCTGTGAATGACTTAAAAGCTTGTGGGAAGAACAAACAGTTGGTGTTTTTCCCAGACTTGCTTGTAAAACCCACCTAGAGATTTCTCCTACTGTGAAAAATACTCCCACTTCAGTTTGATTTACTTTGAGTAAATTGGATCGTTTGAAAGATTTTATATATTGTGCTTTGTAGTTTGAGATGAACGAGTGCAACCCTGAGGAGTCCACCCTGAGGACTGAGGAAAATTATATATAATTTGGGAAAGTCTATACAACTTGGGGCAAATTCGTGGCTTTAAGGTACCATTTAGGGAGCTCCAACCTGGGATCTCTGGCAAGTCTTGCACTCTGAGGAGTCCAGCAAAGCAGTTTCTGGAGTTCTGCAAAGCCTGGAAGGATTCATCCCCATATCTAGCAGAACTATACAATTGTGCTTGTTGCAAAGATGTTACATCCGTAAGGAGGTCACGCCATGAGCGGCACATAGTAAATTAAGTGGAAGGTTTCCCAGATTTTCAAGAAGTCACTTTGTAGTGCTCTGAAGTATTTAAAGGCATGTCTGTTTGCTTGCCAGCTCATAAACGCTTGTCATTCATGTCCTTAACAAGGCCAGCAGGTCAGAACTGCCTGGATTGTATTTTTAAGACGGTTAGACAGGCATGCTGAGATTTGTCCATTTGATGTAATTTATATCAAGCTGACGCTTGTTTCCAGCATAGACCCCCTGGATGGAGAAGCTTCTTGGAATATGTTCAAAAGACCTCACAGAATATCTCATATCTTCACTATTTATTCAGTGTCAAATCAACTGTCTTTTCCATGCTGATCCCCTGAAGGGGAGAACTCGACATGCTAGAGGAGGTTAGTTTTTATCTCAGTTGGTATAGATATCATTTTTCCACCCACCTGTCCCCAGTGGCTCTTCAAGAAAATTTCTCACTCTTAACCACTGCAGTGGCATGAAAATGAAGAGCAGAGAGA
Organism: Morus bassanus; assembly: GCA_031468815.1. Classification (NCBI taxonomy): domain Eukaryota; kingdom Metazoa; phylum Chordata; class Aves; order Suliformes; family Sulidae; genus Morus; species Morus bassanus. Next base: position 4,539,776 of record CM062581.1, read on the forward strand.
CTAGCTACGCTGTTGTGTAGTGGCATGCACGTACATGGCTGTGACAGCATCAGCGGATCTCTTACACTTATTACCAAACTGGTTATTTAAAACAGAAATTCTGTTTCAGTTCATGCCAGCGTCCTTTTCCCACCTAGTACAGCCAATGAAATCATGACAAATTCTCCAGTAAAACAGAATTTCCAGCCAACCATTGGCAGAGGTAACAAATGTGTGACCGGATATCCCTGCTCTTTAGAAGCTACCTTCATAGTGCCCAGGCACAAAAACATTTGTGGATAAGTTATGCTCACTTGCATGAATGTTTGTTAGAGTGCCCACATATTTGAATCAAGTCTTCCTTCAGCAACTGATTCTAGCAGCTCTAGTAGCCTGCTGCTTTCTCAAAGGACTTCAAACAGTCCCTGCTTATGCTTTTGGTGTTGCCAAGTCTGTCTTTCATCCCTGCTGATGTCTGTGGCTAGCTTGCTGGCCATGGGTGGAAGCTGATCACAACACTGTGACTCACGGAATAGTGCCTCTCCTGAGCTATCCCCTTTGTACATTTGAAGTTCGTGGGAACTAACATAGTGATGATGAGCATGCGGCAAATCAAGGAGTGAAGGTCATGTATGTGTTTCACGTGAGAACATGCGTGAGAACAGTGACTTTGCCATGGCATGTACAAACTGTACTGCAGAAATGTGTTTGTAACAGTGGTCTCATGCTACTGTGATTTAAAGATGCATTTATCACCATCATTTTACTCTCAAGATACATTCAAGGGATGTGGCAGTTCTGTGTTGTAAATCTCAGTGTGTCCTTTTTCAGTATGAATGATGAGTTCTTAAACACAAGATTTAGTGGTTTTTTCATCTGTAACACCAATTCTAGCAAAAATGCCAGCTGATACTTTTCAAAGGTTGATTTTCAGAACTACCATTTTTCGTAAGTAAAATATTTCACAAGCAGATATCATGCTTTTCAAATTACACTTTTGTGTTTGAAAGGAACTTAGATTATTGAGAGAAAATGTTAGATTATCCGTTTTCCTCTGTGTTTATAAAACCTGCTTTTCCTTTTAGCTATGTTACCAAGATAAAAGTTATCACTTCTAGGCAACATGTGACAGAAACCAAATACCTGTTGTTTTGCAGTGCTCGGCAGACTGTGGCAAGGGAATTCAGAAAAGAACAGTGACGTGCACAAATTCTCAAGGAAAATGTGATGCAGCCACCAGGCCAAGAGACGAGGAAGAGTGTGAGGATCACACAGGCTGTTATGAATGGAAAACAGGCGATTGGTCTAAGGTACCAGTGAATGCTACATGGTATTTTCTTTCTGAGTGCAAAGATGTTCAGAGCGCTGTGCTTCCGTGTGCTGTCTGCATTGATTTGCAGTTTAAATATTTAGAAAGGAAGGGTTTAATTAGTTTGATTGGAGGTTCTGCCGGGATTTAAACTTTCCCCTTATGCCATTTATAACCCAGACATTGCAACACAGGCTTATGGATATGACCCAGCAAGTTTTAGAGATGTATATTCCAACTGGAATAGAAATGAGTATTAATTGACAGCTTAACCATCCAAAGGCAAAACCTTTACAAGATTCCCACCACAGGTGGACTCCTGTTGTCAAAAAGCTACTCTATAAACAGTGCTGAAACTGCTTTCCATATTTCAAAAAGCAAACTCTAAATAGTTCTGGCTAGCAGATTGAATTCTACAGGAAAGAGTTCATTAGCAACATCTTCTAGAACTGCAGGGAACACCTTCTAGGAGGTGTTCCATGCCTAGCCCGGGCGAGCTAAAAAGAAAATAGCAGAAGGTTGGTTTCCTTGAGTGTAAATACATGTTAAAAATTTTCACTTTGAGTTAGGAACTTAGTGACTGAGAAAAAGTGAAATCTCACAAGGGGGCTATGCTGAGAGTTTTGTCTCCCTCAAAGCATCAGTACGGAGCTGAGAAGAGAGCTGGACCTTAGTCTTCTTGTCCCAGAAGTGATAAATCTGAAGGTTTGGGAGGACTCTCATTAAACTGAATACTATTGGGGGGAAGCGCAGGGAAGCCCTTGCAGTCTCACACAGAAACAGAGGGTCACTGAGAGCACTCACAGCCGAATTCTGTTCCTCTGCCTCATGCAGGTCCTCCATGCAGGGTCAGACGGTACACTATTTTATTACCACAGATGCAAGACTAGAGCTGTGCAGCTGAATTTCAGGCTAGTCTGGGACCTACACAGCATAGTCTAGTCCTAGACTTATTCCAACCACCTGAAACGAAAGAAAGCTATGAATTTAAAGGCAGAGCCAAAACCATCAGTCCCTTCCTCTGGGCTGGATTTTACCTTCACTTAGGCCTGTCTGAACTTAGTTTCTCCAATGACATCAGTGGAATTAATTCCCAAATGCAGTGGATTAAACCAGAGCAGAGTCTGCTCTGTATTTGCATTCTGATCTTAAAGTAATAGGTAGTTTTGCTTGGGAAGGAGGCCTGGCAGTGTGAGAAACTCAGCCTTTGCCAGTGTTGTTCATAAAGCATCCTTTACATTACTGACTTCAAGTTTGCATAAAGAACTAAAATTTCCCAGGAATATTATATTCCAGTTTGGTTTTATCTTATCTTTGTAACTGTACTGTTCTTTAAACAGAAAGCCTACTTTGTGTTCTGGAATGTACGGCATGTGCAGAAACCGCTGGGATACAGTAGTTGCATTTTGCTTTCCAAAAACCCAAACTCCAGCAAGCAAAATCCAGTGAAACAGAGGCCCATGATGGGCTTATCTGCAACTGCAATTTTTTTACATTGTGATTAGAAATTACAAGTATTTATAGATATACTCCGACATAGATACATGAATTTAATGGTGTCAGTGCTGCAGAATGCATTAAGAACCTGCCACATACAAAAGGTCTGTATTTATGCTGAGCCAGGAATTTGTGTCACAGAATGTTTAGAGTATTGAACATTATTTTATTCATAACCTGGCACACAGAGTCCATGCAAGCTGGCCAAAACAAACAGTTCCTGTGTGTTTAACAGGTGAAATAACATTATTTATTTATTTGTGGAATTTTAAAACATTTTGGCATGCAAATTGACCCGGATGCTCTTTATAGGGAGGAATATGAAATAATTGTGTATTCACTGGTTACATGGATTGAAAGTTCAGTATTATATGAATGGTTCCAATCTGATAAAGATGTTGGCTCACTGCTAGAAAGGCTGCAATCATACATTGGTCACAGTAAATAGTGTTGATGGATTTAGTGTCTGCATGTGAGCAGGACAGGATCAGTTCAAAATCACTTGTTATTTGCAATTCTTAACTCAGGATCAGGATTCTCCCTGTGCAGAAGGGCACAAAAGCTTATGTGCTGCGTATGTGGCCTGCTTCTGTCTGCAGAGAGCTTGTGCCAACTCTCTGCTTCCCAGGAATTTCACCCTGTGTGAGTCCAGCAGGATGTTCTTGGACTTAGATTTGGTTTATAATGAGCATTTAAAATTCTAGACATATTGGTTAATTCTGACTGGACACTTAGATCACACAATTAGATTCTTATTTTCTGAGTAGAGGGGTAAATGAAAGACACCACTGGATTCCTAGAAAAGCGTATGGGTAGATATAATTCTTTGAAGAAAATGTATTGTCCCAGAAACCCAGATAGCTGAAATGTTTGGTGTGGAATTCAATTCTTCGCAAATTCTGAGGGAAGGATTTTCATCATGAGGATCCAGAAGCTTTAATGCAGGGCTCACGCTTAGGGGGAAAGCCTTAACAGCTATCAGCAACTCCTCTTTGGTGTTGTCCGGCTTTAAACAGTTCCTTCTTTAAGGAGAAACACAAAGTCTGCAGCAGTTAGATTATAGTGAACTCTTTAAAATTCATACTTCCAGGGTAAAATTCCATTGTAAAACATTTGTTGCCGGTGCTGTAAAAATCGCTGTGAGAGAGAGCTTTGTGCTGACTAAGATGGAAACTTTTTCTATTAATACAAATTGATCTCAGAACAAGCAACAACTTTTTGCAATTAATGCATTGTGCATTTGTTACATATTGTTAAGAATCATCAGGGAAGCAAGATTTAACTAACAGTGTTAATTACCACAGATTAAATTAAGGGGCTTTGATGCTTTATGTGCAAACTTGGCCTCCAATCCTTAATTTCCCAAACCAAAATCGTTTGAAGATAGCAGGAAGTCATGTAAGAAAGAGGCAAAACCTCATTTAAAAAGTCAAGTCCAGATACAACTTGTAAATAGAACAGGCTGTTTGGCTGGTAATGGCAGACTGTTATTGTTACATTAGTAGTAGTAGTATTTATAGAATACGTGGACTCTCTGCATGAGAAGACAGATCACTTCCCGAAGGAGCTCCCAGCCCTATATAAGTAACTCGCATCTGACAGCAATGGACATGTTTATCCTAAATAAGGTCCTAGATCCTGTTGCATTCAGAAGGTGCAAGAGGGGGCAGCAGTAAAAGCTTCAAAACCATGCCAAACAATTTGTGGTTTTATGGTCTTAGGCCCTGGATCTGCTTTTGTGTAGAAGAGGTGAGGGCTGGAGGCATGGGCATGCTGATCTTTAACCTGTACCTACCAGCCCAAACCTTGTCCACTGGCCTTAGTAACGGCTCTGCAGCCATTGCCTGTCCACACTCTGAAGAGGAATAATTTTTTTTCATTTTTTGTCAGGTTTATTTGCAGATAGTCCTTACTATGTCTTATAGCTGTGGAAAGCATTTGGAGCTAATTGAGCACATTCAGCAAGCAGTCTTGGCTGTGATATTTGTATATTTGCAATGTATTTGCAGCATATTTCAAGTGTTGCATGAGGAACTGATATATCTGGTTCACTTTGTAGACACACAGGGCCAGGTCTGTAAAGTTATTTTGAAGGTCTTTGAAGTTACCTTTGTTAGTCCAGGGCTTGAGATTAACAGACAGCCGACTGTAATTCTAAAGACAGAGTATTGTTCTGCTACTAGTAACCATGTGTAACTGCCATTACCACTGCTATTAAACTTCCAAATTCTCTGCATTACTGCAACTCCTCTCTTAAACCTCTTATCTTGAAATGATATAATTATTATTTTTAGCATTTAACACAAATGCAGCATTGGTATTATGAGCTACATAACTAGACTGTTCTTGGCCCGAGAGTCTTTGAACCTAGTAGAAAGATAGATTGCACCACAAGAGACCCACTGAAGGTGTTATCCTGAAATCATTTTTTTACTGTTGCCTGGATTCTTCAGAATTGCAATTCATTATGTCATTCTTTTTCATATATGATGCAATATACAAATGGGAATCCAAGCCATCTCCCATTCAACTGTTTCTTCCAAAAGGAAATTCCATATCCAGTTTGCATTCAGTTAAAGAAACAAACATCTCATACACTCTTTCTACTTTGAAATAGCTCCTCCTTGTTTGAAATCTGACCTGTTAAATGTTCTAGCACTGGAAACATTTTTACATTTTTGTTGTAGTTGTGCTAGTCAAAAGAACAAATTGCCCAGTTTCCCAACACTTGCCTCAGACTCCTAGGCTGCTGAAAATATGCCTCTTGATGCTTTAGCAAGACAGTAGTTCATTCTTTCGTGATGAATTGTATTTTGCTGACAAACTTCATGTCAAGGATTACATTCCTCTGAAGAATGCAGGCAGCTAGTGAACAGAATGTGTCTTTATGCCTGTGGCTCTCTGCGAAGCTTAGCAGGACACTCAGCCTGAGTCTGTACCATTCGCCTGCTCCAGGCTGCGCTTGAAGGGATCAGCTGCGGGACTCTGACTTTGCGTTGAAGTCTACCTTGACCTACGCAGTTGAAAACATATGTCCCAAATGATGTGGGCGTGCGCTGCTGGCCTGCTGCAGGGAGATGCTGGCTTGATGTATTGGCTGGCTGTGGTGGTGGCAAAGATCAGTTGTGCTTGAAGGTGAACAGCACTAGGGAATGCTTTCTAAGCTACCCAAGGCTCCCCCTGCCATGTCCTCAGCTCTCTCCCCTTCTGCTCTAGTAATAATGTAGCAGGGAAAGCACCCAGGTGCAAATGCACAGGCCAACGCTGTATTTTTTTTACTTCCTTTTCTCCAGTTGACTTTTCAACTCTTCTAGGGTATAACTGAAGACGCAAGATTATATAGCAGGAGCAATTCTCCAAAAGACTTTTATGGGTTTTTCTTCATTTCCAGTTTTACTTAATTGTTCCACTATTTTATATGCCTCAATGTACTCTATTTCTGTCCTGTGACTGAAGTATAGTATTTCGAGCCAATAACACAGAATGGTTCAGGGTTCCCAGTTTCATTTTTTTGGCTATTCTCCTTCTAACTGGTATTATATCAAGGAAGGTAGAATTACAAGCAAGATACACTAGCTCCATCGTTAGCGCTGACTTTCACAAGGGTGCATTTTCAGCTTTGTGGGCAGAAGTTTAAACATGCAACTTCTGTGCCTCAGGCAACAATTTAGCTCATTAACTTATTATATTACGTAGCCCAATGAAAAGATTTTTAGAAGGAGAAAGATACATAGAAGCCTTGTAATATATTGGCTTTGCCATATTTTTTCTTTGCAGTTACAGTAGATGCTCTCTAAATACTACGACCTATATTAATCTCAGATAACCCAATGTAAATCCAGGGTAACTGACTTTCATTCTTCCCTACAACCCACTGGCCACAAGCCAAGGATCTCACTCAGCACAGTGGGTCAGATATCAGTCTCTCTTACATTAGTGTAAATCCAGATTAATTCAGCCACTTAAGTTAATGCAGGTTTATGCTAATGCCATGCAGATCAGAATCTGACCTGCTGGACTGTGCAAGATCTTTGGGTCTTGTGTAGGAACCATCACAGATTCATGCTTTCAGGTGAAAACAGAAATATGTGACATGTCAAGCTGGGCTTCAGCTCGGAGAGAAAGTAGAGGAGAAGTCTTTTTCTACCACTTTACATCCTGTATAACCACCTGGCAGAACTTTCACTGGATTCAGAAAGATTGTACACTCCAGAAACTGGAAAGCGCTAATAAGGATCAGCTTGGTGAAGTGTGATATTAAACAATATTCTTGTTGCCAAATAGTGTCAGTAGTGATAAAACACATCTGAAACATTATCTATAGCCACCTGCCCTCCCTGGACATTGATAGTTGCCAATTTCTTTACAGCATTTTGCTCAGCCTATGAAATGCTGGTTCTCATCCTAGGAGAATACTAACAGTAGGGAGGAGAAAAAAAAATCTAATTTTCTATAAGAAAAATACTGGTTTTGTGCCAGACATTGAGGTGTTTCATACCGAAGATCAGCAGTCATTCATCACAGTGGGTGGTAACAAGGATTTTGTAATTGCAAATTAATTGTTTTGGCAGGATTACAGTAGATTGTATTCTCTAAGAGATAAAACCTCTAGCCTTGCAGTACACAAAAAAACATGTTGGGATTGGGGTTTTGGGTTTTTGGGTTTTTGGGGTTTTTTTTGGGTTTTTTTGTTTGTTTTTGGTTTGTTTTTTGTTTTTTTTTTTTCAAAAATACTCTACAATCTTCCAGGGCCAGGAAGGCATGTTTTCCGAGTTCCAAATGTTTGGGAACATCAACAAAATCCTCTGTATGCCTCGCTTTTAATGATTAATTCACATTACGTGATAAGAAGAGCAAATCAAGGACAGCTGTGGTTTGAGAGGTATATTTAAAGCTGATGTAAATATAGAAGCAAACTGTCCTTTGTTCTAACGTTCATTACAAATTCATGGCTTGACCCACCATCTGTTTATGATAAACTTTGGACAACTTGTTAATTCTTCATAAAGGTCATAACTAAGTTCATTTTCTTCTACCTTGCAGAAAATAACTTTTCTTGTTGAATTCGGAGAAAACTCCGCAGGAGGGATAGTCGCTTAAAACTGCAGTCACACATCACAGCTGACAGACCCTTTCCTGCCACTTAGTCACTTTGGCTCAGCAAATAACTTCATGATTTATGGCTGCTCACGTGCATTCAGCACCATAGCTAGAAACTGATGTTGGAAGATTGCCTGCAGGCCTCACTGATGCAAATCAGTTGTTCTCCAGAAGGTGGTACAGCTGGATTTGACAGGGGAGGACCCAACAAGCTTTAGTATTCAAACCCTCTGCTCTTCTGGTCCTAGGCATGACCAGAAGCCAGAGCATCAGAGTATCCTAAACCTAACTACTGCCCCTATGGACTGCTCTAAGTTGTACTGCTAGTTGTGGTTCCCCATGGTTTGTTCCTCTGGCACGTGATCACTGATGTGCAAACCCCAGCCTTTCTCACCAACAACTAATCTCAAAATACCCCTGGCTACAGAGGATGAGAACAAATGGCCCAAAATTGGTTATTTGCCAGGGACACTCCTCAATTTGACAAAGTTATTGCCAGTATCCTAGTAAAAATTTAATGCAGCCCTTTAGAAAGGAAGATGAAAAGCCGTAGCTCTGCATTTCTGAAGCAGAATGGTACCCTCTTGAGTTATGAGCTAAAACCACCACCGTTACTTTAACCTCCATGGAGGAAATGCATGGAATAAAATAGATTTCTGTGTGAGAGAAAGTTAGGGTTTGTTTTACAAAGTGGAAACAACCTGTCTTCTGCTGCAGCGAAATCAATTTTGTTTATAATACTATGGGCCAAATCACTGGCCCACCAAAGTCAATGGCAAACTCTCAATGACTTCACCGAGTTAAGGATTTCAGCATAAAATGAAGATTCTGGCCCATGGCTTGTGGTTTACGTAAGACAGAGCTCCAAGGCTATTGGTTATTTTTTTGTCATTTTCACTGTCAGTGCAGGGCTTGCTGGAGTTTTCTCTGTTCCCTTTAGGATTTTATTCTACAAACTTAAGTAAAAGGGAAATGAACCATCCTGAATCCAGAATAAGTGTTCTGAGAAAAACACTTAGATCACTGAAGTAAAAGCCTCAGAAGGGAAGACATGAGGAGAGACCTCTCCATGTTCCTGCTGCCATTTCACAAATCTGTCACCTTGGGCCGCTTAAAGCCCAGCCCAAGGCCCTTCTACTACCTTGTACCACCAAGTAGAACTGATTGCTCTGTTGTGGACAAACTTAGAAATACAGTTTTCATACCTCCACTGGAAATATGCATTTTAGGAAAGAAAGAAAAATTTGTATGAGTTCAGCTCATATTAACTAGAGTTCTGCATGGTCATGGGTCCATCACTTAGTTGAATTCACATGACTCAGTCCTAGCCATCTCACAGGTAGGTGCCTTGTTTGAGATAGTTGTTAAGCTCCATTTAGTCACTGTAAGACGGGCAGCTCCAGGTAGGAGTTTTCTCTCCTTTCCGTAGTAAAAGCTGAATTGCCCATTGAAGTGGTGCTCTCTCTCTGCTGACTGCAAAAAGAACAGAAACAGAGCTCATTCAGTAAGATGAATCCCACCCCTTTTGCTCTTTGATTTTCTGTCCCCCCATTTGTGAAACATCTTTAGCTACGGTCAGAGGTGTAAATACTGTATAATGGCACTAAAACAAGGTTGAGCCTCTGTCTAGACTTTTGCTAACTGCCAGCCCCAGTCGATGCAGCTGTAGTTGGAAACCTAGGCATGGAAAGTGAAGAGATGCTGACTACAATGCTGGCTGGCCATGTCATTCCCCTGGGGACTGTAAGCTACAGAAACCGAGTCCTGCTCATGCCTTTGATGCAATGACTGCTCCTTGTTTGCACAACAGTTTGCACAGCTCATCTGTGCTGGAGTTTCTGGGAACATCCACAGTACAAATTATTCTGATGGTTCCTTAGTAAAGGAGAATGTGCTGCAAAAAGACCATCAGTGTTTTGTTTGAAGTGGAGCACGTTCTGTCACAGTGTTATTGTCTCATGTTCCAATACAGCCTCCAGTGATCCTATTAATTGGAAGAATAACTTTTCATTTTTGATATTTTTTATTTAAAAGCCTAGTTCATTAAGTGCTTTTTTTTTTTTTTTTCTTTTTTTTTGATGGAGAATTAAAGCCTCCCACCAAGATCAGTGGATTGGAAATGGAATTCCATCGTGACTGTTTTACTCTTTTTTTTTAATGTGAAAAAGAAGAAAGCAGGAAAGACAAGCCTGGTCAAGTATTAGCATTCATTTTCTTCGAGTTACTCTGTGTTGTTACAATGTCTAGGATCATGTTTTTAAAAATATGAACAGTAGCTGATTCACCATTTAAAATTTGTACTGCTCATCTGAAGAGATTTTTGCCCCTTGAATCCTTACGGCACACAATATGTATCGCTAGCAGAGACTGCTATAATTTTGCAGTCTTTCCAATAGCCTTTTGAGATTTATAATGACTACTGAGACATTCAGGTGACGATCTTCCAGAACATCTTTAAAGAGCAATTAGTATCAGCTTGCTGGTGATCCCTTGTTTGTCTGTGCAAAGAGATGAAATGCGGTGCTAGTTCTGCATCATACATTTCAAAGCTGAGTAGATCCCTGTCTAGAGAATGCTCAGGCAGGACTGAGATGGTAGAGATGAGCAGCCTCATGCTGAATTTAAGTAATCCTAATGGAGTCCTTAGTTTAATTACTTTTTTAATAAATTGCTTTTAGGTAGCATTGACCTTTAACTGATGAGCAACTAAAATATGTGATCAGTGGAGCTTCAGTTCCCAAGATATTCTTTCGGGCCAACGTCTGCAACAGGAGTCAGTGTGGGACTATAGCTCATATAGCCCATAAAAACATTGCTCAGCATAAGCAGCGCACGCTGCTGTAGAAGCAGGGTAAATTCTCAAGCAGTCAGCCTGAGCTATGTGATCTCATGGTTACACAGTTGTCCATTACTATCTAGCTTACTTAAAATTAGCTTGATTATTCCTTTTACATAAGATGTTTTTCAGCATCATTTCCGTGCAGCTTTTCAGGTGGAATAAGTTATGGAGTATTTCCACTTTGTACCTGCCACAGATCAAAACATTGCACACACGCTGTAGGTGGCATGCTAGAATATGGCACCCTATAGGCAATACTGTATCATTTCACATCTCTGCTTGATCCTGCTCTTGAAATCCAGTTTGAAAGCTTGTGAGAAGTAAATTCTGCCTGATTGGTATAATGAATTAGATAACATTTCCTCATTAGCATCCACCTGGGCTGCATTGCTCAAGTACTTAGGGGCACTGTCACTACCCAGAATATTCATGCATTCAGCTCTTAATCTCTGAACTCTCTGTACACAATGGAACTTTTCAGAATAGCAAAGTCAAGCTTAATTATGCAGTGAGATGTGCTGGATGTACTGGTCAGGTCTTGTTCGTCAGGGTCATGCGGTTTGAATGCACAGCTGTAGGCAGTTTGCAAAGATTCCTTCTCTCTTTTCTTTCTAAGATACTGTCACATCAGCCATGAGCATTTTCTGCTATAATTTATTGTTTCTTCCCATACTGAGTCAGAAGGGTATACATTTTTTCTTGGCTAAATTAAACAAATCAGTCATTTCACAAAAGTTTCCAAATGAAAGATTGTTGTAAGCAAGACCAGATATGTTCTCTTTACAGATCTGGGGTTCAAAAAGAAGAAAAAACAAAAAGAAAAGAAAGAAAGAAAGAACAAGGAAGCTTGAAAAACAGCTTACAGTTTGCTTTGGGCTAATTAGATCTTATCAGTGAAAAGAAATTTCTTTCTTTAGGATGATGCCATGGTGAAAGTTGACCTGGCGTTTATGAAAGCATATTGCATGCTGCTTTTCAGCTAGAACTATAGAGTTTAAATTAGTGATACTCACAAAAAGCCTGATGTTAAGGTGTGTGGAGCACTGACTTTCAGAGCACACACATGTATACTATTAAGGTCTCAGGAACGGCGTAATTACAGGACATTTGTCATTCACCTCAGATGTCGTGTTAGAATGTTATTAATAGGAACTTGTCTTGCTTGCTTTCTGACTTTTATAGAAGCAAGAAATAAGACCCCTGGGGGGAAAAACTCTCTACCCTATCCTAACGCCTTGAAATACTTTAACTCTGAAGTCAGTAAAGCGTGACTCTATCTCTGAATATTGGAGCTTTAGCCATAGTGTTATCCTTGGCTTCAGCAACTTTCAGCAAATTGGGGACAAACCAGTATCTTTAAACATCAGATGACTGCAGACTGATGAATAAAGAAAAAAAACATCTTGCCTTCAGCTTAGTTATGACAGTCATCTTGAACTATATCTCCCTCCAGCAGATCATCCTTATAAATATTGGAGTACGTTCAGGATTGGCTGAAGGGATGCTATGGCCTTCTGCTGGAAAAAGCAAGTCTCTTACAAAAGAGACTAAGATCTCTTAGAAGTTAAAAAAGTGACATTTTTAAAGGTGACACATGGTCTGAATGCATCCCCGCCTAGCCAGCAGACGTCAGCTAAGGCATAAGCAATGCTTCATTATCCCATTCAGTCCTGAACAGATCAGAGCCTGTCCTCTCTAGTGGTAAATCTGTACCTTTTCCTGTTCCCATTAAGCCTCAACCCAGGGCTTCTTTGGACTGGTCTCGCTTACATGTTCCCCCAGCTGCTCAACAGCAGCCCTGCCCTGGCTTCATTCATTCTTATTCCTCCCTCTTTCTCTAGCTATCTTTTGTAGATCAGGAGTTGATGAAGTCCCTGACATATCTCAGCACTTACTGTAAATTCATTCTATTTTAATACCTAATATTCTCCTGAGGCATTTGCTTTCAAAGCAATTAGACATCTGTCAGCACCTTTGGTGGATTTCAAGCTTTCATATCAGTATCCTAAGGTGGAAATAGCATTCCAGTTGAAAAATCATAGCTTGGTCTTAAAGTTGGAGTTTTTCAGTGAGTAAATCTTCTTTAAGCTGATGAATGCAGCTGCTGCCTTGAAAATTTGTGAGTTTATTTCCTTCTGGATATCCCCACTGGCTTGTATGTTACTGCCAAAGAATGTGAATGGAGGCATTTTTGTATTCCTTTTGCCTTCTCAAGCAGTGTTTGAACTGGGAATTACAAGGGCTCTCATTAGGTCCACTTTTTGTAACTGTTCATTGACCCCCCCTTTTTTTACAGTGTTGAACAACCCTTTGATCTTTGCATGTGGGTGGATTCCCAATTTACAATGGCTATATTGTCAGTTTAGTGCATTATGGTTAAACTACATGAATTTTGCATGTGTGTTTTTCTGATAATGATATCACTGGCAATGCCTGGTGGAAGGAAAAAACACTTCTTTGTTTGACACCAGCATCTCTATTCAACCACTTGTCCAAGCCCCCAGCTTCCCAGAGTAGGCAAGTTGCTTGTGGGTTTTCTCTCAGTACGTGCATAGCAGCTCAGGTAGCAGGCAGAGATCCATGCAGCTCCAAACCAGGTTCCAAAACCATTCCTCCACATTCACAGATGACTTTACTCCATCATGACATCAAAACATGTGTGTATCTTGAGAGTTACATCAATGCTTGTAAAGGATTTTCTAATTTTCAGAGTATGTTTCTTAATAGCATTGCAGGAACTCTATATTTGCCCAAAAAGTCCAGTCTCTGTCAACAGCATTTTAAATACCATCAGCGCAATTTGACTGTGCAGCACTGGAGCTCCCAGCGTTCTGCACAGTGGAACTGTACCAGATATACAGAAACTGGATCAGGTGCTGAGCTGTAATGGTACTTTTGCCCCTGCAGCCCAGGCCACACTCTGCCACAAGTGATGTGCTCTCTCTGGCAGCTGTTGGCTGCCTGGAAGTTCTCTGTTTGCAAGAAGGCCACAGGACCTTTCCTTACTCAAACTCCTCATAACCTGTGCCCAAGCCTGAGGGTCCTGTATCAGGGGGCACAGAGTGAATCTAGCCCTGAAAATTCTTCTGTGGATAAGCTTACTTGCTCCGTAAATATTTGGGAACAGGGAGACTGTAGCAATGCATTTAGCTGTCCAGAGTAGGAGGGAAGGTATTTATGGGAATTTGCTGTTCAGTTGGAGTTTGATTTTTATGCCTCTTTTAATGATGTCCTCTCTTCATAGTGCAGCATGAGTAACAATTCCCCCTTTGTATGTATTTTGTATCTATTCCTATTTCCTATTGAAATTCCTAGGAAAGAGACTATCCAAGTACAGAGTTGAAAATTTCGTCTTAAAATAAGCCAGATGTCCAACCTTCCTTTAGCTGCCAAGCCCAAAAGAGTTCAAGAAAGATGTTAAAATCTGTCTTCCTGGCTGTGAAAAACTAATTGCATAGCATAGGTGATGATCCCAGTCTCCCAGGAGAAGGAATAAAACTGCTTCGGGCAAAAACTCTGCTGTTATTTGTCTAAGGATTGGAGTTGGCAGTGTCTGTGGAAAAAGTTTCATTGCTTGCCCTCCTTGCTGGTTAACAAATGCAGAGACAGGAACACAGACAAAGGTAGGTGAGTGTTTGTATATTGGTATCCGAAAACCTTATTCACCTTATGAGAAAAATTCTTTTTCCTTTCTTTCCTTCTTTTTTTTTTATTTTTTCCCCTCTGTTAAGAGCATTCATAAGCACAGGGAGTGCCTAAAAGCCAGAGACAGAGGTTTCAGACTCAGTATATTACAGTCACATGAAGGAACCCCATGGCCTGAATGGGTTATTTTACGCCTATGTGATAACAGCTATTCTGTTTGTAACATGGATATACAATTCAGTCCCCTTGCAAAAAGTTTTGTGAGGATTAAGATTAGTAAAGCACTCTGAAGACTGAAAGTGCCATTGAAATCCTGAGGATTAGAGGTTGCATATGACTAGTGAAGTGGAAGGGCCTAATAGTTGCATTTATCAGGATAAAAATTGTTAACTTTAAATCCAAATGTAATGGCCATGCCTGACTGGCTTCCAGACTGGTAGAAGTCACTGAGGGCACACAGTGCTGCGGAGGAGCAGAGGGACACCTAAGACTAATGAAATGCCTACATCTCACTGCAGAAGCTCAAGTTATGAAGGTGGTTTAGATACAGGACTTTTAACAATTGCTTTTTAGAATAGCTCACTGTGGGGCATGCAAGGGAAGGGCTCGTTCAGCATAGTCCTAAATACCATAACCATTGCTGATCTGTTAATAGGCAGTGACCAAATTTAGATGTAAAGTCAACATCTGAAAATCTAAGTGCAAAAAATCTGTTGTAAACTAGTGTGTTGACCCTAAACTGAAATAAGAGGGATGTAAAGGAAAAAACCCTATTATTTATATAAAAAAAGAAGTTCAGAATGCATGTAAAATTTTAATATATCACGACTGCTACCTTCAGAATACGATAAACAGGTCCTGGAGGGGGCTGCATAGCTGGAAACACAGAGGTAAACTGCACACTGGTGGCAAAATCCAGAAGGAATCTATGCCAGAGGTTGTTCTGAATAAAGAAGTTCAGTCCTAGAGAAAGGTACTGGGAGAAAGAATAGGAGTAAAGAATAGGTGGAATATAGGAGGAAAATTAAGAGAAAAGCAAATACAAATTCAGTGAGTACACCAAATACAAGAAACCTGATAATAACAGTCATTAGTGTGAGTGACTAAAGAAGAAAATTAGATAAAGAGTCTGTTATTTTTGACAACAGACTTCACTGATCCTACAACTCCTCCTACCGAGAAATAAAGAGTTCACATTGTACAAATATATTTCTGCACTGGGTTGTCTGAAGCAGGACTCCATCAGCCCTATTTTACATGGTCCTGTTAACCTGAGGCCATTTTTTATTGGGCCTTTCAGTGATTCACACAGGAAGGAAAAGCTTCCTGTGCTCCAGCCCAGAACAAGGCTATACTTCTTGTATCAGATGATCTTTGAGAAGCAGCAGGGTTTTTTTGTGATACTTACAGAACAAAATGACCACAACTTTGCTGTGCTCTCCCCCATAGATGGGAGAGGTGGAGGCCTACGTGCATCCATGAGTTCTTTTGCCTCAGGTCCTAGTCTTACAAGCATCCACCGTGCACACACATCCTTCATCCTTGGACTTCAGTCCAACCTCAGTGGTGCTCATCTTTTGAGCCTCTTCAATGTTTGGCATGCCATTTTTAAGAAGTACCACTCTGAGGCAATAACGTTTTTCACAGAGAGAGCTCCACTGCCCTGACTTTGTTCAGAAACAGCAGAGGCCAGAAAACATGATCGGTTTTTACATCATCCTAATTATATCTCTTGAGTTTTCCCCCACCTCCTCCTCTCCCCACACACAGCTTGTGTGTGGCTTTAGTAGAAATAGGAATCTTACCAAAGTCCTGCAAACCATTGTTTCCTTATTTTAAATACAAGTTTCTTTTATTAACTCCAGCTGGTGCACCTCACTGTGCTCACTGTGTTTGCTTTATTAAAATTGAACAGCGTGCAAGTAGGACATTGTAAATCACAAGCGACTGGGCCAGGGGAAGAGGGAGGGAGAGGCAGGGACTCCAACTGTATGACAACAAAGAGAGCATATAAACAGGCTGGGCCTCCTGGCTAATAGAAGCCAAAACTCGTGGAGTACAATTTGCAGTTGCTCCCAGGAGGACAGACAAGTGCCAGACGGTTAGCAGGGGTAGATGAGAGTGAATACTTGAATACCTGATGTGTTCTCCCGTATACTGGAACAGAGCTTCTCTAGGGGTCTGGGCATGCAGTAGGAGCTGCCTGCCTCTGCTGTAATCCTTGGTTTTTTCTTACATCAGTGCCTCTCAGTGGTCATCTTGTCTGTGGAGGAAGCCTTGTTAGACCATCCAAGTCTTCGACAGGGCTTTTAAACCAAGGCAACCAGTACCGCTGGGTCACTCATGGAGAGCGAGGTGGAAGCTGCTCATCCATAATTAAGCAGTATACGTTTTCTAGCTTTGCCTCTTTGTGGCTGGTGCAGGGAATTGCATCTCCACCTGCTTGAACCTTGTGGGCATCCACAGGGATGGTCAGTGTAGGTGAACTCAGAGCAAGTCCAGACAGAAAAAGAACAGCTTCCTTCCCTGTGCCAGGACAGTTCCTCTGTTCACAGCACTCCCTGAAGCTGCAAAATCATCATGGACAAATGCAAAAGCTGTATGAAGGGTCCCTGGCTGACACGATGCCCGTGTTGTTGAGTCCTCAGCACCGTAGCGAGCTGCCAGTCTGCTGCACACTTCAGCTCTGGCAGTGATTTTTCTGGTGTATGTGTGTATGTGATTTTGAGGCTATTCTGCTTGGACCATGTCTCAGTGCCTTCTCTCCTCCAGTGCTCCTCAACCTGTGGGAAGGGCCTCCAGTCACGAGTGGTCCAGTGTATGCACAAAGTCACCGGGCGCCACGGCAATGAGTGCCCTGTCCTGTCCAAGCCAGCGGCCTACAGGCAGTGCCACCAAGAGGTCTGCAATGAGAAGATAAACGTCAACACAATTACCTCGCCCAGACTTGGTGAGTGAGCGGTGTTGGGGGGAAGATGTCACCTGCAAAGGACCAGACAAAGCCCAGGGTCCCAGTGTGTCCAGTGTGATAAAAGTGGGGCTTCAGAGGATTGCCCAGGGCCAGAAATTAGGAGAGAACCCCCCAGTCAGACTCTAGACTAAAGGTCTAGTGTGGATAGGTCCTCTTTTATCCATCAATCCCTTCATCAGACTTTGCCCAAGCTGGAGTGCTCAGCAGTGGATAGACCTGAGACACCAACAGGAACACACAAATGGTGGGTGATTGATTGATTGATCGACTGATTGATCACAGAGGTGAGGGAGCTGACAGGCATATCTTTCTCCATCACAAACACCTTCACACCCTGCTTTCACTGTGGTGAGTGTAAAGTATGATAATTTATTCATCAGTGCCCCAAGAAAAGTACATGACCTTGACAAGTAGAGCATCGCTGTGTTTTTTTTTCCTTTTCCTGTGCTGCCACAAGAATGTGGTTTGATGAATTAATTTGCTCAGGGAGGCAAGAGAGCATCCAGCCTCTTTCTGTGAACCCTTTGATTTTTCTGTCACTGTCCTCCTGACCCTCCCTGCATCCCGTGTGTACCTGGCTGAGATGAGAATATGGTGATAAGCCATCTGTTTCCTGAAACACCTTAACACTGTATTTAAGAAATGGCCCTAGTTAAGAATGCTTCTGTTAATACAAAATTGGGGGAATCCATGGTTTTCCACATCATTTTTCAGTTTATATGGGAATAAAAATATATTTTTCCAAACTTCAGCCCTGTGTGTTCAGCCACAGCTCCAAGAACCAAGCTGGTTTCTTTACGTTTCACACACCATCACCAGTACACTGACACAGCCTCATTGGTGCCTCCCATTACTTTTCAGTACAAGAGGCTGGGTTGTAAACAATGCTGCTAAGAGCTTACCAGAAAGAACAGCCTTCACCCTCTCAGAAGAGCCAGTCTTGTAGGCTAAGCAGCCTGTAATACACATGAAAAGGCAGAGCTGCTAAGTAATAGAGAACAATTTTCTAATAGTATTAAATAATAGTCTAGTATTAAATAACAGTTAAACTAGGACTGAACTTAAAGCTTCTGAACTGAAATTTGTTTCCCAAAAGTTTAACAGATGTTTGAAAGAATATGGGAAATTTTATTCTTGCAAATGCAGTCATACTGAGGAACTGCTAACTTCTTTTGTTTAAGAACACATGAGAGTACTTCCCAGATATTTTAGCACTAAGAGCACAGTGGAAGGAAAACATTTCATTTGAGAAGTAAGCCCTTGATACACTGATGAGACAAGAAATCCATCCTAATTCACGTTTTAGGACAAAGCAATAAAAAGCTCACGTGTTTAGAAGACTAAGGAGGCTCAAGTCCCTGCTGAAAGTAATCTGCAAGTAATTTGGGATGCTTTTGTCTCTAAACCAGGCTTGGAATCACCAGGGCCAGAAACAACGATATTTGATATTAGCAGAAAGATATATCATTGAGTGTTTTGCTCTTCCTGCTTATAAACAAATTCTTATTGGATTATCTTTAAACAAAATTTTCTGTTTTCTGCAATGGATACCTCACCAAAAAAAATTATACAGGAAAAAATTCCAGCAGTCTACAAACCCCATGCTGCCTTGTCCCCACTCCAGAATGTTTTTCATCCCAGGTAACATTTTCAGAAGTATCTAAGTGTGGAGTTCACCTCACCTGACTTTTACATCTGTGTCCAGTGTCCTTCAGTGAAGACACATTCAGAGGGGGTTTATTCTGTTCCTCAGGCACCTGACCCATGCTGCTTCCTAGACATGCTTCCTGTCTTACTTCACAACCTATGAGAGACCCTGGACCTCTAAAATATTTGAGTCCTAGCCTTGTTTGTGGCTTAGTGTCTTTCTATTATAAAGTTTCTTATCTCAGATGCATAAGGTCTATCTCGGATGTTCTTGCAGGATGTGTAATTTATTCAGCTACATCAGGTTTTCTGAACACAGTGCCTGGTTGGAACCATAGCTAGTGGGGAGTGCTGCAGATCTAAGTCCCTCAAAAAGCCCCTCCACTGCTGGCAGACTCAGAAATACCTCTACCCTCCCCCCATTTAGGATGGTCACTTCCACTCAATTTTTTTTCTCACAATCAGTTTTTTTAAAATTGGTTTCATGTTCCTTTTTTGCTGGGACGGTGCAACTTCATTTCATCAGATTCTATGAAACTTTTGCTTCTTGTCTAACTGAACAAAGCTTCAGTGATGAGCGTTCCTACCAGTTTTGCTGCCATCATTTTCTGGTGCTTGGCACTGAGACTCGCAGCTAAATACAGGATAAGAGCCTTTCCTGGTTTCATCCAGCAGGGATGAGGAACAAGGGACTCAAGATGCTGCTGGCTCAGCACCTTTTGATGTTCTTTAATTAAACCATTTTTTCCCAACCTCAGAGGCCACAATACTAATTTAGAAGGTTTTCCAGTTATCACAGTATTTGTAAGGATGCTACATACAATTTATAAATCACATACCATAAAAAGCGCTCACTCTATGTGTGCATTTTTATCAAGTGTACAGTTTTGCCACTCTTACTTTTTTTATAAAAGCACATGTGACCCTTTAATGATATTGTCAACAGATTCAGCAGCAGTGTCTTCATGCTGCTTTACCCCCTGCACAAACCTTTTGTCAGTCTGAGGAAGTTTTGGCCATCCAGCCCCCTCTCCCAATAGCTAATTGTTGTCCTACTGTTTTTGCTACACTAAGAAGTATTATTTTTACTTCTAATTAATTTAGCTTTACATCCGTCAAACTGAGTTTGATTTTGTTCGTCTGTAAAAACGTTTTCCACCAAGAGGATGATGGCCACTCCTGAAAGCGTGCCTTATCAAAGCAGTCTCCCTGGGAGCGCACAGCCTCCCATTGACTGCTGTGAGGTGTTCATGCGCTTAAATCTAGGCCGATGCTTTAGACGTTTTGATCATCTAGGCCTATTTGTCACTGAGACAAAATAGGTACAACGTGAGGAGGCTTGTGCTCCCACAGTCATGTCCAGCTACACCCCTGCACTAAGCACTTCCAAGAGCCTGATATTTCTGTAGAAAGAACATCAACTGATCTCCAGTGCTGACAGCAAGGTTGGCCCTTTCTTCCCTCATAAGCAGTGATTTTGATCACACCTGCAATGCTATTCTCTGGCTAATCTGCTAGTTTCTCCTTTCTTTTCTTGTCCAAAGCTGCTCTCACGTACAAGTGCACAGGCGACCAGTGGACAGTGTACTGCAGGGTGATCCGGGAGAAGAATCTGTGCCAAGACATGCGGTGGTATCAGCGCTGTTGCCAGACTTGCAGAGACTTTTATGCAAACAAGATGCAGCAGAAGAGTTAATGAACCTGTGCTACTTCTTAGAGTATTACAGCTATTTGTATGTAAATCACGGACTAGTAGGTCTGAGTACTGGAACTTCATGCGTTGCTACAATGTGGTGGATTCCAAAGCATACCTAATAAGACTTGAAACTAATTCTACAGACTGGATACCAAAGTAATCCACTCATCCACCTTAAAAAAAACAAACAGAAAGAGTCATCTCAAGGAGCCAATCATTTTATCTTATTTTGACATCCTTACATTTTTCATTAATGCTTTTTACTTTAATATATTAAATCACCAGCCACTGGATGGCTTGCTACCATTAAAGAAAAGGACAAGAGTTGCAAAGTGATTACATTGACTAAGGTTATGGGTACCTCCATGGAGGGAGGCCTCTGGCAAAATAATTCAGCAAAGGTAGAGACATTACTTAACCTTTTAATCTTGGCTTTCATCTGATGTTTTCAGTTCCCAACAGTTATCCCACGGTGGAGTGGGCTTGGAGGGACACACGTAAATGAAAGGCTTAATTTAAAGAGAGGATTTGCTGTAAAAGCTTGTGAGAACTGATAGCAGAGGATGGACAGCTCTGAAATTCCTGCAGAAAACTCAGTACAATAATATCCAACATTCCGAGTCATATTTTTTAGAGTAACTACTAGGGACTGCTCTTCTTTCTAATTTTAAAAAACAATCCTCTCTCTCTTTTCCACAGAATAATATAGTTTCTTTTATGAAACCTAATTTTTCTCTGAGCTTAATGAAATGGAAGCGCGTTAACAGCAGTAGATAGCTATTTTTAAGCAAGAACCATTTACATGAGATGGGAGAAGCCAGAAATCATTTTATCCAGTAGAACCCACTGAGGGATTGCTTGGCCTAATCTCTCTCCAGGTTTTAGAAGTCAATCAGATAATGAGACTGATTTATTTTTTTTTTTAAGACAACCATGAAACTGGATAGGGCTGGTGCAGAAACAGGATTTGGAACAACCTTTGTGTGAAGGACGGAGTGGACAGCAGAACAGGTGTTTCCTATCTCTTGGCTCTTGTATCCATCTGAGGTTATGTAGCCTTTTGAATCAAAAGTAGTCAGTGATACAAGACATTCAAGTGAAATCTTGAGCTTGTTGAAGCCATAAGGCTAAGACTTTCATTGCCTTCAGTAAGGGTTAGGATTTTACCCACTGTATTTTAATGCTTCCTCTCTTACTTTTGTGGTGCTATCAGATTGGTGCTATCAGCACTTAGCAAGTGCTGCATATATGATACTCTCTTCCATGTCTCTGCACTTTAAACCAAACTCCTCTCTGCAATGTGAGACTTGAAACAGGAGCTTTACCCAGGGCAGAGTTTGTCCCCTCCGTTAGACCTACAGATCAATGTCTCTCTATCATACCTTGCTCCAGCATGTATCATTTCCCTTGCCAGGGTCCAAGGTCAGTTGTGCAGTGGTTAAGTTACAGACCACGCTTCATGATATGAACAGAGCCGTTTGGAAGAATTGCAGCTTTGTACTCGCTCTAGAACTGCGTGTTACTGTTTTATTCTTTGGAGGTGAGCGCAGAACTAAGCCCAGCTACTATCCTCAGCCCCTGGGCTGGTCTGGATTGCAGCTCACACTTGTCCTCAAGTTGTCTTTGTTGCTGTTGTCTCTTTTTTTTCAATGCAAGGAGGGATAAAGACTCTTAGTACCTAACATATCTTTAAAGCAACTTTTTCTTCCTTATCACAATCCCTTCAACACCCAGAACCTCACTGGAATAACTCATCAGCATTTTATTAAGGGCTAAGTTTTTCCAGCACAGGGAGCTAATGTTCATCAACAGACTAATACTGTGTGGGCTTCTCACTTGCATCTGCGCTTATTAGTGCAAATGAGCGTGTGTGCACACAAGGGCTGGCCTGTATGCACAAAGGCACATTTGCACACAATTTTTTCTCAAGTGCCTGTCTCAAACAGATCTGCTTTCCAATGCCCCAGATGATTTTCTCTATCAGGGAAATGATTCCAACTTGTTTTTTGTTGTACTGGATGTTCTTTTGGCATCTTATATTCAGGATCAGACCTCCTTCTTCTGTTATTCCCACCCTGTAGCCCAAACACAGAGGTTGTGTAACTACTTAGCAAGTAATCAATGGAAAATATTGCTGGCAGGTGTGAGAGGGAAGATTTAGGCAATACCACAGTGATGTTCAGTTAGGCAAATTAATAGGTAGATGAACCGCTAATGAGAAAGTTCCAAGAGATCAGACAGAGCCCAGAGGACCTGATTTATGTTGGTAATGCACAGTGGTAGTTTTCCCCCTTGCCTGCTGTCATACCCTGCAGTAACACAGCCCTGCCTGTACAGCAGGGCTGTGACTGTCCTTGCTGCCTCCCTACCACCACAGCCACCTCACGGCAGTTTGACTGAGATGGGTCCCCTTACATCCTTCACTTGGTTGGGAGTTTGCTGTTTTTCTTTTAATGGGCAGCGTTTGCCCATGAAGTGGCCTGGCCCGATGAAACACCACACCCTTGCTGATCATTTTTGGCATTACTAATACTCACGTTAGGCTGTTGAAGGATTTGCCACCGGGCTTCTCTGTTATCTTGGAAGAATAGTATGTGCATTTATTATTAATGGGAATCAAAGGTGCTTTTAAATAGCAGGGGTCATTTTTCCTTCCGGTGCTGATCTGTCACCCTCTCTAGGCAAAATGTGGGCTCCTAGAAAGGTGCATAGGAAAGGAAGGATTTTAATTCTTATGTTTTTCACTAATAATTCACTGCTGGCCACTGTCCAGAAGAGCATACTAGGCTACTTAGACCTGTGGCCTGTCCCAGTATGCTAGGTCCTGGACTTCAAAGGACATTTGGGTCCAAGTTCGGAGTCCTACCTAAGGAAACATGAATTTACGAGGAATTCTTCGAATGTCTGAGCACTGAAAAAAACACCTCACTTGCTCTCACAGCCTACAGATTAGCATGCATCAACCTTTTTTTTTCTAATCAGAAACCAACATTAATTAAAAACTGATGGCACAACACAGCTCCATTTTATTACATTCTCTTACTTTATATGGTGACAACCTTCCCATTTTATAATAGCCAGAAAAATAATAACAATAATAAAAAAGTTTAATTCTGTTCAATACTCCTGCACTTCTGTTTTGTATCATTTTATAGGAGCTTTACTATGAATTTACAGCTATGCTCTGCCCTCAGTTACTACATACTGGTGAAAAGAAAGCTGTTCGTTTCCGTGTATCTATGACAATACTTTTTTAGTTGTTCGTAAGAGATTGATGCTCTTTTGATTACAGTGGTGGTATTTCCATATTGTAAACAATACTCTGTACTGTTACTAAAGTACTGTACATTTCTAGTTGCACAATTGTGTTATTGAGTGTAGATTCTCACTATCTCATATATGGTGCTATTTTTTGTTGGTGGAAAAGAATCTTAGCAGTCGATTATTGCTTGATATTATTATAATACAGGGATATATTCTCCATGGCAATAATATCATTTAAGTTTTTCATTACAGAGTGAAATGTATATATTTTTCCATTAGCTAATTTGCATATGTACTGTATCCATGGTAATTTTCTTTTTGGTGCTGGTTATAAATAGAAAAGATAAAAGCAGTCAAACTGAATGGAACCAGTTGTAAAAGAAAACCAAAAAAAAAAAAAAAGAGGATCATTCCGTTTTGAAAAAATTTAGTATGTTGAATAATAAATTTATTTTTTCCATAACAACTTTAATAAGGTTTCTGAACGTGAAAAAAATACAAAGCAAATGAGATAGCTAGCATGAAAATTAAGAGAAAGGAGTGAAGCTGTAAGTAGTACATTATGCATCTGTGTAATACTGGACTGAGACTGGGATTCGGTTAAGTCTAGGCCAACTGTTTGATAGCTGTGGTAGGTGTAAAAGGTCATTTGTCACTAAAATTCTGGCATCTCAGAGTTCCCAGTGTGCTAACAAATAAAGAAATGATGGGTCTTGTGCTGGTCGTGTTGCAGAATAAAGCACAGGGAATGTTAATACCTGATTTATGCCTTGCAAGGTCTGTGGTCAGTGACACAACAGTAGAAAATGCCTGTCTGGAACATGTGGGCCAGGCTCCGTTTGGGGTATCGCTGTGTATGCCTGAGCAGGCTGCGGGGAAGCTAAAGCTTATGCATGGGGGGAGGGACATTTTGCAAGTGCTATTGAGAAAGGTTGCTTTCAATGTATGTTGGAGCTGACATGAAGTGCAGCTTGCTCTATGTTTAATGGTAGCTGCTCCACAGGCGCAACCTCATAATGAAGGCTACTGAGCATGTGGAAATTTATATTGGAGCAAAATTATCCCATCCATTGGAAAGGTATCTACATAACCTAGCTGCACACTTCCCTGGTGTGAAATAAACAGAATTACTTCAGTGCCAAGTGTTTTGGATGTCTTTGTTGTAGGCACTAGCCAGAATCTTTGTACTATTTAATTCCACCCCTCAGCACGGTGAAGATTTTTTTTTCGCAGACAGCTGCACACAGATATGCCTGTAGGATCCTCTCCCATCCTATCTTACAAAGACACCATCATTCATATCCCATTCCAGCTCAATTCTCGTTAAAGGGATGCTTCTTGGTGATGGGAGAAGCACCTTTCTAAAGCAGCCTTAAAAACAAGCCGAAGTACAGTTGGTGTGAGAGTGCTCCCCCAAAATGATTTCCAGAAATGGAGTTTATACTTATATTAAAAATAGAGCTCATTTACTGATCTCACGCTGGCTTCGTGGTAATGGCACAACACTGATAGCTTCCTAGTTTTCAGAGGTAGCCTTAGGAGATACCGGCCCAGCTGCAATCATACATATGACTGTTAACAGCAGCAAAATTGTAGAAACTCCATCCAAGTGTTGCTGTATATTAACACATCATCGTGTTTGTGTATTGCCTGGAGTCAACATATGATTGCAATTGTTGACCTGTTTAAACAATAAAAAATAGCTACGAGCCTTTGGAAGCCAAAAGGCTTTACATTAAGCTGGGATATGGCAATGGGTGGGAGGGGTGTAAGGAATGTTGTCATACATTTGGCTTGAAATTTTCCTGGTATGTGCCAATATCTCTTCAATAAATCCAGTAGGCTTATATTCTTAGTTTGCCTATTTTGCATGTAGTAGTTTGCTGTTTTTCTCTTGTTCCTAATCCCCATCTTCTAACCAAGAAACCAGATTATTTGAAGCCATTGTCCTTCCCTGTGATTTCAGTTGTCTTTATTTAAGACACCTCAGCCAAGATCATTAAAGGCAGGTGGGGCCAGATGGCTCTGGTGCTCTGGCATAAAAGTACCAGGAGGAAAGTATAATCTCTCTTCGGCTTCCTGGAGTTCAGTTCTGCCTCCGCCAGCTCCACCTGCTTCCTTCACTCTCTTGCAAGTCCTGGTGTATGCAGCAGCCTTGGCTGCCTCTTGGTCCCTTGCAGCAAGTTAGCAAGACTCTGCTTTCTCTGGAAGGAAATTTCTTTCCAAAAAGCTCGATATGGATCACCTTTCCCCGGCATCAGCCCCATGCATCACCCAGAGTACTGCTGTTGGAGGACCTTGCTCCGTTGGTAGCGTGCATGTGCCTTTCTGCTTTTCCCAACACCATACGGTCCATTGGGAAAGGTATGTTTCCTCTTATTGAAGAGTGTCGGCACAAACACCAATATGCTGTAGAGTTCCAGGCAGAGAAGAACTGTGCCAAATGAACTCATGTTCAATGCACTCACAATTCTGACAGTGTGAGTAAAGAAGCCCTGGAAACCTACTTGCTGGCAAGTTACTTGTCTCACTTGTTGTCCTGCTGCTATATGAATATAGTGCACCCAGAAACAGGCAGGCTGTGGGAACTGCTCCTGAACAACGTTTCTTCTGCAAGTACTTGGACCTGTGCTGAACATCCTTGACAGTACTTCTTCATACAATTTGCACTTCAGCATCCTTCTGTTTATCTTGATTTGGAGACAGGTCGGTAGGAAGACAGGAGTTCCTCAAATGCTACTAACGCACAAAGACCAATTGTCTTTCCTGTGTGCGGGTTTTTTTTTTGTTTGGTTGGTTTTTTTTGTTCTTTTATCATGACTCTGGCCACTCTTCACACTCTTTAGAAATGGGCTGATCTGCCTGGAGACTTTCCAACAGCATAGCCACCTTGGACAAGCAGGACTGAAGCATCTTCACTTTGGATGGGAAAAATTGTCTGTTTATAGAAGGAGAGTTTAAACAAGAGAATATATAAGCAGAGAGGGACCACAAACTCCCCTTAGCAGTAACTACCCCAGAAAGTAATCGGAGGGTCTCTAAAGCTGACCTCCATGTGTCTTGCATCACCTCGTCTCCTTTCATGCCACTTTCATGTGACAGACCCCACGAAGAATGCCTGGAGGCTGCACTGTACCACATTTATTATTTTGTCAGAGCTGCCGTGTCTGCCAAATGGTGGCCAGACACTCAGACAGACTTTCCCAATTAGCAGAGTCCTGCAGCTGATGTCTGGGACTTGCATATGTGTTCCCTGCGCGTTACCACAGCTGAGACGCTGGCCAGGTCCACATGGCCTGGGGTAGGTATCCGCCTCGGCCACTGGGCTGGAGAGAAGCAGCTGGGCTTTCTTGAAAGTTGTGGTTTCCCCCGGCTCCTCTTGTTTGGCTGTGAAAGACTCCTGTTTGGGTATTTTATCCTTTCATCCCTCTGTGGCCTGGGTGGAGCTGGAGCCTCCAGTGTGACTCGTCTGGGTCATGCCACAGGCCTTGGCATCCTCCTCAACCTTGGAGAGAGCAACTCTGCACGCTCGCCTTGGTGGAGCCCGCAGGATGGCTGTGTGTGGGGCCGGCTCCTGGCACGACTCAGTCTCCAGGTGAACCGTTGCATCCTCAGCATCTCCAGCCTCTCCTGAGCCTCAGGGGCTTATAGCAGCCTCAGTGTCACTCCAGAGATGCTTGCCTTGTCCTTCCTCCTCTCTTTCCCACGGACACGCCTCATGGCCCTGCCCTCTCTCCATGATTGTTGTCTCTTTCCCCTCTTGCTCTGCTTGCAGCTGCTTTGTCCCCCACGAACTTGCTTTGCACCTGCCAGAAACTTCACCACCTTTGCAGTCCATATAAAATACCTTCCCTCATCTGCTCAAGTGCATTTAATCTTCTCCCAAAGCTCTCTGAAGAAAAACATTTTTCTCATCATACTCCTGTAGTAGCCTTATGTCTCCCCTCACTGTCGTTTTCTGGATGGTTTTTGTTCTGGGATCTTTTATAATGATTCAATGTTCTTTGTGCAGTGGCACTAAGAAGCTGCAACCAGACATATGGATGCTGGAAGGCCAAGCCCAAAGAAACGGTCCTTCTCTCAAGAGCTTGCAGACCACAGGTGGTCCTGAGGAACAGGCAGATTCCCAAAGCAGCTAGCTGGGGTTATCGGCAGCAGCAACCTGAAAAGGCATGGAGATGAGCATAGGCCACTTCTGAATCAAGTGAGTGAGCCTGTACTGCCGTTACCGCACTGGCAGGGGAGGGAAAGGGATACTCCCCACTGGTTTTACATCCTCAGGCACATTTTTTGTTATTGGAAGTAGCAAAGGGTAAACTTCACATCACTTCAGAGATGCCCCTTACAGAAACTGGGCTGCAAGATACAGCCCCAAGCCTGGATACTGCTCAAAATGTGGGCTGGCAGAGAGGGAAACGCTCATTTGTTCAGCAGGAGGAGAGTGCTGGTAGCACGCCAGTCTGTACGGCTGGCTCCACTACCCCAAAAAGCATCAGCTGTTGAAAGAACACTGACAGTTTTTTGTAAGGTCACTGCATACTACAACATCATTGTGCAGCCATCCTGGAGACAGGCAGTGAAACTATTCAGACTGTCAATGAATCGGTGAAAAAGGGGTATCCTCTAGCAGGATCTTTAGGTTGCACAAAGATCAGTGCAACCACAGCCTGGCCAGCAAAGCCAGACAAGCCATTCTTGGGTTTGGTTTTTTTTTTTCATTTTCTTGGAAAATACATTATTTGAACATTTTGCAGCTTCCATTTCCCCAGCTCTGTATTTTCCCCCTTGATTTAGTCTTTAATGGTAAAAAGACCCAACCAGACTGCAGCTTTGTTTGGCACCAAACTTTCCTCCTGAGATGATCGCACAAGAAGTCTTTTATCACTTCGGCGGCTCTGAGCCAGAGCTGCTTGTGGTGGAAGTCGCCGGGACTGTAACCCCCGGGCTGTCATGGAACGAGAGTCAAGCTCGGGCTGTCAGCAAGGCGAGTTGCAGCAGTCGGAGCCCCTGCCAGGACACGTCAGTACTTCTGAGCGTGCTTCCCCTGGTGCTGTTCTCATTAAGGAAAAGGTATGAAATCCACATCTAGATTGAATTAGTCCTTTAAAAAAATTAAGTGTTGTTTAAAATATAAATCCTGTCCAGAATCTTGGTCTAATTCCTTAGGAAAGCACTATAAATTGAACCTCCCCTGCTCCCCACTGCCTAATAACAACATGTCACATCTTGGTTTTCTCACAGAGCTGATTCACCTTCTGTGCCACTTGCGCTGTGTTGGCTTCAGCGCCATCACCTCTGCTTTATGCCCAGGTTTGTGTCGAGGAAGGAGGAACCTGCTGAACTACCAGACTGCTGGTCTCTTCAGCCACTCTTGCTCACAGCTTCTTCCCTTCATCGTTTCACAACACTGGCCAACAATACCTTGAGGATCAGACTGTGACAGAGCCCAAAAAATGCTGTCAGTCACACTTCCCAGAGGGTAAGGAAGATTCCAGCCTTTTTTTTTCCCAACCATGTTTTGCTGAAGAAACAATTTTAAAGGGGAAAAAAGAAAAACCACATTATTGTGTAAGCAAGATGGAAAACAGCTTTTTGCGGGTTCCCAGGTATTTATGTGCCATTCTGTCTGCAATGTTATTAGCAACAACATTGCCTGTGGCTGGCTGACTACTAAGTACAGATGGTTTTGCAACAGCTGTGTGCACAGTACCTTCCTTCGCAAGCACTGCCTTTTCCCTGGCTGTCCCCATGGCTCGGTTTATTTGTACGCAAGGCAACTGTGAGGTTATCGAGGCTTTCCATCAGCTGTACAAACTCACAGTAGAATCAGCTGCGTGTGCATCCCTTTCTGGGAATTATAGTTCTTGGGTAGTAGGCTCTTGGGCAGCTCCTGTGAGAGATCTGGTCTTATGTATCTCTAGAGGAATTGCTGCCTATGTTTATACTATAAGCTATGGAGTATCTTTAGCCATACGTATAAGAAAGAAAAAGTTTATTTGCTTGTTCGTTTCCCAGCCTCCCCACAGAATGGTTCTAAAAGCAGAAGTATCTTTCACTGTGGAAAAAATTGACAAAAACATCCTCATATTTGTCAAAATTTTCTTAGATGTTTTTCAGGGTATCGCTAAGGCCTGCCAGGCTCCTCCCCTTTCCTCCCTTGCCTTACCCCAAATACTTCCATTTTTGGCTAAAAAATCTCAAGTTTCAGATTTTTTTGACCAACAATGTCAGCCAAAACCCAGGCTCTTTTCTCTAATTTTTCCACTTAATTTTTAAACTATCTTCTGGCAAAACAGAAATATTGTTTTGATGGAAAATTTTCAACCAGCTCTCCTCATTAGTTTCTGCCAACAGGCAAAACAGTGCATCTTCCAAGAGAGGAGACTGTCCGAAGGGCCGAACATCATGAGGCAGCAATGACTAATGCTTCTCTCCCCAGCTCTGTGTCCCAGTCAGCATTGTGCTCTTCAGCAGGCCTCAGCCCTTAATGACAGCCATCTTTCTAGAGATGTTTCCAGCCTAAACCTCTGTTGGCAAGTCAGCTCAGTGATTCAGGTACTTCGCCAGGTTAAAGGAAGATGTGGGTGGCACAGAAGGATCTCCTCTGACCGAAGGACCACAGGACTCAGAGGAGCCCTGTTGTGCATCTCTTATCCACGTTGACTAATATTTGGACCCCTCTGGGCAAGTACCAGTTGGCAGGGAAGGGTGGAGAGATGGGGCCTAGTCAGCTCACTTTCAGAGCAGGCTTTAGTGTGCTGTTGTTTAAT
This sequence comes from Morus bassanus, assembly GCA_031468815.1. Lineage (NCBI taxonomy): Eukaryota > Metazoa > Chordata > Aves > Suliformes > Sulidae > Morus > Morus bassanus. The sequence goes on from CM062581.1 coordinate 4,570,493, forward strand.
GGAGCTGTTTAGACACGCCAGCAGCTGAGCCATGCACAGCCATGAGCAGTCTCCACGAGGACCTCAAGGGACAAGATCCTAAGGTGGCTGATGGGCTGAAATGACACCAGTCACATCATTGCTGTGTATCTATTAGCCATCAGTCCATGGGGAAGGGGTTTTTCACACTGAATCTGGAGCATGAATTCAAGGGGAGCCCAGTTCCTCTCGTTTCCTGAGTTTCTGTGATGAACTGGGAGACAGAGAAGGAAAATGTTCTTGCAGAGGTGGGCAGAAGCCAAACTTCAGTGTTTGGCCTCTGCAGCCAAAGGAGCATCTGCCCGTTGGCTACATGGGCAGTCTCCTCAGGGGAGAGCCAACCCTCAGCAGTCCCTAATACTTGCAAAGTCCTCTGAGATCTTTCAGTGAAAGACCTTTTAGATGTGCAAAAGTTTAAAGCTCTTCTCTGACCATTGCTGATTTTAGAGGGTTAAGTTAGGAACAGGAAATACAGTGACTAAAGGAAAGCCATTAATATTAAATTCTACCCTTTGCCAGATAGTCTTGTGTTATCTTTGCTCTTTCATGAAATATTTTCCAGTTTTCCTTGCAGGGCATTCATTACAGGGGTAGCAACTGAGGAGCTGTAACTTGGCACATCTCCACCTGCTTTTCTGTAGCAGTGCACATTTGTGCTCTGGGATTTGAAGAATTTCCTTTGACTCTAGAATTGATATGCAAACAGTCAGCTGTACAGACATCAATCTGTCCTGTAGACATGCCGCATGACCTAAGAAATAATACAGGTGGTCAGCACCATGCTGGTGACTCCTGAATTTCTGGAGCAAGCAAACTCATTTCACTGTGTCTAGAAGACGGGAGGTCCTGTGTACACCCTCCAGTAATGTAATCTGCTGTGCTTGACTGATCGCAAAACACCTACCAAGATTTCCCTAACAAAATTCTTGATTTTTGCCAAGGAAAGCAAAGATTTGCAGGGGATGAGAGCTGTGACCTTGCCACCTCACAAATAGCTTGGAGATCTCAAGATGCTCATCTCAGCAGCGAGATGCTCATGCCAGAGCAAATGTAGAGGCCTGTGTGGTCAGCGCACAGCTCTTCCAGCATCCCTTTCTTTGCCTCCTCCAATAGGCATCAACTCTGTTGTGATAAAAGCAGAAATGGGCCAGCTTAGTCTCCTCCTGCCTGTTTGCTGTGTTGATGTAAGTCACACTATGTATAGGTACTGCTGTGTGACCAGGTATGGAATGAGGGATGTTAAGACCAGGAGAGAAATGAGAACCAGGAGAAATGAGTGTTGCTAGCTGCATAACCCAGCTCGTACCATCTCTCCCACTAGTGATTTCCTCACAGCCGCAAGCTGTGTGCTTCAGCTGCTGTGCACCCTGTGGGCAGCTAAAGCCTAAGGGAAAAATTTCAGAGAGAAAGAAATGGGGCTCCAGAGAGCCCCATAAATCTAAGCAAGTTGTTCTCCAGGGTAATCGCCATTTCTGTCAAAAAGAAGCCTTTCATTTCCCATTGATACTTCTCAGGTTGCAAGGAGAGCCATTCTTTTGCTCCTGAAGGCCCTAGCTGCAGACACAGCCTTGGAAGGAAAGCTTGCTCTCATGGCTACGGCAAAGGAATGGGAAGCACGAAATCTGGCATGAAGTGCTGCTCCCATTGAAGCCAGTGGGATGTTTGCCATTGGCTTCGGGAGAAGCCAAGATTTCAGTCTGCAGCCAGATTTGCTGGTGTGTTGAGCTATGCTGAGAGCAGGACCAGAAAGGGTTCTTGGTTTCCTGATAAAGCTGTTACTGCCTCAGCTCCTCTGCTGCAGATAGCTGGTTTCTCGCCTCACATTGCCCCCTGCTTGCTTTCATGTTTTCAAATCTTATTCTTAGGCCAGGAAGTCACTGAGGAAGAGATTGGCTGCATGGTTTATGCCTGTTGTGTTGTCCCATAACTAGAGCTCCTGGACATCCTCACCAGCAAAATCACCCCCTCCATTGTGGAGGGTGGACAGTGCAAGAGAATGGCATAAAGCAATAGCACAGGGCTGGGATAAGTGGCTTAACTGAAGTAAGACATAGGAGATTTGCTCCAGGTAAATAACTGTGCCTTTTCCTTCAGGCAGCAGCTTGAATTAGCCCTAAAATTAACTCTGTGTAGTTCAAGAGAGCCTGAAGAAATTGTAATGGTGGTCCAGGGATGGGCTTCTCTGCTTCGCACCTTCACACCAACATGAGCTGTTGGGAATCTTGATTTTATAAGCACCCCTTTTTCTCATCTCCTCTCTTTCAAGGTTAGGTGGAAGCCAAATTATGTTAGTGATGAGCCATGGTATAGGTACTCATGAGCCTGATAGTAAACCTTTCCCAAATTATTATTGTTCCCCCTGCTAATAAGCCAACTCAAAGTTTGCCATGCTGCTCTAGTGACATAAGTGTTAAGTAGTGCCTTATGTAGTGCTCCCTGATGCATCACACGTCCTTGTGCCAGCTCTTGCAGCCCACACAGCATCCACGTTTGGGCAGGGTTAGTGCCCTCCTCTGAAAAGCAGGTGAAGGAAGTGATCTCAGAGTAGATTGAGATTACTGTGTTATACTAAGCAGCCCCATTTTTGTGTATACAGGTCCCATTGTTTTTATTTGAATGGACACATGGTGGAGCCTCTGTATGCCAAGGAAAAAAAGTGTTGCTTTTTATTTATATTTCTCCCTGATCAGGACGTATCTTTCTATTCACTGTGTGGGTTTGGTCTCTACTGCCCCTTTCTGGGAACATCTGTAAATGCATCACATCTATAAAAAAAGGCATGAAGGTTTATCTCCTGGACAAAGAAGCTGCCCTGTCTTTCCTTTGACAGCATCTTCTCCTGGCTAGCCACAGCTTGCGTCCTCTGGCCATCTGGGACTTGGTCTTGTTCCTATGACATTTCCACAAAGAGCAGCTGGTGGGAGCAGCTTTCTGGTAAGTTGAAACCATTGTGATATAATTTTCCCCACAAGCGAGGAGTTTGTAAGTGTAGATGCCTAAAGCTGAGTTAGTGTTGATCATATAGAGATCCATAGCTAACAGTTTTACTATGATTTTCTCCAGCAAGTTGAAGCAAAGCTACCCAGAAGTTCAGCACTGGTGCAGGAGCGCACCCCAGTGTTACCTCTTTAGGCACAAAGATTTTTACAGGCAAAAATACTCTTTCTTCTAGTAATAAATAGGGAAGAATGAGGAGGAAAGCAAAGAAAAAAACCAAACGATGCAATATCCTCTCCTGATTACTTAGCTAAGCTCTACAGCACCATTTCCCATCTATCTTGCACATCATTCTGAGATTGTTCACCAAGAGAGTCTTATCAATAGATCCTTTCTCAACTTAGTGACTGCCTCTGAGCTAACTTTTTTTTCTGGTTTAGTGACTGGCACAATGTTTGCATGAACTCTAAACTATCAACTTATTGCTCTTTTATTTTCTTTGCTAATATGATCCCCACCAGCTCTCATGTTTCCTAGGGCAAGCACAATCAAACAAAATGAATCCGAATAAACAGAGGGAATTAGTGCTCATTCTTTGTTAACAACATGCCTGTAATTTTTTTTCTCTGTTAGCAAATTCAATCCAGCTACTTTTGCTCATGTTAATTCTCTGTAGCTGCTACCCGCAGGCTCTGGGTTACACATAACGATGAGATGAGGGGAAAGTGCTTTGCTTTTAGCAAGACCTCAGCATCTGTGTGTTTTTAATTTAAGGAATGGGGCGAGGTGATCCACTGCCACCCGGTTCTCTGTGGTGTTCATTCTGGTGCTGGTAAAGTCCCACCTGGGACCACAAAAGAAAAATGACACTTTGTACCTTTCATCTGCTCATTTGTCACTTTACTTCTCATAATAGTTCCTCTTCCCCCTTCTTTTTCTTTCTCTTGTACTTGCTCTGATTTCAGCACTCCAAGAGGCAGCAGAGGGTCCTGGCACGGCTTCCCCAGGATCCTGGCAGATTTAAAGGCCAAGCATCATGGCCAACATGCTCCCATGCAGCCACATACCATGTTGAAGGTCTCCTCGTGGGCATGACCCCAGAGCCAACTTCTCATGGAGGAGACCATGGCGAAACTCCCTTCTTGTATCCAGGCCTTGGACCTACAAAGTATTCCCTGGGAGGTTGGTGTCTACATGGTGAGACTGGACTGCTGGCCCATGAGCCTGGCCCTCCCCTCCGCAGCTCCCCCGGCTGCCTGCCCACCACCTCTGGAGTCATGCAAAGGGCGAGGGCTCCCGCAGGCACAGAGGGTCAACTCTGTCCTCAAGCCCTTCGTCCCAGTCTCCTGGCTGCCTGGGCAATGTGCCTGGGCTGGAGATTGGCTGCGGGGCAGCCCTCAGTGTACAGCTCAGCTCTGTACAGAGGGCTGCTCGCTTGTGCAGAGCAGGGTGTATGCAGGCATCGCTGCAGGATGGGGCCTTTCTGTTATATGTGAGATGTGAGCCGTGCTTGCAGCTGGCAACTGCTTTGTCTTTGACCCATTCCATGGGACTGTTCCTTGAAGAGAAAGATCAGCATTTGGCCCTTGGCTTTTAGGAGACTTTCCTAGCACTAGCCTCAAAATAAGTGGAAATTCCCCCTTTGGACCAGAACCCTATGCCAGAAAAAGGTCTATGGGTGGATTTTTTCCTGCTTATGAAGCTTCTGCTCTGACTTTTTTTTCTCCTATCATCTGAGAAGGTCCCTGGTACCACGATAAAAGCCCCCACTGCCCCTCTCCTCGTGGTGAACATGGTCCAGAGGGAAGACGAAGGTTTCCCCAGAAGCACATTCCCATTCCATGGCTCCAATTAGAGAAGATTTGTCTGTGTGTATTGCTAACAATGCTCTTCCTTGTGTTCAGTTCAGCTGGGAGCCTGATTAGTGACTTCCCAGTGGTCTTGAAGCCCAAGGCCCATGTTTCTTTAATTTTGTCCAATCTGTTGGATACTTAGGGAAATGGCTGGGAATATTGTAAAGCAGCTGCTGGCAGTGAAGAGTCCCAGCAAAGGATTGCATAGACTCCTGGTAATTATTCTCAGCCTGTCCATCTAAGCCCTGCCTGTGCAGGGAGCTTCAGCATTAACCACCAGGGACACAGCCCACAGAGTAAAAGACATTGTTCTGCTCTTCTTCCTTTTCCTTACAAGAAACTGATTTGGCTACTTGTGCTTTGTTTGGTACCTGGTGATCATGCTGCTAGTGTTTGTGTCACTTTGCTACTGTTCACAGTTTGCAGCTGCAGCTTTTCTAAGACTTTTTTGACAGCCAGACACATCTTTCATCGCTTAATGCATGCTCACCCCAGCTTCCTAGAAAGCTGGGATCTGGGCTGTGCTGACATGCCAACATGTTGTGCAGCCTTGGGTGAATCAGTTCACTTCCCTGTAACTCAGGGAACCACGGTGCAATAGCAGAGGAACCATTATAGCGTTGCTTGGCTGCAGCTTTATAAAGCACTTCGAGCTTCTTAGAACAAGGTTAAGTGCAAAACTGTCCTGTTATTCCATGGTTAAAAGTTGCCTGAGATCATGGCTTGAAAGAAATAGAAAACAACAGCCAACAGAGTAGCCTGGATGTCCTTAATGGTGGTCAGTTAGTGGTTTGGGGCATTTTCAGGGGCTACTTCACAGGCCAGTTACTGAAAGGGCAGAGCCAGCTTGGGGCTGGGACCCCTCTGTTGGGCTGTGTGCAGGACATAGGATTTGTATCAGGGCCATGCTTAGCCTTAGCTTTTGCTGTAACAATTAAAAGTGATAAAATGCCAGTTTTCCCAATTTTCCTCCCCACAAGTTGGTTTAAAGGGAATGAACGCAGATCCTGCTATAGCTTAGTACATTACTAGCCAACTCAAATGACTCCCCACTGTCTTTTCATCTGCATGAGACTCTTAATGCCCTAAGTCTTTGCATGTCCTGGCACATAGCCCAATTGAAGCATGAGCTCCAACAGAAGTTTTAAATTTAAAGCTGTTCTTTTGGCTTCAGAAATTCGCAGATTGAAGCTGAGAGATGCAATTTGGCTGTTTACTTGCAGATCTGCAACAGCCCTGCTGTGCTATTGCACTCGCCTCGATAAGGCAGTTGTGTTAACAGCAATTTCCAATTAAAGCAGCAGCCTCAATTACAGAAAAAGCTTTTCCAATCTGGGCATTTATCTGACTTTTTTTTTTTTATTACACATGGAGCACGGGTCTGTTTTGTTTCCTATCTCTTATTATAATTAATCTATCATCATTTCTGGTGACTGGGCTGGCTTTTGGTGGGTTTTTTTATTTCTTGACGTTTCCAGCATCAGCTTGGGCCAATATCACTCAGACACCATATTACTCACAGGATGGGGAGCACTGATGTGAGTGGCCAGGCAAATATCAGGTGCACAAGCAACTCCTGAAGTTCTGCTCACCCAGAGCAGGAAAAAAGATGCCCTGTTCTAGAAATAGTCCTGCCAGAAAATCCCAGAGCCTTGCTGTATAAATTACGGCCACTTCCCTGACTGAAATATTCTTACTCCGAAAACTTGGCTTTTAAGACCTTCACAGCCAAGATCAAGGCTCTTCCCCATTACCTGAACATTCAGAGTCTCCAAGAGAATAAATGGTACCAGATGAACCCTGCATGTTTCTTCATGGCGCAGTCAGATAAGAGCATCTTTTTCCATTTCACCTCACTGAAAGGGACACACTGGGCACCATCCTGCCTGTAGTGCAACAAGCTCCGCAAGGCTTGTCCGCTGGGGTCCAGTGGAATCTGAACTGAGACCTGGGATTTTCAGTCCAGCCATATTTGCCATTGCAGACAATGCTGTGACTGTCTGCTGGTTTACTGTTCTTTGTAACATGAGCACAGCACTGCTTAGGCTGGGACTGCAGGAACTGGAGAAGGACCAGATGCAATGACAAAAGCACAGGTTTCAGTGCTGACATCCTGTCCCATGAGACCACAAAGCCCCTCTCTCCTACGACATGCTTTTCCCTTAGTTCGATCAGCTGTAGCTGTCACTCTGGGCTTGTGCCCAGCACAGTGACCCTCAAATCTTGGAGCACCTCAGTTCTGCAAGACCCTTGTAAGGATGCTACAACCACAGACTCCCAGATGGGCAAGAAAGGAAAGCCTGCTGCTGCCCCCATGTGTTACTTGCTCATTATTGTTGCCACACACCAGTAGAGAAGTAGGAACCCTATCTGGGAATGAAGGAGAGCCAGGCTAAGCACAGCACAGCCCCTCAGCTACTGAGGTCAAAGATCTTGCATTGGAAGACCCTTCCAGCTCTTCTCTTCCTCCTGCAAGCTCAGGGCCTTCCCTGGGGGACCTTATATTAAAAAAAAAAAATTTGCAAAGTCAGATCTGACATGTTTGGAAGTGAGACGAGCTGGAGACAGCATGGAGGTACATGATACGCGGCAAAGCACAGAGGCATCATCGTCCCATTCTGAAAGGATGCATGTGCAACCCTCGGAGACTGCCATGTGATGCCAAACAATATCAGATATCAGCACAGCGTGTTCAGGCTTGTTGGCTCAGACCATGAGGAGCGGAAAGTGAGAGGCAGCTTGTGGCAGGCTGAGCTCACATGATAAGGTCATTGGAAAGACAACTGATGCTTTCATCAGCCTGCCTTTCCCCAGCATCAGCACCAGCTTGAGCAAGGACTCACTTTGTGCTCCAGTAATATACTGTGCTCCGCGTGGTGCCAAGGACAAAAGCTTCCTCACAAATATATTGAAGCTGTGTTTTTCCAACCAGTGTCTCAGCCCCCAACTCCCATTCTTCTTGGTCCTGTCAGGTTCCCATTTTGAACCATTAAATGGCACCTCTGGGAAGAGTTATGATCCCTCAGGATCAGTGGCACCTCTCAGGCAGACGGGAGAACAGGCTGTAGTTACTGGCTATCTACCTGCTGCTTGCCAAGAGTTATAATTTACCTTTTCGACATCCATTAGGGATCTCATGGTTTTGTCCTTCTCTGTTGGGGCTGCACATGCTAGGTGTTCTGGAGTTCATCAATCCTGGAAGCTGCCTGAAGCCTGGGTTGATAGGTTGGTAGCAGCAGCCGAACTCTCGCTGGCACTAGTGGAGCCAGTTTGTGGCTCAGAAGGGTCCTGCAGACCAATGGCACTGACCATCACTAACACGGCTTCTTGGAAAGGTAGGGTTGGCTGTTTGCCGTTCTTTCAGTGAAAGGCTTTTTGGCCCTGGCACCATTAACATATGGGCCAAGGAGCAATGCCTCAGCTAAACATTGTCCACAGAGTGCCCTGGGCACTGCCTAGAGCTCTCCGAGAACATCTGAAGGGAACAACATGCGCTGGCAGGGCTTACGTGCTCCGGCAATTGGGGATTGCAAACACATGCTTCAGCTATGCAAGAAATCTTTGACTTGTTCTGAATGCGATTCTGCCTGGGTTTCTTCCCAGGAACATTCTTGTTCTTCACAATTTACCAGTTGCAGGAAGGGAGAAGGCGGGGGGAGAGGAGGGATTTTTAAGAGTAAGGGAGAGGAAAGGGAACAAATCTTACAGTGCTCTCCCTAGCCAAATTCCTCCAGAAGGACAGGGTGTGGAGTATGGACTCCAGAATTCGGCATAACCCCAAGAAAATATGAACTGCAAAGTTAAAACCACTTTTAATTGGTCATTTGTTTTTATACAAAGAATAAGTCTCTGTTTTTCTGAAGTAATTCTGTGTCTGCTATCACATAAACCAGGCAGCCCCTGCCAAATGGTGCTGCGTGATAGAAGGCGAGCACAGAACTAGGTCTCTGAGCAAAGACTTGTTATCTTCTCCAGGAGACGGCAGTGCTGTTTAGATCTGCATTCTGGTTCCTGAGATAAAAGTCTCATTCCTAAGAGTCACAGCATATGTGAGGGAGTTGCAAACGTAGTCCTAGTAGGTGGGAGTAATTTGATGTCTGAGCTGGAGATGAATGATGAAGCTGGGTCTTTTATTATAACACCTGCTACACTGCGAACAGGAGAAAAAGCTTGCGAGGTTGGAGGCAAGAGCTGTGCTTCCACCCTGGAGGAAGTCAGAGGTACAACGTACGCAGCACCTCACACCCTGACTCAGAGGGAAGAGAAATCCCTCTTCTTATTGCCGGCAACGTCAGGGTCCTACCTGGGGAGGGCCACAGGCCACTGTCTGCCACATGCTGCGGCCTTTCGGAGGGATGGGCTAGGTGGGGGCTGCTGGGCTGGGCTGGGCGTCACATTGCTGCTGGATGTACCCTTGAGTAAGGAAGGTGTAGGCCTTATCCAGGGCGGGTCGCCCCTGAGCCAGGGATGCCCCTGCGGACAAGGTGTGAAGCTGGCTGTCAGCCAGGTCTCGGGGCCGCTTCTGCGCAGCAGCACAGACACAGGCTTTGTGCTTCTTTCCAGATGCGACCACCTAAACCGTCAGCTTGTTCCTGAGAGTGTTAAGTTTCAGCCCCAGACCCTTCCAGGGCACTCAACGACAGGAGTAGCGCTCCTATGTGGAGTTGCCCATAGCTAAGTTTGGAACCTGCTGAGCTAGACAAGCGCTTCCGGCAGGAGAAACCATTAAAAGAGACAAGGTGTAAGCCAATGCTACCAAACATGCACTCAGAGTAACCTCCATTGCTCAATTAACTATATTAAGTACATACCTGTAATTAGTTTAATTTAACTGAGGTTTTCTTCCCTGCATTGTGTGCCTACTGTATCAACCTCTTAAACTTATTGCTATGTATATAATTCAATCAAATGTACATACAGTACCCACATAAGCTTAGTCACTCCAGACACCAGGGAGTGTTATTTTGTTGTATTTGGCTCATACCTCTGCCTTAACACTTCACTTCACTGAAATCAGTTATGCTACATTAGTCCAAAACCAGAGCAAAGCCCAGCATTTATAAATTAATTGCAATAAAGGCATCAAAATTTCTATAATGCCATGTCCTAAACATGGATGTGGTTTGCTACGGCTGCCTTTCCAGTCTCCCGCTAGGAAAAAAATGAAACAAAGAAAGAAGTGCTCATCTCTTTTTCTTTTTCTTTTATTGTTTTTTTTTTTTTTTTTATAATTCAGCAATATCAGAAATATCAGCAGATTCTTCTTGCCTCACAGTGCTGTATAGGAGCCTTCCCCTGTATATGCTAAACTAAACAGGAATAATTGGTGGATATTAAACAGCAGATGCTCAGGAAGTATTTCTTTAACTTGTGCTGTACGTAGTGTCAGGATGGTAGTTCGCTACTTGTGCGGGTCCCCTCCTTCATCTTTTATTGGCTGTACATTCTACATTTTTATTGTTAATAGCCCATACGGTGAAGGCAATGGGTGAATGATTTCACTCTGTCTTGCTTTTATTAATCCCAAATTATGGATCAAGTCACAACTGATGATGGCCCTGGTGATTTAGGAATTGCTATTTTACTCCTACTAGCCCTGGATGGTTGGAAACCATCAGATGCCAGCCTAAGCAGCTGTAGCCTGAGCATCAGTTAGCACTGATGAACAACATGTGCATGAATGTGTGAAATGGCCCATCTCTGGGCAGGTGAGTTAATTGGATACCAGTGCAAGAGAGACTGGAGCTGCTTTCTGTGAGTTGCACATTAAGTTATTAGTTTCCCAAGGGTGGAAAGCAGACTATCACTGAGTGATCTGAAATCCAAATAATAGATTTTATTGCAGAGTTTAGAAGGCTGCTTAAAGAAAAGCAAAGAAAGGCACAAGGAATATGTGTCTGACGCTTCCAACGCTTCTGAAGTAAGCCTGAAAAAAGAGGGATAAAACCAAAGTGATGAAGAGAACAGCAATTCTGGATCTGAGCAAGAACTTATCAGGAATCGCAGGGACAAAAGAGGAGAGCCCTATTCTAGATTACGCTCTCTTTGGAAAGCCCCAGCCAAGACCTTCATTGAAGTTTTGATTCTTTATCACAAAGTGATTAACTCTGACGTTCCCTGGGAAGGAGCTTGCATCGATGTGAATGCTGGCTGGTGCCCAGCATCACGGACACATTGCTACTTTGGATTAAGCGAAAATGAACAGACTTTCTCAGTTCTGTTGCCCTCTGCATTGACGTAAGTCAGGGGTAGGATTTCTTCCTGAAATTTAGGGGACATGTGACCCTTATGCTGGTTGAACGTGTAAAATGACTGAACCATTCTTCAGCTCTTTGGGGCTTTCCAGCTCTCACAATCTATCTGCTAACAACAAAAATATTCCAATTATTTGGAATGATGACATCATCCATGCAACTGGTCCAGAGCCAACATCAGCTCTCCTACAAAACGGACAGTTATTTCTTGTTAAGAATTATCATATTCTTCGTACTGACCACAACTGGCATCAACTGAGCTTCAGCACAGTGAGGCCACTGGGAAGCAGTAACATTTGCAGTAACAAAGCCGCTGAGCAGACGCATCCCTCAGTTCACTTGGTGACTGGGTCTGAAATGATGTATCTGCTGATTGCTCACATGCCACCACGTCTCTCTAGTTTGGTTGGAACAAACCTGGCTTACACAAAATGCGGTGGGGAGCATTTGAGCTTGGAGAACCAGGAAGGTTAAGCTGTTCTGAGGTGCACAGTTGAGCTATTCTGCTGCGAAGTGAAATGGTTCAGGAAAGGCCAGGGGGGCAGCAAAAGCTGCTGGGAAATGCCACAAGGCTGAACTTCAGCTGTTGTTAATGGAAAGATCAGCGAAGGATGCTCACGCTGAAAAACCCTAGAAAAAGCAGACAGGTATCTAAAACATTTTCAAAAGCTTCCTGTTGTGGTGCTTTTTTCAGTGTAATAAATCCTTGTAGGATTAACTACCCAATAGTGAAATTATCCTAGTCTGCTAAAGGCAGATTTCTTGCTGAAGTGAGAACAATTATAATATTTAAGGTAAATATGATAGTCTGAAGGTCCCAGAGGGCAGAAGGGGCAGGGCTGCACTCAGTGAGTGGACTCTAATTCCCTATCATTTCCCTGTTCAGGCCTGGTAAAACGTATCACATCTGCTGTTTGAATTTTAGGCCAAGATAAAAAGGAATTTTGTAAAGCCCCATAGCTCAAGAATGCTACATATTTAAAGCAGTAAATTCTCGCAGGGACTGTGATCCTTTTGCAGCATAGATTTATTGCAGACAGACTGCTGGGAGGGAGAGCAGAGTCATTCCATGAGACCACAACAGCAGCAGGTACCTGGGGTCCTGCTGCTCCAGGCAAACAGTGGTGCTGCAGTGCTGGGGCGATTTATGTGTCCATGTAATGCCTTAGTTCTAGAAACCATGAGAAAATGGGCTGGGAGCTTCTCCATGTCTTGCTTGAACAGAATTTGCCAAGATCCATTTAGGTACCACTAGAGTTGTATGTAGGGTTCCTGGAAGTAAGAAAGGTGAGGGACCTTTCCATGAACTAGTGCAGACTTGATCCCTGCAGAATCTTCCCCAGGCAGTTAGAAAAAAAAATCCTGAGCTGTTTTAATTTCCCATAAAAGGCAGGAAGCAAATTGGCAGCGTAAGTGCCTATGAAGGCAAAAAAAGAACTGAAACAGGCCTTTCTTCTGTCCTTTCCACTGGATAATGAAGGCCTAAAAGGCTCTAAATTGGCAGGTTTTGTCATAAGGCTTTAGTTCCTTCTCCATCAGGACTGCTGGAAGACTTTCTGGACAGACAGAAAAGAGGTCAGTACGTATCAATCAGAGGCAGTAGAGAAACCTTCAGATTTGTCTGTGTAGGGATGTTTAAATCTCGGTGACAGATTACCCGTTATGTTGTGTTACAGGGCACGCTTGCACGTAATTGTCTGGACACTGCACACATTTCTTCCAGGACAGGACTGCAAGCAAATGTCCAGCTCAGCCTGTAAAATGCACGACTGAGCTTGAATTATTTGCCATCGATTGACTCCAGTTGAGTACTGCTGTGTTTCCATGTTTACGATTTGTGTAGGCAAATCCGAGAAGGGAAGTGATTTTGAGTCTGACTATTAAAACCTTTTTTGCTTGATTTTATTAACAGCTGTTTCATCCCAACAGTTGGGAGAAAACCACCTTTTCATAAGGATTCTGTAAAGATAAGATCTTTCAGCTGGAGGATGAAGCGATTTCCCATCTACATTTCCTGGTGTCTTTCCATGAGATCAATGAATAACTCTTCCTGATATTTTAAAAGTTAGAAAAATAATAAGTAGTAAATGACAGTTAAGGACAAGTAAGCCAACCCAGACTTAGCTCTGTCAGCAAAGTCTGGTTGTTTCCCCCGCGTTTCCAGATCACCTTAGCAGTTGTATTTTCCAGGTTTGACCAGGTTACCCTGAGTAACCTGTATTTGTTTGACAAAGCGTGACTATTACTCATAACTTTTGAACATCAGTAGTCACAGAGAGATTATAAGTGGCTCCGGGAAGGCATTTTGGCACATCTCATCTAGCCCTCATGCTTGCAGACCCCTCTCCAGCACACTAAATCCATCGTCTGTTGTGTCAGAAAAGTACATAAGCTCTCTGAGCCCCAAAATCATCTGCTCATGAGACAAGCTGGCCCAGGGATGGAGGGAAGGAAAATAATAACACCTGCTCAGAGATGGGGTGCTGGCCGGCTTCTCGGAGGAGCTGGGCTCAGCTGCAGTCCTGCCTGGCCACTCTCCCACTGCCCTTCCAGCCCTGCCAAAATCACTGAGCCCCACAAAGGTGTGTGGGCAAGAAAGAACCATGAGGCAGCAATGGCTGTTGCTTAAAAAAATAACATCGATGCTTGGGGAGCCTTCCTTCCTCTCCAGTGTGTGACATTTGTCAGCTGATGTTGCATCTAACCTAGTGGTAGCAAGAGCTGGACAGGAAACGCTCTCCCCTCTTGCCTTCCCTGCCTCCGGCACCTGGATTGCACGAGAGAAGGCAAAGGGATAGCTGGCAACTGCGCTCAGCTTTCATTTAACTCCATTGTCCGGCAGCCCTTCACGCTCTTGCGCAAAGCCTCAAGGCTGTCTCTCACAAGACATCTTCACACTAGCCCTTGAGTGGTGCCTGGTTAATGCCTGCAACCAGCTACCAGGAAGTATTTCTCCTTGCCCCCCTGCCCCAGAAAAGCTTTGCACGTGCAACTTTTTAAAAATTTGTCCTGAGCTTGTTGTTTAAACATAAGCCATGAATCAGGATGGGTCAAGTAAAACATACCAGTGCCGAATACGCCTCATCAGCTCCACCAAGGGCTCTGCAGGCACTGGCTTTGCCCCAGCTGGAGCCAAACCCCAGCGGTGAGTCCGTGGGGCGGCACAGCTGGAGGGGGACTCGGCACCTGGAGCTGCGGCCATACCCAGGGCACAGCGAGGCACAAAATGAGAGGAAAAGGCTGATCTTCTTGGAAATCACGAAACGCCAGCGGCACGCATCTGGAGGTAACCTGGCGCGTGGGCCTGGCTGGCTGGCAGGGGATGTGCCACGGTGCGGGCACAGCGACGGCGCCTACACGGCCTCGCCGGCCTCGCCGGGCAAGGGAGGGCAGTCCAAGGCCCGGACTGACCGCTCCACCCCACCAGCAAAGCCTCGCCTTTCCCAAAATTAGGCCAGGTTTACTATAGATGGGATATACGTGTGTGTGCGTGTGTGATCAAGATAGTGACAATGTAATAACTGGAATTTTATTGTACCTGTATATACAGTCAGTATAATGTATATCATTACACTGATACCATCCGTAGGGCTGTACAGATGTATATTGTCTCCCCGCTCTCGGGAGTCCTTCGGGCACAGGTCTCGCCCCGGCCGGGCGAGGGGCGCGGGCCCTTTAAGCGGGGCCCGCCCTCCGGCGCTGACCGCTCGGCCAACCTCGCTCCACCGCCCTTCCCCGCCGCCCATTGGCCAGGCGGCGCTGAGGGTCCCGCCTTCCGGCGCTGCTATCCAATGGGAGGAGAGCTGGGCGAGAGCCGGGGCTAGGTTGGTGCGTGTGGCCGATGGCCGGCGAGCGGCGGGTCAGTGCAGGGGGCTCAGGGCAGGGCCCGCCGCGGGGGGCAGGGCCGGGGCCCGGCCGCCCCTCGGGGCGCGGGGCTGAGGGGAGAGGGGCAGGGCCCGCCCGCCCGCGGGCCAGGGGCCCGGGGCCCTCCGGCGCTCAGAGGAGCGGGGCACTGCGGGGATCGGGCCCCCGCGGGGATCGGGCCCCCCTGAGGGGATGGCGGGATCGGGCCCCCCAGAGGGGATCGGGCCCCCCTGAGGCGCTGAGGGGATCGGGCCCCCCAGAGGGGATGGGGGCCCCCCCCGAGGCGCTGAGAGGGATCGGGCCCCCCCCCGAGGCGCTGTGGGGATCGGGCCCCCCTGAGGGGATGGGGGCTCCCCCCGAGGCGCTGAGAGGGATCGGGCCCCCCCCCGAGGCGCTGTGGGGATCGGGCCCCCCAGAGGGGATCGGGCCCCCCCCCCGAGGCGCTGTGGGGATCGGGCCCCCCTGAGGAGATGGGGCCCCCCCCCGAGGCGCTGAGAGGGATCGGGCCCCCCCCGAGGCGCTGTGGGGATCGGGTCCCCCTGAGGGGATGGGGGCTCCCCCCGAGGCGCTGAGAGGCATGGGGGGCCCCCCCGAGGCGCTGTGGGGATCGGGCCCCCCTGAGGGGATGGGGGCCCCCCCGAGGCGCTGAGAGGCATGGGGGCCCCCCCGAGGCGCTGTAGGGATCGGGCCCCCCTGAGGCGCCGAGGGGATCGGGCCCCCCTGAGGGGATGGGGGCCCCCCCCCCGAGGCGCTGTAGGGATCGGGCCCCCCTGAGGCGCCGAGGGGATCGGGCCCCCCTGAGGGGATGGGGCCCCCCCCCGAGGCGCTGAGAGGGATCGGGCCCCCCCCCGAGGCGCTGAGAGGGATGGGGGGGCCCCCCCGAGGCGCTGAGGGGATCGGGCCCCCCTGAGGGAATGGGGCCCCCCCTGAGGGGCTCGGGCCCCCCCGAGGCGCTGAGGACATTGGGGCCCCCTGAGGAGCTGGGGGGGATTGGACGCGCCCTCCCCGGGGCGCTGAGGGGATCAGCGCGGGGCCCTCGCGTGAGAATGTGGGGTTTTCTTACCTATACCTGACCCCAACAACAAGGGGATTGAAGAAAAAAAAAAAGCGAGTAGCTTCCTAATAACTGGCAGCTGTAAGCCCAGCGATAATTAAAGTGCTCCGGCGGGTTCTTGTCTTTATACAACAAAACGACCTTGCCATTCAGGTTGAACTTAACTGTGGCTTGAGCTGTCCTTATTTAAAAAAAAAAAAAAAGGGCACTTCCATGAAATTAAAATGTGTGTTCTTAAAGCGTAGAGAGTTAAGGACTTCTGGAAAAGTGACATAAAGGATAATTTTGGTCAGTTTTTAATGTGTATGTGTAGGAGATCTGATATGGTGGTTCTCTGGATTTTTTTACCATAATTAAAGACACTTGGCTCAAGTGACTGCTGCTTTTTTAATGAAATTATAGAAAGTAGTATTTAAGATGTGCAGCCAAGTAGTGTAATATAGTGCTGTGTCCACAGGTAGACAAAAAAAACCAGGTTTGAAAATAATGTAACCATTGCTGAAGTTGCGTACGTCAGGTTTCTAGTATTTCAGTCATTGCTGTTAGAGTGGCATCTTTTGCGTTTGCCCCTGAGAAGATCTGGGTAGAAAGAAAGCTTTGTGTGTGCGCGCACGCGTGCAACTCCTGTGCTTTTTGTCCATTCTCCCATATCTCACATGCTAAGAAAAAAACACGGGTTATGAAGGAAATTAAAAATGTCTGGGTTTTGTTCCAGGTGCTGGTATAAAAGATGAGGCTGAATGAGAGCCGGACAAGATCCTTCCAGGCTCCTGTCACCATCCATAATTACCCAGGCAGGCAGGTGTACGTGTTTCCCCATGGCCAATCTGAGTCAGAAGAGTCATCAGAGGAGGAACTCAATGTCACGGAATTGCGGCCGAGGGGCAAGGAGCAGCAGCGATGCGGCACCTCTCGGGACAGAGTTGGAGATGTGGTACTTCTGGAACGAGAGATTACAGAGGATGATAATCTTAACAAGCTAGCCCTGCAGTATGGTTGTAAAGTAAGAGCTATCTCTGTTTGTTTGGTTTTAATTACTTCAGGGGTATTTTATGCGTAGCTTAGTTTCCAGAATTACGGGAGGGTGTGCTGTTGCCTAATAGTTTTGATGCTGAAAAGTGTTTGCCCTGTGTATTTCATGAATGGTCAATATCTGGGTAAAACTGAGAGGGGCAAAACCAAACAGAGTTCTTCATCTAACAGCCTGGGAAGATGTTACCAACCCCACACCCTGCCATGACCTGCATTCCTGTTTAATTTGGGTGACTAAGTGCAGGATAGCAGTCATGATTTGTACTTAGTTATTTAAGTGAGGACAAAAAGAAGGAAGCTGAGTACAGAAATGAGGGTGAGAGCTCTGCCCTCAAGGAGCATACAGTTTTTGAAGGAAACTGAACAGTACAAAGAAATTCTGCTCCAATAGGGTTTGGTTTGGGGGATTTTTCCGTTTTTTGTTTTTTTTTTGAAAGGTATGAGCTTACATATTGCAAGGAAGGTCTAAGTCTAACAGGGGTGGACTTGCAGAAGGACAGATGCCAAAGTCCGGGTCACGCAGCCCAGGTGATGTCTGTGCACGTGGGTTTGGTTTGTTTGCTGTCGTACCCAGACGCGTGTGCGGTTCAGCCATCTGCAGGCAGAAGGTACTGCGTGTGCACGGTGAATTTTCTCTGGAGTTGGAACATACTACAGAATACATTTTCTTTGCTCCAAAGCAGAGAGCTTTATAGAAAAACTGTTGCAAAGTTTAATTACCTGATCTGAACGTTAGAAGTACCCCGTTGTTTAGCAGTTAAGGATGTATTTTTAGAGCCTCCTTTATCTGCAAGCTAGACTGTGATTAAAAAGTTCCATGATGCAAACAATTGGACAGTGACCTGGATGGGGATAATGACACAGTACTGGCTCAATGCT
Organism: Morus bassanus; assembly: GCA_031468815.1. NCBI lineage: Eukaryota > Metazoa > Chordata > Aves > Suliformes > Sulidae > Morus > Morus bassanus. The sequence continues at coordinate 4,588,384 of CM062581.1, forward strand.
GCAACGCTATTGCAGTCTGTCTTGCTTAACAACACAGCTGTGTGGTGCAGCTGAAGCAAGAGGGCTTAGAGGAATTGCGACAATTCCTCCCCTCCCATTCCCTTAGAAACAAAAACAAAACGAAAAAGAAACCCTTGTAGGTTCTGCTGATGAGCCTGATGCGTGTGAAGCAGCAAGTCTGGTAGGACTTGAATAGGCCTTGATTGGCACCGGGAGAGCACGAGAACTCAGAGCTGCCGCAGTTGACTTTGTAGTCACGACTGTATGCTCATCTCTAAGCGGTAGCAATTGCAATGTTGTTGCCACTTAGGCCAAATTGCAGCGGTTTGGTGCCCTCAAGGAAGGAAGATTCCGAACAGCTCTTGGTTTATGGCATGGAGAAGCCTGCTGTGGCCCCAGAGCTGTAACTCGGGAGGGCTCAGCCCTGTCCCTGCCATGGCTGTTGGCCTGCCGCCTGTGATGCCCCGCTCCCGCAGCCTTTCAGCCCCAGCGGTCGCAGGTAGATCTGCTCTGCTCGCCCTGCTGAAGGCTCCTGGGCTTGGTCCGTGGGGAAGGCAAGCTGATGGGGAGGGACCAGGTAGTCAGTGTTCTCCTCCCACAGGAATAAACCTGTCCTGCTGCCTCCCTCCCTTCCAGAAAGGGCAATTCTGACTTGTTCCAGTTAAATTGAGGAGGTACAGAAATCATTATTATTGGAGATCTGTGTATTTGTCTGTTTACAGACTGGCACTAGTCAATTTTGATGTCTTTTGTTTTACTTGCACAATTAAGCAGCTCCTGAAAAGCTACCAGGACATCGCTGAGGAAGATTTGTAGCCCCAAATATATGCGATTGTGTTTAAAAAATCCAGGATGAGCTTCTCCTTGAAATCAGTGAGAACTACTCATTGCTTTCGGAGGTTTTGGGGCCTACTTGGGCTGGGGGTATTAAGACAGTGCAACAAATGTGCTACAGATAACTTGGCAGAGATGCAAAGCACTTCAAAATTCTCATTTTTACTCTTGACCATTTATAGTCCTGGCCTGCATTTGGCATTGTTCTTAGCTGGGACAAGAGGAGCTCACTGCAGCCAAAAAAATGAGTACAGCAAATAAGCCTAAATGGCTTGTGCAGCCGAGTGCTCTTGCGTGCTTCCCATCAGCTTTGTTTGTTGTTTCTGCGTGAGTGCTGCCCCACTTTCTGTTTCTAGAGCCTTAGCACAACATCGCAGTGTTTGGTTGCAGACACTGCAGGGGATATTTACTGTCCCAATAATTTGCTTTCATTGGAACAAAACAAAAAAAATCAAAGTACCACCTCAGTTAGGAGGCTTTGGGTGAGATTGTTATTTCATAACTAAATAATTTTGCGGGGTTTAAGTCCTGATGTTATGCTGGGGCAAGCTGTGAGGAGTCTGAACTAGTGACTGAGGATTCCCTTCGCCTCAGGGGCACCAGATTAGGATCTAGATGAAGCGTCCCTTTTTCAGATTTCTCAAGCTTTGCAGAGTACACGTGAGATTCAGGCATTTATCTCCTCTCTGCGCTTCAGCAGAGCGTTGCGTTCTGGCTGTGACGTAGCGGACTCGCCACCTTTCAGGGATTGCATAGTAGATGAGCTCGGTGTGTAGTTCCCTGACAGCCTGGAGGGGAGAGTGGCGGGGAGCGGCGGTGCTGCGGGCAGAGCCCCCCAGCTCCCCTCTCCTGCGCCCCAGGCAGGGTCCCCCAGCCTCTGGGGGCTCCCTGCAGGGGAGGGAGGGCTGCCATCCCCAGGCACCCCCGGCAGCCAGCTGGCAGCCGCACGGCCCACGGGGCGCCCTGGACGTTTGTTGCAATGGCAGGGGGAGATGCTCAGGCTCCCTTCTGGTGTATTCGTGTATCCTCTTTTAAACGGAGATCTTTGCTGTGAACTATCAACCATCTTGGCGCTGATGGCACTTACACATTTGCTTAGGAAGTAAATCACTTCCCCGGTTTCGTTGGTAGCCTCAAGCCCGTGAGTGCAGCTCATACAGTAATATACAGGATTTCTAAAAGAGCAAAGCAAACTTCCTCCGAAAGCACAGTCCTCGTACTGTGTCTCTTCTGTACGATACATCGGAGGTGGTTAACCTGTTTGTGTTGCCTTTCTCATTGGTCTTGCTGTTTTCTTTGTTTTGCATCCTCCAGCCTTTCCCGTGAGGTTCTCATGTCTCCTTGTTGCTTTGCAGAGCTCCTTGCACATGTGACAGCCCTGTTCGTTTTCTTTGACAGAGGACTTAGGGCAGCTGAGAAGTTCATGTACTTGCTATTAGGTGGTTGTCAATGCACCCTGTATTAAGGTGTCTTCTCTTTATTTAACATTAAATAAAGAAACGCTGCCTTGCCTTTGTCTTGTCTTTGATACCGGCTGTCCTTGTGACTTACGCTGGGTGGGAATGCCGGTCCCAGATGGAGACCCTACACACGGACAGCCGAAGATGATCACAGATGCACGGAGATTATTGCCGTAAGCGTTCCTTCAGCGGGAGCATTTACCAACCGTGGAGAAATGAGCCGCACGGAGCGGCTCTCGTGCGGAAGAGGGGTGGCGCTTGGGAACATGAGCAAAGGCTGCTTGTGCCTGCGTAGGAGAGAGGCTCGCCTGCTCTCTGCCGGGCTGGGCTCTTCCTTTCAGAACCGCATTACGCTCCAAAGATGGAGCTCTGTTCGCTCTGAAATCGCTTTCCAAGCAGGGGGAGGGTTTTCCCTGCTTGTATTGATGTTGTCCTCTCACCTTAAACACTCATGCGTTGTTTAAGGTATAAAAACTGTTTTTAAAAGGATCTGTTATAAAGACTATTCTTGCCTTAACTTGGATTAGAAAGTAAGTGGGAGAAGGGTAAAGAAAGCAAAAGGAAGGAAAAACAGTATTAAGCAAAATACAGCCTGTGAGAGCTACAGGAGCACTAGAGGAGGTGATAGATGGGTTTAATAGGGGACCGTCTCTATCATGCAGGACCTGGAGCATCCCCGGAACGGCTGGGAAATCTTGGCAAAACACTACGCAACTTGCAGCCGGGGCTTGCTTTTATTTTCTGTCTGCTGCTTGTACGCTGGTTTTGTAGCTACTGCCTGCCTCAGCACTGGTGAAAGGCTGTGTTGTCCTGCGCTAATGTTCGTGTCCTTTTTGGATTCTGTAGGTTGCGGATATCAAACGTGTCAACAACTTCATCCGGGAGCAGGACCTGTATGCGCTGAAGTCCATCAAGATCCCTGTGAAGACCCACGGGCTGTTAACGGAGGACGGCAGAGAACTAAGGCCGCTCCTGACTGCACCCTCCCAGACCGGCCTGACGCTCGTGGACTTACCGGAGCCGGAAGACGGCGCGAGCAGCCCTGCTGACGGCAGGCGCCTGAGCGACTACTTCAGAGGGATTGACAAGAGCATTCAGGACGCGGTGCAGGCGGAGGTCCAGCTAAACGCAGAGTATTGCGTGGACGCGCTGGAGAGGCCGCTGCCCGAGTCGGGGAAGCGGGAGACCAATAATGGTGCGGACTGTGGCATCCAGTGGTGGAACGCAGTTTTTATTATGCTCCTGATAGGAATTGTCCTGCCAGTATTTTATATCATCTATTTTAAAACACAAGGCCTGGTGGCCCATACCTCCAACACAACACTAACCTCAAATATTTCAACAGATGGATTGGAAGGGAAATTACCACAAAGCTCAGTTGTAGAAGAAAAATCCTAAGGGGGGGAGAGGCCGCCAGGTACAGCCTCTCCTCCCGGCACTGAAGCCCGTACGCCAGTGACTCTGACTTGCGCGCATTCAGGGGGATAACACTACAGATCATTTTATTTTTTTAAGTAGCTGATGGTGTAATCCTGAATGTGACTGAAAGTGAGGTGATGTGATTTTTTTATATGGAAGAATAAGGACGCATTGTTACTTATAAAGGTCTTCAGGCAGCTGGCGCAATGTTCATGACCTCTGCTGAGGGAAAGTATTTTGTAGCAATTCACTCATCTTGGTTGCTTCAGGTATTCCTTAATGCCTTGTCTAAGAAGCAAAGCCTTTGCTGCTGGGATAGAGTGCAGTATTAATGGGACTGGGAGGTTTGGGGGTTGTTTGCATTTTAAGATAACACTTTTTACTTAGAGTGGGGGGGGGGGGGGCTCTACCTTTTCTCTGAACTGGCATTTTTAATCTCTTGCAGACCATGGCAGTGTTGGCATACTTAACCCTAAAATGATGACTTCGGGTGTGTTAAGCTAGGTGTGCCACGGCATGAGGACGCTGAGAGCACCTCACCTTTCCAGCCTTTGAGCAAAGGGTTAAGCTGTGTTTAACTGGGAAGGGTGAGCCCAGACCTCTTATCCTCAATGAAATTCTTCAGGGACTTCTCTTGAAATCCGATGTCTCTGCAGGCAGAGCCCATTGCAGAATCCGTGCTTTTGCCAGGGTAGTGCTTGTCCAGAGCCAAGACTTCAGCATGGCCGCAGAGGGCCAGCGAGCACTGGAGGAGGAGGAAGAGGGGGTGAGGGTAGCGTTAGGCCTGTGGTACGCAGCGTGCACGGCTCAAAGGCTCGGTTGGGGCAGGGCAGGGCAGGTCCAGCCAGTGTTACTTTTGGGTGGGGGGGGGGGGGAAAAAAAAAACTTCATAATGGTGCATCTCAAACACCCAGTTGCAGTCACTGATGTGAGTTTCCCTGTTTGCAGTCGTCATGCGAGCATTGCTGTGCTGCATTTCATTTGCAAAGTCCAGGGAAGAAGGCCTGCGTTACCTTAGACAGGCACGGAAGGAAGTGTAAACCGGGTATAGGCCGGGACTGGGCAGCTGCTGCATGTTAAAGGCTTCTGTGAACTGTTGACATTTGGCTTGGAAAGCTTCTGAGCGCGTAGGAAAGCCCAGTGGAGCTTTGGAGGCTGGTGGGGGCCTGAGGTGTCAGTAAGCCTGAGGTCAGTGCTGTTTGGGAGGAGTCAGAAAACACTACATGCTAGGAGCGGGCAGAAAAGGGGAGCTTTGGAGAGCTTTGCTGCAGAGAATTGGCCTTAAAAATTTAATTCAGTAAATTCAGGGACTGCAGGCAGACATAAACTCTCTCCTGGAAGTACACGCGAAGGTATTTGTGCAGCACAGTTGCATGAAACCCGGCCGGGGAGGGGGCGACATCGGGTGTAAGTGGCAGCCAGCCGAAGGCGGCGCGCTCCGAGGGTCCCAGCTCTGCTGGGTTCTGGGGTTGGTGGGGGTTTGTTTTTTTTTTTCCCTTGTTGCTCACAGCTCCGTGCACAAAGGCAAAGCTGGGCGAGTGCGGCGGTACAGGCGCGTTGTACAGGTGCGAGCTCTTCCTGGCCGGAGGAGGAGCAGTGTGACAGTGTCGGTGTGAGGACGGGGCGGGGAGGAGACGGGAGCGAGGCTCGAGGCTTCCCGGCAAGGTGAGGAACACCGCCCCGGCAAGCGGGACCCTACGGTGTTACAACGATAACCTGTGTTTCCTGCAACTGTCAAAAAAAAAAAAAAAAGTGCTCAGGAAAGCCTGAGGGAACCTAATTTTGTAAACGAGGACTCTAACTACCTTATACTGAAAAAAAAAACCCAACCAAACAACAAAACACCACTTTGTATTTTTCTTCTGTGAAGGAAATGTATGTCTCTTTGTTCTAGGGGGAGTTTATTACATTTTTAAATAAAAGCACGAGGGGCAGCACCCCCCAGGCAGCTCGCGCTGTTGTTTGGTCACCACAACTCGACTAGGCCGTCGCGCAGCCGAGCGCTCGCCCTGGCGCAGAAGGGGTACGACCTCAGCACCCCTTTCTCTGCCGGGCTTTCTCTCACGCAAAAGATGTTTGTGTCACCCCGTGGCGAGCGTGGGGCGGGGGGTGGCGCCGCTTCCTGATGGCTGGTTTCAAAAATGCAGAACCGTGGCGGCCGCGGCAGAGCGGCGACGGGAGCGAAGCCGTGCTGCGTGGCGCAACGCTGCCCGCAGCCACCCCGCCGGCACCCCGTCCGCCCGCCCGGCTCACGGCAGCACCCGGCGCAAGACGCGGGAGCGAGAGGCGATGGGAACGCCTGGCAAGGGCAGGGCTTGCCTCGGGGGCAGCAGCCTGAACCCAGCCAGGGGGTTTCACGAGCTTTTGCGAGCGTTTTTGTAATGAGGCTCTTACGGAGCGTCAGCTCTTAATCTGAATGTAGTAACAAGCATCCGTATCCCCCCAAACCACAAACTGATTAAAAGAATCACTGCTGCAGTTAAAACCGCTACCTGAAGATGGAACGTGAAGGTACCTCAGATACCGAGAGAGGGGGCAAAGATGCACTAAACAAAACCATGCTCTGCAAACACGAGAGAGGCCGGAGTACACAGTAAAAGCCAGTATCTTTACTTTAGTGAATGCAGGATACAAATATTTTACAACAACCTCTAGCATTTTCTTAACCATTTGATAAAAAGTTCACTAGAATATTTATTGTATATTGAAGAAAAAACAACACATTCAGGGAAAAAAATTGAGATTAACTTATTTTTTTCTTAAAAGATTCGTCTCAAGGATGGCAACAAAGTCCAGCTTGTGCCGCCAAACGGCTTATCATCATTAAACCGTGAACAGCTTCTTTGTGAACTGTTGACTACAAACATTTACCAAATACATAAATCTCTTTTAAAAAAGCCATTTTAAATATAGCAAAGCAGTGTTCTCTTGCACAGCAAAGTGAAGAAAGGTTCTACTAAGATTTAAACGTTTACATTGGTTAAGTCTTTCTTTCACATTCTAATTTAACTTCTACCCATGATCGATTGTTAGGAGTTATTTTGTTCCTTATTTACTATGTATTTCTTGTGCGCACAGTAATTCGCAAGTTTCTGATGTGTTAGTGTCCTTTAAGTGAAAGGAAAGGCTAAAGCATTTTTCTCTGACGAATCCCTGAAAACGTGTATTTTTAAACACTGTGGTGAGAGCTCGAAGCCGGAGAGGTGATTTGTCACAACAGCAGATAAAACTCTTAACTCGTTCAGACGTGAATGGGTTCGGCCTAGGAGCGGATCCCCTCGCAACTTCGCTCAGCCTAGGTAATTAAAAAAAGTATTTTTTTTAACCTGTTGAAATACCTGTGCTATGTCTTTTTTTTTTTCTCTTTTTTATAAAACATTTTTTACAATTCCTAAAAAAGCACGTTCCAAAGTGAGTTACTTGTTATTAAAAACCAGGACTCCCCTTTTTTCAACGGCACGAGATTCTCCCCCCCGGGGCGGGAGGTCTGTGAGACGACTTGTTCTGCTGAGTCTGGTGGAGGGCTGGGGGCAACGTGAGCAGTCCCGTCAGCAGCTCCGAGAACTGCCTGGTGGTTTGTTTTTTTTTTAAATTCATTGGTGCAATTTCAATACAAACTCTAACCCTTACGTAGCTTTTTTTTCTTTAAGAAAACAGTAAGAGTACTGTTTAAAAACCTGCATAGAAATAAAGACTATTGAGATACAGTCAGCAAAGCCATCTTATAAGGCACACAAGAAAATAGACAGTAAATGTGAATGCAGAACTCCCACTCGGATGTACAGCAAAGTTCATACACGTGCATAAATAATGAAAAAATCGCGTAACTTTTCAGAGCACGAGAAGGTTCTCGGAGGTGGTAAGTGATTCAGTCACTGCGGAGGGGAGGCGCCCCTACGACAAGTCTCCGTCCCTTCCCCGCTCCTGCAAGCCCGTAACTAACTACGATAAACGGGGAGTAACTGCCGGAGGTGAGGGGCTGCACGGTTTTTAAAGTTACCATGACAGCGGGAGATGGGGTTTGGAAGCTGCACGCGCTGACTTTGTTCTTCAATCGCACGTTAAAGCGAGCGGCCGAGGAGCGCGCCGTCCCCCTCGGGCGGCCGCGTCTCACACCTCTGCCCTGCAGTACCAAGGGAGTGATTGGCCTTGAATATTTTTTCATAACTTAAGAAAAAACCAAGCAAAAATTTAATAACTACCAGGGATAACTTTTGAGGGGGTTGGATAATAGAATGGCCCTGTAGTTTCTTCCCCAGAACTAGAACTACCGGCACTAAGCTTTACTTGCATCTACTCGGTGTGGCTCCCAGCGCGAGCGAGGGCATCGCGCCTGCTGGAAGGCGGAGGCAGAGCAAGGCCCTGGCCAGAGCCCAGGCTGCGACGGGGCCAGGACACGGCCTGGGGAAGGTGCTGCCAGTGCCCCCAGAGCCGGCCGGACACGCCCCTGCACCCCCTTCCCGGCTCCTGCTGCTCAGGCCTGGCTTTTGCCCCCTCCGACAGGGCCCAGAAGCTCCCGGGAGGGAGGACGGGGCTCTCCCCGTCACCACCCCGCCGGATCCTGCAAATAAGGCCAAGCTACTGCATCAAGGTACAGACCCAAACCCCGTCGGAGCCAGCTGCCGGGGCACAACCGGCCTCCGGCCTCCCTCGCTCTATTTCACAGAAGCAGCAAAGGGGAACAACAAATTTACGTCTGAGGCCGAGGCTTGATCCCAAACCACTTACCAACTTAAAAAACCTTTTGGGCTCAGCTGATATGTGTTATTTCCCTACCATGAGAAATTAGGTCAAGTTTTTCCACCGTTTTTTTTTTTTTTTTTTTTTTCTTTTTTCTCTTTCCTCTCCTCCTCAGAAGAGGCAGTTTTAAAATGATGCCTTAAAATGTGTTGTAACAGATTTTTTTTATATTTATGCAGGATGAACTTAACACCGGATTTTTTTTTTGCCACTTTGCTATTTATATACATATATATAAAATGTATAATGAAGCTTAACCATACAGCACAGAGATTACAATTTAACGGCACACATTCACCACCAGTGAGGGGGACAACCCCTTTATAACACCCTCTGAAAAATCTGGATAATAATATTAATAATAATTAAAATCCAAAGAAAGTACAGTATATTTAACAAAATAGTAAATATTAAACAGTGAATACTCTACTTAATAAGGACCTCGCCTTTTTTCAAGTCGGCGTCAATCCACAAAAATATACTTTTTAATCTGGTGAACGTACAATACATAGGTACTTACACCAAAGGTGATAATATATTTAGGATGCTATATACACAAAGAGTTTGGCTCAAATTTAAATTTACATATAAGTGTTCATGGCTTATTTTTCCCCCAAGGTTCCGCCTGCAAGTTTTTCCTTTTCATCTTTGAAAGCAAAAACTAGAAAAATCAAAATAAGATAAAACTATACTCTACAAAAAAGCTACAACATACAGCTTTGGCTTATATAAATAATTCATAGCAGAATGTGTTCAAAAGTACTGTATATAACTTTATATATAGTCTTCAATTCATTAGGGTATTGTTTTCTTTAATATAAAATATACATGAGCTAAAATCCGTTTCTATATTTTTCAAAGGTATGAAGGTAAAAACAAATTTGTTAAACATATTCCAATTATAACTTAATATATTAATTTTTATTTTGTTAACGTTCTATTTTCTAGGCTAATATTTTCTGAATATTTCATGCGAGTTCTCTATGTCTCTCTTTCACTCATTAAAAAAATCACTTCTTTGACCCAATACGCTATTTTTTTTGCACGTGCAAAACAGGGTTTGTTTTTTTTTTTTTGTGGGTTTGTTTGGTTGTTTTTTTTTTTTTTTTTTTTTTTTTTATTTTTATTTCTTATAGCATCAGCCCTTCTCCATGCACCCTCTGCAATAGAGACCCATGCCAGGTTGGGTAGTATAAAGGTCATTTTATGTACAGTATTGCTTTCTTCTTCCTGCTTTTCTACTGCTCTGCTGCTACAAAGCATTATTTCTTAACTACAAGTAACCATACAGCTTGAATAAAACACACAGGGACGTTACTACAGGCGAGCCCTCTTGGTTTCTGCGATCTAGTGTGGTAGGATTATAATGCGCGTACAACGGTTCTTTGCAAAACAGGTTATATTATTAAAACAACAAGTCCAGGTAAGTGCCAGGCTAGATCAATACCTACGGGATTGTTCTGTTACATGTTACCATGGGACATCTGCAGCTATACAAGAAGTTTGTCGTAAGTGCCCGATGATTTCGTGTATGCTACACACACTAGCACATATATATGCATGTGAAGATATATATATGCATGTATGTATATACATATAAATATACTTATTTCATGTCCTTATTTATAAATTTAGATATGTCAGGACAGTTCATTTTGAGAACACAAAACTGAGGAGGCAACGCTGCGCGTTTATGTCACCCACGTGTCCATCCTCATTCGTTTTACCGACGGGCTCTCTCTATCTTCGGAATTGGGCGGCCTTCCCAGCACGACGGGCGAGTGGAAATCGCTTCGCGGATCTTCCCGATCGCTGCCGTCGTACGAGCTGCTGGAGCTGCTGAGGCTGTCGACAGGAGAGCGACCCATCTCCTGCCGCGACTGCTGCTGCTGCTGCGGCGGCGGCGGCTGCGGTGGCTGCTGCGGCGGTTGTGGCTGCTGCTGCGGGAACCCAGAGGGAGTTACACGGTCCCGGGGAGGTGAAATCGGTTCAGATTTTATGTTGATGTTTTGGTTGGTATTAATGGATAAATTTGAACCCTGAGATAGCTGGCTGCCAGTACTGGGAAAAAGAAAACCAAAAGGCAGAAATAAGAAAACACGAAAAGGGAAAAGAAAGCGACAGTTCCCGTGTCTGTGGGACGGCGTGGTCTTGTGGTTCAGCACCCTTAAATTGAGTGGGTCAATAAACGCAACTTACTGAAGAAACAAAGTTGAAAAAAGCATTAATTAAAGGTCTGAATGCGTTCATAGGAGTTAAAACCAAACGGAAATGTTTCCAAACGTTTAAGTCCGTCATGCCGGTGACGACTCCGTACGGGGCCGGGCCCGCAGGGACACAGCTTGTCAGCCTGAGCACTGAACTAGCTGCAAAAAGGGACGAACAACAGGAACCACAACTGCTTCTGCAGCCAAGGAGCAAACTTGAAAGGCAACGCACTGTCACCAGCAGACAAGAAATTAACGTGGTCCTGTGCTAAAATACTCCCCAGTGCAGATTATCCGGCTTGAGGCGGCAGAAGTTCCCGACCGGGCGCGGTGGTACCGCGAGAGTATCGGGTGTACTTACACGAGAGAGCTGAGGGCTGCTGGACCGAGGTGGTGCTGCTGCCAGGCGGATACCTGCCCCAAAGACAGCATTCCTGGGGAGTTAAATCCCTGCAAGGCAGACAGGTCTGCACTAGTCAAGGAGTAATCTAAGAGGGAAAAACAAACAAGAAAGTAGTTTACAGATTTATTTTTATATATAAAGTGAGCATGTGATACACACACACAAATATACAAAGGCTTTCTGCCCAAAACAGAGGCGAATGACCCAAACAAGTCCAAACGTGAGAACTCTGAAGCCTGGGAGCAGTCCTCCTAACTTCACAAGGAGCTTAACAGGACATAAGCCTCCAAATGACAGCTTTTTTGCATTCTGCTTCTGATTCCTACATGTTGCTGTCTCAATACAGCTTCTTCTAAGCCCACAGGTACAACATATTCATGCATTTTTGTATATATATGTGTGCATCTCACAGTAAGACAAGTTCATGCAGACTAAAATCTTAAAAAATGCAGGAAATTTCAAAATGAAACACAAAGGGAGGATTTAATCCAAGTCCTTCGAAAGGCATGGTGTTTGTTCCACTGAACTTACTACAGAAATCCCGACTGTGGTTCGGCTCCCCGACGGGAGGCAGCAGTCGGCCCGATGAGAGGCCGATACCCTTTGGCTGGCTCACATTACACAGCAGTTCTCAGCCCTACAACCCATATCCAAAGCCACAGCCCAGGCGGGGAGGCCCGGGCCCCTGCGGGGAGGCATGGCCCAAGCCGCCGCAGCTGGGAGCCTTCGTGACCCTCCCGCCCGCCCCACGTGTGCGGTCCTGCCCTAATGCAGCGCCTTCTCCCTCTCCCCACCGAGCTTCCCTCGTTACTTCATGTCTGATTAAACTGCCTTCTCTGCATCCAGCAAAAGAAACCTCTTTATTTAGAACAAAAATAATTTGGAATAAAGAATTAGTATCCACAGCTGAGGTGGATAAGAGAAAACACAACACATTCCTAATCAACAGTCAGTGACGGGCTGTTGGCTGGGCTGTAACGCTCAGGCAGCTCTCACTGCATTCATACAGGGGAAGTTATTTTCACTTTCTCATTATCACCCAAGCTTTTCTTTCAGGTTTTAAAGCTGCAAACATTTCTCTGCCTTTAATTATTTCGTAATATAGCTTCCTTAAAATAATTTCTAGTCTTTTGAGAATGCAACAGAATGCTAGCAGCCAAACTGACTTTATACTGCCAGCAGATGAACCAAAAATTCTGCTGAAGTAGGGTTTGTGTTTGCTTTTAGGTTTTTTGGGTTTGGTTTCTGGGTTTTGGGGTTGGTTTTTTTTTTTTCCAGTATTGTCCTAACATGACACCACCATTATGATTTACCTCTCTGGAGATAAGCCTTCTTGAGCAATTTCCCCATTCCCACCCACCAACTAGTTCACTGCAGACAACTTCTGGGTTTCCCTTTTAGCAGCCTGCAAAGGCAGGAGTGCCCAGTGCTGGCAGCGTGTTGTCCTCGGAGACGCAGGTGCATCCCTGCCAGGATCTTCCTGCAGACCTGGGGAAGCCCAGCTGCACCCCAGCAAGTCGAGCTACTTGAGCTGCCTTTTTCTTTTTGCTTCGTTTCTTCTCAGTGGACATTTTTATTGGAACTCTGAAAAACCCTCACAAGTATTTCTGCACAGATTCAGAAAGATTTTTCCCAAGCTGATCAATCCAAAGCCCTTTTGCAAGACCAAAATAATAACTTAAAAAAAAAACCCCACACCAAACAAAAACCACATCCCAAGCAACCCCCCCCCCCCAAAAAAAAACCCCCAAAAGCCCCCCACCACTCCAGCCCTCCGACAACTAGGACATGCACTCAACCTTCAAAGAAGCCGGACCTGTGGCAACACACAAGCATGGTAAATATAAGCACTTGAGATGGATGTGCTATTCTGTGCCAATGAGATTTCTGTAAGAGCAGACCTAAAGAAAATGTTTATAGGCGTTCAGTTTCCATGTGTTTTTGCTTTGCAATTATAGCTTTTATGATAATGGACAATTAACCCCTGGTACTTCAGACAGAACGTGTCTGATGACAGGGGTTTGAGGAGATACTTTTCCAAAGAATACATAGGCCACTACACAATTAGCTGCATTATCATCTCCCTAAATAATCATGTATCTGCTAGCAGTAAAAGCAGGACACCAATTTCTACACGAGTGGCTTGATGCAAGATGGAAAAGTCGTTCAGACAAAAGGGTGCCTTCTATGTGACGGAAACCATCACCGCTGTGCCCCTAACAACAAGGTACCTTTGAAGTTTGTGCCTTTGCAACATAACTGACCTAAAGCCAGTAATATAACTTCTGGCTAGATACGCTTTGTCAAGTCTAAGTTACTATTTAACTCATCTCTGCGGTTTCTGAACACTTTTTAAAAATGCCCAGGCTGTTTTAGAACAGGTAACTCGGTTCCTCTGGCCCTTCCTCCAGCAATCTGCAGAAAGAGTATTTCTCCAGTAAAACAAATTATATTGAATTTGTGCAGAACTGATATCCAACATTTATTAAGTATCTAAGAGCTGAATCTATCCTTTCCAGCCCTGAAAAAAACCACCCAACCCTCTATCAATCCAGAAAAACAATTCAGGTATCGAAATTTTATCTCAGTCCTTGAACTGCAAAACTGAAATTGCTACAGTGGTGACTACCCTGAGAATACCCAGACGACAATTAGGTTTCAACAGCAAATTTCTTTTCACAAATCCCCTGAAAGGCTCAATCTAATAGAAACAATTTTCAACTGTCTGAAAAACTCTAAAGGCTAAAAGCTTTTCACAAATTATTGCATTATCAAAGGAAATGGGCCGATTTTTAAAATCCTATCCCAGTGATAACAGCACTTGCGCAGGACCCCAGTTTCAATCGTCTTTGCTGCTTCCTGCGATCCAGACTACAGTCCCTCTCCCCAAAAAGTCTGTTTTAGCCATCAGCTTGTAGGTGACTCTGGATGAGGGCCGCACACAACACTGCTTCCCAAAACTATGTCAGACTGCAGGAGAGACTGAAGGGATTTGTTAGGTGACAGGTAAAACCCAACGTAGGTCTTGTGAGCAGGGACCAGAACTGTTTGTTTAAACAGCCATTAAATGCAACGTATAAACAATCTTTGTGGCAAGTATCAAACCAAGATCTGTGTCCAGCAAATTCATGCTTAAGCTTATAATCCAAAACAAGTCACCAAGCACGATTCTTCCCTCCACTCCTTACATACTCTTATTGCAACCCCACCTTCTCCTTCATTCGTTTGTTTAGACTTTAACCCCCTCAGGGTAGCGATTATTTGCATAAATGCTCAGCAGCTTAGTTGGGTGCTACCGCAGTATAAATATTTACCGTTGCTGATGACTAAACAGTCCCTCTCAAAATGCAAACCTCGAGCACGACAGTGACTGCCCGGGGGCAGTGCCCCTGAGGCAAACCAAGGCAGAAAGTGGCTGGAGGGTAGTAAGTGTCACTTAAGGAGCACATTAATACAAAAAAAGATAAATACAAAAAGATGTGAGTTGTTTGGCTGGAAGATGGCTACAAGTCTAAACTAAAAACGGTAGTGAAGACTTTCAAAGCTAAAAAAAAGCGGAGAAAATGTATGAAATCCCACCTTTTTGGGGGGAAAATTATGAAGAATGGATGGCTGCTGTATCGATTCCATCTTCCAAAATTAGACTCCTGATGACAACCCTCCTTGCAGAAAATGAAGAAAATTACAAAACCTCTACATCACTCAGATTTTGGCCATTTTCTACACACCTTGAAGGGTTTTTTTGGATTTGTCCTGACCCTTGCACAAGAGTAAGAACATCAAGTCACTGGCAACAGACCAGTGTAGCATTTTTTACCCTTTCTTAAATATATTACTGCAGAGACGCCACCAGCGTTGCCGACGGGCTCAGCTTCGGGCAGCAGCAGGTATATTTTGGAGCTGGCTGAAATGCGCGCTGTCTGACACCGGGGCAGCTCCGGATCCGTTCCTAGAGAAGCTGCCCCTGCAGCACGCGTGCGTCCTCGTCCCCCTTCCCCCCCGCCCTCACCCCCAAAGCCTTACCACATGAGCCCAACACAGTGGCTCCTCAAGGAAAAGCCATTTGTTACTTCCTAGCATGCCCCGCCGCTGCCTCCGAGCATCCCATGCCTGCCAGCTACTTGTGTACAGCCATCAGAGACGATACAGGGCGAGAAAGAGACACTACTGGGGAATCTCCTGTACTGGAGGTGTGCGTGGATCTTCCTAGATCCACAGAAAGAAGGCAGTAATAGTCTCAAGCCCTTCTGTCTAGCCAGAGAGCCAGAGCTGACCGGCCATAAAGGGAAGCTCTCTAGCATAGCTCAGTTCCTAAGAGCTATCACTGCAGAAGAGAGAAGCAAGATTTTTTTTTTTTTTTTTTTTTTTTTTTTTCCCCCCAGAATTTGAAAGTCTACCAAATAAGACAAACATGGCCAACACAGTGGTCGGTCCCCAGTTCAGCAACTCCTGTTTTAACAAACATTTGAATGTCTTAACTAGACTTCATCTAAAAAGAATAGCGAACTGGGGAAGTATTTCCTTTGGTTTCCTTTTTAGTTTTAACCAATAGCTATTTTAACTCTGACTTACAAAATTTATTGACACTTATCTGCAATGTAGCTTCTCTGCAGGTGCATTTCAAAATTAAACTATGCATCACAGATCAATGGTAATCAACCTGACGCCATCAGGGCCGCACTGCCTTTCAAGGAAATGATTACAAAAATTCCTTTATTGATTAAAACACAGGGTCCATAACAGATAGAGAACCTGGAGATTGAAGTCAAAAGTATCTCTACTGCTATGGAGACAGAGTAGGAGGCGCCATATTGTGAACCACTTTCCAAACCAGCAAACCAATTATCACTTATATTACCAAATTCCCTGCATCACACTCATCTTGGATAAAAAGTAGCGTAAAGGTCCTTCAGACAATAGGGACTCACAAAGGTGAAATCTGACATTGCCTTCCCATGAGTCCCCACCTCACCATCGATAAAACTACTGCAGAGGAGAAGCCCTACCTGGGCTTTTGTACATCTGGGCTTTTTTTGCAAATTGAAAGCCCCAGGAGAATCCAATTCCCTCCTGCTGCTGGAACAGAGCAGAATGGAAGGGACAGGATGCCCTGAAATATCAACTACTGCTTAAACCTGAGGCATTTCAGTTCTCAGATGGAAAGCTTGAACGCTACTGCTGTAAGCAATGCATTTAATTGTGTCTCTCTCTGTATTCAGCTGTGTGCAACCTGACTGACTGAAAGCTTCTTCCTGATGTCTCAACATTTACACATTTTACAAGCTAAAGGCTCATTTTTGATGAGTAAGAGCCTTCATTTGAACTGAATAGGAAAATAAAGTGAAGTGTCACAGAAATGCAAATTTTCTGGGCTTATGAATCACAAAAGCCTTGTACAACTGACAAATCAAGCCACTTATTAAAAACAATGCTTACCAGTGTTGTAGGCAGTAGGCATGGCCGAATACACCAATCCCTGCGGAGGCAAGCTTGGAGTTGTCACAGACACCACAGGGGTAGCAAGAGGCTGTGTAGACTGAGAACTACTTATCCTTTGGGTATTCTATAAATGATTAGAAATAACAACATGTCTTGTGATATCAGTTAGAACAATGGAAAATCAAGTGCTCATACAAAAATAGCATTCAATTAAAATGTGTTTCTTTGCTTTATTTTTTAGTTACGAACACATCCTTTTCGTCAGGATAGGTTTTCTAGACAAGGCAAAATGTTTCAAGACAACCAAAATGATCTTGGCAAACTGAAATGAAAAATTAATTAAACCTCACTGGTCTGCTTCCCGTGCGTGCAGATTTCAACAGTGTTAGAGTTGTAGGACAAAAATAAATGCAGTTTCTTAGGGATATACACAACAATTCTCAGAAGTTCTTAAGTGATTTAAGAGTTTTTAGTCTTATTTTTTTTAAAGGGGTTTTAGTGCAGATGGTGAGGTGCAGTTCCACCAGAAAAGAGTCTCCCACTTCCCAGCTGTTCATCCAATTTTCAAAATTTTAGCTGCCAGTTTTGACACTGTGCTGACTACACCTGTCCTGAAAGGAACACAGAGATCTTCTAAATTTGTGTTGATAAGACCTCAGTGACAAAATCATCTTGCTGTTCCCATGGTTCCTGAGAAACTGAGAGAGCTCTTGTTATAATGCAGATATGTTTCAAAGCAAATGACATTTGAGTTCACACAGAGCAACTGTGCTTTTTGACATGAAAAATAGCTAAACTAGATTATCTCAGATTATCTGTTCTAACTGTAGCCACGACGTGGCTTTTTAATAACAGTCTGTCTTTCCCATATGCTGGAATGAACATCTGTAGCAAACATATCACTCAAATTAAGCTCTCTAACCAAATTTGCTGTTTAGAAAACCTTGTATTAAACACTGTGCTAAATACCACCAGACAGCAAAGCTGCTCTGTCACAGAGCGTGCTGCTCTTCATGGAGGAAACTTTGAATCTTCCTTCAAAATAGGTAGTTCAACACCATTTAGCCATGCCAGATACTGTCAAGAACAAGAAATGCCACATTTTTTACTTTTAAACAACAGATACTTAGTTTTACCTACAGAAGTCTTAGAAATACTAGAGGTAGTAGAAGTCTCTATACCCTGTATTTCTACATTCTTACAGAACCGTTCCCAATTAAGGGAGCCAGATCTCAAACTGCCAAAAACGTTTTTAAAGCAAGCCTCCCTCTATCTCTCAAAAAAAATATTTGCTACAAAAGTAGCAGTTCTTTATCTCTTTGGTAGAGATCCATTTCCTGGTTTTAAAAGATTGAAGCTACTGCTGCTTTTTCCTTGTTTTGCACAGGTATACAAGTATTTCAGTATCTGCAGCACTTAATTTTTTTCTCCACTCTGATCTTGAGAGAGTGAGCAATATTAAAAATGCATGATTCCCTTTATAATAATGGAATGAGCAGGTACAGAAGCATGGCTCTATCCAATTTTAAGCTTAAACTTGCAAAGACGAATTGAGGGCTATCAATCCTTGGCTTGTAACTTTCCCATTTAAAGAAAAAAAAGTATACCACAGCTACCATATTAAAATTAGCTACAATCTTGCACTGGCTTTGATCTCTGTCTTGTCTGGCTGCTGTCAAAAGTCCACCTTTGAGCCTCGGAAGAATCTGGAGGCTCTCTGGCATTTGTTCAGCAGATGTACCCACTCTGCTTCAGAGCGCCCAGATTTCAAAGCCCTAAGTCACAGAGAAAGTCCCACCAATTTTGTGTGTAACTTATTTCTTTAAATCACTTACATACTTCTGAAAATCTCCACCAGACCAAGTTTATCTGGCATAAAGATAAGTTATTAGAGCAGATTTTTGTGTCTGTCAGGAATTGACCTTTTTCCAAATCTTTCTTGGATGGCAGCCTATAAAGTTGGGATTACTGTATAATGGAAAAGTTAGAGCAGTATACTGGGAAATGATCCAGACTAAAGGATTTCCCCATGGGATTTTTTTTTTTTAGTGGCTAATAAAGGTTGTTTTTCTGAGGTAATTTATTTCTGAATATAATTCCTGAACACTCAGCCATACAAAGACACTAAGAAATATTTAGATGTGACTAATATTTGTGGTACTTGGAGATTCAGCCAAAGATTCATGACAACTTTCAGAACTTTATTATGTTTTCAACGGGTGCAAATGATAGCAGTAACAGGAAGGATTCAATATCTTTATTTCATGCTATGCTACCGTTCCTTTCTGTTTTTCACATTCAGTGCTCAGTTCCAACCTTTGCAGATTGAATGTTCACAGACATGATCTGGAACTGCCTTCTAGCACTGGAATTAGCATCAGCAATTAGCGTAATAAGAGACGTAACATTGCAGGTGCACTTCATATTTCTTCACCACGTTTGAGGACGACACTACTGCATTTTCTTTGTGTGAGCTTTCTTCCCGTAACAGATAAGCCCAGTTTTTAAAACCACTAGAGGGCCCACGCTCCACACAGTATCCATAAACCAACCCACCTTCAGCAAGTCGCACTACTTCACACTGCAAAGAGCACAGCAATGTTTAGCAGGTAGGAATACCTTAACTCAAGTGCTTTTGCATAATTCCAATTGCAGTGCTACTTTGATTAAGTGTTTTTACATTAAATTAAAGCTCTCCTTATTGCACTGGAAACCAGACACTCCTCTATAAAGGCAAGAAGAACATGCAGGAACAGCTGTTTATAAGTACAAGTCATTCCAATAAACCTTAAAAACAAATACTGACTTTCAAAAATCATTTCCCCTTACTTACTTTTGTAAATCTATTGGTCATGTTTAAGGTAAATAAAAGAACAACCAACAGCATGCATTCGTCAAGAAATTTATCTAAATCACTACATTTTCCATGCTTACATGCAATTAGAGCCTCGTATTAGCAACAGGTCCATGTTCAAAAACAAATCAAGGTATGTAATAGGCAGACTTCTTTGTGTATCTTTACAATCGCACTCGGATGCAGCATCTTCTGCATGGTTTGTGCTACAGCAGCTAAAAAATTTGCAAATCGCTCTAAAAATACGAATCATTTTAGCCGTATGTTATTTTCCAGACAGAATGCCAAATGTTAAAACCTTTTGGAAAAAATAGAGAAAACACAAATCCCAAGAGTTTCCATTCAAAAGCAGAATATCTTTCCACTGGAAAAAAGGTAGAATTATTCATCTGCAAATCTCTATTCCTTTTGGTAAACAGGGAACACCCCTGTGGTTTGATAATCTCACGCAGGATGAAATAATTCTAAGCTCCAAAAAGGTGACCTCACCAGCAATGATGTAATCTCCTTGAAAATAAGAGAAGTAATACAGGGCTTGTGTTACAATCTGAAGAACTTCATGAGTGAAGCCACTTTCTAAAAATATTCAAATAATTTAGGGGCTGATAAGTGGTTATTTATGTTTTACATAAAAGACAGTAAATATCCTATACACATGGACAGTTACTCTGTAAGGCTTTTTTTTTTCCAATGTTCCCTCCAAGAAAAACAAAATATTTTCAGGAAAAAAAACCCAGAAGTTTACAAATGGAAAGCACTAGACTTTGGATGTGTTTTCAACTTGAATTGGTCGGGTTTTGAGTTTGATAAAACAAATGTATTTTTGTCTGCTACCAAGGGAACACTGGAATTATTTAAAATATGTAATGAAACTACAGTTAAAAAAAACTGTAGTAAAAGACATTTTCAGCATCTTGCTCTCTCTCATCAAACAGCAGCCCAAACTCACCAACTCCAATTCATCCTCCTCCGACTGTACTCAGCAAACAAGAAGGATAACACAGTTACTAAAAATAGCATTGCTTTCAAAAATGAAAGAAAAAGTCACGTTTGTGCTTCAGGATTTTTATTTATTTTAATTAATAATGTGAATTTCCCACCTAATTCTGTGAATACCACTACTAGGAAGTACAATACTTTACGTAATTTGGGTCAGTTAAAAAACACCGTACTGGAAGAACACACTTTGGCAAAATTAGTGCAGAAAGTGCTTAGTAAAAACAAGGACACAGCTACATATTGACAACACGTGTAGATATGGAGCACAGCAGTTTCTGGCTGGACTGATCCAATAAACATCCAGCTCAGTAACAAAACATTTTTCCACATACAACCATCATACCATCCCAGCACCTCTACTCTGAAATCTCTTCCCAATTTCCTCAAAGAGACAAAGCCCAAATTGAATATCATGTTGTTCTTAACAACACAACAGTAAAGAGGTACTGTACTCTACTAACATTAGAACTGCATTAACAAGATCCTCCTCTTGCATCTATTTCTAATTAAAAGTGTAATTTTCACTTTGATGATCAGTCAGTATATTTTCTGTGTCTTCTACACTTCAGTATTCCTAGAAAAACCTAAAACTTCAAGACTCATTACTCTGAGGATAATTATAGCTTTTGTTACGTGGATTAATTTTGTATTATTCATCAGGACTACCAGTACAAAATTTAAGCACTTGTGGTACCTTAAAAACAAATAAGAATTATACAGAGAGTACTTGTATTGTTTATATCCTGCTCCTCTTGGTTACGGTTCATTCTTCCATACACGCAAGACAGAAAACGTACACACAGATGTTTAAAACTTCTACATGACAGTGAAAGACTAAGATCAAAGGAGCTGGCCAGCCAAATTAAAGGAAAAATAGAGTAACTCTTCCTGAAAGACCTGTTCTGGTCTCAATGCTGTGGTTGCCTCATACCTGCCACGAAACTTGTGTGCTATTCCAAATCTAGGCTGGACAAACATTACTACCAACATGCCAAACTGCACAGTAGTACTGAAAAGTACACAAATAGGGACTGAGCCTGATCCTCATGACTCTTTTATGCCTTCATTGAAGACATGACATCCACTATAGGACACACAAGGTTGCATTAAAGCACACCACATCAAACAAGCATTTCTCTCAGACCATCATTACCACTGAAGCTACATTTTACATCCCACAACCATTACGACCAAGGAAAAACAGGTACAAAGTGTGCTTTAGGGCACGTTAATACAATTCACATCACCAATAAGATCAGCCATTCCTCCACAGAATAATGCACGGCCCTTTTTAAAACCCACATCCACCAAACCAACAAAATTCTCGGTACCAAGTCAGGGAGATGTCATATCAAAACAACGAAATCCCAACCTATGTCTCTAGGAGTGCGTGCTAACCGCAGTTAGGTCAGACTGCTATTTTACACTTAAAAAAAAAAATTCCTTACGAATTCAACTGCTCCCAAGGTAACAACTTAGATTTTCATCAGTGAAATTTCAGAATACAAAACACCTTCCTATTACTGTAACCTATGGTAAGCAGATGAGGTAGTTTCTCCCTGTGCATGTGGACATAACACTTCATTTTTACAAAGCCAGTCATAGAACAAATGTTTTAACTTACCAATGGTGGCATCATACCCTTGCTGGAGGGCGGGATGACAACACGGAGGTCAGGTTTGCGATTGTTCATTCCAAGATTACCTCCTCCAGGTGGAGGCGGAGATTTTGTAGGCATGACTTTGCCCAAGCCATTCCCACCACCAGTAGTTCCAAGGAGACTTGGTGAAGCTCGAGAATTCACAAACCCATTTCCTGAAAGAGGAAAAAAAGTGTACTGTAAGACTGAAGGGAAGTAGCAATACAAAACTTCGGTGCACATGTACAAATTACAAAATACTTCTTTTGTAAAACTTCCAATAGCAAACTTCAAGAGGTGCAGTATTGAATAATCGAACAAACAAAAACCACTTTCACCAGAAGATCAATATGTAAAGGTAATATCTCCTCAAGGGCACACTGCAGCAGCTTAAACGCTGAGAAGTACATATTGCCAAAGAACTATTTCTAATAACATCTGTTGTGTTTTTTATTTTGCCCTTTGAAGTTCCTCCGGGCTGAGCTTGCAAAAAAGCATGTACTTTTGCACAACCCCACTTCATCCCCACCCCCACACAACATGACCTGTACTGAATTGTTGCCTGTAAGAATAAAAAAATCATCTCAAAGTCTCTATTTCTAAAATGTATTCTTCAAACATCTTCAAGATCTGCAGGACTCCGGTATCTATTCTCTAATAAAATTCATTTCAGTCTCAAAAATATATACTGTCCGATTATTACATTTAGCAACAACGAGGGGAACAAATCCTCTCCCTTCAAATTCATTCCAAGCTCTGGACACAGATACACACATCATTTATGCCCATCGATTTATTTTACACAGGTCTTTCTCTACCTTACTCCTGGTACTCATTCTAAATATAATTAGACAAACCAAAGCCTACAGGTCCTGGTTTCAGCAACGAAATCTCCAAAAGCTGAATACACTCAAGATACAGGCCTCGACTTACTTTTTTTTCTGAGCTATTTTGAGTGTAACACGACAGTAAAACATTTAAGTGCCCAGTATTCTGTTTTCCTGCACTGACAAAAGCACCAATCATGTTGACCAAAATATATTTCTCAAAAAATTTTAAAGCCACATTCCAATGATTTTATCATATTTACAGCAACAATTACCAAAATACACACACCTTATTCAGCTGCAAATGAAAAAAAAGTTAAGTGAGGGGAATTTCACAACAGGGGACCCTATAGTTCACACTACAGAACTTTTGTATGTGTGTATAAATAAATACAATTCATAGTAAGATTATGTTTATACTAACATTGCAGTTCTGAAAGCAGCCTTTATAGCCACAATTCAAGGAAAAGTCTATTACACAAGGTTCACTGTGGGGGAAATTCTCTTCTAATAGCCTGTAGCACCATACTGGCAAGAATTTTGTATTATTATTCTAATTTGAATAGGCCCCTATGCCCAATCCAATTTTATTACATTAAGTACATATTAATCTAAAAGCAATTAGAATAAGAAAGTTGTCAGTGTCACATTCTACCTTCTTTAGCAAAATTTTTTAACGCCTTTAAAAGCTTAGCAGGAATGAAGAGCAATAACATGCAGCAGCAACAGCACAACACTTGTTCGTGAAGGTGAGTGGTACTGCTAAGAAACTGAGCTGGTGTATGCTGAGAAAAATAGGTGTGAATTCACCAGGATGCTAATGAGGGAGCCTCCTCCATTGCTACTGATCCTTGTTACACGGTGGGGGAACTGCCAAATGCAATCTTCACCTTGTCCCTGTCCACCATAAATGGAACCCAACATACTGTTTTATCAATTTAGAAATGGAAAAAGCAAAGATCAAGGTAAGAATTGTAACAAAGCTCTTGTGTTGAGCGGAAGATATTCTATCGAGATTTATAAAGGTCTTTTGGAAACAAAGTTATTGCTAAATATTTTTTCAGGAAAAAATATTTTAAGTAGGTAGAACTTACTGGAATTTGCAACCACAGTATTCTTGTTCACACACGGATGAGCAGTAAATTCACAACTTTAAAGCCAGGGTTTCAAATTCTAGATTTACTTTCTTTGTGGATTTCCTACTGTGCCAAAAGCCTGACCATACATGGATGATCTGATATGTCCCTTGAGTTTTTTCCAAGGTTAACAGAGCAAGGAGGAGTTATTCTAATTTAGTACTTTCCTGAAGCATTTATATGGGAGGTATGGGAATACGTGTTCTGAGAATTCTACCATTTAACTCAGAAGTTATGGGGGAAAGAAGGAACACAGACAGCAGAAAGAAGAAAAAGCTTTTTATGTCAACATTCTTCCTTCTGTATAAAAAACCACAGCAAAAACTCATTTTGTGATTAAAGCATCTATATTCCTCAGCAAAAAACAGCAGAATTTATTGGGATGCTTCTAGGTTAGTGAGAAAATTTAGTTAAAGTGGCTGAAAAAAAGTTGGGCCGGAGCTGAGAATACATAGTAGAGCTAAATACACTCTTGACTGTTAGGAGAAAACTAGCCACAGCTAGGTCACACAGAAAAAACAACCAGCCAAAAAAGAGAAATTAAGTTCTGTGCTACCCCTAAGGTTCCTGAAACTGTGAGACAGTTTTCATAGAACCATGGTTTTGTTAAATAGTCATGCACCAATACCTACCCATTATAAATGAGTGTAAGCATTAGTTAGAGACAGCCAACATAGCATCAGATAGCAAGAGAAATCTTGCACAATGGACAGAGTAAAAATTAAGTGGATTTGGAAACAAATTGAGAGGAAAAGTTATTAGAAGATAGCATAATTTTCACCAAATTATATCTTAAAAATTGTTACAGTATCTTCCATTTTCAGCAAAAATGCCAGAACATTTAAAGAATTACTGTTATTAAAAAGAAAAGTCCAGGCTTTAATCTAATAATAAATAGCATTTTATTACTCACTAGGCTGTCAGTGTTACTTTTTGTATGCCAAAGCTGCAGTGTTCCGAGTTGAATTTAAACTTCAGAACAATAACACTTTGTATAGACAATGGAGTTCTGTATAGCGTTTTAGTCTATCCCATGATACTATTTCCTGTCCTCTGTTTTCAAGTATTTCGGTAGCTCGTGTGTTAAATCTGGACAGTGTCTTTCTTCCACACCCAATACAGTCATTTCCTGCAGCCCTTATTACAAGGCTCTGCCAATCCTTCAGAAACATTTCATGCTTTTAGTAGTGCTGTCAAAAACAACAAACTCCTTGCCATTGCCTTCTCTGCACAGTATCATTCAGCAGCAGGGCAGAGTCAGAGCATTTGTTCTGACAAAAAGCTGACCATTTCTTAAAATGAGCGTTTGGAAAAAATATATTAAGAACAGGAGAAACAAAATGTCATAAGTGTGCAATACTATGGGTATTCATCTAATAACAGCCCTTTGTTATAAATAGCAAGCGTTGAACATTTAGTAAATGCTGGAATATCTATATTGATTATTTGAAGAATCATATGCTCAGGCTGCTATAAGACTATAGAATACTCATTTTTAATATGAAACTTAAAGCTTTTTTTCCTGTTAATAATCTAATAAGAAAATCAAATTTCAAGTTAAGAGCAAAAGGATAACTAAAAGCATAGTATTTCTTAGAGTAAGGTCAGGAGCCAGAAAAAGATAATGATTACAGGATGATGCAACCATACGGCAGTTTGCCAAACTGAGGCTTTAATAACCCCATAAATTCTATTTACTATTTGGTATAACAGAAATTGTATCTACCCCACCCACTATAGATCTTCCCCAAAGACAATTACTTTATATTTAAAAACACTACCAAACTGGAAAATGGAAACAATATAAAATCCTACATAAGTGTAAAATAAGTTTTTACTTCCATCGGTTACTTAATGCTATAAAACAGACTATGAAAGCATGTTCAAAACACTTCTTTGGAAAACAGACACCAATGCAAAGATAAGCTCTCAATTATATGAATCATAATTTAATTAGATTTTATGATAACAAACATTGCCAATGTACATTAGCCTACTTATTTCGCCAGAAAATGTTTACTTTTGAAGTAACTTTTCTGAAGCTAAATGTTAAAACCCACCCATTTCAACAACTGTATATTCTGCCTTCAGAAACATAACACAGCTTAATCTCATTTATTGCCCTGCAGCTCAAGACGTAGCATTCAATTACATGAGCCAGGCTCATATTTCACTATATAAATCACATCAGCTGAAACAATGAACACACGTGGCTGGAAAGTACTCCATGTACTTATTACTACTCAAGGAATAAATTATAGTCATTGATGCCATTAATCTTTTTTTGTGGTTCACCTTTGGAGAAACTGAACAGTTATACACAGTTCTGGAAAATAATTGTGAGCAAGCAGCTAAACAATATCAGATTAAGCAAAAATAAGAACCATAGTAAATAAATATTTATGCCTCAAATGACATGGTACAACCCATAAAATGTCACGTAATTAGAAGTAAACTGAAAATTGTGTTTGCAGTAAGCCATTGGTTCACTATGCATCTAGAAGACAAGATAAAAATCTATTGAAGAAAAACATTTACATGTAGGACCTTGCCGGGGGCAGGACAGGGGACACAGACATATTGCAAGTAAACGCAACAACAGAAATGCTATGTGCATCAGTTGTTCAATTTACTTACTTTTTTTTAATGACAACTTTAAGTGCAAATTAAAAAAAAAAAAAAGAAAAAACAACCAAAAAGAAAACAGCATACCATTCATACCATGTCCATCTTTGCACAGAAGTCACTGATGCTACCATCATTTCAAAAAGCCTAAGCTCTCCGCTAGCTTTGAAAAGAATTTACTGTAACATCTCAAGGAAGCCAAAATAAATGTATTTCCACTGATCTTTACAAATCAATACTTCAGATAATACTATTATTAGAATTAAAATATACCTCTGACAGTAATATAAGATTTTGAAACATGTCTAACATGTAAGAGTCATACTTCTAAGGCAGCACTTCAGATATTGAAACAGAGCAAAAAAACACGCATGACTAAGTGTCAAGGGAATGCTTACTCATGTTGCAAAACTAAAAAAACCCCTCATTTCCCAGGTTACTGGAAATTTTTTTTTTCCTAAAGGTACATAAAAGGAGAGACAATTTGCAAGGATATTTAGAATTTAAATGGGCCTTCTTCAAGACCAAGGTTATTATTCAGAATGTAGCAGCAAACCTAAAACAAAAGGCATATGCTTTTGTATCTAAACGTTACTCAACTTTGTGTGGAACATCAGCAGTGGCAATTGGATGCCTTTTAGGCCTTTTGTCAACTAAACAGTTTACAGTTAATGAAATCAGAGTTCTACTTTCTGAACTGGTTGATTTCTATGTATGTATACAAAGCCAACTTAAAGCATGGTAAAGAACGGATGACAGAAGTGAGATGTTTAGGACATCTGACCATGTGTGGTGGTGTATCCTGGGCAAGGTGACATTACATAAGTGTTGAGACTTCACACAAAACAGATATGCTGCAATACTTTAATCCAGCTGGGAGATTAATAATTTGTTATACAGGTGGCAAATTCTAACTAGAATTGCCTTGTACCTCTTAGTAAATCAGAAATTATGGTAAGATAATGAACACACATAACATGAAATCTCAACTAAAATCTAAAGGTAGTTCAGGGGCTGAACTGATCACAGGTGGATGGGCAGCTTCCAAGGAGAGATCACTACGATTAAAAAAAACAAAAAATAAAAAACCCAAACAACAACAAGGAAAAAAAAACCCCACCAAAACAAACCACCTCAAATGCTTTCTTCTACCAGCATGTTTTTCATGCTCATTTCAGCTAGTCATTTCTTGTGAGCTGATCTAATCAGAGGATGATGGATGGATCAAACTTTGCTATGTGCTGACAGCGGCTAGCAAAGGAAAAGGGTTCATCTTGCACCCTGTGAAACAGCTGGTCTGCAGTCCACTTTCAGTACTCCTTTTCCTTGAGGAGAACTTGGAAGCTACAAGAGTAAATAGGCTACTCTCAGTGTTCTTCAGGCATCCTTCAACTTCCTTCTTCCTTGGAGAAGGGTGAAACACTGACTGTTGTATTTACCTGCATAATCTTATTGGTCAGAGCAGGGCAAAACATTATGCCAACACCACTGACATTACAGAGCAAGAACCTTTGTCCACTGCGTTTAGCACCAGTTGAACACATGTTCTTAAGTCAAACCCCTTTTAATACAAGCTAGGAAGTGAGCAGCTCTGTCTAGTGAAAGACCACCTGTGACAGATCCTACCTGTCACACTGAAGTATAGCACATTAGAAATACCACCAGTAACGCATAACCTGAAGTAGAAATATGCTCAATGTTTACAGCTGCTTTTCTAAGGTGGTTGTCTACAACAACAGTGCCAAGCTTTTTAGCTGATGCAGATGATACAGGCTGGTGAGTTTGAGAGTCGGGGTGGAGGGAGCAAAAAAGTCTGTTTCCTTAAGGAAGAGGCTGATAGCAGCAGCCCATTTTCAAGCAAAATTCACAAAAGGTATGCTTTTCCAGAGTTAGTTGGATACTTCTCGTCGGGGTGTGTCTCATTTAATAAACAAATCAACATGAATAGAAAGGTATGCACAGAAAGCTGCTGTTATTGAAGCCTTCTGGTGTACTCTTAAGAATTGCAGCATGTTAACCACTTGACTCAGACTTGTGAAAGACCACACTGAAACATTCTTTTATCCTCAGACACGCAGAATAAGCTCTCCCAATCAGCCAAGCCCTCAAGACAAAGGGAACCATTTACAGGTGTGGCCTTTCACAGTTCTCTGTCTTGATCCCTTTCTGGCAATATACAAGCAGTTTACAGGTGCATGCAAGCTGTCAGTTGCATCTCTGCATAATCCTTCCTGAGGCCAGGATAAAAGATCACACATGATCTAGATTGGTCTTAATAGAGACCCATAGCTCACAAGACAGTTTTTCAAGCAGGTATATCCTTCAGCTCTATCCCAAAGAAATTCCATATTCCTAAAGTTACTTCACATTCTCAGAATCTAAAGATTATTAAGGACGTTAGAGAAGATACAGATCTGGAACAAAGAGGAGAAATTCAGTACTCAAGAAGACTAGATCTTTCTTATCCATTCTCCTGATGATAAAATTTTAAGAGGAAAGATAATTTCCCAAAAGATCAAATGGGTCCATAATCTGCATTACTGAGCAGAAGGGCTACTTCACTGACGAAGAAACGTGCAGACATATAATATCATGTCCTTGCGAGACCATAAAAAGCCTCCACTTCCAAAAATTCCTTCAAAATCACCTAGGACTGGGAAGAAGTTAGGGAACTCATTTTAGTTCAAAAGTCTCAGGGTTTATGGTTTTCATGCCGCCTTGGCAATGAAAACCAACTCAGGTCCTTTGCATGGTTCTAGCTCAATGCCATACATGAAAGGTATGGAAGAAAAAGTAGAGACAGGGTAACAGTGGTGGTACTTTTGAGTCCTTCTGATTCTCAAGAGTCCTCAAGGATGGGACACCTTCACTGGAAGCGCACTTCATTGGCAACCTCTGGATGACTCAAGGTGGATGAATCTACTGGTACGTAGTGAAGCAGACCTCATGACAAATTTGAAGGTGATCCATCCATCAAGTACTTTCAGTTCAAAGTCAGAGAAACTCTCCCCCATATTCGGGTACTCAGAGCAAGTGAGGCTATACTTTGCCTAATTAGAATCCACAGCCTTTTGAAAGGAGTAATATAGACATGCAGCACGGGTTCAAGCCACAATGATGTTGACAACAAATAGCAAGTTGTATGGTGATAAGAGATTCTTGAAGCATATTAGATGCCCATCACAAACTGAAGAGGGTTTAACACTGACCATGGGCATCAGCATCATGAAAATTCTAGCTCCAAAACATTTGATCTCATTAACAGAAAAAATAAAATTAGCTCAAAAGCAACCACCATTATAATGCCGGACATTTTTTCCCTCTCAAAACTGATATACTTGCCAAGTAAAAATTTTCAGCAAATGTTTTTCATGTGGTGGGTAAAATTTTTAAAATATTACAAAATAAAAAAAAAGCTTTTTCAGAGTTATGACAGCTGCATGTGAAATAAGCTCTCAGTATTATAAAGTGATCACAAAATTTTCTGTTCTAGACAAAAAAAAACACCTACCAATCTACAACACGCAGATATTTTTACTTGAAGTTATTTTCCACAGAAAAACTGTTAAGTTGGCAGATTGACGGCTAAAGCAAATCATATCTATTCCAGTCAAGTTACATAGGACTTGAGAAGACTCATGAACTAAATATGAGCCATTTTATGCAATACCTTTCTTTGAACTGGGTCCCAACTATGCAAGATAACCTTTACTTGCTTTTTACTCAGAGAGAGAGGTGTATATTTCAATGAAATGAGAACAAAATCTCAAATGCTCAAAACTTCATAGTGTCGAGCAAGACTTGGGGTTTTCCTTTGTCTATAAGAGAATATCTGGGAATACGAGTACGCCAGCACTCCTTCTTCACCTTTGACATCTCTCCTATAAATTGTGAGCTGCAAATTTGACACATGACTTTTCACAACTATATCCATAGCAGAATTCTCCATTCCTGAGAAGTTTAAAAGAAAAGATTGAAAGCTAAAAGAAGAAAGTATTTTCAAGTGAATTCTACAATAAACGTAGCAAGAAACTAAAACCATTGTTCTCTGCAGACATAATTAACTTGATATACACACTTCAACAGCAGCTGTCAAGCTCAAGTGGAAAAGTTAACAGATTTGCTCAATCTGGTTATGCATGATTTCTTGATTTGGGGTTGCAACTGAGAAGGCTACTGTGCACCTGACAGTATTTAAAAGAAGCCATGCCATATCCTAGGAGAAAGTGGAGCTCTGACAACTTAGGGTACTCTGGGGCTTAGCGCTCTGGTGTTAACTAGGTATTTGAGTTTTGCTAGCGGTACTTCTTATAGATGTTCCACTGTTCTTGTATAGCCACAACTCTTATTTGTATGAAAAATCTTTCTAGAAATAAGTGGGCATATGTATAACATTTTGGGTGCGATGTTCTGGAAAGTAAGAGATAGGTGATGCATTCTGATTTTTTACATAAACTATTAATAAACGCAAGAAGGAAAACATTTTACTGCATTAAGTATGTTCACCAAGCTGCTGTAACTGCGTGTTTCTACAGTTTAATATTCTATAGCAAGTGCTGTAAACAACTGGTTTATTTGCTTATTGAAAGAAGTAGTCTTAAATCTGACGCTGGTGTTAATAAAGGCTGATTCTGGAAAAGAGGCCTGAAACGGCTTGATAATAAACTTATTTAGTCTGACCTGAGAAATACTATGGAAATCAACATCTGACCTCCACAGTTTCCAAAAACAGTCCTATCTTTTTTCAAATAAGGAAGTTCCCTCCATTTAAAATCTTGCTTACCTGATGGAAACCACACTTCAATATTTCATACCTTTGCTGCACATAGCCAAAGAATGGATGAAGAGTAGAAAGTCAATCTTGTGCTTTCAGCCTTACAGTTGCAGCATTTTTTATTCATGAATTCAACTGCCTGACTTTATCTTCAAATAACTTTTTCCCAGTTGCCACACTAAGTAGCCAGTGGGCAAATACTGAAAGGTCAACAGTTGCTTCTCTAATGCCTTGCTATGAACACATACCAAGGAGAGTTATGTGTATTTCCAAAATTGACCTCCAGTTACCAAGACATCTCAAGGAATGGAAGGAACATGAAGGAATTGGGTGAACTGTCATTTATTTTGTCTTTCTGTGGCGTGAGAAATTTCAATGGCTGCCTGCCCTCTATCAGAGTACTAAATTTTGTTTAGGGGAAAAAAAATATTATTTAAATGAAAAAGCAGGGAAAGTGCTAGTCTTTCCCTGCAATATGCTGTACGCTTTCCCAGGGAAGTAGCTGAGTCACCATCCCTGGAGGTATTTAAAAAGACATGTAGATGTGGTGCTTAGGGACATAGTTCAGTGGTGGACTTGGCAGAGTTAGGTTTACAGTTGGACTCGATGATCTTAAGGGTCTTTTCCAACTGAAATGATTCTATATCTTTTTACTGAAGACCAAGAAATACTGTGAATTTGATTTTTGGCAAGATTGCTGATTTGTTTTTGAAAGGAATTCTGATCACCTTCCAAAATTAAGACAGAACCTAGCTATCGGCTTCCAAGATTCATTGCTTTCTTTGTATAACTGCTAGAAAATAATTAGCAAGATACACATGGCAATGCAAACAATACAGTCTGTATTTTCTTCATTTGGATTGGCACCACAATCAGTATCAAACATCCAGGTCTTGTGAATACTAAAATTGAGAACACAGCTGAGTTGTCTCTAGTGTAATAGTTTAGTAAGCGCAGTGAATTTCATACAAAGTAAGAAATTTGGCAAACTAAGCTCTCTTTAGAGCACTGTAATTACACCTGTAGAGAAACACAAAAGCAAGAGCAGCATGCTGAAAACCACTAAAATGAAATACATAAATATTACTGAAGTGGAAAGGGCATGGTAGTAAAAAGTTTAATGCCTGATAAGAGTTTGCAAGACTTCACAATTACACGGACACTAAGAAAATTATGACCTTTGTTCTTCCATAACCACTTTTTCAAAAGAGTCAAAATAAAAAATTGCTTTTGAGTAACTGTGAAACGAAACCCACAATACTAATTTGCAACCAAGACGTGACACTACACTTACCAACTGGACTGGTACCAGCTCCGTTTGGCACTGTGAGGTCAGTTGTTCCCAGCATTCCACCTAATAAAAATAAGCCAGAGCATTAAACTAACTTGCTCTCCTTACAGTATCATATCATTGTATACTTCAAAAGGTAAGCCTTTAGAAAAAAAAAAATGTACCAACACTATTAAGAACTTGTTACTTATTTTGTGTGTTGTGGGGGGTTAACAAAAAAAAATGAAAAGAGGGTATAAAAGGAAAGCACAACAGTACTGAAATCTTACCTGTGTTGCCAGTACTCGGTGGTCTCTGAGGGGCCCCAGGTGATACGTTCCGATGCAGGGTGGTCTGAGGTGGAGAGAGCATGGTCGTGTCTGTTAACGATGAACTGGCTGCCAGTGATGGGGATACAAGGGAACTCCCTGGGTTACTGTAGGTTAAAGTGTTGGGATTGGACACTGGAACTGTAACCGACATCGAGAAGTTCTGAGCAGGCAAGCCAGGCTGGAAGAAGGATGACAAGGAATACACACAAGACAACAACATTAGCATTAACTATGTTTGCAGAAATAGCACATTATAAAAATACACATTAATGTTTGCCAAGAATTACTCAGGTTTAAAAAAAGTTAATTATGTTAGTTTTTAAACTGCATTAAACATACAATTTTAAAACATCCATTTGTTGCAGAGTATAGTGTTAGACTCTTATACATCATACAAATACAGTTCCAAATGAATTACTCATAAACATCTAAAATACTGAAAATTCAAATACAAAATACTGAAGATATTCATATGAATTCACAAGCTTGGAAATACAGATTTATCAGTTAATTAGGATTATTACAAACAATGACAAGCTAAACATGTCTACAAATCAATGAACTGGTGCACCTTCAAAATTTAAGCATAAACATGCATATTATAAAATAAATAGTCAGTTATTACACAAAAAAGAAAAAGTTAGTAATAACATTTTCTATTAATAACCTTCCAAAACATTGCTACTAATCTCCAAAACTTTTTACTTTTTTTAGTCTGTTGGAAAAAGAAACAGATCTTTAGAAATTCATTAAGTTCAGTAATTTGAATTTAAACATTTCAATTGTCATTATTCTGAGCTGTATTCCACAAAACCCTGCTTGAATAACCACTCCATTTCGGCTTTTTGCAAGTTTCACTTTTCTAAACTCTAATTTTTATAGCATTATTTAAAAGGCAACTATTTTTCTGCAGTATATATGTTTGCTATTCAACAACTGTTTGAATCAAAAGCTTAGATGCCTGCCCTTCTATGGTACTCATTTGGTTATGACTAACTTCTTCGGCCTTTGTCTCATTCCTATCCTTTGACAGTGATGAGTTTCTGAAACAAAAGGGACTATTTTCTTTCACAACTCTCATAATTACTGGAAACAAAACCACGACAGGTACAATTTAAGGGTAAAAAAATCAGTAGTATTTATTGACAGAATAGAGACATAATAGTTTTGATTTAAAGGTCAAATGCAGATGACAAACATTCATGACCTAGCAAGTATACTTAAGAAGATGCACTTTTGTCACGTGCAGCTTAAAATTTACTTAGAATGATACTTCTGTACAATTTTTGATAAGATTAGAAATACAACAATAACTATATTAATTAAAAGAGCATAATACATTTTCTAAAAGAAACAAAATCTCTTACTAGTGAAAGCCAGTAACAGTGTCCCTACTGAAGCATTCCTAAGAATAATTATCAATTTTTGGCACAGATGGAAGGAAAAAGTAATGAAGCATAGCGACGTAATGCTAGCAAATCATTCACAGTATCTAACTAATGACAAGCTGTACTGGAATTTGTTTTCACAGGAAACTACTTCAAAAAACTATTTAATATCTACAAAAAAATGTTGTTTTTAAACAACATGCTGTCAAGTAACTCAAACTAAACTTGAAATACCTGAAGTATGCTTAAAACAATGCTAGAAGCAGTTGGAACATTTTTTCTATAGGTTTCTCAATACAGAACTAATAAATGACAGCTTCCCCCCACACCTTACAATAAAGGCTGCCTCTGCCCATCTATGGTACTCATTTGGTTATGACTGAATTCTTCACGCTTTGCCTCATTCCTATCCTTTGACAGTAATGAGTGCACCAGAACAAAAGAAACCATGTTCTTTTACAGACCCACAAGTACTGGGAATAGAACCATAACAGGTCCAATTTAAGCTACAAATACAGAACCATAAAGCTAAAAAACAGCACTGCCTTGTTTATTTACACTGATGTCCACACAGACAATTTAGGCTGCTCATGAAGACCACAGAAAATCAAGGGAGAGCAATTTAGCTGTATTATACTGAGAGATGAGGCCTGAAGATGTCCCAACACAGAAATGTTGGATATCAAAAGCTTTAAAACAAAGCGGGAACAAAAGATATTGGCTTCATTCAAATATAAAGAACTTGCTAACAGAAGTGATGCTGGGTATCATGACTGTCCCTTTGCTGTTAAGTCCCAAGAGGTGGACTCATTGCTCTGAACAATGAAATAATTTCTAGTATCAGCAAGTCATTTGGGGACACACTACTCAATTACCCCAGGGTCTGTGCTGATTAACCTAGCCAGTCCATTTACTTTAATTGCTACAAGATTTGCAGTGTTAAAAAATTCAAAAGGCTGTGGCAGAGCCCTGTATTAGTTTTCTTAGAAAATACTTCCCCTGTAATACTCAAGGCTAATTGTTTTTTGTAAATGGAAATCAAATATCATCATGTATACCTCCATGAAAAACATGCAAAATTTACACTACTGTTATCCCCAAACTTGAGTTCTGTAGCCCAATAATTCTCTTCCAAGAGTCCTTCTCCACTAAATCTCCTTTCTGCCTTAGACCCCAAAATTGAAGTGGGTATATGAAACTGAGGAGAACATGAATAGTCTGCCCAGTAAATATATGGGGTTCAGACAATGACAATTTCACTTTTGAATTAGATGAAACTGAAATGAAAAATGATCCTCCGATCACACTACGGAGTAAATCACAGCGTTCTAAAGCAATTGACTTATGGCTGTGAACGGGTTATGCACTTGGGACAACATTTTCAAAGGTCTTCCAGTGCCCAAGGTATCTGTTAGAATTTCAACAGGAGTAAGACACCAAATCTTTTGAGGCTCCCATTGTGCACCAGACTTTAGCTTTAAACATCTGAACACCTTTCTACATCCAGTCTTCAGCAAAATAAATTCCACTGATTCAATGACAAAACTAATCCAATTCTATTTGCCTGCTTGTAACATATTGTAAAATCTTGATCAACAGACAAAGAGCTACAAGATGTAAATAAACCATCCTACATCCCACGACAAAAATTTATCCTTATAAAAATATTTTAGGTAGGATTAGGCAATACAGCTAGGCTCCTGAAATTTAGAAATGTTACCTCATGTTCACAAGGTATGAAAAGCTGAGTGCAAAAGAGAAAATAGAGATAAGTTGTCTTATTCTTTAAGGTAAAATATATTTTAACAAGATCAAGGATCAGCATCTCAGTTTTCCTCAAAAATACATATTTCCTTCTCAAACCATTACATCCTCTTGTCTTTGCAGTGGTATGCAGTGGTAAGCAAACACTGTGAAAATTCTCATGCACGTAATAGAAGCACAAACCATACTTTAGTACTCACTGCGATTTTATGATTCCGCATCATATTATCAAACTCTTCATTAATTTTTTTATATTTTTCTTCTGTATGTGGCGTGAGCACATATGAAGTGTCAGGGTCCGGGCTGTCGCACCCTCTGTGTTCCTTCTTGTTCAGAGCCTAAATAATGAAGTTAATAAAAAGGATCAACAAATAAAAAGTAGAGATAAAATAAAAGTACTTACAGGGCCTCGCTTGAAAATAAAATCACTATCTTCATTTAGTTTGCTGAATCTGTCCTCCGATAGTGGACTGTGCTCAAAGTAATCGTCAGCATCAGGGCTCTCACAACCATTAAGGCCTTTCTTTCTTAAGGTCTGAAATACAATTGGAAAATTCACATACAAATCATACTAACTTGCCAATAAGTTTTGTAAACTACTGAATCATTCAGAGCCACTGAAACCACATGAAACTTTCACAGACAAAACTCACTGTTCAACAGACAGGCTTACTCTTTCAAAGTAGTGGCATAGTACACAAACAGAAAAGGTTCATTTAGAGGCACAGACTCTCCCAGGTGTCATCTCATGAGAAACTTTAACCTACACCCACTTCATCTCTCCAGTGTTCCATGCAAAACCGTTTTTAGATGCTGGCTGATAGAGTAAAGTTGCCTGATATACAAGGCACATTCAAAGCCTATGGCAAAGGAGTTAATGTCATCACTGGTAATTAAAAGCCAGTTTACTGGATCTTTAATAAATTGATTTTAGCATCCCACTTTTAATATTCACATTTTAAAGAGCATACAGTTAAACTCTGAGAAACACAGTGACTAAAATTGTGAGCGAATTCAACAACTGCAGTACGTCGGTTTATGTAACACTTGGTCTCAGTTTATAAAGGCAGGCTTTTCCTGCTCTTCTGTCATCCTGCATGATAACAAGAACTGCAAAAAATTATAAAAAGAAATTACATAATCCCTCTCTAAAGTGACTTAATTTGCTAAATTTAAGTTTTTTCAGGCTCCTTTAGATTAACCTGATGCAACTGCTTTATTGGGCTACTTCCTGTTTTCTGATGGAGAGCTCACATCAACATGCCCTGGAAAAGAAGTCAAACTTGCCTACAATCTAAGCATTACAAATAAGCTACTGAAAGAAAGGATGTGAAACTACAGGTCTCGTGGCCAATTTTTAAAATATATTTGTAATCCTTGTTGTTTTTCTTTTTCACCCTATTACACAATCAAAAATTTTTCTTTGCAAGTTCTCATTTATAACAAAGCAAGATTTAAAATGTTACCTATGGAAACACCTTTAATGTTTTTAAAAAGTTTCAGAAAGAAAGCAATATAAATCTTTAAACAGGTACACATTAGCAGTACATAAGACAGCAGTAGGATTACACAGGCATGAGGGGAGTTGTGCGTTTTCTTTTTGTGATAAATTATTTATATTCTATTAATTTTACACTAAAAACCCTAAAGATTTGAAATCTGCATGTTGACATTCTCAGCACCACAAAGAAATTGCATTTGTTTTCCTATAGAAGCTACGTTTCCATAACACACTGAATTTTTGATTAAAGAAAACAAACTATGTTTTAATTTAGACTATAATATTTGTCAGCATTTTTTCTTAAAGTGCTATCTACCAATTTTTAGTACAATATAAAGTACACAAGACTTTCTCACTATTTGTATACATGCAAAATATTGACTATTCCTACTTCAGTTTTAAAGCAGTCCTTGAAAATTCAATTACGCCGTCTGAAATTCTTTAATATCACAGGTCACCATAAGCTATAATTCCTTCTCAAGTTTCTTGGCTTGCTCCCCATATCCCACACAGTATCTGGAACTCCCACAAATATGCAATCACTAAATCAGCATATGGGGAAAACAGGTGTAGCTTCCTCCAACACCTGTCACAGCACTGATCCTGCTCCTCTAACCAATCAGCTGGACATGTATATGGACTTGGCCATACAAGGGCCGGCTGTTCGGCCTCTCAAGGTCGGAGCCTGTTATCCCTCTCCCAGCCCTTCCTAACAAGTCAGCCTGCCAGTCTTCTACACTTTGATATCAGTAGGGAAAATGTTAACACTGTATAATCTGGATTACACTTAACCCCTGCAACCCACAGAATTCTGTAAATAGAATCCAAATACGTCTTTACATGGTGCTCAGCGTCAACATGCAGACGCAGTGCCCAACACACAACTAGAAGCTGTATTTAGATACTATAAAGAAAGATCTTGCAAGAAATACACATACTATCTAGTTCAACTCCTTTGAGAAAAATATTAGAGCAATTTTAAGTATTGCAGCACAGGAGTTTCATTAGTCCTCCTTTCAATATTCTAAAACAATCCAGTGAAAGCTTTTAAGCATAATGCTGCCAATCCATCCTCCCAGATCTGTCCGAAAATTATACTCAAAGTTCTAACATAAAGGAAGAGATTTAGTTAAATATAAAAATGCATCCTTCCTCTTGGTGACTGGTTATTTTTATTTTTGATAACAATGGGGTTAACTCTGCTTTGACTCATGAGGAAGGAAAATGCCTCAGTATCTCCCATTTAAGATTCTGGAAACCTTCACTCCAGATGGGGTTCCTGTCATTGTGGAAGGATTTAAGCCACAGTTCACTGTTACAGATAGTAAGTCTGGGTCTGATATCCAAAGCTCTGTCTCCTTATCGCTAAAACACGAACTGCCACTTCGAGGACTTAACCATAAAAAGCCTGCTAACTTTATCACTGCCCAGGAACATAACAGTAAAACATTTCTGCTCCGTGGCTCGTACTAACAAGTGGAATGCTGTAATCTGTTCACACGGCCAGGCGAAGCCTACGCAAGACAGCCCAGCTTCAGCTTTCTCACAGGCTACAGAGTGAGACACGATAACAGGCCCTTGCTCAAGGGAAAACAAGGAAGGCTGCGACTACTGGGAATCTCTGTGAGGACGCAGGAAAGCCAAACTCCATAAACAAGTGCTGACTCCACCCTCGAGATTCTCTATAGCTAAAATTTGTTATTTCTCCGATTAATGTAAATAACTCGCCCTCCCTGAGCTATTTCCAAGATACTACCACAGAGACCGAAATTCTATTAACTCTGAAGATAAGGGGGGGAATACCAATTAACAAGACCAAATAATATTTGTGCAACATGAAGAGAGTTTTACTTCTCTGCTGTGATACCCAAGCTTGTTTAGAATAAAATTAGAGTTTCTGCAGTTGAGGCTAACAAATACAGAATGTAAGTTTTCTTACTACAACACGAGGGAAAAAGAACATTAAATTTCAAGTTTTGCTATTGGATGCTCACTGCAAGTACCTTCTGGTCTAAAGTCTTATTTTCCACATCATCTAAGGGAACGTGTAGCCTTTTGAGTTAATCTGAATTACTTTCCACTTCCTCTACGACTTCGCCAAAATTACTGGAAATTGTTCCAACATGTTTGCCAACGCGCTGTATTGTGCCTTCAGTAACTGAGATTGCGCAGCTTTGATATCAGACTGGGTTAACTAATTGATGGGAGCGAAGTACTGATTTTTGTCAGAACATAATGCAAAGCTTTTTTTTTCTTTTTTAAAAGAATCAAGCAAACACAATGATATAGTTGTGTGACATACAAAGTTGCTATACAAGTATTCCAGACAGCTGTGGTCATCTTGATTTTGCAGAACAACCCCGAAGTTTTAAACTGCTTTTGTTCCACAGTGTAAAACTGAAATATGCAAATATTATAACCATTAGTTTAATATTAGTTTGTTTGGTTTTTTTTTGGTTTTTTTTTTTCATTTTAGTCGCAGAGCTTAGAAAACATTGTATGAGAACAGCTGGACTAGCTATGGCAGGTTTAAATATTACATTCAAGCACATGGTACACGAGCCCAAATATTTTCCTGAACTTCCCCATACATGTGCAAAGTAATTTTTAATTGCACTGCATTTTGCTAATTTAAGAAAAGAATCATGCCTTGGCAAGAAGCATCTAAGGAACAGAAGAAGGGCTTCTTGCAAAACAACAACAAAATAACTAGCTTCTCTCTACAATTCCATATAAATTTTACTGAGACTGATAAAACAGATACCAAAGAGTACAAAACCATAATAAAGTTATTCATTGTACGATCCATGAGGAACAAAAGTGATATTTAACTGTCACAGTGTAATTATGTTAGCATAAACTTCCTTCCACAAAATCCAACAGAGAAACATGAAATACAGAAGCTTTAAGCCCGCTGAGTCTCCACAGCACGATATCAAGTCACCACCTTCTCCAAGGCTTGTTCCAGCCCAGCTGCACGCAGCTTCTCTCACACAAACTTACACTGGCTCCATAAACTGGTCATCAGCAGTTCTGGAAACCAGAAACTCTGAACTAATAAACACAGATTACTGCTACCAGAGATGAAGTTAAGTGACAACCCTCAACTGTCCTCCTCCCCATCAAAGATCCTGGTTTTTTATATCCAACTCTGAAAGGACATGTTGTTAATGGTTAAAAGAGCACAATCAGCATGTTTTGTGCTCCAATTCAGCACGTGTGGTTAAAAAGCCAAGACTTCTGATATTCGTAATCTGGGCTCCTTACCAGCTCGGGCAAAACTGTAGAGAACTTGATTATGTTCATTGTTGCCTCAGGAAATAATATTTTTCTGCCTTAAAGGAAAAAAGTAAGATGACCTCATATGTAAGAAGTGTTATGAAGTGCAAAAAAGTGTCAGTTCATTCAAAACATTTTCAGTGTTGGGTTTCTTGTAATATTACACAAAAAGGAAATGGTTGTTGCTATCAATGCTACTGCGTATCATGTTAACAGCTCTATTTTTGCACTTACTATTGGAGCTGGCCAAACAGGACTTTTGTTGGTGTTTCATCCCAAATGATGAGGAAAAACATTTCCAAAATTTGACTAAGATTGAAATAAAAAGTGATTTCCCTTGGAAAAGGCAAAACCTTTCACTTAAAACCTGTGGCTAGTTCTGTTTCTGCTATTGCAGTCAGAGCACGGAAAAGCTGTGAAGCAGCACAAATTTGGAGTAAATACTTTAAAAATTGTAATTTAAAGAAGTGTAAGTATTCCTCAGACCTGAAGTAATGTAAAGGCTTCACTAGTACTGCCAAATATTACTGCTGCTCCAGTAGGCATGTACACCACAGTTATCGAAAGGATAACTAATTAAACAGTTCCTTGATGCTCTAGAGAGCTGCCATGCAATAGTGGAGAGGGAGAGGACACTGCTGCCACTTGCACCAAATTCCAAAGGCTCCTCACCCACAAATGCAGTCACCAAGGGCTCACACAGCTCTGTGCAGGAAGGATGGGACTGAGCATTGCTGTCAGCCATGATGGGAATAACAATAAGATCACTGAGGCAAAAAGATTGTGAAGTTGCAGTCACACTAGTAAAATGCAAAAGCCAGTCCCATTAGCCCAGGTTGCAATAGTGCCTTTCCTATCAATGTTCAGGAACAAAGAAAAATAATTCCTAAAATAGCTATCGGTTATCCTTGGCTCTCTCTTTGGCCGTACCCTAGCCTTCAGGATCAGTCTCACATTCCACCTC
The DNA here is from genome assembly GCA_031468815.1 of Morus bassanus. Classification (NCBI taxonomy): domain Eukaryota; kingdom Metazoa; phylum Chordata; class Aves; order Suliformes; family Sulidae; genus Morus; species Morus bassanus. The sequence goes on from CM062581.1 coordinate 4,630,238, forward strand.
TGCAGGTGATTAGAGAGATCCATGCTTTAGGTTATTTCCCCATGCTTTAAGGGAACTGTTGAAATCTGTGGGAGCAGTTTGACAAGCTGACTGACAGGAACTTACTGCCACAGAAAGTGCAGGATCCTAGAGACCACCCTTACGCCAACTCTGATGTTTGCTCGAGCCTGCAGTAAGTCATTTTTTCTTCACTAAAATGACAGAAAATTCTCCTTGGCCATTCTTTAACTTATTTTTGCTAGATCTGTTTTCATTTATAGCAGGAATAAGATGGGTTTCCAACATATGGGCTGAGCACCACAGATACAAAGCAGGCAGAAGGAATGGCCTGTCCTTTCTGGCAGCAGCAAGCCATTGCCTCAGCCACCACTGATAATCATATCATACTTAAAAAGCTGCACCTTTTTTCTGAGATTCACAAAACGAAGGACAAATACAGTAGTCACAGCACCAGACTCCCACCCAGTTTTCACTCATATTACGTGAAACACCAGTGAGAGAAAACAGGGCATATTCCTTTAATGCAGTTCAGCTCCCTTCCCACAGTGGAGAAAGACTTCAGCTGCCAAGAACTACATGTATCACTACAGACTTTACATATAGCAAAAAGTCATGCTGAAAGCATGACAACTGCTTTATTATTTGCTTCCTGTTACATACTATTGCCAAGAAGTTAAGCCTAAAACCAGGCCAGATTGTTCTTCTTTTGTAACACAAAATATTTCACTGTCATCACCCTGAACAATTCTACAGTGTATCATCCTTCACTTATAGTCATTTCTCCCTTATGTATAAAACATATCGAAGTATCTGAGGAGTATTCTTAGTCACTGAAAGCTATTTACAGTTTTTAAACTTCCTGCAGGTCAGTTTGGCATCAGAAATATCATCGTTTCTGTTTCTTTACTCTAAAGTAATGACATGGTTCTGCAAAGTCGGAGCTTGACCGTGCAGCGCTGGATATACGAATTTTACCGCTGTCTAAAATACAAGCAGGAGTGAATCCTAAGTCCAGTGTATTACATCAAAAGTGAACAGCCAGAGAAAAACCATATAATTCAACTCAGTAACAGTGTTTTGTGTTTGAAGCTCGTCAACATTATTTCTGTAGACTTCATAGTTAGAGGTACTGGATTATTTTATGTAATATTTAGAAATTTTGTAAGCTTTCCTCAGGCTCCATTAATATTCTCAACTTCAACCACTGAAGCATCTGCAAATTTGTTTATGAAGCTATTTTCCTTTCCTTTGAGTTAGAAGGCTACTTAAGTTTAGCCCTAATACTATCCATTTCACTACCCCTAACACATTTTCAATTACATTTTGCTATGCTATCAGTTAGCATTTCACATTCTAATTATGGCCACAAATACATACATCTCAGAAGAGCAGAGTAAAGCAGAGTGGTGCCCAGCTTTCAAAACTTCAGTGAAATGCACAGGAGGTCAAATCAGATTATGACAGACATTTCCACAAGCTAAGCAACTTGGAGAGCTTAACTTCTTAATGAACAAGGCCTCAATCTTTCTGGTATGCTCCTCAACCAAAATAATGTACACTAAGTAAAATCTGAAAAATTGACATACTCTACTTTTAGCTTACTTAAATAATATTTTCCATACCTGTGCTCAATTAGTAGTGGTATTTCAAAGTAAATAATTGATATTATGCAAAAATATCCAGACATGAAAAATTGAGTATAGTACTTCAACGAAGTTTGCTATAATGATTATATTTCTTGGCCAAATACTATAGTATGTTAGGAAAAAAAAACGTTTAGGATTACTTACTCACTCCAGGGTTTTACAAACAAGAAAATTATGGGCCTGCCTAGCAAGAGACCATAAAATACAAGAAAGAGCCCTTTAAGAAATGCTGTGCTATGTTCAGTTTTAGACAAAGGTATTCATCATTTACAGATGAAAAATGTTCATGATTTGAAGTTTTATCAGTGTCCCTGTTATATACCACTCTAAGAAAAGACACAGTCTTGTTTCAAATGCTGGAGCACTTCCAGGATCTGGCAAATTTTAACATGTATCCCTGGCTTGCCAAACATGAAAGCTAGCTGTCAAATTCCTCCAAGATATGATAAAGATGGCACTCAGGATTCAAATTCTCATTTATATAAAATAACACATACAAAAGATTTTTAGACATGATATAGTACGAAGCTTAATTTCTAGCTTGAAGCATCTTTGCTGTGAAACATTATTTTAAATAGATAAACCACAAGCAATTACTAAAGAACAACAGTTTTACGGGCTATAAAATCCGCTCTTCACCCCCAGAATGTTACACAATGCACTGGACTAGAAGGTATAGGAAGGGAAGCTGCTTACTTGTATTTGTGATTTTAGAGAAACACTATCTGTAAATTGTGGACTTCATAATGCAGTTGCTGACCTACAAACAAGCTGGATTGCTCATTCCTAGATGAACTTCTTGAGACTTAAAACAATTAGTAACCCGTTAGCACTGATAATACTGTTTCCACAGTGAAAGCTAAGCCAAGCTCGCAACGTCTGATATTTGACGCATTTGTCTTTGCTTCATTTTCTATACAACTTCCTAGATTACTAAATTTGATATCACTAAGCAGGTTTTCATTTTACCTGTTTTATAGAAAGTACCATCAACGAGATTTTACCATTAAAGAATACTAAACTGACAGTCTAAGTTGATCTTACTCAACCTTTTTATTAAAAACTAAAAGACAAAGTAGATTGTTCATCTTCAGGAAGCAGAAACTATTCCTTAACATATATAACTTAATATATTTTTATAGTCCTTTCAGGGAATGCAATTTGCAAACAAAATTAATGGTAAAACAAGCCAAACACAGTTCTATCTTAGAATGTCCAAAGAGATATTTTATGATGCAGAAATGCTTTTTTCAATCCTTACTCAAGTGACAACATATATATGTACATACACGTCCTCCCATATATACCTCTTCACATACTTGCGATGGTTAAAATACAAATCAGCAACAGCAGTAGCCGACTGAATGCCTCCTTTCAGCAACAGTGTATTGCAGATAAGCCATATGGAACATGAAAAGTTTCCAAGTGTAGCAACCCATCTGCATAATATCCTTCATAATCTTTTAAAAGTTCTTTAGTAAAAATATTATCTCCTACTCAGTTTGCCAAGAAAAATTTTCTAAACTCTGATTACAATTCAATGACATAAAAAAGAATGGCTTTCTTTTGGTCTACCTGCCTATGCAGTATTGCTATTTTAAACATTTCTTGTCCTGAATTTCTCCTTACAGCGTGAAAATAGGAAAGGACAACAGAAACTATTTCAAAGTCTTGGTACTCAAGGTGACTTAGTATTATCAAAACAGTAATTACAACACAAATAGCAACTGTTCCCAAAGAATACATTTAGTGGATCCTAAGGATTTATACAATTGATAAAATAACATTCACATGTAAGATTATGGGAACTGGCTACACTAATGTCTACCAGACAAGCTTCAATTACCTTTAATATTGGCATGGAACCGCCATTTTATTTCACCTAAAATGTGTCTAACTGTAGAGACAAATAGCTAGAAGTATGTGCAGGCACATGTGTGCACTCTAAACAGGTGTGGTGTGTGTGCACACACACACACAAGCATTATCCCAGTTCATAACATCACTGCAGAATATTTACCAAAAAAAAGAAAAACTAAAATAAGCAAATTGAATAAGACAAATGAAAGCAGGTACTTGAAAACACCAACTGAGATCAGTATATACAACAGGAAGCAGCGAGCCTCTCCAGAAATAAAGTAGGGTACAAGCAGATACCTCTCTATTTTTACTGAATTAAAATAATTAGAATGTAGGACTTCAAGACACAAAGCTGTAACAAGTATGTCACAACTCAAAACATGAGTACTGAACTTCTCAGTTACATGTCAAAGGAATACACTTAAGTTTTTCCTTGCATAACCTTCACTTAGAGTGAACTACTCAAAAGCCAAAGCAACTCTTTGAAGGCTGGCCTTACCTAACCTGAAGGGGGTGGGGGGAGGGGAATCAAAGGTTGGGGGAAAACAAAAGTGGGACCTAGAGAGGTAGAGAGAAAAGACTGTACGGGAATCAGGGACAGTGAAACATGAGTAAGCTTTACTCTATCACGTGTCATTCATGTCAACATTGGGTAAAGACTGGCTCTGGCATGCTTGATTTTTTTTCTTTTTCACAAGTCACTATACTCAGCAAGTACTGAATTTAAGTGAATACAAAAAAGAGCAGGGCTTTAAATGGCATTGGTTTGTTATGGTTAGAAGAGCTTTCAGTGGGACAATGTGTAAGAGCTTTGATCTAAGTAATTGTCACAATATTCCCAATGAATTTGGGAGTTTGTAATTAAAAAATATGTTATTCCCTTACTATTGAAAGTAACTCATCAATAATTCCACTAAAACATCATTTAAATGTTAAAATTCACACTATTGCCAATTTAACTTAACTAGCATTCCATAGTCTCTAAGTTACTGACATGTAAGCTCCCATATGAAATACTGCATCACTGATATGACATTAACAAGATGTAATAACTATCGCTGGTAAGTCACAAAAAGACAAATCAATACACGTACAGTGTTGTAAGTATTATGAAGAACAAGAATGGTATGATATAATAAGGGCTGTTAAGAGACTGTCTGTGCCACAAGAACTACCACCATAAACACTGTTTATTCAGGTGATAAAACAGTTACTATGCAAAACATACCAGGTGAAAGGATCAACATGAAGCCCTTTGTTCAGGTGACTGTTGAGAACGTTACAGCCTAGATGGGCCACACTACTAACAGTAAAACACTGGCAAAGAACAAACCACAATCTCCATCATATGACCCAAAGTATCTCATCACACCCACAGGTCTGTTACCTCACTGGGAGGTTTTATGACAGTATGAAGATCTAGGCCATTTTTTCTTGGAGGCTAGAGACGGCCCCCAGCCCTCTTCTGCAGAAGCACCAGTGTAAGGCCCAAACATTAAGATTATTCAAAAACAAAACATCAGAAACTTCTCAACAGAAACACAGCTTGTAAACACGCTGAGGTCCAAAAGGCAACTAGGAGTGAAGCATCCTACAGATGATGCTCTTCCTCCTTTTTGACAGTTTATGCTAAAACACTGAGTGATGAACAGCAATGATCAAGACACTAGCACTTCTGCTGTCCCTTCTGCAAGGTGGTTAATCTCTGGCAGATTGGCAGGGTTGACAGCTGAAGACACTAGCAAACCCATGAGCTGGAAAGGTAAAAGCTGGGGTTACATTAACTCTCCACTGAAATCAAGAGTATCAGCAGAAAGAACAGTTATTTATCTTCCTGCAGTTCCAGGACATGCATTGTTCTGGGGTCTATTCTTTCCATGCACAGCTTATGTAAAGTCACTCACTCCTGATTAAAAGATGCCATGGTCCTCACTTTGAAATTGCAAAGTAAAAATATACTATTCTAACTGTCAATGCAAAATTTCAAAAGCACCAAATTCTGCAGCAATACAAGGGCACAGCTTGAGACCAGCACAGCTTGAAGAACTTGTTAATACAAGTAAATAATTATGTCTTTGTGTGACTGCCTGCATGAACTCCAGCATTAACAAGCAGTGAGCTGTTACAGATTTTCTTGGAGCTGATTTTCAGTCCTACTTAACACAATGTCTCTAGAACAGCTAAATCCAGAACCAGATCTTTGATCACACTGAGCAGTGGGTGTGAGAACTAGACTTTGTGTGTCTGCCCTATAAGTCTCAAAAATAAAAACACTCTCCACACACACTGCAGAATCCGTTGGAAAAACATCACTTGCACAGCTGGGAAATAAATAGAGAACTTCATAACAGAGGAGAACCACTGTTTTTATGTAGCTGACCAGCAGCACTTATTTAAATAAATACTAAAAACAGTCTCCAAAGAAAATCAGAGGTATGTGTTATTCACCCAGAATAAAAGCTATATGCAATATTATAAAAACATAGCTGCTTTCATTAAGTTTTGATTCTTTGGGATGTGCTATCCAAGTCCGTACTACAAACAAATATATAAACATGGAGCCTTAATCGCCCTTTGCTTCTAAAGGATGATGGCAAGTAAGAGGTAGAGGATGTAGGAATCACTCCAACAAACCCTCATGGGCCAAAGAATCCCAGGTGCGGGATGGATCCTTAAATAATATCTCAAAACACTCTTAGTTACTCCACTTGAAAGTGCACCTTTATTTTACAAACATCTAGAACATTTGACATATTTCAGCTTCTACAGTTCAAAGTTTATATTTTAATAAAGATTTGTGAGGAAAGGTGGAGTATGGCACTATCTGCCAATTTGCCATATAAACCAAAGTCAAACGTAGTTTTCATAAGAAACACATCAGAAATACTTACAATAGCCATAATCTAACAAATAAAAAAAAGACACAGATTCCACCTAATGGCAAGTTTTACATCATAAGGCATCATTCAAAAGCACAACAGCCTAAATTTTCTACAGTAAAAGGAGCAAAAGCAGAAGTTTTTTTTATTCAGACCTCATCCTAGTAAGTTACAGAGGTACAGCAAAAACAAGTTCTGCTCTTACAGCTTTGGGCTGTTGAATATTTTGATTTATTGCAAGTACATCTAGACACTACTCACTGCAAACCACAAAAATCACACAAACTAAAAGTAATTAACAATATGTAATTAGAATCCAAAATATGCATTCTATTCATTAGCATTGTTAGCTATTTCTATCTTTAATGGTTAATATGTTTGGAGTTCATGAGACACAAATTATTACATATTAACAACTCATGTTACCACTAGAAACTGAGGCAAGAACCTTTAAATAGTACTACTTTCTGTTTAGATATAGCCTACGCTTTAGGATGACAATGACAGGCTTATACCCCGACAGGCAGGACAGGACACTGAACTGTCACACCCATAGTCCTGTCAGAACAGTTCTGAATGTGACAAAGAACATCTCTGGGAGCTTTACTGATTCTGAGTAGCTTGTAGCTACATATGCAGGTAGTGACGGCAACTGAATCAAGCCATGCTTTAAGTTATTTTAAAGAAAAACGTTATCTGTACTCAGAAAAATTGCTGCCTAAGTGCCTCAACTAGCGCCACTCCAGCTCTGTTTAGAACTTGCATCTTCCAGACTATGATGGTAACAATTCATTTACTATACATATTAAGCTGCATCTATTTATTGTTATTTTGGGTTTCATGTCAAATCCAGGAAACAAGTTAACAGCATTTGATGGAGGCAAGAAGGAGAAATGAGAAAGTTTAATGCATTAGTTATCAATGTATTAGTATCTCAGATAACTGTAAGAAGGTGGTGGGAAAGGAATAGATGATGAAATGATCTCTGGTCCATGAACAGAATTTAACACACTGGCCAAGCATCTAGCTCACACGATAATTAACCATTTCATTAAGACAACCAGGTCAAAATGCTAGTAGATTGTAATGAGGAAAGGAAAGATTTAGGTATTTTCTTTTTACTAATTATATTTGGACGTATGATATCATCCATTCCCCTTTAAAGAGAGCAAAAAAATGGGGAAAAGAAATTCTCAAAGAGAAAAACATGCTATTATGACCAACTCAAACTCTTGGTGTGTCTCCTAGATGAAATACAAAGTTATGTTCGTTCTTAAAACACATCCACATCACCTATCAGCAGGGTTGCTTCTGCAGAGCTTTCGGTAGACAGGTACCATACAAAGATCCTCTACTAGCATTTGACACAGATTTAGGATTCTGGCCCTCACAGCAGCACAGCTTCCTGAAGAGCCATGTGATTCGATTTGAGATTCTACTAATGTACAGCCAAGTAAGTTGTTGTTCATCAATTAAGTGATTAGCTTTTTCTGCCAGTTTATTAAAAAAAAAGAGAACATCACAGCGAATTTCACTTCACAGCTTTAAGATAATCTCACTAGTATAACTGTCATAGGACTGCCATACGACAGAGAGCAGTATTAACTGGAACTACATACAACAGCTAAACACAACCATTATTAGCAAGACACTTCAGAAACTGTATATAAAGATGCATTCTAGAAAAACTTCTCTCATATATATATGCTTTAATTAGTGACTAAAACTAGAATTCATCAGAATTCAGAATACCCGTACAACATGGTAAGTTTAAAACACCAGCACTGTTTTAAAAAGTAGAAGAAATCTAGTGTTCTTAACCCTAAAACACTAAATTTAATCACTGGTTTATACGTGAGGAAAGTGTAGCTTTAGATTATTTGCAGGCAAGCCAAAGCTATTAAAAAAAATTAGGTCTATCCTACTTCTGGCAATTCTTTATGTATCAGAAATGAAGGAATGCAAAATAACATTAACTAGGAACAAAACACTAGCACTATTGGCTTCCTTAAAGGCACCAGCAATCTGTAATTAAAAAAAAAAAGCACGTCAACATTAGCCACCAGCATGCCCAAAGCCATTTCAGCATAGCCAAAGAACTAAAGGAATATTTTAAAGTAGAACAATATTACCAAATGCAAGAATGGACAAATTAATGATAACAGTAAACAGCTCAGATAAAATGACTTTAGGGATTAACTGTTGAACTTAATCTCCCAAATAAAAAAAAAATAAAAAAAGAAAAGAAGAAAGCAGAGAGACACCATTGTAAGTGGTAGTTTTTCTGCTCTGCACAAGACACACAGGTGTCTTCTGTCACTTTATTCAAAATAAATACTTGCTACCTTGACCACATTGTAACTTTTCAAGGAAGCTGTTTCTTCCTGAACTCCCAGCAGGAAATAAAATGCCAAAGCATAACCTGTTTACAAGCCAGGTTTATAGTAAACATTTCTACCAGAAAAATAGATTATTATACTCTATATATATACACACACACGTATATTTTTAGATATCTAAGTTTTTGATGAATCATATTCCAGACCACTTCAGTTTTTATGCATTTTCTCTCTTAAGGTAGTCTAAAAGTGAGATGCTAGTCCTTAACCATACATGAATCCTCCTCAATCACCTCCTGAAAACATCTCAAAGGCATTTGTGTGCTGTCTCAAATTATTTGAAATGTTATCTGCAGTATAATTACATTTACATAATTATTTAGCAAATCAAGTCCGATAATGCCTACATTTTTTTCATGATGCATGAGCAGATTACGAAGTCATTTCCTTACTTCACTGAAACAATTTTTAAGCTTCTTCCTTCTTTTAAATGTATACCACTTATTTCCACAGTGTGGTCCATACTATCTGGAGACCAAAGCAAGTTGTCCTAACAACAAAAACACATGATAATTGTATTCATAGTACTCATACATAATTCTTCTATCAGCCCAAAGCTTTTGCTTTTTTCTTTCTTTTTTCCCCCCTAAGTCTAGCCCACCTCTGGCAATTCTCCATCTATCAAATATGAAGGAATGCATAACAAGGCTAACTAATCAGCATTGTCAACCTTCCTACACAATCTCTAGTGTGTCTCTAACCATCAACAGTCACGGTATCACCTCTCAGCACTATCTTAGTTCTATAAAGCTGTGTTGCTATTTCATGTGAATTTGAAGATTTCAGTCCCCTACATTAAGCATCAGTTTTCATTTTTAACTGAAGCTTGTTGTAGGGCATTCTCCTCCTTTTTAAAAATGTTTAAAAACTTACCATGTAACTTCTTTTATGAAACATTTCAAAGAAATGTATTTTTGAAGGATGTCATCCAGTTTCTACCATCTTACTTTTTAGCTTTGAGGAAGCCCAAATCGCTTGCCAAATGCATATCTAGATTGGATACACCAGGTATCCACCAAGGAAGGAAACAGGATCAATTCACTGAACATCTTTCTCATCTAATTTTGTATGTGTGCATCCATATATATTGAGATACAATTCCCAGATCCTCAATTTCATATGAAGTTCACCCAAATTTAAAAAAAAGCAGCTATGAACCAATTCAAGTGCTACCAAAAAACCATAACATCCCATGGTTAACAAAAAACTATACTATACGACACACCAATAACAGTTCAAAATACATATTGGTAATTCATAGCCTGGAAAAGAAGCAATGCTGGGGAGGTGGAGAAAACTGGATAGAAAACAAAACCAAAAAGCTTTTGGTTTATAAACACAGTGTTTCAACACCAACTTTTCTGTTTATGCTCCCCACACTGTTACACTTGTCTCTTGGCATATGCTCCATCTGGCTGTGGAGATGCATCTGCTTCTTTATGCTGCAGGCTCTACATGTGCAGATGAGCTCTACATGCTTACTCAAAGCTATGATCTGACAATCGCATCTCTGATACTATACACATCTATGACTAAAGAACACATTGCTCCTGTAACAGCTCTTCATTAAAATTTTGTGAAAAGGCAGAGAAATAGAGTGCCCTGTTTGGTATTTTAATGCAAGATGCACTGAATACAGCTTCTGTAAGATGAAACTGGGTTACGTACACTACTGTAAGTAGCAGCAGGTACATTTACCTGCTTTGTCTTGTTTCTGTCAAAACTATGACATGACCACTATCACACCAAGCCAAACGTTACCTCCTGTTAAGAGTCAGCATTACCCATGTTAAGGGATTTAATACAAACATCTAAATCACCTGCTGTAACTTAAACCAAGAAACAATGATTATTCCAATACAGCAGTCTTTTCACAAGAATTAGTATGTTTACAGTATTTACATGATGACGTTTAGGATAGAATTTATGCTTTTTAGTTCTTATTTTTATTACAGATGATTGCATATTTCAAGGACAGCTTATGTATAACCTAAGCCTTATACAGCACATTATACTAAAACTGAAAACAGCATTGAACTATACAGCACAGAGGAGGCTCATTAACTGACACCTATTCAAAATTCTCATGGGCACAGATGCCAGCTGGCAAAGTAGGTCACATTTTAGACAGCCTCCTAAAAAATCAAATCACCTCAGCTTGATGAGGTGAAATGATGGAACATGCACAACCCACCCACCCACAGACAAGTGTAGGTTAAATAAACCCTGTTTTGCTATATCACTCAAGGAATATCAAAATGTGGAAGAGAGATAAAACATCTAAACAGGCAAGAAGAGCCTGTCTTCAGCCCTTGACTCCCAGAAAAAACGAGGATGGAAGAGAGGGAACAACTGAACAACTGCTGCTTTCTGAGGCCCTCTTGAGGGACAGAAGGACCCAACATGGAAGTATTAGCTTGCAGAAAATTTGTAATAATCCTAACACTCCCTAAACTAAAGAAGATTGAGTATGAGTGCCTGTTCATTTCCCTCTTTTCCTTTGAATCAAAAAAGGATGAATGCTCAAGGTCTCAAATTGTCTTTTATACGTTAAAACATTCTATCGACCATATGGCTACAGAATCCTGACAAACCTGAAATTCTTCCCGTTTTACTCTGCAGAAGTACTCTACTTCTTTCTTCAGGAAAAATAATTACTTGCCAAGAATAACGTGTTACAGAAAAAAGTCCATAAACATTAAAGCGTCAAATGCTCTAACACCTACAGCAAGTCCTTCAAATCATAGGCAGTACTTCAGTGTAACAATCTTCAGCTGTGCCATTACAGCTTTGTAAAACTAAATACATGATGCTAACATTTCAAGAATCCAAAGCACACATGGAATGAAAATTTCATGTTTTTCAATATCCCTATGTGGTCCATCTAACCTGTGCAAGAGCACTAGCTTTCACTCAAATAACTGTGAAAAAATAAGATGAACCCTTATTGTACAACAGAAGAAAACATCTCATCTGATGTGAAAAGGACCATATTCTCCAAGAGCAAGAAACATCTAAGAATTTTTTTGAATTATAATTTGTATTTCTGAAATCATATGAAAAGGTTATTTTGGAATTTTAACAGCAGATACACTTTTTCCTTTCATAAGACTTAAAGGAAACATTACACTCACCATCTCTTGAATAAATGCTTTTTACTAAAAGGTCAGGAGATCAACAATCACAAGCAAAATTTCACTGTCCTCACCAACAGCTGTCCTCACCTTCCATATTTCAGAGGGATATAGAAATTAATCCAAAAAAACCCATTAGATGAGTTGTACCTGATCCTGTTAAGTAAGGAAGTTTTTTCACAGACCTGTGTATGTTCTGAAGATTTTGAGTGTTTCAAACAATCCTGTTTTCCCTATTCAGCTCTCTTTTCCAATGCTGTAAAACAGATTCAAACGGCAAAAAAGTTTAAGATCACAGAGGCTGAGTCCCACCTCAAAAATGCCACATTATCCTTTAAAATCGGTTACAGGTCATCTGTTACAAGACCTTCTCCCTTAATTCTAAAAGTACCAAATGGCAGAGAACCGACCATCCCCAAGAATACTACTGACAGTTAGAAAACTAAGCTTACATTAATGAAATGTGGTAACTTTGAATGCCAGCTATTCAAAAGTCAGTGATTCTGCCAAGATGGCTGAAAAACCATATTCCTCACACCCATATCCGTTACTAGTTACCATGTAGCTATGAAAGAAAAAAAGTTATGATGACAAAAACTCATGGTAAGAAATAGGTAAAGAAGTCAACAATTTATTGATAGGTAGACTGTTTAGAAATTGAATGGGAAAAAAAGGTGGGGACAAGGAAGTACTAACAGAAGTTAAAAAACGGAACCAACAAAACACATAAAAGGGACAAAAAAATTACAAAGCAATAGGTACAGGACAGCAACAGAGCATTCACATCTACAATAACATGTACAGTGAAAGACATAAGGGCATGTATCAAAAAAAATTCTAGCATTCATTTAAGATGCCAGCGCTCTCCCTCCTACTATGTTTTCACACAAACGTTCCAGCAGCAACAGAAGATGCCAAGCTCCGGGCATATAAAAGCAATTCCTATGCCAAAATTGAACAGGCGGCAACTATAAGGGGAAGATGTCTCATCAATTTCACTTAATCATTTACAACATTACCATCTACCCAGTACTGAAAATAAGTAACAGTAGATTTGCTTCTTCCCTTATACAGTTTCTGAGCTGTGTAGAATTAGCTTCCCTTCTAGCACAGCAAAAAAACCCCTCCCGTCATGCATATCAGGAACACAGTGGGTCAAGACGAGTTTCACGGTGAGCCTACATCACAATAAATACCAACTGTCATATTCAAGGAAGCAAGTGAATTACTAAAATGTTAACTAAGATATGTACATCAGCTATAACTCTGTAAAATGGAATTACTTATTCTAAATTGATTTAGTATATATTTGACAGGTTGGGGGGGTGTAATTGTTATTTATTAAAATAGTATTTCTACATAGGCACAACAAAGGGAAGCCATTTTACGTTGTTCTTTCAGAACATTTCCAAAATGCTGGTGCTGTAAGTTCACCTCTATCATGCCACAAGCATCTGTCAATGGTGAAATTACACAAAGCAACGAGCTTTTGGCAACTTGCTACTGCTTTAACACAGGAGTCTTATGCTTCCCCCATCTCATCTCTTCTCCCATGTTCCTCCCTACCTATGTCCCTGTCATTGCATCTGCTCCAAAGCACATCATATTCTCCACTGAACCAATTCAGCTCTGTTGTAAAGCCAAAGAGTAGATAATTTTCTACTGAAAAGAAATATTTTTCTAAATTAAAGACATTATTTATTTACAGTGGGAAGCAAAGCATCCAAACACAACCATGAATGACATCTCAATTGCTTAAAGAACAATAGCTAATAGACTACAAAGTTACCATGCAGGCAGAGCAAATCTGAAATGCAATCAGTTGCAAAAAATTAAACTGCGCAGTATCTCTCTGAAATACTGTACACATCTTTTTTTTTCCCGGAATCCTACAGAGAGAAAACAATGACTAACTTACACATAATGAGCTTGTAAATATTTCATCCTACCAACTTAACTTTCCCATCCAGAACACAGACAAACGTAAAGACATAGTTCCCCTGCAAAAAGGTATACACTCCCCTCTCTGGCTAAGTAACTTTTTACTAAGAAAGAAAAAAAAAACCCCAACCAAAACCATTTCAAGCAGACTGAAGAGCTCACAGGGCTAATCTGAAGACACTGGGAGATGCACTCCTAAATTATGTTTCAAAAATGAGAGTAAAGTCCCAAATCCCACGCTACTATAATACAGTAAACCTACAGTGGAAAATCAGAAGGAATCTGCAGATGAGTCCTTGCATGTTCCCCCAGAAGAGAAACCATATATGCACTTGGGTACTGACTGCACTTTTTTATGTAGTTGCCATGGGTCAAATGCTTGACACCAGTTAAAAACCCACCAAGAAAAAACCCCAAAAGCTACAGGCAGCCTTGCGTAGAAGTTATTTTGGAAGAGGTTCTTAGTCCTCGTGATGTGAAGAAGCACTATTACAAGTCATAACATAAAAAGGCCTTAGATACAGAACAACAACAACAAAAAAAAATCAGCCCAGCTAACCAACTTGCTTGCATCCCTATCTCAAATTCACATATGTCACAGCCAAAAGCTATTCTTGAAAGAATCAGGTTTTCCCTTCCTTTACAGTGGCCATCCCTTATTTATACTAGTCCAGTGATAAAGTAATACTCCTCCAACTCTTCAAAGCTTGTATTATCCCTCTCATTAGTACTTAACACTGAAGACAGAAGGGGAGATTTTCATTCTGATCATAAAAGGCGGTTGACAAATTAGCAGAGAATCTTCTCAGAAAGAAGTGTAAGGCATTTGTCTATTTCTCAGTTTTGTCTGATTTTTGTTGAAAATTTATTTACAAGATCAGCTAGTATCCTCCCTGTACTCTGTGATCCCCTTGGCAATAGACTCTTCAACTATACAAGGCTAATCACTACTCCTAAATGATTCCTAAAAAGCAGAGCATTTGTTCAGAAGACAACTTCAGAATTTAAATGAAACACTTAAGTCAGCCACCTGTTTTGGTCTATTTACAGGACTACTGGAGACATGACTCTTATCTGAAATGCAGTTAGAGTACATAAAGGCTCCAATTGCCAAGAAAATCCTTGATTTCTACTGCAACTAATTTAGAAATTATGTACTGGAAAGAGTTTCTATTTAAAGCACAAGCATAATAAAAGTAGACAAACCCAATACCTTTGAGTAAATATAGTCATGCTATTCTATTACTGCAGAAACTCCAGTCATTCTACTGCTCTGTTTTAACTGACATACAGAGTGACTGGACATCAAATTTAATTATGTTCATTTGCTCCACAGATTCACTTTTTTTTTTTCTTTTTTGGCTGGACAAGGGGCAGCACAGGCTGTGGCTGATTTGATCCGTGTGCAACGCTTGCCTGGTAAAGTGGCTACTGCCTCAGAAGAGAAAAGGGGCCAACCATAATTGTCTTTTAGGCTAAGGGCACTCTTTGGACCTTATTTTCCACCCAATTGATTTTTTCCATGAAAACCTCAAACACTTCCCCCTCTCCCTCCCCCAGAAAAACAACCATCTTTCACACCTCTATTTCCATTGCCAAATGTGGTTGAAATCAAACATGTTTCCCAGAAACTGGCAGGGGGTGGAGGGCAGATGGGAAAACAACATGGCTGTAAAGACAACTTATTGCCTTAGAGAAACCAGACTAAAAGCAGTAGTTTACATTTTATGACAAGGTTTTCAAGTTATTAAACACATTTGGATAAAATATCTGAAAATACTCTGCATTGCTCTATATTAAGGAGATAAGAAAACTAGTGTGTCTTTTCAAATTGTTACCTCAACGATATCTGAGTTGGTTCTGCTTTCATGGGGCTCGTTGTATTCTGTGTATTTAAGTAGAACTTTGTCCATATCAGTGCTGGCATACTGAAAGAGTTTGTTAGAGCTGTTAAAAATGATGAGTGCTATTTCACAGTCACAGAGTACACTCAACTCGTATGCCTTCTTCATTAATCCAAACTTCCTCTTTGTAAAGGTGACCTAGAGAAGAAAAAAAAAAAAAATCACTCTTTAACACATGACAAGGGTTTGAAGGACTATAATCAAGCATTCAAAGCATATACCAACTGAGCCTACACTATTTATTCCTACTAACAAGCGATGTAACTGAACATGTGTACAAGCTTAGAAGAACAACTGCCTGTCATATCTGGGTGTCACTTTTAGGGCCAATGCTCCATATTAGACTAAACTAAACAATTACCCCCCCGCCCCCAACTCTTCCACGGGTATATAACTACCAAGGAGAGTTAAAGTTTGTAGGATCCTCTAACCGTATTTCCTTCTGTTCAACCAACATTGGCTTTTCAGGTATCACAATATTTTCTTCTGTGATGATCAGTTAATTCTGTAACTAGTTTACAAGTTACTCTCAACCTTAATTCTAGTGAAATCGAAGAAAACAGCAATCTCAGCGGAAGCAACACTGTTACTATGATTCTATGATTTCTAATTATGCAAAGCTAAGAAATATGCTTATTTTGTTGCTATTAAACCATCTCATCAGATTCACTTATACTTTTAAGCTGTTTTCTGCCTCTTGGGAACATCACAAAACAATCTTTCTGTACAGTTAGAACTGCTGTGGGGAAATAAATCCATTACAGACCATCACAAAGGAGCATTTACCCATTGAGGAAGGGGGAAGATGCTTAGTTACAAAAATCACCATCAATTATGGAAAATAAAGTTTTAAAAAATTATTCCTTTCATAAGATTTCAGTTAGTAAGGATATAAGAGTATCAACATATTCGACATCAAATACAGGTCTGATGCTAAGGCTAGCTTTTCTTCAAGGACAGTATTTTTACTAAACGTCCTCTCAAGTGTCTCAAAAAGGCCCCTCATCTAACCTTTTCCACCCACCTCATCTACTATCAAGGTAATGTTCTGAGACCTTTTAAATAAAGACGCGATTTTCAGATCTAGCCTTTCAGTCTGAGCTTCATTGCTGAAGGGAACACCTCTATCTATGGCCACATTCACACCCCCATGTTACAATTCAAAGTAATGCCGCCTCTGTGACAGGCAAGTGACCTACATGCCCCACATGTTTAACAGACAATAGTGAATATGCTTTTGCAAGATAAGGAATGAAGCAAAACAAAAGAAACAATCAAACCTGTTTTATGGGTTTCTATAGTTTAACATGGTAATTACCCAGATGTACATCAAGTTTTTGGAAGATGGCTGGGAAAATTCTGTGTATACACACCTCAAGGCATTTTTTCCAGAGATGAGTATCTCATGCTTATTACTTTAACACCATCCATAATATAAAATATATACTATCCTTCCCACCACATAAATAGTTGCAGAAGGATGCAGACTGATATACTAATAAAATTATGTACATAGCATGCTGACAATAACCATATATTAAAACAGTACACACATACTTTGCTCTTCCACCAGATGTTTGCAAAGGTACTGTGGACCTGAGATTCCTCTCCAGCTATAAAACAGTATCCACATCCATTAAAAAAAAATTCAAATTTGTTTTAATACATGTCCCCTCCTCCCAAAAATGCGCTCTGCCTATGTTTTTTGAACATCTGGATTGTTAACACTTGGCCACAGTAGGAATGGAGGTAACAAACAGAAGACCTTGAAAGATGAGAATATGGAATGTCGGGTTTATTATGATAACTGTAGTTCCACCTAAGTTCCTGTGCAGTGCTTCTAACTTAGAAACTTCTTAGGGTTGCTGACCACTAATCACAGATCATTTTGTGAGGCTTGAATAATCCATGTTCAGATGAAAAGTGAGTACTTACCATAGCTTTTTTTATTCAACCCTTTTAAAGCACATTTGGTGAGAAGCTCCATTAAGATACAGCACTATCTCTGAAACAATTTTATGTGAGAGTGCTGTAACACATCCAAGGTCCAGCTAGGGTAAGCAGATCTTTTTACTTACTGTTTAACAATTACAATACATTAGTGAGACAAGATGCCAAAAAATCGGACAGATTTTACCTTAATGCATCTTCTATTAGTATTTTATTTTCAGTTACCAATTCAACAAGTTGACCAAGTACAAATGTACGTTTCACTGGGCTGTACTTTTCCCAAATGGAAGTCGAAATTTTACTACCCACATATAATACAAAATAGCCGCTTTTCAAAAATAGATCTTGTGTAAGTCTCTTAGCAGTTCTGTCACTTTACGCATACCTTCTTTCAGAATACTTGAGATTTATTTATCCTGTCTTGGATAGAACATAAAGAAGTCCTCTGGGGATTTGGGGAAACTGTGGGTTTTTTTAAATAGCTGTTGTTGTTCTTCTAGATACTTCAATTACAAGACACTTAAGAGATTATTACCCGGGTATGAGCCAGTACAGACAGATACTACTGTTCGGTTTTTGTCAGGAAAAAGGCATCATAAACAAGACGTGTGTGCACGCTGTATTACTTTGAGAAGTCATCAAATGAAAAGACTGAAGGCTTTGTTCCACTGAGGACCTGTATGATCCTGGGCAAGGGATCTTAACTTCTCTACTGAAACACTATCTTTCTTGCCCCTTGTAAGGCTTTTCTACCTGTGAAGATTTTTTTACTTGTAAGATTCTCAGCTAGTGTTGATTTCTCACTTTGTGTTCGGACAGTACTTAGCATAAACCCCACGACCACTGGTGTCCAAGCCTTACTTTAATGCATATGAACTATTATAAACTCTGTTTTCATTTAAAAAAATCAAAAAGCAGAATATCAGTTCTGCAAATTTATCTTTTTTTTCTTGCCATTTACTGTGCCATTTAGGACTATACTAAAAACAAAAAAATGTAGCTGTATTGCAGGCCAACAGCTTCCTCAGTACTATTCTAATATTTCTTAGCAAAAAAGGGCAAGAAGGAGAGAGCAAAGGCAGTAAGATTGAGCTCCTTTGGTATCTAATTTACTGTACTTTTCTCTTCAGCTTAATGAAGATAAATGTCCTACAGCTCATTCAAGTAGATAAGGCTGTTTAATTAATAATACAATGACAGTCTCGTGACAATTGTAATCCCCCCGAGTAATGGTCTATATATTCTGTTTTGAGCTCACATACAATCCCATCAGAAATAAGATGCTTCTGAGAAAACAATAGCTCTTCTTCCCATGTAAGTTATATGAACTTGCTCTGCAGGCAAAGCTCTATCCCATTCTACTCATTTTCAAACAAAAAACCTAAATATCATGCTAAACATCTGAACAGGACTTCATACACATGTTCATGAGTGACTTACTAACCAGCTATGTATGCCATAGAAAAACTGACAGAACACAGCTGAACTATACTTTCCATTTGGCAAAACACCCCCTAAATATCCTCCTTATCTGGGTCAAAGAAAAAAATTCTCAAAAGTACATTAATACCTAATAAATATCCTGTGGATCGGGGCATTTTAGTATGTTAACACTTAATATACTAGCTACCAAAACCACAGGATGCCAGTAGAGTTAAAGAAACCATCAATACCTCTATACATAAAAAAAGTTGGCTCCACTAACAAAAGCTATTTTATCTCTTTAAAACCTTTTAACAACAAGGTGCAGTATGTTATCAACTCTGAGTTTCCACAGAAAAAGGAGAAGGCAAGCCTAATTCCATTTTTAAGTTAGAGCTTAAAGCCTCCTCCTAGTCACCAAAAAGCCCAAAAAAGTGCTAGCCAAAAAACAGAAACAAAAAAACTTAGAATTTAATCCCCGTATTTTGCTTCGGTCTCAGCAACAGTACAAGTGGGCTAAAATTTGATACAAACACACTAATTCTTCTCCTCTCCATTGTTCCAATCTGAACAATGAGATGGGGTTAAAAACAAAACCAAAGAAAACAAAAACAAAACAAAAAAAAACAACCACACCACCAACCCAACTCCCACTATAAAAAACCACACCACACCAAAGTCAGGGTATAGTATAACGATACTTGTACTTCAAGCAGAACAAAATCACAGTTGTCCAACTTACTCCAAATACGTTTAGAAAATGGGGGAGGGGGATCAATTTCCACCTCTTCAACATGCCTGAAGTTCTAGAGCAAGATCTGAAAGAACTGAAGTTATTAAATTGTCTGCTTTTACTACGTGTACTTAAGACATTTATCTACATCAAACATACAGTCACTGTGTGATTAAAGCTGTTCAAACACAATACTTGGCTTTCTCCCAAACTCCAGTAATACTTTTCTTGCTATATATAGTCTTCCCAGAGTTTACACTGCTTTAAAGTGATACAGGGAAAAAAACAATCCTGATTTCACAAACAAAACATCAGGCTCTGAGCTGGTATGTCAGCAGCAAGAGAGTCTCATGGGCTTCTGACACTATCCCAACACCAAGTTGGTGCTCAGGAAATGTTCAAAAAGCAAATCAAATACTAGGAAGGGAACAGAGAACAAACATCAGTATACCACTACGTAAGTCCATATCTTGCATGCATCTTGAACGCTGTGCAGTTCTGGGTCCCTTTGACAGCAAAAATAACATAGCAATACTCAAGAAGGTTTAGGGAAAAGTAGCAACAATGGTCAAAGGTGTGGAATAAATTCTGTATAAAAACAACTAAGTAAGCTAGGGTGCTTCAGCCTCAAAAAGTTATTTTAAGAGAAAATAAGAAAACATGGAGAGGTCCTCAGAATAACAAGCATGATGGACAGACTAGAGAGGGAGTGACTGCTGCCTCTTTCATACATGAGTTAAATAACTACCAGAACCATGACTAAGCATAAATGAAAAGGCATTTCTTGAAACAACAGGTAATAGACCTATAGGAAATTCTAGCCAAAAGATGTTGTAAATGCTGCAGCTTTATAAGGGCTCAAAGGATAACTGAACAAGTTCACTGGCAGGGGGCGGGGAAAACAAAAAAAATCCACTAATGGTTACTAAATATACGGAAACCACATCCCACTCAGGAAATCCCTGAGCTAAGAATAGTTAGAAGCTGGAAGAGGATTACAGAGTAGTGTAACACGTGCATCTCTATCCTACACTTATTATTTGCTTATGACCATCATTGGACAAAAGATACTGGCCTAGTGGCATCTTTGGTCTGACCCACTATGACTATTCTTAAAGATCCTAAGTCATTCCTACAATACTTTTCCTTAAAAATGGTAGCTTCCAGATACCCCACTATACATTTCAACATCCAATTAAAATTTTATTTCATATCCATGTAGCAACTTAGAAGTTAAGAGGAAACACTACTTCTGCACAGAGTCAACTCTTGGTACTTCTCAAGTTCACAGGACACCTCTTTATTAGAGCAAGAGCAACCAAGTAAGCAACTTTCCCTAAAACAGCGCACTTGAGTACTCTTCCCTTTTGACTGACAATTTCTGAAGACTGGTGTAGTAAACAGCTCTTACAAGGAATACAAATCAATGCTTTTAAACAGAATCATGTTAACAAAATTCATTACTATATCTAAACCACTCTAGATCATCGTCCACGGCTATATCAAGCTCTCCGTTAAAAAGGCTGCAGCAAATACTTTTACTACATCCTTTCCGAATTTCTCATCCTTTCTCCATCTTCATTACTAAGTGTTCCTAGTAGCTACCAGATCAAGTAAGGTATCGGTTTCAACGTGATCCTCCAGTACTAGAAGTACAGACTAGGGTACCATTTAAATAGGAATAGTAGTTTTACAGTGAATTTGATTTAAAGTAGTAATTGATATTACTTAAAAATAGTAATTTCCCCTAAAACAGCAGTAATACCATTGAGACATATTATTCGTATTCTGGTAACACCATCCATAGAAACATGAAGACAAAGCTCTGCTTTAGGAGAGTGAATTAAGATGAATGTATTCAAATTAAATTCCATTAATTCAATTAATTCCATTCATTTTTAGGATTACTGATGAACTTTTTCATGCAGACTCCTTGTTTCTCACCTGTCTGTTCCGTTCATCCATTATTCTTGTGATCTGTATTTTCTTTCTCCCCATTTTCAGCCTCTTCTTTCTTTTGCTTTGCAATCCAGAAATATACTAATCCAAGAAATTTCACTCTTCAATATTCTAACACATGATACTGTTTTCTTTTACTTTGTCTTCAGCTTGAGAAAAGGTTCCTACTTCTTCTTATAAACCCCTAGAAAACAAAATTTTGAAAAATTTACAAATTAATAAAGAAGCATCATTAAACTCTTGTATAGCCGTAAAACATGTCCACGCATAAAATAATTTCAGTGAAGAACCAAGTACTTTCATTAGTAAAATATTATACTACATACTTTGTTCCAATTAAATAAACTCTAACTAGTTTGCTAGATTCTAAAGTGGTAGTTTGTAGGTAAAATGACCAACAGTTTCATACACTTTCAATTGGATGCCTTAAAAATTTATAGTTGTCAAAGGGGGTGGTGCTCACCACTAAGCTTTAGGCTTTGAGTGATCTGAGGTTTCAAAAATTTACCCACAAAGTTTTGGTAAACTCCATCCTTTTTTTTTTTTTGAAACCTTTACAGAGAAACTGCTTTGTGTTTCCTGTTTGTCTTGTACAATTATAATCACAATAATGAAAAAGCCATGAGAATATCAAGTTTCTGTTCCTAAACTAAATTACATCTCATTTTGTACGACAGTATTTGGAGTTTCACTGGGAAGCAGGAGGGAGAAGGAAAGAGGAAATACCTTTACTTAAAAAGGATAAAAGACCACAGAAAATACTTTTGCAACAGAACTACTTCACAGCTACCAAGACACCAATGAATAATTAAGACATTCGCACAGTTACTCTCTCTACAATAACCTCTAAGTTGCCCATTTGCCAATAACCAATTACCAGTCCAGCACTTGTTTCATTTTTGTAAATTGTTTAGAAATATAAGGGTGCATGCAACCTGAAAAGCCAGTGTGCCATGATGATATTTTAATCTGGTAGTAATGCACCAAACTGACTTGTAGAACACTGATAACTTTAAATGCATTTTCAGTAAAAGAAATTGCTAAGCCACATTCCAAACATTCTGCTTGAACTGTAAGATAACATTAGTTCAACCAAACTGGAAAACAATTGAAAAGAAATAGCCTCTAGAACATCGACTCTATACTAGAATGTATAAACATGAAATAGGCACACCTTACTCTATCACCACCTAGTATTCATTAAAATAAAAGGGGTAAAATCAGCCACAATATTAGCTTATAACCTCACTAACTTTCCAACCCAAAATGTCTTTTGAAATCAAGCCTTGCATATTTTAATATGGGTGTCACAATGCCGTATCCTTGAGGCCATGTGTAGAAAGCGGTGCAACCACATCACCATCAGACAGCTAATAAGTAGAGACAGCGAGAGGCAATTAGTCACAGGCTACACTTCACAATACATTCAATTTATGCTGAGGAAACAACCATGACATTCTGGTGCAGCTTGGGAGGAAAAAAAAAAGGTAGATGAACATCACAAAATGAAGGGATGTCATTTTTTATTTACCCGATATGAGCAAAGGACTGCTCTGGTAAAACATCATGAAATGCCCAACAGAATTAGAAATACTGTTACACAGATTTTAAGATCAAATCAACACTAAGATTATGCGATGTCCGTTGGTCAAAAGGATATGCACTAGGCATTGTTTACACATCAAAACACTTAAAAGCATGCATCAGCATTGCATTCCTTTTTTCAAGAAAAAAATTTCTTCCAAGGTGCTGCTAAAAGCTAGCTAAGGGCAAATGAACAAGCCTGTACGCAACCAACAGCACACAGCAGATATTTGACATGGAAAGCAACAGTTGCCATATGAATGTATATGTTTTTTGTTACCAAAAAAAAAACCACCAAGAATATCCACTGGACTAAGCTTTAATTCATAAAACATTCAGTCTTAAGTCAGCTGCCCCACTCTCTTAAAAACAAAACAAAAAAAAAAAGCACAACCAACCAACAAACACCCCCCCCAGCTCACTCTATGACCACACATTAAATTTAGTTCCGCAAAAATCTGGTTGCATTCCTAGAACATACCTAATAAAAGGGTCTCTATAAGCAGCTCTTAAAATTTGTCTTCTACTTCATGAGTGGATTCATTTTTCCAATACACCATACATTATTGAAACATTTCTCTGAATACAGAATTACCAGATTCCTTCCTCTGCTTTTTAAAAGCACTCACCATCCTAACTAGTACATACAAATAGCTGCCACATGTGAGACCAAAGATCCATCTGGTCCAGCATTATATCCGTGGCTATTAGCAAATATCACTAGGATGGTAAAGGAGGAACACAGAAAGAGAATGAGCATATATCACTTAAAACCAATATTTATAAAGCATTTTCTCCAGATATTCAGTGATTTTTGAATCAGGAACCTTGAAGTCATATATGAAATTTTAGATTTAAAGCTGTTCACATCTTCTTCCATGAATATTACTTTTGAATGTGTAAATTTTTAATGCCTAGTAGCAAGGAGTTCCACAGCTTAGCTATGCATCAGAACAGAAGATCTGTCCTTTCATTTAAACCTGATCCTGTTAATCATATTTGGTTTCCATGGATTTTTAATTATACAAGGCCGTTAACAGTCATCTTCACCTTTCATGTTAGTCCTGATTTTCATGCCTATATTGTATCTTCCTTCCGTTACCTTTACTCAAAGCTAAAGAATCCTACTCCAGTCAGCCACTTCTCACACAAAATCCATTCTCTAGCCAGCCACCCTGTCCTCCTCTCTACCCTTTCCAGTTATGCACTGCTCTTTCTGAAACAGAAGGACACAGTGTGTATAGAATGCAAGATATGAGGCGTATAAAATTTTATTATAATTTACCATAAATTTATACAGAGACATAACAATATTTTATGATCTATTGCATTAGACATACACCTAGGCAAATTTACTAGTTCTCAGAATCTTCCTAAGGAAACAGACCTAATGCTCCAGAACACAGTTTTAAAACCCCTATGTGGGACCACATACTTTCTTCATACAGTCCTCTCTCATTCACTCAGCTCTTCCACCTTCTGCAACAGATATTCAAAAGCAAGTCCCTGCAGTGAATAAATAAGGAACTCATGGGAGAACAGGGTGGAGAGGAAGAGAAATATGATGTGAGATTATGCAATATATATATACTTAAGGACACAAAATGAGAGAGGTTCACAAATGTTTTCCACGAGCTAATGGAAGAAACAACAGCAGGGAAACACTGTTTCTGCTCCACGTACCATCACACAAAGGGAAACGGGAAAACTGACAGTAATTTTCACCAACATTGTTAGAGTTTTGGGGGGTTATTTCAGGTCTTTTAAAATTAGTATGCTCTATTAGGCATAAATGCATCAATCCATTTCCCATTTATGACCTCTGCTTCACCCTCTTTAATCAGTCCACTGTTGCCTGTCATCTCAGGTCTGCTACTGTCTTCAACCTCAAGTGCTTTTCTCACTTAGCAAATTCCAAATTCCTATTTGCATGTTGGTCCCCATCTGGGTCCAGCCTCTCCTTCCTCTCCACAGGTTGCTATGGACACCAAAAACCTGGCTTCGAAGCACATTTGCCAAAGGCAACCTAGCTCTGAAATACAGCATCCCTTTCATTTTGAAGTCACGTACAAGATTTTTCAAAGCTAAGAACTGAAATGTAAGCTAGGCATGAGCTTCGGGTAGAAAGGATCTTGACACTAACTGCGAAATCAGAGCAAATTGTGCAGTAAAAAGCCACTTGTCATGCGTGCTCAGAGCATCCAAATGGGAAGTTACTACCAATGACAAACACACATCACATTTCTCATGGGAGCAACGACTTTTCGTTTTTCTAAACACCTTGATCACGTCAGAGTTGCGGTTTTATTTTCCATCCTGATTAGCAAGAAAACCATGTAAGATAAGATATAAGACTGTGTCCGCTACATGGTTATGTCAAAAACGTAATTTGAAGTTTTAATTTTGCTAAATCATAGTTGTATTGCAAATATACTTAGGTAAAATTCTTAAGTCACAGAGCCATTTCATCTAGATCATCAACAAACCTTTGCCCAAATAAAGGAAAATTAACAGACATATATGAAGATAAATGCACATTTATTTCTGAAAGTAAACATGAAACTAATGCGAAGTAACCTTGATGAAAGTAAAGTTCTGCTTCCTTAAGTGACAGAATAAAATTACAGCCACCAAAACTGCTTTACATTACTTGCATGGGCACATGGAAGCAAAATATTTTTCTTCTTTTTTTTTTTTAATATAAGAATTTCAGGCACATAAGCAGAGAAAAAGGAAAAAACCCATGTGCTTCATGAAGAGCTTCAGACTTAGAAAATAATGTCAGCTTGCACTAATAGCTGTCCAAGTAAAAGCCTCTATTGTATAAAAGTAAACTTTATTCCAAATTTTTTGGATTTATTTGCTTCCCCAACACATGTGAAAACACCACACTAAATACTGAAAGACAACAGAGCCATAATGCAAAAATATACCCTCATGACTGCATATTTTCAGCAACTCAGATCAGTTAGTTAGTTGTCAAGGTTTCTTAGTTTCATAAATAGCAAGAGATATACAACATTAAAGCAAGGAAATTGTATTTGACCTATTTTAAAAGATTCTTTCAAGGGTTCAGTGGAAACAAATTATATCTGTGCAGAACTCCACAAGGTCTTGAAGCCTTCTGGCAGAACAGGTTAGGAAAAACTGTGTCAGAATCACAGTCCTTCCATTTATTTTCCTTTTAGTTCCCTCTGCCTCTCTTTTTCTTGGAACTTCAATTTCACCATCACAGTTACAGGTTACATTTGACAGTAACCGTCTCATCACAGCTCATTTACTGCAATGCACACAAAGAAATGAGTGTCATGACGTCAGATAATTTGCATGATAACTCTCAAAAGCCACAGCTGCATAAAAACACAGTTCTGTATAGATGCCATCTTACACTGGTAAGCCTTAGGTAAGGCTGACTAAAATAGCAGACAATAATTTTGACTAAATCAAGGTTAACAGGTCCTTTTCCAGTCTCAAAAGAGCCTGTGCAGGTATTTTTGCAGATTTGGTCCCTAAGCATGAACTGATGGGCATAAACTGCACAACCAAATCACGGCCAAACTGCACATTTGCTGCTAATTCTAACTAACACTTTGCATGCTTACTAAGGATGTGACCAGAATATAAATACACCCATACATATCAAGATGGAGACGAAGGCCCATCACCAAGTATTGGCTGTTTTATATTAACAAGGCAGATAACATAGAGTATCTCATTTTTCCATAGTACCTGTAAACATGTACATGTCCTCCCTCCTTGCCCCATAACTCTAAGTGGAAATAGCTAGAAAAAAAATACGAGTCAAATAATGTCTTGCCCAAAATCATTAATCAAAAGGTTAATTAAAAGGTTCTTGGACTCCATTTCACTGCCCAGAAGTGAGATAAGAACATTTTCTTTTTCATAAATGCAAACAGAATGCAAACCCATATGAAGTATACAACTCTAGACTTTTTTTTTCTAAATCCCAAACTAATTATAGAAAATATATTCAACCAGATTTGGATCCGCACTGAAACATCCCATGGCTCTCAACATGTTATTACTGTGCTCTAGACATTCTACCAGCCCTGCTCCAAAACTCATTGCTACCACTTTGAAGCTAGATTTTAAAATTAAGATTTCAAGCAAAAGGACTCTGTCTATATGTTTGCACTTAACAGAGATGATGCTCAGATTCTTGCTGGGGTTTTTGCAGAGGTGTGCAAAAACAGTAACAAAAATGTTTCCTATTGCCACACTTCTATAGCCCTGTCACCTGTAAGTCACCAGTCATTGCTGTAAGTAATGTAAAAACCTAAACGTAAAACAATAGCATGGCCTGCCCCTTCAAAACAAGACTACATGTTGTCATTTATCACACACTTCTTGCTGTGCCACAATATTAAGAAATAAATCTTTTTTCCATCCTCATAGAAGAATGGCTTCGAAACTATCCAAGTAGAGCCTTACAGCAGATGAGACTGGCCTCAGAGCTCCAAGGTCCTCAGCTAGCAACTGATACACAGGCATTGTTATAAAACAATAATACAACCCTTAGCCAAAGTAATTTTTTTTAAAAGTGGGACAACATAAAAAACAGGAAGCCATAAACAATTCTTTATTGATATTCTTTTTTATGCATCATAAAACACTTGTTTTTTTCAGCTGGGAAGAACACCACAGACCTTGAATACCAGACCATTTAAGTAAACTGTACTTCTAAGAGTGGATTTGTGGAATTTTGTAACTAAACACGCTCCTCAGTTTCCACATGAAAATCAAATTTATTTTTGAGCTTCTAATTTTTAAGTTGCACAGCTTTTCAAATTAAGGTTTCAAAGCATATTAGAAAAGATCCTGAAGTACTTCCAAAAAATATGGTCTTACTGAAGAACTGCAACTTCCAAATACTATTTAAATATACTGTTGCTCAAAATGACCTTTTCTGCCATTCTCTTCCATGCAGTCTAAGGTGAAGTTGAATAACTATACTTTCTTGCTAAAAGAACTACAAAAATCTAAGCTTCAGATGCCTGTTGTTTTATTACTCCTAGAAGGAACTTTTTTTTTAAAGAGAGATTTTCCCGAGCTGACAGACTAAACAGTTTTTGAGAACTATCAGCATCACCTATGACAGTATATGCACTCCTAGATAACATGACAAATGCAGCCTTGTCCAGGATCAGGGACAGCCAGGAATTTTGCTCTAGTCAGTTATTTTAAATTAAATGGGTTCAACATTTCAGTTAAGCTCAATACCCAAGTATTTTTCACACTGTTACATTGCCATAGTTTTTTTTTTTCCTTGGCCGACTGCTTAACTCCAAAAACTATGTATCATCCTATTCTGAGCATTTATACTCTCTAGAAACAAAACAGCCATTAGCAAGCTATCTGTAAAAGCATACATCTTTACCACATATTTTCAAGTGGCATTAAATTCTATTTTATTATTCGCATCTATAAGTTTGGTCTTGATATTTTCTGAAATAATTTATCTTTGCATTCTCAAAAACACATTAGAATGCAGTTGGAAAACAGGATCTGGAAACTGATGAGCTAGCAGTGGAGAAAGACAACCACAGAAAGAGAACTACACTTTCAATACTGGATTAAAATCCAATTTTAGTTAGAAGCAGAACTTAATATTTTAAGTGATCACAAGAATTCTGTTGCCAGACTTCTACAAACAGATTAAGAAAATAACTGCATTACTGAATAGCAGTCTGGAAAACACGCTCCAGAGAGTTTTTCAAGAAACTTCTTCTTATCATATAATTTGT
The DNA here is from genome assembly GCA_031468815.1 of Morus bassanus. Taxonomy (NCBI): domain Eukaryota; kingdom Metazoa; phylum Chordata; class Aves; order Suliformes; family Sulidae; genus Morus; species Morus bassanus. The sequence continues at coordinate 4,659,414 of CM062581.1, forward strand.
CAAAAAATGTGACTTTTCCGTGGTATACAAAAATAGCCACAAAGAAAGAGGATTCTGAACACCAGAAATCTAAACTTAAGTTTAGATACGATTGCTCCATAACAAAACAGAAAAGCATTGGCAGGTATTTAATTAGTTTAAAACTCATTACACATTTTGTAACTTTCACAATGACAAGCTCAAAGTGCAACTAAAAGCTTTTAAACACATAGGCCTCTGTGCAGCATAAGCCACATAAGGAAGGTTTCTTTCCTTAAGTAAAATCTATTAAATGTCTTTCAAGATCAAAAACATCTGCCTCAAGTATATTATCAACCTGTAATGGCTGTGGCACTTAACTGCCATGCAGAGAGGAAAGAAAAAAAAAAAAGGCACGTCTTCCTACCAAAATTCCCTTCTGCCTCAAAATGGAACCATCAGCACCAGATGTACCTTCCAAAATGCTGATAAGAACATGTCTACTGGAGATGGCTTTAAATTATACACCATTTCACCCACAACACAAAGCTGCTACAGAAGAGCTCTCCTCCGTTACAGAAGACAAAACAGAATCCTGTGACATGAACTTTTTACATTCATCTTGGAGGGGAGGGGGGAAAAATCACTGAAACCATGCTGCTATTCTCAGCTGGGAAAATAATTTCCTTTCTTTAAAGCTATCCTAATGATTGAGTAGGAATCAGCTGAAAAGACACCTTCACAAGCATTGGTAATTAACTAAATAACAAACACTTAACAGTGGGGGCAATTAAAAGGTTCATTTTAATGATTTTCTTCATCTTACGATAAAAGAGAGTACACACACAGGACTGTTCAGTTTCCAATTAATATATTTACCAACAAGAATGGAGCTTTCTTCTGGTTTTGCAACATCTTAACACTTCAATCTTCTTCAGGCTCACTGATGCATCTTCACATAACACTTAAAATGTGTTACATACCACTAAGTTAAGTCATGGCTTTAAGAAAAAGTACTATCATTGGGAAATCTATTTCCAGAAGTCTTCATATTTCATCAGTTACCACAGTGAGACTCAAGCTTTAATTACTGCTATCTTGGCTCATTACTTTTGCCATCTCAACTTAAATTTATCTGTATTTTTCTAATCTATTGATAATCTTACTTGGCAAAGGTACAGCTCACTATCTCAAAGTTCTCACAATATCTCTGCCCCACTTGTCACATCTATATTTATCTCTACAGAAATCAGTAGAGCAAATTGGAGTAAGTACAGCGATTAATACCAGGGACTGCAAGCGGACAGAAAATGGTTTCACAGTTACAACAGCTGAATACTGTTCTAAAGTACTAAATTGATTTGGTCAGATTTCTATGAAATTCTAGACAGGCTGCATCACCTGTTTTGGGTTTTGTTTTTGTTTGTTTTTTGTTTTGGGGGTTTGTTTGTTTTTGTTTTGTTTGTTTGTTGTTGTTTTGTTTCCCCACCCCCACATATATGGGGTCACTCACTGTTTTCATCATTTTCTAGATAAAAAGTCAGAGCAAAACCTTCAATTTAATTGACATGGCCATGCCAGGCTGAATTCAGTGGGAGAAGCACTTTAAACCTAAGCAACAACATGTCAAAGTAACCTTAAAAATTCAGGTTCCTGGCATTTCTGTTTGGACATCCTTATCCATAAGGAGTATTGTCCTTCTTTTTGCCTCTGAACTACATCATTTAAGATTATTATCTTTTCTGAGGAGTACTGAAGTTTTTAGTGGGTCCTTTCGGGAGGGGGGGCTAGCCTTACAATCAACAAATAACCTACATGTAAAGAACTGAACATTAATAAACAAGAAATCCCTCTATATAAGTTCTGATATATCATAACCACATTGCACAGCTACATTATTTGGCAAAAAACCAAACACCTGAAAGCAACATCAGAAAAATACAGTGTACTACTTTTACTCATAGTTCAAAATTAAACAAGGTGCCAACTGAGCTAACTCAAACAGCATCCTAACGCAAGATTTAAAATTTATAGAAATGAACACAGGCAGAAAAAAAATACTCAAAACACAGCACATACTGTAGGGCAATGTTATGAGATTTATTACTCTTATCCTTCAAATACTCTTTTCAAAATTTTATTCAAATTTCACAGGCTGCACTTCAGTTTCCTTGTAGCAAATGCCAAATAAGCAATTCTCCAGTTAAGTAAAACAGTGTCTGTTCTCAGTCTATTAAAACTGACAGGTGTATAACTGGCACAGTTTCCCAAGGCAAGAGTAGAAACCGTAGCAGATTTTTCCTTAGGAAGTATGTACACAAAAGGCATTTGATTGCCTCTGGTTTTTAGTTTCTTCTACTGGAAAAAACAAAGAATGTGAATTACAAGGTAATCTTATTTAACATTGGTTTTACCTGATGCAGGAAACTGTACTAGCTTGCTAATTCAGCAAACTGATTTTGCTATTTGCAGCAAGACTTCTAAACCTCAGTGAAGTTCTGAACACTTCTCAGTGCCTAAACTTCTAGTAATTCATTTTACTTTTTACACAGAGGAAAACTGTCCAACTGTCCACTTTGCCTACAAAGTACAAACTGTTGAGGTAATGCAACAAACAGCCGCATGACAGCAGCTTCAACGCATGTTACTGAACAAACATTACGACAATGAAAAACAGTTACAGCTGACTTCAGGAATGTAATGGGATACAAAGGCAGCCATAGCTTTCACATGGCTCTGCCTATACCTTCTCCTACAGACAGCTTCCTCAAACCAGACTTCAAACTAAAAAATGCCAGATTTTATTAAAGTTCTTAGCAAGGGACAAACTTGAGTAGATGAGAGAATGGAAATATAGAGGAACGATAAACAAGATTCTTCCTTGCACATTGTGCCCTTGCAAGATGGGTCATCTTTTCCAAGTTTGGCTTCAGTCAACAGGGGCTTTGTGACACAGAGCACCATACGCTCCCATTTTGCACTTAGGAAACTTATTCCCAAGGTTTAGCTCATTCTTAACTATCTGATTCTTCCTCATCCTAGATATCAGCTTTTCTTCATGGTCTGCACAAGCTGCAGGCTCCAAGCTTCTTGCCTGACCCCCCGGTTTTTTTCTTTTTTGTTGTTTTGTTGGTTTGTTTGTGTTTTTTTTTTTTTTTTGGGTTTTTTTTGGGTTTTTTTGTTTTTAACCTGCTATGACAGGTAGTCTCCACAACCATTTCCTTCCTGAGCATATTCTCTTTCTTACCAAATACACACTTCCAGTCTTCCAGAGGATTCCACATGGTATAGGCACACCTCACACGCCCCCTTTTAAAGGGAACAGGACAAGAAAACTGAGGACAAATAGAATAGATACACACATTGAATAATCTCTAAAAAGCTTTAAATCACTGAACAATTATCCAGGAAGCTTTCTTGATAATATATGCAATGTCTGATTAAATGACAGCATGCAGTCATATTGTTGAAGTGCAACAATTATAAACTAGACAGACATGACAACATAATGCCTCAAACAGCCTGCATGCCTCAGTAAGACATTCAGTAAACCATAAAGACACCTACGTGTTTCTAACAAAGATAAGCGGTAAGATTCTTTTTCTGTGGCTCCCATAGCCTTTGTTCAAAACTCAATCTCTTCTTTTAAAATTCAGATACACCACCAGTTCAAACTTCTAAATAAATTTTTTAAAACGTTACACTGTACTTCAGAGAGATTAAAACCAAATTTCAGTGAATTATTCCCTTCCCTGCAACCTTTCAAGCAAATAGTCATCTTAAATATAAGTAAAATAAAACACCACTACTGGGGGGGAGGCTACAGCAGATCATAGGGCAGGTCCTTTCCAAACATGAACAGAGACTGTTTCTTTATAATCTAAAGGTTTCAGAATCTGACACAGACAGGTGGCAAATAATAAAATAACATACATGTGAGATGAATCCACTCAGCTATATCTCAGGAGCGATATACTGGAAAGAGATTAAATACAGGCAGGATATAGGCAACATCAGTGAACTCGAAGATGGTGCTAGGCACCCACGGTCAAGAAACAGTCAGATTCCCACACACTCTAATTTCAGCAGCCACTTTTAAAAGCAGCCTAGAATGAAATTCCTTATGACCTACAACATTTTATTGATCCAAGTACTTCAGAACCCTCTTTCTCTGTCCCTTCTCCCCCGCCCCCAAGGCTGGTGATACTGCCCTCCATTCCGATGTCTATATTGTTAAAAGCAATCACAAGCTAAGACCGTCCAAATCAAATACGGGGCAGGCCATTAAAAACAAAAACTTAACTACATTAAGATACACACCCCAACACCAAAACATACTGTTGTAAACTCAGTTTCTAGTTAGAAAAAGAAGTGAGAATATTATTCAGAGTATTTTCTGCTCATGCATATAAATCTTTCCCTTAATGGGCAAGTGATGTCTGGTCATCTGGGCATTCATACATCATTACCATTAACCTAGCCACTTTGATTCACTCCAGAAATGTTACCTAAACTACACTGATTATAGTACACTGAATCTTCAGTTAGGAACTGTTCTCTGAATAGAAACCTAATTCTAAAACTAACTAACTTTGAAACTATTTTTTTCCTTAGCAATGGCAACAAACCAGCATGCACAGTCAGTTAATATAGTTTAGTTGACAAGTGGAAATTCATGATGCATGATCCGTTACTTGTTATACTTGCAAGGCAGAGCAAATGATAAAATCTAATTATTTCACCTTTCTTGCAGATTGCTGCAAAAAAAGAAAACTTAAGTCATTTGACCCTAACTAACATTACTGCTTCACAGCAAAGCTACATGATTCAAGTGGTGGATAGCAAGATGTATTGAAATACCTGTTTCAATAGCTTCTGGAATGAAATACTCAATGACTGTAAATAAAAGAGGAGTCTGACCCATTTGTTCCCATTGTTGTATTGAAAACAGAAATCTTCAAAACTTTGAAAATATCTCAATTTCTCTTACTGTTAAGAAACGCTGACAAACATCCTCCATGAACAGAGCCACTAAAAAGGTCTGAATGAGAAGATACAGCTGACTGAAGTTTAAGTGAAGGCCCAGAAAAATTTCACCGAGATCCCAAGCAGGAATCAATTAAGTGATCCATACGTAAATATACAAAGCCCTTCCGATAAACTACGACATGAGTAAACTACTACATCACTGAAGAGTTCAAGAGCAAGGAATATTGAGAAAACAAAGATATCGCAAAAGCTGGATCTTAATGTATCTGAAAGACAGTTGGCCTATTTTCAATTACATTAAGTAGCCAGGAATCTGAAGCAGAAGCCCAGACAGGCTCAGATTATTGTAGACTTCCCTTACTGAAAACCTCTTCCATTTAAACAAGTATTTTCATTTAACTTTGACATGAAACATTAGACGCAAATGCAAGCTTTTTGAAACTCTAAGGTAGACATCTCCATCTTTACTACTTAGTCAGCCAAGCACTATCTGATGCAATGACTGCCTAGATGTGACAATAACCAGGATCAGTCAGGAATCAGAGACTATAAATATAGCTAGCCATCCAGACCTGCAATTATGCATTTAAAAAAAAAGAAAAACCCCAGTCACATACAGCTTACTATCCTGATTTTGGAAAAGGAAAAAATAATTATCCTCACTATCAAAGAAGCTGCCAGAAACACCAAGCAGCAGTCCTGAAACCACTTCAGAAGGAAAGACTGCACAATCAGCCTTAGTCTCTTGCACTATCAGATGGTCAAAGTGGACATCTCAGCATTTAATTATTGCATCAATGATTTAAACCTGCTAGGAAAATTACACAAAACAGTGCCCTTTCCACACACACTGCTGGATCCCTTCCATCCATGCTGTCGTCTTGTTCATCTCGACAAAAACCTAACTAAGAGACCCAGGAACCATATTTCAGTTGTAAAGCAAATACATAGCAGTCAGACGTGAATGACTTCTCCTTGAAGGTATTAGTTCTAATTGCTGCACTTAATGTTGACAGCAGTATCTTATTTTGGTAAGAGTAGTTGCATCTATAAAACTTTGATGCTGCCTGTAGCCCTGGTAGATGAAAGCATGCAATGTGCAAGTTCAGACACCTCAGTCAATCTTTGAGCTTGGAGAAATGAGTGGTTAAAGCTAATGTTAAATTCCTGCATGTGAAGTGATAGACTTATTTAGACATAGAAATGAACTTTTTTATTCTAACAGTATCACTAGAGTAGACAAGGAAGAACCTGAAATCTTTTCCGTTCCTTTTGGTATGACAGTAAAGCACTTTGTCTTCATGCAAAACCCCAAGTACTTATTTCCCTAAGAAAAAATAAAAAATCTCACATATTAAATGTATTCATGAAAGTGGATTCTGTATACCAGAATCAGATGCTAGCTTAATTATTTTACAGCATTTCATTTGATTTGTTCTAAGTAAATCATCTGCGAACATGATTATATGGAGTTATACGAATAAGAGAGTGAACCATGGCGAACTCACATGCAGTTTATACACAACTTTCAAGAACCTGCTTAGAAGCATTCTTGCACCTGCAAGAAATCTTAACTCCTCTTAAAAAAAAAGTTATTATTGAATACTCCAGGCCTTCAGGACATTAAAACCATCTTACTTCTACATGCTGACTGGAAGCCTTGCAGCAGCTGAAGCAATAAATATTGACAGCTAGCTGGCAAACAGCAGAGATACCAGTGCTCATAGTCTCCAATTTCACCTGCATCAGCAAAGACAGCCTAGAAGGGACAGCGTAACTAGGGCCTAATATGTTCATCTGTACTACTGCTGCTTTGGCCTGTATTAAAAGTGTATTTTCCACTCAGTAAGACTGGTGGACCTTTCAACATACCTGCTTTCCTATACCACCCTGAAAACTTCAATTATCTATGAAATCTCATTGCAACATACAGATATATAGTAACAAAGCTCTAACTCTGGCTACAAATCGTAGTGGAATAAACTTCCAGCATCCAGTCCCGTCCTTTCATGCTCTTACATAGCACAGCTCCTTCTCCTCCAACTGATGCTTTGCAAGCTTCACGTATGAGGCCACAAATTGCTTAATAAAAATTATACCATCAACTTAGAGCAAACATGGGAAAAGCTATATGCCAGAATACAAGATACTCCTGACAGCACGTAAGAAATAGAAGAAAATTAGTAAAGTGGATTTTAATTAAGAAATTGTGTTGGTGACTGAGTTCTACTGTTCTCTCAGTTCTCATCTCATATCCTCTACTTTGAGGTAGGATTACAAAAGCTGTAAGGAAATGCATTCAGACTTGCTTAAAGGAAAGACAATTAAGAACAAAACATAAAGACTACAAAATTCTGTTTTCCCACTGGAATAAAGGTATCTTCCCAGCCATTCACTCTGCAGTTCAGACAAACTACAGATTAACAGTTGCTTTTTAGCAGATTTCATCCTACTGCCAAACTAAACAGATTTTTAAACTGAGATTTGAAATAAAGACTTCTTAGTATAACCCAAAATGTTGACCACTGAGCCGGACCTTGTTCTCAAAACTTCATTTTATGATTTCATCTGAAGCTAACAGAATTTTTTTTTTTTTTTACCCCTGCACAGACACACCTAAGATTATGGTCTATGTTAAGATTTGTAAGAATTCACCAACACACAGTGTCATCATCTTCCCCAGCACACAGCTTCACTAGGGGGAGGGGTGGAGACATCCTCCACACTATAAACATTTGCCTGCTTTCAAAAGGAAGATATGAATCAAAACAAGCTTACCCTGTACTTCTAGCAGGCACTGCTCTTAACATGTTACGTAAACCAATACTTGCAGAGATTCCTCCTTCTAGCTTCTTGTAGATTTTCCTTCCTCTTTGTCTACCACTGAATATATTTAATTTTGATGGCAATATCTGACTAACAACATTAGCAAGCCTTTAGAGATGGCAGGCGCTCCCCTTTGTTTGCATCACTCAAAAATATGCAAACCCTTTAGTACTCCACGTCAGAAAAAGTACCAAATAGTCTTAAGATTTTACCACAAATACACAGTTCAGTAATATATAAGCACGCATGAGCCAGGCCTATTGTCTAGGTGTACAGCACCTGGAAAGCAGCAGTGCACTGAGCTTTGGTTTAAACAGAGTAAATTAAGATTTCTACTCCTATGTTTTAATGCTGTCAGGTCAGTCCATTTGCATTATTTGCAAGATATCAGTTTGGGCATGGGAAGGAAGAAGTACTTAGTCCATCTAGTGAATCCTCAGACTCAAAATCTCAAATGGATGCCCTTGCCTAATTCTTTCAGTAGGTGGAACAGAAGCCAAAATGTTCCTGAACAGGATGGTAGTATTCCCTACAGTCTTCCCATATGGAGGTGAGATAGCTCTCAAGCCTCACTGTTTGCTCTTTTTTGGAATGAGTCCAAGTTCACTTCAGTGTAGACGCTCACCCCGTACAGCGGGAATAAAGGCATTAAAGAGAAGGGGAAGTCCCCAACAGCAAAGGAAAAAGCGTGGAGGACAGCAGCAGGAAAAGTTAACAGTAAGTTTATCTGTACTGAGTTTTATCTGTGGCATTTTATCCAATTTGATGCCACAAAGCATAGGAAAAAGACACAGACGGAGCTTTTTAAGTCTAGTAGACTCAAACAGACATTAAAAAGAAACTGGTTCTCAATCACTTTTGGAGGATTTCACCTTAAGGGAAGGTCTGTCAAGGATGCACATGGTATTCTCTGGCCTTCTGAAAGCAAAATCAATTAAGCACAAGACTCAGTTCTTATAACGAAAATTTATTTAGAAGAGCCATGAGAAGAAGCAAGCTAAATCATGAAACTGAAATTAATAAGTATTTGTGAATAGCACTGACAAACCCACTACAAACAAGTGGCAGCTTTTACTAGAAATTAAAGTTTTCACTGGTGGTTCTGCAGTCTCAGATCCAGACTGCTACAGAAAAACAAAATGGGAACTCTAAAGGGACCTTGTTGTTTTCATATGCTATTAATCAAGGAGCTTGGGCAAGAGGATTATTGATATTTTGAAACACTTAAAAAGACCAACCATAGCTTCCAACAAATTATATTATGCAGGGCTAGGAAACAGGATGTATGTTAAGGTATATAACTCAGAGCGCACAATATTGTTATGTTTTATGGAATAATTCCAGTTCTCTTATGTTTAAGACCATTTAATGCTGCTTTACTATGTGTACCCTTAAAGTACTCAAAAGAAAATCCACTGGGCTTCCCTGAAATTTTTCTGCAAATGCAGTATCTACCCAAACTAGAGAATTTTACAGAAAGTACCTTCTATCTTTGAAGGAGCTCACTGGTCCATAATGACAGTGCGTCTAGAGAAATACCATCAAAAAACAAAATCCGACAACCCATTATCTGGAAGAAAGTGCCTACACAGTCTTCTCAACAGGAAGAGGTGGAAAAAGTTACCAGCCGGAAGACATACAAGTTAAATCACAGCCGGGGGAGGGGGAACCCTTTGTTCCTCTGCTTTTAGCCAAGCCTCACTGGCATGACGTGTGACCACTGGACCTGAAGAAGAAAGGAACTCCCAAAGCATTCAGAACCCACTTGAATCTTCAAGCTTAAGGAATGCAATCATTCAAGTCTGAGACTAAGTAAATCCCTTAGCAATGGGTCATTAGAAATACGTCGTCCCATATTCAGTATTAAAGCTGTACTCTGGTGCTTTGATTACTTTTATTCATCTGGGTCCATAGCTGCAGTGCAAGAACAATCCGGTCACCATGTGCTAAATGGTATCATACAACAAACAGGAGGTGATGAGCAAGCCATCTCACCCTTCCTGCTCAGCACAATAAGTCAAAAAAACCTTAAACAGTAAACCAACATCAATGTCACACTTTCAGCACCAAACCAGCAGAGAAAATGGCATTAAACTTTATCAGGATTTTGCATAAAGGAGATTATAATCCTTTAAAGAGATTACCCATCTTGTAACATTGTCTTGATAGAGCATTTACCTGTGCCACTCCTCCCCCCTGCATATCATCTCCCAAATGTTGACCTGTTAAATCTGCAGAAGGCACGTAACTGACACATTAAGTTTTAAGCACAGACGAGACCAAGAAATTCTGACAATATCACAGCATTGCCAAATTTTACATTTGTGGCTTTTCTTAAAGATTAAGTACCTGAGGATCAGATTGCTATTTTCAGATTTCATTTAAAAATTAATCTTTAGTCATCATGACAACAGAAAACTGCATCATAACAGCCTAAAAAACAAAGCACTCCAAAAATTATGGTGGATTTAAAAAATCCAACTACTTTTGAATTCTCAGTCCTCTCTTACACTGATATGCAGACACAATGCTGCAGCATTCCAAATTCTGCAGTTGGTTACATCTCAGTTACAAACTGAGTCTCTTCAAATAGTTTGATAACATTTTATTTAACAGCACTCTGAAAACATTCAGAGAAATAACAACTTGAGAGATGCACTGTTTTATTCACTTGCATAAGATCCCATGGTTACTAGACACATGCATGCTAAATATATTACATGCTATCATGGCAGCAGGTCAGTTCTGAACAAGCTGCTTGTATTAAATTTCTCCTATAAGTTACATTAGAGTTTAGCTCTGCTAACAGCAAATATAGGAAGAGGCCTGACATTCCAAACAACCATCTGAAGGGAAAAACTATGCCAACAGAGTACTAAGTACACCAGCGCTACTTTAACCCATTTACTATTTTAAAAAACACATGTAAGCCCTGCATGTATGTTATCTATATTATGGATTTTTAAGATTCAAAACTCCAAAGCTAATTGGTTTGTCTTACCAATGAAAATGTAAAGAAAAGGTCACAAGTTTATCATATGTGACATGTAAGACTGATGAAATCCAGAACAGCACATGTTATTAACTGGATAGGATATTCAACTACATTTGAAATGTTTTATTGGTTTATTAAACCAACTGGGTACACAGTGACTACTAGAACACACTTTAAGTAACTATCATTGCATACTGTTCTAACAATTTCATAGCAGATGTTCTCTATAAACGGTACTGACATAAAAAAACCACACATTGTCTCTACATATATTGACATATCTAGAAATACACATACTGGCATATAAAAAGTACAAACAAATCTGAGTTGTCAAAATTAACAGAGCACACACTAGAAATATTTTATCAAACTCCGTCACAATGCTTTCCTATGTCATACTACAAAAGAGGATACCACTAGAGAGAATGCCAGCCTCATGGGGAGAGGAAGGCAATCTCTTCTAAAAGCTGCCTATAATAGACTAAACACAGGGGGACATTGCAGATAATGTGTTTCATGGCTTCAGACTGCTGCCTTGGAGAATGCTAAAATAAAAGGGCAGTAGACTTGATCACAGAGGTCAAGACAGATTAGAAAAGTATCTGTATTCTGCTCGGAGAATACACGTTAATCCTTTTCTTTTCATAAGCATGGAGTAAAGCCTAACTCAAACTCAAATACTTATCAGTAAGAGTGCAATCACAGTAAGCTTCAGCCAATGAAGTTGGAGGCAAGGGGAATCACACAGGCCTCTGGTAAATATTTAGGCAGCTAGCCCACATAAAAATCTGACTGTTGCTACTCTAGTGAAACCATATCCACAGTGGCCAGTTTAAAGTTATCTCATATACCTACTTAAGCTGCAATTGCATGTTTGCTGCATACTATAAGCACATCCCAACACTTGTCCTCCTAAGTAGAAACTTCACGAGATGGCTCATACATCACTGGTCTGCCCTTTCCACTGGATGGGGGACACCTGGAAACCAGACAGAACTATCAACAGGTAACTGAGTTATCCACAAGAAAGACACGCTATGTGCATATCAAGAGAACAAGAAGAGGCAGACGTACAGGTATGCTATAATAAATGGTTGGATTTTGAGTAGACGATACTTTAAACTAACTCAAAGTTATTCCTTAGTCTGCAGAGAACACCAGCATTTATTAAATAATACACTGACAAAGACACAGAATACCACATCTTTACAGAAGAAAAACATTATAACACTTGCAATTTTAGTCACTCAAAGGTTAAGTACCAAACTATCTGAAGTCTACAGTATGGTCCTGATATAATGACCAGGTTTCGTTTTGACGTTAGAACTTGTGCACTAAGGGACATGTTGGAGGCACCAAATCATCTCTAATATAGGAGAGTTTGTTTTTTTTTTAATGAACCAGGAGAAACACTTACATTAGCTATATGCAGAATATGTATTCTTGTAGTGTGTCACACATAAGTACATGATTGAGGTACTTTATCTGGTAAAACAGCATCCTATTGACTAAGTGCTAATACACAGCAGTACTCTGCCTCATAGCTTTAACATCAAATCTGGGCCATCTTTGCACTTGCAGGTTTTTATGCAGCTGCTGGTAAGGATTCCCTGCCCCCCATCCCAGGGGAGCACAGAAGCTGTCACTGCAAAGAAACAAAAAAAACCACACCGCCTCAAGAACCATGCTTCACCTCTGCATAACTGTCAAAAATGCGAGCCTAGCCGAATTATAATGTTCCAATTGTTTACTTCTGCTAAACTTTGCCTTTGACTTGTTACTGCTCAAATATTTAAGCTGTCACTTCCTTATCTGCATCAGACTTGAACCCATTTTTTCATTACATCTTATCTGAATTTTTTTTTCCCATCTTGACGACTTAAGAGTTACATACCATTCTGACCTGCTATTAGCAGGTCACAGCATTGAAGAGCAACACAAAAAAAAAGTACCAGCATATTAGAAGTATACAACAGTTAACACATTAGGAGCAGTCTCATGCTGGATTCCTTTCACAAAGAAAAAACCCACATAACTAAAAACAGGAGCTACACTGATAAAAAACACAGAAAAGTAATGAAATAACTGAACCAGTTAACTGAAATTCATATGAAGACAGAACTAGGAAATGGGATAAACAAATACAACTTGTCTACAAAATCATGTTTTTCATCCTTCAAATTAACATGTTTCTGACTGCACCATTAAAAATGTAGCTTCCAAATTTCACCAATTAGTAAAAACTAAAAAAATAAACAAAATCAAATTAATACTAGGGTCCTACAGAGAAAAGTTAGTCTTATAGAGGATATGAAATATGTTTTCACTAAGAACAATAAACGTTCAATATTATACAAAGCATTTTAAAAAATGCTGACCTCAGTAGAGGACTTGGAATTAAATTGTCCGCAACTGTTTGATGTGTTACAGGTTACTTTTATTTCAGAAGCAAACAAAAACCCAATAACAACAGAAATCAAAACCTACCTAACATGTTTATCAATAAAAGCATAGCTTGCATAAGGTAAAACTATGCAGATGCTCTATTTTTAATATCAGATGGTAAGTAATTGTTTCCTTTCTCCCAAAGTGTTGGTACATAATTGGTCAGTTTTGGAGCATCTACTTTGAGACCCCAGGTGGAAAAAAAGGAACAAACTCTCTTCCTGTGACATCTGCAGCTGATTGATCTGGAACTTTTTTCATGAGAGCATTAGAATACAAACCAAAAAATGGAAGGGATGATATTAAGATAAGTAAAACCGAGATACTTACTGTGAATAGAATTCACAAGATGAAGTCTTCCTCAGGAGAAAAACACTAGCACTTTAGTAGATAAATATGACAGAAAACTCATTATCTACCCACTGGAAAGTAAAATGAATGAAAGCTCCAAAAAAACAGCAGAGAAAGACAAAAGGGGCGGGACAGGGGGAGGGTGGTGCAGGAGAAATACTTCTGGTTTACTTGCAGCTATCTCTCAGAAAAACATAAATACAAAAAAAACCAAAACAAAACACAAACACACAACACCCAGCTGTAGTGTGATATATTCACTCTTCCAGATCCTCACAATAAAAACCATATGCAACATGGCTAAAATGAGGTGATGTAATCAACTGAGGCTAAGTCACAGGGCATGCCCTACCTCCTTTTCAAAATACTGTTCTGCCCTGTCACACTGACAAAGAACAGGACAAGAGGTTGCAAAATTGCACCTAGGCAAACCAAATTCAAAGGCGAGGCAAGGCACCAATCTTAAATTTCCTCAACAGCAAAAGACTCAAAACAAGGCAAGGTTTGCCAGTAAAAGTAACATTTGCAGCTAAAGCAACAGATTAGCAGACAAACTTTGAGGCACAGAAGTCCTCCAGATCACAATTTAAACATTTAATTTAACCTACAGGTATCAACTGGAAAACTGATAACAAATGCAAAAATGCAGCACTCACTAGAAAATTATTTCTAATTTTTTGTCTTCCATATTTGTAAGTAGCAAGAGCTGATGGAAGTTACATTTGGCAGAATAAAGTCCTTAGTTAAGGCTAAGGCTTCTCAGAGTCAGGCATCCATTTGCTGAAGTCAAAACACAACACAGTAGAAACTACCATCATCATCATCCAACCATTATCAACACCACAAGATCTGTATGCTGGACAGTTCAGAAGCCTATCATATCTACAGATCAACATGAAACAAAATTTTTTACCTCTCTAGTTTTCCTGATTTGTTAAAGACCATCTGAGCCAAAACTTTCTTCTTAGAACAGAGGCATCAATCTAGACCACAGACAAATTTTGGAACTACAAGTTTTACTGAAAGCCACAAACTTCACTGTAGTCTAATCATCTAAATGAAATATGTAAACAAAAATAAGATTTTTTTTAAGGATGCCTGATTTAAATTTGGCACACAATAATTATGAAGAATTTCAAGCCTATTTTTGAAGGCATTTCATGCAGCAAGGCTTGCTAAATCAAAAGAATCTTAATATGTTCTCACAATACACAAAAAAATTAACAAACCACATTTAATAAACAAATGGAAAAAGAATAAAAGTTGGTGGGTGTCATTTGTTTTACTGGAACATATCAAAGAGTTTCAGTACTATTCTGCTAAAGATATGAAGAAAAGCTGAAACAAATTCACAGCTACAAACCACGAGACCATGCGAGAAGACAAACCCACCTCAAAATGCAGGTGCATTGCCCTCCACATCTTGCTAGTGACTAGTCGTAACTGAACATACTAACTCAGTTTCTCAAAGGCTTAATAGATGACAAATATGACACTTAAGATGTGTTCTCCATTAAGAAACAGGTTTGCCCCATTTATATATTACAATTAAAGAGCATTTTGTGACACCATGGATTTTCAAGTGGTAGGGATAAAAAATAAATGTGTTCTCTGTGTGGGTATCCTAACATGCCATTGACTTACACAGCTATATTAAACTAGTTTAAAGGTAGCCACATAAATCTGTCTACACACATCTGTCACCATACAGCTTTACCTTTGATCCAAGAGGGGATCTGAGGAATTCTAGCTAAACAGACTAAAAGACTCTTTTCCTGAATTTGGTCTCTAACCTGGAAAACAGATCTAATTAGTAACATTTTTCCCCATATGTTGTTTAGTATGGTACCTCAGCAAGTCTTTCACAAATGTGAGCATTAAGATAAGCCAAGGAAGTTACTGTATAGGAAATACAGGTAAGGCCTATAAGCTTGTAACATGTCTAAGCATACCACACAGACCTATCGGATGCACAGGTCTAAGGATGGGAGAAGAACGTTCTGATTTTAGCAGATTTCTTACATTAACAGCCTGACACTAGCAAACCAGCACTTCAACCCAGAAACGCCTTTTCAAGAAAATTTATGAAAACAATACAGATGTTATCTTCCCTCATTATCCAAATGGCTTTGAGCATCTCTAGATCCAGTGCCTCTTCCCATGGGCAGAGTATGAACCTGGGGCAGTGAGAGGGCTGAAACCTCCTGTAACCAGCACAGCAGACAAAACAGGAGAGATGGGCTGGTCACCTGCTGACTGGGTTGGGGGGTGCAAACGGTGTGTGCCCTTCTCTGCCACCGAACTACAGCCAGAGCTCCCTTCACCGCAGCCCTGGAACTCCAGAGGAACATCTCAATCCACTGTCGCATTCTAGAAATTAAGAGTGGCAATAGAAGTGCAGATCTAGAGATACATTCATTAGATTGAACAGTAAGATTTCAATATTTATTGTAGCTCTCAAACAGAAACGTACAGTTTCGCAATTAATGACTGTGGACATGTTCTCTAAACAATGATAATCCAATCAGGTATCACTCATTTAGACAGATACATTAATTATGCTCAAATTGTCTCCTATTGCTAAAATAAAAGTTGAATAATTTAATTTTCTACGGGAATACAGCAGAGGAGAAAGAGACAAAGACTTGGATTAAAAAGTTTATGTGAGTGCCAAAAAGAAAAGACAGTTCCCTACGTACTCAGGAACCATTAGAACCCTTTAGCATTTTTTGCCAAACATGGTTTTACGTATTTTTTTATAGCATTTCAGAAAGTTTTGCTAAGGCAACTTGTATATTGACTATAACACAGCCAACATGCTGTATTATTAAGAAGACAATAGCAAAATCTGAGTAATGTGTATTAAAGAAAACACATTTACTACCATGGGAACCCCGTTAGAATTCACCACTGTTTCAAGTAGTCTACAGGAAGCTTTTCTGTGCTACACTTCCTCTCCTAATAATCTCTCTACTAATATTTCTAAGACATAAACATTAATAGTATAACAGGGAATAAGCACACTGGCAATGTCTCGGCTTACAGCATTTTCACCTAAAGAGGTCTAACAGACACAAGGAAACATGGTAGAGAGAATACCCGAATAAGATCTCCACCACTGACGCCATCACTACAGCCTAGGATTTAGCTGGAACATTGAAACTAATTCACTGAAAACTCACTGTAAGCACAGTTAAAAAAAAAAAAAACCACAACAAAACAAACACACGCAACACAAAAAAACATCCCAAGCATTAGAAGAAATGTACCAAATTCAGTTGAAACCTTACTTCATCTAATCTGGTCTAGGAGTTTCACCAGAATAATTTTGTTGTAACAAAGTGAACCATACTAAAATGATGTCTATTACAGGCTTTGAGATGCACAGCTCTAACAGGAAGAGAAGCAAGTCCCACCTCCCAATCTTCAGTTATATTGCAACTCTATCTATGTATACATAAGAGCACCAGCAATACCAGCAAAATAAAACTAGAGTTAGTTTAAACATTAAACTACACATAGGACTTGCTCAGTTACTCTCATTTCCAGGAAAAGCTCAAGAAGTCTCACAGCACATGCAAGACATTAACATACAGTTAAAACTACTTTTCTCACTTCCTGTGTGGAGGTAGTATGTAAAACCCACCTGGAAGCAGAACTCAAAAAGAAATTCTCCTGATTAATGTTTAACTACATCTCACAGAGCCCAAGTTAGCCTTTCAATGATGGCCTGCAAACTCAAACACTACATAATAAAATCCTTCTTATATGGTTTTTTGCAGGGTTTGAGACCTAAAAATGTCAATGTAGAAGTTTTTTTAGACTCCAGAATGAATGGAGTTATCAACCCCAAAAATAGAACTTTCCCTAAAAAGCGTTTTACATGTTGAAATAATAGAACTACATTTTCTGCTTAGTCAAGAGCAGCCAGTACTTGTATATGCAGCATCAGCTACTGAGGATCTGAACATTTGACCAAATGGCTAGTATATCCCACTAAATGCTGAAATCCATTTTTAATCAACAAAAAGCATGGCAAGTTGGCACACAATTTTGGTTTTTCTGAATTTCAGAAAAGGAGGTACTCTTCTACAGCAATCAAAAAGATGTCTTCCAGAAAATATAGAATAAATCACATCAGAGGCAGCATCCTGAACGTACTGCATATTAAGTTCCTTCTCCTTCATAGCAACAAGAAACAAAAAAGTATTCAAGTATTCTAATCCCTTGAACATTGTAGCAACTACAATAACAACTGCAGCACAGGCTCTTCCAAAAATACGCTTTTTAAATGAGGAGCTTACCCTTCAGAATTAACACACCTACAACCTTTTTCATTAATATATGCAATTGTTTCCTTCTTAACTTCGTATTTGTGTCTAAGGAGATGGAAATGGAAAAGGAATACAAGACAATTATAGAAAGTAGTCAAACCAAGATACACAGTCTCAACTAAGTAGATACATTCATGGTAGGACACTTAAAAGCTTAAAGGTCTGAGACCAGAAACGCAAGTTTGAAACAAGGAGGAGTTTGAGGTAGGATGAGATGGCTCACTCTCTCTCAAGCATGAAAGTTGATAAACCAAGCCAGACACACGCAAGCTACAAATATTAAAAACAACCTAAGCAAAGGAACACCTGTGGAACTGAATTTTATATCTTCATTCTCCTTTGTTTGTATCTTGGTTTTAAAAAAGAAAAACCTGCTTTCTAGTTACTTTAATCAGCTGTCGTCAAACTCGTGAAGGAATACAACTGTAAATCCTTACACAGGTGGACTGAAGCATTCATGTTCAAGATCCAGTTATATCTTTGAAAAGTCCTCACCCACTTCTTCCTTCCTCCCCTGTGGCCCAAACGCTGACACACCTCTGTGGGTGCACTCCACAGAACCCAATGACTCTTGGGCTGGCTGCCCCTTTTCTGTTCCAATATTGCTAACAAATCAGACTATTTTAAGATAAGCTAATTACACCAGTGAAGTATCTTATAAGCCATTAGAATTAAGCAGAAGAGACCATAAAGAATTAAAAGCAGTGAGGTACAGATAAGACGGAAGCAAGAATTGTGATCTCAGCTATTCAAAATAAGAAGCCTGGAGGATTCCTTGTCAGATTGCAACTCGGAATTTTAGTCTGTACTTACTTTCTCCTACTTCTAACAGTTAAAACAAGCACAAAAGAAACTTCACATGAAGGGCTGTTGTTCCTTACACCTTCAGAAAATTAGTCATTCAAGCCTTTAGAAGAACAACACACCAAAATCTTTGTGGCTTGCTTGTAGGCATTATCTACATGCATACAAGACAGCCAGCTACAGAAACAAACATAGATCCCTTAAGAGAAATAGATCTGAAGAAAAAACCTCAGATTATAAGTGAGTTTGTTGCACAGAAAGTTTTCAAGAAGTTTATCAGACCATCTTCTCATTAACATTTCATTAAAGGAATGCATGATGGAAAAGCAGGTTGAAACCTCTTTTGAGAACTAGTCAGCCAGTATCTTCGGTGATAAAACCTACCACGATATTCCTGAACAATTCAGCCTTAAAAGTACCACATTTAAAAACAACAGGATCCAGAAAATCCTCAATAAAACAGATATTAGCCTCACATGGGGGTGGGGACAGGGGTATTCCCTCCACTCTTCTGTTCCCTTTCCGGGGGAGTGTGTGTGCGCACGCGCGCAGGGGAGATTAGACACAAGGTGTTAAAACAGAAGAATCTAAATGGTTTCTAGACAAACAGGTCTTCTGACTTTCTTTGATGGAATTAAGCTCCTGCTCCCCCCCACCTCCAGAATACATGTGTAAGAGAAGCAAACTGCTGTCCGAAACTATACACAATTATGGTCCAAAGTCTGGCAAGGGAAAAGCAGAGGACAGGCAGTTGCAATCACAACCCACTGAGCTTCTGTTCTAGATCACAAGAGTCAAATCCTGAGTACAAACGCGGCACAGTCAATTCCCCGCACAAAATCCCCAAACCATTACAGAATTTTGCAAACAGCATCCTGGACAGACTCTCTAGGTAGGAAGAAGTGACAAGTGTTCTACACAACTATATTCCCATACACTTACGAAGAGGCATCATCAAAATGAAGATCTATTTAAGATTTAACTTCATTCTGCTGAACGAATGAATCACAGCCTAATATGACATTTAGATCAAATCAAATGCATTAAAAGCAAAGCAAATTAAGAAGCTGCATGCAGTTTTAAATCATCCTACCTTTAAGAGTTTATTTTCATAAAATTAAATAAAAACATTTAAGAAAATAACACTGTTTACTGATATAAGATTAGGGCATTATCAACAATGGCACTAAAATCTTGAAGGCGGAACTGCCTATTACCCACAGCTTTCTAATAAAATGAGGTTTACGTGATCACAGCCTATTCTCCCTCATTAACAGCTTCTGATTTAATTGGCCAGTTTCAACCAAGTGCAGCAGTAAAAGTATCAATTATTTGTAAGACTTTATAAAGTGCTGTAGAATTTTTGACCTGGCAGTTGCACACAGCCCCCGGGCAAAACACCTCACCTGCAGTGACCAGAGAGGCGGCAGGTTCTGTCGGATCACTCAGGCAGTCAGCAGGCACCTGTACTCAGACTAGCCACAGCTAGCAGGCCATTTAAGATATTTAAAGAACTTAAGAGAAATACACTGTATAGAGGGAAAGCTCTGAAAGATCAGGGAATAACGGAAGAGTCGAAAAAAAACCCAAACTTACAGAACTTCCATTTCTCTTAATTACTTGCAAAACCACTACTTTACTATTACTGTTCAGACTATTTTTAAAGTTACTTCCACCGTTTCTCCAAGCCATACTTTAATATCATAAATAAAACAGGCTACAGTAGATAGAATAAAAATTTTCATATACACATCATCTTCGTTCTTTCCTCTCCCCCACACCATGCTTCATTTGCTCCTCAGCAACCCAGCCATAAAGCGGGAATCCTTTTATCTCATGCAATCACACCGGTTATGCTTGCCTAGAGCCAATATTAACAGGACACTCTACAGATCCCTTAATGACTTCCAGCTCCTCTTAGACAAAAATTAGAAGGTGAAAAGAAAAAAAAAATGGCAGCAAAACCCAATAGCACCCATTAGTGACATCAAGTTGGTTGCAGCCTCAGCTTGTTCTAAAGTATTTCTTCAGTCCTGTAGCAAGACCTGATGCTTACAAGCTCTGCCAGGACCCCAACTGCTGCACAAGCATGTTTGGATCACCAGAGGGTGCTGCAGGGGCTCATAACATGACTACACAGTAGATTTGGGCTTGGATCACAGCCTTCTAACATGGGGCAAATCCTTTTCTCAGCTGTTAAAAAGAAGAGGTTTTTACTTGGGTCTCTTAGCAGTCATAACATTTCGATCCCCTCTCCAATCACCTCTTCTGAAGTGAACGACTTATTTTCTGATAGAATCTGGTGCAAGTTTTATATAAGCACCTTGTGCTAACACACTATTCATCGTAAACACGCGTGTACTCAACAACAGGGTTCATGGACTAATTCTAGGGCATCCTCAAAAGATAACTATAAAAACAAGCATGTCACCACTAGGCTTAACTTGACAGTACAGGAGTCCATCTCCTCAGCAAAACATATGGGGAATCTACAGAGAAAGAGACGACTGCAACCCAGTGAACTAGAGAAGTCTCGTATATAGGGCATGCTAAAAGTATCTGCAGGAAGGTTTACTGAAAAGCAGCTAGCGGGATAACTTTGGCTACCAGGTTACATTTCACCTTACTGTGAATCCAAGCCTCCTAGGTAGATAAGCCTGTAAAAAAAAAAATTCAACCAGGAAGCACTATGAGCATCCTTCAGAATGCTAAGACAGTAATAGTAGTTGGAATCTTCAACTCTCCCATAATCCTATTTAATCTCCTGAACAAAACATTAGTCTTCTGAAGTACTTTCCTCCTATTTTGCAGGAAGCATCTAAATGACTCCAGGATTCAGGGACATTAATCACTTATGTTTTAAAATCCAGAACTTTCAATCATTGGAATACCACATTTTACTAGTTCCTTGAAGCTACTGATTTAACAGTGATAAATATAAACATTGATCAATAGCTTTTTTTAAAAGGAGAAAAATCATTTGACAATTATAACTTTTGTTTCCACCCTCCCCCCAAATTTCAACTTGTATTAAACCCATGACAAAGTCTGGGGGACTTTAATTTCTCTGTGTCCTTCACTGAGAACAAGTGTTCTGTATTTCTAGCTGATTTTGTAATATAGATTTGCTAAAATAAAATGTTTTTTAAATTTCAGTTAATTCAATTGATATGTTTCCCATTACTTTTTTGACAGCTATTCAGGTTAGCAGTTTTTGTATTTGTGACAAAGAAAACAACAAGCAGCTACTTAAAACTGAAAATTATTCTGTGATATTCCACAGTGTTATGACATGCTCTACATATTCCTTGTGAATTTTTGGAGTATTTGTGTTAATAACTAGAACTTCTGCAAACATACCCATATTCCACATCTCCAAAATCCAGTGAATACCTGCCTCCACCTACTGATCACATCCCTCTTCAGCCATGCAGGATTTTGTCTCATTCCCCTCCCCTGGAGTTCTAATTTAGTGCTTCCTAATGGAAAACATTAATACTTTTAGTGCTGGCACTTTTTTCAGAGTCGAGCCCAACATCTCTCAAAGCAAAGACCTTCATACATGTTTCAGTAACAAAAAGTTAAGAGACCACCATTTGGAATGCTATGACCAAAGATAAGGAGAACAACAAGAAGACAAAACAAAAAATGCAACAACACACAAACCACAAAAAACCCTAATGCTCCAAAAGAAACACAGGAGGATATTAAGGAAGTCTCTCAGAGGAAATCCTTCTTCTGCACTCAAAAGCTTCAAATCCCAAACGCGAACTAGCCAAGTTAATATGTGCATTATCAAACTCAGACTAACAAACATAATATGACAGCCTATAGGCTCAAAAATTTTAGCAGAAAGTGCTTTCCCTTTCTGTACACATCAAGTGAAATAACATATCTCTTGCTGTACCTTTTACTTTCCCCTCTTTTACCCTGAAACCAATGGGCTTCTGAACCCGTTTTTGTGGGAGTTTTTAAGTCTTTTAAATTTAAGACACCTGAATTGCAATTAAAACCTCATATCATTACACAATAATTTTAACAGCTTCAAGGAAAAATAAAAATATTTAGTTACCGAAAAATTTTAGTTTATTACCCTCGCTGCATGACAATATAATACAAGCACAGTGATTATGGAACATCCCCATTTTCTCAAATATTCTCAGAAGACTCAGCGCTTTGAAAGCTCACACTGGAAAAAGCACCATTTTTTAATTGCTATACACACCAACTTATTAGCAGTCATTCGTGTCAGCTTACAGTTTTTAAAACAGGATGCATGCAGTCATATCAGGAAGAGGGCAGTTGCTGTGAAAGAATGATACCAAAAACAAGATGTCCTTAATGTAGATAACCTTGCACAATGTTTCTGAGCTATACTACACAAGTTTTCCACAGCAGTAAGAGGGTCAATTAAATAAAATTCAACACATCTGGAGAAAGATGCCTACTTAAAACCATTGTCACTTTTTTTTCATATCTGAGGGAAAAAGCTATTTTAACTTGTTCCTCAGCCTCCCGGACTCAAGTATTGCAGATTTTGTGTGTGATACGGGGAGAAGTCACCTTATCCTGACACCGTTCAACGGTTTCTTTAATGGACGCTGCCAAGACAAGTCCGTTCTGCCTTTTATGACCCCTCATCTTTTTGTATGTGTGTGTATGTCTGAGTCTCTCAAGGTTCAACTACTTGCTTACTCTCTTCTCTTAGAGCTGTTTGTAATTCTTGCACATCCCATCTTTTCACACTTACAATACCTGCCTACACATCATAAGGGATACCAAAATGATCTCTGAATTCTCTCAACTCTGTATGCCAGTATCTTCAACAAAGAAATGTTTTAACAGTATAGTCACAGCACAGCTCAGTTACAGATGTGCTTAGATAATTATATAGCTAAAAGTTTAATAATTTATCCCCCTTGACCTTCCACCATTCAAAGTGATCACAAAAAATTACAGGATCAGGCCTGTGTATATTGGTATAGCACTCAATACTGATACTGACCACAGCTTGCAAATATTACTGCAGGTATCAAGATGACATATCCGCTTTACATATTCTCACAGGTCTATGGTTAGCTTTCAAACAATAAAAATAACATTAGTTCAATCCATGCAATCGTAAATTACAGTGTTGGAAGCAATCTGGTTTTCAAATGAAGCTCAAACACACTTGAAGGGATTTCAAGTAAATGGAAAAAAATCCTTCCCCCTCCCCGAATTATCATCATAAAAGTATCATGAGCACAAACCCATCCATTCTACACCCCACCCTTTTAGGTGATCTCTGACCACCATGATGAAGGCAAACACATTTTTCTCCCAGTTATTTACCTATAAAAAAAAGGACGGAAAAAAAGATGCTTTGTCACCAATGCCTGGTACACAGATACTCAACTCAAAGCAAGCACCTTTCCACAACTATCCTTGGCTGATAATTCCTGACACTTACTGTTTATCTTGGTATACTTAAAATAGGCATGCAACAATACTTAGTAACCGCTACCGAAATCCAGCTGAGCACAAAGCAATACAGAACGCACTTTTAAGTCTCCAGGTTGGCCCATAAGGACGTCAACAGAATTCAAAAGCTCTTCAGGGACAGAAACAAATATAACTGGGAGACCTACCTAATTAAGCATCACTAACATTTTGAATATAAAGTAGTTAATTCCCTGAAAAATAATTCAATTAATCACACTCTTATTAAGAAGGATGTACTTTCTTCTCATCATATGGGCATGCCTGTACTGTTACAACACATGGGGAACAAAAAGCATAGTGCTTTCTGTAGAAAAGGTTCTATATTGCCCTGCATCAAAATGTCGAAAAAAGACTGACCACAGAATTTAGCTGTCTTTACCCGACACTCATTCCTGCCTAATTCTTTACTGCAGCCTCAGATTAAGGAGCAGAGGAGAAAGGAAGATTACCATATATACCATTTAAAATATTCCAACTCAGCAACTGTTTTGGCAGGGGAGGAATTCAAATCTCAGGAACAGAGTTGTCTTGCAAGATAGTAATTCTTCTTTAGTGTCAAATGGAAATGAGAGTATACAGTACAAGGGTTTACGTTCCTAAAGAAAAACATATTTGAGTTAAGCATAAAAAAATCTAGAAAAATTCTCACAGAACCATTAAACACAAGTCTAAACCATACACTAGCAAACAAAAATAAGGAGTCCCTTAATATGGAAGAAAAAAACCATCCCTTCAACTCCATAAGCAATAACTTGAAAGATCAAGTGTTAAAATAAGAATGCACCATATGAGGCGGGTGGTAAGGGGTAGAAATCTAGATCAGATGCTTACTTTAAAATAAGCAAAGCAAACTACACTATTGTGGGCTACAAACTTAACCCTCCCTGGTATTATTTCTTAGCTGGTATTCTACCACAGAACACATGCTGGGGGAGGGGAGGGTAATTGTCATACTACACAGCTGAAGTCTGCTTTTAACTCTTAGTACTACCACTTTGTTCATTCATTAGATACTGTATCAATGACCTAAAATGTATATTGATTAGCTGCCCAAAAAAAGTTCCTGAAGTCTTTTTACTGGAAGATCAACAAAATTAACTTGCGGGGGGAAAGGGCGGGGATCAAAAGACTGTCTTGCTGTAATCTACAGACTTCATAAGACACCAAAACCACCTTGTAAACATTCAGGGAAAAAGCCAGCTATATTTAGGTATTTCAGGATCTGACTGCACCTTCAGAGACTTTATTCATTTCACATGATAGGAGAAAAGAGTTAAACCAAATCCACATTCAGTATCACTTCAGTGACGCTTTGGCTAGCCCATTCAAATAATTATTGTATTAGCCTTTCAACACTAGCAGTAAAGCATACAAGAAAAAAAAGGAATGGTGCATTTATTTTCCCTGCTTACTTTACCAGAGCTGAAGGAATCAAATCTGAACACGAGACAATAGGCACCAAAATTCACCCATATTAAACATGGACAGAGATTCTGACTTTTGTTCCATTTGATCAACTGAAGAACACATTATTACACATATGAAATAATCTTTCAAATACAAGAAACATGAAAACTTAAATAAAGCCACTTTGTGCATGAAGAAGTTATGCAGCATATATGGTGCCACATGATGTTCAAAATAAATTCAATGTGAGTTTTGTTTCAATGAGAAGGAAAAGTATTTCCCAGTGTTTCACACACATTATCAGACTGCTGTCGTGACTGAATAGGCCCCAAAGCCCAAGTTTTACACAGAGTATTTAATCCTGTGGCCTTTAAGAATAAAAATAAAGAATTTGGTGAGGTGAATAAAATCTGCTAATGTTAATTTTTAGAAAACAGATTTTTTAAAAACTGGCCTGAAACACAGACATCTCTCATGCAAGACGTAACAAACTACAATTATAAATTCAAGATATTTCTTATTTAGGGAAAAAACTTAGTTCCCAGACTGATACAGATTTGCATATTACATAGCACTATACTACACTACTTTTACTACTGTTAGAGAATTAATCAGTTGTGTTTTGTTATGCACAGCACGACCGAGAGCAAGCAAGGTAGCACAGCGCTGTTCACGGAGGCTTGCATGGTGCTTCTGGTCTCTCTGAAGCAGCGCTTGGGCCCAGAATACACAGAACGACGTCAACAAGTTATCTGAGAAAGTTGGCTAACATTCTAAAATAGACCCTGTAAAAGCTCTGCTGCCCACATTGACCAGTTTAAGGTAAACCGCACACACTTCAGCTCCAATAAGGTTCCTAAGAAAGACAGGTTTTCTGCCATAAGATGACATTTTATTCTCCAGAATTACTTCAAGTTTTAATTCAGGCAAGTCGTTCTCATCTTACTAGTCCAACATGACTCAATTCTGTAGATCAATTTGCCTAGCTTCATAAAATTCAATGCTCACTTATTTCTTCATCCCTTGTTTCGTAGACAAAGAAAGTAATGATATGTGAAATTACAGGAATTTAAATCCAGATATCCAGACATATGCAGAGCATTCTATGGGCTCACTCACTTAGAGAGGTGAGGTGTAACCACATCGGTTTAAATACATGCTTAAAAAAAATTAAACAAAACAAGCACACATACAAGCTAAAGGCTAATATATTTCTACCATAGCTTACAATCTGTAAATGCCTTCTCACAAATAAATCATTAGAAATGCTAGAATACTAAAACTGGTTTAGATGAGTTGCACAGGCAGAAAGAGAGACTGCCATCTACACTAAAATTGTTCTGAAGTAGATCCCATCCCTCTCATTGAAGGATTCTTCTCGTTTACCGATGATACTCCTCTATTACTACCGGGAGGCTACGTCAACTACAGATTTAGAAAAGAATTATGGAGGAGAAACATAACTAACCAGGGCACTGGGTTATTTTCCTTCCTCAATTCCAAACTGAATGCCCTCAATCAAACAAAGCTCATCTCCAACTGGCCAGTACTATTATAATACCTTGACACCAAGACAAATTGTTCCATTCTCTCATTTTGATTTTGTTAGCTAAACAAGTATAGAATTTTAAAATATCATTTTGTAATTATGCCCTTTAATGACTGAAAGCGTTAAAATTGCATCCTTTATTACAATTCTTCTAAATTATGTAATTGAAAGACATGTCATTTTGCACATATTCTAGCACCTAGATGAAAAAAATAGTTTAAAAAAAGGAACCTCACACTTCTCCCCAAATGCAAAAAGAAGAGGGAAAAAAAACAAAGTTTATATTCTTACGTATAAGAGGCAGAGACAAACATTTTAAATAATTTTAAAAACAGACAGAATAGGTTATAGGAATGTTGCTCTGACACCTTTCGTGCAGGTTGTTTAAACACTAGCTAGCAATAACAAGACAAGAAAAATATCTATCAAAATATAGATATCTAGTTCCTAAAAAACAAAAAAAAGACTTGTATAAGGAGCAATTATGTGTAGACAGTTAACATAATTAAGTTTGAGAGCTGATAGCCTTCCTCCTGCTACATAAAGATTTACCAGACTGTGAAAAAGGTTTAAAATAAATACGGTCTATATTACCAACTCCACAGCAAACCACATTTTCTTCCTTATTACTGCCTACAAATTATGCCTTTTTGTTGCTCCTTTGTACTTCCCAGAACCCCTTTCTCCCACTGTTCATAATAAATTTAGTCTTTTATGACTATGGGACACAATGGTTTCACACTTAGCACTAAGAAGCTCTCTTCTTAAATTGTTCTTTTTTGTTCTACAAAACTCCAGTTTCTCAACTCTGAAATTAATCACCTGTCAAACAAGTCACCACGGCTTAGTTTTTCTAAGCAATTCCATTCTCTTCGCCACCTAGCATCTCAAAAGCAGGTAAAAATTTATTGGGGGACACAGCTCCATAAACTCAACGGATTTACTGTCAGAGCAGTCTCTTTCCCTGTCCTCCCGACTTCTGCACAGGGCTGCTGAACACAAAACCCTACTCGCAGTACAACGCAGCTGCACCTTCAATCTTTTCCTCCTCTGGACAAAACATCCTCTAGTTTACACATTAGCGAACAGTTTCTCCTCCCATTCGCAACACACCTTCACGCTGTGCACAACTCCTTTAACAATTCCACCCTCCCCGACCCCCGACCATCTTCCCCGGCGGATACCACGGGCGGACTGCAAGGAGGGGTCGGTCGGTTTGTTTGTTTGTTTTTAAACGCGATGTTGCTTACCCAACGTGGCCGCCGAGAAGCAGGACAAAAGGTACTTTTCCTCCCCGCCTTTCCAGGCGCACACACACACACACCGACCCCGAGCAGAGGACTCGGCCACCCGGGCGAAGCCGACCTTACCTCAGTGCTCCCCGAGCGCCAGGGCCTCGCACCCCACCCTCTCTCCCCGGTGCACCAGCCCTCGGGCACACTCCGCCGGCCTGGTCCATAAATGTCCATCCTCTCTCCTCCAGCGAGCGGTGCGGGAAGTTCTGGAGAGGCCCCGGGCGCGGGGAACTCGCCCACCCGCGGGAACTCGCCCACCCGCGGGACCCCGCGCCCCTCCCCCGCCCGCCCCCCGCACCGACCGCCCCGCCAGCAGCCCCCGCTCCGCTCCGCCGCTCCGGTACAGCGGGAAGGGGATGGCGGCGGGACCCCCCCCTTCTCCCCCCCCCCGCCGCCCCGGCCGCCCCCCTCGGCGGCTGCCCCCGCCCGCCACCGCTGCCCCTACCTCCCGCCCCGCTCCTCGCCTCCCCCCCACCCCCCCCGCCGTTCCTCGCCTCCGACCCGCCGAGCTCAGGAAAGGCTCCCCGACCCTCCCGCTCGCCCCCAAGCGCGGGGACACCCCCCCCCCCGCCCCGCTCACTCACCCGCCCGCGCCCCCTCGCTCCCCGCCGCCGCTCCTGCCTCCTCCCCGCTGAGGCTCCTCAGGAGACACTGACACCGGCGCACGGATACCCACTGGCGCTATTTTTGGGAAACAAGGCCCAACCGGGGCCGGAACTACTTCCTCTGTCACACACTCTCCCTCCCTGGCCGCGCCGCCGTCTCTCGAGAATATCCTTCCGCTCTTTTCTCCTGGCAGCCCGGAGGCGGCTGAGGGCGCTCACCCGAGCCAGGCAGGGGCGGTTCGAGGCGGACAGCGGGGGGAAACGCGAGGCGAGGCTGCGGCCGGCGGCGGGGCTGGCAGCGCCCCGGGTTGAACATCGAGCATCGCCGGATTATTTTGCTTTACCATGGGGAGCGGCCGGGTCTACATTCTTCACCGCCGACCCAATCCTGCGGCGCCGCGAGCCGATAGGGCAGCGCGCCGGAGTGAAGGGGCGGCAGCGCCAATCACAGCGCTCGCGAGGAACGAAGGCGCTGGCCAACCAGGGAGCAGTTGGTGGGCGGGGCGCAACGAAACGTGGAAGCTTTGAGTGACAGGAGGACGCTCAATCAGAGAGAGGACGAGGGAAGGGACCGCCAATCACAGCCCAGCGTGGGCGGACCTACCGCGAAGGAAGCCCGCGGCCGCGCCCCCTCCTCCCCAGCCTCAGCGCCGGCGCATGCGCACAAAGCCCCCGTTGCTCCCCGCGCTGGCCCCCCCCTCCCGGTGACGGTGACGCACGTAGCCAGGCCCGCCCCACCGGGAAGCGGCGCATGCGCCATGGCGCCTGCCCCGGTAGGGCGGGGCCGCGCGCGCCCCGGCCCGGCGGCGACGTGCCGAGGGGTTGCCGGGGGCAACGGCTGCGGCGGGGCGGGGCGGGCCTGGCGCCGCGGCCTGCCCGTGCTGCCCGCACCCGCCGCCGCCTCAGGGCCCCGCCGCCCCCCGCGGGAGGAGGAACCGGAGGGGGAAAGCCCCGCTTCTGCCGCGCAGCAGAGCTGCACACACCGCCCGCCCCACCCCACCCCCCCACCCCCGGTTCTCATCTCTCAGCAAAGCAAAGCTTGGCTCTTGAGGTCCAGAACCGTGTCCTTGAATTACTTAAAACAAGTCTCAACAAGTGGTCCCTCATCCTTCATCCAAAATGCTCAGGGGACTGGAGCATCTCCTTTATGAGGAAAGGCTGAGAGACCTGGGTTTGTTCAGCCTGGAGAAGAGAAGACTGAGGGGGATCTTATCAGTGCTTATAAATATCTGAAGGGCGGGTGTCGAGGATGGGGCTGGACTCTTTTCAGTGGTGCCCCACGACAGGACAAGGGGCGATGGGCACAAGTTGGAACACAGGAAGTTCCACCTGAATATGAGGAAAAACTCCCTTCCTGTGAGGGTGCCAGAGCAGTGGCACAGGCTGCCCAGAGAGGCTGTGGAGTCTCCTTCCCTGGAGACATTCAAACCCACCTGGACGCGGTGCTGTGCCCCCTGCTCTGGGTGTGCCTGCTCAAGCAGGGGGGTTGGATGGGATGATACCCAGAGGTCCCTTCCGACCCCCGCCATCCTGTGATTCTGTGATCCTCCTGCAAGACCCGATCGCTGGAGGATGCAGCAGACCAACGCCAGTCACCACCCGCACACAGCCCAGCTACCTCTGTCACCCTCACACAAACCACCACCACCTGCCCGCTGTATATATTCTATTTTTTTTCTGACTGGCTTTCTGTCAAAATCACTGCTCTATGCAAATACAAGCTCTGTCTTTGCTTTCAGGCAAGGGTGACAATCCACCTTGGTTCCTCCTCCATCCATCTCCACCTCACATTATCTCTGTCAGCGTTCCCATTAATTTTCCTTTAAGTAGAAAAGACTACTTGGGAATGCATAATAAAAGACATAAAATTGGCGTCTTTCTTCTTCACAGAAGGCAGCAGCTGAAGAATGACCCAAAAATAAAATTTTGATGATAAAAAGATACTTGCCAAAAATCGTCTGTGCTCTACAGCTTCTCCAAATTTATCCTGCAAGATACCCGCAGCCCTGGAGTGAAACGATGGGAGCCATTTCAAAGCACTAAATCACCGATGGAGAGGCAACATCTCTGCTTCAGGACATGAGAATCAAAGGTGCTTTCTCCGGAAAACAGAAATCAGAGGGTGTTCTTTGTATTTGGAAGACTATATCTTTAATTGAGTACAAAAAGTAGCTTCACAAATGGTTAGAAAACAGGATGCAAGAAATGATGGCAGAAACACCCAACTCACAGTGTGATAACCACACCATTGGAAGGAAGAAGGTAGATCCTCCAAGATCATTCCCAAAAAATGAATGTAAATTCCTGTTGTCTGTTTCCAAACATGTAGCTCAAATGGAAGCGGTAATTCACAGCTCACAGAAATGTTGAAGTTCAGGATTTATAGTGCACAGTTTACTTGGGATTTAAATATATGGCCAGCAAATAAGTTGAACTTCTGAAACATCCACCTTGCATTCAAAACAGAAGTGCAAAAGTATGGCACTTCTTAGTGTGCATCTAGGAAAAAGCTAATAAGAGGTGTGAAAGACAAAGAGATAGCAAAATACAAATAATTGCCATCTACTGTCATATTTCCAAGCTGATTGTTACTGACCTATAATAATCAGGAAGAGATTTAAATACATAACAGTTTTCTTACAAATCTCAACATGAACAGTCCAAATGTCATTGATTTTTATAGGAATATGGTTTATTCTCTTCTCCCTCACTATACCTATCATCCGTAATATCTGTAAGGTCTGTTATTAGAATCTAATGATTAATACCATGAAATCCTCTCATGACAGCAATATGCTGAAAAGACGGTAGATAAAATCCTGAATCCTTTATTTAAGTTATAAAAGTCAGTGGGAGTCTGAAGAAGACACCGGTGCAAGGCCTGAGCAAGGACTGCTGGATATAATCATTAATTATTTTCAGCATGTAATCATAGTATTCTAAGCTGGCAAAAATAGAGCAGGAAGCCAAAGAGATAAATAATTTGTTCTAATCTGTCCTTTTCAGTGGCACCACAAGAATAAGCATAGCATGTGTTGCTCAAGGGATTTCTATATATGCCGTGCAAACAATAGTTAAGGGGTATAGCGCAGCGTCTTTCCCACTGAAATGCATTCCTCCCTCAATTGAAACACTGCCCTATGTAACAATTGAGAAAAGGAAGTGCAAAATATGGCATCCAATTGAAATTACAGATGTTGTTTTCCATACACGATGATGTGCTGCTACATCTGCTTCTGCAGACCCCTCTTGGGACTGCTAGTGAAAAAGAATGGGTGGCGGGGAGGTCACAGATGTTCTCACATGTCACAATAGCATAAATGAAAAATATCACCCTTTAGGGTGACATGAATAAAATCATAGAAGAATTTACATATCAAAATTACCAAAATCACTACGTGACTTGATGGCCACATTCTGCGTTAGGTTTAATTTCCAGGACAACTGCCAAGGCCAAATGCACCTGGATAATCCAAAGGATGCAAAGCTGTAGGTGATTAAGAGAAATCCTCACTACAGAGAAAAAAATTACAATCTTTCTAAGACCATAGAAGCAGCAACATAACAAAGCCCCAGAGAACATCACACTTGAGTGTCAATATGACAAGTGAAAAATTATCACAAGCATCTGCTAGGATCACTCTTGAGATATGAGAGAACAACCGCTGAATGCATTTCTGCCCATCTTACGTACAACCCAGAGACTAAAAAGAACCACTTGAAATCTATTCCCTTGGCCAAATAACAGGCAGTGTAATTTCTATGGTATCCAAGGAGAAATAAACGCAGAGAAACAGCAAACATAAAGAGAAATATGGGGAAAAAAAGACACCAGTATTCTTAATTTTAACTAAATAGCCTCACAGTTGAATAGAGTCCAGCAGTTGTTATGGCAATAAAGCTTTCCCTCGCATCTCTATTCCAGTGCATTTCCACCCACCCATTCGAGGTATTTTGGAGGCGCTACCACCAAAATCGTATCGCCGCTAACTTTTAACTTACATTTTAGGACCTTCTTACAAAACACTCCAGAGAGGTACCACAGCTGTCCCTCAGGCCTCCTTTCATATGTTCCTTATATTCCAGAAATCAGCTTCTTCATCTTGTGACCTGGAGAAAAATCCTTAGTCTCATGCTTCTAAAGGTGAACTTTGTATAAAAACCAAGTGCAGGACTTCTAACGTTATAGATAAGAGGAGTAGGGGATGTTATGTAGCTTTTGCATATTTGCTAAACAATTAAGTTATCCTTCATAGGGAAGGAGGGTCTAAGAACAAGCTTTTAAGAACAAGGTTTCTTAAAATCACAGGCCAGATTAATTCCTAACATTGTTTCACTTACAATGGTGGAAATACTCTATGAATGAAGATTTTGTAAAGGACTACTTCTTGCAACAAAACCAAATTGTACTCGCAGCATTTCAGGATGGGAACTTGCATTAGAAACAAAGGATAGGAGCAGGGGGGACTCCCACCTAGGGAGCAGGAAATCAGAGAGGAGCAGATAATGGTTCCTTTCCATTAACACTTTGGGTAACCCTGTTAACCCCATAATGACCACTTCAGTGCAGACACAGACTTTAGCTCTCAGAAAGCTGGCTTGGAACAAACTCCCCTGACCTCCCTGTCTGTGGTTGGGAGTATTGCTGTTACACTGCTCTGTGGCTCTGGTGTTCCACTAAAGACAGATATAATCACGTAAGGATTTCCTTGTTTTACTTGAGTCCAAATTGCCGGACAATGCATAACTTGAATTTACTCAATCCATTTCATAAAACTGCCCTCTGTAAACCACTAATATTTCCACATCGTTATATGGTACATTCAGTAATCTGATTGCCTTGGGAATATTTGTTTTTCCAGAACTTATGGCCAAGGTACATAAGATTAGATCAGACACAGCTTGTCTAAGAATGCTGTAATGTGGGTGTACAGTATATCTGCTAGTTTTGAGTTACAGGTAAAAGTTCTCTTTCAAACTTTTCCAGCCAGGGGTTCGAGCTCAGTTATCTGAAGTTGTCTGTTGCAGCATTTGGCACTTTTCGTTTTGCTTTGCTGTTGGCCTTCTAATACCGGAGGATCAACACAGGAGATATTTGTATGGCATGCCTCACTGAGTGCACGCCTGATCCATACCTCAGCAAAACCTGTGATATTTTATAGGTCCTCACAATGACAGAACGCAAGTCGCTCTGGGATTCACGCTCTTCTGCTGGGATTTTCTCACCATTCTGCATGTTAACATGAACCAACAGCTGGGTTTAAGAGATCTGATATAAATAGTAACATCACGCTGTGAGCAAGCTTCTTGGAAAGTAAAGAAAATACGTTATTTAATGCACTCTGACATTTGCCTTTCCTCCCCTTATTCCTAAGCTGCATTTCTGTAAACACCCATAACGCCAAATGCAAAGAAGTTGACTTCTTCACACAGACATAACAAGTGCTGCCTTGAGCCCAGGAGATTATATCCAGAACAGCTTACCTCTCCCCTCAGCCAGACAGCTGGCAAATTCTGCACAGTAGGAAAAGGAGTCAGAGCGTGGATGGAAATTCCTGCTTCCAACAGCATTCAAGATTACAACCTTTGCTATTTTATTTTCATGGTTGCTCTATGTTGCTTCAGAAACTTCCTGCTTTTGCCATATCTTTCCATTCATTAAAATTGCAGCTTGCAATTAAACATTCTGACATAACATAGCTGAGATTTTTTGGCAGCAGCCTTAACCAGAGGTTTTCAGAGTTTCCTGCAGACGGCTTTAAATTTTCATATCCTCATGAATGCTTGCCACCTTCTTTTAATAACTTGAAAAAATAAGCCTCTCTTAGGAACTTCATTGTTTCTGTATTTCCCCAGCACTCATTTACTGCTTTTAGAAATGTGTCATGCACATGTATATTTATAGAGAGAGCAAAGTGTACATATGCACAGTATAGTTTGACATCTTATAGAGAACACACAGATTGCTTAGCGGATCTAAAGAAAAATAGTTATGTTCAATATTTTCATTATTAAAATGTACTTTTCTCTTCTGACGGCATCGTATTATTCCACCCCGCTAAAAAACAGTCATTTACCACATTATTCAAAAACTGCAGGCCTTCATCTGTGAATAATTTTGTAGCTTTATACCTATTATGACTATCATATATTGCAACACTAAACTATTTTTATTATTTTTATGCAACAAAGTATTTCTTAGGATAGATCTTGCCCTTTTTCCAAAGAGCTAGAAATCACTTAAAAGGATTTTAAAGTTATTTGCCTTTTTAAGGTGTAGAATATATTTTATCATTTGGAGACCCGTTCAAACACTGCTCGCCATTATCTCTAATACAGATTTGAAATTGATTCAAAAGGGGGTCTTTTGAATGTTCAAACTGACCTTAAAGTCTTTTGTCTTCTGACATTACCTGGCAAATAAATTCTTAAAGGGATATTATCAATTTAAGAACTATGCTTTAGTCTGGAAAATTTTCCAAGAGATTAAAGAGAAAATGTCTCCTTTTTTCTGTAAGTTTAATTTCTATATTTGACAGCAGTATGTGTGGTCAGTATCCCATGCTGTTAGGAAACAAAAGGGACAGAAATAGATATAGGAGACCATAATACCTGAAAAGTCTTTGAACTACTTTTTAAAGTAGATTTGAAGTTGATGGGGCCTCTTCAAGTGACAAAAGACTCGTGGAACTTTTAAAAGCCAGATAAGTTGCTCCTGACCTGTGCAGAGCACCCTCAGCTCCCACCGCAATCAGCCAGCACTGCTCTTAAAATGTAAGTTTAAGTATTATTTTTCCTGCATTTTATCTGCTTCACTGTAAACTCCACTGGCCAATTTGCACATACGAAAAGGCACGTTTTATTGCCCTGATCTTGTAAGCTTCATATACAGAGCCTTCAATGGGTCTGCATGATCTGTTATAAGGTACGAGGCATAACAGAGAAACTTTTAAAGCAATTAACTTATGAAATAAAGTTTACTTCTTAAACTTGGACAGTTTACAAGGTGCAGTTTGGGTCTTTTATAATGGTGCCCAGACTCCTCAGGACGAATGTGTCGTTGGTGTATTTCCCATTGATTTCTTTAGGGGTACACGTAGGATGATTGGTCTGTGTCCCACAGGGGAAATCACAGACACCGGCTTCCCTGCTCCCTCTGGCCCTTTCAGGTAAAGGCAAAAATGCCATTGATCCTGTGTTGGAAGTTTGCTTTAGTTTGGAAAACAAGCCTTAAAAATGCAACCAGAGTGTTAATGTGGATCAACTGGTGCACATTTCCGAGTTCTGTATCTGAGCAGGCATTTGTTAAGTGGTTTTTGGTTTTCTTGGCTGTGATTTAGGATTATTGCATACTTTCTCAACCCTTTACTAAAAATATGCTCAGTTCTAACCATGAAATGCGGCAGCACATTTGCTGCAATCTCTGAGGATGGTTTCTTATCTGTCAAACAGTTTAGAAGACAAACTGGCACTGAGACAGCTCACCTGTTTTCTGTGGTTACTTGATGATAAACTACTTCACAGACCCTGCTGTTGCATCTAGGACAAGTGTTTTGAGACAAAGCTCTGATACATGTGTAAACAGGTCACCTCGCCCTAAAATGTCATTTCATTTCCAAGCCAAGCCAGCTGGCTTTGGACAGAAAGTTCTTTTCTACTTGCGTGGGCAAACTTTATCGCCTTCCCATCCTTTTTCTCTTGCTGTCACATTACTGCAGAGGTGGCGGTGGCTGATAGCAGAGTGAGAAGCAGTGTTCAAAATGTGTCCATGTTAGTCAAGATAATAATGCCTGGTCCGGCAGCCATGTGTTGAATCAATCTGTGTGATCTCACATAACCTAATCAAATGTCTTTCCTTTCATTATATGGAAATAGGGAAAGGTTAACTGAGATTGAGGTCAAGTTATTGAATGAAAAGGAAAAGCATCCAAAGTTTTGGTGTTTGAGCCTGTGTTTCATTGGCCCCAGTCATAGTTTGAAAGGGTCCAGACTCATCCTGGGTTTGGAACTTTTTTATCTTTAATTTCAGTTTAGCAAATCCTGTTGTGTTCCTTGTTGGAAAGAAGCAAATTTCTTCTTAGCTCTCCCACAGGGTGGAGTAAGAAAACTAGTGTTATCTGGGAGGAAAGCCACAAGTTTGGGATTGTTGGGTTTCTTTTAGTGCTCCATAAAGTCAATGGAAAGTCTCTTACTTACTCAAAGATTTGAGCTGCAAAACTGCACCTGCTAAGCAAAGAGTAAAATACGCAATAGGTATAGTTTAACTGGTGTAGAAGTGGTTTAAATCTGTTTTATTATACTTTAGCCACGCTGAACTGTTCTAAACTAGGTTAAAACCATTACTGCAATGGAAGCCAGGCTCTTAATTTACTACACCTTAGCTATACCTTCCTCCTGGGTAAAAGAGGACAAGCAAGGCTACCTCAAATCACCTAGCATTTCATGCAGTTACGCATACAGAAAAAGCTGACACATAAAGACTTGTTATCCCCACACTAATTTGTCCATGTGTCCATATCCATAGTTACACTTGTTTATATAACACCAGTTTAAAATGATACTTTCAGGGTCTGAATACATGAATGAGTGATCTCATTCATGTACTGACATGCTTGACAACTCACCATGCATCAACCGAGCTGTGGTAATTGACCATGTGTGTTTGCTCTTAGCCTGTGGCGATCTCAGATGGAAGAAACCAGTTTAGACTTTTCTTTTTCTTGGCCCTGAGGTTAAGCTGACACACTGAACCTCACGTTTGCTGGAGGCTAAAGAAAGGCACGCTGCAGTTACCGTGCCTCAGCTGATGTGCAGCAACTCGTTGAGTTGCTGGAACTGGACAGCATGCCTGAGCTGTTGGTTAAAATGGGATAATTGAGGGCATAAATCAGGTGTTAGTTCAGTTCAGTGGAAGTCAATTAGGAATGGATTTAAGGTAAATTGACACAAATCACTCTTAGTCCAGAATAAAAGTGGCTACCCAGCACTAGCTTAACTAAATCCAATACAGCTTAACTTAACATAAATGGAAAGACTTTCAGCTAGTCATAAAAAGCCAAAAATCTTATGTGCATTGCCTAGGGCATGTGCATTCACTTCAAGCAACAAATACAATTGGACACACAAAGAAAGTGAGCCAAATTCACAGCTGTCTCTGCAGACAATGCAGAGAGAGGGACAGAGGTAGCTGTGAAAGCAGCAATACCTTCTCTGGCTCTCCTACAAGGTTTGGTACACGCTATCATTTTCAGCTGTAAATTGCTGAAGGTAAGAATGCGTATTCTGCGTTATCTCAGAAATGGGCATGATTTAATAACAAGTATGTAACAATGCTAACATGATCCTGGTAAAAGTTGATTGTGAACAAACATGAAACAGCTGAGTTTGTTTTCATTCCTTGAGCTTGATGAAAAGTATTAAGGATCAGAAGATGATATAGGTACTGAAAAATAAATCTAGGTTTCATAAATTTTAATAAGCAAAGTGTTATTAGTAATTCAATCTAGCAGAAAAATCCCTAATGAATAAAGAGCAAATAAAGCTTGATTTTCTCAAATGGCTTCATGCTTCATCTCTAAAAACTGTTACTGAAATTAGGGAAGGATAGCTGGGATTAGTCATATAGGGACAATTTTTTAAATCCTTTACCAATGGGAGACTGACTTGAATGAAGGAATTTGGCCCCCTAGTTCCCATTTCCTGGCTGAGTTATCTCTTCTAAGAAATTCTTTTAAGGAGAATGTCCGTGGGAAACTAGTCTGAATTATTTGTGTTGTGTGAGATTTTAGAAGACTCTGTTATGAATCGGCATCCCACTAGGGAGGACACAAGATGCCTGTGCACAACAAAATGATAGTCTTGCCCCCACAACGTACGATGTAGTCCTAGCAGCAGGCTGTGCTTCAAATTTATTCCTATGTGGCTGTTGAGAACCAGTAAGGAGTCATCCTGCAGCCTGTGGGAAGAAATGCAGCCCTTTCTCATGGTGGCTACTTGGGTCATCCATCCAAGGTAAAAATATGTTGTCTTCCACGCTATGGTACTTGTGCTGTAAGTGCCCTTTGCTGTGGCATGAATTTTGTTCACTGTTTTTTCCCCCCTGACTCCAAACAGCATTGTACACACACTGCACAGTTGCAGCAGACCACACATTTTGAACACAGGAAAAAAATAAGTGTATTATTATCAGGATAATTGAGTGTTGGAAATCCAGCACTTTGTCCAGATTAAAATCTCAATCAGCATCATTATCTGAGAAGTATCTGCAGTGACACGTGCATGCTACGCATCTCAGTCAGCAATCTGGCCTATAGCATTTGCAGAAGCTTTAGCAATTTCTTTAATGACCCTTACAAGTCCTCCATTTATTCAAAAGCTGAAATGCTAGTCTATGTGGGACAGAAACTTCTAAAACAGCAGATTGAAGTACTCCATGTAAATTGAGCAATTTCTGTTAACACATGTCGGCTAAACCAGAGCTGCCAATCAGCCAAGCTGCTGCTCTGTGACAACAAACATCTGAGGTACTGGAGCTTGAAGTTAATCGAAGTTATGTATTTTATCATGCAGAACTAAGCCATCAGCCATTGCTCTCTCAGACATGGTTTTCATCTTCCCCCTCAACCAGAGTATACATGCTTTTTCAGAAGAAAATAAATGTTGTGTCCTTAGCCTTAATATTAACCTTAACAATTCAGCTATTACAGTTGATGTTTATTCTGCCTCTAGCACCAAATTATGCACACAAGCATAATTTGGGGATCACTGAAGGAAGAAAACCTAAACCACGGCTATTGTTAATTCAAGACCAAGCACTTTTGTTTGTATCAACATGAAGTAATGACAAATTTAAGAACTGTAGCTAATACTTTTCCCCTCATCATGTTAATTATCTGAAAGGTTCCTTCAGAGGATTATTGGATTATTATTTAAGAAGTGGTTCAGCGGAAGAGTAACTAGTTTTAGGGTGTACACTGTGAGAGTCAGAATTGAGGGAACTAGCAATAGCAAGTAAAGCAAAGCCATTTCCCCAGCAGCATTTCTATACCCTACCACCAGTTGCTTCTTTTTTTTCTGGTGCACATTTTTGCTCCTCCAGCATCAAGAGTGAAATTATCATTCAGTTACATTGCTATAAATTTGGACCAGTTCCACTGACTGTTGATAGTCATTGCCTCCAAATGCCCTGGGGATGCATCTTATACTGCATGCTCTGTGTGGCTCCTTCTAAACAATGTATAGCTGATCCCTTCCTTCATGCCAGCTTGCTCGTGAGCCATGCGGCAGTGTAATGGTTCCAACTTCTTTCTGCGTCCTGAAGATTTTGGCTCGAGTCTTGCTTGTTTGCCATGAGAAGGTTCCAAAATAAGAAACAATCCACTCCTTCTCCCTTCTCTTCACATGGTTACATTTAGTCTTTCTTTTAGTGCTTTCCTCTCATCACAAGACTGGGAGTGTATGCTGTCTTACTGCTTATGGAAAATACAATTTATCTACTGTCCCAAAGATTCGCTCGTATTTGAGCTTTTCTCAACCAATCTGACTTTATAGCCTGTAGCTTTAGGTGCATCTAATGATTCCCTTTTTTCCCCTCATTGTTTTTGTTCATTAATTTTAGCACTGCTGACACAAACGGTGCATTTCAAAAGGCATCTTTCCTGTGGGCTCTGTTTACTCGTTAATGTGGTTAAGTGTCATCTCAAGTCCTGTGTGTCAGCTCGCTTTGCTTTAGATTGTGGCATTCCCATGATTTATTGTATCTGAAGGAAAGCACAGTTACCTCTGTAGGAAAGTGAAGAAGAGTCATGGGAAAAGGGGAGTTGCTGGAGTTCTTGCTGTGAGGGGTACTGGGGAACTTGACATTTAGGTTCCTGCACAAGATGTAATTTCCAGCTGAATAGCTCAGGCACTTACACAGCTTCACTTTGGCCCCAGCTGTGCGCTAAGTGCAACCGACATCTCTCTTAAAAGCCGCTCACAGCAACCTGACTTGATTTGACTGTTTTGTTTTCAGTGAAAGGCAGAGAAAAAAGTTGCTTTAGTAAAGTAACTGATAGCCCACATGAACTGGATTGGAATATTTCATCCAAGCCACTCAGAAGTGAACCAAAGTAGCTGGGAAAATGGCAGATGAATCTGACAGCTTGCAAATAAAGTTTTACTGGAAACATTGCACACTGAGTCGATGTCTGTGTAGCTTCTGGTACTGAATTATTGGTACAATCCCAGTTCTTTCCAATGAATCACATTTTCCTCAGTTCAGGATTAATCAACATGTCATTTAGATGTATTCTCAGACAATAAGCACTATGATATGGATGTCAAACTATTTTAGGTCAGACTGTTTTCTATTTTTAGCTTATCTATTCCGTTATAGGACTAATGCCTCAAATTCAGAAAGGCAAGTGTTACAAGATACGAGCAAACATCCTGACTCCATGAAGGGTCAAGTGAGAGTTTTGCCGTTGATCCTAATAGGGCCAGGATTTCACCTATGGGTCTGTTTTAATTAAAGCTTCTTCCAGTTCAAACTGTAGTTCTATCCTCAGTAACTGAGACAGTTACTCAAATTCCTGCTTTTAAAATGCTTTAATGTTCCAGAAATGTTGCAGATGGGGGAACAGAAGAGCAGGAGAGGGGGGCTACATGTTTTGAGTGAAAGGTAAAAGAGGTCCCTGATTCACTGCACCATGATACACAGTACACAGTGTACTGCATCCTTAGTTTTTGCTGTGGATCCTTAATATCTTTATGTATCATTCTAAGACAAGCAAGACTGAATTTTCTGTACTTACATATATACATACTTGCTTTCTTGTATTGTACATAGCATGTGTACATATGCACA
Source organism: Morus bassanus (assembly GCA_031468815.1). NCBI lineage: Eukaryota > Metazoa > Chordata > Aves > Suliformes > Sulidae > Morus > Morus bassanus. The sequence continues at coordinate 4,701,303 of CM062581.1, forward strand.
TATATGTACACACACACAGAGTGCTTCCTTCATTAACGTTAAATGGTGAAATTTCTTAAGCGAAGCAGTCTCCAAAATTAAGACAATAAAAAAATTTTAGGAAGAAAAAACCAGCAAAGATATCCATCCAACATGGAGACAGCCTTTCCTCTTAGTTAAGAGTTGGACTGCACAAACACATTATATGTGCATGTACGCCTTCACGGCTCAGAATTCAGTGTGGACAATCAGGTGTCAAATTATACAGCTCCTGCAGAAACTCACAGAGCCAGCGAAGACCGAATTCAAACCCTCCCTGTCCATAACAAGCCACTGCCATCCAAAACAGAAGAGAAACTCTGGGTATGCCTACAACAGGGATAGCCAACCGGAGGCTCGCGGATTTTGGATCAAGCCCACAAAGCAGTTTTCTTTGGCCACAGAGAGGCTGGCTGGCTCTGAGGCCAACCACGTGGTGTTGCTCCTTGTGCTTGGGGCAGGTCGCACAGCAAGTTGTGTCTGCCTGATCTTCATGGGGTCAGCTAACCTGCCCTAACTGATAATCAAAATGGCTTTCCAAATCCTATGTAAGTTGGCTAGCCTTGTCTACATGCTTTCCTGTGTGCAGACGAAAACTTGCTTTACTCAAGGTCTGAGCTGGCTGGAACCCTGATCCCAAGCTAATATCCTGCCTCTCAGCAGGCCACAGTAATTTGGGCATGTAGCACATTAGCTGCAGCTACATGGCTTCTGGTTCTCTTGGACAGTGGCCAGAGTAAGCTCATATCTGCCTTCAAAAGACCATGTAGACATCGCTTATGTAGCTGGTAGTCAGAAGACCTATGACAGGAGTGGAAAAATACTGCTCCTGCACAGTGGAAAGCAGGAGCGTAGGTTGTGCTTCAAAATCTCTGAGTGCCTTTTCCAAGTCCTGGGGATCTTTACTTCTGACCAAGATTGCAGAGTCTGACTAGTTAGGCCTAAAAGTCAGCAAGTTCTGCCTTTGTCAGTGTGTGCCAAACATACAAATGCCCACGCAGCCGATCTCGAAGTACCTGCCTACTTGAGATTCAATCATGCTCAAAACCCTGCCTAATTTCTCATATTAAGTTTCCTAATCTCCAGGCTATCATTCCTTTTTAAACTGCCCCATTGATTTAGTAGCATCTTTAAAAAGAGCATTAAAATTATTCCCCCTCTGCAGCACTGCTCTGGTTCATTAATTACTTCACATTACCAACATAAAACTTGTAAAGTGAAAGAAAATTGCAGCACTGACTTGCAATTGCTATCACATTTTCTATCACATCCCAGAGTAGGGGACCGGCTGTACTCTGCAGTTCCAGCCCCTGCTCTCAACGCTTGCTGCACAAACGCACTCAGAGTCATTTGCTGCTTTGAAAATAATTACACCACCACATTGTGTATCAGGGCTCCTTGCACTTCACTCATAAGAAATCTCTTTCAAGCTGTAACAATCTGAGCGCAAATCAGCTTTTAGGGTCATTTTGGATTCTTTCTAGACATTTTCTTTCTCTACTGTCAGAGAAGGAAAAAACCCGCACGGCCCTCTGGTCCCTTTCTCCAGCCATGCAGAATTACTGTCCTGTATACACAAACAATAAAAAGATATATTTTCATTTGGAAATCTGCAGATACTGCAGAATAAGTGATGGATCTCCTTGTCTGGTAAGCATTACGAGCTGGGCAGGAGATAACAAGCATCAGAACCACACCCCAATTGATTGTACTTAACTTTAATCCACAGCAGAGGTGGGTGGCACCTCTCCCAGGTGGCATGCTACGAAGTCTGGCTCTGAGGATTTTCTGTGCCTTGTTGGGAGCAGCAGTGCTGAGAGCACCAGAGCCTTGATCCTGCAGCAGAGGGAACATGAAAAGGTATTGAAGACTCGGGTGCATAGCCTGGCTGTAGGAGCTGAACCGCTGCTCCACATCCAGCCCATGCACCAGGGGGTTCTCCCCTCCAGTGGCTCCTTCTGCTCTGCAGAAACGCCAGCCGCTTGGGCTGCGCTTGCCAGGGTTCACCTTTGCCTCTTATGTCAGTTTTCCATGGTCTCCAGCTTCTTCCCTTTTACATCTCAGTCTCTAGCTGGGGAGCTTGCAGAGTCAAGTTGAGTAACAATTGACTATTCCTCAGCTTTAGCAGAAAGGGAACAGCAGAGCAATCATCTTCCCAATGAGTCAGTGCTTCTTGCTTGAGGATGCATGACTCACCATGGCTGCCTCCCTCCCCCATTGCTCTGCCTCACCTCCAGCCTCTCCTATTCCAATCCCACCTTTACAAAAGCCATCCTTATTTGTTAGTCCTTCCTGCCATTACCTTCTTTGCTATAAGCTTGGGGACAGGGAAAACTTAACAGTACTCCTGTTTTTGTATTAGAAAAAAGCACTATTGGTTTTCACCACTCAGGTATGCGTCTCCTGGCCCCTCTGGACGTGCATGCAAGCTCTGCAGCCACAAACCTGTCTGCAAAGTGACTTTCAAGTGAGGGCTATTAGAAACAGAAATTCCTTACTCTAATACATTTGTTCTGGGCCACAAGTAATATCCCAGTGTTCTTCAGCTCCCCCCCACCCCACCCCATTACTATGATTTCTCAGGGGTATTTCTGTTACAAACCCACTCCACTAAGTAGTTATGAACCTGGATTAAGGAGAAGCTGTAACTGCTGATTGAACCAAGAGAAGAATCAGTGAGCCCCTGTTAGAAATCAAGGAACAGAGTACTTTTACCCCCATCAGTTCCAGTGCAATGGTGTTCACTTTTTCCTTCCTGACTTTTACAGAGGCCTAGTTATTCTCATCTTACCCCACTGGGCTAGTTTTCTTCCCAGAAACAAAGTACTGGCTGCTCAGGCTCACACCAGGAAGCAGTCAGGAAGCAACAAATCACCTGGATTTTATGCCATAGCAGGGACAAACAGCTGTAATGCAGAAATGGTGACAGGAGAAGCTAGTGGCCTTTACAAAGGGAAGAAAGTGGGAGGGTTTTTTACCTTTTGAGACCTCCAGAAAATAACAGGATACAACTTTTGGAAATACAAGCTTGTGGATTAGTGCTGGGTGCCAGATGTGCAACACAAACATGCCGACCGCAGACTCCAACCCAAGGGCTACAGTTCACAGCCACCAGCAGCAAGTGTCATTTACATCTACTGGGTGGAGTGGGAGGGAGAGCCCTTACCCCTTTACGGTGGGGTCTTTAATGGATGCGCTTATCTGGAAAGAGGTCCAGCGAGAGTTCAAGCTCTGCTTGGGGCCGCTAGGTGTGACTGCCATGCAGACAGTAACTGCAACATCTGCTCAGTAGCTAAGGTGATCTCTCCACAGGGAGGGACTTGCCCTGCCTCAGCCCACGCTGTGTTTTCCCAGGAAAAGAGGCAGCTCAGCAGCCCATGCTCTTTGGAACACAGTATCTTTTGCTGGCAATAATCACACATTGCAATCATTAAAGAGCAAAACTTGACATTAGCTAGCTAAGCCTGGTTTCTCTAGAAAATCATCAGAAAACAGCTAAAAAACAAAATGCCAGCACATTTGTGTGACTTTGCAGTGAGACTTTACAGCAGCCTGAGCTGGACTGCTCATGCCAGTTCCAGTGCGTACCCCAACACCAGACAGGGCAGACCCTGCTGGTGGGGGATCCGTAAGAGGACAAAAGCCACAAGATCAGCTCATCCGGCCCCGAAGCTGGAAGTGGTTGCAAGGAGAGAGCATCTGGTGGACAGAGTGATTCAGAGAAAATTCCTCAGCTTTTTAAAACTATCCCTGCCCGATGGAAATGTCAAACAGGTAGCAATTTTGCTTGCTTCTCTCTTGCAGTGAAATCTTTTGCCTGGAGCTGACTGGAATTAGCTAGTTACAGGGCAGCATGCATAACATCTCTTTGACACAGCTTGAGTGATCAGAGAGTGCACTCCTCGGGGCAATCCCTGCCTCTCCCTCAGTCTTGTACACCACCACACACACAAAATAAGGCACAGTATAAATAACAGCTCAGCTCTGTCTCCTTCCTGCACTAAAATGCAAGCAATTTAAAAGCCTTTCTTACAGGGAAGAGCAGAAAGACAGTGTTTTGAAGCCACTTTATTCTCACTTGTTAACATTAAGCCAGCCTCCTGCTCATAAATAATGCATATGGCCTCTTTTTCCTCAATTACACAGCAGTGTCAGATTCCACACTCTGCCTTCCCAGAGTCACTTTCTGTCTCTTCTGGAGACAGCAAGGCCCTCTTGGATGTCTGCAACAGCCACAGACTCATTAGGCTTGAAGAGGATACTTTCCATACACCAGTTAAAAGATACACAACACCTTTCTCATGGAGTTTTGGTAATTATCCCTTGCTGGACTGAAATGCTGGGTGGCAATGTGTTTACAGTAATTAGATTTTGCCTTATCCCAGCATTTGTGGTGCAGATTCTAAATATACTCCAGGGTGCGAAGATGAGCTGGGCAAGAGGGTCACTGCATAGCTCATGAGCTGGAGTGCAGACAGCTGAGAAGAGAGGAATTAAGACAATGCTCCTGCAAGCCTAGTAGGGAGACAGAAAAATCATGGGGAATTCAGTTTGTCAGGTGAGTCAAAGATGTGAAAACAAAAGAAAACAACCCCTCTTGCTCTCCTGCCCACCATCTTTTTGGATTAATTTAAACTTAACTTGTTGAGATGAGAAGCTAAGGTTTCTGCTTTGCTATCAACAGCTTGCTGTCTATAGATACTGACTCATTACAGAAAGGCTGCCTGCTTTTATGCCTTAAACTAGGCAACCAGAAAATGTTAGACTGAAGTATTGCATGTTATAGATTGACAACATTTAAAACCTAGATGGCCGAGCTACTGATAAAATTTCCATACTCATTAACCATGACATCTCCAGTTCTTCCCCACAGCATTCTGTCAGATTCAGCCGGACCAAGAACCTGTCTTAGCTGCCAGAAATCATTTCTTTACTCCTCCATGGATTGGCATCTCCTGAATGTACTCTTACCCCTCAGAGCAGAAGTTTATAGAAATCTCTTTCCCATTTCCCAGCTGTGCATCTTGCCTTCCCTGCGCACACACACGGTCTATTAGCTGTCCACAGCTATGCCCGTCTAGCTGGCAAGCTGCCTGTTCACAAGCTGCTCCAACAATTGCCCTTGAGCATAAGCCAGTGCCAAGTCCCTTCTCAGGAGTTCATGCTCCGTGCTAGCACTAACACGATCGTACTGGATGGCTTCGCCCTGCACGCCGCTGACAATGACCTCTTAGGGACCCCAGGTTTGTTGATGGCAACAAGCTCCTGAGTATTTTCCAGGCTAATATTTGCCAGGTTGTATTGTCACAGCTGTCTCACAGACCAGCAAACTGTCGATAGCAGAGTGAGGCTTACAAATGCAGCATGACACAGGAATCTAGGACTCTTGTCGTTCTTGGTATGAAAGATTGTTTCATACGTGATGTGACACTGGAGAACAAGTACAGCCACAGAAGCAAAAGGTGGGTGCTGGGCTGGGCCATTTTGAAAGGGAAGAAGTTTAACTGGTGAGCATTAAAAGGGTGAGCGACAGCATTTCCAAATAACTTTACTTACAAGGAGAATAACTTTACACACTACAAATCCTGTCTGTGAACGGGAAGCAGCTTCCCAGGCTCCTGCAGGCGGCCAGGGTGAATGCCAAAGCATCAGAGGGTGGGTCACCCTCAGTGTTTCATGGCTGAATTGCCATTTGCTTTGTAAAAAAACCCATATTGACTGAGAAAGAAAAGAAGGGAAGAAAAATAAGTCTGTACCGTCAGCCTAATATATTCACCTGTAAAAGGGTACAACTGAATTCTGGTCCTGACACTGCAGATGTATGATTATTGCTACCCAGTGCAACAGCGTCAACAGGAAAAAAGTGTTCTCACCCACCTTATATCTCTTGGGAGAACAAATCATGTCAGCCTGTACAGTCAGCATCGCCACAACACATACGCCAGGCTATCAGGATGCCTGAGGTGAAGTGCTCTCTAGTGCTGTGTTGCCTCACAAGGCATGTTCCCTGGCATAAGAGGAGCAATATATTAATGGCACATATCACGTACCATTGATAACTGCTGGCCATCCCACACACAGGCTCTTCATAGGTCAAATTACTTTTGCCAGTGTCAACGTCCTCTGCTCATGTTCAACAGGAAATAGTAAAAAGATGCTTTGCTTTACATTCTAAAGCTGGAAGAATGAAAATACATGTATATGTTAATAATATCGCTTAAAATATGAAACCGGTCCAAATGCTTCAGATTGAAGCTGCTCAAAGGAACAAAGAAGAAGTCTTTCTGACAGACTCAGAACCCAGTCAGGAACAATGGGGCTTAGATTTAAAACACAGCCCAGAACTGAGTTCTTGCAGTTCCTGGAAAATATGAGTACTGGACTGGTGCATTTTTTTATTCACTATTATTATCTCCCATAGACATTCATCCTGATCTTAACATCTTTATTGTCCACATAGAGAAAGTTTCCTCTCAAACAGAAATGAATGTTCCAGTAAATTTCCTTAGACAAAAACATAAAAATCAAACAAAAAAGACCCCTTTATAACTTTTTAAGAAACATACACTTCATGTTGCGATTCAAAGTGCTCTTTGTTTCAGTAAGTATAAATACTGAATTTTACAAAGAAAAAAAAAGCGTAAGTGAGAGAAAGAAAACTTCTGTCATACACGGGTTAAATAACAATTGCAGCCTTAGTTCCAGACTGACTACACTGAGAGGCAAATACTAGGTAGTCAGGGTTGTTATTTTGCCTCAAAGACAACAGATCTTTGTCCTGAACCCTGCAGTCAATACCTATAAATATTCTGAATGTTGTCATAGAATTTTGAAAAACATCTCTATCAGGGACACAAATATACAACCTTCTGCTTTAAAATCATACCAGTGTGAAGTTAGAAGCTACAATTCACTTCTTAGAAATGTAAGACAATCATTTTGCATGTTATTCATCTGATGTAAAAGATCTTTTTGTCTGCGTTAGTCGTAAATCCTTTTAGCTGAACTTGTTAGCAGTGGGGACAGGGAGAGCAGTATTATCTTAAAGCCCTCTGCATGCCACCCTCTACGAGGAAAGTTAGACCCTCTCCCAGAACGACAGCAATGACCAGAGCATGCATCAGGGTAAGGGCTACTGCCCCTGCCTGGGCAGGGAGCTCGGGCACCTCTGAGCACTCCATGCCTCATGTTTAAAAGGAGGCTCAATAAATCAGCCCTCCTGCAAAAATGTTGTGTGAACTCTGGTGAGAGATGCAGTATAAATCCACATGAACATTTCCTTTTATTATCAGTAAATACTCTTGGATTGGTTGAAATTGTTCCTGTCACTGATACCACTGATCTCTGAAGAGATAAACATGAGCTGATTGATGACTTGTCTGCAGGATCTATTTCAACCACCCCCAGGCAGGATATTTTCCGTGTGGGTAATAATAAATCTTACTATTGAATGTCATCAAATGAAAGCGAATTATGGTAAAAATAGGCACAGTTATGTATTTCTTATTATATAATATCAAGGAAGATTTTTCAAAGATTGGAGGAGCTTTCATTTGCATGCATGATTTTTGGTAATGTAATCCTTTTGCTTGCTTTTAATGTATATTTTTTAAAGCCTTGTACAGTTAAGCAATGTAAAGAGATTATCTCCTCACAACAGCCTGTTGTGTGGTCAGGTCTGGAAGGTAAGTTTCTCATCATGACTGAGACTGAATAAGAACAATGTCCATTCTCAACAGGTACCAGGACTGCCTTTTACTACCACTTTTTATGTGATATTTTCAGGTATTGCTACTACTATTTTATACATTTTATTTGCAAAGGAAGCAAATGGCATCCTTTCTTGTCAGTTAATGTAAAATGCTTGAGGGGAGAGCTGTCACTCACTCTTACCGCTCCCAATTCTTTTCTAAAAATGATTGCAGCGTTCCAGGGAAAAGTTCTACCCTCATAATGAGAACAGCATTGAAAATGCTCATGCCACATTATTTGTGCCAAGCTCAGAAATAAAGATCTAAGCAACTTTCTAGGACCTGTTACATACAATAAAGTCAATGCTTTGTACCAGGGTGGCTGTGCTGCAGAGGAAGGAAAATGTGTAAATCCGAATCTCACATTCAAGATGTAAGCATAAGAAAAAGAGCTGTGAAGACAAGATTACAGGTGGTCCACTTACTGCATGTTGTATTTCACCATCGTATTATCTGCACAGTATCAAAAAATCTTTGTCCCCACATGCAATAAACCAGAAAGAGAAAGTGTGGAAATACAGGAAAAGGACTGGAGAGAAAAACTAATCTGAGGCAGCATTTTCCTGCTATCTCTGTCCTCAGTCTATAGAGTCCAGGGAGAGTTTGGGCTACAGAGCTTGGGGAGAAAAGTGACACCGAAAGAGGCAACTTGTGGGAGAAGCAACGACTTGGTAGATATGCCCTGTGTGATCTCTCCTTTATGCAAAACCTACTGCTCAATTCTGGGTACAATTTGTACAGAGCAAAGATGGTGAGGAGGAAAAGAGAAGGAGAATAGAACAGAGATGGAAGAGCTGTGTAACTTGAAGGGAATGTGTCAGCTCCTTCGGGATCGGATAAGCTGTTGGATATGGCCAGCAGGACAACTGGATGATTTTATAAAGACTGGGGAAAGCCAGGCGGGAGTTCAGAGGCCATGGAAGAAGAGACTGGTACTGCCAAAATGCAACACGACCATGGATCTCGTGAATGGAACAGCAATTCATTGCATAGTCAATTTGGCATTAATTCAGGGGTGTGGAGCACATGATTAATACAATAAACAACAAAACCGAATCAGTCTGGAGAAAAGGACAGCAATTCTTGTGATTTCATTAGCCTTCAGACTGCCATGGAAAGTCTTCTTTTCCTTAGTTGAAATGGGGCCTGTTTGATTTTGATATGAATCTGAATACCCAGATCAAAATTTCTAGTCTTTCTTGTTATAATTCAAGCACTGCTTTAGCATCCAGGTGATTTCTAGCCCTATGAATACACCCTGAGCTCCCTTGGAAGAGGACATTTTACTCCCTAAACCGGTTTGAGCCTACAGACTATCATCAGAAGGAGCACAGACTACACTAGGTGAGCTTAGAGACCTGTTACTAAAGAAGAGCATCATGTGCTGTAGCTCAAAAGGAGTCACTAAATTAAACCCCTAAGGCCAATTCTCCTCTGCCATTTAGTCATTAGCTTTGTGCACCTGAATCGTAAGAGAGAACCTTCATGTTTGTAATAGAGCTGAGAGAAGCTTTACAAAACTCTCCATGGACCACAAAAAACCTCTTGGATGTAAAACTGTCAACTCAAAACTGGCCACATGAAAGATAAAAAGACACCATCTGAAAGGCCGGAGAACAGAGGTGCTAAGTTCTCTTAGACAGCAAGACCACCTTCTATTTTTATATATATACATATATATATAAATATATAAATATATATATATATATAAAATCAACAGCATTGGTGTTTTCCAGGACTGGGCTCATGGCGCACACTGCCGGTGGGGCAGGATTGAGGAAAGCTATCTTTCACCTTGAGCTCGCTGGGAAACTTGCGGTATGAACAACATCTGGCCACGCTCAGTTCTTTCTGGGCACCACAGCCAGAGATGAAAGCAGCTTTCAGATCTCTCATATTTTGCTTGGACTTCCATATCTTGGAAAGCAAACCCAGGTCCTCCAGACAAGTCTGCTCCCTCTGTCTGTCACCATCACTCACCTCATACAAGTCCAGACAAAACCACACAAGTACAGTACCCGTAGCCCAAGACACAGCTGCTCTCTATGGCCACACAGGCATGGCAGTAGCTCTGTGATGTTACATGATGCTAAATATCCAGGGATAACTACAGACCAGAAAGCCTTCATGAGACTAGAGAGCCTCGGTGGGGTGGTCAGAGGCATCCCAGTCTAGAAAGTCCTATTCTAGGCAAGGCAAAGCTACTGAAATACTTTGGCCCTACCCAATTAGATTTAAAATCTAATTTTGCCCAGCTGTGAACTTCCAGACAAACCCAGCAAATTTTTCTTCTTCAGCACATCTGACTAATGCAAGCTGTATGGTCGTCTCTGCTACTAGCCTGTGGCTGAGAGACAGAAGCACTTTTCAGAAGCCTTCAGCATGCGATCTTCAAGAAGGGAAGAAATAAAAGACTGTGGTTTATTAGTTTGTTATTCTTCAATCCCAGCTATTACAGGACAGGCACTATGTTTATGATGGATTCATTCAGAGAACATTTTCTCCCTGCCCACGTAACTGTGCTCCAGACCGAAGCCAAAGCTGTATGGGGGGTTATAAAAGCTGCAGACATTTTTCGGTACCATGTACAACTCAGTGCTTCAAAAGTGCATGCAAGGAGATGAGCCAGCAATGAATAGCTCACTTGGCCTGTAGGAAGCTACATCCAATTCCTCATTGTATCACAATGTTCTCCTGTACCTTTGGCAAGCCCCACATTGCAAGGTACAAATGTGAGAAGGGGCAGAAAATTCAGAAGCATTCACACAATCTGCCATTTACTCCTCCAACAAGCAACTTCTGTGTTCTTGGAGGGGTTTATTTTAGCCTCAGCCTGAACAAAATGGGGCATTACTCCCTGACCATTTCTGAGCAGCTCTCCATCGTCGCTGACACATACTGGGTTTCCACGTACCACTGTTACCATTTCACCTGCAGTTCATAGCACATCGACCTCATCTCTAATGCACACATATAGTCAAACTCACTGTGCCCACAGGGACCAATTTATTTTTCCATCACCTGTAGCTTCCTTCATTTTATGCAGGAAGAAGCTGGCAGCTTCTAACAAGGAGTGTTATGAATAGCATGGTAACGCCTTTCTTCATCCCTGTTAAATTTCTCATTTCATCTTGTGAAGTCAAACCCTCGTTTCTGCAAAGTCCCTAAAACAACCTACATTGAGTATAATTGGATCTGCAGTTGGACTGCATGTATTTTATCTCCAATTTTGCAGATTCGTTGCCTACTACTGCTGTCTTCCTACACTTAGATATTTATCCCACTGCCCTAGAGGTTGTTCTGGCAGCTGGAGATTGTAACAGTCCTGACACAATACACAGAAGAGGTCCCTTCAGTACAAAAGTTTCCTTTTGTTCCTGTTTGTACATGAATTATGGCTTTTGCCTTGTCCCTATACATATTATCATCCACCCTCCCTCATTAGGAGCTGAGCATTCAGACAAATGCCAAATTACAAGGAAAAAGCACGGTGCACAGAACAGAATCCAGTATCTTTGGGTGGCTTGTGATTTGTATTCCGTGTTATAGGAACCAGTAAAAACAAGCCAAATTATCAACTTATGACTTCGGTTAGACCATTTGCATATAATTTGAAAGCACAGTAATTCTGAATTCATGTCTGATTCCTTATGCTGTTGGTGTGTAAGGAGTAATACAACAGAATAAAACTCATTGAAAAATGGTGAGGCGTCACCTCAGCAGGCAAATCTGCAAATTCCACTAAGGTGGATCAAGTCATGGCTGTTGAGGATCTCCTAAGTACGCAGACACTTTTGTGAACCCTATCACAAATTCAGTCTGTTTTCTTCAACTGAAAACAAGAGCCAAGCGAGTTTCATTGGTATGAGTACTTATCACATTTCTGTTACTTACACTTATAATGACCAATGTACATTTTACACCGGGCTTCAGAAGGACAGATGCTGCTGCCCAGCTTTGCACCCTTGGCACTATGCTGTCGATAAGTAACTGAGGTCACTTTACAGGTGAAAAAATGCCATTATGGACCAGGACACTCTATACATGTTGCTTCATCATGATGTTTTGAAAAACCACAACTTTCTAGAGGACCACAGATTTGTCCCCATGTATTTTATACTGCTTTGTCACAAATGTATCACAACAGTGCTTCATACAGGTTTCTTATTGCTAATGCATCCCCTCATGGGATTATCTAAGTGCTCTTGGTACAAACCCCCTGATAAACCTTGGAAGCAGCCAGCAGCACATCTAGTGCTATCAGCAATGCGTTATGAAAGGAATGTCATGGCAAAGCGCTGCCGAGTCACAAGACAAAAACCACCCTGGTGTTTACAGCAGGGTAGGAAATACCACATTACAATAAAAGCATGCCAAGGGAAGAGTGCACACTTTGGGGTGGAAAAAAATCCAAACCACCTCTAAGCTCCTGGTTCCTTTGTCATGGAGTCAGTACATTACAGAGAAGGTTTGTTTGGAGTGAAAGGCTTTTTGTGAAGCTTTATCTTGGCCTTTAGCAGACAGAACTGACAACCCTGAAGTGGCAAAAACCACTTGCCAAGTGCCATGTTCAGCGAACAAAGGAACACAACACCATGCACTGAACAGCAAACTATCAGCTCCCAGGGGGAAGTGTCATTTTCACATCCAGTTTGCTACACCAGAGTGGGAGAGAAGCTCCAACTGTTTTGAATTCATGTGTCAAGTCAATCACAGGAACAGATAATATTGGAGTTATATAAAATTTCGGAAGGAACCCCCACCCACCACCTGTAACACTCACTCGCCACTGTCAGAACAGCTCTGTAACTGAAGACAGCACTAAAGAGAAGTCAACCTCACAGCTTTCTGCAAAGCAGATGATGGGATCATTACAATTTATTTTACATATGAACTGAGGCAGAGAATAAGTCTGTTCCTAACAGAACAGTATCTAAAAGTCTCCACTGGACTCTGACATGCTAGTTACTTGGTTTAAGTTTAAAAAAATTTGCATCCAATCCTAGAAAATTGAATTTTCAACAGACTCGGCAGGATCTGCATGGAAGGAAGGAAGGAAATACTGGCAGGCTGCCCTCCACATTGCTTCAGCCTTTTTTGCTGCAAGGCCTTGCTGTCCCCCCTAAGGAAATCAAACCAGATCTGTCTAGTTTCCTCTAAGTACCTTAACCAAGACCCTCCAAACGGAGTGATTTTTGTTCATGTGCACAGATAATATTGGTGCCAGACCCAGGAAGTGAGAAGTCAAAAGCTATGTTCAGGAGGAGAGTGGGTCTGAGGACCAGCAGCCTCCATCCAGGCAGCCAGGGATGGTCTCAGGCTTTCTGCTGGGTGCTGTAATGTAACGAGCTTATTCCTGCCCACATTTAATCCAACCAAACAGCATTAAGAAGAGCTTGGGCATGCACTCAGGAGCTGAGTCTCTCCAACTTTTCTTCCACAGAGAATTAGGAGCTTGCACTAGGGTAATTTCTGAGCTCAGGCAGGAGAGCTTAATGTGAATGGTACCTAACAGAATTGAAACCAGGCACAGACCCATGGTTGGTGCAGAAACTCAGGGCTTCCTGTTACTGTTAAGTCTCACCCCTCGATCTTCCCAGCAGCCCTCCTATCCTCCTTTGTTCACATCCAGTGCTAAAATCCACAGACTCGAGTTTCACACTCTGCTGTGTTGCAGTACACCAAGGAGGAATCACACCTGCCCTGATTTCCCCATCCACCATTACCCAAATTAAAGCTAAGCCAGCCCTGTCCTCTTTCACAACCACTGTGTGAGAGCAAAGAGAGAAAACCACAAGGGGAACAGATGCTGTGGTTTGAAGAAAAAGAGAGAGAGAAAAAGAAAAAGATATCCTTACCCTCTGAAAGCATCCAGAAATGTTTCTATTCAATTCATTCAGGCCTACACAAGATCAGGAAAGCACAGGACTACTGTGAGGAAAATCTAGGTCACATATGATCACAGCAGCACAGCTGCCATAATCTCAATGGCCATGTGAAGCGAGGACTGCAGCAAGGACCTCTCTTCGCTGAAGAGGGCTTTTTTTTCAGTCCAGTTTTACAATTTCCCCTCATTAAGGTGTATTTTCCGGCAGGGCTGTGAGTACGTTGGGTCTTCAACTGGGGTGAAGGATTTAGCTATAAATCCCAAAGATGATTCAGTAAGTGGAATTTCTGTAGGATCGTTTAAATAGTTTACAGGCTGCCAGGCAGGATTTTAACCTTCTAACAGTGACAGGAACAGCATTACTTTCCTGCTCTTTTGAATGCCAACACATTTCTTAGTTCTCTTTGTTTCATATCTGTTGTGGAAAGATACACATTGCTCCCATTTTCATTAAGGAAACAGGAATCTTACGCTATTTTAATACACCTGTGAAAACTTCTTGAAATCCTCTCATTCAGTGCTCTCTTTTCGTTAAATACCCAGGTCAGACCCTGTGGTCCCTTCCCACCCTTCAAACAGAAAAGTTAAAATAAATGCATGCACCAAAAAAAAAAAAAAAAAAAAAAAAAAGAACTAGGGCAACGTAGCCCCAAACCATTACCTTTTTCCTTTATATTTAAACAGACCCTCTGTTACCCTCCCTTCTCCCCTTTTCTACACCTGAATAAAACCAGGAAGGATCTAAAGCCCAAATACTGAACACTCCTGCAATGCAGAAGATTAGAGAGAAAGGACAAATATTCATGGGTGCCATGAAGTTAAGCCAAGCATCTTGGAGCAGCATTCATTAAGGAGCTCTGCCAAAACTCCTCGCGCAGGCAGCTGGAGCAGGAGCAGCTGCGCGGCTGGGGAGCAGGAGGAAGTGATACACGGCACAAGTCAGGAAAATAATGCACAGAGGGATTCTTTCGGTGGAAGCAAGGATGATATAGATAAAGCATTAATAAGGATTTGTTCCCCAAAACAAGCAGCCCAGACAGCAGAGCAACAGGAAATCAAATCACCTAACTGCAAAGCGACTGACTCACGCCTATTGTTAGACCTAGCCATTTGTCTCCCAAGGTTTTCTAAGCCTGATGCTGCTGCAGCCCTTTCCAAGCCCTGGGACCAGTACCACTGCTTCCAAGCTTAGGGGAAGAGCAGTGACACTTGGGGCTTAGGGCGAGGACTCCCCTGAGTCATGGCTGCTAATTGTATACCTTAGTATGTGTTGAAAAGGTGGACATTTTAATGCACGGCAGTTGCAAGAACAAGGACTTATCTCAGTATCTTAGGTAATATGCCTATTACCAGGGACTGGAAGAAGTAATGTCCCTGCTAGAATATTAAAAAAATCTGATCCTGGCCTGAGATCTTGTGTGCTAGCTAAACCTGGCAGCACAGTCCTGGGTCAATCTCCCCCCGTGGAAATTCAGGGGGGATTCCAGTCATCCTTCGGAGGTGGCACTGGCCACTAGCCATCTCTGAGATTTGGGGGGACTGGATGAAATGGACTGTTAATCTGTTCCAGTGACTCTTTAGTTCAG
The DNA here is from genome assembly GCA_031468815.1 of Morus bassanus. Lineage (NCBI taxonomy): Eukaryota > Metazoa > Chordata > Aves > Suliformes > Sulidae > Morus > Morus bassanus. Next base: position 4,716,545 of record CM062581.1, read on the forward strand.
ATTTTGCAAGTAGCTGAGGAGCGCTGTGCCGATGCGTTAGCTGGTTTGAATTCAGAATTCTAATCAGATGAACTAAGTAACTTTCAATCTAATTAGGAGAACAGTAGGGTTTGTTCTTAATCCACAACCATTTAATCTTCTGACTCATTAGTTGTGCACAGGCTCTATGAATATGTATATCTAGAAGGAAAAAAAATGCTTTGACCTTGATGAGAACGATAACACACATATAAAGTAGGTGTGCACTCACCTTTCATCACACTCACTTTATTATGTAGATTCAACAATTCCTGTTGCTCTGAATCAGGCTATCGAGAGTTATAGGCAATCCTGCAGCCAATTAGGCATCAGAGTCCTGATGAACCATGGAACCTGTAATGATTAGGCACAGTATTTACAGGCAAGCTGCCTCCTACCAATTTACATGCAAATAAAAATGTATCTGTTTTAGAAGACTGTACTAGGCAATATAACTAGCCCATCAACAACTTGAGGAGGAGGGGAAACACATTCAAAGACAAAAGATTCAGAGCACTAAATAGGATTTTGTTTAGGATCTTGAATATACTGTTTCAATACATCGGTGTCATTTCTGCAATCACTTATGAAAATTCACACAACTTTTTGAAAAATGTAATTTTACATACAAAAATATTCAGCCACACTATTTCTAGTGTAGAATGAAGATCCCTACTATCAGGAATATTTGCTCAGTTTATTAAATTATTCCATATCCCTCAAAAAAAAAAAAATCAACTCATGGGCAAATTCTCTGATTTTCCTCTGATTTCCTGATTTATACTTTATTTTTCCTTTTATTAAAATTAATGGGGGACCTTCCTTTGACTGCAATAGAAGTAGGATTGCAGAAGCCATGTCTTCCTTAGGTCTGTTTTGCTCCTCTTGCATCCAGTTGCAAAATCTCTCAAAATAGACCTTAACACCTGTCCACACTTCCTGCTGTGATAGTTGCATAGCTCCCTACTGAAGTCAGTGGGAATTAGGCCCAAGTACCTGATGCACTTTGGGTACTACACCTGGAAAATATTTCAATACGAAACATTTGTGAAGCACAAATGCTGGTTTAGGCTAGAGGCAACCCTGAAGATCGGGGCTAGAAAAAAAATCTGACTCAGGTATCTAAGTAGGACTGTTGTGTACCTGTTGGTGAAAATCTCCCTCTGGGAGCCATAACAAAGCTGGGAAGCAGATCAGAGAAAAGCCAGCTCCTGTTCCCTTGCTTTCTTGGGTTTTCATCCTAGAGGAGACCAAGCTGTCCCATCAGAGTGGTCCAGAGGCAGGAGATGGGGAAAAATAAAGAACACAGCAAGGGAAGGGACCCTAAACCCCTGTCAGACAAGAAAGATCCCAAGAAGGACTCCAAATCCCAAGAAGGATCATGTCAGGGGACTGTAATCTCATGTTGCTTGCAACAGCTGTGACGAGAAGAAAAATGTGGATCTCTGCTATGTGATTAACCAGGCAAAATCCAGCTAAAATAGGGAGTGCAAGGCAAAGAAGTCAGATGACGCTGTAGACTGACTGGCAGAAGAAAAACAAGGGCTATATTTACTTTAGCTTTCTTCTCCTGTTCAGCCATTCTGTTTCTAGCTGTTTGCTGGCTCCATTGTTGTTTATTTTAAAAGCCTCCATGGACCAAAAATTCAACACACGTCCCCAGCTTGTGATGTGAGACACTGTAGAAGTGACTTCTTCCCTCAGCAATAAAGCAAATGCCAGCAGAGAAGAGGGCTCTTTCACTGCAGAGACAGCATTGCCCTTAAGTGAACCGGCATCTACACGTGCAAAGCCTCCACCCCAAGTGGGGAAGACCTTTTAACTTGACTCTGCCAGTATCAAGGGGATTAAGGGTACCATTTAACTCAGTCCAACTTCTCAGCTAACAGTATCCTTGCACGCATCTCCACTGCTCTTTTGCAGCACTGGGCAAGTTTACTTGAGCCAACTCTTAAGACTTTTATCTTTAAAGCCAATGTAGATAAAAAGTTTAACAGGCCTTGGAGATGCAGCCTAAAGCTGCCCCTCTAAAGTAACAGGCTCCAGCTGCACAAGGGAACAGTAATAGCCAGTGCCCCATGAGGTCCGGTGCCTTCACTGAGGGAGCATAGCCAGTGCTGCCCCGGTTGAGCTTGACCTGCCATGTCCACAGCAGAGCAGGTTTTGTCCACCTAGCAGCATCCCAAAACACCAGCTTCTGTAGAGAAGTTGCTCACAAACATCATCTGTTTCCAAAGGATGGTTTATGCTGGGGTGAAATGAACCAAGTACAGTTGTTGCGTTTCTTTTTCCCTGCGGAGCAGGTTCAGGCCAAAGAAATTTAACCGCTACTCAGCTGTTTTCTGCTGACATCGCTTGCATTCCTCTCTGTTCTCAAATAACATTTGGAACTCCCTGCCAGATAGTGCAATTTGATATATGCCCTGATGATAGAGGGTGGAGGGGAAGAAAGTACGTTGGCTAATATTTTTCCATTACAAATCTAAACAGTCCAATCTACAGTTTAATCTGCAATAAAAACAGCAATTTCTGAAGGCTGGGTTACTGACTTGGGGCCAACACTTGTACCTGAAACCTTTATATGCAGACTGCTTTTAAGAGGTTGTGATACAATTACTATCTATAATATTTCCAAGCTACAGCTTTTGAAACCACCCAATGAATTTTAAGCCCCAGACCCTTGGATTTCAAGACCAGATTTATTCTGCTCAGAGCCATTCAGCTGGCACTCAATCACAGTACCAAAATCCTTATTCAACCCCGATGAGATTTTCCTTCCCAGGTACCTCTGAGATCGTTCAGTACTGAAACGGATGGTTTGCCTTTCATGAACCCAAGTCCCAGTGGCGGCCACCAACAGAGGAAAAAGCCGGCATTTACCACACAAGGGTTTTCCTATGCTAATGGCAGGAAATGCCACAAATACCAGGATGAAATAAAAGTCCACAGCCCCTCCAAATGCCACATGAATTAGCAAGGTAAGGACTTAGAATTTCTGGTATTTAGAAGTCAATGCTCCTCTATGTGTTTGGAACTTCAGGGATTTATTACTGCCTCTTATCCACAAATATAAATTTGCTTATTTTTGCCTCCTGATCACGACAGCAGTGCTCTCAGAATTATTATATTTCAAACATACGCAACAGGGATGATCACGTCAGGAAAAGAAGAAAACACTGTTTTGGCTATGACCCTGCTCTGCAAAAGAGGAGAAAAAAGTCCTTTCCTTTCTGCTGGGACTGAACCATGCTGGGATACTTGGCTCCATTTACTTTACCATCTCCCTGTGCTTCTCTCCCAGGGCTGGGAGAGCTGAAACACGATGAGAAATTTTACTCCGCTGTCAGCTGGCCCAAGGACAAGGAGGACAGATCTCTCTGAGGAAAGAGAGTTCCCAAGGGGCTCACAACTAAGAAGTATTTCTGCTGCCCTGCTGTAAAAGCCTCACTCTCCCCATAAGCATGCCGCAGCTACTGGACGTGCAGCTGGAGCACAGCCCCTGTGAGCTGCACAGACAAGGGAGGGACAGAGCAAGGACAGGATCCTGGATGGACAGGCAGCCCCTTTCATTCCTCACACCCATGTATGAGTGACTATTTGTCTAGCTGTTTGTCCTAGGCGATGAAGTCTGAACCCTGGTGCAGGCAACGAAAGCATAAATGTCCTCAGGCTAAACAAAACTGAGAAAATCTTAGGCCAGAGCAAGTTTCTACTTTTTATATTACTTCAAGATGTATCACCTAATATAAATTACACTATCACCAATCTGATTTATTCTGTGATCACCTCTCACTCAGGGTGTCCAGGGGCCAAATATCACTGGAGCGTGACAGAATGTGCCAGCAATGAGTCCTGGGTCCGTCCTGTCCCATTACAGGTCCCTCAGGACTCCGACTCACACTGTCAGAGACTGCTGGGCTAACCTGATACAGACATTGCTTCATTCCAAGCAGCCACTAAAACATCTCTTTGTAAGGAATTTCCAAAGTGTATTTATCCTGAGGTGTTCCCCAGTCCTTCACCCCTACAGGGACATTCTTTGGGACAGCCAATATTCACTTCTCTCTACGCATACAGGAGGCGAGTTAGTTGGCTACGGGTTTCTATGAATAAATCAGCTTTTAGAGCGGATGAAAGAAAAACATGACAGAATTTGGTCCTCCTCATTCAAGAGACCTTATCTAGCAACAGAGGGAATGAGTAGGGCAGATTCACCTTCAACATGATAATCTCTTGCTAGCTCTCCTTACAGCATTCCCAGCTTCTGCCCTTCACTGGATGCTGAGCATGAATGTGGGAATGAATCACTGCTGATCTTGGCAAAATACCAGTCTCCCTCCCTTTGCTCCAGCTTGGAATAATCCCAATTTTCCAAATGGCTTCAGTGAATCCAGGATTTAAGTTCAGCTATTAAAAAGTAGCGGGAACCCATAAATCACAGGCTTTATATCAGTGAGCTCTTTGATGCATTTAAAACAATTACTGCAAAATATATGATCTTCCTAAAAATAACTGTTTACGTGAACATCAGGAGAGAAGCTACTGCCAAAACGTAATACATGGACAATCTAATCTCCACCCCTCAACCCCAAAGGCAGGCACGAGGACTGTCTTCTTTACTCTTTTTTGCTGTTCACAACTGTATTAGAATTGATAATATGCTGAAATGACATGTGCTTTTGATGATGTTAGAGCAGTATACAAAATACGCAGTAAATTAATGCATGCCTGCTTTCAAGTCCAAGAAGGTGGAGATCACCAGTCCATAGGAGGTAATTTTTTCACCCATCATATTGCTCACAAAATGGCTTGTGATTACAAACCTTTACAATGGGCTTGTATCAATGGTGACATTTCACTCCTGCCACTGATACGGATATAGGAGTGCTAGGAACAGGCAGAAAGAGCTAGTCTAGAAACAGGCCAAAGAAGAAAGCAGATTAATTCACTCTGCAGTCCACACCTTGCTAGAAATTTTCACCGGCAAAACTTTTCCAGCCTGCAACAGACAACGTTGCTCTGTCATGGGAAGATAGAGTTTTCAGCTTTTGCTGGTGTTGTTTTCAGATTTCCACTATTGCTATTGGTATGTCACTAGAGCATGACAGAGTTTGCATAGCGTACGGATGTGGTTCCCCTAACAGCATAAATGGGAGTTCCCATCCCTGCTGCACATGTGGTGACAAAATATGACTTGTACTAGTTAAGTTTTAGAGGAGAGAACAGGCTTTAAACCAGTGTATCACAAATGCCCTACTAAATAGGTGAGAGCACACCTACCACCTGACCTGAGTTAGGACAGATCAGGAAACCACACACAAGAAGTACATTAGCTCCAGGCCACAGGAAGCACCTGTGCTGCCGTGGCTCCAGATGCCTACTCAGTAAAGTTATCTGCAATGGCAACAGAAACACATAAACTCTGCTGTCACCAATTCTTTTGCAAGGAGACAGGACCAACACACAGCCTCCACCATCGAGGCGATTTCTGTCATGAAACCCAACAATCCTGCAGCTCAGCCATGAATGCTCTGAGAACTAACCCTTTAGTGGCAGTGTACGATGCAGCAGAGCTGGTCTGGGGAACCTATAGAGCAAATCCATGCTGCCCTGTGGATTCTCCAGTATGCAAATCCACACTGAAAGAAATATACTGCCTCGCGGATTCTGGGACCACTGAGGCACTCCAGCCCGCAAGGAAGGCTCTTTTTCTGCAATGGTTAGAGCAGGCTGAAACAGGAAGAGGGAGCTCTTCCACTGTCCCCTGCAGAAAGCCAAGGACAAGGGCATTCCTCAGTTTTATCCTCTCCTTCCCAATCTCTTGTCTTTGCTCTCGATCCCTTCACCTTCTTCTGTTGCTACTTCCATCACCCCTTCCCCAAGAAAGGGCACATTGCTCATGAGCTAGCAGTGCTGGAATCCAGCAATCTGCACTTCTGAGCCTCCCTTCTCACACCTTCCCAAGGCTATGCTTGCTCTACGGTCCTGCTGGCAAGGAGCTACCAGGGAAAACAAACACAGATTTTCCCTGCTGGGGGGCATCCAGCTCCAAATAAACATAAAGCTGGGACATGGAGCATTGAAAATCTTTGGGTTTGGCTTCCTTATGCATCTAACTTCTGACTGTATGCTCTGGCTGCACAAGATTAGCGTTATTGGTACAACCCACTTAGGAAATCTCTGAAAAAGATTCAGCCACTGCAGCATGATGAGGGAAGATGTCTTGATTTAAGAACACAGACATTACTAGAAAGGGGAAAAAAAAAATAAAAGGGACCCTTACTGTTCTGACATATCAAAAGGAGACTAATGAAGCACCAGTTCATAGAACGACCCTGCTCTTCATTTCAGAGCCAGGCTGGCCTTTTGTGTTAAGGACACTGAATAACAAGAGCAAGAACAAACAGAAAGAACCCTTTCCCCCTGCCCAAAGTAAATTTTGAAATGAAATAATTTAAAAACTACACCCTTCTGCCCTACTTTAAGGTCCACATAAGAACAGATGAAAAGTTTTGTTCCATTGGCAAAACTGAATCAAGGCTTTTGATCCTCAAAGATCTCTTAATCGCTTTGCACATCAGTTCTTTTCATTATTTCAAACATACTTGAAGACAGCTACTTCTTTTTCCTCTCTTTTTTCTTAAAAAAAAAAAATAATTTTTTTTCTGTTTGGGCCATTTCCCAGCCAACTGTGGCAGTATTGCAGACAGCTGTTGGTTCTTTACTCACTCTAAGTTTCAACATATATACACGTTGATCTGCATTAGTAAAGTCTAAAAAAGCATGATCCTTGCCACCAATTGTGCTAGCTCACAATATCCACCTCTTCGCCCTTCTGGCACTTAAGATGAGTTCCAAGGAAGATTATATGCTTCTGGTTAAAAAAAGAAAGTAGTTGTTGTGGGATGATTGTTGGGTTTTTTTAAAAGCTTGACTCAGAACTGGAATCTCCAGTGCATCAAACTGAACTGAAATCAAGGTTTATCCAGAATTTCATGTCTCTGCAATTCCAGTAACTCAAATCCAGCACCAAATCACCAATTCGTAAACAAAACAGGGATAGAATTTGCAATAAACCTGACCATCTTAGCATCCCTGTGAGATGAGTGCTTAACTGGACTTGGAGTTTTCCAACAAATATGTACAGTGTCCTCTGGTTTTTTTATTGAAGTCTTGCTCCTGTGTTTTTGCTCACTGACCAACTGAAAGGGCAGGGATGCTTTCTGAAGTGAAGACTGTTCTTTGTCGGTGCAAGACTTTGCAACAAGCAGGCTCCAAAAAATTATAATACAAATTATAGACAGGAAAGATGGGAGGTGGAGTCAGAATTAGCCGGCTCACAAGCCATCAAGGGGGATGGATAACATCAAAAACAAACTCCACCTGGAAAGCTGCATATAAGGCAGCAGAGCAGAGCAACAGTTTAATGTGTTCAGAGCCTGAGGCATTGTTTAGCAAGTGGGTGGATGCTTTTTGAGCCAGCTTCATCTGCCCAAATGGTGTCAAAGCCATTGTAAACTGCCTTGTTAAATTCTGGTCACAGAGCAATCCAGAGTCGAGGAGGGCCAGCAACAGAAAGCTTCTGGCTGCACCAACACAGAACAGGCGTATGCCTTGTCATGCTACAAGACACAGGTAGTAACTGCAAGCTGCTCTGCAGACAACCTTTCTCATTCAGTCCAGTCAACACAACCAGCCTGAGACCCTCCAGCAGTTTGAAAGGACGCTGTCTCCATGTGTTCTGGGCTATCAGTCAGATTCCTCCATGTTTCCTTGGCATTAACAAGGGGAAAGACAGTCTTCTGGTTGGCCTCAAAAGATCTGACTTGAATTTCTGTCCCCGGCATGTAGATGTCAAACAGTCCAGCCTCTCTGAGCCTCCTCTGCCTTACCTACTCTCTTTTTCCTGCATTTATCCCCTAAAGGCAGGGGAAGTCTCTGTCTGTAAATAAATACGGTACCTAGCACCACACTGTTTGTACTGATATTCGGGCTTTCAGATTCAGCCACAGTAAACCAACATTTAGATCCTGGTCATTTATTCCACTGTACCAGATGAGTCAGATGAAACACAGCTGAGACCACACCAGCCATCACTGCCCTGCAAACCACTTCATCGGCATTGAACAGAGATGAAAAAAACCAGATCCCCATCTGACAACTGTCCTCCCTGCAGGCTTGTGGGTGTCTCACAGGCAAAGAGCGGTCCCCAACACCGAGCCCATGCAGACCTCACAGAGACTGTACACGTCCACACAGCAAAAGGAGAAAGCAGACCTGGGAAGATGAGCTTTCTCCTCATCAATTTTTAGGAGCAAACCACTGCCCAACATAACAAGCATGTTTTCCAGTGTTCGCCAGAGCACAAAGCTTGACAAGAGAGGACTAAAAGGAAACCAGGGATTCTAGCCACCTCCCGACTAGCTTTCCATAACAGGAGTGCCAGACATGGGTTGGCAGCTAGCGTGTGGCAAGAGAGAACTGCTCCTAAAAGCCTCCCTGAGGACACGGCTTGCTCACCTACACAGTCACGGGGATTACTCGCTGTAGGTGGCTGCCACTTTGCAGCACCCTCCTGCAGCTCAGTGCCATGTCTGCCACAAGCCACAGCCGAGTTCTGCGCTTCACGTGGATTTCTATATATTGTACCTACTACTGTCTTGCTGGCTGCAGAGTAATTACCAGCTCTCCCTCTCCCAGAGCACATTGTAACATTAAACCTTATTTTACTTGGCAGCTAGAGCTCACTTTTCAAGCAGCTGTGAGAAGAAGACCCCTCAACTGATGCAAATAAACATGGTTTTATTTTTAATTTGTAAATTAAAACAAACAACTTGTGTTGCAGGCTGTGCAGTCCACATCCACCTCAGTAAAACCCCACACAGAGCAAAGGAGACCTTCTGGCCTCTCCGGTGCTCTGAGGGAGGCCTGGTTTTACCCTTAGTATTGCACATTGGTAAGGATATAAAACACCAGAAGCATCTCTGACTCCTTTTTGCTTACCCCCCCAGGAAAGCTGAGGCCAGCTGCGCAGACTACAGCTTCCACTGAAATAAAAGTCTAGCCAGAGGTTGGAATTAAACCTAGAGCATAGGTTTAACCTGCAGAGAACTGAAACTGTGGAATAGATGTGACTAGCTTTTGTCCCCGGTCTTATCCCTCATGGTGAGGGCAGGCTTGTAAAGACCACATTTGGGAGCTAACTCACGGCAACAGCAGTTTGCTGTTTCCCCAAGAATAGCGGGTCTGAACGCCCAGTGAATTTTTACCCTAGCTAGCCTAACTGCCGATGGCAGTGGTCTTATTCCTAGCAAACTTAAACCATTGAAGCCCAGCACTAAAATGCAAGTTTGTGATGACCTCACCTTGCATGGGTTATTGGAAACACACAAGCAATGACAGATAGACTGATGAAGTGTCTGCAAGCCTGGCGTCACTGAGTTGCCAGTTCACACAGAGCTACAGTAATAGGAGCAGTAGCAGCAGATGGAGGAGGATTGTTCAAATGGCAGAGCTGGTCCTTCCTTTGGAGACATACGGCTCTACCAACAGATGAAAACAACCAGTGAGGAGGTTTGAGGAGAGCAGTCCTGGAACACATGTGAGAAACAAATGCAGGGCTGAGCAGTGGCTCTGCATCTTTTGTTGTTCCTGGCATGGCAGTATGTTGGATATACAGGTTCTTTTTCAAGTAGAACCAAGTTTAAATGAAACACCTGATGAGCAAATATTTCAAACTACATCCTCAAGGTAGAGGAGATAGCCAAAAGCCTGGGTCCTACAGTCTCCAGCACGTTACAGGTCTCTGCCACAAAGTAAACCCCAAAAGGTGAAGATGCACCAAGTACGCACAAAACTGCCAATCTAAATGTGCCCACACATGCTGCTGTACTACAGAAAGATGCCAAGAGCAGAGCTTTTTGAGTTAGAAGGCATGCAGGCAGGCAATGAAAGAACTTTAAATTTGTGCTAAGTTCCCTTAGCATATAAACTGTATATACTGCACATATATACACACACACTATATGTATTATATATATTTAAAAACATAAAATAGTAAAGGCACAAGGACACAGACTCAGGAGCACTTGGCTCAGTTTATGTCCCTCCCATAGGCCTTCTGTAAAGGTTTAGGAAACCTAGTGCCCATCTCTTCCTTTGGGTTGAGTTGTTACATTTATAAACCAAAAATGGTAATTCTTCACCTGTTTCTGGTTAGAATCCACTTGCATCAGCATCTGTATCAATGGAGCAGTTCAGACCACTGATTTCGCTGCAAGCTAAATATTGCTACTAGCACCGCAGGAGAATGGTCAGGGGCTGTCATTTGACAATTGCTCTTTGATATCGTATTGGATTACTGTGACTGGGGGAAAGAAGAGAAAATCATGTTGCAAATTCACAAGCTTAGGATATCGTATTCTGAAGCTGATCTGTGCAACTGGATGGATTGGAAAGCTTTGCTGTGGAGTCTGGAGATATGAGGCCAGAGTTTTCATTAGTCCCTCCTGTGGATGCTTTAACACAGCAGAAGATTGTTTCCAGTACCTCTGCCCACCAGCTTTTCTCAATTCAGCCCATTGCTTGTGGGAGATTTGTGCAAGAAGCCAATCTGCTATCCTAATGCAACTCAAAGCCAACTCCTTCAGCGGACAAAATACAGCCAGAGCAGATTTCATATCTGCTTTCCCAAGGTCCCTTCTCTCAAACAAATAAACAAAAAAAAATTTGTTTTTATAGAGCTTGGGTTAAAAAGCCAGTCTTGGAAATGTACTGAGTGGAGCAATCCTCCAGCACCACCCAAAACTAGCCAGCAAATGAAAGCTCGCCAAGGCTGTTAAGTTGACGGCTGGGGGGGAAACGAAACCTATTGCTACCATCTGCACAAAGGAAACAGAGGCAAAGAAAAACCCTGCTGTGTGAACAGAAAGAAAGGTTCAGCATAGCAGAGACAACACAAACCATATGAGACACTTGTTAAACCCCCTTCCTGCTTTTTTCTCCACCACTAAATGCTGCAGGACAATGATCAATCTATTCAATAGAAGCCTAAAACAAGACCCTCAGGACTGTCAGTGGTGCAGGTCTCTGTTTTCTTACAGATTCTGGCACTTAAGGCCCTGCTCCCTGGTAAATCTTTAAGACAACATGAATAGTTTGCATACTCTGAGCCCCACAGATGGTTTGGATCTAGAAGACCTTGTGCAGACTGCAGTGGTCATGAAACCCATCCTCACAGCTAGAATTTGGGATGCATCGCATTTTTACTGCCATTTGTACCGCTCAGTTTGTGAACCAGAATAAACAAATGAGCTTTCAAAAAAGAAAGGCAGTTTGAAAAGAGCTTGATCTACTGCGAGCCCTTTATTCAGCTAATTTTACCCAAAAGGCAACCGTGGCTATGGTATGTGCTATTTCACAGGTGAAGAAAACATCTCTCTCCATAATCCTCCTGCTCTGGTGGGGGTTAATCTGCGATCAGCTCTATCTGTGGAGCTGGCCCCTACAGCTGCACCAACATCTTGGGCTGGAAAGCTGGCAAGAATACCTTGGTAGTGCACCAGGAGGCTCTGGGAATTTCATTACATTTTCCACTCACCCAGCATGTCTCCGGAAGGCCATCTACGGAAGAGAACAGAACTAGCATGTTGCCGCCCAACCCTCTAGAGTTTCTCCTTTCACACCCACTGCCAAAGCACAAACACCCTCACCCTAGGCCAGATTCTGATCTTTATACCACCAAAAAACAAAATCCAGTAATATCAGCTACAGGCTCTCACTGCAACATCTACTGACCAGCCATTCACAGGGGGCAAGCTCTTCCTCCCACCTCCAGCAGTGCTAAGCACTGATTCTCTCTTGCTTCAAACTGAATTTACAAGAAAAAAGGTCCCAGTGCTGTCCATGGAGCAGCGTGGCTGGCATCCCCCCTCCCAGACTGGGCGACGACTCTGGTACATGCCTAGGCATGTTGCAGCCTGTCTCAGCTGACACTTGCAATGGTGCTGTGGCAGTCCGGCCTCTGCGCTTTTCACTTGAGCTTTAAAAGAAGCTGCAATTCGCAGACCTGGCAGGGGCGACGCGTAAAGAATTCATCAGCTCTGCAGTTCATTTTAGAGAGGGCACACACAAAATGCAGCTCAGCTGGATTCACTCATCTCCTCATCTGAGCAGATGTGAGGATATCCGGTGACCTTGTTGAAAACAGACTCACCTGGAGAGATTCAGAAGCTTGTACCAAAGCCGGAGTTCTTCTAAAGAGCAGTTTTCACTTGGTGATTGCAAAATACTCCTTGCAAGCAAAAAATCCTTCTGCAAATAACAGACCACCAGCAGGGTCTCACACACAGAGACACACCTCTGTGCTGGAAGGATACACAGAATTTCTGTAGGTGCCCGAAACAGGACGAAAAGGTGTGAGACCCAGGAGTCCTGACTCCAGTGCCTGATAAAGACCATTCCTTCATTACAGGAGGATATATGTCACCTTTTCAGTATGCTCACAAGACCTGCGGGAGCTGGGGACAACCAGGCAGACATCCTGCCCCAGGCATCAAAACATAACTTTGCACACTAATGAGGGGATCCGGGTTTGGTGTAATACTGTACCCTACTTTAGCCCTATTGTCCAGGAGAGAAGTGGCACCAAACCCCAGGGGTTGCCATTGCATGAGTAGTCACAGTGGTGTGCCCTGAGATGACGGACAGCTGTGGTGTAAGCAAACCTCTCTCGGCAGGACTGTCTAACTCCCAACTTAAAATTGAGCTTCTGTTTCAAGTCAGATTTTCCCCTGATGTGCCTCATCCTGCCCAGAGACAAAAATAGAGAAAGTGAGAAAACAGACCTTTATTACCAACTGCAATCCCCACTGCCCAGCAACCAGCTCTACACTCCATGTTAGCCTTGCATAAAGAGAAAATAATAAAACCCAACAACCCGCACTACCCACAAAATAAAATACAGACAGCATAAGCCTTTATGCAGCTCAGGCAGCAATCACCATGTGTCTACAAGCTGAGCAGAGGAGAGCTGCAGTCCTTGTCCTAGACACTGCCTAACCTCTGCTCCTGCTCTGAACATGCTTCAGCGGTGCTGATGCAGGAGGTGAGCATGCTGCAGTCCGAATCGTGTCATTAAGCAAGCCGGGGCTGCAGGGTCAGGTCTCCTGTCTGTCCTGCTGAATAGGACAATCCCTTTCCAGGATTCCTCATTTCTTACCTATATGTAGTGGACCCTTTGTAATTTTTTTTTTCCTGCTGGAAAAAGAAACAAAAAAAGGTAGTGGATACATTGATGACTATAGTTACGTCAGGGTTAAATTGCCAGCCTGTGTGCAGTTGTGGTGGGGAACATGAGAAGGACTGCAGCCTGCTGTTGGCATTGCCTACCATAATTACCCCTAACCAAATCATGGTTACACCCTGTTCTGTACAACACGTTGGATTTCCAGATCCAAACACATCTCAGACAGATACGGGGCCTGTTCCTATCCCTCCTGATGTCTATAGCGAGACTTCAAGGGTCCAAAGTCCACACAGGACTGCTTATGCAAACTTGGTATTTAACAAATGATTTGGATGAGCCAAGGTAAATAGGCAATGCATGGAAAGCAAAGGAGCAGTTTTAACTGAAGGAGCACATTATGCCTTCACATTATTTTATGAGGAACGCATTAGCCCTGAGAGAAAAGTGTGGGGAGACAAATCCTGAGTCATTATAAAAAGGCCTGATCTCTATTAGGAGATATATGAATACCTCCCTCCCCAGTCCACCAGAGATACCCACCTTCTCCCCCCACCCATGGACTTCAATAAGGAAGGACAAAAACTTCTTTAACTGTCTCCCATCCCTTCTTATCTCCTACTTCTCTCTGCCCTGCAGCAGCCCAGGGCAGCACTGCAGTCTCTGACCCTGCAGTTCCCTGGATGCAGCAGGGAAGCAAGTGAATAAACGTGAGAGCAGCACTGCCCCCTTCTCAGCAAGTCCCTTGGGACAGACCAGCACCCCACTGCTGGGCAGTCACTGTGACGCTGGAGCCCAAGAGTCTGGGCTCCGAGGAGCACGTTCAACCTCTGGCATATAACCCTGCAATACGATCTCCATCATTTCCACATGGGGCATCCCTTTCCGCCTCCTACACTGCCTAGCATGGGCACCAGCTTGACCCACCTGCTGTGAGCTGTTAGTTGGTCAAGTGTCCTCCGCTAACAGGAAACTTATATGCAGTTTCTGGGATGCTAAGAGGCCGTCACAACCCTGCCTACCTAGGGTAGGCAGGATTTGTGGGAAGAAAGCCTTCTGAAGCTGCTGCAATGACAGGCTACAGTCTAGTCAAGCGTTAACCCCCCCCCGACCACTCCCAAAAACGGCAGTAACAATCCAGTTAGGAATTTGAAAGCCAGTGAAGATCTTCCCACAAACAGGCCAGCCCTTTGGCAGATGGGGGCAGGAGGGCCAGGGCGGCACACAAGCTCTCATAATGCCATAAAGAACTTCTGTTTCCCGACACACTGCAACAGAGGGAAGGCGGAGGCAGGGAGAAAAGCAGCAGTCTTGGGCCACGTGGCAGGTCAAACCACCGCCCAGTTTGTTGGCATCCTCTAAAGTTTAAATATTCTTTGAGCCAGCAGTGAATCATCCCTGGCAGGTAAGAATGATGTTAATTTATGACATGCCAAGTGCAAGCAGATCTTTTGGTGTCAGTCCAACGGTTTTAGTCTTATTAACACACGGCGACGGCTCAGGTTGCAGCTGTGCACATTAAGCTCTGGCAAGTGGCATTTTAAACAATGACAAACTTCAGAACAATCACTTCACACATGGAGCCAGGCCAGGCAAAACTGAAGGGTGGCAGAATAAAGGTCAGGGGGGTAACCTGTTTGTCTGGGAGAGGAACAGGTGGCCCGCTTGGGTTGCTGCAGGGTCTTTAAACTGTCTGAAGGACACAGTCATGGATCATTTTAACCCATTAAGCTGCTTAAGCCTTCCCTTACATGGATTTGAACTTCAGGAGAGTATTAAATCTTAAAGAGCTTAGTAATACATCTTCAGGAAAGCTCTCCCCCGTGCTTATGCATTCACAGTGCACATGCTGTACTATGGAAGTGCACATCCTTCCTTTGACAGCAAGACCCCTCTGGCAGCTGAACCAGATCCACGCAGCTAAAAAGCAGTAAGCTTTAAACTAAAGCATTGCACCAGAGCAGCGAGTCATATTGGGAAACAGACAACAAGGGGGAACACATTGCTGTCACCACCATGTTACTCCGCAGACCCAAGGACTCTGTGCTTTCCAGAGCCGGAGGAGGAAGACAGGTCAGAGGGGAAAACCCCCTAATCAGATACTCCCTTACCAACCTCACAAGGGACAGGGAGCTAAGAGTGGGTACTGAGACCCCGCGGCAGTCTTGGGTTGTGTCTAGGGAACTCAAACCACATCCAGCAAGGAGGGCTGCGTAAGAGAGTGACTTCTGAGTGCACCTTCTTACCTTGACACCTGGGCAGAGCAAAGTCAGTCTAAACCATTCCTGCCAGTTGTGTTTTCATCAGAAGATGAGACGATGGAGACAAAAAGCACATTTTCATGGCAGGAAACTTAAATATTCCAAGCCATGTTTCAAATCTGTATTTCTCAATTTGAAATATTATATCAAAATAAAATTTTTGAAGTGTCAAAAGACAGATGTTTCAGAATAAAACAGCAGAATAAGATCTGACACGTAACAATGTTTTCCAACATAGTGCTTCCAAACCAATTGTTTTCAGAATTTTTATATTCCACCCCTCAATCTTATCCTTGCAATAGGAAATTTTATTTTCTGACCAAACACTCCCCAAAAGAAAGAATTTTAAACAATAAATCAGATCTTGTTAAATGAATACAAGGATTTAGCTACACATGAGATCTGATCCAGAACAGAGCAGGGTGTAAATTCTTAAAGAAATAGTTATCTCATATATAAGTACCAGGTGTGTGGATGCACTTAATCCCAAATGAAATTAAAGGAATTAAAGTCTGTAATAACAAGGCACTTTTATTCTGGAATAGGAGCATCCACATACAAAATTAATCAAGAATAGCTGAAGCCACAGTAAGGTCTCAGGCTGCTCTCTGTAAATTAAAACAGTAAATTTATTCTCCCTCTTGCAGTTTCTTGCTACATAACACGCTAGATCCCCCTGGATAAATGTTTCTGTAAGTAAAAGACTAGTCCCAGCATGTCTGTGAACACCTCATGATAATACTTCAATGAGATGGACTGGAATCAATAGTTTTCATCTTTGCAGCTTGGGGCCAGAGAGCAGCGAGTTGGGCAGGGATGCCAGACAGCGTGCCACCCGACAGCGCAGGGAGGGGAACTGGCTCAGCACTGACCTGGAAAGGAATTTCTAGCTAGTAGGTATCAGTTCCTGCATCATTTGAGCTTCCTTGAGGGAGGAGGGAAAAAGGAGATAACTAAACAGAGGTTTTCAATTCAAACCTTCTCCCAAGTACCCTTATAGCAGTCAGACATAAGTTTGGGTACAGTTTAGCTAGAGCTACTAGAGAAATTCGAGCTCCCATGTTTCATAAAGGAAACTTTAGAGCCAGGGTTAGATACTGCTAGATCTAAAAATCTGATACGAAGTACTGATTTAATATAAATGACTCCTTTAATTTAAGTTAGATATCCTCTATTCATCTGCAGCCAGAACAGAATCATATTTGTGATCTGGATAATTTTAGAGAAACGTGATTAAGTGCTTTTGCCTGAGGAAGAACAAACCTGTGTCACCGTGCAGGCAGCACAAAGCTTTAATATTAGTGAAAATGGGACCACATCAAGAGTTTGTGTACTGACTAGAGAACGGAGCATCATCTTCTACTCAGGAGTGAGGACTGAGAGAGGAAAGAAGGGCTATTATTTGCAACTATACAGGAAGAGAAACAAAAGAGGTATTACACTGGGAGAGTAATGAGTATATCAGTAGAAGTATAAAATCACTCTTAATTCTACAAAGATGTAAGATACAAACTAACTCCCTATTGTGGCAGTTACTCAGTTTTTATAGAAACAAAGATATAGAACAGTAAGATGTGAATATACAGAATAATTAAGCCTGGTACTTTTAGACATGGGGTTCTCTACTGCCTGGACAACTCCCTGTTTTTCATCCTAGCTTGAAAGGAACACTTACCTAGAATTCACATAGGAGACTTTGCCAGCCCTATTCCAAGCTAGGCTTTCTGAAGAAAGTTAAAGCTGTTTTTCTTGGTCATTCTTCTCTTCACGTATCATCTCCACTGATTTGGTTTTTTGCAAAATAATATTAGAGAGCCAACAGAGACAAAGCAAAAGCAAAGGCAGCCAAATTCAAGTCCATGCTCAAACTGTTTTGAAACTTCAGTGCCAGTGAAGCAATCACAGTTATCACAAACTGACCCAAGAATATTCAGCTTGATTCTTCTAATTGCTTTAACAATAAAAACCAATGGTTAGAACTCTAGAGTATAAAGGTAACCTAATGAGATTGATATAATAGCTGCAAGTGCAGAATTATAGGAGCCGGGAGGTTGAACAACAAAAGCGGAACAGGGCATATTTGATACCACCATTAGTTAATACTTGCCCCAGAAGGAACATTGGTTATCTTTTTAAACATATTTTTTCACAAGATCTAGGCACTGTCTTCAGCATCTTTAGACCCTATCTCCGTTGTATCATGAATTACATGCCCTAGCTGTTTCTCATTCTTAAACAAAATGTTAACTTTCCAGTGGACCTTACCTGCACCAAAATAGAATTTAACAATGCATTTTTTGCTTTCTTACTAGAATAGCTTGATTTGCTGTTACAATAGTGCATTTAGAGAACATCCATAGCATCAATCAATAAACAAACTCAGTATTGCATTTTTCGTTACAAGAAAGCTTTCTCAATTGATCTGAAGAAAAAGATTTAAACCTCATGATTTCGTGAGGTTCACAGAAAGTGACAGCGGAACACCTTCAAGGCACTGGTCCTCATACCATGGCTGTAGTCATATTCAGCAACAGAACAGGCATCCATGACTGACAGCTTTCTTTGCCAGAAAGAGCCAGTCAATATTTACATTCCTCATGAACATACAAAAGAGCATCAGGGTACTTGAGAAATTAGCCCTTGATTGCCACTTGGAAGGCATCATCAGAAAGTCAAATCACTTCAGCACCTCCAACAACAGAACTGCTTTCATTCTTGAGACTCAAGATCTCTCACAGATGTGTCAAGGTCTTTTGCCTGGGAGTGGGAGATGTCTGAAGGGCATAATGGGTGCTGAAAAAGCATGCTACGAGGGTTTTATTATTTATTTATTTACTAACTAAATGTAAAAAGATAAAGAAAGCATTCGGTCAACTCTTGCTCTCTTTCTTGCTGAAGTAGCAGACAGAAATCTGATAGTTATAAATGGGCACTCCCAGGCTCCCGAGCCAGCTACAGGGAATACCGGTAGGATTCTTCAGTGCAGAATAGAGAGGGCTCTACTGTAATACTAAGTGATCACTGAAGTTGGGGGATGCAGATGCAGTGGTTCAATTTGGCTCTCAAGTTCCCAAAATGTCACCGCAGAGAACAGCCCTAAATCTTGGCTTAGAAGTCACAAAACATCGAGTGCCTTTCCAAGTGAGATCTCGGCTCCTCTCATTTCCTGCATACAATAGCATTATTCAGCCACTGAAGTTTCCACTTAGCTTGCATTTATGCCAAGTACTTTTAATTGCAAAGGAAAAGGATGTTAAGCTCTCCCATTTGTTTCTTTCTAATTCATAAGGGACACAGCAGTGGCTGGTAAAAGTTATAGGTTAAGGATTGTTCACCCTCCATCTCACTCGCTAAGGGACTTGCGTCCTCCTTGTGGTGCCTGGCAAACTGAGGTTACCTACATTGCAAGGGTAGGAAAATTTACCTTGTCATTTGTAAAATACTGAAAAGGCAAGTCATTGTAAACTTACTAGCAAAGAAGCATCAGGGAAGCCTGAATGGTATCTAAACCCTTCTAGGCATCCATTATAACTGATGTTCAGAATCACCTTGACCAACATAGGTCTCATTTAAGAATGGATATGCTAGTATTCACTCAATACATGTACAATAATTCAGACAGCATCCAACTCCAAGAGCTCATCAGAACAGATAAAGAGTAGCAGCTTTGACTGAAGCAAAATGCTGCACAGCACAGAGTGAAATAACTGGAAAACAGATGCTTAATTTCTACTTATTTCTGGCAACCTTGTTCCTACGATAACTGTTAGATGAGGGGAAAAAAGCTGCTGAATGCTGCTTAGTAAATAATACATGAACCACAGCCACATCTATGGACTATCAGGGTGGCACTTAATAGAGCCCTATTGAAAGTTATTTTTCTTTTGATCAATCCATAGAAGGGTCTAGAGTAATGCTTCCAGATGGGTTTTGTTCCTATTATGCAAGATCTGGTGAACTACAGTGTCTGAAAGAAAGGGATTAAGTGAACTGAAGGGGTGTTTTGGGCTTGTAGTGTTTTACGAAGTGCCTTCACCCCACCTCTTAAGCCTTGGGACAAGAGACTTATTAGCTAATTACTATGCAAATGAACCTAAATGTAACTTAAATGCTACATCCTAACATAGCTTAATAGCCCCAGGAGCAAGAATTTAGTTAACTTTAATGGACTGTAATTTTATCCAAAAATATAGTTTATTAACAAGCACATACAATAAATTGCACCACTAACTTTAAATAAAACATCTAGCAAGCTCACCTTCACACTAAATGACATTTGGTTAATACAGAGCAAAAAAGCAATACGCATATGCTTTCAACAGACATAGAATGAACTCAGTTGCAATCCAAGTTCAAGTTGTAATCCAAAGAAGGGCACATAAAAGCAAAAGCAATGAAGACTTCACATGAACCTTGCCATTTCTTTCCACCAGACCTTTGGTCTCTTACAAAATAGGTCTGTAATACAAAAAGTAATAAAAACTCTGGATTCAATTTACTCAGCCTCTTCCATCACAAGTTAACGATAACATTTTGCAACAATGTGAGGAGTATTAAGAGGGAGGTAAGAGGCAAAGATAGTTACGTCTTGGAATTACGTAAGTTCAGCTGCAGATAGGCTGCCTACCGGCAGGCATGGACTTCAGTGGCATCGTCCCAGTTTTTGCAAGAAATACAAAGATGATAAAACACTTTCTTCTCTCTCATAAATTAGAACTTGATCCATCCTGCACTGACATCAAGGCAAAAGTTCTTCTGTTATCAGCAGTACTCTGATGGGGCCGCAGTGGCCTTCAAAAAAAAGTCGTCCTCTCTAGTGAAAGGTTTGTCACTTGCCAGTCTTCACCCTGGCTATGATGTCAGTAAAACCTGACACGCTGTTACCACGCAGGTGTTACAACAGTCTCGTCCTCCCTTCATGCCAGAAAAAGGGATTAGGCAGAATTCGATATATAAGAATGGAAGCCACCTTGGCCATAAACAGCTCCGCTCTGCTCAGTGTAAGATCTTAACCTCACTGCAACAAAGTAAATAGAAGGTTTGTAATGAACTTCAGTAAGAGCCCAAGAGAAGCATCAGGCCAAAACTGAAAAATACGCACTTCTTGATATTAGACCTTGTTCTTCGCACAGGAAAGGACATTTGTATTTTTGATCCTCTGGGAGAGTAACAGGAAGGTTCCCAAGAACAGTGCTCCAAACGTAACAGTGTCCACAGTAAAACCATTCAAGTATTATTTTTAAACAAAGCCAGAGATTCCTCTGTTTCCTTTATGGCAGAACAAAACGTTATCTCTATAAGCAGTAGGGTCCCGTTTTTATTAACATGGTGCCTGTTATCACAACATAAACAAAAATTATGCCTGTGCTCTCTAATCACATTAAGAGTTAATCTTTACTCAGAAAAAATTTATAGCGGTATCAATGGGTTAAAGACATTTTCTCTCATTTCTCTCCTGCACCTTTCTCTTCAGAACACCTAGAAAACAACCCCAGAAACTTCTCCTGCTCCCACCCTATGCGAAGAGTCAAGATCTACTTTTTTGACAAAAAAAAACCCCTTTAAAAATAGTCATTTTTTTTCAACTGCTGGAACCAGATTTTTTGCAGTACCAGGAAAAATTTATCTGAATGTGAACTAACTGTTTACATCGACAAACAAGAGCAAGCAATCAAAAATTACCTAGAAATAAATGCATTAAAGAGAAGTCCAACTATTGTGACACCTTGTATTGAAAAACAAGTGATGCACAGTTCAATCAGCAACAGAAGCTCCCTCTCCCCACTGCGACTTGCATAGCTGGCTCTCATGTTAGCTCGTTATGAAATACTCTTACAGTAGAACAACTTTAGAAAAATTTGGACAAGTGAGAATGGAGTTATTTTAATCTAGAACAATATCACCCAAAGATACAGATGAATACAAACACTGTTCGTATCAAAAAAACATCGGAGAAACATGAATTTAAGCTGCATTTTCAGTCTATATATTGGCTTTTCTCTTCCTTGTTTTATAAAAATAGGGTATGACATTTCAGCTTCAATTGCGTGTTTAAGTCATTTATTCATTGAACATTCCATTCTTGAAATATCATCTATTAAAGTGTTAGTTAAGATTCATCCTGCTTATAGAACAGACTAAATTTCTTCTGAACTGCACTTGTACACAATAATAAAGAGACTGATATGAACTCAATAAAAAATAATTAGATTATGGGAAGAAGAAAGAAAATTAAAAAAAAAATCAAGCTCCTCTCACTGTCCGACTCCTAATCAAACAAACGCCAATGCCTTTTAGCTGATCAAAAGATTTAACTCCAAAATAATATTTACAGGCTGAATTTGGAAATGAACTGTGTTTTAAAGTCTGTAAGTTACTATAAAAAGAGGACGAACTGCCAGCAAAACATCTCCTTCAAAAACAGAGGGAGCCACAGTAAAAATAATACTAAAAAATTCCTGATCAGAGTATTGTATCAAAAATTACTATTTGTAACACTACCATAGTTCTCTCATCATCCATTTAAAAATAACTGATTCTGTACTAGACTTGCACGTTTCTGATATAGGTATAATTGCACATGGGCAATTTACATCTCAAATGTGTAGTACAGAAGGAAGAGAAAAAAGCTGAAGATTCATTTTGCTGCTTCAGCGGTAAACCCCGCTGGGTGGGAAGGCCTGCTGGGGATACCAACATTGAAACAAATTAGTGAAATGACAGAGTCTGAAATCCAATAGTACAAAGTTTGCTTGGACATGGCTCTTTCCCCTACTGCAAAGCAGATTTACTAAATGGGATTTATTTTAGAAAGTTTCACAATTCTTAAACAGTAGATGATACTTGCATTCCTGAAGGATTAAGTTCTACATTTCTTAATGCTAATTCAACTCTCTAAAACCAACCCAGTAAAACCAGCAAAGCTTTTACAAGTAACATGCACAACCTAAAAATCCCACCCTCAAAAACTGCCTTTTTGGTACTCTTCTAAGCTCTTAAGATACTCTATTTATTGAAGAGATGCCAGGAATCCTGCAGCGGGAACAAATGCTTCTTTGGCAAAAGGAAAACATTTTAATGCCTCCTCCCTTCAAAGTATGCACACCTCACCACAACATATGCTAATATACTACCAAATAAGTCTCTTTATCTTGCCATTTTTATAACAAACTGTTTCATTCATATCTATTTCAGCTTGTAACTACCTACTGCACAGAGTAGCACGCTGTGCTAAATCAACAAGTAGTTTATACCTAAGAAAGTAAAAAAAAAAGAACACATTACATTAAAAAAAATAATTATATATTCCAAAACAAGTCAAGAGGGACTAATCTTGTATAAACTGTTTCAGTGTAAAATCAAAAATTTAAGTCATGCAGGCATTTTGGGCCTTTTTTGCATCATTTGTCCTTTATTTCAAATGAAAAAGATCTAACAAAAAAGGAGTCCCACAAATATGATAGTGAGTGGAAATTTGTGCTAAATCTGCCGTTAATATACAAAAACAAACGTTAGAGCCCTTCTGTGAAGATATCTGTGTATGCATATATACCTATGCATGGAGGTACACATACCTCCCCCCAGATTTCCAGCCTTCTCCGAGGTTAACACACTCCACTGACATACTTTCACAAATCAGCCAAATGCTGAATCTAGAAAAAGATGAAGACCAACTCTTTGCAGATCTCCAGTCTGCAATTGTAAAAATATAATAAATATAGATAAATATTTACTATCATATTAGTAGGGTTTTTTTCAAGTGAAATTGATACTTAAAGTCATCTTCTTCCTGAAGAACTCAAAGAAGCAAAAGGGGAAGTGTTTAAAAAACTCAAGCAATGAAAATAAACACACCTTCAAACATGCTGGAGCAAGACCCTTAGTGCAGGCATCAGTACCAGCCTTCTTTACTGAAGCAGGATCTTTAGTCTCCAGACATATCCTAGTTACTCCAATTAAATCAGTGTGGCTTCTAATGACACCAGAAAGTTAGTTTTGCTTTTAATGTGTGGATTTAAATACCACAGTTAACTTTCAAAGACTTCGTATACAACTGGGATAACTCTGCTGGGGAAAATATTAAGATGAGAGGGAGAAAATAAAGCTAAATTCTATGGGAAAGTCACTGGGATCCATCAAGGTTTCTGTAGGCTTAGATCTATACACCTGAATCCAGCTGTAGGGGTGAAGAGGATGGGGGGAGTAAGTAAAAAGTCATTTGTCATAACTGAACCTTTTTTTTTTTCCCCTCTTAGAGGAATGAAAATTGCCTCAAATGATGCAATGGGTCAACCTGAAGACAGCCACATTTGAAAAATACTGGAAATCCTGAAGTCAGAGCTTGTGAATTTGTTTGGTTTGTATTCTGTCTTGGAGGAGAGAGAAGTTAATACTTTTAAAAGCTTGGTATTTACACTTCCAAAAAGTTTCTGCAGTTCATCCAAACTTGATAGGGCAGGATTTAAGTGCTTCTTAGTGTTCCCAACTGGGCACTTCTGCTGCTTTGGCACACGCACACAGTATTCCAATACCAATGGGATACGACGTCTAATGCAGCTTTAAACTGGCAGCACTCCTGAGTAGTTTTAAATGTTTATCAACTCAGTAGGTCAAAAGTCTGCAGACACTGGGTGGAGCAGCAGTATGCCACAAAACTAACAGTTGTCCTCCTAGAAAAAAAAACAGGGGGGGACGAAACAGTTGTCAGTAAAGATTAAGATTAAAGCTCCTCGCCCCATTCAACAACAGACAATATGCTGGTTTGTAAAATACAGGATTAGCCAATCTCGATGCTTCAGAAAAAGAAGGTTCATTTGCTTTATATAAGTGCCTGATACAAAGGCAGGGCAATGCTGCAGGGGTTCTCGAAAACCTTCCTGGTTTCTTATTTATGTATTCGGTTTAAAGAACCAGCATGTGGTTTTTCTTTCTGTGGAGGGTGTGGCTGGGTGTTATAGCCAGTAGGTTGCACAGCTAAAAGGAAAATAGCTGGGTAATTCTTTGCTTCAGCTTTGCTCATGTGTTTCTTAAATTACTGCTTGTAGGCATGAAATAACTGAAGTCCAGTGTCCTCCTTTGGTTCAGCCGAGTGAACAAACTGGGCCCAGATCTTCAGAAAGGCCGATCAGCAGGCAGTGCTCTTGCATTGTGCCTGGTACTACAGCAGGGGTGGCAACAAGAAAGCGTGATGCTAGCCTCACTGTGACCCTCCTCCTGCCCTCATCCTGGCAGGGACCTAGATATCTGCTTTAAAAATGATAAGATCTGGTTTTTTACTAACCTAGAAATCACACTTCACCCAATGCTCATGTCATCTGGCTTTTTTGGATACAGAAATCCAGTTCAACACTTAACTATCCTTTCCTATAAGAGGATACAAAATGTGATACAGAAATCCAGACAGAAGTTACTAGCATCGATGTAGCATGTGCTAATCAGTGCTGTTCAAACGTTCAGGATCCCTACCCCGCATGTTTTCATGGTCACTGTAAGCTCTTTAGAACAGAAACCCTGTCCTTCGCATCTTTCTAAACCAGCTATCACACCTCTACAATTCCACATAATCTTACCATGTCAAGTGCACAAGTGAGGAGATAAGGATGACAGGCTACTCTGTTAGATCTCATTTTCTGTGGATTTGCATCAAATGTCAGCTACTTAAGACTGTATTCATTAGGCATGTTGCAGAACACAGTACATTCTTGTCTAAGGGAAGGAATGATAGCCTTTTTTAAACAAGTGGAAACCATGCAGAAATATGTATTTTCAACTAATGTATTTTAGAATGTTAATGTAGTGTTCTTCCAAAATAGCCCTAAAGTATGTTTTCTTTGAGTTGTAACTTTAATAATTCCTAAAGGTGTCTACTGATATGTCTTTCATCTCATAACTAAGTCCTACAATGAGCAATGCTTAGCAATTAATTAGGAAGTACAGCTCTCTACTCACATCCAAACTCTCCCATTGTTGGATTATTTCAGATAATGTAAGGATGTAGTGACCAGCAAGTAGTTTTCCATCACTTTCTTAGAAAATTATACTGTTCCATGCTTGAAAGAAATTCTTTATAGCATGAATATAACATCTTATGCCACTCAGTATTAAGACTGTAATGTGAAAGCAATTTATTTTACTCAACATGAAATCCATTGAATTTCAACATATGACCGAAGTGTTAACAAAATGGCAAGTTGAAGTACACAATCTCTACAATCAGATCTTTCTAAGAAAGATGACTTTTCCAAAATAGCATTTATGCAGCCTTCTGGCTGTTGTCCAGATTTGGCATACCTAAGTTGTTTTCGTTTCATAAAGTTGAATTGATTACAAATCAGATACCTCTTATGCCATGAACTCACAGCAAAATAACCTGTGATACAGCTGTGGAAAATAGGTACCATCAACCTGAATCACCAAATAGTCTCTTCTTTTTTCTTAAGGATCTTCCTACTGAAAAGCAGTTTGTCATTTTTATGGAAGATAACTATCAAATCAATGGATTTCATCAGGAGAAGAACTAAGTGGCATTCTTATGTCTGCATTATATATACCAACAAGTATGAAATTACTTGTAACATTCCTTTTTGAAGCACCTTTCCTTTCTGCTCCCCACCTTTAGGCATATGCTTTGTAACTAAAGGTTTGACTTGAATTCTCTAAAAAGAACCTGAACATCACACTTACTTGTTTAACTCCAAGTGACTTTTCTTTAAACCTTATTAGGTTTCAATCAGTACTGTACTTTTGTCCAAGTAGAACCAGCTAAAATTTCTCTGATGATGCTTTTCTATTGCGGAAAGTGGATTCGTTGATAATATGGCTCATGGTAGACTATAGTATCAACTTACACTAAGAGGGGTTAGGGAAAGAATCACTGCAAAGCAATCAGTGCTCACCTTAAAGGTATTTTAAATCTTTATCTATGTGAGGGCAATATTGCCTGAACAATACACCAGTTTTGAGTCCCTTCTATGACTGTACTGTCCAGCAGGTCAGGAAGTCTCTGTAGGCTTGCCTATTTGACTTGTGAGTCCTGCAGACAAATTCACAACTGCTACAGCCATAAAAACTGAAATATTTTTAAAAAGATGTATTGCTGTGAAACGTATGTTACAATGCAGAATGCTTCCACAGCATATCTCAAGTTAATTAGCGTGGAAAGAAAAACAAGAGTATTTTACCGCAGAATGTTTTAATTAAGCTCTGGCATTAGAGCTTTTTTTCCATCTTTAATCCTACAGCACTTTTATTTGGTGGTGGCATTCTCCTGAAGTCAGGGTTGAGACCATCAGGGGAAGTATTGGTGTCGGGTGGTATTTCCTAGCCATGCATGTGCTGCACTACCACAAAGAAGTCAATCCCATCATATCAAAACCCTTCACTATCTTACAGTAGTCTGAAACAGGCAAGTGTGGTAGCTCTTGTTAAACAGTCTAACAGCAGTATTCTGGCTGTCTTGTAGATAAAAGATTTGTCAACTACTACATGCAATCATAGGACAGGGGCTTTAGATCTGAAAGGCTGCTAAGTTAAAAAAAAAAATCCTTAATAATATGCTTTGTTCCATAAGGTGTTTTTCTTCCTAAATGAAACCCCACTGTCATTTCCTGTATAATTACCCTTGATGCAATCCTGCCATTGGAGTTTCCCTCAAGGGAAAGAGCTTTGGGTAGACAATGGTAAACATAGGCTGGCTGCAGCGGTGGCAGTGTCCCAAGGGACAGTGCAGCAATTCCAAGAGGCTTTTGGGTAGTGAGATTGGAGTCAGAAAGTTCAAATCTAGAGAAGAAAAGAAGCAAAAAAGGCTTGTAACAAAACAATTGCACGATAAAGTCAAACACAACAAGCATGATCCATGAACAATTCAGAAAATCAGCTGTCTCACATTCTTAAGACTTTGTCAAAAGAACAGCAAGGTAACGCAAATTATCACAATTAGGGTGAAGCACATGGTGCTTTCCATGTGTAAGTTCAAAAAGTTAAAGTTAAATGTATAAGTTTAGCATCTGTGGGTATAGATTAACTGGGCCCAAATACCCAGGTGAAAGTATTATAGCTCAAGCAAATAATAAATCGCAGTAATATATCATAAAGTATTTTTAGACACAAAGATGATCTAGAAAGGTATTTAGTAATTAATAATAATAGAAAATTCTGAAAAGGACATCAGTAGTATTTTACTAAAATATTTCAGCAACCAATCCAGCAGGATAGCTAAGCTTACCAAAAAGCCCAAACTCCACCATCAGCAAAACACATTCCAAAACATTTAGAATTACTTGAAATACAATCCAGCCCAGCATAATTCTCACAGGTCCAAAGAGACCACTCTAAAAAGATCAATACTTCATAATCTCTTAAGTGTGCCCCACAGTTTACAAGATGCCATCATTTCCACCAAAAAGGACTCCAGGGTCATTTCATGGGAACGAGAAATCATTTTCTCTGGCTTGGCCCAAACCATGCAGTGTTTTATAATTTCAAACCAACATGCTAATCTCCATCTTGAACTGAGACACAGCCAAGACAGGTGAATGAGTTTAGGTGCTGAGTAATCAAGACAAGATGCAGTACCTGATAAATCAGTTTTGCGATATCACACTAGTTTCAGCTTTCAAACACTGCAAGGTTTAACTCCATACACAATGTACCACAACAGCCTCAACTGAGATGACAAGCATGACAGACAGGACATTTGTGCCAGAAGGAAAAGGTCACATTCTGTAGCCAAGCAAAGACTGACGAAAAGTAGTCCAGTCGCTTCTGTCATACTTACCTAGCAGCCACCAAGTATTTAACAGCACCCTTGAAACTGCAGATTTAGACAGTGATAGATCAAATCTGCTACTTTAATCGTATATGCCACCTCCTTCCCCAGCACAACTTTATCTTACACCTGTCTGAATTACGCACTACTCCTACCTCACTGAAATCTGGCTGTCACCAGTGGTAATGCACATAGTCTTTAATAAGGTCACTCAGAATAACATATACATGTGTGTGTGCTGTGTATATGTATATATAAATATATAAAAAGACCACACAGGACAGTGTAGCAAACTAGAAGTAGGCAAGTGAGTTAAAAAAAAAAAGGTTTCACCATCTTTTTCAGGTTCTGCACCTTGGCTGCAACTAGATATAATCCTCATAGCCTTGCATAAACCATCTACAAACCATTTCTTAAACTGATTTTGCAATGCTGTCTTGCTGTTCACAAACCAAACTCCACCAGCATCTTCAGGAACCACATTCACACAGTCATATACCAGAAATTACTGTTCAAGTCACAACCGGGTGAGAAAAGTAGTTACTGATGATTTAAAAGTTCTTGTACTTGATGTTCTCAAACTCCTTTTCAAAGACTAGAATTTTGCAAATCAAAATGAAACATCATTCGTCACTGTGTAACTTTGGTGCAGCTGATATCCTGATACTAAACAACTAAAAACCTCTCCTGTCCATATGCAGAAATATAAAAAATACACAACCGCAGACTGGTCAATTAGTATGTTCTCTATGTTAGTAAATACATTCTCCACAAAGTAGTGCCGTTTCCTGTGAACACAGGCTTGTATGGTTATCCCACACCTCAACATGAAGCTTCTTCCCTACAGCTGCAGACCTCCTCGTACACTTTTCCTGGCAAAGCAATAGTTTAGCAGTTATGATTTACTCCAGTGGCCATGGTACAAGTAACGCCTTGTCATAAACCCTCTAATCTTTCCATTGTAACTCTCTACCCTTCTGCTTTCTACTTTCACCTCTAAAGCTGACGAATTCCCAAGATGCCATGAATAGCAGGGAGTCACAATACATCTAAATCTGACAAAATCTGAATCTGCAGGTTATCATCAGATATTGCTAACTCATGTGATTGCGTGATGCATAACCAGATGAGCCAAGGGCCACTTTACGGCAAAGGGTCTGAATTGGGGCAGAACTAAAACAGCTCAGCTGTCATGCTGTACTGAAATGGCCAAGGGCTGCTAGCGTTTCTTTTGCCTTATGTATAACAAGTCTGCCAGTTTAGGAGTGGGTTGCCTGGCAAGAAGTTGCATTGTTGACTGATGCATCTAATCTTGCCTCAGGAACTGTATTTCTCATCTCCTATTTCCATTAAAGTTTCTCCTGCAAAAAGCGTCCTTCTTTATGCAGTCCTCAAGAAAGAAACAATTTGTAAGCACCACTTGACCTTAGAAATAGTCTTTGGATCTCTGTTTTTCGATATTGGACTTTTTTGTTCTAATACAGCATTTCAAACATAATTTGATTAAATAAATCTTTTAAAATATTAATCCTTGCACAGCTCTTTGAAGACCTATTTGAAATGTTCCTGTCACTGCCAGAAAAGCACTTCCACTCTTTCCGTAATCTGAAGAATGCAGAAATTTCATACCTTTTAAAAACCTGTAGTAGGTGTTATAGAGAGTCCTCATGGCCAGTTCTTGCAAAGGCAGCACATGATCTGTTTCTGTCCCTATAGATTTCACCTCTGCTGGCAGGAACACAGTTAACTGGCCCGATGAAAAAGAGAGCAGTTTCACCTCTGAAACTTGAATTGGAGAACCACAACTAAAAGGACAGAAGACATTTAGAAACTGGTTAGGGAGAAGAAAAAAAAAAAAGTAACTTCAGGGGGAAACCCAGATGACCAACCCAAAGTATGCCTGATACGGTTCTTCACTGCAGCACCCTTCAAGGATTCCTTGCAGAGTGCAATACACGTTGACACACATTTCCTATAGATCCCCACCTCCTGTGACGTGCTAGTCATGGGACATCTGGAGGTCTTTACTTATCAAATTAACATTCAAAAGCTGGAGAAATGGGAACACAATCCCAAGGAGGTGAACCAACTGCACTGTGCATCCCTTACTTTGCCAATGCACTAATCTCTTTTAGCCTCTGAATACCATTATTACTAGATGTTTTACATAGAGGAGCAGTTTCATACCTAACAGTTGGCTTCCTGTGTCTTGGATCAACCAGTTGAGAATGGTAATGGATGGATTTCTCAACTGTAATATGTGAGGCAAACTACAACCACCAAAAAATATCATTTAAGTGCCACTTGGTGATTCTGTAGTATACCTTTCCCCATCCACAGAGCTCCCTTGAGGGTGGGGGGGTGTGAGTGAAAGAAAAATAGAAAGAACAGCCTAAGCTGTAGTGGGAAGATACCCTAGTAAGCCTACAAGCCTTGTCCTTTCCAAATCATATAAGGAAAAGGAAGGTTATTTGGATCCAAAGAGAGAAACTTAGCTTGTAGTAAAAATAATAACTCTTTACATGATCCCTGTTGCAAGCTATCATACCAAAGAGACACGCATAGGAAAATTCTACTAAGAGGTTGGGGAAGTCAAGAGGGGAATTGGAATTGTTTATGACAACTTAAATTTGAAGCCAAGAGCAACTTGTTAGGGCCAGTCCTAACAAATGGAACAGAAACACAAATTTGTCAGCCTTCCCAGATATTGGACCTAAAACTGAGGTAACTATACTCGACCTTATCAGATGTGAAAGAAATCTCATAGTACTTCTCTGATAACAAAGAATCTACCTCCTCTGATTAAAGGAAAAACAGCCTGGAGAAACAAGCAAAAAAGAGCAGCATCAAACAGCAAGTCAATAAGCCTCTTGTTTAAATATTTAATACTTTCCCACAAACCATTAATGGAGTTAAAATATAATTGGGAATTCAGAAATCCAGTATTCCAACAACCGGTTCCCCAGCAATCCATACCCAATAAGTTAGCTATCACAACAAATAAAACTATAATGTTGTATTTTCAAGCTGATTAACCCTGTACCAACCTAGCTAGAAGACATACCCATAAACTCACTACGGTTTCTGCAGTTCAGAGCTGGGCCATTTGGTCTGCTTTATGTAAAGGTGAGTCTATAAATGCCTGACCACAGCACGGAAAAACAAAGTAAACAACCAAAACAGACCATCAAGAGGAATGAACTAAGAGATATACACCCTTAAATCAGGATGGATTAGGGAATGAATCTCAACCTATGAGTAACACTGGGTGCAAGAACAAAGAATTAAAAAAAAACAAACCCTACACAAAATCCATAGAGGTTAAAAAGTGGAAGAGAGGATGGTCTAACTAGCTGGAAAAAATGGAGCTGCAGAAGAACCCTGATGAATAAATAACTGGGGGAAAAAAGCTGTGACCACCTATTGGCTGCTTTCAACAAGACTGACAGATACCTAGCTGGAGACTATGAAATCCAATCTGCAAAAAATAAGATCAAAATTTATTTTGAGTGCTGAGATCATCACCTCTTACATAAAAGACTTTTTCAGTCAGTCTGACTGCAGGATTCCCAGACAGAGATTCATTACTTACACAATGCAATTTATATTCTATTTTCAGAAATCTAGCTTTATGTTAGTGACAGCAGCAGATCAGATTTTATTCTCCAGTGGATGACCAGACAGAGCACTGAAGCCTGGATCTTCAACTCTTGCCTGACCCATGAAAACCTTGCATTGGTTACTAGCGCTTTCTTGGAAAGAACACAGAAATTCTTCACGTGACCATTATTACATGATTTTAATGTCACTCAGCACATTACCAAATAAACTCTTTGGTTTCTTAATAATATATATAAATGCTCTTCCTATATTGAAAATTTTCCTTAAAAATAATCTATGATGTTTCAAGAGGTTTCACAACATAAAGACAAATATCTGTTTGGTACACAAATACAAATATTATTTTGCTTACTAAAAGTATTTTTTAAGTCGTTATTATTAGGGAAAAAAATATTATATTTTTTATTCCACAGAAGCATTACAAGAATTAATTTCATTGCAACACTTGGAACTTTTTGGGTCTCTTCTATACTAGATTTATAATGCTGTCCATACTAGCACCTAGCCTCACCAGCAGTGTACATGTAATGACAGCAAAAAGAACTGGTAATATCTTCACAAAAGGTCAGCACAAAGATAAAATTATTTTGACTGAGTATAAAATAAGGACTTAAAATGTTAAAAAAAAAAAAGACATGGTTGTTTAAGATCACCCGAAATAGGCAGAACAGTTGGACCAAACTTGTTGGAACATTTCATCCACTGTCACTAGTGTTTTTGGTCACAACCAATACAGTTCTATTACCTTTAGGGTCACTTTAATGTCTCTTACAATTTACAATCGGTTCTGAAAGAACAAAGGCTAGAAATTGTTTTTCCTGAAAAACAAAATCAGTAGAAACTTGAGACTGCACACAGTTCAGCAGAATTATAATCCAACTGCAAGTATTTAAATATCACACAACCAGCTGACATGGGAATATTAGAAAAACCTTAAAATGCCAAGACTCAGCATCTCGCATATTGAAGTAGAGTGCAGGCTGTAGAAAGGGAATTTATATTTAATGCAAGATTTGCTGAGAGCGAGCATACCAGAAATTTCTAATTAGATGGTAATGGGGACAATCCTCTTCTGATCAGTTTTACACCAGTAAGGCTCCATTCATCAGTGGTGCTGATCCTAATATATGCTAGTGTCAGTGCAGAAAGAATTAAGCTAGTGTCCTAGACAGACCACTTTTTTCTCACATCCTAACCACAAACATGAGACAGCCTAGGTTATTTTTAAAATGCACATGTAAAAATATACCTGTCAATCCATAATTCCTAAAAAAAGTGACTTATTTTAGTTAGTAGGTACTGAGACATACAAGAAGCTGATACTGGGCTGTAAAATGAGTGAAGGAGCTGTATGTGACATTCCAAGATATGGTCAATAACTTACAGAAATGTGAGAACTTAATAACTAGATAGATGCTGCAACACATCAAAAAATCATTTTGTTCATTCTTTAGTTCTGAAAATTCTGTGAAGCCTACATTTTTGGCCAACCTTTCAATGCAGCTAGGATTCAGCTTTAAGCCTTACATTATCATAAAAATTTCCTTCAGAATAACTGCACTGTCTGTTATGGCTTAAAACTAAAATATTGGAAGTCAGCAATTAACACAGAATATTTATTACAAAAATGAAACAGAACTGGGAGCTGCAGTAATCCCCTCAAAGTAACATCAGTTCTGAATCAATCACACGCACATATAAAAAAAAATCAGCTGTATCATACAGGCAGATATTTATGAGAAATTTTACAAGGAACAGGTATGGAAGACATCTGAATTAATTCATACCTACCCACTGCAACCAATGACTTTATTATACAGATAAGATGGGAGACCTTTCAGATGAATATTGTTATCCACATAAACATACTGTAGCTCCCGAGAACGACCTAAATCTGGGTTTAGAAAACAAGAAAGAAGTCAGAGGGAGAAGGGATGACATAGTGACAATTACAAGCAAAGCAATTCTCTTGAATTATAAATAAGCTAATCGGACTCAATGTAAGCAAACATAAATTAGACTTTTAACTAGACTTCTCAGTTGCAAAATTTCAGCCATTGACTTTATTGTGGATGAGCTGAAAAGCTGTTTAGAAAATAGCATTTAAAATTATTAAAACAAAACAAACCCCATTTTCAGTAGCCCTGAAAATCCCATTAAATTTTGACATTGACAAACTCCAAAGTCAGTTTGAAGAAGCAAAGGGACAACTGATTTCAAATCTACAGTGCATACTTCAAGTTCGTAAGGTCAAACCTGCTTTCATTAACTGGCCTTATGTCATTGAAATCATAGCTTCACTATGTTTGATAAAGTGGTAAAGACATAAACAAGAATGTGGTCTGTCCCACTCTTTCTTTTATCCAAGAAGAGATACTTGTTTGATTACATTAGCCATAACCAAATACAACTAGTAATCATTCAGAAACAAGTCTGTGTGATGCAGTAAATTACGGAACACAAGAAAACATACAAGCATTAAACTGCGGAATATTATACAAAAGTTGTGGCTACAAGTAAATGATCAATACATCTGAAGGTGTGCTTCTTACATAATTTCTGTTAAAATGTTCATGGCTGGCAGTCAAAAGAAGCAAGTACAGCATTTTTAAGCAATGCCTTTGCAGACTAGAAATATATTAACTTACCTCCAGATAGGAGCATATAGGTATGGAATAATTTTATTTTGTTTAGAAAATTAAAGTGGTAAAATGGAGCAAAATGAAAAGGGAAAATTTAGGCTTCTAGGAGGAATTCTCTGAAACAAGAATTTTGCTTATCAGCAATATCTAGTCAGTGGTAAGACTGTCTGCTACCAAAAGAAATGAAAAACATGCTAATATGAGACATTTAAAAAGACAAACCAAACAGTGAACTAAAAAGAATAGTCTAAAAGAGTTTTGAACTGGCAAGAAAGCTGACATGTAGGATCCTCTGGGCAGCCCATTTCATCTGTAACTCCTATGCCATTCAAGATACTGAGTTAGGAAGAGACATATGCGTTTAATACAAAGCACAACCCAAACGAACAGCGTTTGAAACCCTCTCTGTCTGGGAGGGGATAGCCGCAACCCAGACGAACTGCATTATGAAAAAATAATAAAAAAAAATCTGTATGCCTCTCACCTTCTTAAACTTTTATGAGTATGTTATAGAAACTAAGCAAGACAAACAAGCATTTGGCTGAATCAGCCACATTGCAAGATGATACTAATATCGACCAATTCTGACTTCCCATCTTTATCAACTGCCAATTACCTTGGTTGGCATAAAGATAAGGATAACCAAAGAAATTAGCATAGCTTCTGTCCCTTTTGTAATCGTGGCCAAGAAGAGAATAAAAATTAAAACAAATTCCATGATATTTCTATTGAGAAATTCTACTTGGAATAATGATCTCTTATCACTCCCTACTAGGACAACAGGTAACACAATCCCTTCTTTATTATTGAATAGTTTTATTGTACACAGTGAGCTCTGGACACCACTTAGTGCAGAAAAAGCAAACAATATTTTGAGTGATCCCCCCCCAAACGTTTGGCCATTGTAAAATATACTGAATGTCTTCAGCTGTCACCCACTTGAATGGCAGCTGTAAGCACCAGAAGCCTTAAAAGCTCACGCGGAGGAGCAGCTTCAGATGGTGTCACATTATCAAACCTTTGATATAAAGAACAAGCCATGATACCAACAGAAAAGGAATAGATTCCTTTTCCAAAATAAAAATGTTAACATAGAAAAACTGAGATTTGGTTTTTTTCTTTTAATACAGGTCCTTGCCCTGCAACAGCCTATGGAGGTTTCAGGGACCGTAATCTGGGCTTTGTCCAAACCAGAGTCACTGGACATCAGGGGACACATTCAACCATCACACGCCTCTTTGACCCCCCTCCCAAAGACATTCTAGTTTGTGGAGCTATCTGCTGCATCCATCAACTGTCCTGCCCCAAGAAGCAAGTACAAATATCTCTGCTGACTGATGGGCACTGCTGTGAGATGCTGCTCTGCATTGTTATGAGCTAACACCTCAAAAAGATTATTTATTTTGGCTCAGTATTGCAGGGCTGAAAATAGTTTAGTAAAGTTCTGGGATATTTTTAGCTGAAACAAAAACATTGTTATCCTACAATGAATAAAAATATTGCAATACCGAGGCACTATAACACCATAAAATACTGTAAGGCTGGAAGAGAATCAGCCAATAAAATTTAAAGCAGCTAGCACGTGCACGGCACACCTAACGCTAAGAGAATATCGCCTCATGTTGCAGAAGCCAATTATACTAAGAGGAGCAGAAAACTATGGGTTGCTGGGGTAGCTTCAATGTGCTACTCTTTAACTTATTAATTTAGAGAATGGAAGAAAATTTTAAAAAGAGGCTTGTCTTGCTCATTTCTACACAGATGTATGCAAATGGGCTGAAAATCAGGCGAGTCAAAAAAAGCCCTAAAGCTGTTCTTTTCATATGCATTGAGGGGGGAGTTAGGCTGCATCTCATCTCTTCCCTCTGTCTTTATCTTATGCTATGTTTAGATTCTAAGTTCTGAGCTGAGTGCATTTCCTAGGTAATTAAAGCAAATTTTTGGATGTTAGACAAAATATCTCAGTAGGAAAAATTCAATTCCCAAAGCCAAATAGCCTGTAACTATAAATGTTCCTTTGATATAGTTTCTTTGCATTAAATAACCAAGCATCTTCTAGTCCCCAAAAGATTTTTTTCCAGTTTCAAACACTATCCGTAAAGTTTAAATTTAAATAAATCATCACTTTAAAAAGCTTTGTATCTCATCTACGTTAATTTTAATTTTTATGTCTTATATCAGTCAACAAATATTGTTGAAAGTTCTCTAAAAACCACGCTTCTGAGGAACTTGGTAAAATAAAAAAGCTGTCCATCTATGAAAAGGCTAAAGCTACAAAGAAGGTTTTCATGTGGCTTTTGCAAGCACTGTACTATGTCTAAAACATTTCCACTTTCCTCCTTCCAGGCTCCCAGATCAAAGACCTTTCTTCCAGAAATGACCAAATGCCATGAGTCCTGAACAAACCCCAATTCTAATTTTTTGTTCTTTTTCCTTTTTTTGTTTTTCTCTCTCTCTCTTTTTTTTTTTTTTAACCTTAGGGCCCTGGCATATGCATTCCACATGGCTGAAGATGGAACAAAAGCTCTTGTGTGTCCGCACTGATGCTCTTTTAACCATACTGTGAGGGCAAGGACACAAAACCAGCATATACTGAGGTAGAATAAGACCTTTGTTTACTGTGCACTGATAATTACTAGACCCATTTTCTAAACAAAAAGCGCACATAAACCCTCAATAAAGTGATATAACACTGAGTATTTGCTGTCATAACATCCCCTGTACTGCCAGTACACTTGAGAATTTATGGCCTACTTTAATTATATTTGTACTTTATTACAAAAATCATTTTTATTTTTGCAATGTCATCAGATTCAAATTTCTGCTTGCAATGGAATTTGTTTTCAGGCATTGGAGCATTTGCTAACAGTAAAATTTTAAAGTTAAATTTCTATCAAAGGATAATTTATATTTTAAGTAGATTGATATAAAACGACCAGCAGTTCTATCTGCCATTCAAGAACAGAATTCCTAAGACCATATATTAGGGCAGTATGAAAGCTACCCTGATAATAACAGGGTTGTCCAGAATGCAGTTTCCAGTTCAACTTACACACACAATTTGGTGGTTTTGTTTTTTTTTTTTAAATAAAT
Source organism: Morus bassanus (assembly GCA_031468815.1). Classification (NCBI taxonomy): domain Eukaryota; kingdom Metazoa; phylum Chordata; class Aves; order Suliformes; family Sulidae; genus Morus; species Morus bassanus. The sequence goes on from CM062581.1 coordinate 4,754,189, forward strand.
TTATTAGGAAGGCCCAAAGGCTCAGATCCACGCAGTCTTGTTTCTTTGAATACAAACTGGAATATTCAGTAGCTGAAAAATAATAATTTTTTAAAAATACTGGCATATCCAAGAATTAAGTGTATTCTGCAGAACAAATGACTAATTCATCATTGTTTACCCATCTGCTTGTTTATGTACCAGTTCTGAAAGTACAGAGTGGCATCCGGTATTTTTATTGTATTTTGTAAAATTGATTAATAGTGTTATACTTTTTTTCTTTAGACGCATGTGCCTGCAAACTTAAAAGAATGTACAGGGCAAAAAACTACATAGTACCCACCCAGCAGTGCTGTGAAAGTACTGTGCTACTGCTGGAATAAATCTTACACCTATAAATCTAGGAAAAGGAAAAATGCAGATTTCCATTACACTTAACAAGAGGATCTATCGGCAGCTACAAGGGACATACTTAGATGAGGAAGAATGGATTCCTTGGCATAGTAGATGTCAACCACCATATGAAATAGATAAAGTAAATCACACTTTAAAAAGCATTAAGCAATAAGTTCCAAACATATTTCTTCTAACATAGACATGTCTAATAAAAAAAGAAAAAAAAACCCAACACATTCTGTCAGAAGATGAATAAAATGTCTGCTTTTCAACCCAACTCCCTAATTGCAAAAAAATTCTTCGACAATTCTTGCTTTAATATCACTTGTAGATATTTCTACAGTATCTTTCATTGTTATTTAACATCCTTGCTCAGTCATTAACTAGTAGAATACACACAAAAAACCCCATTATCCAACATGTGCAGCTAGCAGAAATAATGCTACAATTACGCCTTAGTTTCAGTAATACTCCAAGAAAAATATTTTCCCATGAAACAGAAGATATATATAATCTTTTTGCTTTTCAGTGCGCTTTTCTACTTTATTTCATCACATCTTGACCACTCTGAAGCTTGACTCTTCAGGCTACAGAGATTTACATCTACATTTATACTGTGCTGCTTTTCCTCTGAACTCTAGGATTTATGATTCAGTTTCATATCCACAGATAGCAAATTATCTCCAAATGTTCACCAGTGAGTCACTATTAAGAACTACTGAACAAGGTCAATTGACAGTCTTTGATGTTTCCCATTATTTTAAAAGTTCCTTTCGAATGTTTTGAATTTGAGTCTAAAAATAAAGAAGAAAGAAGGTGTGTCATTATATTAGAGATTTATTTCCTCCTTTTGAACTTAAAACACTTCAGCAGATCTGTGGCTCATCCAGGTCATAGCTCACTCACAGATAAGCTACTAGCACAAAAGCAGCAAAAACTTTTACCCTTTAATACTTCACATCTCATCTTACTGAACAGCATCTTATTTTTGCAAAATTAAAAAGATTCAACTTCCTGTCTCATGAAATGGAGTTAGAAATATTTGCCAAAATAGGGAAGTTACTTTGCTTGCTTCAGTTAGTAGTGTGGAATCTGGATGATGCATCCCGGAACTCGTTTTCTCATTTATATGATGACATACATTGGGACATAACTAAAACACTATGTCTGGTGACATAATTTGCACTTACTTTCCAGTAATATAAACTGAGGTGCTAAGAAAATCAGTAAGATCACAAACTTCTTTATAGACTATATTGCTAGTACTGAAAAAATTAAGTTAAACAATGTAATTAATTTAGAAATTATCTCATTTTTAGCCACCTCAATTTTCAGCCTTTTTTCAATGTGATTATCATAACTTCATCTGCACCTATTTAAAGCAAACTCTGACTGTATTCTAGAAAAAATATTAACGGCTATTCAAATGACATGACAGATCTGCACGTGTGTCTGTATTTCAGCAGAAGATTAGCCCATGGCAGGGCTAAAAAGTAACACACATGTGGAAGAGGACTTGCTTTTCACAAACAGAATTGAGAGTCTGCACTTACTGACAACACAACTACTCCCCACAACTAACCACCGCACTGACTGCACCTCCGGCTCTTGAAGACCTGCTTTGATGCTTCCAAATTTCAAAATGGTTGAGAGAGGCAGATAAATTCTTTCCTGTGCTACTACTGTCGAAGTTTTGATGGATGCCTATACACAGCAAAACTAATCTTTTGCTAGATTACACAGTAATGACATTCCTAATGATGAATAATAATTTCTGTGGAGTTACTGGGATTCCAGAGCAAGTTTTAAACCCTAGCTAAAGAATCTTACTTAAATCATCAGATCCAGCAAACAGAAACAGATCATTACCCAAAGTGGTGGAACTCAGATTACATAGTACTATATTTAAACACAACAACATTTGAACTTTTTTCCCCCTCAGTTAGCTAAAAATAAAGCAAATTTGATAGCTGGCCTATTGCTTTAAAACAGACATGAAACCTTAACCTGCATTTTTTTTTATTAACTTACTTTCCAACAATATGATCACTGTGACAACTCCACGAACAGAGTCTGTAGGGACCACCAAAGAAAATCACTTGTTGACTTTTTTTTTTTCTTTTTGGGACAGAAAGTTTGTTTTCCTGTCTCTTCTCTGATCCACCCCCCCAGCCCAATGACCGTGGTGACTCACCAAGCGGCAAAAACGCAAGGCGGTTTCCAGCCATGGAGAGCTCATTGAGGCTTGGTAGTTGGCACAGGTGGCGCGGAACATACCACAGGTGGTTTCGGTCTGCAGTCAAGTACTGCAGCGAAAGGCACATATGCAGCCTTTCAGGTAATGTTATCAAACGATTGGTTGAAATGTCCAGCGTTTGCAGCTCCCTCAGGTCTCCAACCTCTACAATCCAAACAGGGGGCATTGAGAATTATTAATATAATTATTTTCACAAACATGATCACAAAAAATATCTTGCATAAATCGAAAACAAAGGTCATCAGTTAGCTGTGCTGCTTTTCTCTTAAGATACTGTTTTATCAATCTGTGTTCAGAACTGATACTAATAATCTCCATCTTCTTCATATTTCAAATCTTTGATGAGGACCAGTTATCCATTATGCAATACATTTAAACACGAGATCTCTCAAGACAGACCATTCCTGAATTGCAACAATTACTGCTGTCAAAAATATCAAGCAGTTTCCTGGTCCTAAATCAGAACTAGAAAAAAAAACCCAAACCCAAAAGCCAAACCAAAACACATTACATAGCTTGCTGTTATCGAGGGTGTTTTGCATGAACCCAAACTCATGAAAATTCAAAGTAATTTTTTTTTTTAAAAACATTTGACAATGCAATGCTTATATCCACCTTACTTAAGGCTCTCTTGCAATGAGACTTACAAACACACGCATAGCACTTTTTGCTTAGAGACAGTCTTTCACCAAGCATGCTTAGGAACAACAGTTCTGTCTTCATAATACAATTCAAAAGACCTAGTTTAAATTAGAAATTTCTTAACCTGTAAGTTATATTGTTATGTTATATTGTAAGAAGATATTACAGTAAGCTCTAACCTATAGTTGCAATAATTACAGCTTCTAGAGATTTTCTTTTTTAACATTTTAAGAATTTTAAAAGTACATTTTGTGTTTTTAATAGTATTGTATAATTTTTTTATGTAGGTAACAAATTAAGTTCTTGAAAGTCTGCAAGACGCAATCACACAGGCAGCCTCACTTGCGCAACAGCGTGATCTTCCTTATGTTTGGCCTGTGGGACCAGGATGCACTTCTCTGAGGACTGACAAACATATCAAGCAGCTCTACAGGTTCTCTCATTGTTTATTTAGTTATTCTTTTGGAGTTACTTTAAATTGGATAATTCTATAAATTATTTTCCCCAAACGGAGAAACTGTAAACAGTTTTGCTTTGTTTTTAAATACTTTACAGCAATGGAACCAGCTCTTGAAGTGCTTGGTGCCCCCAATTCTTACTGCAGTTCTCAGCATCTTGCAGAACCAAACGTACTTTGCTCTCGGTTGAATGAAACCAGCTCTTGCATCTGATAGCTGCTAAAACAAGACTCACTAGAATTTTCTACACTGAAAACATCAGACAATCTACACAATCCACAATCTGCACAATTTACAGTTCTATAACCCAGATTTTTAAAAAAAAAAATATAAATAGTGTGACACTGTTTAAGTTAAAGCTAAACAGAACCTGTTGTGCCCTTAAGCTCTCTCTGCAGCAGGAGCTAGAAAATTTGCTATTCCCTGAGCTCTGAGGCAGCACCTTGTATACTACACCCAAAGAAGAAAACAAAACACTAGGTTAATTTCAAGCTGTCTTCTACACAAGGGGAAAAAGAAATGGCAAATCTGAAGATGACCTTGGGAAAAACTGCTATAAATGTTACTTTCCAGACTGAAAACATGAAAAGGAAAGAAAGGGAAGTTATAATTCAGTATTAGAGATTTTCACAAGAGTATTAATTAAACAAAATGTATGTGCACATTTAAAAGGAGTTCCTGCCCACTGCAAACAAGCCCAGCATTAACTACAACGAAGAATCAGCACCACAGTATATGCATCCTTTTATAAAATATTACCAACAGAAGCAGCTCCTATACACAGATGATCACATTCTTCAAACCTCTTAGTTTTGATGTCAACAGGAATCCTAAGCTTTATTTTAAAGTTTTTTTTTTACTACAAGATTGAAAATGAATGACACAAGGAAAATAATCACTACTAAATAGCAAAAGACTACTGTGCAAAAGAACTGCAGTAGGACTCATTTTTAAAGAGTTTTATATTCATCACAAACAAAGCCATATGCCTGAAAACAGTGACAGGAAAAGAGCCACCTACATTCAGCCAAACCACTGACCACATGTAGTCAATAATAGGCCTAGCTTTTTTCATGCACTAACCTTTTTCTCTGCCACTAAAAACAGTTTTCTAATTCAGCTTAGGTCCAAAATCCCATAAATGTTACGGTTGGCAAAGCTGGCAGAGTTTCAAAGGCATTGCTAGAATGATATGTTTCAAATCTAAGAGGAAATAAAAGTATTCTCACTTTATCCTTCATCCAAAAAAACACATACTTGCCCAAAACTTCATCCTCTCTACCTTAATCTTCCAATGCATACCAGATGTAAACATCCACTTTCAACATACAGTGCCATATGTTACAAAAACACCCACCAATCCATGATGAAATTAAAAAGTAAACCAAATGACTTAAAGTGCCATCAGATTAAAGATATAACCCCCAGACTCCCCACCATAGTGTTGAAAGCTCATTTTGAAGAACATGGTCAGACATTTACTAATGACACTAAATTGGTTTCAATCTCGTTAAAGCAAAGGAAAACAATAAAGACAAATAACACAAAATATAAACAGTCCATTAATAAGTTTTTTAAGCTTTTAGTTACTAAATACTATTATCCATGCTTTAAAAATCTTGCAACATAAATACTGAAGGATGCCTTGGCTAACAAACGCAGTGAAAGACTTACAAGTCACTCTCTTGCTGTCACCTCATCAAGCACTAAGACACATACGAGAGGTGGACTTTGGAAATTTCAGGCAGACCCAGAAAAGAAATAGCTATTCCCCAATAAAAAGAACTGACAAAGGGACTTTTATTCAGAGATTCCTCCCCCCATCCCCAAGGATAAGAGAGACAAGCATTATATATCACCATTAAACCACACTGAGGGGTTCCAATTACATTTAATGAAATTCATAAATGTATAATTTAAAACCTACATTAGTGCTAGGAGTAACACTATCAAAATCAACATGGCAGAGCACTGAGTCCCATTTTGATATAAGAAGCCAGAAAAAAAAAATCCTCAATAGCTGTCCTAAACCTCTAACTCAAAGTCCTGAATCCAAACATGAAGCTCCTGTGCCGGTTCTTGGACCCAAGTGTTTCAGCAGTGTCCATCTGCACAGATTATTGCCTTCACATATAGCTGGGCAATTCTATGGCTCAGTGTAGTACACAACAAGCGGCTGACAGACTGTAAATCCACACACTACCTTACTTCACAGAAACTTAAAACACAGGCTTATACCCAGAGTCCTGCCTACAGCCTTCTGAAGGTAGTTTCCGTGACACAGACATACACATAAATACTTCAGATTGTATTCTAAAATTGCCAGCAATTGGGTAATTAATTAATCTTTCTCAACCTTAATAATATGAAGATTCAGAAGTGATTACTGTGCCTCCAAAAAGCAGCCTTTGCATTCATGGTAATAGCTGTCCCAACCACTTGGAGAAAGGGACAAGTGAACCGTCATCATATGCGTTTGGGTTTTCAACAGAATAACTGCCATATAAGTCTTGTTTCTCAGTACAAAGAGAAAAGAAACATTTTTTTTTTTTTAGGAAAAGAAAATGAAACCTTGAAAGAATTTCAGGAAATTTCCAAAATTATTGACATTCTAACAAAACTGATTGTATTTGTATGAAGATACCTAGCATCAGGAAAAAAAGAAAAAATCTATTTCTGCCAGTTTTTAAAATTAATTCCCATGGTTTTACATGAAGGAAAAAAAAACATCTGGAAGTAAGCAGCCTATACAACATATAATAATGGCCAAAGGCAATTCAAACTTCCTTAACCTTCTGGGGTTACAGGCCTCACCAGCTGCATAACTCAAAAATAACTAACAGTTTTCTTTACATTTCAAGAGCAATCCCACCTTTCCCTGTTGGGCCATAACCCAAAATTTCATCCAAAGATATATGAAACACATACACAGTTGGAGTGTATGGAAGGCATGGATTTACTTTAAATCAAACGCTATCTGAATCTCTCCATCCAAGTAAAGGAAAAAAGGGGACAGGAAAGAGCTGCAGACCTACCTGCATGAGAATGCACCTCAAAGCAGGATATTAAGAGAAAGCAGAGAACCTACAAGGAATGGAAAAAGGGACTGATCAGCAAAGAGAGCTGGCACTTAGAGGTCAGGCAGCAGAAGTTAAATGAAAACTGCCAAGAGAAAATGGGTACTCACAGACAAACAAAAGGTTTCTCAATAAGAAATAAAGAGCAAGAAATGAAGAACTGGTGTCAACAAGGGGTAGAAATTAGGAGGACAGACCAAATATTAAATTAGCTTTTTGCATCATTTTTTCCTGTAAGAATAATGCTGTGTATGAGGACAGAGACAGAATACCTCATGGGAACAAGGACAAAGCACTGAAAATTACCACATCCATTACTAAAATGAAATGAGGCTGCTTAAAAAATTTCCATCCCAGAATACTGAAAAAATGGGTTATATATCAAAACTGCAAGCTCAGGCACGAGGATTCTCAATGAATAAGACATTTTCTAGGATAGCAGCCTAGGATTGGAGACAAAATGTAGAACCTGTGTTCAGAAAAGTCCTGGTAACGTGAACTCAGTGCTCTTCAGTATCTTTTAACAACTGTTCTAAGGGGAAAGAGCAACCAAGAGTAACCAACGACTGGAACATAAGTAGAAAACAGAATGAAAATGCAACCCAGATCTTTCCAAATGTAAATCATGTTATACTAGCTTATCTTTCTTTGATGAAATTTCTTAGTTAATGGTAACATGAGTGTCACATCTCACAGCAAATTACTGGGATGGAGAAGACATTACTATTGGTGGTGTTCCTCAAGGGTCTACTTTGTTTAGCATTTCCATTTTCTACCTTGGTAAAAAAAAAAAAAATTAGGCTTTGGTTTGCTGTCGACATAAGCCTTTAAAGTACTGCTTATATGATAGAGAACCAAATTATCATACAGGAAGAAGAGCAAGAACTTTTAGACTGAAGTGACTGAAATGGAATGAGAAATAACAGAAAGTAAGCATGATAAGAAGGTGCTGAGAGTCAGGCCTCTGCTTGAAACAATGAAGGAAGAGAAGGACATACAGGCTATACTGGTTCACCACCTAAGGATAATGACCCACCAGTGAAAATAACCAATGCAACTTCTATATATAGCCAGCACTGTATTAGGAGCAAGAAAGTATGTTAATACACCTTTGCATTGTAGGCAATAATGATGATTTTGCTGTAATCATACAAACTTTTACGTCTACCACGCTGCTACCAAATGGTTCTAACACGAAGGCAATCCTCTCTCTTGCCTGCCATCCAGTCTGCAATGCCAGCACCATGTCGCTGTTCCAAGGCTGCAGCACTCTATACTAAAAATCTTTGCTATGTACTATGGAGTAATGTTTTCCAGCTTGTGGTACCCAGAGGGACATATTCTTACGAATCCTTACAGAATCAAGAGCTGCGATGACTGGCTGCGATTGTGAAGCACTGGACTTCATGCATCCAGTGATCCCTCTCTATCCTGGGGCCTGAAAAGAAAGTTGTTGCTTCAGGAAAGGAAGAGAAGGTGCTAAAAGTGACTACCACACTTCACCCTTGAGATAATGTTTTAATCAGCTTCCGTGAACCTGAATACAAGATACATTTTCCTATTAGACCTGTAAAACCATGCAACAGTGAGTAAAAGGTGTTTGAAGTCTTTCATACTTGCAAAGCTTATTACCTGTCACATTAGAAAAAAATGCAAGTCTCTATACATGCCTGTGAATTTGAATTGTGACACTTACCAGTTTAAAACTGTAATGAACAGGAAATAAAAGTTTCAATCACTAAGAGCTTGATGGAAAAGATCTCCTTTAGATCCACCCTGGGATGCCTCAGGAGGACTTAAATAGATTTTAAGATGGTTAAAACAAATTAAATAGCCTATTATATATTACATTACATTTACTGTCCTACCATGCAGCTCACACTTCATAGCCTATAAAAATTAAATTTTCTAGCACAAATTGGCACTTATGATAGACCTGTGCCATCTTTAAACAAGGAAGTTTGACCATAACTGAAAATTGGCATCATTAGTTTTAAGGACAAAGAAAGTGGGAGGCAAACTGAATCACATTTACATTTTGACACTGCTGTATGCAGATCTGTTACCGTATTGTTAGTGAGAGAGCTTGAAAAATATTCTGTTTCTCAAGCCTAACAGACCTGAAGATGATTTTTTTTCCTTGTATTTTTTCCATGTAGGCTAATATTTGCTCAATATTTTAAGGAAAAAAAAAAAAGAGGAGGGACTGGAAGAGACATTGTGATGCGGCATCAACTATTTTATGAATAATCTGGTTTTAGATAAGGTGCTGAATATGAGTTCAAACCCATAAAAATTCTATAAAAAAAGCCTCTATCCCAGTTGATCAAACTTGAATCTATTACTTTTAAAGCAATATTATGGTTGCATTTCACACACATATCCTGGCTGGAAAGAACAGGGAAAAGGATTTTCTGGGGCAGGATTGCCTTTGTGAATGAATACAGTCGTGTAAGTAACACTTCCAAGATGTTCCCAATTCTCAGTTTCACCTACTTCAGCCATGAACTATATTGACTTTTCTCCAAAACTTTTAAGCAGCAGACAAAACCCAAAAAACCAAGTGAAAAATACATACTTCTACTGAACACACCCAAATAGAATCTCTTTTTTCCTCAATCTTGCTAAATGTCACACACAAACTTAGTACCAAACTTTATCTTATACCATCATTCACACGGAAAGGTGAGAAAAGGCTTTCTGAAGTCCAATCTTGCTAAACAGTAATTTTAGTTCAGCTAAAAGTGGCTGAAAACAGGCATCAGCCAAGTCAAACTCTTCTAAAGGTCAGTGGTTCCCCATCTTTTACCGTAATTAAGCTTCAATTAACAAAATTGGCAGCCTTCTGTATTTCACAGGTCCAGCACTCTGTGCTTTCCTCAGCATCAGCACTGAAGCACCAGGCAGCGAACACAGATCCAGAGTGGTTATTAGGTTGTGCTCCATTATCTCCCCTCAATGCAGGTTTGGAATTCCATTTTCTTCCATAATTTGATGGTCTCAGTGAGAACAGAACAAATCAGATGATAAAAATACCAGAAGTTAACATACATGAGAAAAGTGGAAAAGGTGGGTGAAAGGGCAAGAAGGATAGGGAGGGAAAAAATTGTTTATGCACAAAGGTAACTCAAGGCCATGAAACCATCAGGTTTGCTGTTTTTCTGGTTTGGTTTTGGATTTTCTGTTTGTTTGGTCATTGGGTTTTTTTTTTTTGTTTTGTTTTGTTTTTGTTTTCTCGGTTTTTGGTTGCCTTTTTTTTTTTAGAAAACAACTTATCCTTTCATTTTGTTCTAGTGTACTCTGCCTAGTACTTTACTGCCCCACAGCAAGGTTCTATTGCTACACAAGTAACAGATGTGAAATTAATATATTAATATTATTCTGGGGTTTTATTAAATGATATCCCAAATTTTAGACAGAGGAGCCAAAACATGTGAAGAGACAGACTGGTACTCTGTCAAGTATATTGCATGAAAAATTCTGCTAGCACCTTACAGAAAAGTCTCTTATTTAGGAAGTGATACATTTTTGCTGTTGTCTTTCCTTTGAGGAGCAGCTGTTTTCCTTTTTCTGGGTGTTCCTGGGCCATATGAACATAAACAAATGTGTCATGAATAAAGCATGAGACCTGTTATGTTTCTCTTGTTTTGTTTATGTCTTACCATCTTTACTGCTGCACATCATCTACAATTCACTTTGCACTAATATCACTACATGGAAGGGGAGGGCAGGGGGGAAGCCTTCCAGAAAAACTTTGTGCATAAAATAAAGAACTAATAATTTGAACTCAAGATGCCAGCCAGCTAAAGATGGCTACTTAAGTACCCTGCTTTGATTAAGTACAACAAACCAGTAATCGCCTAAAATTAAGGCAAACAAAACAAGCATCCTAAGGAGAGATTAAGGATAGCTTGGGAAGCCACAGAGACGGGGCCAGGTCTGGCTACAAATTCTATGACAGCTTTCTCCTTCCTTCTTCAAAGGAAAAACTTCAGATGAACACAACAGACTGGTCTCTGACAAACAGAGATTAGTAGCTTCTAACCCGTTACCACACTAGTGTCTAAATAATCCAAGCAAAGACCTATCTGTTGTGACTGTTGCTATCAACTGTTTCCAACCAACTAGAAACAGACACATCTTTCTTCCTTTTCTTGAGGTTAGTGGGGTTCTTTTTTTTCTTCCTCTCTGAGAAGTAACTAAATACATAACAAAAGCAATAGGTTCAGGTTAGATTTTCATCTTTCAGTGGAAAAGTATTACGCTATATCAAGCCAAGTTATGCTCACTTATCTTACTATTGGCAGATACCAAAGAACCCCCTTCCCTGAAGGTAAGCTCTGTCTCCATAACAAAAAATGCAACTACAAATTTGAATGGGATGAGGAAAAGGAGGAAAAAAAAAAATCAAAGGAATATCTTTAGTTTGGCACCACACTTACGGCAGCGGAGTCGCCATATTTGTTTTTGAAAGGGATGCTAATGGATGGGATTGTCTTAACTGAAGTCCTGTGAAAGTAAGAGTTCTTCCAGGCCACTGGAAGTTACTACAGATTGCAACAGTAATTGCAGGGGAGGGACTAGCTAAACATTCACAGGAAATATTCCCACTATAATAGAGGTGCATCTTTCTCAAATGTAAACTATGGATTCAGATGCCCTTTTCTAGCAGCAGTAACAGGAGCTGCTCTTGCTCCTCCTCACTCACCCAGCCAGCGTCCATGTGGCCACCCAGCAGAATGGCTAATTCACCAGTTGAGCAGGGTAGGCAGGAGCTACTACAATGATGCAGCTACTACTGAGAAAATGGTATGGACCAACTGCTAACAGTTTCTGACTAAGATTATAATCAAAAACAGAAGACATGTGACTTCAAACAACACTAGCAATGTCCTGATTTTCAAAACACTGAGAGCAACGGCAAGCCTCATCTTAATCAGTGGAAGATACTGCTGTTTAGTGTTTCAAATCAGCACAAAGTAGACAAGGAAGGCTTGCAATTATACTCCAAACCCCCCCAACTCAGTCTGAATCGCATCCCTTTAGCTACACAAATAAGCAGTCTTAGTCCATAAAGCTCTCAAAAATTAAATAATTACCAGCTGGAGTATACTTGCAGTTGCTTGGTATCAAAGCCTTCCATAAAGAATGACAATTGAATGCAGATTTGGACAATGCTAAGTTAAACACGGGTCTTTATTTTAAATACCACTGCAATAAAATTAAGATAACTGAAATACAGGTATCAAACTCGGCATGGGTGACATGAACCACATGAAAGTTAATCTCACATAATACCTCTAGTTCTACACATTCTCTTTAAAAGCTTTTTCCATTTAGATTTAGTGTCGGTAAACGACGCATTTTATTTTGCCTTAATTTATTTAATAGACTAGCTGAGTAAAAACAAGGATATCAATAACAAGTAGTATTTTAACTCTCTCACAATGGTACGTATAAAAGAAAATTATATTTGGCCAGCAAGGTCAAAATGGAAATCAATACATTCTAAAATTCTTCTATTGCACAGCACTAACAATTTGTGTTTGTTCACTTTCAAAGACTGAATGACTTTGTTCTCCAAGCTTGCCTGAGCACTCAAGTCCTACTAGTAAATTGCATTTGCTTAATGCGCAAGTAAAATCAACTACCCGTTAATATAGCTAATCACTGTACATAAGTTACAGAGTACTTAGGGAAAGAAAAAAAAAACCCAAGGGAACCAAAGAGACAAAAGTACATTCGTAGATAACTTTATTTACAAAGACTTAAGAGTTTAAGGGGAAAACAAGTTAACTTTTAACACCCAACCCTAAAAATTACAAAACCTAAGCTTCAAGAGGTAATTTTTTCTTGTCACAAATGTTAACTTGCTGCAACAAAAAAGAATTTAAAAAATTTCAAATTAGTAAGAGGTTTTACATGAAAAATGAGTAGCAAATTATTTTAGTTTAGTTAGCAGGTAATTTTCTTCTGAAAACTAAAGAGATGAATAGGCTCTATGAACTAACAGCTACTGAATTGCATGAGCAAGTTTGCAGCCATGTGCTGTCTTAGCAGATACATACTGTTTAACTTTTACCAACCTCATTATGTTGGTGAAGGAAACAATGAACTGCAGTTTTCAGCACTGATTTATTTATTTTGAAACAATGTCGGTAAAGGCAGTAGGCATAGACATAAACCTCCTGAAAAGCTGATTTTGCTTGTAAGGCTTACTTTGTGTTTGCTTAGGACCCTCCTGAAATAAGTCAGTGCAGCAAAAGAAAGTTAGAGCCCTTTGCCAGTACAGCATACTGAAATCAGTAAGGCATTTCTAATGTAAACCTGAAATTTGCGAAGCAGTTACTACTACCATTTCCTTTTTCATACATTTACAAACTGATGAAAAATTTCAGAGAAAAGACCCACAGTTTAGTATCTGTTCAAAGCTGAGGTTCTTTAAAACCCTGACTAAACGCTATTGAACAGATTGTCTGTATTAAAGAAGTTTTCATACTACAGAAACACAAACACCATTTGTATATGAAACACATCTTCCTCAGCATACATCCAACTCTCCATCTCAGAGGTTTAGTCTCAGCCTTGTCAATACACATCTGTCTTCACCCATGTGAACAGCTATTGGCAAATGTTTACAAGAGAGGCCCTGAGCATCTTAAAACCCCCTTTAAGTTCAGTTTTGCTTTTGGGTAACACTTCTAAAAAGAAAGACTTTTAAAAATATTTTAAAGAGCATCTGTTCTGAAGTTTCAGAAGTGAACTTCATATATATCACATGTGCCTTGAACCAGGCAATCCGTAAAGTCAGGTCTTTACTATCAGAATCATCAGCAGAAGTATTCAGTGCTGACAGACGAGTTTCAGAAAAAGTTGGTTTGTAACTCCTTTACTTAAGAAGCTAGTCTGATAATAGGCACTATATGATCACTCCAGTTCAGTTTAATTTCTCAGAATATGTTAACTCTCAATAATAAGTGATGATTTTTGTAAGAACAGACAATCAAAGGGAAGAGACTTACTAGAAGTCCCATGTTCTTCCTCTCATAAAGACAGGCCAATACATGCATTGCGCAAGAAGGAGAATCCGCCTCATGGCAGCCTCAAGCTATGTTGCTCAGAACATGACTGTTGCCAGCCATAACATGGAAAAACCCTTGTATCAAATTCCAAAGAAGAGGCTTTGCTGTGCTCTCAGTAGAGGATTCAGCATGTTGAGGGAAGGAGTTCCAAAAGGAAGTTCCAAAATGACACCTTGAAAAAAGTTACAGTAATTTGTGAATTTTATTTTAACGTGTTTTTTTTTTTATGTAAGAATAAAGTTGAAAAATCCTAAAGTTCCTTTTTGGTTTAGATTTTTTTAAAAAGCACAAAAGCAAACAGCACGCCCCGCCCCCCCCCCCCCCCCCCCCAATCTTAACATAGATCAAGCATTTGGTCTTAATAAACACACTAGTGATTACATTCATTTTCAACAGCACTGAAGACAGTTGTACAGCAAATCAGTGAGACAAGCAATGAAGCATCATACCTTCTCAGTTACGAAGATTATCAGAGATGCCACCAAGAATTTGGGGGGCGGGAGGGGATTTGCCAGTGCTATGAATGGAGTAATGATCTGTAGAGCTTTAGAGCCCATGCAGGTAATACATAAAATTAAAGCAACTAGGAATGTTAATTTTCATAGTCTTTATGGCTTTTCAGATACATTTATATAACTAACACCTTCAAACATTCAGAGCAAGACTACAACACAGAATTACATACCTACAAAATTAAATTCCTGGTAATCTGCTTTTCTACATCTTAAGATTCTATTCCACAGGAATAAGACTGACCAAAAGCAACCGAAGACCCTCCACTTCTCCTTCCTCTCTTCTGCTATGCAGTCAATAAACTCAAATAAAGCACACACCACAAATGGAATAATTACTGAATTCAAACAGAACTGTGGCCACTTCCAGAGTTATTTTTTTCTGTGGTATATAACTGTGTCACAATGAGTCCTCTCCATAAATCTCAAACCCAAGTTTCCAAACAATCAAAACGTAAAAAACAAATAATTCTATTTGACCTTCATTATTTAGGTCTGTATGCCAGGTCTAATCAGTTCTCACAAGCACATTCCACTTTCGAAAAACAGACTGTAGAAATACATTTTTCAAACTAAAGGGAGCAGAATGCATTGTTTTGATGCTACAGCCTTAAGCCCTCTATCTGAGTTTTATCAAAGTATACTCTATCACTGATCAAAGCAGCAATGACAACTTAATGTTCTTTAAAGTTATGTATTGCTGCATAAACTTCCCACTTTTGTCTTGCGGCCTCCGGCTCAGCATGTCATTGGGAGTATATTCAAAGGTCAAGAGACTTTCTTTCAGAAGCCCTCTGTTCCCAAGTGGCAGCTCTAAAGATTGCAGGAGTGGAGAGTAGAACGGGGTAGATTAATTCCTTCAGGGCTCTGTTCTTACATACCCTAGAAAATTCAGGTTGTCATTTCTTCTGTCAGATGTTTGAAAGACTACTTTGTACATTACTGTATGAACTATTTGTATGTGGTAGTAGCATTTCCATGCTGCCCTACTACTGATTTCATTATCGTCTAAAGATATCTTCTCACTCTAGTGCTGAAATCAGTATTTAATTTTAAATTTCTTTCCATTTAATATTTTCCACATGCCATGTGACTGGCTGACTTTGAGCAAAGTTTGGAAGTTACTTGGACATGCGAGACAAAAAAAAATTTTTTTTCATCTGTATTTTAACAATTTACTGAGAAATCTCAAATTGAGTTTACTAGAAAAATATTATGCAATTTTATGTTTAATGAAATGTGTTGAAATAAGTCATAGTTAAGACTTATTTAATAAAAAGGCATAAAAACATGCAATATAAGTATCATGCTTCTACAGTTATATTCAAGATCTCCAACATCTCCATAGTTTCAAGCTTCAGATGAATACTTGTCATGATTACTTAAAGCACTCTCAACATCTTCAAAATTCCTGTCCACCCCCCACAGACAAGAGGAAAACCCCTGGAGAAACAAGGCTTACAGCAACTTGAGAAATCAAGGACTACCAAACAGAAGCGTGAGCCAGGATTCAAGAGGCAGTACGAAATCTCTCAACAATAGAGAATCCAGTTCAATCTGCTCCCATACTCTCAGGAATGCGCAAATCATCCAAGTTCCTCAACATTAGGAGCAGCACTCAAACTCCTTTATCTTGGCACAACTCCTTTATTTCCTACCTAAAAGCCCTTGAGGGGGATGGCTACCAGGGGGAAAGCCATGGCCCAGAGCTTAGAAAACATACGTGTTCATGCAAAGATTTTGATTTTCCCAAGTGGAGTACTGCAAAGCCAAAAGCACAACAGGCTTGAGAGCACCACTGCTAATGATTAGGTTGGCTCTTCTCTCCTCCGTCCTGATTTCACCTACACCTCACCAGGTTTCTTAGTTACTCCTTTGCAGAGAAGGAAAGGAATAGTAGGAAAAAAGCATGGGACCACATTCTGTAAGTTTGATGCATGATGACTTTCACAAGGATCTCACATGGAAGAGTAGGGAACAAATGGCAACATTGGCCCATCCTCAGAAACTAGTTTCAAAGCACAAAAACATAGATATCTGGAACTTTGATACTTCAGAGGAAATAAAAAATGAAAATAAAAAAATTGGGCAACAGCAGATCACAGGCAGCCTTACACTGACATATTCTTACCCTATAAACTGATGTTCATACAGGAATACAATATAACAAAGTGTTTTAGTGATTAGAACTCACATGGTGTCATTCTGAGAGATGTCTCTTTCCAGACATGTGATGCCACCATAACTTTCACTAAGATTCTGTGGCCAGTAAGAAATATTACACGAAAAGGGAACCTTTACAGGTCAATCTCTGCCCAGATCATATGAAGAACTCCAATGAAATTAACATGGTCTGAATCACTGATGTACAGCACCCTGCTCTCAGACACTCTTGGATCTATTCATGAACTCGGTAATTACATGAGCACACTGTTCATGTTTTAAATAAAGCCAAATCTCAATGAGGCAGAGATTTTTTCAAATTAAAGCATCACCAAAACCGAAGTAGGGACCTAAGAAAAAGTGTGATTGATCCAAAGTCATTATCATCTTGCTAAAATACGTAAGAAAGAAGAAAAAAATTGAAATCCATGAAGTTACAATTTTGAGCCATTTTTAAATATTGTAAAACTAGTATTAGACAACTCAAACACTTGGTCATTAGGCTTTTGCTTCAATAGGATTTTAGCCTTCTATTTATTGACATGAAACCTCAATGCCAGTTTCAGTTTGTCCCTGATCACTTTTCCAGATACATAATGACCACAGAAGTTGTTTTAAGATCTGTGTTTTATAAAATTGCAGGTACTTGGAGATATGATGCACTGAGCCATATCACAGGTTTGTTTTTTTTTTTTTTAACTGAAAACACACTCGTTAAAATAGCTTAATTTCCAAATACTTTTTCCAGTGGTTGTGCTAAATTACAATGGCAAAGTTTTAGATGGAATTTTCTAGTCCAATAAGCCTAGTACACAAAGCAATATTTGAATACGTAATTTAAATGTTACAATGAAAGACACTGATGGCTTCTTCCAACTGTTTCCTATTAGTTTTCAGATTAATGAATTACAACACATACATACTTAGCACATGCATTTTTGAGAACCTGCTGTGCAACACCATGAGGAATACCACAGGCCATTGTTGAAAGAGATAGTTTTGTTGGGTTTTTTTGTTTCTTAACGTCATTTCTGCTGCAGTTACGGGAAATATTTCAGTTCCAGTACGCCCAATAGAAGCCTATCTGGAAGAAGTGTTGGAACAAAAGCATACATTAAAACAACATTTTAAGCTTAAAATATAGCTCTAGAATTTTTCTGGTTTTGCTACCAGCATCCAGTGACATTCCATGGTATACTAAAAGATGTTGTATGATACTAACAAACAGGTTTTTAAAAGCCCCTCAGCAGGGGGGGAAGTGGAAAAAAATAACTAAGAAGGGGCAAGCAGACAAATAGAGAATAGTGAGCAGCTCTGTATGCACAGATGACTCACTCTGACAGGTAAGGGTATAAATGAAAAACTTCAGTTAATGAAAATTTCCAGGAATGTAATGGAATTTTTTTTATTATCTGTCTTCACTTCCCTCCCCATAAATTTAAAGCACTCAGAAGTCCTAGTAGTCCTCCTGAGAATTTAACCCAAACCAAATGTTTGAGCAAGGTAGACTGTTATAAAATCTCACACAACCAACATCCTTTAATTAAATAGGTACCACTGTGTTTGGACATGCGTGAAAGGTAATCTGTAAGGAATACCACTTGTACAGTTACTACCCAGTGCTTCGGTCACCTCTATTTAGGTCACAAAGTCCAATGACAGTCAGTAACGATCCATGTTGCCATTTTGTTCCTAACTCTTCAGAGATGACTCTCTGCTATAGTTTCCTAGGGGAACTTTTCTTGTAAAACATTTCAGTCCTTACAGGCTGTCAGGACAGGGCTGTACTGAAGCTTATACAAGATCAAAACATGTAAAAATCTTTTCCTCCTAGAAATACAAAGAAAGTCTTAAAGATACTATCAGGTATTTTTATTATGCTGTATTAATGTAGAAGGTCAATTACTGAAGCCTTACTAATCCTGATGTGAAAAACACCAATACAGTAACAGGAAGTGTGGGTAAGTTTTGCATCAACGTAGGTAAAAAAAAATATATATGTATATATTTGTTGTTGTTGAACATAAGAGCTAATGTAAACCTTAGTACACTGACTTATGGTTTTATACAGTAAACAATCTAGAAATGAACTATTAAACAGAACATGTATTTTAGAGATTTGTGCAAAGAAAGACTTATTTTTAATAATCAGGCATCAACTTACTTCAAGGCAAACAACATGTTGTGACAATAATTTAAAAAGATTTTTATTTAGGAGTCCATGCTCCTTTAAATAGTCACACACTTACAGAGTGCAAAGCTCATGTAACCTAATCTATGTTTTCCTCAAATCCCCACAAGTCCATTTACTTAAAAACACCACACTCCTGGATGGGTGCCTGGCGTACCAAACCTGTCCCGTCGTGCATATTTTTATACGTGTTACTAAATTAGGAA
The DNA here is from genome assembly GCA_031468815.1 of Morus bassanus. Taxonomy (NCBI): domain Eukaryota; kingdom Metazoa; phylum Chordata; class Aves; order Suliformes; family Sulidae; genus Morus; species Morus bassanus. The sequence continues at coordinate 4,773,152 of CM062581.1, forward strand.
AGCAGAGTGGACTAAGGTTATGCCAACTCTGAAAAAAAGAACAGGGTCTGCATCAGTTTGAGCCTTTGCTTTTAAAGTCACAATCATTATAAAAAAATTTTGAACTTTATTAAGTATCAAAGTGATCTACCCTAATCAGACACAGTACTAAAAGCAGAAGAGAAATACAGGAGGGGCGTAAAAAAAAGAGCCAAATTTACCCACACACACACATTTTGAAGGCTCTAAATCAAAATATGGAAAACAAGTTTAAAAAATGAGTTAGGACTACATATTTTAATACCGGGGTCTAGAATAAGAATAGAATTATTGGCATGCTGTACCCATGATCTGTGGAAGCCTACTGTAAAAGGAGGTAAGGAAGAAGTTGTTTTTATATCCCTTTAATTAAGATTTACTGAAATACCTTATATTGAGCTCTATTCAGAATTACTAAGTTGGGTATTCAAGAAGTCTTTACCAGTGAAATACTGGCATGAATAGTAAATACAGATATTGTACTTTACTGCAACCTAAAAAAAGTGAGAGAAATGAATATGCAGTTTTTATGTCAAAGTTTCTCTTGTCCCCAATTAGCAAAGCAAATTCCTAAGCAAAATAGACTTAGCAATAATCAACTAACATTCCAAGAGTTACTTTATAAATAGACAAAGCAGTAATCAACAATTATAGTTTGATTTATAATTTTAATAATGATTGAACCCTTCTTGTCATTACCATTGAAGTTACCTATGCAACAGAAAATGATCTAGTATTTAATCTCTAAGTTACATTTTTCAAAATTCATCTGCACAAATTCTTCCAGCCTTCTGGAAGTGCAAGCTGTTTCAGTTACAGAACTCACTGATCTTACCGCTATTAATTTCCTATTAACTTCGAGGATTATTAATTATGGAGAGATAATTATTAATCTCCTAATAACAGGTAGAAAGACTCAATCCTCCCCAATATTAAATATGATCAACCTCAAAAAGGTGTGGTCTTAACAAATGGAATGGAACACCCAAGTTCTATTTCTGGCTAACACTGACTCCTGCTGTGGCCTGGAGCAAATCACTTCTGTTAAAAACACTTTTTTCCATTCTGTAAAATGAGGATAACACTCCCTTATCAGCTTCACAGGATCTTTCTCAAATGCTTTGAAGATGAAGTTTTATAAGCCTACAAATGTATTTTAATGAGGCTTAAACTGACTATATTTCTAAAACAATTTGCCTTAAAAAGGAAAAGGATTTGAACAGAAATGAAATGAAGAGTATATATGCTATTAACCTCCCCTAAATATTATTGCAGTTTGCACTTTAAAAATACGAAAGGCAGATGAATAAATTTTCTTTCAGATTCTACCTAAGTGAAGCAAAATGGCAACAAGTGGATGCAATATGCAGAAGTCTCCAGAGGCAACACGGAAATGTCAATTTGAAATGGAAGCCACACATTTCCTTATATGGGGAAGAAAGGGCATTTGCTAAACCTGCCTTTGACTCTTGCAGAGATCTGTACCCCCTTTCAGCAACAGCAATTGCTGGTGCTCCCCAGTCACCTGCTCTTTCACTTTACAGATTAAAGAAACCACACTGCACAGTTTACATGAAGTTTGGTATTATTTGACTGCATTTTAATTTCTTTGCCTGATCAATGTGCTCAACTCTTGGTTTTTAAAGTTCCCTGACAAGAAACACAAAGGGAAACTTGGTCTAGCCCATGTAAAGACAACTGCTGATATATATTTTTTTTTCCCCTTCTTGAAGGGAACTTTGCCAAAAGATGGCTGGGATCATAAACCATACCCTGTTCTTTGTTTAATTACTTAGCTTTTGCTCTTGACTTGGCAAAACATTAAGCTTTTCATTTTAGTAAATCTATAATTAACTCCAACATGTGCTGAGTAAACATAACCTCATTTTTAATTAAATCTTAGAACAAGATGCTACAACTTGCCATTTCTAAAGAGAAGTATTTCTCAAGTAATGTGCAATAAAAAAAATCTAATTCTTGTCAAATACAAAACTTAAGTCCAACTTTGAGTATAACCCACCCTCTTGAGTCATCTGTTGTCCAAACGTGCATTCACTAACTACAAGACCAAAAAGTAAACCTGAAGAGCCATCAACCCCACATCAAAAGTTTATAGGGCCAAAGTCAAATCAAATCAAAATGGTAACACAGCAAAATTGAGAGAAAGCCTTGGCTTTGGGACTCCTGAAGAATAATTTTTCCAGTAGATCTCACTGGATTTTTTTTTTTTTTGCAAATGATGCAATATTTCCTACACAAAGGAAAAATAAATACAATTTCTCAAGAATGAAAGGAGTTGAAATATATGCATTATAAACATCAGAAACAAACACGAACTTCCTAATTAGTCATTCATGAGTGAGAAGATTCAGAAAATTTACTTCTGAGAGCACATTCGTATAGGACTAACTCTGCAATTCTAAATTAAAACAAGACATATATTCTCTGAATAGACAGAAATCTCAAAAAAAAGTTAAGCTACTATGAAAACATGTCAACTCTGTAAGTCAAGCTTATACATGAACTAATGGAATAATATGAAATAACCATCTTTTGTTTAAGCTGCAACACTTAAGATTTTTTTCAAACAAGATCTCTGGTGTTACGTATTTCCAAATGGCCCTCAAGAATTTAGATTATTTAAGTTCTACAGTTAAATAGTAGAAAACTTCACAAAACTTTACTTCAAGAATTACATGTACCAGAGCCAAATAAAAGAACCAAGAAATTGTTAACGACAGAAGCTACAAGATCTACAGTTTGCAGAACAAAAAAATGCTGTGCATTTCAATGAAAAAAGCACTCAAGAGAACTTTATAATATTAAATCTCCTTTTCTTACTTATCTGCAACTCTTTTAATCAGCTCTCCTCTCAAAGACAGAGTCTCTCGGTTAGTGATTCTGATTACCCCAGAATCGAGATACTCATGACGCATTAGGCAAAAGCTGGTCCACTTATTACCCTTACCCAAAGTATATTCAAAACATGACTTCAAGAGAATTTCACAAAGCATTTTTTTTCAGCCATTTTATGTTATATTTCAATTTCAACATGCTTATTCTGGACAAATTTTTCCCTTTGCTTCTCATCAAGTTTAGCTTAGTCATCTTTCAATAATTCTCACAAGAATTTAATGATGCGTGATAGAAGTCCCATTGTTTAATTGTGCACTACCACTGAAACAAAGTGCCTTGAGGCCAAAGTACATGATCTTATCCATGGGTGACACTGATTTGGTAGCGTTTGCTAAGCACAAAGGTACGATTATCATTTACACTACAAGAGCGCCACAGCATAGAAAGTGCTTTCTCTTCTCCAAGGAACACAATTTCCATGCTTCACCTAATGCCCTTTTTGCCCTCATCAGTCCTGTATTTCCTGATCTCTCCACGAAACTAAGGCTTATGTATTCATGCTGCCTGCATGTATTTTCATCATTCTCCCCCACCTCCTCCCTTATAGTGACTTCTTAAAACTAGTTGGACGATCATGACCAAACCTGAGAAGAGAGGTCTTCATTATTAAATTCTCACAAGCTTTATGAAAACAGGTACTTAGAGACTAAAATCTTGCCCATCACATTGAAGATAAACCTCAGCACAGGCTCAACCTTTATTAGAGTCTGAAGAATGTCTACAATCAGACTGAAGACATAAATCTTTATAGGGCTTCTATAGTATTATGCTACTATTTCAAGTGTTTTAAAATTAGAGTTATGCCAGATTTCTCTAAGGCAAATCTTAAATACTAAAAATGAACGTTAAGAGCACAGTTGTGGAACAAAAACATTAAAAATGGATAATGAATCAACATATGTTATTAATTACATTGTTTATTTCAGTTCTCAATCACAATTAAGGAAGACAACAGAGAATCATTTTTAAAATATAAAATACAATAGAAAAGTATGGGTGTTCCGACACAATGGCAAACATTTACCATCGAACTGTTCTGCACTTGTAATGAAGAGATTTTTTTTTAGCAATTGATTAGGGATATTACTAAGAGTATCCTTCTAGATACCCATGTAGTTTCAACAAAACCTGAAGGTACTTATTGCACCAGACATTGGGAAGGGAGAGACGAGGAATGACAGTGCAACAGCTCTAAAGTAAGCTTTTTACGTGATGACATCATTATGCTGCAAGTTGGCCTATCTGGTTACACAAGGTGAATACTGATCAGCCTTTCTTAACTGGATCTTCTGCTGTGATAAACAAACAGTTCATTGGCATTTGTATGATGTGTGCAGGACTAAGTCTGGAAGAAAATGATGGTCACGAGTTTTGAAAAGTTAATTCCATAAATGACCATCACCTATACCTGAAAGCTATTTTTTAATGCAGATCTTTAAATTCTGCACAAGCTGCACTAATAGAAGCTAAATTATATCTTCAATGGTTACTTATAAATTAAGAGCAATTAAGAGCTGTCTTTCCCTAACAATGCATCACAATGCGGTATCAGCTGTAAAGAAAGCAGTTAACACACAGTAAAATGATGTACTACAGTGAAGTCACATCTCATCCTAGTTCATTTTATTAACTTTGCTAGCTTTCCTGACAGAACCCTATTTAACACTATTATGAAGATTCATGCTACCAATATAATTAAGGATAAAACAATTCATCAAAATTTACTCTATTTTTTCAATTGCTGAACATAAATGTTATTTTCAAACTCAAAGATTTAGTTATAAAGTCATCTTGGAAATCTTTGCAATTTTACAAAGAAAAACTATGAAAATATGCTTGGAAGCCCTCTTCAGGAAGTGTTATGTTTAGGAAACACTCAATGCAGTAGATTATCTCTCCAGTGTAAGTGAAAGATTAATCTTGCTTGGACTGATAACACTCAAGTTGTATGACATCCAGTCATGTTGATAGTGACAGCATCTGAACAGACAGGATTAGTAATTATAGCAGTAATGGCATACATATAAACTGATGGTACACTACCAGCAAGAACAGAAAGACCAAACACCACTGGATTCTCCAACTGAAAAGCAGGCAACAGTAGTATTATTGTAAGCATGCAAAACTTTCATGCACGCAAAACTAAACACACTTTGGGACAACGCTCAGAACCAAATTTTGTAAACTTCAGGAGAAATTAAATGCAGCATGCCTATGCAGCTGATACCAGGTCCTAATCAAATGTGGTAGACTCAAAATCAACTCTTCAGTAATGTAAATTATCCTTTTGAAAGTCTTTTTTGGAACCTTTTTAAGTTAATGTGTGAAGTTTTGCAGAAAATGTGTCACTTTTTCTTTGAACAAGTCTTTCTTTCATGGTACAGCACCATAAGGTAAATTATCTTTGAGAAACATAAAGCACACTCAATTCACTTCTTTCTTTTAAATATAGGACATCTGAAAATTGATGGAAATTTTATTGGCCTTGGGTCATAATGTTTAACAGGTTTATCTAATTTTATTCCAGAGCATTTACATAGTCAAAATTTTTTTCTTTCTAATCATAATCATCCTTTGACTTATTCTTATTAAGCTTATTATGCCTAGAAAAGTACAAGGAAAGGGCAGCTAGATTTCTGCACCCAAAACTTCAATTGCAATATATTTCTTGAGAATAAGCAATGTGAACTTACAGACACATGAAGGTCACATTGAGAAGTTAGTTAAAATTAGAGCCAAAAGCTAATCCTGTTAGATTAAGTTAGACCAGTTTTTTGAAATGCTGGCCTTAGATTTTTTTTTATCATCTCTGCAGATCAGAAGATGCAAATATGCCATAGAAAGTTTAAGAAATAAAAATATTAAAATCACCGTCATGTTATCTGGAAAGATATAAGGGCAGTGGAAGAAGAATAACCAGTTATGTCTGCTTATCAAAGTATTTAGAAGGAAAAAAAAAATCATTCAAATCTGCCTATGGCCAACTTTCTCTTTGTGTCACATTTACTTTGAATAAATTTTGCTTTTTTATTATAAACTAGCAAGACAAACATTTGTTATTTATTGTCATATTGAGGTAGAACTGCCATAGGCAAACCTACTAGACACATGTCTTTTTAAAAAATACAAGAATGTGGCTGTTGGGTGAAGAGAGAGAAGGGAAGGACTGGAATCCTTTATATTCTGGAAAATTGGAAGAAATATTTTTTCATAATGACAGTTGTCACTGACATTTTGTGTCTTCTCAAGGAAGTTCAATTTTTTCTTGATACAATGGCAAAGACTTGAACAGACACATTATTTTCCCCACTTCAGAAGCATTTTTCAGGACTTTTCTTTAACTTAAGTACATACAGCATGGCTTTTTTCTAACTACAGAGCGTATTTAGTACAATACATACAATGGCAATCCCAGCCTAGTCTTTAAATGCAAGTTGTACCATGCTTCAGCTGTAAGACACGAATAAACCTAGAGCAGATCACTATGCAAATTAAGTTCAAATGGAATTTGTCATTGCTGTAATCCCTCATGCATTTGTACTTACCTGCAGGTAAATATTTCAGCTGGTTGTTAGCCAAGCGAAGATGACGTAAAGATCTCAGGCGGCCAATCTCTGGACACACAATTTCGAGAGCATTATCACTTAGGTCCAGAAACTGCAGTTTAACGAGGGAGCCAATGGCTTGTGAGAGAACAGATTAAAACATGAATGTGACCCAACAGTAATGTTAAAATCTTAATAGGACTATGAGGGGATAAAAAGCCACAGTACCTAACACTTACGTCTGAGCAGATTTTGACTTATTAAAGCTGGTCTCACAACTGAATGACATAGTTTGAGGAAATGCTTATCTAACAAACAGTACTGCTGGTAGTGACATGGGGAGGAAAAAACAGTGGTATACAGAATACTCCCATTTCTAGGTTCTTCGCAGACAATTCTGCTCTGAAATAACTTTCTCCATTTTGCTTTGAGTCTGTCCAATTTATATATTCAGAAGGAGTTTAAAGTACTTTCCTGAAGTTGGGCACATAACTCTACAATTAAGACAAGAAAGAGAAACTCATATCCAAGTTCTTGATACTTTAGGTTTTGAATCTGTCATGACCTAAACCAGCAGTGTATTCTGTGTGGTAACTGGCTGAAAGCAGAAGACACTCCAGATTTTTGTTTCTGTAGATCAGTGCCATTTAGCCTTTTCAGTTTCTGCAATTAAAACTGAAGCAAACTGCATTTAGGTGCATTTAAGAATTCATTAAAAGAATTTAACATAGCATAAACACGGATATTATCAACTAAGAGCTACACTCGTATATTTTGTATGAAAATCTTTAATGTTTTATGGGAAAATAAAGGAAAAATAAGCCTCTTCAAAGAAGAAAAATGAATATTTTATGATTCCTGCCACTTATTGTGAGCTGGTAGATTACTTACCTTCAGGTACAACAACTATGTTATTTGAATGAAGGTACCTGGGGGGAGGAGAAAAAAAAGCAGAGGACACCACCTGTTACCCTCAAGGACTTCTGCTACATAATCAGTTTGCAAAATATCTAATTTCAGACTGAAAGAGCACCCTCAAAGCCATTCCTCTCTATGACCACAAAAGCTGTGGAAACTGTATAAACTGGCAATGGATAGGTACTTAAGTTTCACTTAGGCTATTAAATGATTAACATAAAAATAAAAGAGAATGACATACAATTATTGAAAATAAAACATTCACAGTTACAATAATGGGCTTTAGTTTTGAGAGTCATAAAAACAAAAAGGAAAAAGATAACGCAGAGACAATAACCAGAATGAACCATATCTGATCACCAGGTTATTCCACACTAAATGCCGGGCAAGAAAAGAAACAAGCCCAAACCCACACAAGCTATACAATTACGAACATTTTCCCCTGAACATAAACTCTTACACCTTTACTGACTGAAGAAATAAGCACATGATCTCTTCGCTGCAAGTGGGTTTTGCAAACCTAGAGTACATTTTTCAAAAGAAAAACCCAATTTTACACACGGTCATTTAGGTAGGTAGCGAGGGAGGCCAGATCTCCCACTAAGAATATTCAGCACCCTCTGCTGGAGCACTTCCAGTACTACGAGTAACATAAAAACTATTCTCAGATTAACAAAATTTTCAAATATTGGTATCTAATTGTAAAGGTATACTGAGTACTCAATGCCCAATCGCTTATGCACACATGGAAATTATTTGCACAGAATATTTTTCTCCATTCTATTCAAACAGCATTTCCAAAAGTAGGAACCTGTCTTTTCGGAGAGATAGAGGCACAACAAGGAAAAAGACGTGAACATTTCAACTGCATGGAGCA